>JBAIAA010000579.1:0-1331605 GCA_037893245.1 Crossaster papposus
ACCGAGCAGTAGATGTTAACTGGTTAGCACCGTACCGTAATCACTGCATTTATTTGCATACACTAATGCTGGTGGGTCATCGTAAGATAGCCATTACGGCTTGGATGGAGTTCAATTTTGGTTTTGCGTTGCTATAAAGAGTACTATCACCAATGTTCGATATACGCTGCGCGCTCTCCTGCACTGACGACACTGTCTGAGAGGTCCTAGGTGCCGCTATGCACGCTCTTCTACTCTGGCGCATACTAGCTACGCCCATAATTCTAACCTACACCCTCCAGCTAGCCCAAGACACTTGACAGCCTTCGCTCCGCTTTGCATGCACATCTGCGCCGGCGTACTTTCAGCATCTGTCAGCTACACCTAATGCATGAGCGCCTGTGCCTGCATAGGGTTGCACTTCATACACTGCAACAGGTCATCACGTCAGTTGACAATGACAATTCTACTTAGCACCGCCTTCTTTCTCCGCCTTTAGACCACCGTACGTAGCTGTGCCTTGCGCGCATTTGTCTCACAAACGCTTGCAAATACACAGCGAACGCACGCTTTCTCTAATTCATCCGACACGTGTGCCGGATTCCAAAAAAAACGATGTCACCTTGCTTCAATACTCAACAACTTTTGCACGGAAACATGTGAGCGCCAACAGCAGCATACTTACTACTTGATACACAGCGCGCACAGAGCGGGTAAGAAGTGAACTTCACCGTGGGCCCACAGCGCGCGTCGAGATTATCCGTTAATAAGCCCATTATAAGCTTATTTATAAGCTCGTGCTCATCCACCCTATCGCGCGAGCACGAGTTATTGTTTACGCGCCGTCCATTTCGTGCCAGTTATTCAGCTACGTGACCACCGACCGCGTTACATAGCCGGTGATCGGCTTCCCACTCTCTTGCGTTGCGGGCTTCTCTCTCTCGCAGAGAGTGCAGCGCTTTCCCCTCCAATGCGTGTGTCTCTCTCTCATTGGCTCATTGAGTCGGTGCTTTAGACTACCCGATTGTGAGTCCATGCTGCTATGGGAGGAGGGGGCGAGGTGGGAGGGCAACGGTTTCGACCCGCCCACACCGAACTAGTGGCCCACACCTGCTGACCTTTCGCTCGGTCTGCGCTTGTTGGGGGGGGGGGGGGGGGGGGGGGGGGGGGGGGGGGGGGGGGGGGGGGGGGTAAGAGGTAAAACCCGTTGGCATTCTCTTGTCCACTTCCTTTTTGACGCGAGTGCAGTGCTGAGACAGCATTTTACTTTAGCTGGAATGCTCGCACAGCATTTTACTTTAACTGGAAACCCGTTGGCCCTTTTATTATGCTCTCAGAGCATTTTACCTTTGACTTGTTTTGTTATGCTAAACCCCTTGAACAGTCCAGTCATAAGTTTATTTTACCTGTCTTTCTAATACCAATATTAGATGTCATCAAGGTATTTAATTCAAATAACCAATGATAACCAATTGTACAAACAATATTGGTCAAAATAACAAATATTTTGGTTAAAATTTACCAATATATTGGTAAATATTATAATAAATATTATAATTATTACATATTATAATTATTTATTTCTGGTAATGAAACCAAGAATCCCAAGATCCATCGGCACTGTAGCTCGTAAGCCTGAAGAAACATGTAGAGAGAAGACAATGAGAAGAAGGTACAGTTTTAGAGGTGGAAGGAAAATCCAAGAAGAATATCTTTGGGAAAACCCACGGAGTCAGGCAGGGACTGAAAACCCAATCCACATATTGGCCCAGGCGGGATTTGAACCCGGGTCATAGTGGTGGAAGGCGAGGAAAGAACCGCTACGCCAACCTGACTCCCCCAATTAATTGTTTTTTCTTTCAAACCATTCTGTATTTAGGGTGTATTGTCACACTTACCTGTACACTAACATAACAGCAACGCTGCCAACAATAAAGACGAAGCAGGCTACTATGATGGTTGCTGTTAAAGTAACAGTTGGATCTTAAAGACAAATTCAAATAGAAAAATCTCCAGCATTAAACAAGAAACAGTGATAACATATACAAACAAAATGAGTTGAATGAGTCAGAAAGATTGATACCCAGTAAACAATGTTCGTCAATAAAGGTAGGATACACCATTTGCAGATATTGAAAATGTTTACTACGCGAAAAAACAACACAAGAACATAAGAACCACTGCCCGACGCACCGGTTGAAAACGAACGCTGTTTTTGTCTTGCTTTTCACAGCATCCATGATTGTAAAACTTCGGGACTGGTTAGTTTAACGATATTCACTATGAAAATCACTACTATAATAACTCATAAGATAATTTGTCGAAGAAAAAGACAAATGATAACGATAGTCGGATTAGAACCACAGACCTTTCAATCCGTAGCTGTCCTCTATACCAACTATGCTACTGGCGAGTTGGTTAAGGACAGCCGTTTCCTTATAATTCTGTACAGTTCTTTAATGTAGCGCATGAGTTGCCATTGCTCTTTCCCTTAATATACATTCACGCACCACCCAACTGCTGAAAAAGAAAATATCGCGAACCGCTACAACGGTTAGTATCAAGTGTCTTATCCTACGCGCGCGTTGGTATAGAAAACTACTCTCACCATGGCGTAGCATTCACAAATTCTCGACGATTTCTCATCATCTTTCTCAGAAGAAAGTGACATTGATTCTGAAGAGTTTGTCGCTTTCTTCTCAAAGTCATTGGACAAGCCAAACTTCAGGTAAAGACGACCCTCAACGTGTGTATATAATTGAACCCAACATTAACATTGTTTTGCTATAGGCCTAGGCCTACATATAAACTTGACTGGGGAGGGTGGATCGGGACGTGCAGTTTATCTCGAGACTATCGCTGTTGACGGTTATCCTTTTGTCAAACCTTTCCAGACCCTTGCGGTAACAGAGTTCGGAAACGCTTTTACACTGACTGAGCGCTCTTATTTGACTCTTTGATATTTTATAGTCGTTTGTTTACATTCTCTCTTAATTAAACAGACCTTAATTGATGAAGATTTGTTGCACTTCGTGAAAACATAACAATACATAGGTGATACTGATACATTATCGTTTGATTTTTGATAGGTTATCAGTATCATAATACAATGTCCGTTCTGTGGTGATACTTAATCGGATACATTTTATTTTGAAATTACATTATTCGTCGACACGTGATACATTATCATATACACATTTTTAGATAATATATACACATTATCAGTCATTTTATTGTTTTTACATTATCGGTTAGTGAAACCATGTTAATACGTTATCCGTTGGTTACTACTTATAGTTGTAACAGCAACGATTACAGCTTGAAATACGACCGACGTGCGGTGTGTATAGACGATGTGCCCCCTGACATGACGTGTTTACTGTGTTCAAATGTGCCCGTCAATATGCGCACACATCGTGTTTTGCATAAAATTTGGTTGAGGAGTGACGCCGCAGGTCAGACCACCTTTGAATTATGTGACCTCTGATGTCGCCTCTTAACCAAATTTATGTAAAACACGATGCATGCGCATATGGTCTATACCCACCGTCTGGTTGGCAAGCGGGGTTTTCATTATCGAAGCCGCACGTGGGCGTGTCCGCTGGGGGACCTTTCGCCCCTCCCGGCCAAACTATGTCAGCCACAAATTCCAATTCTCCTGTAGCCCCGTAAAAGTTCCGAACAATCTGTTAGAACCAAATAATACAGGCTGGTTAAAAAAAACAAAAAAAACAAACAATTTCATACATGTACTTCCATTAACCAATATTCAATATTATCTATTTTTTTCGTTTGTTCTGACTCCCCCGTGTGGGGATCGTATCCTCATTGAGCAATCCCCACAATGTCGCTTCCCAGGTTGCATCGTAAATCCGGGCGTGATCCCTGTCCACACGGATTTCTGGTGTTTATGACTTCTGACAAAGATTTGGGAGACCGCCAACATGCGGCAAGATAGCTCAGTTGGTAGAGCGCCGGTCCGGTATTCCGGAGGTCACAGGTTCAAGTCCCGCCTTGCTGATTCCTTTTTGTTTTCACTTTGAAATCTATGCAAATGTTCCTAGTCAGTTTCCCCTCTGGTGTAAGTGAAACGAGGTCCACATCGAATGCTCTTCTACCGAAATATAATTATCATCGCATCAACATGAATGAACACTATACAGGGACCCGTTTGTCCCTGTATACATATGAAGCGCGATATGTGGCAGAGAACCCCCCCCCCCCCCCCACCCCCTCTTTTGTGTTGACCATTGTGTTCCCGGAATCTCAGGAATTCCTTTCAGGTTTCAAGGGGGGATGGGTTAGGTTACAATAGTGTTGAGTGTGTATAAGGTATAGGAATAAGAGGGGGGTACCCCTCTGCCACATATCGTGCTGGGTATACCTATATCACATACACGCTACAGACTATTGTTACCTTAAACATCCCTCGGGGATATTTGAACATAATTCCTGAGATTCCAGGAACACAATGACAAACACAAGAGATAATTGATTTTCAATAGTAATGCAACTTGGCGGTTCAAATACAATACCATGAAATCCCCATTGGCTGTGTCAGTCATGTCCCAAAGCGAGAAATCGTAATCCCGATCGCCATTCTCGTTCAATGACACTTTCCCGGCGATACCTGCAAGATAACAGCATGACATCGTCATGGCGCATATCAATTGAACTGCGTCAAAAGTGACACATGTAGCATAATTTAAGCCAAAACACGCAGTATATTACACACATACCCACTATGGACATTTCTGGAGGAAAAATAAACTAACGTTTCTCGCACTTTGAACACTCTTTCAACCCAAAATTTGCCCAGTCGCATTCGAGCTGCGATTCCACCCGTCAATTTTAGTCATGCGACGTAGGGCGGTGTTGATCTAGTCGTGGTTTTTGTCTGCCGCCAGCCTAGCACTCACACAATAAAAACCTCTCCCCGACTAGTAGCTCCTAGAATAAGTCTTTGAAAGTCACGACTAATCACCGTACGACTTTTAAGACTATTCACACAACTTGTCGTACAATCGCACGACAATTCGTGCATATAGTCGTGCGACTGTTGGGCGAAAATATCAAGAAAACCAATACTATCTTTAATAGGTACAGCCTAGAGGCTCAGTCACACCGGGCTTGCGACCAGGTTACGACCTAGCTGCGACCGAAAAATGTTGCAATCCTGGGCAAATCGTACAAAGAGCGTGCGACTGGTCGCAGAGGTCGTGGGTCATCGCCACAGCAAAATCAGTCGCAGCAAGGTCAATGGTCATGTTCAAAACTGTGGATGATCACGGGTCCCACAGTCGCACGATTAGTCGTGCAACTGGTTGTAGGTATACACGACTAATCCTGCGAGTGGTCGCAGGTATACACGATTGCTATTTGCTCGTACGATCAATCGTGGGTACCTGGGACTAGTCGCACGACTACCTACGACTGATTTTGCGATCAATCTTCTCCAATCGCTTGTGATCGCACGACCAAGTGTGCCACCAATCGTATTTACCAGTCTTAAGAGCAATCACAGCATACGACCGCTATGGAGATTGTCGCAAACATTGGCGATTGGTCGAATCTCTGCCAATTCGCCCAAATTGCACGATCCAGAAATCGTACGATCCGGTGTGACTGGGCCTTTAGTCCCACTAGGACATACGACAACTTACGACCAGGCTGCGGCTGAAATCGCAGGCAATCGCAGGCAATCTTAGAAAAGTTGTGCCACAAGTCTTTGGACAGGACCTTACCACTTGTCGCACAGGTCGCACGACTGGTCTTACAATGTAAATCGCCGAAATATCTACGACTATACACGACCGACCCCAGTCGTACGACTGAACTAAATAGGCTTACTAAAATAAATAAATTTACAAGTATGACAATAAATCTGATACAAAATCACTCGGGCAATTAACAGCCCAACACATACTCGATCATTCCATCAATGTCTCATGCAACACGTATGTTTACGTGTTAAGCCCGTTCCTACCGTCAAACGTCCTGTTCCACATTTTTCTAGTCAGCAAATAGCCGTCGGACAGGTTACCACCCTCTCCCAAAGTCTCGTTCACAGCGAGAGAAAATAAGATGACGGCGTCGTGAAACGTGCCCGTGAAGAAGTTGTACTAGAAATCATAACATCCAAACATTAATATTGCTTAGGTATTTTATTTATAACTGTAATTTGTTTTCCGATGGGAGAAAGTCCATTCCCTAAATACTATGTTATCACTTGAGGGACGCTAATAGTCTGGTTCCCTGACTTGACAATTTGTTAAGGCCTAGACGTCTAAATTGTACAGTCGATGCAAACAGATAATGACGCAGTGCAGGAAGCGTAGCTTTTTTTAGATGATGCAGCAATTCAAATTATAACGACTTTTTTCACACAAAAAAGCACAATGCTTGCACAATGCCTGCATTGAAATAGTAGGCATTGTCAACATTGCCGGATTTGATTTAAAAAATAGACAGTCAATTTCTGACATCTAATTTAATTGATTTGGATGTATAGTAATATCGACATTACTTTACATGTGATGAGATTGTTATTGATAACGTACCTTTTCTCCCGGTGGGCTGGTCCAGTTAAAATCCTGCTGTCTGCGGCGTTCAAGTTCCGCCTCAAACTCTCTGAGATTCTCGTTCCTCGGTTCAAAAAGACGAAACGTCATCAGGGCCTCATACGCGTGCTTTGCTTCATCGTCAAAATCGTCCCCCTAAAAACAAAATTCGTACATTGTGTCAAAAGCCGTGTTCACATTGGACTTTTTCTTTCGCGGCCCCGCGGTAAATTATCGCAACATTTGTTCGTGTAATTATACCGGGCGTTCCCACTTGGACTGTTATACCGCGGCGTAACCTTTTATTCTCCGTGAAAGACTGGCAGAAGCTCGCACATTGTGGGCGTGCATCAAGACAATCACATTTTGATCTCGGGACAAAGCAGTTTATAATTATTGTCATTGATCACTAAACATGTAAGGTGTACAAAAGTAAGGAAACTATGTGAAACACTCACAGGACATAACAAAGAAAATAAGTGAAAGGTATTTGGGAGGAGAACAACTCATGGCCCAAAAAAGAGAGGGGGAAAAACTAATGGAATAACCCAAGTAAACAACTATTTTCTTTAAAGATAAGTATACAAAATGAGAAAGGTAAGTACAACAAATAAAGGAAAATGAACCATATGTGACAATTATACGCGTGGTCACGATACTTTTACAGGGCGAGGCTGTTCCCATTGGACTTTTCAGCGTCCCTGATAACTTACCGCGGCTGAGCGGAAACTTTCCGCGACTACTTTTGGCCTGGTAGTTTGACATCGCCGCTGCGCGCGGTAAGTTGACAGGGACGTTTAGCCTACCGCGCGTTCCTATTGGATTAAATTTTAGTCATTCTTAAAAACAGTCGCAGTACGTTAACCGTCTGATGGGGACACGGAACAAGACCGAGGCTACGCATTAGGACCCAAATCTACGTGTCCATCTCTTCAAATGATAGGGGTCATTATGTACAAAAAGAAAACAAATGGTCACAAGTGTTTTCTGAGCCATAGAAAGTGATCTTAAAACAGTTTTAGAATGCTTGATTACATATTTATATGTTTCCAAATTTCTTTTAGGGTTTTGTTAATTTTTTGCAGCCATTCAATAAATCTTAATTTAAATAAACAATTTGGATTTGAAATCAATTTTTGTAGGGGGACGGGACATATATGTATGTATTAAACACAAATGTGTTTTGGAATTTATTTGGAGAACAAAAATCAATTTTGTGGATTTTTTAAAAACTATTATGCATAAAACGTATTTTGCGGTTATTACCAACAACAAATCAAATTTTGAATTTTAATGCAAATATCTTAGAAAAACTAGATCTTGTTGATACACTCTAAAAACAAAGGGCTAATTTAGCACTTGAAGATCTAAAAAGTTGCACTTCCAGGTGCTTGTATAGTGACTGCACGCGCTGTGCTGATTGAGCACATTCATGAGTGCTACAACAACAGCACTCAAAAAGACCTATACTCATAATACACTTCAGGTGCAATGAGCTGATTCAATGTGCACTCGCAGGGAGCTAAAATCAACACTATAAGTGCCACTTTTCTATAATTCCAAAACACAATAATTCAATCAATGAAGCATGATGTTGGGGTTTTTTCTCTAGCAAATTTCATTTTATTCCATCCAGAATGTTGCATAAAAGTGCGAGGTGTAGACACCTAAATTAATTGTCAATATACTATTCAAATTAAGTACCAAACTTTAAACTAAGTTTCTCATTTTGCGGTGTAGAATAAATGTGGTTATAGAAACCTAAAAAATATTCACGATTTCCAAGTACATGTACATTTGTAACAAATTTACTTTCCTAAATTAGGCAGGGAACCATTCACATACAAATGAAAAAATTACAGGAAACAATTTTGTTATCCAAAATCATATTCATTAGTAATAAGTCATTCTTTTAATTAATTATTTAATGGATAATAAGGTTTTACCATAAAAATAAAAGAACAGGAATCTTCTGAAAACTAAATCCACTCTCCAAAAGTGTAATTGGTCAAATGTGTAAAGGTTTAGACTATTTATTCTCCTAAAGCCCCAGTCACACCGGACTCCCGGACCATCCCGGACCACCCCGGACGTGGTCCAGGGCAGTCTGGGGTCCGATCCTTGTTGGGTCCTTGTTCGTCCGGGGCGGTCCGGGATGGTCCGGGATGATCCTTGGCGGTCCGGGAGTCGGCCCCGGACGTTTTAAAATGTTTAAAACATCCGGGGTGATCCGGGGCGATGGCTTAATCCGGGGTGGTCCGGGGTAGTCCGGGGCGGTCCTTGTTGGGTCCTTGTTGGCTCCGTGTTCATCCTTAGTGCCTCCTTGTTCATCCTTGGGCATCCGGGATGGTTTATTCGGACACGGCAAGGCTACGGATGACCCCGGACGAACAAGGACCATACAAGGTTCATGTTTTTATAGGGAAAATGCTGTGGTCCGGGGTGGTCCGGGGCGGTCCGTGTAGCATCCGTGTAGCATCCGTGGCAGTCCTTGTTGAGTCCGGGGCGGTCCGGGGTGATCCGGCATAGTCCGTGTCTCTTCCGTGCTGGTCCGTGCCGGTCCGGGGTCATCCGTGTAGACACCGTGTGCGGTCCGTGCTTGGTCCGTGTCACCTCCTTGTTGATCCGTGCTCATCCTTGTTGACTCCTTGTTCGTCCGTAGTGCTTCCTTGTTGGGTCCGGCGTGAAGGAGTTTTGACGGTCGTCGGTCGCTTTTTCGCTCCGGACCACCCCGGACTGATAAAACTGTGGTCCGGGGTTGTCCGGGGTGGTCCTGGGTGGTCCTTGTTGGGTCCTTGTCCGGTGTGACCTAGGCTTTAGTGATTTTTTCCCTTAGTGACACCAGAAATTTGTAACCAAAAATTGCAATCTTCAATGATTTTCCTCAGAAATTACTTATCACTGAATAACACATTTGGCTTATCTAATTGTATGTGTTTATAGCCCAGGTTAGACTTCTCCACAATTTTAGCCAATTTATGCTTTGGCAGGGAACATTTATATACCATATGCCACGAAGGAGTCCAGCCTAGCTGGCGTTGTTTGGTCATGGTTTGAGGGCAAATTATTTACTCTGCCTTAAGTGTCATGGCAACTTCAGTTACTTCAGCAACTTCAGGTGGCAGCTTTCCTGTGTACTTGAGGCCGTATACCTGAGACTTCAGGTAGATGAAGAAGTTCGTCAGGAATGCTGAGTGCTCCAGGTTGAACACGTAGGATCTGCTTTACTGGTGATCTAGAGCCGAATGCAAGAAGGGCAGGCTGCTTTGTGGATTCATTCTTCAATGCACCCCGGATGGAGTGAACTGCCGACTTTTTAGGAAGAAAAGGAAAAAGAACATAATTTTGCTAATCATTACAATAAAAATAACATTAAAAATTGTTATTTATACATCACCAGAACTGACCTTAACACTTATAATAAAATAGCTTGGAGTTGAAAACTTCAAGGGTATGCCATGCTCTCTCTCATATTATCACCATGCATGATCGAGATTTATACATATACTATACATGTACCTCTAACTGCACTTATCATAATCAGTTAACTTGCCAATGTCACAATCAATTACTGAAGGGGGGGGGGGGGGGGGGGGGGGGGGGGGGGTGGGGGGTGGGGGGGGGGGGGGGGGGGGGTAGATTGCAAAACATCAAATCTTAACCCCCTCCCTATAATCATGTTGACCTGGTTCCTTTCTTGTCTGTCAGTTACTCTTACTCTCAGCAGTCATTGCTGTAATCCTTTCTATGCATATCAGCAATTTAAATTTAAAAAAGGGGTTGGGACCTACCTTATAATCACAAGCTGCTTGTCCACATCTTGATGCTGAGAGACATGACCTTCTGTCTTTGTGTTGTGCGATAGCAACCATGGCAACAGCTAATCCATGAAGCCGTAGAGTGCCGGCGTGAGTTCTACAAATGGAAGTTAATCTTTATTAAAACAGTACTACATTTGCAAGAAATACTGTTTGTTGGCAAATATGAAGAGAAAAAAAAGTAGCTAGGCCTATTGTAGATCGATAAATATAAGTCCCACACTCGACATTGACATGCATATCACATTGCATATCAGCAATTTAAATTTAAAAAAGGGTTGGGACCTACCTTATAATCACAAGCTGCTTGTCAACATCTTGATGCTGAGAGACATGACCTTCTGTCTTTGTGTTGTGCGATAGCAACCACGGCAACAGCTAATCCATGAAGCCGTAGAGTGCCGGCGTGAGTTCTACAAATGGAAGTTAATCTTTATTAAAACAGTACTACATTTGCAAGAAATACTGTTTGTTGGTAAATATGAAGAAAAAAAAAGTCGCTAGGCCTATTCTAGATCGATAAATAAGTCGCACACTCGACATTGACGTGCATCACCATGACATGGCCATGATGACAGTGACTACGCGCCAGACTTGTTAGTGTTAAATCATCATCAATAAAGCTACTCAAAATATATTAACTAGGTCTATGTATTATTAATATCATCTCAATAAACAAATGCATCATTTTTATTTGCTAACCTTTTCGCTTCCAAAGGATGGGTCCCCTGTCAGCAGACACCACCACACGTACGATGACAACAAACATGTAAACGCAAACAAGCCCAGACTTGTTGAAACAATCACATGACGCAATAGACCAATGGTTTATGCACGTGAAGGGCAGGTCATTGCGTAGCACTCACTTTTTAGCACTTTGTTTCTCAGAGTGTACAAACACGTTCATTTTCACCAAAACGCATTCAGGTTCGTTCCGATTTTTCAATTTTGCTCTTAGTAAGAGCAAAATTTAAAAATTTTACTGTGGTTTTTCTTTTTTCCTATTATCGCATTCAGTTTTGTGCACACATAATTTCGGTTTGTTCATTCAGGTTCGTTCACTCTAAGAAATAAAGGTTCAATTTTGCACCATATAGTTGATACAATAGCAGCACCCCTAAGGGTGCAAAACAGAACCTATTAGGGTTCAGCTCTGACACATTGTACCCTTAGAGGGCCACATTTGCACCCTTAAAAAAAAATTGAGGTTCAAATATTTACTTTATTTGAGGGGTGCTGCTATTGTATCAATTAGGGAGCAAATTTGAACCTTTATTTCTTAGAGTGTTCAGTCTTTGTTTTACAAATCCCCGTATTGGTGTGAAAGGATTCTTGTCCATTTGAACTTCAAAACTCTAGGCCTTTCAAGAGCGTCTGGGACAGTGTATTGTCTTGGTGCCGAGGTTCTATTGTGTTATATGTTAAAGCATGACATAATAGCAGTTAAAAACTGAATTGCATGCCATATACAATAATACAATAACAATTAGAAGACACAAATGAACAGTACCAATATTTAAACAAACAAAAAAGCTTTTTCTGTAGGCTGCATACGAGAATAAAGTCTAGGTCTTACGTAAAATACATTTGTATTTACCAAACAAAAATATAAAAAAGAGAGTACAATTGTACATTGTTGTCTAAACATAAGCCACTGGGCAAGGAATGGTACATCTATTATGCATTAATATCTATTCATTTAGAAGAGTTGTTTAATAAATAGGGCAGGGCATATGAATCGTTTGGTCTTGCACTTATACGTCCCAAGTGCGTTTGTCTTTCTTGAGGTCATAAGTGAGCTTATGCTAGGTTCCCACTGTTGTGCGACCCGTTACGAACGCCACGATTGGCCATTCGTAGCTGATCGTTTCCTTTTCTGAAATTTCACGTTTGGATACGAGTTGATGCGAGTCGATACGTTCTGGTACGATTTGGATGCGATATAGTCACGATTGGTCAATTTCAGGTGACACGATCTGTCACGATCTGGTCTCCCGTTCAGATACAATCAGATACGTTCCGATAGAATTGTCCCGATTGAGTCCCCGATTGGGTCCCGATCTGACACGATCAGCACGATCGGGGTCCCCGATTTGGGACGATCTGGTACGTGCAGATACGATACGATCATCACGAACCGATGCGCTCTGTTGCGATCAGATATGATTGTGGTCGCGATGTCTTTCACGATCGGGATCGAGAGTGATCACGATTTGAGCCCCGATTGGACCCGACGGGTATATATACAGCCCGACTGACCATAGACTTCATTGTTTCTTGAACTTTTACAGAGTTAAGACTACAACCCACAATCAGATCGCAGCACATCTCAACAGAGGTGGTGTTTGTCTTGTCCAAGGTTGATCCCGATCACAACGATTTGGAAGCACGATTATATGCGACCTGTCGCGCTTTGTTACGATCCATTACGATCTGATGCGATGATCACGATTGAAAATTAATTGTGTTGATCGTAGCTAATTTTTGAACCGTCCAAAAATCTTCTACGATCAACACGATTGGCACGACTGACCTCAAGATATGATAAGATCTGATAGGATTACCACGATTACTCCACGATTAAGACCACGATTTCAATCGTGGCGCGAATCGTGATAGTGGGAACCTAGCATTACCCAAAATTAAGCAAGGTACCAGGTTGAGGTTATATCATAGTGGCTAGATTTTTAGACAATACCCTTACATATCTGTAAGATGTCCAAGAGTGTCAAGCCGCAGAGTAGCTACAGCTTTGTCATAGGATGTATAAATGTTACAGGCCCGTAAGACACTTTTTTCAAAGGGGGGGGGGGGCGTTTTCAACAACAACAAAAAAGTCAAAAAAAAAAATTTCCTTCGGAAACACGCTCATTCTCTTATTTTAATGTTCCATTATGGTGTCATAGTTTACCTTTCTTGTTGGTCGACGCACAGAAATACCGGAAGTAGTTTTTGACATGATTCTACAACAATCTTAACAACCTTCCACCACCAGTCCGTTGACGAGTTGCAGCGTGTGATCACGTGACAAAACATGGTCAGCCAATTCTGACAGCCAATTCAGCCGCACGTGCTTTTGATCAATCATAATGTATATTGAGGGCGCTCTTGCTCCAAACAAATTTGAATCAGGTGGTGACGGATTCGACGGAATCGATCTAGATTTGTAAATTACAAATCAAATCATTTATTTATTTATTTACATCTTCGAACTGAAAGACAATTCCGGGGATTTTTTTGAGATATTTTTGAGGGGCATTTTTTGGGGGAGGGGGATTTTCTCTGTTTTTGGTCAAATTTTCCGGGGGTTTCCAAGTCAGTCACCTCGTGAATTTCACGTAAGTGGGGGAGGGGGGGGGGGGGGGGGGGGGGGGGCGGGGTTGCGGGTGGGAGGGGGGGTTGAAGTCAAATAAATTCGCACGTCAAAATTTTTCGCACGGACACAAAATTTCGCAGTCCAAAAAGCACTATAGTCAATGTTTTATGAGTAGTTTTACTATCATTGATATTTGAAACTAAGAAAAACGCAATTTTTACCTTAAAAAAAAAAAAAAAAAAAAAAAAAAAGATTTTCAAAGGGGGGGCGTTCGCAACCGTCGCCCCCCCCCCCCATCTGACGGGCCTGAGGATGTAGTGGCGTACCCTTTTCTGAATCTTCTCAACCCAAGATACCTGCCCCGTAAGGCCTCCATTCCAGAGTGGAGCTGTATACTCAAGAACTGGTGGAATATACCCTTTATATATCCAGTTAACAATTCGTGGCCATTAAGATTTTTTTAAAATTTTCGGAGCATAAACAATTTTATTAATTACAGTGTCTACTTGCCCATCCCATTTCTTGTTGGATAGTAACTCCGAGCAACTTTACCTTTTTAATACAGCCAGTTTTTGTCCGAAGCTACTTAAATCCAACGTATTTTTTTGTCATAGTAGACCTGCATGGCTTGATATTTTGTTGGGTTCAATTTAATTAGGTTTGTTATTTTTGCATTGTTATTTTATATTCATGCAGGTATTCTAGACTGATCTGGATCTGGCCTATATTTTCATATGGCCTAGATAGATTCACCTAACGTTAAATCATCTACAAATTTTAAAACTTTGATTTCAGCATCTCTGTCCTCTGTGCACTGTTTATGGTTGCCAAAACAAATGAGCCATTTTTGTTTCTTGGAGGACCAGAGAGGTTAGCCCGGTCAGAACATTTCTTTGTTTCCGTTTAAAAAAGAAGTCGACCACTCACTGTATGATATCTGCAGAAACATTTTCAGCAAGTTGTTAAAATCAATTTTGTGGTGTATTACATCAAACACTTTTGAGAAGTCTGTGAAGACCTGGGTACTGATGTTGTCTTCATTGCAGATCGTCAATATGTAAGGCTGGATGGAATCGACAATAAACTTTGAGGTTCTCCCTTCAGCTACTTTGGCTATACATGAGATGAGAGACACTGGTCTCAATTTATCGATTAAAGGAAGTGTCTGTTTACTTTCGGGATGGGAACATTAGCCTCCTTCCATTGGGTAGGGACAATCTCTTTGAAACCATTCATCTATTCATCAATTCTCTACGTAGTTTAGTAGGCACATTGTCAGGATCACCAGACAACTTCTTCCATGATTGGAACTCAGGAGGTGGTTCACAAGTAGAACAAAAACTGGAAGAACAACATGCAATGGCTGTTGAGTCTGTGAACAAAACTATAGCAAGGTGCATGTTAATGGCATTTGCAACACCAACATAGTCATCGGGATCAATATTGGTATGCATGGTTATGTCGCGTTTTTTCATGTTTGCCAAATTTCGTATTTTCTCTGTGCCATTTACTTGGCTCCATTTGTTGTAGATTTATTACCCTATTAGAATTATGAGAGACCTTTGCCTTTTGTATCTCACTAATAATTTGATTTCTGAGTTTCGGACTTAATTAAGGTTGGATCTTATAGGCCTTGATCATGAGCGAAAAAGCCTTGGTCTTTGAGGCTCAATGCCGTGGCATTTCCAATGCTTTGCTCTTCAAGGCCCGCAGAGTTTTGTTAAAATGAAATTAGGGGTGGCAATCGTACAACTCAGTTCGGGATACAGCTATTTTTGATCAATCTCATGTCTACAATGTATTTGTTCCTTTTCATCATTCACCATCCTTGGGACAAAATATTTGTTTTACTTCGAATGCATTTTCATTAGATTAGCGAAGCCATTACACAAAACTGGGCGACCTTTTCTCCCCAGTAATTTGATATGCAACAAAGAATGAGCCATTTTTGTTTCTTAGAGGACCAGAGAGGTTAGCCCGGTCAGAACATTTCTTTGTTTCCGTTTAAAAAGGAAGTCGACCACTCACTGTATGATATCTGCAGAAACATTTTCAGCAAGTTGTTAAAATCAATTTTGTGGTGTATTACATCAAACACTTTTGAGAAGTCTGTGAAGACCAGGGTACTGATGTTGTCTGCATTGCAGATCTTCAATGTGGGGCTCACGAAGAGGCGAATTGGGCGAATTTGGCGCGTACTGGCTTTTAGCCTTTTCACGAAGAGGCGAATTCGGGGCGCGATGGGAAAATGTATACATTCTGACTCTCACAGCCACGGGCGAATTTGCTAATTTATAGGTTTTTTTCGTTTTCACGAAGAGGCAATTCTATTAATTGATTAATTGCAAAACTAATCACCTATTTGTTTTAACGTTTGCTATAAGAAGATTGGCATCTCTTCTTTCCCATGATACCTTAATCTTGTATATTCTATGGATCTTTATGTTTCAAACTGCCAAACGAAAAAGAACCAACTTTACAAGCGATTTTTTTCGAAAGTTTGTTCAGACCGTGAAAGGCCAAATTCGCTTCTTCGTGAAAACGGTGACGATTTGTTGCGACACCTGTCTTCGGTTTTATTTCACGAACTCGCAACATTTTTGTAGGATACACCATTTGCAGACATCGACATATTTTACTACCGAATTATTAAGAAATCTCTTACTTATTTGAAAGTAAATAATGATGATTATAGGCATCCAGCAAAATGATTGCGCTAGGTATTTTGTCATTGTTTTGAAGAAAAAAAATGTGTTTAAAGGGATCGTATATGTTTGGTAATTGGAACCCACTGTTTGTTTCAATCCTAGATATATATCATAAAACTAACCTGTAAAGATGTTATTTCAATAGGTGGTAGCGATTCTGATATATTTTTGATCAATCTCATGTCTACAATGTATTTGTTCCTTTTCATCATTCGTACATAACTATCCTTGGGACAAAATAATTTTTACTTCGAATGCATTTTCATTAGATTAGCGAAGCCATTACACAAAACTGGGTGACATTTTCTCTCCAGTAATTTGATATGCAACAAAGATCTTGGTATGAATAATGAAATAATACTAAATCTAAACTTAGGCCTACTTCAACAAAATGAGATAAATCATTGTCAGGGGCATAATAGACATTTCGTCACCGTTTTCACGAAGAGGCGAATTGGGCGAATTTGTCGCGTACTGACTTTAGCCTTTTCACGAAAAGGCGAATTTGGGGTGCAATGGGAAAATGTATACATTCTGACTCTTACAGCCACGGGCGAATTTGCTAATTTATATATATTTTTTTTCACGAAGAGGCAATTCTATTAATTGATTAATTGCAAAACTAATCACCTACTTTTCTTAACAATTGTTATAAGAAGATTGGCATCTCTTCTTTCCCATGATACCTTAATCTTGTATATTCTATGGATCTTTATGTTTTAAACTGTCAAACGAAAAAGAACCAACTTTAAAAGCGATTTTCTCGAAAGTTTGTTCAGACCGTGAAAGGCCAAATTCGCTTCTTCGTGAAAACGGTGACGATTTGTTGCGACACCTGTCTTCGGTTTTATTTCACGAAATCGCAATATTTTTGTAGGATACACCATTTGCAGACATCGACATATTTTACTACCGAATTATTAAGAAATCTCTTACTTATTTGAAAGTAAATAATGATGATTATAGGCATCCAGCAAAATGATTGCGCTAGGTATTTTGTCATTGTTTTGAAGAAAAAAAATGTGTTTAAAGGGATCGTATATGTTTGGTAATTGGAACCCACTGTTTGTTTAAATCCTAGATATATATCATAAAACTAACCTGTAAAAATGTTATTTCAATAGGTGGTAGCGATTCTGATATATTTTTGATCAATCTCATGTCTACAATGTATTTGTTCCTTTTCATCATTCGTACATAACTATCCTTGGGACAAAATAATTTTTACTTCGAATGCATTTTCATTAGATTAGCGAAGCCATTACACAAAACTGGGTGACATTTTCTCTCCAGTAATTTGATATGCAACAAAGATCTTGGTATGAATAATGAAATAATACTAAATCTAAACTTAGGCCTACTTCAACAAAATGAGATAAATCATTGTCAGGGGCATAATAGACATTTCGTCACCGTTTTCACGAAGAGGCGAATTGGGCGAATTTGTCGCGTACTGACTTTAGCCTTTTCACGAAAAGGCGAATTTGGGGTGCAATGGGAAAATGTATACATTCTGACTCTTACAGCCACGGGCGAATTTGCTAATTTATATATATTTTTTTTCACGAAGAGGCAATTCTATTAATTGATTAATTGCAAAACTAATCACCTACTTTTCTTAACAATTGTTATAAAAAGATTGGCATCTCTTCTTTCCCATGATACCTTAATCTTGTATATTCTATGGATCTTTATGTTTTAAACTGTCAAACGAAAAAGAACCAACTTTAAAAGCGATTTTCTCGAAAGTTTGTTCAGACCGTGAAAGGCCAAAGTCGCTTCTTCGTGAAAACGGTGACGATTTGTTGCGACACCTGTCTTCGGTTTTATTTCACGAACTCGCAACATTTTTGTAGGATACACCATTTGCAGACATCGACATATTTTACTACCGAATTATTAAGAAATCTCTTACTTATTTGAAAGTAAATAATGATGATTATAGGCATCCAGCAAAATGATTGCGCTAGGTATTTTGTCATTGTTTTGAAGAAAAAAAATGTTTTTAAAGGGATCGTATATGTTTGGTAATTGGAACCCACTGTTTGTTTCAATCCTAGATATATATCATAAAACTAACCTGTAAAAATGTTATTTCAATAGGTGGTAGCGATTCTGATATATCATGGAGCAGTTATGGAGCGGTTATGTCCACGCAGGAAGAATTATCTGCATTGAAATACACAATCTGAGAAACGTCACTGCAGTAACGCAGTAATTTTTGGGGATAAAAAGTGATATCTTGTTCGTTTTCAATCGGCGTTGACCAGTGATTCTTATGTTTTTTTGTTTTTTTGTCGCGATCGCCGTCCGGAACAAAGAAGATATCTAGCGCAATCACTTTGCTACAATCATTATTTACTTTCAAATAAGTAAATATCGTTTAACTGACCTGTCTGAAGTTTTACAGTCATGGATGCCGAGAAAAGCACGAAAAACAGCGGGTTTTTTTCAACCGGCGTCGAGCAGTTATTCTTATGTTAGCTTTGTTTGTTCGCGATCGCCGTCCGGCGATCGCAAATTTTTCTTTTTAAAATTTAATTTTTCGTGAATAAATAGAGAATTTCTAGCGCAATCATTTTGTTGGATGCCTAGAATCAATATTTACTTTCAAATGAGTAAGATATTTTTTAATAATTCGGTAGTAAATATTTTTGATATCTGCAAATGGTGTATCCTACCTTTAATTGAATTTAAATGAAACGTGTTTCTTCACTTACCTGTTTCCAGGACGGGTCCCCGGGAACGAAGCTGTAGTGAAGGGAAAGAAATGCGTACTGGCCATCAATAAAGCCAGCGCGGTAGGCCCTCACCATGATGTCTCGCTGAACATCGAAAGGAGTCAACATAATTATGACTGTGTGTCAAAGAAAAGTGTGTCAAAGAAAATAAGTACGACATGCTTTTTAGTTTTAATTGAGTTGAATTGGGTCAGATGATCGGCGACGAATAATACAAATATATAACTTGAGCACTTGAGCTATATAACTTGAGCTATCTTCACTGGGTTTGGAAGTCTTGCAATTTATTGTTTTGAACAAGAAAATGAGTGGTACTTTAAATTCAGCGCTGCCATTATCACAAAATGAAAACTTTAAATCTCATTATGTGACCGACTCTACAAAAAGGTGTATTATGTCACAACAAAAGAAAATATTTACTACCGAATTATTAAGAAGTGTCTTACTTATCTGAAAGTAAATTATGATTCTAGGCATCCAGCTAAATTATTGCGCTAGATATCCTGTAATTGTTCTAAAAAATTGAATTGTATTTTACAAAATTCACGATTCTTATGAACAACATAAGAATAACTTAATTCCCGAAGCTGCTTTAAAATGAACGCCGTTTTTCTTGCTTTTCCCGGTATCCATGTTTGTAAAACTTCAAACAGGTCAGTTAAACGATATTTACTATAAAACACAACCCCCCAAATCCACCCGTTCCTAATAATTCAAGCAATTACCAACGGTATATCATAATTTAACTGACCTGTCCGAAGTTTTACAATCAGGGATGCCGAAGGAAAAAAACAAGAAAAACTGGGCTCGTTTTCAACCGTCGGGCAGTTGTCCTTTTTATATATTTTTATTTTTGCGCTATCGCCGTCCGGCAACATTTTTTTTTATAAAATCAAATTTTCGAATCAATAACAGGAAATATATAGCGCAATCATTTTGCTAGATTCCTATACTATCATTATTTATTTTAAGATATTTATGAAATAATTTGGTAGTAAAATTTTTCAATGTTTGCAAATGGTGTATACGACCTTTAAGTTAGTTACTCTTACCGTAAATACAGGTGAATCCGTATATAAAGTAGTGCAGGGCGATGCAACCTTACGACCGTATTTTTTTACGGTCCGACCGTAGTCTTATTTACCAATAACTCGTAATTGTTACGGTGAAAAGTCTGTAATGTGGCAAAACTTACCGACTTTTCAACGTATACAAATACGGTTTAAATACGGTTAAATACATCCGACCGTAACAAATATAGTTGACGTTTCGCATCTCGCTGCACGTCTTTTTGTTTTACAGTGAGGTGTATCCTTGTCATATCGAAGCGTGTTTTTCAACATATCCCAGTTAAGTTTATATAATAACCGTATGTTAATATGTATGGTTTGTGGTCAGTTGGAAGTGCGAAAGTTTGTATACAATAAATCTTGCAGAACGACCCAACAAATAATGTCCTCTATTATACATCGGAACCCTTAATGTTTATATAAAAAATACCAAAATAAATTCAAGAAAAACACGGTTAGGGAAATTTGGAAATACACGTATTGACATATTTTTTAATTAGCATAAAATCATTAAAATGTTCAATATTAACCTTTATTATCTCAGATATTTCAGCAAATTGTTCAAACTTACACTTCTAACATTTTTAAAGAGATATTTCAATTAAAATATTACGTTCAATGTTCAGAAAGCTATACACATTGTGAATAAAAACGGCCCTTTTTTAAATGTAGGAGGATTCTTTTTCAACCAAAATTGTATTGGACGTTGATAATGCAATTATTTCTCATCAAAACGAAGTCTTATACATTAGGTTTAAAATGGTTGCAATTTGTATTGTAAAAGGGTGTAAGCATCAAGTTTCGGCTCATTATTTCAACATATTACTCTCAACGTGTTGAAACTGATGTTCGAATGGCACAAAACCTGTCCAACATCCAAAAATAATAGTCAGAAATAAATATTCAAATAATGTATAGTCGATATAGATGGCATGTATACCAACATGTCACACATTGTGTCCCAACCACATTAAATGACTCGTATTATCAGTGCATGCGGTTTGTTGGGTAGGGGCTAAACGCACAGAACTTAAAATAATAGATGTACCAAACCAAATAACACACACAGAAAACAAAATTCAATGCTCAAGCTTACTTCGTGCACGCTCGGTTGCAGCCAGAAAGACTTGTTGTATTGACGCACCTGTCCCGTGAATGACCTTGACGTATTCAATGCCAGCCTCCTTGAATCTACTCATGAGGTTTTCACCTGTTAACTTGTACAAGCCAATTTTGCCCTCAGACCAGACTATTGAGCATCTTGTCCACGACCACTTGCGGAACAAGGCTACCGCGAAACGACCTAACGCATCCGTACGGAACGCCGTGCGCGTCAGTGTGCGGTAGTGCGTCTTGTCGTCTAGAACCCCCGAGACTGCGGCCCCGGACAGCACGGGTGTGTTCCACTGGGAAGCCAGGTCGACAACACTGATGCACTGCAGGCTGCAACCAGGACCGAAAAACACCCTGACGTCGTTGAGATAGTGCAACTCCGCCGCGATAGCCGGGGCGATCATGTTTAACGGATTGCACATATCACCGGTGGATCGGTACTCGTACGATATGCTGAAGTTCCAATAGGCACCGGTGTCCACGCGCCGTTTCACCGTCTCCAAAGCCACATCGACGGCCGGTTGAATTTGGACCCGATCGAAGGGTTCCGGGCTGCCCGTCTCTACAAGAAGAGCCGCCCGGATTGCTGGCACCTCCGCGCTGACATCACTGCCGATAAATCGAATCACGTAGAGAACCAAGACTAAGCAATCTTGCCCAAAGTACATCATGGGTTAACTCTTACCCTTATAATATTACAATTGGAGAATTGAGATTAGACTATGTATTACGATTGAATAATAATATTTGTTTCTTGTTGCTAGTTTGGTCTCGCTCTACTAACAGTACCATCGATTGGCACTACCAATCACCTCCCAGCTCATGTTTAAAGAAATGAACACTGTATGCAGAACGTTTATTTATATACGAACCAATCTTCGGTCACTGTGCGTGTCCCAGCATATAATCTAATTAGCTCTATCAAGAGGCGGGCGGCGCGTGACTTCTTCATAACGGAGCAGAAAAAAGAGCAAATATGAGGAATCAAAAAGCTCCTTTAGGATACGTCGTTGTCAAATATTTATACAAGCTCGAAATGCCATGATGGTTCAACATGTTTTTCATTCGAAAGTGTGACTAAAGAAAATGACCGCGTTTAATAGAAACAAATGCGATTCGCTTCATTTATTAAAACTAGCATAAGAATGATGTACATGCAAAGACTGATAACTGCTAATGTATGTAATGTGTGCATTCTATTCACAAGCTATTTTTATTTGAATATGTAGTATATGTTTCTCCAGTTATAACGGGTTTTTAATGTTTTGTCCCCGAACATCGTCGAGCTCAAATTATCCCCTTCATTTTCAAAAGGTTACATTGGACACGGCTATATACACAAAATGCACAACTGACAAATGGTATATTGTCCATTTAAATTGTGAGAAGCTTTTTAGTTATTGCAATAATTTCTACTCGCAACTGACGAGTTTATTTTGCTTTCAATTTAACATAGCCGACTCGTGAGTAAAGTCTATTAGTAAAAGCTTCTAAAGACTACTTTATCGATATATCAATTTCTAAATACATTGATTCTTTGACCTTTATACACGTCAGGAAGTTGTAAGGTGAGGGTACCCGACTAGCTGGCTTTCGACCGTTTAATAGTCATAATAATAATAATTAATAATAATAATAAATATTTATACCGCGCCGGTATCCACCACGAATGACGTTCAGGGCGCAATACAATAAACAAAAAATCAATACAATTAGTATGAAACTAAGCTAAATATTGTGGGGAATCTTGAAAAAATATGTGACCTGCTCCCACGAAATCAGAGTAAAGTCGGACCTTTTGATATTTTGAGATATTGTTATTTTCTGATTCCTTGAATTCTTGGCTTTAAAATAATATATAATTTATCTGGTAGGGTATTTAAAAAATATCTAATATTGACGTTACACCTCTTTCAATTTAATGTCTTTCTCATGTGACCGATAATCGTTCTAATAACTAAAACAAAAACGTAAGCTGCATTTATGATTACACCCCTTCCCAATAAAAACGTTTCTCATTGCTATTCTCTTGCAAAAGCACTTCATATTTTGTCCAAAAAACATATTAGTCTGACAGAAAGAAATCCACATATCCCAGCGTTACACGTCCTTCCATTTAGTGTCCTTCCCTTGTGACCGAGAATCGTTCTAATTAGGCCGTGTTACGTCCCCGTTTTTCGTGTTGCCTGGTGGTACCTGACGGGGAACAGAATGGAAATTCCCATACACATAAATTGAACCACTGCGAATTCGAAAATCCATGTTGTCGGAGCAAGGGAATGGAACAAAGGGGTAAAATTAGGCCTCGAAAGACCCGTTTTTGGTCCTTGAATCGATGACGTCGCAACAGGCACAGTATGGACAGCCATTATTGACAAAAAAATTAAAAAGTGACAATGAATTTATTTAGGCTAATAAAAGTAGCCCCCACTTACATTTCACAAATTGATATACATTTCGAAATCATTTTGGTGAAAAGGATGCATCTTAAAAATAAATTTAAACTATAAAAAGTTATGCCCCCATCCCATTATTTACGATCGATTTCTAAAAGATGCGGCTTTCCATACAAAAGTGTGTCAATAGGTGGCGCACTATATGTAAACAAATGCATGCGCCATGCGCGAGTCAAATTTTCTCGTCAAATGGAGAGAATCACCATTCAAGCTTCTGCCGATGGCACAGCTTCAGAAACCGCATCTTTGTGTGTGAAGAAGTAACTTAGTACCTGGAGAGTTATGAAAAAAAATGACAAGTGTAAATAACATGAAATTGGTGTATGAAAATCAATGCCACGACGCGACCAGCGCGGCGAAGGCGAATACAACCGACTTTGTACTAATGCCTGGTCGGAGTTGTGTCGTCGTGTGTCGCATTTTTTTTTCACACGGGAGTTGCCACGGTCTGCAGCGAAAAGGACTTATTTGGAAAGTAAGAAAAAAACAAGGAATGGAGCTATAGTATTATATTAACAAATATATTTGTCGTATTTTAGGCAAGACTTTTTCGTTTTTTTTTTTTTTAATTTTGAAATTGGTTCCCGATTTTGCAAGGCGCCAAAGAACACGCGGAATCATCAACAACACAAATACATCAGCACAGTGGTTCGCAATACTTCCCATAACCACAGAAGAATCCACCCAAAACTGTTAACCACCAAAGATGGAAATGTCATTTTATTGCAAAGTATGGGGGAAGGGTCAGACAGGGGATGTTTATACTTCTACTATTCTACTAGGGTGCCTTATGCTATATAGTTCTAGCACTATCGTAATATTTTTTGCCATTGGTGATTTGTATTGATATTTTCAGGCAACAACGTAGTAGCTATCTGATTCCCTGAAAATGACAATACTCTGGACCTTTCACTCTTGGAACCTGGCTAGTATCAACCAGTATGGTTCCAAGATCGATATCCAAATATTATTGTCAATGTGTCGGCCTGAGTATGTCTGGGAATCAGCTCGTCAACTGCCGTAGGCCCTATAGCGACTGTGTTTTACAGGCAAGTTAAATTGCACTCAGAAATTTTCTTCTGATTAAAATGTCTTTCTTGAATGAACAGATTACAGTTTTTGTTTTTATTTATTTTTTACAGCATATCTTCTGGATCATTGGATGAATATTTCCATCTGGAATTGGAGTAGCTCTTCAGTGCAGTACTTGACTGTAGGGCACCAATTTCATTTACCGGATGATGACACAGGAATAGACCCCATCTGAACATTTATATGTCGCTGTAAATAAACTGAATGTTCATTATTTGTGCGAGTCATACATGTGATGTTTTGTATAAGCTGTGGTATTGGTCAGTTTACTCCAACTGCAACATTATGATAGAATTGTTTACTTGAGGATAAAAGCATGAATTTTTGCACACATTCAGAGTGTGTTATAAGAAAAATAGTTGTCTCTCCGCTCCCGTGCCATCGTAGATTTGACCTTAGGAAAAATATAGGTAGAATAACATGCAATGGTAGCCATTTAGAAATTTTTGAAAATGCCTGTTATATTTTTTTTCAAGGGGCAAATGTAGGATGGCCCTACACATTTATATTCTAAAGACATAATATTTTGATTGTGTGACAAATTCCATGCTTTTATCATTTTTACCATGTTTGTTTCACCAATCTGCCTGACTTAACAGCAAGACTCCAATTTATGTATGCCAGTAGGCAGTATAGTCTAGTCCTGAATTGTTTTGGCATGCTGTATATTATTGCTACTACCCACCTTTACGAAGTACAATTGCCAATAAAGTATCCCATGTATTAGTCTAGGCAACAAATCCAAAAATGTGCCTTCTTAAGTTGCATGAGGCATTTTTGAGGAAAAGCAAACAAATAGGTGATTCTGAAAGATAATTTTGTGCTGAATATGAATATCCTGTTTGTGTTTCTAAAAATTGCCTAATTAGGTCAGTAATTAATGTCAAAGGTCATTAAGTGCAAATTTCAGTTTTTCACAAGAAATGTTTTATTTTACATCCTGAATACTATGATGTTAATAATTTTGCAATTTTTTTTCTAATAAATCATACACAGCATGTCAAAATATCGAAATGAATGGAAATTGTTAAAGAATTATTCACTTCTTTTGACAATATCTCCTTAACCATTGGACTTTCTCTTTTGCACCACGGGATGAGTTTATACAGGCTGTTTTTCAAACCTATGCACGTTTGATCGGTGTTCTCTGGCTGATTTACATTGTTTTGGGTACCGAGAGACAGGAATATGGTATTTGGTTTCATAAATTATTATAATTAGGACGGTAATTAGAGCCAAGGGTCAATTAGTGCAGAATACCAATTATTAGTAAATTTCATTTGTGTGCATCCCTACAAAATCCTGGTGCTGTTGGCCCCTATATACAATACCTCACATGCTTTTGTTAAATCTACAGAGTGGGAATCCCTACCCACTGTCTGAAGCAGTGATGTAGTATCTCAGGGCCTGGTCTCGGTCTCGACTAGCCGGTCTTGGTCTCGAATCTTAATGACTCGGTCTTGGTCTCGAATGTCTGGTCTCGGGTCTCGGTGCCAAGACCGGCAATGAAAATGTAGTAATAAATGCACTAGTAATACAAAACAAAGCCCAGCTGTATACTGTATAATGACATAATGTAACGGGTAGATTTATGACACCCCCCCCCCCCCCCCCCCCACACACATTTGGTTGTATCGGCAACTTCTGTGAAGTTCCTATCAAAAAGAGGGCGCAGCAACAGGTTAAAAAAACCTGTTGCACAGTTGCATCAAGTTTAGCAAGTCCAACTCACGCAAGAAGAGCAAGTCCAGCCAGCCTCCACCATCTCAATCCAACTCCATTTCATCCAGCATCCCGTGCGGACAACGGTCCCTAAACAGCGTTCCAAGCGACGATGAGTCACTTCTTCTATCCTGTGAACTAGACTTTGGCCTGTCCACATCAAAAACCACACCAACCACGTTCTCACACAAATTATCCGAGGAAAACTTCAAACTGGAGAAACTCCTAGCAGAAAACGTCAACACTTTGACATCTGCTAAGGAGCACATCACCCGCCAAATACGACTCCTGTTCCGGTCAATCGAGACTAGAACACCACCACCTTATATTGAGGTGAAAATACGGCCACCACGTCCACACCGAGCCCTAAAATTCCAGGGGTCATTCCAAGACCGCTGAAGCAATCTCCAAAAAGAACACCGCTGCTCTTTACAAGAATTACTCTGGAGGAGTACGAGCATCAACTACTCATCACCGAGGCCCAGCTGACCAACGCCAGACGCTCAGCCCAAGAAAAACTTGCTCAAGAGTTCCAGGGTCCAGATTACCCCACCGCTCAACAACTCCTGAGCTTCTTCACAAGACCCTACCAACCGACAAGAGGCATCAAAAGAAACCGACAACACTAGTCGATCTCTAACCACAAAACCAAACGGTTCTTTTCAGGACCACCACACCTTCTCAAAAGAGATAACTCCGTCATCTTGCCTCTATAATATAATAATTATAATAAATAAACTTGAATATAACCCACCCTATACCTTATCTGTTATATTCAAACTACAAATCTTTCAACTACCATGGCAAGAAGAAAACTCAACAAAGAAACCAAGAGATTCCTAAGTCAATCGAAATCTAACCATTTCTCTAACAAATGCAAATCGAAAACCAAACGAGCCAACTCCAATAATTTGCGCTCACTATAGCAGAACAATGTAAATCTTTCATAACTAACCTATCCAAAGCAACACTATCGCAAACTGAAATAATTGCTTTAGGAAAAAGGTTTAAACTTCGTACCCACTCCTGCTAAACCAAACCGCATTTCACTTGTAAGTGACATAAATACCTTCAATCGAAGACTAAGAATTGCATTCTTAATGCGTAACAAACGCTCCAAAAACCATCCTTTCAAACCACCATCAAAATGGCAACCAAAAATCATCCCATAGTGCAACACTAGAAGAATAATTGGAAGCCACAAAATTCGAACTGGCCCACATCAGGCTAAGGAATCGGCAGAAAAACAGGACCACACAAGAACTGTCCGCCATAAACAAACTTAAAAACAATCCTGACATCGTAGTCAAACCATATGACAAAGGCAGAGGCATCTGCATTATGAACCACTCAGACTATCTACAAGTGGGTTACCACCACCTTGAGTCCCATCATTATACCCAACTGGACCAAGACATTACCCCACAAACTATTATGATGGTTCACAACACACTAATTGAAATGAGAAACAACAAACACATCGACAACGATACTCTGAAATACCTCAACCCACTTCCACAAAACTGTTAAACATGTCCAACCATGTATTTTCTCCCCAAAATACACAAAACTCCGCCACCGGGAGAACCTTTTGTTGGACGACCAATTATAAGTGGATGTACCTACGGCCAAAATTTCAGAATACATAGACTATTTTCTTCTTCCTATAGTAACCGCACAACCCACATAATGTCCGCGAGACAGCAGACATTTTGCGCAAACTGGAAGAAAGACAATTTCCACAAGATGTCTTAATTACAAGCATCGATGTTGTTTCTATGTAACTCTCTTATTTCCAAAGAGTGGAAATTCACTCCATTCAAGTGCAAATTTACTCCCACAGTCTGAAACTAGGGACCAGACGTTTTAGAGTGAAATTATTTTACTCGAAAAAGATTGAAATCTAATCAAATTCCACTGAAATCTAATCAAATTCCACTGAAATGGTACCATTTTTAAGTGTGTTTCAATCTAAATTTAGAGTGAGAACCACTCTAAAACGTCTAGTCCCTAGTTTCACTCTTTGGAATTTAGAGAGATACACATAATGTCCGACAGACGGAAGCAATCCAATGCGTTTGCAATGCCCTCGAAAACACAAACCATAACCATCCGATCACAAAACCACCCTCGACTTACATCCAAAAACTTCTGGAACTCATTCTTGGCCGCAACTGTTTCCAATTCGGAAATAAGTTCTTTCTCCAGAAAATTGGCTGTGCAATGGGCTCTACATCTAGCCCTGAAATTTGTGACATCACCCTGCACGACTTCGAAAACAAAATAATCAAAAAAGCGGATAACATCCTCACATGGTGGCGCTATAGAGACGATATACTGGTCTTCTACAACGGAACTCTGAACGAATTCCAAAATCTTGACATGGAGATAAACAAGATGCACCCAACTCTAAAATTTACATACGAAGCCTCTGAATCATCAATCAACTACCTTGACTTAACCATATTCAAAGGAGACCGTTTCAATAAAACAGGAATCCTAGACACCAAAGTCTACATCAAACCAACGGAAACCTTCCAATATCTCCATGAAACATCATCCCACCCACCCCATATTTTCAAAGCGTTCATATACGGAGAAACACTCCGCTACGCTAGAAACACCAACATCCAATGCAATCAAATACTTTCCGAACTTTTTCCGAAACCTCCATTCATTGCCTTCAAAAAAGCCCAACACATTCGGGAGAAACTAATAAGAGCTAAACTACCACAGCAAAATCAAAAGCTCGAACCACTCCCAACAGACTCTAGATTGTTTCGAACATCAAATTGAACCAGACGAAACCCTCAACATATTGCTCTCCTTACTGGAGGGACAATTTGAAACCGACTAACAAACATATGGCTCAAACCAAACTTACATGATTGGAATATACCCAATCCCAGCCACAACTTTTCCGCGAGTCAGCCTTGATTCTTTTTTGAATCACCCATTTGCAACTGAAGAGTGCCCAAACAGCAAGGCACGAAAGCATGCTATTGCTAACAAGAGGATTTGCGAACACAATCCTCTACTCGCACCACCAATGACATTTGATTATTCAACCTGACATTCGATTATTCACTCAATCTCTTATGTCCGCCCACCTAAATTTCAATCGGATATAACCGGCAAAGACTAAGTCATTCTTAAAATTCATGTTTTTAAGCCAGACAGGTCACAGAGTAAAAGTGTCACTGAATGGGATAGTGCCACCCCTCTCTCCAAACCAAAAATGGACATAAAAGGAATTCCCTTAAAATTGGGTATTCTGCACTAATTGACCCTTGGCTCTAATTACCGTCCTAATTATAATAATTTATGAAACCAAATACCATATTCCTGTCCCTCAATACCCAAAACAATGTAAATCAGCCAGAGAACACTGATCAAAAGTGCATTTAGGTGTGAAAAGCAGGTACAAACTCATCCCGTGAAGAAAAAGAGAAAGTTCAATGGTTACGGAGATATTCGCAAAAGAAGTGAATAATTCTTTAACAATTTCCATTATTTTAGATATTTTGATATGCTGTGGGTGATTTATTATAAGAGAAATTGCAAAATTATTTACACCATTGTATAAAAAAAGGTAAAATAAACCATTTCTTGTGAAAAAATGAAGTTTGCATTTAATGACCTTTGACCTTAATTACTGACCTAATTAGACAATTTTGAGAAACACAAACAAGATATTCAGATTCAGCACAAAATTACCGTTCAGAATCACCTATTTGTTTGCTTTTCCTCAAAAATGCCTCATGCAGTCATATTTTCTCAAAATCAAACCAGTCTATATAGCATAATATCAACCGAAAATTGTTTTTGGAAAATTGTTGGTAAACTGAAATATTAACCTACCCTCTTTTACAGGCTTTATATGAAAATCATGACCAACTATAGGGTTCAAAGAAGTGCCAATTAGACCAGACTATATTGAATGCAAAAATAAGTTACATGAAGTTTTTTGGAAAAGCCAACTGTCATTTTTACATTTAGGACAGATACTTCCTTTTAGAACTCGTGTTGGGCGCAATTCAGTCTTTCTGCGCGGCGCGAACTGCTGATCTGCACGAACTGCTAATCTGCGCGAACCGTCCATCGCGTGCGCTGCTGTGATCATGGGGAGGTACAGGTAGGCCCGAATCGGATCGCGCTGCATTCGTTGTCGGTTGATCGTGTCTCAATTGGCCGATCGTGCCACAACCAGTCGATTGCCTTCTATTTAGCTCTTCCATTTAGTTCCAATGCACGAGTAATTGGGGGTTGTTCTGCAAAAAGAGAAGTAAAAACTGAGAAATAGGCCGACGGTACTTGTTCAAATGCATTTTTGATAGCGCAGATTTAGAGACTGCGCCCAACATTCTGATTTTGGACCCCAAAAAGTTGGTTATGTTCCATTTCCTGCATCCGACAACATTGATTTTCGGATTCAGGACATAAATTTCAGTCGAATCACTCAAAGTGTTTTTTTATTCCCAAACTGGTACCACGAATGTCATTCTCTGAGCATATTTTTGGGTCACGTAACACGGCCTAAATAATGAAAACAAAAGTGAGCTGCATGTATGATTACGCCCCTTCCCAATAAACACAATACTTGGTAGTTGGAAAGAAAACATATGTGGGAGAGCTAAGTAGTCGTAGGACATTCTTCCGACAAACCGCGGTGGGCCCACAGTAATTTAAATACATTCCGGAATATAATTTTGTGTAGGCCTATAGCTAGCAACTTTAATTTTGTTGCTATTTCTCTTCCTTTTATTTGTTATCTAGCTATTCTCTAGTTCCATACATGATGTACATGTAGTTCTACTTCTATAGTTCCATGAAAACTCCTTGCATGTTCTGGATAAGCTTCGCAGGATTTGACAGCGTTTATCAAAGATCAAGATCACATTTTGGGGTTTAAAATTTCTACCAAAACAATGTGCTCGAGTTAGCAGATGTTTTATGTGTGTGTGTTCGTAACGACAGAATCAGTACTCCAATAAGTAAAATAATAGAGGGCGCTCTTCAATATATCAGATAAGTAAGCTGCACTTACAGCTTACCACACTCTGTTCTAGACATCAATAATTACAACAGCTTCAAATCTGCAGTAAATAACACCCCAAGTAAACTTTCTGCTATTCGGTCCAGTCGTTAAAGGTCATAGGTCATAAACGCTGATGTGATGCGAGTATCCGTTTTGTCGGAGTGTAACTATCCAGATCCAGAATACAAAGGAAAATACAAAGTATTTAAAACAAAGGAATTAACACAATACACAGGTACAATACAATTCTGTTTCCGTTTGGTGTTTATTGCGAGTGCACATTTTAAATTACACAAAATACACACAAGAAAAAAGTACAAATGTATGGAGAAAAATATTTTTTCATAAAATTTACACCTCTTCAGTGACACAATGCACATACCGCTAATGTTAAAAGTAAAACAATGTTTTAGATAATGTGCTTTATTGGGAAAAGTGTCACAATCAATGCAAACAACATCCCAGTACTAGAGCTCTCGTAAAGAATGCTTCCAACATTATTTGCATTTTTTTCCCGGAGCTAAAAAAACCCAACCTAATATCTAATGTGCTGTGGCCTAAGAATGCCGTTTCACAGCGCCTAGTATGAGCGGTGGGCAGGAGCGAATTTGAACTATAGAATTATAATAATATTATAATCTGAATGTGTAGAAATGCAAGCGTATAGCCAAGCCCATACTCGAAGCCAATGCAAATTTTATATCGTAACGGTGAGTTTTGGTGCTGCAAATTTGAAAAGTGGCACACATTTAAGTTTTCGGGCTGGGAAATCGCAAAAGTTGAACCCTTTTCAGCTTCCGCCAATTAGAATTGTGCTCCGAAGTCACAAATTCGCGTTCGCGCTGAATATGAACCGGCTCTTAGCGTCGGAATGACAAAGAAGTTCAATGTACAAAATCTTTGGGTGACTAACTGCTATAATTATGAAGAATAAATCAAATATTGCCATGTGTCTTAATAGAACAGTGTATCTGTAATGAATGTTTGTGAGTGCGATGGTAAAATAATGAATGCTTCAGTTTCGTGCGATAGAAAGAATAATTTCATAAGGTGACAGATAAAATGTTCCATTCCACTGGGTTTTGACTCGTGCAATAGAACATTCCATCTGTCAACGAATGAAACTATTCTTTCTATCGCACGAACCTGAAGCATTCATTATTTGTTTTATACAACACCTGAATACATCCTCGCCTTTTGATTGGTCAGAGCGCGACGGTGCAATGGAAGTTCTATCCACCGTTGATTAGAAACATTGAATAGATTTGTTTATACAACACCTGAATAAATCCCCGCCATCCGATTGGTGGGTCGCCGGTCACGTGCATTAAATCATTCGACCCATCGCACGACGCGATCCCGCACCGCCCAAGAGGTATTATCACATGGTTTTATCATGTGATAAAATTAATCAGGCGTTGTATAAAACAAATAATGAATGTTTCACATTCGTGCGATGGAAAGAATGATTTCATTCGGTGACAGATGGCATGTTCTATTCCACTCGGCTTTGCCTCGTGGAACATGCCATCTGTCACGTCATACAATTATTCTTACCATCGCACTCATAAACATTCATTATTTGTATATTAAAGAATGGTGGTGATCCATTCAGATGATGTATACAAACATGTCATGGTCATCACGTTATTCCGCTCAATAACGGACCCTTTCCCCAATTTCTCTCCAAAGATTTACAGTTGGGATGCAATTTCTTCAATAGTACTGTTTACTAACCACATGCTGGAACTTTTAAATTTTGCGATTTTAGCGGCGCGCCCGCGAATGCTGGCAGCGTGCATTACAACTGTAGAGTAATTTGCCTTTTTCGCCAGGAGCGAATAAAATTTGGGTCCGTAAGGGAATATATTAGTGTCGAGGGGTTTAATGTTGACGTGTACAGGTTGGTCGGCTTTCAAGAGCCCGTTCAACACGCTTTGGTCAGCTAGGAGCTTCTTCTTCTTGTCATTTTCACGCATCGTCTGAATCCAGGCTTTCACCAGCTGCAGTGTAGCACCGGTCGGCTTGTAGTACACAAACCCAGCACAGTAATTCCCTTTTGGTGTTCGAAGCGGATATGGCGATACCGAGTCGATTAAAGAAATGTCGAAGTCTCCCTGGAAGTACTGGAAGGGGTCTCGGAACCAAAAAGTGTCGGCGTCTGAGAAGAGAACCTCTAAGCCTTGCTCTAGCATTGCGAGGAGGTAGGCTTGGCGCTTATTGAAGAGCGCGTAGTACGTGAGGCGTTGGGTGCGTAGTATCTCCTTGCTCGTGGATTCTCCGGATTTCGTCAACACCACGTGCACAGCTGGGTCCCCCTCGGCTCTCTTGCTCAGATACCGGTAGCATTTCTGGTCCTCTGCAATGACGGTGATATTCACGCACACGCCGATCCGTCTAATGCTCTCCAGCATGTTCAATGTTATATCCAGGAAGCCAAGGTTGGTTGTAGTCAACAGCGCGACTCCAGGTCTTTTGGCGATGTCTGCTACGGTACAGTTTGAGAGTGGTCCGGGCTTGTCATTCGTAGGAGTACTGGGTGTGCACAAGCGGGTTGCCACGTCTCCTCCTCCCCGTATTCTTTGAGTTGCATTACAGTGGCAAGCATTTGTAACATCGGTCGGCGCTACAGACAGCTTAATGGGTTTGTGACTAACATCTGTCTGCGAGTAGTCTGTGGAATACAAACATAATAGGAAACTTCTCGTGTCATTCTTTATCCAAATCAAATGATATACATGCACGTGTGTATTTTATTTTGTACAGTCAAATTTATTGTTTGAACCCAATTGGGTACAGGTGTTGAACCAAAATCTATGGTAGCTTATGAATGCAAAATTAAAGTGTATGAGATCCTGTATTGGGGTAAACGGACAAGGTGACCACATTATAGAACGACATGCGTAAACCCCATTTGCAAAAATTTCCATTGGTTGTATGTATGTATGTATAATTCAAATAACACTTTGCTGATAAAAATACAAAATACTTACTGATGATAAGCACAATGAAAGCTGCCGATTGCATAAAGAAAAGGACTTTATACACATGTTCTTGCGCCATCTTCACTGCATGCGAAGGTGTACTGCAACAACGGCACTGTCACTGGTACTGTGTAAAGACCATAGAGCCATATTAAATTACTAGAGCGCTAACTCCTCATTCTTGCGCGCGGAGATACTTTGAATCCATCCTGCGCGCAGACATTTTGAATTTATGTGCGTGCTTGTAGAACATAATACAAATAGATGGATTGAATGTTGAAAGTGTACTCCAAATGCAACGCGCGTGCAAGTAGAACAGACGCAAACATCTTACGCGCGTCATGCCAGTTAACAAAAACTCGATCGTGCGTTTCAGTTTTGGGAAACGCACGGTAACGCTTCGGTATGGAATACAAACGCAGATATGCAAATAGCCGTACAACATGTTGAGGATTCCATAGGTTTGTGCACAAGCATGGATGCGCCCAGCAGGCATAGCTCTATGATGAAGACAAAGATATAACAAATACATGTTGCGGGATTAATGAAATAACAATCAAATGTGCTTGTTTACCAAATTGCTAAAACCGGGTCCTCGGTAGGCCATGGTCTAAAAACGCTAACAACGCCATATTTGACCATCTTATGCGAGTCCGCGCTCCGATGACCTCTGACGGATATTATGTAGGCCTATGGCCATCTTTATGAGTACATTGAGTCTTCGGTAATATTCGTAAGGTATAATGTGTGCAAGTGTGAGGACTAAAACGCTGTGATTGCTTTGCTTGTTGTACTTAGTTCTAAACTTTGAAATAAAAAGCACACAAACAAACTCATGCTATCATTATTTAGGTAAAGTCTTGCGTTCCTATAAATGTTTGCGATGTCATACGTGGTGTTCGTTTGATTTTAGAGACTTCTTCGCTTTTCATTAGTCAAAAGTTGTTTGCCCAATAATGCGCATGCGCTGGTAAAGCCGCGTTGCCAATGGATGACGGGCTTCCTGCAGTCAATTTCGACTTCCGACCTGCATGTAACTAACTTCTTGAAGAGGTTACATGCACACTAACAGTATCACGCTACACGTGTCTTCTCATCATCTGTTCAGTATAGTTTATGCGTGATCAAAACGGTATGTGATATCACTTACTGGTTAACGTGATTGCATTTCAAATTTCCAGTTTAATATTACATGTAATAGACTAAGGCCGTGTCCGAAACGAGTGTCTAGAGCTACGGTCTACGTCTACGTCTACAGCTACAGCTACAGCTACAGCTACGTCTACGTATATAGGCGCCAAGGCAAATAGAATTCGGACGTGGCTACGGTAGAGCCTACGGCTAGTTATTGCGCCCCCAAACGATGCTTGAATTAGTGTTTGCAAAATGACGATGTAAGAATTTACAACAATTATCGTCTGCTAGATGTTACGCAATGTTTGTTTACAGCCAGTCGAAATGCCTGATGATATTGACGTATTTGTCGATCTGGGCCCAATTTCTTGGCTCTGCTAACCACAGAATTCTGCGCTTACGGTCACCATTTTCCGCTAACCGCGCTAGCAGAAACCTGTAAGCGCAGAATCCTTAGTTACGGGATGTACGCATGCTCAGAGACCAACATTTCTTGCTAACGCGTGAAATACGTTTACCGTAAGCACCGAATTTTCTGCTATAGTAAGCAGGGATTTTTCGCTAACGGTAAGCAGAGCCAAGAAATTGGGCCCTGTTAGTTTCAATTCAATGCACTATCATTGAAAAATAAACGAAAATTTGCTCCAAAATTAACGCTAGTGCTGCCGCCATTTTGTTTTGCCTGAGCTAGACAACTTCTTTTACGGCTAGATTTTTTTGACGTTGTAGCCGTAGCTGTAGCTCTAGACTGCATTTCGGACAGCGCTACAAAATGGCTGCCGTAGACAATAGACCTAGCTGTAGCTCTAGACACCCGTTTCGGACACGGCCTCAGTTACAGATGTAGAGCCTATATAATTAAGACTGTACATTTTGTTTTTATTTAATGTAGGGATCTGCCCCATGGGCCCTTACACATTGTACACGTATACTGTCAGCTTTGTTTACTTTGTTGCGTAACAAAAGTACGCCTGTTCACTTTAGAATCGATGTATGTCGGAGCCTGTATGGGAAGTAGTCCCTTCTACTTTTCCAGCAATGATGTAATTCGTATAATTCACATGAAAATTACCTTTTAATAATGCTATATACATTATTTTGAACATATTTAATACTGATTTATCATTTAAGTAATGTTATAAAGTTTAGGTATTACCGCGCACGGATATCTGAACTAGTTTTTCGTGTAATTTGGTTACGCGGAGTCGCGTCCCTTTTGTTTTGATGGCCGACTGTCGTTGACGCGAAGCATTTTTTGCGAGACAACAAACCACAAATTATTGGTGTTGTCTCCACAACCAACCGGCTCTATGGGCCACTGATTGTATTGACGCTCCTTGGTGTCCGGGTGAGTGGATTTTTATTAGTTCTGGACTATCCTTGCGACGGTATTTTGATGTTATTTTGATGTGTTCCTTTGCAACTTTTGCACATGCACGTAATTACGTACGGTATTGTGCGCCTTGTCACACGGTACAGTACCGCCCGAAATAAACGACTGGCGTGTAAAGGTACGCAATATTGTTCAATTACTTGTCTTACGTAAGGTAGTTGTAATTACGTACGGTAGTTGTCGCTGTCACATGGTACAGTACCGCCCAAAATAAAGGACTTGTGCCTAAAGGTACAGTATGTTGATGTATGTACATGTACAATGTACATGTACATGTACATGTAATGTACATCCGCGCGATCGCATATCGTTTTTGAATACGGCAACTTTTTTGTGACTCGCACTTTCCTTTAAATAAATCGGCGATACTTGTTTTTTAAAGGTAGGATACACCATTTGCAGATATCGAAAGATTTTACTACCGAATTATTAAGAAATATCTTACTCAACTGAGAAAGTAAATAATGATTCTAGGCATCCAGCAAAATGACTGCGCTAGATATCCTTTAATTATTCTGACGGCGATCGCGAAAAAACACAAATAACATAAGAATAACTGCTCGACGCCGGTTGAAAACAAACGCTGTTTTCGTGTTTTTCTCGGCATTCATGAATGTAAAACTTCGGACAGGTTAAATGATAAAATACAACCCCCTAAATCCACCCATTTATGATAATTCGAGCAATTACCAATGGTGTATACTACCTTTAAACTTGTATCCATCCATAGGTCTGGAAAGCAGGGAACCGGTAGTCATTGTGCCCAATGCGCCTTTGGCCTTGATGAATGATAAACCTAGCCGGTGTGGCGGTCTCACTTCTCCGGCGTGCTAGCTTCTCCGAAAAGGAAATAACGCTTCAACACGCATGCGCAAAATTGCGCAGTGGTTTACATTTTTGCCGTATTATTCTGTGTGCTGAGTTCTTTGGTGATGTGCTGGTGAACGTAAGATTGTAGGATGTGTCTACGTACGTTACAAGGTACCAGTAGAATCCAGGGCGCGTGCGACAAAATTGTACTACTGCTATGCTGTACTAGACTAGTACCAGTCGGTCTTTTGCTTCGACACGGCGGCGTCGGCAGCAGACATGACGGCCAGACTCGCTTCTGACAAGAAAAAGAGCGATCGTATTATCTTCTATCTATCTGATGACTTTTGCATTTATTTATAATAATATTAATAACGAATATTTGTAATGCGGTGGTATCCATAAACAAGATGTATACATAGTCCGCCTCATGAGAGTGCTCAGACTCAGAGATATAATTAAAGCTTCTCCTCAGTTCAGTCAATCATCCCCTGATAAACAACTTGCTACAATCTTCAAATTAAATTATTTTCCAATTTGTGTTGATCCTGTTGCCCAATTTGGTTGTCTTTTCCCTATATAGTTATCTGAGTGATCAGTTAACGAAAATTGGTCCTGAAACCAGCCACACTTTGTCATAAATGCGATGAAAAATATGGTGATAGCGCCCTCTGTTGGTAGCCCGGAATCAGGAGAAGTAAGCACAGCGGATACATGAGTATGTGATTGTAACGTGCTAACTTATCCGCTCAATCCGCCCGGAGAAGCTAGCACGCCGGAGAAGTGAGACCGCCACACCGGCCATGCGTGGTGTGGCATGACGTGGCATTCACCAACACAACACGCGCATGGTCCTGAGCTGACTGCGCGTGGCCTGATGACCCGGTTACCGGTGTGGTGTGCAATTTGTACTCAATAAACCGACTTGTTTAGGCGTATCGCGCATGTCTCAGTGTAGCCAATACTCGCAAACGTTAAACACTTGCGATGAGCGCCACATCGTGACAAAGAGACCGGATTTAATAGAAGACCAGAATATGTACAACACCGGCCTCTGCAGTAACATGCATTGTGTCTGGAACACGTTCGTACTCCTGGAACGTTATGTAGTATTAGGTGCAGCACATGGCCTAAGTGCTTTGACTGTTTGCTGAAAAAGTGTGATGACCTCGGATGGTTGCTTCATTACCGGTTTGCGCACGTAGGAAAGAAAAAATGAAAAAAGACGTGTTTGTGGACGATCATGGCGGTATTTACAGAAAGCTTTGGCGGTGTTCAAAAGCTGTTTGAGCGTACCTCTGGCGACATTTTTTTCAAGCCTTAATGTTTTGCCGTTTTTATCGCCATATCGGCGATATCACGGAGGGAAGTACGTACGTTTCAACGTGTTTGATGGACGATCGTGGCGGTTGAACTTTGGCGGTGTTCGAAAGCTGTTTGAGCGTACCTTTCGCGAATTTTTATTCAGGTCTTAATTTTGTTAGTGGCTTAATTTTTTACCGATTTTATCGCCATATTGGCAATATCAGGGGAAAAAAAATCGACTACGAACAAATAAATATCGCCAACCCTAATGATAACATTGTGTTATTTAGCCCAGCAAACAAAAACTTAAAAAATAATAATAATATACCCAAATATTGGGATAAATATATTACGTGGCAGGGATTAACGATTTATGCAAATTAGCCATATTTCCACCACTTGAATTTTTAGACTTGTAATTATGTCATCGTGGGGACCTTTTAGAAATGCATTGTGCAGGCCTCAACCTTAAGCTTCAGAGGGTCAAGGCCACTTGGCCTCAAAGGCTCCAAAAATGAAAGGGGCACCAAGGCCAACCTAAAGGGCACCAAGGCCATTTTCAAACTGTTATTTGTTCATCCCCGGATCACCGCCCCAACTCTCCGAGTCAACGCCCCCCCCCCCCCCCATCCTTCTTCTAAAAACCGCAAGGCTCAACAAAATCCGCTGTTTCAGTAAATTTAACCTTGAAGATGAATATAAAATTCTTAAAAAAAAAAAAAATATTCTTAGAAATAAATATGATTATAAAAATTTAAAATGACCCCCCCCCCCCCCCCCCCACCAAAAAAAAAGCCAAATAATTGGCCTATGTAAACGTAAATATGATCATGAAAATTGAAAACGAATCCCCCTAACGCCATATCATTCGCCTATGTAAACGTGCATGTTTATGCCTAGCCCTAGTCTATGGCCGGCCGGCCCCGCGTCCATCAGTGCCAAAAAAAAACCGATTTCATGGAAACCATTTGGTCTAAAACTCGGCATGCAGGTTCATTTATGATAGCGCATCGATATTTCGCCATAATTAGGACTTTTTCTTGGTTCCGTCTGGTGTAATTTGTCTCTAAATCTGCGTAAAAAAACATTAAAAATATTCCCGATAAACGCAAAACATCATGGCGGGACAAGTCTGCGCAGGCGTGCATAGCTCGTCGCACCGAACAACAGAGGGCGCTCTGCTAGTGCCCTAGGTTGTTTGGTGCGACGAGCTTTGCACGCCGCGCCTGCGCAGACTTGTTCCGCGATATCATTTTGCGTTATTCGCGAATTATTTTTGGCCAGTCTAAACACGAGTAGTCTGGTACCGTGTTTTTAGTAAACAACTCAACTACGTTTAATATGGTTGCCATGCCACGTTCTCCTCTGCAAGTACTTGCGCGATGCATGGCGCAAGCAGCATTATGAAAACTAGTGCGCGGCGCGGGAGAGAATGTACGCTACATACGTCGAAACAATTTGATCTTCGTAATGGGTCACAACGTTAACATTATATTTTAATAACACTTTCGAATACATAATGTAATGGAATCAATGAAAAGGGGCACGACGGCCAAGTGGCCGTAAGGTACGTGTTTTTTTAAGGGGCTTCACGGCAATTCGCTGGGGCATCGCGGCAATGGCCGCTGGTGGCCGCTGTAGAGGTTGAGGCCTGATTGTGGTGAAAACAAATTGGTTGCAAATTGTGTGAGGTCCAAACTTATTTTTCCTGGACTATTACTACACATTGTGTTAGGCATTGTGTTCTAATGCTTTATATGAACACATTATGTTATGTGTTCATGTGTTATGCGTAACATCTGAGAACGTCCGAGGTGTTCCGATCAATTTGCAGTGTATTTGGCATGGAAGTCGATGCCGGTAGCGATTTTTTCGTAGCCAACATTTGAATAGGGACCTCATATAGTTAGCGGCAACGTTCATTATCGATCTCAGATTGTATTAATATTTAAAAGTAACTGTCTACTATGTGTACGCTCTATATCATAATAGAATTATAGATTTATTCTGTGAGAATGTCTGGCAGCTCACCCTCTCTAGTGTAGTGGTTAGGTAGATTGGCATATTGATCAGTTTGTGGTTCGAATCCCACTCCAGTCTCCTTTAAAGGTAGGATATCATTGGTAGTTGCTTGAATTATCATGAATGGGTGGATTTAGGGGGTTGTATTTTGTAGTAAATATCGTTAACCTGTTCGAAGTTGTACAATCATAAATGCCGAGAAAAGCACAAAAAAAACATTTCTTAATAATTCGGTAGTAAATTTTTTCGATATCTGAAAATGGTGTATACTCCCTTTAAAAACTAAATTTTACAATATATTTTACAATAAATAATCTAAGTAGTTTTTTCTAAGTAACTATTGCTATGTGTTGTGAGAGCCCGATGTTGACTACGGAAATAAATATTGCGTGCCGGTAGCTTAATGGATGATCTAACATCATGGTCGGAAAATAAATCAACAACGAACCAAAAGCGTAGAAATGCTGCATAAAATAGCTTCATTATGGCTTTGACTTTATACAAAATTCCTAAGTCGCGCAAGCGCGACAGCCGGCGCTAACGCGCCGTGTTGTTAACCTTTATTTCACACCCCCTATCAACATCACCCTGGCGCCGCCCCTGTACACAGATCCGCGATTCTTACAATTACACAATTAAGCTAAAACGACTATGCATAATTCTACCGGACCATAGCTGCTCGCCCGTTAAATATGTACTCGCATACATGTACACTGTAAGTACATGTTATGTACGTCTATACACGTACATGTACATACACACAGCCAGAATACTGAACCGGCAAGCGACATGAACTATTGACATGAACATTGGCTCCATGATCAGCCTAGGCAGAAATGATTTCATATTTTAATAAAAAGGGCTTTACCTTTCACTGGAAACGTGAGACCAGGCATCTAACGGCTGGCCGTCGGCTGATTGTGACGAAAATCATCTATGGTTGTGTACCAGCGCAGTATTGTACATAATTAATATATCTTACACCAGAAGTGCAGCATGTTTACGTGTACAGTATGATGTTCTGCGCACTGCACTATAACCATACATACCATACCGGACGCGATCGCATACCGGGCAGTCTTGTGTGTGATTTGGCAGTCCAACCTTTGACCTTGTTGAACACTGCATGTCCCCGTGTCGTTTCCTTCTCTGCTGTAGCGCACCACTGACGCGAATACCATCATCATACCATAGACATGGAGGGTTTTTTTTCTTCTTTTTTTCTCCATGTCTATACGATAATAACGATCAAAATGTTCTTGTGGATTATTTTAACCTTAGAGCAAGGCTGAGGGAAAACCGGGTAAGGTTACCTAACTGCTTAAATAAATACAACAAGAACCGCTACACGAGATAGTTTGTTGAGACTTCCGTCGAAATCGGGGTTTGGGAAACGGCCCTAAATAAATTTAAAAAAAAATTAGCATTTGGAAACACTTCTTTTCTCAGTTCTCTTATATTTTTTTTTTTTGTTACATAAACGTGAACACAGTACGTTTAATATTAACAGCAATACAATTTTGTTTTACTGTTTACAACTTTAATTGCAATTGTATTTTCACGTCATAATTTTAGCTACTGAGTACGACGCGGCACCACAGCTGACAGAGTGAATGATTTTCCACCCAACAGTGCGCATGTACTTGGATTAAATAGGCCTACGTTTATTATTTTGTTTAAGTTTGATCCTCATTACTAAACAATTCGACAATTATTTAAGCTAAATGAATTTAAATTGACAGCACAATCAAAATTTAGTATAGGTTTTCCCGGCTATTAAAAAGAAGAATATTCATTCAAATTCACCAACTCTCACACGCTTTTTACCAAACCATTTAGTCATTTACTATTCAGGTCCAAATGTTCGCCACACTCTACATGTATTTAAGTCAAGCACACATCGGACTAATTTATTTAGCATAACTTAAAACATTGATTGATATAAGACGAATTCGATATCTGAATGCTGCCTTTCGGCAACAGCTTAGACGAATTTGATCTGTAATAACGAATGGTCAATGACTAAATTGGTTTGGTAAAAGCGTGTGAATTTTAAAGGGCCGGGAAAATCTATATTTTCTAGCAGCAATGTCTTTGTTAAAAGCAATAAAATCAAGACGCGCGACAGATGCTTCGCCGCTCATGATTTTAGTTGATACTTCGACATTGCAATGATTCAATGAAATAAATCAATAAGATATTAAATGAAGGACAGTATTATCGTACAATTATTGTGTACAATAAAATATGATTGTGCATATAATATCTCAGTTATTTGGTTATTCTGCTATCACAATTATAAACAGTAAAAATTACAATCGAGACAAACGAGGTATACTTACTGTACAATATCTACAACATGTACATGTACAAACAAAATAATTCACCAGTATACCGGGACAATTTCTTGTCGTACTAACACTGGCAATTCCACTCTTGAAAGGAGACTCACTAATACAAGGTACAGTGTACACAGCGCGCGCGAATAATTATATGATCGTGTACGCGTGCACATCCACATGCACATCGTACAGTGTGCAATTACCGTAAAGCTAGCTGAATTAGCTCCATGGCTGAATTCGCTTTCCTTGATACTGGTGAAAGTGTTCGAAATTAGTACGATGTAATGTACATGAACACCCTATCCGCACCCCTAGTCCCCAACCCCATCCTTGCCATTGATGATTTGTTAATACAAAAAATAAAAAAATCATTACAGTAGCCCTTTGAAACTTATTCCTTCCTCACTCAAGTGTTTATTTTGCCCTAGTGTTTAATATTTTCTTTTACCTTATTCCCCTGTTCAGTATGTTTTGGTTTTTTTCATTTGTTTTTTGTGTGTACATCACTGTCTTCAATTTGTATTTGTTGTGGTTTTATGGCCGAATAAATAATAAATAATAAAAATGTACGTGTAATTATGATAATACATGTATCGAGCGTCTTGCGCCCTCAGCGCTGCAACTAGTCTACTGGACGTATTCGTAGTCTTGTTACAATGCCGTAGTATAGAGTGAACCCTTCGCTGCGGTGTAATAAAAATATACGCCTGCCGTACTACGGTCAGTACGTATGACGGTCATAAAAACGAAATCGAATGACATTTTCAGCAGCATTTGATTTCGCGTGAAATAGAATGGCGCGGTGGCTATAAAAAAAGAGTATAATTGCGTGTGGAATTTGAATAATATCTGGTACACTGACTTGTTCACCCAGCTTGGCACAGGTTACATTTAAATTCTCCAGACCAAAGACACTGTTGCTATATCACGTGATTCGGGGCAAGCCTTACGCTAGCAACCCCCGGCTCTGGAATGGTCTGGTGTCTTTGTACCATTCTCAACCATTGTGAACAATGTATTGGTGCTGAGCGTCTCTAATGTAACTATGCAAGGGCTTGCCCCGAATCACGTGATATAGCAACAGTGTATTTGGTCTGGATAATTTAAAGTCAAACTGTGCCAAGCTGTGTGAACAAGTCAGTGTACCAGATATTATTTAAATTCCAAACACAAATGGTCAATTGGCTGCTCATTTGCCGAAATTGACCGGGAAAACCTACAAATGAAAACTCTCCTTGTGCCGATTGACGTAAGCGAGATGATTGACAGCCAGTCGTCCGCCCAGATGAGAGAACCGTGTCTCGTGAGTGGGATTGCCGTGAAAGGGGCGATGAAGACGCCCCCCTGTGTCTCTATACTCAATCAGGTTTAGTTCTGGGGGTGCCGCAGGTGTTTTTGAGTGTCTGGCCACAGCCATTCGTATCAGGAATAACCACATGCCGATTATCACCAGGAGGCAGATGAGAACCATTACGGGGATCAATACGGCAGCCAGAGAAGTACCTTCCACAGAACAAACAAAAACACCATTTAGACTCGGAGTTTTCGGCACAGGCACAAGTAACTTTCTAAACAATGGGTGGTATGAATACAACTAATGCTACGTTAAGGCAACCAGTAAAGGCATTTATTTCGAAGTAAAGTATCAGGAAAAAGCAAAATAATGCTTGAATTTGTATGAATATAATTTAGGTTTTTCTTTTCAGCATTTGCTAATTTAATGGTATAGTAAATACTTTATACTTGCAAAGTCAGATGATTTATAACAATTGGGTCTTAACTACATATACCTACAGCCGGCCACACACAATGAGCAATCCTTAAAGCTAGCAGAGGTGTCTAAATGAGGTCGGAACCTCAAGTTGCTGGTTGTAGCCAGAGCTCCATGTTTTTGCTCCAAGAATGTTTCAAGAAATGGTCAACCATCCATGCAACATTTATTTTCTACACCCGATACAGATCCTCTCTTCTCCGTGTATGTCCCCTTTCTTGACGAAACACATCCATAAAAGCTTCTATTTGGCGTAGTATATTTGCTCCTTCTTCTTTCCAGGTTGCTCCAGCCCAACATTGAACATTAATTGTTATACCACTGTCTTGGATACTGAATTTGTATTGGTCTAAAACGATCACGTGTCCATTGTATAACAATGCATACCCCCACGTGCGATATCACATCAGTGTGAGCGTGAAGCAAGATATGAGACATAGTAGATATTTTCATATTGGCCTTATACGTTTTGTACTGTACAAGAAAGTGTAAAGAAACATATACTCTTTATAAAGACATTATGCACTCATTTTTGTTATTGAAAGAAATGCTCTTAAGTACCTGTTATGGGTGTCTGGCAAACGTCACCAGTGAATCCATCAGAACAACTTTGTAAGGAAAAAAAATAGAATTCGCTTGTTATTAGTTAATAGAATATTTCACAATATTTCAAAATATGACGCATTTTGTTGTGTAAACCATAACAATATTCTGGGCCTATCTAGCTTACAGGAATCAGGGGTGGGTTGAGATGAAAGGGGCGAGTGAAGTATTGCGTTCAGTTCTGAGGCAATTTTCGAATACATTGTGATTCCATTTTACTAATATAACATTAGTCAGCAGCTGAACGGGGAAGGGGGGGGGGGGGGGGGGGAGGGGAGGGGGGGGGGGGGGGGGGGGGGGTGCGTTCGGACCCACCCCCTCTGCTAAATTATCCAAGACGTCTCGGGGCTGTGGTGGCATCTTGTTAGTCAGGTACTTTTTGTCCACGAATTAACTGATACGTCGTTGTCAGATCGTGAAACCTCGTAACCAATTTTTATCTGCTCTGTAAAAAAATGAGTCTGTGTTAAAATTATTGTTTTGAGTTTTACAGTTGGTCAGAAAGAGCAGGAAATTAGCTTTCGTTCTACATATGGCACAACTCTATAGTGTAATGCCTTTGTCTTTTACGGTTTATTGAAATGTGCGCTTTCTCGGTTTTATTTTAAAAGTTTGTGCACTGAAAAAGGAATTTCAAATGGTAATTCTTCATTAAACTATATGGTAAGAGAATAACCAAACCTATATTTAATCTAATTTAGAGATTGAGGTAAGCTTTTGAATCAATCAGATTAGAAAGTATAGCTATCACAGAAACCAAAAAGTCAAAAAACATACAATAAATATTTTGAAAATTAACCTCAGAGACATTAAACAGCCCCGTACACAAAGTGTATTGCGCAACATCCGACTCATTTTTGCAGAGCAGGTCACAATTTCGGTTTCACGAACTGACACCCGGAAGTTGCAATCACAGAGATTGTCACTATCATAAGTAATAAATAAGTGGACCTACTTGCAGAAGAACTGGACACTGGGTGCCGTTCCTTTCTGTAGACATTGTCCGCCATGTTGACAATGGTCGGCAGGGCACTTGACTGACTCCGCTGGGAAAGAAACAAGATAATCATTGCATCAATTAATGCACGTATCACTCATTTTGTTATTATTAATTATTATTATTATTTTTATTAGTATTATTTATTCGGCCAAATTGCAAACACACAATCTATCCACCAATTGAACTGAATTAACTATACAAAACAACCCAATTCAAGCTGGCCAGGATTAACAAAAGTATAATAAAACACTGTTACTCGAAAGCCTGTCGATCCTTACTGTAATTGTAACATAAAATATATACATATAACCCAGATAAATATTGTAAAAATTTAAACTAGAAATAACAATAAAAGTTTGATTCAATAATATTAAGAGTGAAACATACTTACCAATTTACAAGTTATTACAAACAAACACACAAACACCCCCCCAATAAACACCCCGACAAACAGACAAACAGACAAACAAACACCCCCCAATAAACACCCCAACACCCCGACAAACAGACAAACAAACCCCCAAACAAACAAACATATACTCCAATAAAGAGAAAACAAAATAGCTTTACTTTAATCCGTCAACCACGGCACAAACATAAAACAATAACAAAAAAAACATAGTACGAAGACACCTTTCTATGAAAAACCTTGTAGGATATGATTCTAAAACAAAGACGTGTGAAAATGGTTCCCTCGCTAGTCAATAGTAGTTGGCGATTTATTTTCAAACCTTTTGAAACTGTTTCAAAAAAATCATTAGTTAACAAGTATGACAATATCAAGATTGAGCGTGAGTAAACATTGCCCCTAGTTTCCTTTCGTCAATAGGGTTACCAAATGCGTTAATTTCAAGCTTGCCTTTAAGAACGCATGGTTATACGCATGAGCGTGACACCAAACCTTAGTAGAAGAGATTGTTACTTAGCCTGTTTAATGTATATTCATATATGTGTTCATGGGATTGCTCCAATTCGAGTATATGTAATGACTACCGACATTGAAATATATTTCGATAGACATGGCTTTACTACCAGAAATGCTTATCCTTCAAATGTCATTTTCCCAAGACCCAATGTTGAATGTATGCCAACAATAACATTCCTTCATCTTTTCAGATATCTTCATTCTTTTTTAACTTGAAATGTTTATATAAGAAACTTTATCTTAAATGACTGTAAATGTGTGCACTCTTGTGGCTAATTGTCCTATTTTTAACATTATTTTTACAGGACATTGATGGAAAACAGCCTGTGTTGCTCTTTTTATCCTGTTTATAGATATTTTAATAAATACAAAATGTATTAAGAAATAAATAAAATGGCTTTTAATTTTGGCAGAGATATTTAAAATTGATGCCCTGCAGTTCTGCATGCATAACAGCAAATACCCGCAGATGAATCAAATTTGTTGTACTCACATTGTGCGATCACCGATTCCGGATCGATGGTGTAGTTAATACCCCCACCGGCTCCAAATGTGCCTTGCGTGATGACGTTTTGTAGGACCACCTGCACAGCGCCACCAAGAGACGCGTTGTCAGGATTGGCACTGAAGGTCAAGCGTACAATCACGATAATGCTGCCTTGATAGATGCCGGCACACCTGGCCTTCGCAATTAAATCCAACTCGGGTCTTAAAGCTTTCAACATCTAATATAAACAACACAATTTATGTTCGGTTAGTTTATACGCAACTGTCCGACATGCCTGTATCGATGACGTCATATTTTGTTTGCAAAGCTAGACCTAGACATTCACTGCATGTGCCATAGATATAGAATTAAAAACACTAGTTAAAATCACGGAGGAAGGACTAGAAAGAGTTTGAACGGCCCGCCAAGCAGTGACCAGATATTGACTGTTCAATTACCGACATTTGTTGGCAGTGCAAGACATTGAGGTCTCCAGCTAGCATCGCGCAAAGATTTGCGACCGCGATAAAATCCTTTGTGCACAGCGTTCGTTGCCGGTTCGACTGCTTCACTGGAGCTAACAATCGTTTGTGTTTTAATCAGTTAATCCAATACTAACATACATGTACAAACAAAAACATTTTGCATGCGCAGTAGTCGGCCAGCTGTCCTTTTCATAAACCGTCTTTTTCATTGGAAGCTGTGAACAATTTGCGATCTGCTGGTGTTTCAACGTTCAGATTCCGATTGAGATTGAGAAATAAGAAAATTATGAATATATATTTTGATGATATTTATGTTTTTCCAGAAAGTTCCTACGGCTGAACTTCGGGAGTTTATATAAACACGTTGTATTGTAGCCATTCGTGTTTGTACTATAGGTGGTCAGTACTGGGCGGAATTGTTATACCATTGTTTTCTACCATCGGATTTCGTTGTGAGAATTATTTTTGCTTGATAAGGCTGTTTTTAAATACCATGAACATGACAACATCATGATTTCAAATGCTTTATAAAAAATTGTTTTATTTTGAAATTTGTATCGGGATTTGTTGAATTGTTAGTTTTATGTTGATCGCTTCAGTCTTTTCCGTACGCCGCTATTTTACAACACACAGGTGCAGCCCAGAACGATTATCTTGGAATACCCTTTGGGAGACCAATTTGCAACATTAGTAAGACCATGGTCATTAGGGAGACATTTCGAGGTCTCCCTAACTTTCCAACTACAGGAAGGAGGTACATTTTTAAACATTTAACAGTCCAGATCGATAGAGTAGGGTCCAAAATGCATAAATATGAAATTTCGTGGAAAAAGCTCTAGGTAAAAACGGGTTAGGTTACAATAAAGAATGGTAAATGTTGTGCACGTCATTATGGAGAGGTCTCCAAAATGTACCATTTTCGGTTATTTTACTTAATGGGCACTTTGGGAGACAAATTAGCGATAGTTTTGATTCACTTGGGAGACAGTGGCACTTAGGGAGACATTTCAGTGTCTCCCTAAGTGTCTAGCTACCCCACAAAACGATATTTGGGAGTTATTTTTGCTCGGAGAAGACAGATTTGGGTCTAAATAGCATAAATATGAAATTTCGTGGAAAAAGTCTCTGCCACATATCGCGCTTCTTATGTCGCAAGCGTAGTCAATCTAATAGCAATACTGCTTTGCGACGAGTGTCTAACTGCAGCATATTTGCTACCGCGGCAAGGAAGGCTTAGTCTTTGATCTTAGGTCTTCCAACTCCTAGTCCTTCCTTCATGTTTGGATATACCCAGCAGCATGCACGAATGAGACCGAGGGATTCCCCCTTAGTCTCCCATACCTATACACTATCTAGATTATTGGTACCTAACCCCCCCCCCCACCCCACCCCCCCTCCCACCCACTAAAAACCTTTACAAAATCCTGAGAAACCACAACATACCGCAAGCACAATGACAACCAGACATGAGGGGGGGGGGGGGGGGGGGGGGGGGGGTGGGGCTCTCTGTCCCATTATGTTGCTTCATATGAGTTTAGAAGTGTGCGCGGAGTTGTTGTTGTATACACGGGCGCGCTAAACATTTTCGTGAATAGGGCGACGCGCAAGAACAAAATGCATATATTTTCAACATAATGAACAATTGCCAAATTTGATAACTTTTACAGAAGAAAAAGATAGAGCGTGTAAGTTGACCTCCAAATCTTGCGAGATTTTACGAGAATGCACAATATCTGGGCAAATACGATGTACAACGTGTAAAACATCATATTTTTGACATTTATTTTGCAGTGGTAGATCTTGCATTAAATTAAGCAGTCAATCTTATAGGTTGAAGTGAAGATTATAAAAAGATGCAATCTTCCGAATTTTCAAGTATACTTCTACACCTATGTTATCAGTTACAACACCACAAAACACAGACAATTGACTATTTACGGCTGTTTCAATAGGCAGACAAAGCTCCCGCGACTCTGGACTTGTGACGTCGTTGTAAGCGTCGATAAAAGCAATGTCTATTCCGTCAGTTTCATTTATCGCCATGGAAACAACAACCACTTCGGGATCTGTATTACAAATTGGAAACAAAATCAGCGGAGTCGAAACAAAATACTAACATTCCACGATTGGACTGGCGTCCGTTTTAAAAGTAGGATACACCTTTTGCAGATATCAAAATTGTTTACCACCAAATTATTAAGAAATACCATACTTATTTGAAAGTAAATAATGATTGTAGGCATCTCGCAAAATGATTGCGCTAGATATCCTGTAAAAATCAATTTTATAAAACAAATCCATGATCGCTGACGGCGATCACCAAAAAACAACGCACAAGAACAAAGGCCCGACGCCGCTTGAAAACGAACGCCGTTTTGTTTTGTTTTTCTCAACATCCATGTTTGTAAAACTTCGGACAGGTCAAAGTACAATCCCCAAAATCCACACATTCGTGATAATTCAAGCAATTACCAATGGTGCATCCTACCTTTAAACATCAACTTACCGACCGTGACAGTAAATGTACATTCTGCCTCATTTCCCACAGCATCACTAACGTTACAAACAACCGGTTTTTGTCTTTTTCAACTACAAAAGACAAGATGTTAAGATTGGATGCCAAAAACTCTTTATTTTTTGCGTGAGAAAATTGTTCCCCCCTATTTTGAGAATGGACGGTACCACAGCGTTTCGCAATCACAGCCTCGAAGGGCCCCCCCCCCCCCTCCGCCCCCTCCCCCCCTCCCCCCGGCCCAAAGCTAATCATTCAGTGCCCCTTCCTTTTCAATACTGTATTTAATACAATACAGGTACAATAGTAATAATTCTACGTAAACATACCTTCAGTTACATTAAAAGTACAGACGGCCTTATTTCCAGCTGTATCGGTTGTGTTACAAATAACAATTGTCGTTGCATTGACTGGAAATGAACTACCAGCGGCTGGAATGCAGGTTACGTCAGGAGTGGTGCCATCGTCGTCAGTGGCTGTAGGATCTGACCAGGTTACCATAACGTCATTGGTCCTTACATTCGAAGGACAATTGTCGATCACAGGTGGTTGTTGATCTGAAATATTGAAAGTTCATTATGATTTGCAGTTCAATTGTGGTGTTGCCCAAAGCTAATCATTCAATGCCCCTTCCTTTTCAATACTATATTTAATACAATACAGGTACAATAGTAATAATTCTACGTAAACATACCTTCAGTTACATTAAAAGTACAGACGGCCTTATTTTCAGCTGTATCGGTCGTGTTACAAATAACAATTGTCGTTTCATTGACTGGAAATGAACTACCAGCGGCTGGAATGCAGGTTACTTCAGGAGTGGTGCCATCGTCGTCAGTGGCTGTAGGATCTGACCAGGTTACCACAACGTCATTGGTTCTTACATTCGCAGGACAATTGTCGATCACAGGTAGTTGTTGGTCTGAAATAATTAAAGTTCATTATGATTTGCAGTTCAATTGTGGTGTTGCCCAAAGCTAATCATTCAGTGCCCCTTCCTTTTCAATACTATATTTAATACAATACAGGTACAATAGTAATAATTCTACGTAAACATACCTTCAGTTACATTAAAAGTACAGACGGCCTCATTTCCAGCTGTATCGGTTGTGTTACAATTAACAATGGTCGTTGCATTGACTGGAAATGAACTACCAGGGGCTGGAATACAGGTTACCTCAGGAGTGGTGCCATCGTCGTCAGTGGCTGTAGGATCTGACCAGGTTACCACAAAGTCATTTGTTCTTACGTTCGCAGGACAATTGTCGATCACAGGTAGTTGTTGATCTGAAATAATTAAAGTTTATTATGATTTCCAGTTCAATTGTGGTGTTGCCCAAAGCTAATCATTCAGTGCCCCTTCCTTTTCAATACTATATTTAATACAATACAGGTACAATAGTAATAATTGTACGTAAACATACCTTCAGTTACATTAAAAGTACAGACGGCCTCATTTCCAGCTGTATCGGTTGTGTTACAATTAACAATGGTCGTTGCATTGACTGGAAATGAACTACCAGGGGCTGGAATACAGGTTACCTCAGGAGTGGTGCCATCGTCGTCAGTGGCTGTAGGATCTGACCAGGTTACCACAAAGTCATTGGTTCTTACGTTCGCAGGACAATTGTCGATCACAGGTAGTTGTTGATCTGAAATAATTAAAGTTTATTATGATTTGCAGTTCAACTGTGGTGTTGCCCAAAGCTAATCATTCAGTGCCCCTTCCTTTTCAATACTATATTTAATACAATACAGGTACAATAGTAATAATTGTACGTAAACATACCTTCAGTTACATTAAAAGTACAGACGGCCTTATTTCCAGCTGTATCGGTCGTGTTACAAATAACAATTGTCGTTTCATTGACTGGAAATGAACTACCAGCGGCTGGAATGCAGTTTACGTCAGGAGTGGTGCCATCGTCGTCAGTGGCTGTAGGATCTGACCAGGTTACCACAACGTCATTGGTTCTTACATTCGCAGGACAATTGTCGATCACAGGTAGTTGTTGATCTGAAATAATTAAGGTTCATTATGATTTGCAGTTCAATTGTGGTGTCGCCCAAAGCTAATAATTCAGTGCCCCTTCCTTTCCAATACTGTATTTAATACAATACAGGTACAATAGTAATAATTGTACGTAAACATACCTTCAGTTACATTAAAAGTACAGACGGCCTCATTTCCAGCTGTATCGGTTGTATTACAATTAACACTTGTCGTTGCATTGACTGGAAATGAACTACCAGGGGCTGGAATACAGGTTACTTGAGGAGTGGTGCCATCGTCGTCAATGGCTGTAGGATCTGACCAGGTTACCACAACGTCATTGGTTCTTACATTCGCAGGACAATTGTCGATCACAGGTAGTTGTTGATCTGAAATAATTAAAGTTCATTATGATTTGCAGTTCATGTGGTGTCGCCCAAAGCTAATAATTCAGTGCCCCTTCCTTTTCAATACTATATTTAATACAATACAGGTACAATAGTAATAATTCTACGTAAACATACCTTCAGTTACATTAAAAGTACAGACGGCCTTATTTTCAGCTGTATCGGTCGTGTTACAAATAACAATTGTCGTTTCATTGACTGGAAATGAACTACCAGCGGCTGGAATGCAGGTTACTTCAGGAGTGGTGCCATCGTCGTCAGTGGCTGTAGGATCTGACCAGGTTACCACAACGTCATTGGTTCTTACATTCGCAGGACAATTGTCGATCACAGGTAGTTGTTGATCTGAAATAATTAAAGTTCATTATGATTTGCAGTTCAATTGTGGTGTTGCCCAAAGCTAATCATTAAGTGCCCCTTCCTTTTCAATACTATATTTAATACAATACAGGTACAATAGTAATAATTCTACGTAAACATACCTTCAGTTACATTAAAAGTACAGACGGCCTCATTTCCAGCTGTATCGGTTGTGTTACAATTAACAATGGTCGTTGCATTGACTGGAAATGAACTACCAGGGGCTGGAATACAGGTTACCTCAGGAGTGGTGCCATCGTCGTCAGTGGCTGTAGGATCTGACCAGGTAACCACAAAGTCATTGGTTCTTACATTCGCAGGACAATTGTCGATCACAGGTAGTTGTTGATCTGAAATAATTAAAGTTCATTATGATTTGCAGTTCAATTGTGGTGTTGCCCAAAGCTAATCATTCAGTGCCCCTTCCTTTTCAATACTATATTTAATACAATACAGGTACAATAGTAATAATTCTACGTAAACATACCTTCAGTTACATTAAAAGTACAGACGGCCTCATTCCCAGCTGTATCGGTTGTGTTACAATTAACAATGGTCGTTGCATTGACTGGAAATGAACTACCAGGGGCTGGAATACAGGTTACCTCAGGAGTGGTGCCATCGTCGTCAGTGGCTGTAGGATCTGACCAGGTTACCACAAAGTCATTGGTTCTTACATTCGCAGGACAATTGTCGATCACAGGTAGTTGTTGATCTGAAATAATTAAAGTTCATTATGATTTGCAGTTCAATTGTGGTGTTGCCCAAAGCTAATCATTCAGTGCCCCTTCCTTTTCAATACTATATTAAATACAATACAGGTACAATAGTAATAATTCTACGTAAACATACCTTCAGTTACATTAAAAGTACAGACGGCCTTATTTTCAGCTGTATCGGTCGTGTTACAAATAACAATTGTCGTTTCATTGACTGGAAATGAACTACCAGCGGCTGGAATGCAGGTTACGTCAGGAGTGGTGCCATCGTCGTCAGTGGCTGTAGGATCTGACCAGGTTACCATGACGTCATTGGTCCTTACATTCGAAGGACAATTGTCGATTACAGGTGGTTGTTGATCTGAAATAAAGAAAGTTCATATGATTTGCAGTTCAATTGTAGTGTAGCCCAAAGCTAATAATTCAGTGCCCCTTCCTTTCCAATACTGTATTTAATACAATACAGGTACAATAGTAATATTTGTATGTAAACATACCTTCAGTTACATTAAAAGTACAGACGGCCTCATTTCCAGCTGTATCGGTTGTGTTACAATTAACAATTGTCGTTGCATTGACTGGAAATGAACTACCGGCGGCTGGAATGCAGGTTATTTCAGGAGTGGTGCCATCGTCGTCAGTGGCTGTAGGATCTGACCAGGTTACCACAACGTCATTGGTTCTTACATTCGCAGGACAATTGTCGATCACAGGTAGTTGTTGATCTGAAATAATTAAAGTTCATTATGATTTGCAGTTCAATTGTGGTGTTGCCTAAAGCTAATCATTAAGTGCCCCTTCCTTTTCAATACTATATTTAATACAATACAGGTACAATAGTAATAATTCTACGTAAACATACCTTCAGTTACATTAAAAGTACAGACGGCCTTATTTTCAGCTGTATCGGTCGTGTTACAAATAACAATTGTCGTTTCATTGACTGGAAATGAACTACCAGCGGCTGGAATGCAGGTTACGTCAGGACTGGTGCCATCGTCGTCAGTGGCTGTAGGATCTGACCAGGTTACCATAACGTCATTGGTCCTTACATTCGAAGGACAATTGTCGATTACAGGTGGTTGTTGATCTGAAATAAAGAAAGTTCATATGATTTGCAGTTCAATTGTAGTGTAGCCCAAAGCTAATAATTCAGTGCCCCTTCCTTTCCAATACTGTATTTAATACAATACAGGTACAATAGTAATATTTGTATGTAAACATACCTTCAGTTACATTAAAAGTACAGACGGCCTCATTTCCAGCTGTATCGGTTGTGTTACAATTAACAATTGTCGTTGCATTGACTGGAAATGAACTACCGGCGGCTGGAATGCAGGTTACTTCAGGAGTGGTGCCATCGTCGTCAGTGGCTGTAGGATCTGACCAGGTTACCACAACGTCATTGGTTCTTACATTCGCAGGACAATTGTCGATCACAGGTAGTTGTTGATCTGAAATAATTAAAGTTCATTATGATTTGCAGTTCAATTGTGGTGTTGCCCGAAGCTAATCATTCAGTGCCCCTTCCTTTTCAATACTATATTTAATACAATACAGGTACAATAGTAATAATTCTACGTAAACATACCTTCAGTTACATTAAAAGTACAGACGGCCTCATTTCCAGCTGTATCGGTTGTGTTACAATTAACAATGGTCGTTGCATTGACTGGAAATGAACTACCAGGGGCTGGAATACAGGTTACCTCAGGAGTGGTGCCATCGTCGTCAGTGGCTGTAGGATCTGACCAGGTTACCACAAAGTCATTGGTTCTTACGTTCGCAGGACAATTGTCGATCACAGGTAGTTGTTGATCTGAAATAATTAAAGTTTATTATGATTTGCAGTTCAATTGTGGTGTTGCCCAAAGCTAATCATTCAGTGCCCCTTCCTTTTCAATACTATATTTAATACAATACAGGTACAATAGTAATAATTGTACGTAAACATACCTTCAGTTACATTAAAAGTACAGACGGCCTCATTTCCAGCTGTATCGGTTGTGTTACAATTAACAATGGTCGTTGCATTGACTGGAAATGAACTACCAGGGGCTGGAATACAGGTTACCTCAGGAGTGGTGCCATCGTCGTCAGTGGCTGTAGGATCTGACCAGGTTACCACAAAGTCATTGGTTCTTACGTTCGCAGGACAATTGTCGATCACAGGTAGTTGTTGATCTGAAATAATTAAAGTTTATTATGATTTGCAGTTCAACTGTGGTGTTGCCCAAAGCTAATCATTCAGTGCCCCTTCCTTTTCAATACTATATTTAATACAATACAGGTACAATAGTAATAATTCTACGTAAACATACCTTCAGTTACATTAAAAGTACAGACGGCCTTATTTCCAGCTGTATCGGTCGTGTTACAAATAACAATTGTCGTTTCATTGACTGGAAATGAACTACCAGCGGCTGGAATGCAGTTTACGTCAGGAGTGGTGCCATCGTCGTCAGTGGCTGTAGGATCTGACCAGGTTACCACAACGTCATTGGTTCTTACATTCGCAGGACAATTGTCGATCACAGGTAGTTGTTGATCTGAAATAATTAAGGTTCATTATGATTTGCAGTTCAATTGTGGTGTCGCCCAAAGCTAATAATTCAGTGCCCCTTCCTTTCCAATACTGTATTTAATACAATACAGGTACAATAGTAATATTTGTATGTAAACATACCTTCAGTTACATTAAAAGTACAGACGGCCTCATTTCCAGCTGTATCGGTTGTATTACAATTAACACTTGTCGTTGCATTGACTGGAAATGAACTACCAGGGGCTGGAATACAGGTTACTTCAGGAGTGGTGCCATCGTCGTCAGTGGCTGTAGGATCTGACCAGGTTACCACAACGTCATTGGTTCTTACATTCACAGGACAATTGTCGATCACAGGTAGTTGTTGATCTGAAATAATTCAAGTTCATTATGATTTGCAGTTCAATTGTGGTGTTGGCCAAAGCTAATCATTCAGTGCCCCTTCCTTTCCAATATAACTGTATTTAATACAATACAGGTACAATAGTAATATTTGTATGTAAACATACCTTCAGTTACATTAAAAGTACAGACGGCCTCATTTCCAGCTGTATCGGTTGTATTACAATTAACACTTGTCGTTGCATTGACTGGAAATGAACTACCAGGGGCTGGAATACAGGTTACTTGAGGAGTGGTGCCATCGTCGTCAATGGCTGTAGGATCTGACCAGGTTACCACAACGTCATTGGTTCTTACATTCGCAGGACAATTGTCGATCACAGGTAGTTGTTGATCTGAAATAATTAAAGTTCATTATGATTTGCAGTTCATGTGGTGTCGCCCAAAGCTAATAATTCAGTGCCCCTTCCTTTTCAATACTATATTTAATACAATACAGGTACAATAGTAATAATTCTACGTAAACATACCTTCAGTTACATTAAAAGTACAGACGGCCTTATTTTCAGCTGTATCGGTCGTGTTACAAATAACAATTGTCGTTTCATTGACTGGAAATGAACTACCAGCGGCTGGAATGCAGGTTACTTCAGGAGTGGTGCCATCGTCGTCAGTGGCTGTAGGATCTGACCAGGTTACCACAACGTCATTGGTTCTTACATTCGCAGGACAATTGTCGATCACAGGTAGTTGTTGATCTGAAATAATTAAAGTTCATTATGATTTGCAGTTCAATTGTGGTGTTGCCCAAAGCTAATCATTAAGTGCCCCTTCCTTTTCAATACTATATTTAATACAATACAGGTACAATAGTAATAATTCTACGTAAACATACCTTCAGTTACATTAAAAGTACAGACGGCCTCATTTCCAGCTGTATCGGTTGTGTTACAATTAACAATGGTCGTTGCATTGACTGGAAATGAACTACCAGGGGCTGGAATACAGGTTACCTCAGGAGTGGTGCCATCGTCGTCAGTGGCTGTAGGATCTGACCAGGTTACCACAAAGTCATTGGTTCTTACATTCGCAGGACAATTGTCGATCACAGGTAGTTGTTGATCTGAAATAATTAAAGTTCATTATGATTTGCAGTTCAATTGTGGTGTTGCCCAAAGCTAATCATTCAGTGCCCCTTCCTTTTCAATACTATATTAAATACAATACAGGTACAATAGTAATAATTCTACGTAAACATACCTTCAGTTACATTAAAAGTACAGACGGCCTTATTTTCAGCTGTATCGGTCGTGTTACAAATAACAATTGTCGTTTCATTGACTGGAAATGAACTACCAGCGGCTGGAATGCAGGTTACGTCAGGAGTGGTGCCATCGTCGTCAGTGGCTGTAGGATCTGACCAGGTTACCATGACGTCATTGGTCCTTACATTCGAAGGACAATTGTCGATTACAGGTGGTTGTTGATCTGAAATAAAGAAAGTTCATATGATTTGCAGTTCAATTGTAGTGTAGCCCAAAGCTAATAATTCAGTGCCCCTTCCTTTCCAATACTGTATTTAATACAATACAGGTACAATAGTAATATTTGTATGTAAACATACCTTCAGTTACATTAAAAGTACAGACGGCCTCATTTCCAGCTGTATCGGTTGTGTTACAATTAACAATTGTCGTTGCATTGACTGGAAATGAACTACCGGCGGCTGGAATGCAGGTTATTTCAGGAGTGGTGCCATCGTCGTCAGTGGCTGTAGGATCTGACCAGGTTACCACAACGTCATTGGTTCTTACATTCGCAGGACAATTGTCGATCACAGGTAGTTGTTGATCTGAAATAATTAAAGTTCATTATGATTTGCAGTTCAATTGTGGTGTTGCCTAAAGCTAATCATTAAGTGCCCCTTCCTTTTCAATACTATATTTAATACAATACAGGTACAATAGTAATAATTCTACGTAAACATACCTTCAGTTACATTAAAAGTACAGACGGCCTTATTTTCAGCTGTATCGGTCGTGTTACAAATAACAATTGTCGTTTCATTGACTGGAAATGAACTACCAGCGGCTGGAATGCAGGTTACGTCAGGAGTGGTGCCATCGTCGTCAGTGGCTGTAGGATCTGACCAGGTTACCATAACGTCATTGGTCCTTACATTCGAAGGACAATTGTCGATTACAGGTGGTTGTTGATCTGAAATAAAGAAAGTTCATATGATTTGCAGTTCAATTGTAGTGTAGCCCAAAGCTAATAATTCAGTGCCCCTTCCTTTCCAATACTGTATTTAATACAATACAGGTACAATAGTAATATTTGTATGTAAACATACCTTCAGTTACATTAAAAGTACAGACGGCCTCATTTCCAGCTGTATCGGTTGTGTTACAATTAACAATTGTCGTTGCATTGACTGGAAATGAACTACCGGCGGCTGGAATGCAGGTTACTTCAGGAGTGGTGCCATCGTCGTCAGTGGCTGTAGGATCTGACCAGGTTACCACAACGTCATTGGTTCTTACATTCGCAGGACAATTGTCGATCACAGGTAGTTGTTGATCTGAAATAATTAAAGTTCATTATGATTTGCAGTTTAATTGTGGTGTTGCCCGAAGCTAATCATTCAGTGCCCCTTCCTTTCCAATACTGTATTTAATACAATACAGGTACAATAGTAATATTTGTATGTAAACATACCTTCAGTTACATTAAAAGTACAGACGGCCTCATTTCCAGCTGTATCGGTTGTGTTACAATTAACAATTGTCGTTGCATTGACTGGAAATGAACTACCGGCGGCTGGAATGCAGATTACTTCAGGAGTGGTGCCATCGTCATCAGTGGCTGTAGGATCTGACCAGGTTACCACAACGTCATTGGTTCTTACATTTGCAGGGCAATTGTCGATCACAGGTAGTTGTTGATCTGAAATAATTAAAGTTCATTATGATTTGCAGTTCAATTGTGGTGTTGCCCAAAGCTAATCATTAAGTGCCCCTTCCTTTTCAATACTATATTTAATACAATACAGGTACAATAGTAATAATTCTACGTAAACATACCTTCAGTTACATTAAAAGTACAGACGGCCTCATTTCCAGCTGTATCGGTTGTGTTACAATTAACAATGGTCGTTGCATTGACTGGAAATGAACTACCGGCGGCTGGAATGCAGATTACTTCAGGAGTGGTGCCATCGTCGTCAGTGGCTGTAAGATCTGACCAGGTTACCACAACGTCATTGGTTCTTACATTCGCAGGGCAATTGTCGATCACAGGTAGTTGTTGATCTGAAATAATTAAAGTTCATTATGATTTGCAGTTCAATTGTTGGTGTTGACCAAAGCTAATCATTAAGTGCCCCTTCCTTTTCAATACTATATTTAATACAATACAGGTACAATAGTAATAATTCTACGTAAACATACCTTCAGTTACATTAAAAGTACAGACGGCCTCATTTCCAGCTGTATCGGTTGTGTTACAATTAACAATGGTCGTTTCATTGACTGGAAATGAACTACCAGCAGCTGGAATGCAGGTTACCTCAGGAGTGGTACCATCGTCGTCAGTGGCTGTAGGATCTGACCAGGTTACCACAACGTCATTGGTTCTTACATTCGCAGGGCAATTGTCGATCACAGGTAGTTGTTGATCTGAAATAATTAAAGTTCATTATGATTTGCAGTTCAATTGTGGTGTTGCCCAAAGCTAATCATTAAGTGCCCCTTCCTTTTCAATACTATATTTAATACAATACAGGTACAATAGTAATAATTCTACGTAAACATACCTTCAGTTACATTAAAAGTACAGACGGCCTCATTTCCAGCTGTATCGGTTGTGTTACAATTAACAATGGTCGTTGCATTGACTGGAAATGAACTACCAGGGGCTGGAATACAGGTTACCTCAGGAGTGGTGCCATCGTCGTCAGTGGCTGTAGGATCTGACCAGGTTACCACAAAGTCATTGGTTCTTACGTTCGCAGGACAATTGTCGATCACAGGTAGTTGTTGATCTGAAATAATTAAAGTTTATTATGATTTGCAGTTCAATTGTGGTGTTGCCCAAAGCTAATCATTCAGTGCCCCTTCCTTTTCAATACTATATTTAATACAATACAGGTACAATAGTAATAATTGTACGTAAACATACCTTCAGTTACATTAAAAGTACAGACGGCCTCATTTCCAGCTGTATCGGTTGTGTTACAATTAACAATGGTCGTTTCATTGACTGGAAATGAACTACCAGCAGCTGGAATGCAGGTTACCTCAGGAGTGGTACCATCGTCGTCAGTGGCTGTAGGATCTGACCAGGTTACCACAACGTCATTGGTTCTTACATTCGCAGGGCAATTGTCGATCACAGGTAGTTGTTGATCTGAAATAATTAAAGTTCATTATGATTTGCAGTTCAATTGTGGTGTTGCCCAAAGCTAATCATTAAGTGCCCCTTCCTTTTCAATACTATATTTAATACAATACAGGTACAATAGTAATAATTCTACGTAAACATACCTTCAGTTACATTAAAAGTACAGACGGCCTCATTTCCAGCTGTATCGGTTGTGTTACAATTAACAATGGTCGTTGCATTGACTGGAAATGAACTACCAGGGGCTGGAATACAGGTTACCTCAGGAGTGGTACCATCGTCATCAGTGGCTGTAGGATCTGACCAGGTTACCACAAAGTCATTGGTTCTTACGTTCGCAGGACAATTGTCGATCACAGGTAGTTGTTGATCTGAAATAATTAAAGTTCATTATGATTTGCAGTTCAATTGTGGTGTTGCCCAAAGCTAATCATTAAGTGCCCCTTCCTTTTCAATACTATATTTAATACAATACAGGTACAATAGTAATAATTCTACGTAAACATACCTTCAGTTACATTAAAAGTACAGACGGCCTCATTTCCAGCTGTATCGGTTGTGTTACAATTAACAATTGTCGTTGCATTGACTGGAAATGAACTACCGGCGGCTGGAATACAGGTTACTTCAGGAGTGGTGCCATCGTCGTCAGTGGCTGTAGGATCTGACCAGGTTACCACAACGTCATTGGTTCTTACATTCGCAGGGCAATTGTCGATCACAGGTAGTTGTTGATCTGAAATAATTAAAGTTCATTATGATTTGCAGTTCAATTGTGGTGTTGCCTAAAGCTAATCATTAAGTGCCCCTTCCTTTTCAATACTATATTTAATACAATACAGGTACAATAGTAATAATTCTACGTAAACATACCTTCAGTTACATTAAAAGTACAGACGGCCTCATTTCCAGCTGTATCGGTTGTGTTACAATTAACAATGGTCGTTGCATTGACTGGAAATGAACTACCAGGGGCTGGAATACAGGTTACCTCAGGAGTGGTACCATCGTCATCAGTGGCTGTAGGATCTGACCAGGTTACCACAAAGTCATTGGTTCTTACGTTCGCAGGACAATTGTCGATCACAGGTAGTTGTTGATCTGAAATAATTAAAGTTCATTATGATTTGCAGTTCAATTGTGGTGTTGCCCAAAGCTAATCATTAAGTGCCCCTTCCTTTTCAATACTATATTTAATACAATACAGGTACAATAGTAATAATTCTACGTAAACATACCTTCAGTTACATTAAAAGTACAGACGGCCTCATTTCCAGCTGTATCGGTTGTGTTACAATTAACAATGGTCGTTGCATTGACTGGAAATGAACTACCAGGGGCTGGAATACAGGTTACCTCAGGAGTGGTACCATCGTCGTCAGTGGCTGTAGGATCTGACCAGGTTACCACAAAGTCATTGGTTCTTACATTCGCAGGACAATTGTCGATCACAGGTAGTTGTTGATCTGAAATAATTAAAGTTCATTATGATTTGCAGTTCAATTGTGGTGTTGCCCAAAGCTAATCATTCAGTGCCCCTTCCTTTCCAATACTATATTTAATACAATACAGGTACAATAGTAATAATTCTACGTAAACATACCTTCAGTTACATTAAAAGTACAGACGGCCTTATTTTCAGCTGTATCGGTCGTGTTACAATTAACAATTGTCGTTGTATTGACTGGAAATGAACTACCGGCGGCTGGAATGCAGGTTACTTCAGGAGTGGTGCCATCGTCGTCAGTGGCTGTAGGATCTGACCAGGTTACCACAACGTCATTGGTTCTTACATTCGCAGGACAATTGTCGATCACAGGTAGTTGTTGATCTGAAATAATTAAAGTTCATTATGATTTGCAGTTCAATTGTGGTGTTGCCCAAAGCTAATCATTCAGTGCCCCTTCTTTTTCAATACTATATTTAATACAATACAGGTACAATAGTAATAATTCTACGTAAACATACCTTCAGTTACATTAAAAGTACAGACGGCCTCATTTCCAGCTGTATCGGTTGTATTACAATTAACACGTGTCGTTTCATTGACTGGAAATGAACTACCAGCAGCTGGAATGCAGGTTACGTCAGGAGTGGTACCATCGTCGTCAGTGGCTGTAGGATCTGACCAGGTTACCACAAAGTCATTGGTTCTTACGTTCGCAGGACAATTGTCGATCACAGGTAGTTGTTGATCTGAAATAATTAAAGTTCATTATGATTTGCAGTTCAATTGTGTTGTTGCCCAAAGCTAATCATTCAGTGCCCCTTCCTTTTCAATACTATATTTAATACAATACAGGTACGATAGTAATAATTCTACGTAAACATACCTTCAGTTACATTAAAAGTACAGACGGCCTCATTTCCAGCTGTATCGGTTGTGTTACAAATAACAATTGTCGTTTCATTGACTGGAAATGAACTACCAGCGGCTGGAATGCAGGTTACTTCAGGAGTGGTGCCATCGTCGTCAGTGGCTGTAGGATCTGACCAGGTTACCACAACGTCATTGGTTCTTACATTCGCAGGGCAATTGTCGATCACAGGTAGTTGTTGATCTGAAATAATTAAAGTTCATTATGATTTGCAGTTCAATTGTGGTGTTGCCTAAAGCTAATCATTAAGTGCCCCTTCTTTTACAATACTATATTTAATACAATACAGGTACAATAGTAATAATTCTACGTAAACATACCTTCAGTTACATTAAAAGTACAGACGGCCTCATTTCCAGCTGTATCAGTCGTGTTACAATTAACAATGGTCGTTGCATTGACTGGAAATGAACTACCAGGGGCTGGAATACAGGTTACCTCAGGAGTGGTGCCATCGTCGTCAGTGGCTGTAGGATCTGACCAGGTTACCACAAAGTCATTGGTTCTTACGTTCGCAGGACAATTGTCGATCACAGGTAGTTGTTGATCTGAAATAATTAAAGTTTATTATGATTTGCAGTTCAATTGTGGTGTTGCCCAAAGCTAATCATTCAGTGCCCCTTCCTTTTCAATACTATATTTAATACAATACAGGTACAATAGTAATAATTCTACGTAAACATACCTTCAGTTACATTAAAAGTACAGACGGCCTTATTTCCAGCTGTATCGGTCGTGTTACAAATGACAATTGTCGTTGCATTGACTGTGAATGAACTGCCAGCGGCCGGAATGCAGGTTACTTCAGGAATGGTGCCATCTTCGTCAGTGGCTGTAGGATCTGACCAGTTTACAGTAGCGGCGTTGGTTCTTATATTCGAAGGACAATTGTCGAACACAGGTGCTTGTTGATCTAAAATAGTGAAAGTTCATTAAAGTACTAAGTTCTCAGTACAATTGTGGGGTCGCCTAAATTAAATGTCTCCTCCTTCTCATTACAATATAACATATAAATACACTACAAAAGCAAATTTTATACGCTACCTTTAAATTGTAAAGTAACAAACGTGTCGCCATCCTTTTCAATATCAAGTACAATTGTACTAAATTGAATTTATTGATTGCAGTGCCCGTTAAAACTGTTCCTGTTTGGAATGGGCAAATTACTTGGCGTCTTGTAGACCCGAAAATGTGGCCGTATAGAGTGCAGTGTCCGTTCAAAATGCGCAGCAGTTCGTGGCAGTCTGTGCCGGTTTAGGCCTCCGGTTTTGCTGCTTTTTCTATGAACCGCTTATCCAAACAACTTCAAACATGACTTGTAGGGTCCTGATTTTCAACTTCTACTTTATTTTCATCTGTCGATTTTTTCAACTTCATACAGTGCCCTGTCCGTTTCAAATTGCAGACAGACAGTCACCCAGCCCGCCCGACAGCCCCACACGTAAACAAATAGACATAGATTCCTGGAATTATAGTAAGAAGCGTTATCCGTTAAATGCGATTCAGTTAAATAATTAAAGTAATACCCAAGACAACGTTGAATGTACAGGTAGCCTCTACTCCAGCCGTGTCAGTTGCTGTACAGCTGAAAGTGGTCTCGTTGCTAAGATGTAATGCACCGTTGATCTCCACGCAATATATCGGCACGGGGTTGTTAACGTTATCGGTAGCTGTGACGTCAAGTTCAGAAATGATATCACTCACAACAGCTTTTTTCGTCCGCACATCGTTGCAACTATCTATCGTTGGCGGCCCGCCGTCCCTTACAGCACAGGGTGTTCTTGAAGAAACGTCTACTATCAAAGGGTCTATGCATAGTCATAGTATCAAGATACACGTTAAGGCGGTTAACAACTTCCTGTCACGTGACCAGTGATTTAAGTGCAGGTCTTTCCAATGTAATGCCCTGGGTCCAATTTCATAGAGCTGCTTAAGCATACATTTGCTTATTAAGCACAAAACATTATTGCTTAGTAAAACCAGCTTACTAGCCACAATTCCATGGGATTTGTTATACATTTTTGCCCCTAAATTAATTTACCAAGTAAGTTTTTTTGTGCTTAAGCAAAATTGTGTGATTAAGCAGCTCTATGAAATTGGCCCTGTTTTAAATACTCCTTTAATACAAGCTGGCAAGAAATGCCCGTTTATATCATTATGTGGAGATGTAGCTTCGTCACCGTTTTGGCTTTGTTCATGTAGTTTGGCAATGGTGTTAGAGCCACATACAGAGCATAAGCTGTGGTTTGAAAAACGCCCGGAGGGAGGGAGGAAAAGAGGGAAGGACAGCCGCCCAAAGGGAAGGCGGGAAGGAGGGAAGGAGAAAGGGACAAACGGACGCACAGAGGGATTCGCAGCTGTTTTTATAGTATGGATTATTTGTTTTCATTCACATTCATTTTCAAGCGAGTCCGAGTCTTCATTCTACTTTAGGACTATCATGTCTTGTCTTGTCTTGTCTTGTCTTGTCAAGAAAATAACGGGCAATTTAAAGATAGTATACACCATTTTCTTTTGCTGTAATTTTCGAAAATGAATTGGTAAAGGGTTTCGTATTTTTAGTAAATATTGTGACGCTGACTCGACCCTTTGTGTTCAAACATGCTGGACAAAAATCAATGCTGTTTTGGGTGTAGTCTGGTTCCTTGACTTTCTTTAGACGAAACATAGCAATTTATAGACGTCCAGGGAATTATCGGGTTAGGAAACCAGACTTGGCTGGCACCTGTTTGCGGATGCGTGTCACACTTACAAATAATGTGGACTAATTATATTTTAATTAGTGATAGTATTTGAAAATAGTCAGGTTTTTCAAACGATTGCCTGCCGCGGCAAAACCACAACACACCAGATGCTGTGATTTCTACGTATGTTTGAGACTGCTATTCATTATTTTACAGTCAAGTAAGGTATTTCCTGATTTTAATATTCAGTAGTTTAGTTTCTTTGATATTTGCAAATGGTGAATACAACCTTTAACGAGGGTAAAATCATTTAGATTTTTGTTTTGTAGTAACAAAATGTGACAATGTGCCATAGCTCTGTAGTTGCATATGAAGCACGATATGTGGCAGAGAAATCTCCCCTCTTTTGTGTTCACCATTGTGTTCCCGGAATCTCAGGAGTTCCTTTTAGGTTTCAAGGGGGATGGGTTAGGTTACAAAAGTGTGTATAAGGTGTATGGATAAGAGGGGGGTACCCCTCTGCCACCTATCGTGCTGGGTATATGTAGTTGGCGAACTATCAGCGTGCATGCACACACATACGTACCGTAACAAACATTGTCTGGATATGTTGGTGACATGTTACAGTAACAACACAGGACGCCCTCTCGTTGTGATATGCATTGTCCGCCGGATGCGCATGGACTACTTGCACACTCGTCTTTGGTAGGTGGATCATATGGCGTTTCAACTATTTCAAACGAGGGAAACAATATTTTATTTGGCATTTTCTAAAATTGATCTGTTTGTGTGTAAAACAGGACATCTTTAAATATTATGCTCCATAGAATGCTCCAAAATAGAAACAGAGATAATTTCAGCTGAGAAAAAAAATGACACGGACGAAAAAGAAAATATAATGTGGCATAACGTTAACGTTAATTTACTAGTACTACACCAACACTTCAATTCGGCGATCTTTCTTCGGGAGAATTTAGGCAATCCCTCTATCTGTTTTTAAGATTGTTAGTCTGTTGTATCTTTGCAAAAGCCACTCGTTTACCGCACCGACTATTTAGGCCGCCATGTTTGTGGGCATTATTTGCCTCGCTTTGTTTGTAAAGACGGCGTACCATGATAAAGATCTATTTTGAGTGCCAGTACACCTAAACAGTATATACACTCAAGGAAAACAGAAACGCACTGACACGTACAATTTTTTTTTTTTTTTATAAGGAAATAGGACCGGCATTGTAAAAATGGTACAAGTTCTAGATTTTGAGCAACTTAGAGATAAACGTCGATCTTTATTTATCTCGTTACGGCCGAGTGATTTGGGCGAGTTCCAAAACTGTGTTTGTGCATTTTATGCTAATGGCTACACATGAGAGAACCCTAGATATGAGTTTGACCACTCCTGTCCTGAACACAACCCTTGCCTATAAAAAGACACCAAAATGATGCCAAAAACACTTGAAAAGAAGTAGGCGGCCAAACTGGTGATGGGCTGGTTGGAATTGGTTTATTCACCTAGCAGTACACGAGTGGGTCCTCGTATGTGTGTATGTGTGTGTGTGGTCTAAAGGATAAATAATACAAAGGGAACTAATTACTTCGTGCACAGACCTATGAAACCCTAATTATGTCATAAACATTAACAATATACATGTAAACATGTGCCTATAATTAGCCCATACATGTACATAACATGGTTTACATGAAAACAAATATAGAGTTATAAAGGGCCCAAACACTTATAATTACACTGGCAAACATTGGTATAATAGCACAGGTTTTACGGAAAGACCCTAATTACATGTATTCCTAGCAAAATGTCCCACAAAGCGTGTACAGATCAAGTACGCATGACATGACATGTAATTCCAATATACGTTAACACAGCGTAAATTACAACTCCAAACTAACAATAAACACTAAGTCAAATCCCTCCAAATATGATATCTAGATCAACCAAAATCATACTCACTTTCTCTTATTGACGCACAGGGGGTATTTATGATTACCGTGGTGATTGGATAATTGGGTTAAATGATGATTATAAGGTCATAAGTAAGGATTTACGGATCAAGAACTATCGGCAAACAAAGTGATTCTGGAAATTCTTGGATGATTATAAGGTAAGTCACAAGAGGGCGCTGTTGCATACTCTGGTGGCGAGGTCGCTTTCGCACAGCCGCCCCTAAATTTGGACACGAATTTATTAAACAGAAAGCTTCGGAGCCACTACAGTTCTCATTCAGAGTCCGTGAGGGCTGGAACCTTGTTCTCCTGGTCATCCTGGACACCTTCGTCGCCGACTTCTGAGAGTCGTACCAGGCGGGCAACAGGTCGAGTGTAGGTCTTCTTCCTTACTCTTACATTGGCGGTGCGCACACGACCATCTGGACCAGGGAAGGTGTCGACGACTCGTCCGATGGGCCACTGAGCTTTACTGAGTGCGGGATCCACGATCATGACAACATCACCGGTCTTTACTGCTGCGCCATCTCGTTGCCACTTCTGTCGTGTCTGCAGAGAGGGTAGATACATCCCGATGAAGCGCGACCAAAAGTGATCTGCCAACACCTGGCTATGCTTCCAGTGTCTTCGGCCGAGTAGGTCCCTTGCTGGGTAGACATCCTGTGGCAGCGATGGGTCGAGTCTCCCCATCAGCAGGAGGTTAGGAGTAATCGGATCTGGGTCGGCGAGGTCGGAGGAAACATAACCCAACGGCTTCGAGTTAAGAATTCCCTCGATTTCGATTAGCACGGTGCGCAGGACTGGTTTGGGTACAGCCTGACTGAGGACAACTCTCAAGCCAGCTTTGACAGACTTTATTTCCCTCTCCCATACGCCACCAAAGTGTGGGGCCTTTGGCGGGTTGAAGACAAACTTCACTTGGTGTTTGGCGAGCTCGCCTTGTAGTCTTGGCTCCATGGCAGAGAATGCCTCCTGTAACTCAGAAGCACCGCCTTTAAAGTTGGTGCCACAGTCGGACAACATCTCAAAGGGCTTTCCTCTTCTGGACACAAACCGTCTGAAAGCCATCAGGAAGGCATCAGCGCTGAGACTTTCTAGCAGGTCAAGGTGTACTGCTCTGCTCGTCATACATTTAAATATAATGCCCCAGCGCTTCTCGGTGCGTCGCCCTGTCTTGATGGTCATTGGCCCAAAACAGTCAACGCCGGTGGAAAAGAATGCCGGCTTGTACAGACGCAGTCGTGCTGGTGGTAAATCTCTCATCTTTGGTACATCAGGATTGGCTCGCCATCGTTGACATCTGAAGCATTTGCGCTGATGCTTGCGAATGGCCTCTCGTCCTCGCAGAACCCAAAACTTGCGTCGCATCTCTGCAAGCACACGCTCAGGTCCGCAATGAAGTAGTTTCTCGTCATATTCTCGGATCAGAAGCTTGGTGATAGGGTGCGCTGGATCCATCACAATGGGATGACGAGTATATTTGGGGATGTCTTCTGCATGGCGTAGACGCCCACCGACGTGGATGAGACCAGTGGAATCGTCATACTCTGGAGCTAGCTGTAGGAGCCTGCTATCTCTAGGAAGATCCCTTCCAGCCTTAAGAGCAGCCAAGTCATCAGGAAAATTGCCTTGCTGAGCACGGCGGTGAAGGTGCAGCTCGATGTCGGCCCGTTCTTCAGCACTCAGCTCAGGTGGATTACTAGGGTCAGCCGCCCCATCACGACACTCCTTAGTAGCCATGACAAGATCTTCCCACGTGTCATACTTAGAAAGGTCAGGGGGATCTGCAGGATCAACTGTCACAGAACCACAGAAGGTTGACTTCCTGTGCTCGGAAACATCTTCTGGTTGTGTGCCCGGGTGGACAGGCCACTGGTCTGAAGATAACAAGAGGAATGGGGTCCGTCTCGCCATCTGGATTCTTGGGCAAGCTCCATCAGGGTCTTGCCTCTGGTGAGATCATCGGCTGGATTGCTCTTAGTATCGACGTAACGTCAATACTTAATGTCAGTGAGGGTCTGGATCTCCGCAACTCGGGTGCCGACGAAGACCTTATAGCGGCAGGATTCAGACTTCAGCCAGGTGAGGACGGTTGTTGAGTCACTCCACAGAAAGACATCCTTCACAGGTAGACTCAACTCTGTCTGAAGTAATTGGCACAGCTGAGCACCCGCTAAGGCAGCGGATAGCTCCAAGCGTGGCATGGAGAGCTGTCGTTTAGGGGCAACTCTGGATCTGGCCATGACGAAGCTGACATGGATATTGCGTTGTTTATCTTCTGCTCGAAGGTAGGCTACTGCTCCATAAGCCCTCTCTGATGAATCACATAAGATGTGGAGCTGGTAGTTGGCTGCCTCAACAGTAGGGGGTGTGTAGCACCTATCCAGCCGGATGTCAGCCAATGCTGGTAGCTCCATTTTCCAGGCTTGCCATTGGTCTCTGATGACGCCAGACTCCAGAATGTCATCCCAGTTTCGCTTGGTTTTCCACAAATCTTGGACGATCACTCTGGCTCGGGTAGTGAATGGGGCGAGATAGCCGACGGGGTCATACTGGCTCGCTAGCAGTTTGTCCATGTTCCTCATGTTAAGGGACTCACATTCGACTGGTCGGTGGCGGTACTGCAGTTTGTCTGTGCTGCAATCCCATTGAAGTCCAAGAGTGGCCTCAAGGGAGTCAGTGTCGCCGTAGGTCAGCCAAAGTTCGCAACCATTAGAACGAGCATCTGTCGGAAGATCCTCGACTACTGTGGGGTCATTACTGGCCCACTGACGTATTTCAAACCCGGCGTCGGCTAGTAGGTCTCTCATCTGATGAACCAGGTTCTTAGCTTCTCTGGATGAAGGTAGGCTGTCCAAGCAGTTGTCGACATAAAATGACTTGTCGACAGATGCCGCCACCTCTGGATACTGCTCCTTGTGGTCGCTGACATGCTTCCTGAGTGCGAAGGTGACACAGCACGGGCTACATGTTGACCCGAAAGGGAGGACCTGCCATTCGTATATCTGTGGTTCGGCTTCGACCTTCATGTTACGCCACAGGAAGCGAAGGAGAGGCCTATCTTCTGGTAGAAGTTGCACTTGGTGGAACATCGCTTTGATGTCTCCGGAAACGGCTATGGCTTGCTGCCGGAAGCGTAGAAGCACGCCGATGAGGGAGGCACCCAGGGGTGGTCCTGGAAGGAGATGCTCGTTGAGCACTTGGTTGTGGTATTGGAAAGAACAATTAAATACCAGTCGGTACTTCCCATTGTGATGTACGGTATGGTGAGGGATGAACCATGATTCATCAGATCCTGCGGCTTCATCATCTGTCAGAATTCTCACATGACCAGAGTCAACCAGCTTTGCGATAAGCTCGTTGTGCTTTTCTGCCAGTTGTGGGTGCCTTTGTAGCCGTTTCTCTGCTCTCCTAAGGGTTGGAAGAACTGTTTCTTTGGTTGCCTGGAATCTGTCTCCATCCTTGGTTCTTAGGAGGGGCGTGGCATAACGTTGTACACCATCAATGCTGACACGGATGGTTTTAGACTCCAGCATCTGGAGAGCGTACTGGTCATGTTTGGATCGGGTGACTTCCTTCTCGTTGGCATAAGGAAAAACATCTGCCTGCCATAACATCTGCACGTGCTGCATGATGTCTTTCGTCACTGGGAACGTGGCGGTCTTAAAGACTCGTTGCTCCACCTGTCGATTGTGATTCCCAGTTGGTCCTTGGAGTGTCCAGCCAAGCCTCGTGCAGATGGCAACTGGTGCACCACGGGGTCCAGATCTTATGGGACATCGGGAGATGATGAGATCTGTGTGGTCAGCTCCAATAAGTAACGTTGGTGGTGCCTGGTTAATCTCTGGTAGCGGCAGGTGATGGAGATGGTCATATCGCTGCTGAAGAGCCTTTACTGGATATGTGTACTCCGAGAGACACAGATTGCTGGCTGAGAAGGCTCCGGTGATGGTGTACTTTATGTGGGGCTTCCCCTTAGGCGATACCTGCAGAGACGCAGTTGAACCTTGGCATTCAACTAAGTCATCACGGACAGTTCTCAGTAGAACCGTTTCTGGTTGGCCTTCAAGCTTCAGCCTTTTGGCTGCTGTCTGGAGCAACATACTTCTCTCTGAACCATCATCGAGGATAGCATATGTTTCAATGGTGCCAGCAGGACCATGAAGAAGAACTGGCAAAACCTTCAACATCACACCATGCGGACGGACCGGCCTGTCCACGTAGACAGTCTGGCTTGATGTTTGCACTCTGTAGACACGACTGGTAGTCCTCTGAGCGGCATCATGAAGTACAGTTAGATGCACTTGTTTGCAGGTGTGACACGGTTTCTTAAGTGTACAATCATCGGGCTTATGGGCGCGACCGCACTTCCAACACCGTCCCTTGTTCTGAATCCAACTGATGATCTGATCAGTGTTCAGTTTCTTGAGTTCCAGACATCCACCAAGATAGTGTTCCCTGTTGTCACAATAGGGACAATAAGGCTGGGGTTTGTTGTTTTGCTTTGGTGCTGTCATGAGTACCGATGTTGGGGTGTCCTTCTTGAACATTCGTTGTTCCTGGTGTCGCTGCGGTCTCGGGATACTTGGAGTATGTGCGGACACAGCTCTACTGGCAAAGCTGTGTGACTGAGATTTCCTACGGAGCCAACTTGCGAACTGGGTAGAGTGTAGGTTTGACTACAGTTCGATTTCAAAATGCCCGTCTTCAGGCAGTGCTCCATGAAACTCGTCCTGTGGCTGGGTGCTAGCTTACTGAGCAGACGGTCGACATGTGAGTACATAAAGGACTTGGCAAGTTTCAGTGCTCTACCACCTAGTCGGTCGAGCATCACCTGGAACTTGTATTGTTCTGTAAGGTGTGGATGAACATTGATCAGGTTGTCCAATGCCATGCGGAGTAAGGTAAATTCTTTCTCTCTTCCATCAGAGAATCTTGGCAGAGTTGGCTTCGGAATCCCATAGGCCGATGCCAAAAGGAGGTCAGAGGTCATTCCTCCAGGTACCATTGGATTGGAACCGGTGGGAGCAGGTTTAGGCTGATGTGCTGGCTGTGGTGGCATGTGACTGGCTGCCATGGCTGCATGTCCGTCGGCACACAATGGTGCGGGGTGGCCATTGACAAGTGTAGTCGTCAATGGAGTCTGTGACACCATCAGGTTTGAATGACTTGGGATGACTGGCAGAGGCATGTCGTGTAAGGTGCTGTACTCTATAGGTGATGTACAGGTCACTGGTTGGGAAGAAGTACACACGGGTAGTGTACTATGGCTTGGCGTAGCAACGGTGACACCGGTTGGCGTCGTACTTGTTGGGGGTAAAACCGTGACATTGGTTGTCAGGGGTGACCCATCACTAACTATGGCGCTGATGGCTTCAGCTTCGGCTAGCTCCTGTTGAGCCTTACGCAATCTGCGTTGTCGAGACAATCTTGTGGTTATGGCTTCACGCTCTCGCAAAGCCTGACGCTCTATTTCTTCAGCCTTGAGGCGGGCTTGTCGAGCTTGATCGTCGATTAGATGAAGCGCATGGTCTGCAGCCTCATCTTCCTTTAATTGGCACTGCAACTCCTCAACTCGAGTCTTCGTTCGAAGGGTCCGTACCTTTACAGCATATTTGTCACTCAGTCCAGATAGGTGAGAGGCGACAGAACTACTGGAATGGTTGCTACGATGGGAGGAGTGATTGTTGCTGGCGGTAGCCACATCCCCTGCATGGCCGCTGGGAGATTGGCCGAGAATGTCTTCTTGTGGTGGGTGAGACATTCTGGAGGTTCAAATGGTGATCCATAGGTCGCTGGTTCGAATCCGGCTCGAAGGACCATGAAAAGAAGTAGGCGGCCAAACTGGTGATGGGCTGGTTGGAATTGGTTTATTCACCTAGCAGTACACGAGTGGGTCCTCGTATGTGTGTATGTGTGTGTGTGGTCTAAAGGATAAATAATACAAAGGGAACTAATTACTTCGTGCACAGACCTATGAAACCCTAATTATGTCATAAACATTAACAATATACATGTAAACATGTGCCTATAATTAGCCCATACATGTACATAACATGGTTTACATGAAAACAAATATAGAGTTATAAAGGGCCCAAACACTTATAATTACACTGGCAAACATTGGTATAATAGCACAGGTTTTATGGAAAGACCCTAATTACATGTATTCCTAGCAAAATGTCCCACAAAGCGTGTACAGATCAGGTACGCATGACATGACATGTAATTCCAATATACGTTAACACAGCGTAAATTACAACTCCAAACTAACAATAAACACTAAGTCAAATCCCTCCAAATATGATATCTAGATCAACCAAAATCATACTCACTTTCTCTTATTGACGCACAGGGGGTATTTATTATTACCGTGGTGATTGGATAATTGGGCTAAATGATGATTATAAGGTCATAAGTAAGGATTTACGGATCAAGAACTATCGGCAAACAAAGTGATTCTGGAAATTCTTGGATGATTATAAGGTAAGTCACAAGAGGGCGCTGTTGCATACTCTGGTGGCGAGGTCGCTTTCGCACAACACTTGTATTCATGATGCCAGGACATGACATTACTGTCGATCCATGAGGCGACGAATTCAGCTGTTCTTGACGCGAATGGAGGTCATGTTAATTATTGAACTGTAAATGCCACTTTTGTGAGCGGTGGTGCTAACTCGTTTTGTTTTTGTTGTTAAAAATGAAATAAACATTAGATTACTGGGCTAAAATGTCATGGACATAATGGGATTCAAACACATACATTTGATTTCACAAAATTCGGGTAAAACTATAAAAAAAACAATCAGTGGTGCGTTTCTTGTTTTTCCTTGAGTGTTCATAGCGCGCTAGGTATACATGTTCTGCGCTGGCACTCAATGTTGACACTCTATAGCGAAGAGTTTACAATGAACACGAAAGGGCATGGCCTAAATGAATTGAACCAATCATCCATTTGCGCGTGACCCCGAGTTAAATTTGAACAACATCTGGTATACACTGACTTGCTCACACAGCTTGGCACCGTTGAACTTTGAATTATCCAGACAAAAGACGCTGTTGCTATATCACGTGATTCGGGGCAAGCCTTACGATAGCAACCCCCAGCTCCGGAATGGTCTGGTGTCCTTGTGTCATTCTCACCCATTGTATGAACAATGTAATTGGTGCTGAACGTCTGTTATGTAAATATGAAAGAGCTTGCCCCGAATCATGTGATATGGCGACAGTGTCTTTGGTCTGGAGAATTTAAAGTTCAACGGTGCCAAGCTGTGTGAGCAAGTCAGTGTACCAGATGATATTCTAATTTAGCTCGGGGTCACGCGAAAATGGCTTATTAAATGTCACCCAAAATATGACGTCACAAAATTAGCTAGCCTACCTACCTGTTGAGCATAGTTGTGCTGTTACACCGTTGCAATCCCCAGTTGCCACAGTAGGCAGCAATGGTTTTTTACACATATTAGTTCGGTTGCACGAATCTATGTGTACAAACAATAACTTCAATTGAAAATTGAACTGCAAAAGATCTGAGAGCTGTGGTCTATTTGGTTACGGTGTTTGACTTATGTACGATGGTACGTGGGTTCGAACCCTGACAGGGAGCTTGTGTTCTTGGGCAAGACACGTTGCCTCTCTCCACCCAGTAGTAAGAAGTACCTGTGAAGGTAGATGTCACTTGCGCTGATCTTGAGCTGCTGCACAAATGGTATAGTTCCTGATGAACAGGGGTAATAATTGTAAAGCGCTTCGATACACAACATTGTAGGGTATAAAGAGTTATAGGCCTATTAGCACCAAAATTAAAGGGGAACTCAAAGGATTTTTTTTCTTCGCTTTTTGTGTTTTTGTGGCAGAGTATAGATTAAATAATAACTAACACAAAAATTTGGTAAATTAAGTAAGAAATACGTTTTTTAAGAGGTATTTTTTTTCTGCGCCTGCACAGCCAGAAATCTGAAAAGCGCGAGGTCAAATCTCCGTCTGTATGTAAACATATGACGTCATTCTGGGAGTCGGTGGCACTGAATACATATGTATATGACGTCATTCTGGGAGACGGTGGCACTGCATACGTATGCAGTGCCACCGTCTCCCAGAATGACGTCATATGTTTACATACATTTTTCTAGATTTCTGGCTGTGCAGGCGCAGAAAGAATATGCCTCTAAAAAACGTATTTCTTACCTAATTTACCCATTGTTTTTTATTTATTATTTAATCTATACTCTGCCACAAAAACAAAAAAAATCAAAAACAAAAAAACCGTTTAGTTCCCTTTAAATGAAAATGGTGCTGAAGTGTCTCCCTCTAAGGGTATTGATATTTGTAATATCACTCAATTGTCGTCGTTTTTAATCGTATTTTTCCTTTCCATACAGAGCGGTAAACAGAGCGGTATGTACCGGTTTACGTCGATGTTTAATTGAATATGGCTCTGGTGTTTCTATTTTATTTTATTGATTTCTTCGTTTTGTTTTACTCCACACCTGCTCAAATCGACTTTCTTATCGCTGTAAAAGATTTAAAAAAAACCACACCCGTCTCTTGTTCCTCGGCTATTTGTTTAACGTATCTCACTCTGATTGAAAATTGAAGTTTGATGCTAATGACAACTTTGCTTTCAATATGCTCTGTGCAAAAATCTGTTCTACATCTATGCAGGGTTGTAGTCGAGTCCCTGTGAGTCCGTTCACAGATCCTTTCGTGAAGCCAGTCACAAGTCCCTTCAAAAAGGCAGTCACAAGTAACTGGTTGAACAATGACAAAGGAATGCTTTTATCAAAGCTGATTTGAATAGCTTGTGATTTAAATTGGAACTGATGGACTTGCAGGGACTTACAGGGACTTGCATGGACTTGCAGGGACTTGAAGGGACTTGTGATGGACTCGACTACATCCCTGCTTCTATGCAATCTAGAAATCAACTCCCACCGTTTTCAACAGTTATTTCTAAACCTTCTCACCCCTCTAAAAGTTGGCGGCTTGGAAATCTTTGGGAGATTTAAATCCTTTGATTGCCGAGATTTTTTAGAGGTTGAACCCTTTTTTCCGACGGGAAGACTTCTGAATTTGAATGATTTTTGTTTCCGGAAAACCTTTATTATTATTTTATTTTTTTTATGAACAAAATAGACCTTGATCGTGATTCGGATTTCGATAAGCTGTTCGATATAATTCGGGTAAACAACACGTTCGGCCTTGACCTAACCTTGAAAGCTTCTCTCTAAATCGGAGCTGTTATTTTATTGACGGTTTATTGTTTACTTTGGTCCTGAAAAGTATAGAAAGGTCTAAAACTCCGCATATATAGGTTTTCCCGGACGATTTGGCAAAATGTACATTTGAATTTGTAAAACGTGAATTCAATTTCGCGCTGATTTTGAGAACGACGTATATGCACGTTTTATGGTCGCAAAACATTGTTGAAACATCGAGGTAGGGACTACAGGTATTACTAATAATAATATTATTTGTTACTGTCTGAAAACTGAAAAAGTTGACAGCAGTCTTAAAACTAGACTTGGTGCCAAGTCGGTAATAGCGGTCCACTCGGTATACAGGGGGGAGGTTGCGGTTGCCTCGTTCCCAATTTCGAAGTTAAGTTAGATCTGTCGCAACTCGGCACGTTACTAGTCTTAAACCAGCCGTGCCGATGAACTTCGACTGAAATACACGGATTAAACCCGACTATCTAACGACTTGTCATCAAGTCTATCTTAAAACATGTTTAATGTTCGAGTCTATACGTAGCCCAAGAAGCTGTCAAAATGTTTTAACATGTTACCGTATAATTATATGCGTCTTGATACGTTATATCAAGGTTGCTACATACATAAATATTAAAGGGATCGTATACTTTTGGTAATTACTCCAAAAATTAATGGCAATAAAAACAAATAAAACAATAAAGTACAGCAGCTTTGGATAGTATAATGCATTTTTAGAAACTTTTCACTTCGAAGTACTGCGGTTATGGAAAAAGATATCACTTTTTATCCCAACAAATTTGAATCTGAGAAGCGTTACTGCAGGGACGTTTCTCAGATTTTGTATTTCAATGCAGATTATTCTTCCTGCGTGGACATAACCGCTCCAGATTTTCGGCAATATCTCAAAATCGCTACCACCTTTCGAAATTAAATTTGTACAGGTTAGTTTTATGGTTTGTATATATAACTATATTGGATTGAAACAAACAGTGGGTTCCAATTACTAAACGTATATCCCTTTAACAACGAGACAATGTATTGATATGATAATCGTCACATTGTGATCATGTTGTTTTTCAATGTTCTAACATTCCTTGGTAAATGTTAAATACACGTATAACGTTTCGATGATGTTAAATACACGTAAAACATGTGGATGATGTTGTTAAAACGTTATAGCGTTACTGTAAATTCGATTTGCATGTTGAACCCAAGTGGGCGTGGTAAACCTTTGAGAAAAGAAATTCTTCACTTTTTTGGGATATGAATGTTATGTTTTGGGCAACAGTGCGATATGTTTACGGCGTTTTTGTAGAGATAATTGTGTAATATTTAACTATTCAAACTCTCAAACGAAACAAATTTGCCAAAGAAGGGCAAAACAAAACAAACAAAATAGTTTTACTTGCACACTGTGATTACAGACGACGGTGATACTGGACATATATAAACACCATTTAAGGACACACTAAATAGTGTGGAGCAGTGGAACAATTGGGAAACCTAACATCGTTGTTTGGTGTTGGTTCATTTATATAAAACATGTACACACTTACCAAAGGTAGCCATGCCTTCAAAACCGCTCGGAAGGACACAATCGTAACTCGAAACGGATGACGGGTTACAAAAATCTGTAGAAATATATATATATATCCATATCCATGATATGTAGATTATCTGCCGTGTAAAGGCATGTTTATACTTCACGCGAATGTCAATGCGGGGCGAATTCGTCAAGGTAACAGAGAACGTGACCGTGACAATGAAACTGCAATTGTTGACGTCATAAAAATCGCTTCGCATTCGCTTTAGCGTGAATAGAAGTATGAAATAGAAGTATGAACCTTTATACTACCGGCACAAAGATGCACGTGTGCAAAACCATCAAGGAGTCAACAACAATGATGTTGTTGATGCGTATACATGTACAGAGTGGCTCATAAAACAAGCATACTTTTACTAACCTGAGGCCACAACTATACCAATGGATACAGAATCGTTCTGGAAGAAAATTTACACCAAGATATCTTAATTTGGGCTTGTAGTTTTAGCTCCAGACCGTGTTTTGTGAAGGGCCCTTCAGCACCAAAACATTATCAAACCGCGTGCGAAATAACCACTGACTTCACTTCACAGAACAGGGTCTGGTAATAAAAGTACTACAAGCCCAAATCACAAAATCACATTCGCCGTATAGTCCCAGGCCGGACTCGAACCAACAACCTGCAGCTTTACCCACAGACAGCGAATTCAATGCTCCAGACCACAATACTCCAGACCACATGGAACCCCAGACAACATGGAACTCCAGACCACGTAGCATTCAATGTATACTTTCCCTCAGGAAAATTTCAGGAAAGTACTATGTAGATCTGATGTGTTATTACGACCTTTTGCATTGGTTGTACACACTTCCCATATAACCTTAAATCCATTTAAGAAAAAAATATTTAATTATTAGTCACCCAAAAAGTTAAATAACTATAACTTACCGGCCTGACTATCGCTCAACCAACTGGACATTCCGATAAAAGCAATCCACAGGAAATGGACGCCCATAGTTCTGGGAAAAAATTTATAGAAACCATGACTGCTTCAAGTGTTACATTAAAACTATTAGTCTACTATGGGGTTGACGTGTGAATTGTAATTCATGATATACCATACTAACTTAGCAGGCAACTAGGCCTAGCAGGATACTAAAATGCCTACTATGGAGTTGACAACTAATAATACAAAGTTCTTATAAAGCGCACATATCCTAGACACTAGATCAAGGCGCTGAACAAATTAATACCCCTGGTCACTGGGCCATTTTCAATCCTTAAACCATCTCAGCTCCCTAGGGAGTATACGGCCTGTGCTGCAATATATATGCGCTACTAGGCTAAATCAATCACAATAACCACCTCTGCCCTCACAGGTACCCATTTTGCCCCTGGGTGGGGAGAAGCAAGTATAGTTAAGTGTCTTGCTCAGGGACACAAGTGTCACGACCGGGACTCGAACCCACACTCCGGTGAACAGAAACACCAGAGCTTGAGTTCGGTGTTCTTATCCACTCGAGCACGACACCCTACAAAGTAGAGAAGACAATGAGAAGAAGGTACAGTTTTAGAGGTGGGAGGAAAACCCCAGAAGAATATCCTGGGGAAAACCCACGGAGTCAGGCAGGGACTGAAAACCCAATCCACATATTGGCCCAGGCGGGGTTCGAACCCGGGTCATAGTGGTGGAAGGCGAGGAAAGAACCGCTACGCCAACCTGACTCCCCTAAATTGTAATTCATGCAACCTTACTAACTTAGCAGCCAACTAATCCTAGCAGGATACTAAAATGCCTAGTAGCCTACTATGAAGTTGACAGCTGAATTGTAATTAATGAAACTTTATTAAGAAACTTCCTAAATAGTTACATACTAGAATAATTTAATTGCATGAGTAACTGGCTCTTGGAAAAATGTAGGCAAATACTCAATTTCTGCTTATACTGTCGTCCAATGGACTGAATTTGGGTGTACAGGACGCGATGTATTGCTAAAAAATAAATTCCGCACTTGTGTTTCCGATTCTGATTTGAATTTTGCATAGAATTATACAAATGTATTTATTACCCCAAAGGCTAAGTTCGAAAGTTATGAGTTTCAAAAGAAATCATTTATTTCTGTCGGTCAATAAACAAAAGCTTTTTAACAATTATGAAGGGAACACTTTGCAGTCAATACATAAACATGGATTGAAATAAAGTTGCAATTTTTCCTTCCACTCTATTTTGTTCTATTTGTTTCCTTCCACTAAATTACATGGTCGAGTCACACATTGTATCTTTGTCGGAGATAAGCGGTGATAAGCTGGACATTTGGTCAGTAGGGGTCAGAATTTGGCTAATGTAACCTAGTGGTCAGTCTGAGTCAGTTAACACAAACCTCTTAACCAGTTCGCGCCGGGATTATTTTAACATCGCCGAGCCCACGGGCGGGATTATTTTCCGAAGCGTGTTCAGGCTGATAGTGCCAGGAAGCACATCCACGCATTTCCGGCCTTGCTCGCTGCTGACATACATTTCCGAACTTGAACTTGGCGTGTTTATGCGTCATCCGTTTTGAATTGAGGGAATTGTTTGCGTTTATATACGTCATCCGGCGCGAACTGGTTAAAAGGCTATTTAGGCTGATATGCGTGCTACTTGAAGCATCTTAGCTCTAGTTAAGAACTTTAACTATTGAACTGTGAGTCTGATTTGTGTGTAAGTTGGTAGGAACCTTGATCTTTAATTAATGATTAATTAATGAATCAATGAAGGGTTCGGTTATCTTTTTCGACCCTTACCCGGTTTTACCATAGCGTGAACTTGGCGCGTCTCATTTTCAGGAAGAGGCAAAAGTCAGTTCGCGGGCGGAAAAACTGTTGTCAAACACAATCCTTTTAGCGTTTTCACGGTATTAACCATCCAGGCCCAAATGGGCCGGTTTTAAACAAACTTGTTTTAGTCTGGGGTCATATTGACAGATTTCAACTAATTTTACCCAGAAGGTTTTGACCCCCTTAACGTTGTTCAGGTTGTGCAAGTAATCCCAAACAGTTTATTAGCCTGACACGGGTTGGGTCTGGACGCATGAGCGCGCCCCTTGAAAAGCACCCCCCCCCCCCACCCCCCCCCCCCCCCCCCCCCCCCGACGGTTGAGTCAGACACCCCATCTAATTCATGGCTCAAACTTTGTCAAAAGAAAGTAGTTTGATAGTACATTACACAAACAGGAAAATATCAGATTGGGAATGTGTGGTTAGAACCCTTACAAAGTGCCTTTCTATGGTGGCCCTGAAGGGACTACGCAGATCGTGAATATTAACGTCAATATTCACGACAAATTTCACGACTTTCCTCAAAGTCGCGAATATTGACGTCAAATTTGACGTCAATATTCGCGACTTTTGGGGAAAGTCGTGAATATTGACGTCAAATTTGACGTCAATATTCGCGACTTTCGGGGAAAGTCGTGAAATTTGACGCGAATATCGACGTCAAATTTGACGTCAATATTCGCGACTTTTTGGGAAACTCGTGAATATTGACGTCAAATTTGACGTCAATATTCGCGACTTTGAGGAAAGTTGTGAAATTTGTCGTGAATATTGACGTCAATATTCACGATCTGCGTAGTCCCTTCAGGGCCACCATACCTTTCACATAGCTGGTTCATTTTCAACACTGACACACAACAGCCGCCGGGTTTATAAAGAACGCTGCGTGCTGTGATGGTTATACCATGGTTATACATTGGGCTCTTATTCCTCCATGGTTATACCCAGCAAGATATGGGACCGAGCGACTCCCCATAGCTACACTATTGTTAGCTAACGCACCTCCTTTTTAAAGAAACCACAACATTCAGCAAGCACAATGACCACCACAAAGGAGGGAGGGGGGGGGGGGGGGGGGGGGGGTGTTCTCTCCATTATTTCTTCATATGGTAATAATCACATACGGACCCGGCGGCTGTTGTGTGTCAGAGTCGGGGTGTCAGGCGGGGCCTATGCAGCGGGAAATTTGTCTGGCAAGGGTTATTATGTAGTGTGATGTACCTGTTAATTTATAATTGGTTTTAGGTTGTACCTCCTATGTTTGCCTCTTTTAGCTGCCCCCATGGGGCCACACGGAGCGGGGGATCCCCGGCAGACATCAATATCTGCATTATGTTACGTCTGCATATCATATTGTCCTGTGTTCAGATATTGGTATATAGTTCGTTTGATCAAAGTGCTCTGGGCTGCCGGTCTATTTGTATCCGACCACCGAGCACTTCAGATTTTGTTTGTCGTGACCTGTTCACGCACACGCAAAGGAACCGTTTATTAACATAACAATACCCCCTCAGAGAAGTATGTCCAAGGAACGTGTGCACACGGCGGCTCGGAACGGAAATAAACGGGGACCGTTCAGAACAGGAAAGAACGGGGACCGTTCAGAACGGGAGTGAACACGCGTGCGAACGGTCTGTGTATATGGTGTCTGCCTCAGTAAGGTTTAAATATAGGATACGCCATTTGCAGATATCGAAAATATTTACTACCGAATTATTAAGAAATATCTTACTCATTTGAAAGTAAATGATGATTCTAGGCATTCAGCAAAATGATTGCGCTAGATATCCTGTAATTATTCCGAAATTTGTTTTAAAGACAAATTCGCGATCGCCAGACATCGATCGTGAAAAAACCACGATAACATAGGAATAACTGCTGGACGCCGGTTGAAAACAAACGCTGTTTTCATGCGTTTCTTGGCATCCATGATTGTAAAACTTCGGACAGGTCAGTTAAACGATATTTACTATAAAAACAACCCCCCAAATCTACCCATTCATGATAATTCAAGCAATTACCAATGGTGCATCCTACCTAATATGGCCCCGGTTTTTCAGAGATGACACGGAGTGAAAACACACCATTTCCTTGATCACCTTAACTATAGCTTCCTGATCGAGGGCTACCTTACCTTTTTGGTAAGGTATGCACACTTCTGTATATAGTTGAAAATATGTGATAGCATTGCAGCTGTGACACCTTTTTGAGTGTTATCCTAGGATTTGTTTTGTTTCTTTTGTATTTTTGTTTGTTTGTTAAATGGCCGCCAAAATACTTACATGCAATTAATCCAGTAACAAGCATTTTGGCGGCCATTTTGAAAGAAAAAAAAATGAAAAAAAAGATTACACCCAAAAAGCAGACGCCGCTTACGATTCATTGCTATCACATAATCTCCAACTCTATGTGTGTATACCTTAATGCTAAAAATCGCTATGAGTATGATAATTACTCCTCTCGATAATTTGGGACCGCGGCTGATGTTCTAGTTAACCCGGCACTCGCGCACGCGAGCAGATCGCGACTAACCTGCGTCTTCTCAGTGATGTACATCGTTGTCCGTTGTCCCTGTGATCCATGGTTTCCGGCAAACTTGATCTGCTCCGATTAGTGGAATCCAACTTCATCAAGTCAACGTTTGTAGATCCCCGAGTTTGATGATCAGTATAATCGTCTGACCGTATTACACATTGATACTTGTGGTGTAGGAAATTGAAGAGCCTCCTGATGATTGGGTTGGATGTACTTTGTGTATCCGCATTGGTCTGTTCAAGCGCGACGGGCGTAGGCCTAACCTAGTATTATGCCCATGGCCTATATCATTTCTCGATCGATAGACCAAAGTTGGAAGCCAGTTCCTAAAAATAACAGCAAGTCGGCATTCACCTTTCAATCTCTGTATTCTCCACCGTGACTATGATACGTGCGTTCAGAGAAAACAAATGTTCACGCGCTATTAAGCAATATCATATTTCTCACGTACAAAATCTACATTTGAATAGAAATATTGTGCTTTCAGTAATACTGGGGGGGGGGGGGGACACGTGAATAGCCGTGGCCTGATTGTGCAAATACTGTATGGGCGGTAAATAAAGTTCAACTCGCAATGGAATATTGTACCGTACCAATAGATATACACCAGGAAATCCAACTCAATCGTTTAGAGGTATAGGCCATCAGCGTCGGTCCAAAAACTGGGCCCGCCGGTATCAATTTGATTGAGAGGAGCAATGCTCGTAGCTATTTTTGGCAAGGTATTCACACCTAGAACTGGGAAATTTATGATAGCAATGCAGAGTGAGCGGTGGCAGCTTTTTATCAATTTTTTTAATTTTTTTTTCTTCAAAATGGCCGCCAATATACCTGCAATATACTTGTTACCGGATCAATTATATGCGGTAACTATAGCATGTTGGCGGCCATTTTTGTTTACAAAAAAAGGTGATAACATCAACAAATTGTATTCGCTTGTACTTGTTGACACTAACAAGTTATTTATTTAATGAATTAGAGATGTCTGTTACAACTTAACAATTTGCTAACGACTCTTATTCTAAGTCCTAACAATAATTCAATTAATACATGGACGCTTTTGACAACAAAATACATAGCAAGTTAACTACCGGATACCATTAGTACAAAATTACTGAAAAAACAATTGTGGTTTTCTGGTTATAGTAGAAAAGCTAAATATAAACCTATTACTTTCTGTGCTTAACAAGAATTACCTTTCTACTCAATAATGAAAAATAAAAAGGTTACATGTGCTGGCCACCACAACTTATTAATGGTTCATATCACAATAAAAACCAAAGCATTATTTAAAAACAAATCAACCACACGTACAAGTCCTACAGCTGGCGGCCAGGTTGTGCCCGGAAGTTCATTCGTGACCTTTGTGCGCGATACTTACACGGTTTATTGACATGTCAAAGCTTGATAAAGTAAATACACAATATATGTGTCGTTTTATATCAAATTGTCTGCAACTTCAGCACGATACTACGGTTACTTGGGTTAACATGATTATAAGTAGAAATACAAAGCGGGCACCGGGGGCGGGGGGGGGGGGGGGGGGGGGGGGGGGGGGGGGGGGGGGAGGGGGGGGGGGGGCACCCCCGCTCCAATTATAGTTTGGGTTTTGTGTCTTCCTCGTCCTTGTTGGTCCCAATGCCCTGTGCTGTTGAGCTGTGATTTATAATGATGATTGGTGGCGATTGTTTTTATTGTTTTATGTGTAATTGTGTTATCTTATCAAAGTTTATTTTGTGTCCCATGTTGTTCTTAGAATTATTGTTGACTTTGTAATTTCTAGTTGATTACTTTGTCTGTTGTGGACATTTTATCTTTTTGTAATAATTGTTGATGTAATTTTGTACTGCTATTTAATATCTGTATAATTATGTTTATAATGTACAGCGCTTTAAAAAAAAAAAATAGAAATGGCGCTCAAAAAATGTTAAAATGTTGTTGAAGTCATCCAAATTATGATAATCATCTTAATATTAGCAATCTTGTCTTTTGTAGCGAAATTAGTTTACTGACTGTTTTTGTTTTTGTTTACGATCTTTATACTTTGGGTACAGTCATCCCTATCCCCATGTTAAGCCACGGCCGTGGTTCGGTTGCGTGCTTTGAGCGCGCTTGATTTGTTGCATTGGGCGCTGAATTGATTTGTTGCATTTGTTTAGTGCACTGTCGTTTCTTTTTGTTGAGCGCTTCAGCGTTCACAGCATGCAGTGCGTGCAACGCATTATTGGGCTAGTTTTGTAGCAAGTTTTGGCAGCCGGTAATTCAAGTTGTTGCTGGGCAAAGCTAAGATATGCGCTACCGCGCTTGCTGTCAGCGAGTCAACTTGTGTATTCAACGAGAATTGTGTAGCCTAAAGTCTAATTGCCCTGCGGCTAAACTAATATTAGGTTTATTAAGTTATTGGTAAGAACCATCTTCGTCTTCTGCACTTACGTAATTGTTTATTTATAAGATATTTTCCTGATTTAATTGAACACCTCACGGAGGTTCGATTACTTTTACGTAACTTCCTCGATTGCACCTCCAACCTGGGGGAGCAGAGTTCCGGTTTTATAGTGAAGAGACACAATGGATTACAATGACGAATATTTTGAGGTGAAGTTGAGGGCATGTACTGTCTTTGCCTGTTCAATTATTTGTTGGATAAATCTTTCCCTTCAATTGTTCAGAGTTAATACCTGTTCCGTACATATACGCACGTTTGTTTATGGTGTAAATCGAGGATTTATTTTGTTCCTCTCTACGATTTCTTCTGTTTGCACTCTAACTATTTCCGACGGCTCTCATTGGTTTTGTACACGAATCTCAATCGAGGACGTCCTGGATTTAATACACACTTTACCCCGATTCACCGACGTGGCGTCAGGGATGTGTCCTACATTTACACCATAAACAATCCCACCCATACACACAGACGAGGATTCCTAGAATAATAGTAAGATAGACTGAAGTAAAATTGCTGAATGGTCCCAATAAAATGTCACAATGGGTGACTTTTGTGAGGATTGATGGTCCTTTTTAATTGCCACGTCTGCTGCCGTCAAGCGTTTCAAAAGTCGCCCGTCATGTCTGCAGTTATATAGCGCCGCCATTCGATCATAAAACTTTGCTCAGAGCATAACTTTCATTTTTAAGACGACTATAAAGCAGTGGCTTTGGTAAGAGAACAAAGAAGTTCAATTGATTGCCACATTAAAAAATGCCAATCGATCGTCTGCGTAATATTTGTTACGGCGCTTTACGTTTTCCTTAGTTGGAACACAAACGGTTCCGACTTTATAATGTAAAAAATATATTTTACTGTGTAGCAATCTTCAGTTCAGTCGGTTCCTTCGACAACGTCACAGACTTGTTTTGGGGATTTATGCTCAAGAACCACCCTAATATTAAAGAAAAAAATAAGATATGCATATTAAGGTCTAGGAAATGATTTTCATAGTTTCATTGGCTCTACTTGTACGGCCATGGTTAGTTAAAGGTAGGATACACCATTTTGCATATGTCGAAACCATTTACTACCGAATTATTAGGAAATATCTTACTTATCTAAAGAAAAGAAAAGGATTGTGGGCATCCAGCAAAAGGATTGCGCTAGATATCCTGCAACTGTTACGAATTTGTTTATTTTTAAAAACAAATTCATGATCGCCGGACGGCAATCGCGAAAAAACAAGAACAACATAAGAACCACTGCCTGACGCTGGTAGAAAACAAACGCCGGTTTTCTTGCTTTCTCGGCATGCGTCATTGTAAAACTTCGGACAGGCCCGTTAAAGTACGATATTTACTATAAAATACAACCCCCCAAATCCACCCATTCATGATAATTCAAGCAACTACTAATGGTGTATCCTACCTCAATTAATGTAGGATACACCATTGGCGTCGGGCAGTGGTTTTTATGTTGGTTTTTTGTTTTTTCGCGATCGCCGTTTTTTTAATTTAATTCTTTTGAACAATTATAGAATATCTAGCGCATATATTTTGCTAGATGCCTACAATCATTATTTATTTTTAAATAAGTAAGATGTTTCTTAATAATTCGGTAGTACAAATTGTCGATACCTGCAATGCTGTATCCTACCTTTAAAGCTATAGTGTAACTTTTGCAGCTATCCAAAAAGTATAACCAACCAAAAATACTAGTGAAAAGCGAACTATAGCATAATGCTTTTACTGCAATTAGTTTTGACTGGCAAATAATAAAAATGAAGCAAATACTTTTACTGAAAAGCATTTGCTTAAAAATCAAAATTGTTCCCTTTTTGCTTTCTAGCATCTGCTTCAATTGGTATGAATGAAAATGAGTAAATGCTTCAGATTTGGAGTATTTACCAGTAATGTTTTAAGGTTGGGTCGGGGCAACCTTGAAAAAGAAGAAGAAACAAATGCTAGTAGGCCTATGCAAAATATGTGGTTAGGCAGAAAAGGTATTTGCAATAAAAGCTTCTACGATCAAAATAAATACCATAGTTTTAACGAGTAACTGATTTTGGTGACTCGAGTCGAGTCATTGTAAAGAAGTGACCCGAGTCGAGTTATTCGGCCAAGAAGGCCGAGTCGAGTCACAGTTTGTATTTGAGTCGAGTCGAGTCATTGTAAAGGAGTGGCCAGAGTGGAGTCATTAGGCCAAGAAGGTCGAGTCGAGACACAGTTTTTAGTCGAGTCGAGTCGAGTCGAGTCCCAAATATTTAAATACTATACACAATAAATAAACATATTACAATAACACAAGGTGGAAGTCCGCGACAAATGTTACATCAAGGAGGAAGGAAAACGTACGTCAATTATAGTGTGTATGTACACATTTGCGGTGGTCATTGTGCTTGCGGAATGTCTTGGTTTCTCAGGATTTATTTTAGGGTTTTACGGGAGGGGGGCGTTAGCTAACAATATTCTAGAGAGTGTATATATACACTATAGGTATGCAATTTACAAGTAGCTGAGTATGACGCAAAGCAAAATCTAATCAAACCAAACTTCAAAATCGAAATCGAATTCCTGAGAAACCACAACGTTCTGCAAGCACAATGACCACCACAAAGGAGGGCTGGGGGGGGGGGGATTTCCGTCGCATGTCTTGCTCCATATGTAAAGAAAAGGTCCAATGGGAACGCGGCTTATGGCGCGATCGTCTGGGATGGAAATTGGAGGGATTCAGATAGGACTTAAAGGATGCAAATAGGAATGAGTCATGAAAAATATAATTACCAGGCTTTGTCAAACTCTCCACTATCCATCCAGTTTCTGTGATTCTTTCAAACCACAGGCAGGGGTTCGAGTTAAACCTCATCCGCGTTATTATGGATCTCGGGAATTTCTGCCAAGAAAGGGGAGCACCATAATTGTTACTTTTCAGTGTCAACAGTGCAGCCGTGAAACGAAACTGTGCGCATTATTTTTGTGAAACTTACAAAATATTGTCTGACATTGTGGTCGTGTTAAATTGAAATACGACGGCTGTTTTAATGGGCAACAACTTACTACAATACCCAAAACACTTTTGCTGTAGAGGAGGATGCCTGTGAACCTTTTCTAGTTTTAAGCAAGTTATGCTTTAATCTGTTTGTATAGATAATAACTATTGGTGTTGTTCGCTTCTTGAGACTAACCTTGTTGACGTGGTCATGTCATCACCGGAAGTGATTTGTATGCATTATATCGACCAACGCAAAAGTAATCGCCAAATCTAATCAAAATTGTGGGGGGGGGGGGGGGGGGGGGGTTGTATTTTATAGTAAATATCGTTTAACTGACCTGTCTGAAGTTTTACAATCATGGATGCTGAAAAAGCACACAAAAAACCGGCATTCGTTTTTAACAGGCGTCAGGCAGTTATTCTTATGTTGTTCTTGTTGTTCGGCGATCGTGAATTTGTTTTTATAAAGTTTGTTCGGAACAATTACAGTATATTTAGCGCAATCCTTTTGCTGGATGCCAACAATCATTATTTACTTTCAAATAAGTAAGATATTTTCTAATATTCCTGTTTTAATATTTTTTTTGATATCTGCAAAATGGTGTATCCTACCTTTACATATCACACCCTCGCCCACTTTAACGTTGCACTTAACCGCGCACAAACTTCGCAACAAACGAGCACGTATACACTGGGTTTTGTTCTCTTCCGTTACTAATTTGAAATAAAACACCCAAATTTGCTTTCGATTATTTTTAAGATTGTACTAACCTGCAATACGAGCACTGGGTTACCTTTACCCGTCTGCGATACAGCGAGCGCGTTTTTCTTTGCCTTGTTCGCCGTGGGTGCCATGGTTTGTTGTGTGTATGCCACCACTGTGCCTTTGCCGGGCGGTTGGTTGCTGGAGAATTGGTACTTTAAAAACGTACCTATAACCAAATGTAGAGAGTAGGACCAACAAAAGACCGATCTATATGAAGCCCCGCCCAATGCCATATTTGTATGATGCAGAATTTGCGTCAACAAGATCGGACGTGTTTTTACAACAAAACTTAGTCGACAAAATGGGCCACCAATTGCCGACTGAGGTAAATAACACAGAAAGCCCTCTTAGTAATTCTCTAGCATACTTTATTCGTCTAACGTCAGGTGTACATTGACCCCCATGTGACCCTACGTTATTGTGAGACTTGAGACCAAGTGACCATAGGCAGGTCACTGGAAGTTCCAAGTTACCACAGAACCGTAAATCCTAATGTTCTTATCTCGGTTCAAGTTTCCACATAACTATAAATCTGAAATGTTAATCTTGATTGGTGAAATAGGCCTACACAATGTGTACACTACACTGAATTGATAAAAGTAGGCGATTTTGCAGTGAACAGTTTAGGCGATGATGTCTTGGTGTAGATCACCTTTTGATCATGATGCCAGTCATCCCCGCTTCCTTTATGAGTTCCGCTCAGAAGAAAAATTATGCAATAACAAATTCCAAGAAAATGTTTGCAAATTTGATTCAAAGAGTCAAGGAAAGTAGCAAGGAAATGCCACATATTGCACCACAGAGCATCTAGAATCCAGGGCCCCGGACCCCACGCCGTAAATGGCTTCGCGCTCGCTTGACTCTGAGTCGGCAAGTAACTTCCACACCCCCCGATGAAAATGTACTCGCTACACCCCTGTTTACAACTCGGATGCTTTCCTACTTCGGATGCATTCCTAATTCGGATGCTTTTCGTAAACTCGGATGCTTTCCTAATTCAGATGATTTCGTAATTCGGATGCTTTTTGTAAACTTTGATGCTTTTTTAATTCAGTTGCTTTTTTAGTTCGGATGCTTTTTGTAAACTCGGATGTTTTTTACAAACCGAACATAATTATTCGCAGATCGGATGCTCCCAATCCGGCACTATGGTGGCCCTAAAGGGACATCACACATCGCAGATTCTGCGATATCGCGCATTTTGCGCAAATTTGAACGATGTCAAACATGTTATCTCATATATATTAGCATTTTTCTGAGATGTCGCACATTTTCACTGCAGATTTTAAGTTCTGCGCAGATTTCTCAGTGTGCAGAATTCTGCGATGCCGCATGTTCATATAATATGCACATGTCGCACACACGTACGCAACTAAGCAGATGTATGTGCACATTAATCTGATGTCAGCACATCAAGTTAAATTGTTATATCACGAGAGGGGGGGCTGAGCCGAGTACGAACAGAGCCGTAGATAGAGAGAGTTGCGACAACTACGGATTAGAAGCCATTTTGTTTCCATGTAACGCCGCGCGCGCTATCCGTGTTTTTGTACTACACACACTCGCTGCATGCGTTTTACGCACGACTTGGCTGATCCATAGACATGGAGTTTTGTTTTCCATGTCTATGGCTGATCAATCGTTTTCATTGAAAAACTGCTCATAGCTCCATGATCAGTGACACAAACCTATACTAGAGCCTATTAACAAATAAAACGGTTTCAGACTACAAAAGTAAACTTGGAAAGTTTAACGGTAGTAATTGTAAAAGTCATTTTCGAAAGGAAGAACTATTTACCCAAGGAGCTGAAGCACTGATTTTGCGTTTTGTATTCTTTTGTTTTCTTCAATGCCAAGAATGAAGTATATTAGGTATTGAAATGCCAGGCCAAACAGAAATATATTTTGTCACAACAAACAAAAGTAGTCAAAAGTACGACCCAGCTTGGATATTTCAATTTCTTAGATATTTAATTTTCAGAAATTATCTTTAAACAAAGAGACAAAATGTCAATTTCAAGTGTTTTTTGAAGTTTAAGTGTAAATCAGTCTGGATTGATTTTTAAGTAGGTTAACACATAAAAGTAAACCAATGAAATATGAAACATTACAACCGAAATTACAACTAACATCGTGTATTCTTTGACTTTGTAATTTTGGTCTGTGCATTTGTTGTACCCCTAGAACTCTTGGTATCCCGATGCCCGTAGGTGAAAACTATCCCCGTTCCGCAAACGCGATTGTTACAAGATGGCGGATAACTTGTGCGTAATTTCAAGCTGCAGCCGCATGCGCATTAGCCGTTTTTGAAACACAAACATAATTTTTTTACAGAAATTGGCCGAGAATCGACCAGTTTTTGGTAGGCAGCGGCTGAGTTCGGTGAGTTGATAAAGTACTCATACAAATTGTTGGTTGGGGTAGACCGTGCGGCAGTATGGAGTTATTGCCCAAAATTTGTGCACGGTTTCTATTGTTTAACGGCGGTTAACCTGTAAAAACCCTCTCTATCTATGGGTCTCCGCCCTACGGGCGTCGGGAGACCCAGAGTTCTAGGGGTACATTTGTTGATGTTTCCCGAGAAATAAAATAGAGAATAGAGAATAGATTCGCCTTGGATGCCCAAAGTATCTGCCTTTTTAATTGATCAACACCAACATGAGGACCGCGTACGACTCACGAGTTGCTTAGGATTTAACAACTCATCGTGCTCACAAAATCTAGAACTTGCCTTCAACTTGCCTTTCCATGTTTTCTTCCGAGAAGAATGGCCGTGAACCTTGTATTGGTGTACTGTTGCAGCCAATTTTACACCCAAACAAAATACGTACACGCCGGAAACGCTAAACACCGCGCCGCGGCACTTTATAAACAAAATGGCTCCATACACCACGTGACCTAGCCGTTTCGAGTCTCTCATGTCGCAACTCTCTCTATCTACGGCTCTGAGTACGAACGGCTGTCTAGTGTGACTTTTCCATTAAAAAAATAGGGGCGGCATGTGATGGCGAATAGACCAGTGAGAATTCGGCTCTAGGTCATGAATTTCCCCTTCTTATTTTTCCCCAAAAAGGTTTTTGTTTTTTGGCGGGTTTTTGCCTATCTCGTAAATCAGAATTAGTATTAATGTTTTGAATTCCTGTAATATCCTTGTATTTATAATATGTACTGTTATTTTGTTTGATGATGTATGCAGGGCCCCAATGAAAACCAGTTTTAAACTGTTTGGGCACACCCTGGGTAAAGAAATGGAATAAATAAATAAATAAATAAATACGTATGAGGTATAGTAATAACTATGTAATAAATGTCGTCACGTTGGCTACTAATTGTCCAACAAATACCCGATATATCACTCACACTTGATTTTGTCGTATGATGACGTCGCCTGCAGTTTTTCGTTGTCAATGCAGAGGTAAAAGTCAGGGTCGGGACTCGACATATTCACGTACATATCGTAAGGCTGTGTTGGATTACCGAGCCAAGAGATGGACCCAACTATAAACAAAGCCGGTATCACATCTTTGTCAGTTTCAACAGCCTTGACATCCGTTATTGCTGGAATACCGTCTGGGTGTAAACAAAAGAAAGAAAAGAAAAGCAAAGCATTATATACATTCAATTTAAAAGATGTAGCCTTTAACTCGCTAATGTTGTAAGCCACACGACTTGACTAAATCTTAGATATGTATACTTTGTTAGTGCCAAAGTGTATTTTGTTGTCGGTGTGATTGATTTTTGTCAACATTATTACAATTAAAACATTTCTAAGGTTGACAGCGGCCTTTCAGTGTCAAACCTTTGTTGGCGCCCTGTATTCTTGCACCTTTTTAAAAACTGGTATTACATGCAGTAGGCCTACCTTGGAAGGTAAGTTCGAAGCGTGACCATATGAACTTGGTATACCCATCGTGGCTGATGCGCTTGAATTCCTGCAGTAACAAAACAAAGTCTAATTGTCAGCATCTCTTTATCATTACCCTCCCCTCCCAAATAAAAGGGCAGAAACAAAATTTCTATAATGGATTTCGAAATGCTTTATTTCGTGGTGTACTAAAACTACCATGCGGCGACCATCTTGGATTTCAAAATGGCTGCCATAACATTGGGCCTGATTGTCATTATGATGTCCATTTTGTGACAAACCCTATGTTTTTAATACAAAGGAAACAAAGTAAATCATTGTTTATGGTGTACTCCAAATGGATGGCAGCCATCTTGGATATTTCAGAATGGATACCATTTTTGACCTAATTTGCATTATAACTTTGGACTCGAATGTCGTATCAAGTCCATTTTGGTGGCTAACCCCATGTTTTGTATACCAAATCATTGTTTATAGTGTACTTCAAATGGATGTCGGCCATCTTGGATATTTCAAAATGGTCATCATTTTGGATCTAATTTGCATAATAACTTTAGACTTTAATGTCGTATGATGTTCATTTTAGTGTCAACTCCATGTTTTTGATACCAAGAAACCAAAGTAAATTATGGTGTACTCCAAATGGATGGCAGTCATCTTGGATATTTTAAAATTGGTCGCCATTTTGGAACTATTTATACGAGCGTACAGCTGATTTGTCCGGTACTTGTACTGCACTTGTCACGACACAGCGCCCAGCTCCGAGCACGCTGGCCTCAACTGCCCCCTTGTGTGCCAAGTCTACATACAAGCCCACACACACAAGTGTGTAAAGGCCTTCGATCGTGGACGGGGTATTGTCCGACCGTCTTCCCTCTTTTGTTTATACTCTAACGTTTTTTGATGATCGCCATAGGATTTGTACACGGGAAAAGATCGTGAACGTTGTGTCAATCGTGGACCCATTGTTTGACTCCCAATTCTTTTGTCCGACGACCACGATTGCCGGTCAATACAAACGCACGGATACACACCAGTCAGTCCCCATCGTACGTGCATTTAAATGTACATGTCGAGGCGAAAGACCGCTTTGGCGCAACCGTGGCGAGTTGCTTCTGTGTTTCTTTATTGTTTCGACCGAATTCGGCTGAGAATTTCGGATGCGCATAATTATTTAACACGATATCCAATCAAATCCCGTAAACTTTCACAACACATATTTATTGTTTTCATTCAACTTCAACTTTGCCATGACTTTATCTTTATCTTCAGTACTTTGTGTTAATTGTGAAAGGAACACATTATCTTCATTTTCTGAGTGTCTGTTGCATTTTTGTACACGTGTGTAAAGCATAAACCTGATCATTCCAAACAATAATGCAAACCTGCTTCTATAGGGATGATCGTCACTTTTGAAACTGGCCCTACGAGCATTGAAATGACAATAACTCCGCTCCGCATAATCGTATCTCAACAATCGGTGTCAAAATACGCAGAACAAAATTATGCACTGGGTATTTGCTTCGATTAATCCATACCCTTTCGGGCCGTTAATATTGGATCATTTTTAAGTGTCTCGATACTTTTTGTGATTAGTTTATAAGGGGCTAATACCGGTATAACTCACAAGCAGAAGTATTGGCTCCGCTTCCTCTCGCAGAAACCGCACGATGTACTGATGGCTGTAGTGCTCGACGTTCTCGGCGTACAATCCAATGAGCTGAAAGCCATTCCTTAAAAAAAGAGAAGAACACGGGCAGTACTAGTTGAATGAGACATTTTTCAAGATTAAACTGAAATACAGATCTTTGTCATTTGATTGGTGGAACTCACATCACGTGACATTCATTATTGCTCCCATTCACGCCAGAGCTAAAAAAGTCCCATTCGTTCATTTCATTTCATTTATTCATCAATGTCTTTATTATTTTTACCACAATTCATGAATGGGATTTACTATCCTTCGGCTTTTGAACAGTCGACCCTCACTCTAAAACCTGGGGAGAAGGTTGTGACCCAATTTGTTTTGTAACCACACACAATCATGGTGGTGACGTAAACAGATGAGCCGATGTTAGCGGATACGTATGTCAGTTATATAAAACATTTAAATTGTGAAATGGGAGGTATATTATCGCTCAGTAAAACTACTCCAATTCCACCGAATAAGCCACTAAATATTTGATACCCAGCAAGACATGAGACAGAGGGACTCTCCCCTTAGTCCCTCATACTTATACGCTCTCTAGACTATTGTTACCTCTACCAATAGTCTATAAAAGTCTAACAATAATTTCTGAGAAACCACAACATTCCGCAAGCACAATGACCGCCACAAATGAAGGGAGGGGGTTTCCCGTCTGTCCCATATCCTGCTTCATATGCAATATTTGTAATACTCGAGCAATACCCGAGGGCGTGCGTGGGCGAACGTATCACCGACGTGCGCATGGGCGCCGTACGCCCTCGATTATCCCGGATGACCAGTGCACATCATGATGCGCATTATTAGAAACCGAACTGCAATCGGGTCCCTTTTTTGGTACTGGTTACCTCCATCCAGCTTGGTGCGCCAGTCCGTCGGTCGTGACGTCGCTCATGACATACCTGCCCTTTAAATCCACAAGTTTGGCATTGAAGTGTAACGCGTCACCCGACCCATGGGGGTGGGCGAGAAAGAGTTGTTCCCCTCCGTCTATTATTAGAAAAAAAAAATAATCAATAAATATAATACATTGATTTGGTCAGTCTGCAAAAAATGTGTTAGGTGCGGGGGGGGGGGGGGGGGGGTTAGAGTCATGATTTGTACTCTTTTACCATGGAGAAATTCTCCATGCTTTTACTGACAGTATTATTCTTCATAAATACAATTAAAACTACTGAAAACTGTTTACTGGCTGAAATGACCAGAAATTGTACAAATCAAATAAATAAGTATACCAAGCAGGATATGAGACCGAGGGACTTCCCCCTTGGTCCCCCATATCTATACACTCTCTAGACTGTTGTTACCTCTAACAATAGTCTAAAAAAGTCTAAAAAGAATTTCTGAGAAACCACAACATTCCGCAAGCAAAAACATACGTGAGAGGCGACGCATAAGATATGAGACGGAGACCCCCCCCCCCCCCCCCCCCCCCTCATTCTTTGTGGCGGCCATCGTGCTTGTGGAATGTTGTGGTTTCTCAGAAATTCTTTTTAGGTTTCTAAAGGGGTGGAGGGATATGCGTTAGAGAGTGTCTAGGTAGGGGACTAAGGGGGAGTCCCTCGGTCTCATATCGTGCTGGGTATAGGTACGTGAAACACAAGCATAGAAGAAACACAACGGAGAAATAACAGGAGGAAGTGGAAGAACTAATAAGGGGGGGGGGGGGGGGGGGTAAGACCAAGAGGGAATTATTAAAGCGGGTCCCAGTGGGTACGGTAGGATCAAAGACAACCAAGGGGTAAATAGGGGTACAGAACTTGGTGGAAAACAAACAAGGAAGCGGTAACAAATGAACAGGAGAGATTACAAGAAGAGGGATCAAGGTGAAGATCAGGGGGGAGAACTAACAAAGAAGTGTGACTTTGGGTAATAGGCAAAATAAAAGGGGGGGGGGGTGAGGAAAAAAGAGTGGGCAACAATTTTTCATGAAAGGATAGTATTAGTAAAAAGGGTAAAACGGGGAGGAGGAACCAGGATTGGGGGAAGGGGGAAGAGGGAGGCTTCTGCATGAGCGAAATAAAGCTTCAGACGCCAACTTTGATCGGATTTGCTAAACTTTGTCAAAGGAAAAGGACATCGCACATCAAACCATCAGCAATTTTAAAATCAGAGTCACAAACTGGTAATTTGTTTTGAACCGCTGTTTAGATGACCCCGTCAGTATTGTCGTGTACATGTCCTTGGAACTAGCACTGGTGAACTAGCTTCTGTGAACCTTTCACAGTAGCTTAGTGGATAATGGGTTTGTCGTTTGACTAGGGTTCAAGTTCGGTCTCTGCTTATTTTTCATTGACTATTTTTGGTCTCCAAGTTTATTGTTGGAGTGAGTTTAAATTAAGGGAAATTAAGGATCTGAGAACCTAAGTAGTAGATACGCCCATTTATGCTAAGTGGACTCATTGGTCCTGGGAATACAACAAATACGCGTCCCGCCAAATGTTTACTAGGAAATGTTGTTTCGAGTCACGTTTTCAAGGTGACGCGATGAAATGTAGCGCTTTTGAGAACACAATTTCACGTACAATGTCATAGATCAATATTAACTGCTTGTCGCACGGCCTCCGGGTGAAAAGCTTTGTGTAGCCGATTTCAATAGTTCCCCGGTGATAGAAGACATGTTTTGATTGGTTGTGTCCAATCACGCGTTTTCTACTCCGGTACTCGGCTTGGTGACCTTCCGAATCACGTGACACAATGCCCGCGAGCTGGATCAGATGTTGATACGCGAAACCTCTGTAGTCGGTCCATGGAAACCAAATAAAGGTTTTTGAGAAACAATCTAGTTGTTAACAAAAAAATCAGGGTTACGCACTTTTCTTGTCGATTCTACTGGACTATTTGGACACCGTATCGATCATTACATCTCAGCACAACAGGTTAGACACTGCAACTGCGCTGTTCAAGGTAGTGTACAACAGTAATTGTTGTTGTACTTTCCCTTTTTTTTTTGGGGGGGGGGGGGAATTAATATGTTATAGCAATATAACGATTGAACAAAACAACATGCGCTTGAACCCAAAGAAATGCGTGAATAGTATGTCTGTGTGTTTCTCTCGACCAGATCTTAATTAACGAGTTCGCGCCGGATGACGTATATAAACGCAAAGTTTTCCCCAAATTCAAAACGGATGGCGCATAAACACACGAAGTTCAAGTTCGGAAATGTCTGAGCAAGGCCGGAAATGCGTGGGTGTGCTTCCCGGTACTATCGGCCTGAACCCGCTTCGGATCGAGTTTCGTTAAAAATAATCCCGCCCCTCGGCTCGGAGATGTTAAAATAATCCCGGCGCGAACTGGTTAAGACCAGATGATTCGAGACTCTAATGTCATCAAGCTCCTCGGCGTCTACATTCAATCCAACTTGAAGTGGGACACACACGTTATAGACCATGGGACGAAGTCACAAAATCCTTTAGAAAGACATTTTCGTGATCCCCAACTTGGTACATGATAAAACTTTCACAAATTGATCTTTAGGGCATACCTAACAACATTTAGGGTGTTCATTTTTGCAAAAGTGGCACTTTGGAGAGTTATTTCACGTAAAAATTTGATGGGGCGAAAATAACATGGGGCGAGTTGGTTTTTCTCGCCTAGTTTTCATAACAAATTCGCCCCAAAGCCAGTTCGCCCCATACTTTTGTTAACCTAATATTGTATTGACTCAAGCCAACTCGCCTCACAGAGCAGGAAAAAGTTGCCAGTGACAAACATGAACTATTACCACCGTTTAAATGTAAATCACTCTTGATGGGTTCCCAGATGGATCCATTTAAGTGTGTTATTATATAATTGATTGATAAAAAAAATGGGTTATATTCAATTTCTATCTGCAATGTTTTTTATCTATTTTTTGGGGGAGGGGGGTGGGTCAATCAGCTCAGTGTTTTGTTTAAAGGCGAGCTTGTAATGAAATACATAATAATGAAATACATCAAAAGATAAGATTCACACAATATTTATTGTTTGTCATTTTATTCTTGTCAGCACTAGTACATAAACTTCAGTACTCACTCATGTTTTTTTATGGAACATAACTTGCAAAGTGACATTAAAATAAATAGAATCACATGAAAATTGAGAATTAACAAATAAATGTTCACAATTTGTGGCCCTGTACCCACGTTTTGGTGGCTGTGGTCCAGGAGTGATAGTGCCTGACCAAACCCTACAGTTTTATTTTACAATAGACCTGTAACATTACTGGGAAGCTGAATTGTTTGTGATTAAAGTCATGGTTGTAATAACATTTAAAATTACAGAAATGGTGAATTGTATGCACCATTTGCAAATAATAATTACATTTAAATTTGTGTAAATGCCGATTTGAGTACCATATTTTCTCAGTAAGAGGGATATTCATACTCCATCATGGATGTTTTGGTATGTAGCTCTAATAAGTTTTAACTAGGTTACACTTTTCAATTAGAAAAAGCCTTGAAAATAGTTGCCCTCATTGGAACAGGGATAGTGGAAGTTAACTGAATGAAACATGTCAGAAAAATGCTCCTGACTTGCCTTAAATATTTAGTCATTTAGTACACAAAAACCAGTTCCAGCATAATTCTCTCAGCTTTTCCCTATAAAATTAAGAATTATAACAATCACAAAATCACTGAAGTGGGCACATTAATGTTACAATTATTCACAACCCATGCGATTTTGGGCAGATAATGCACATAGCCGATACGACATGCTTCTAATGTTGGGGCTTAGATAGTAGGCTGGCACTGGATCTGAGTAAACACAAGTCTTCTTTGGAGGTCTGTCATTATCACTGCTCGTCTCCTGATTAGCAACTTCATATAAGGTTAAATCTAGAGAGAAAAAAGAAGGGAAAAATACAATCAATGATGGAATTTGGAAATGACTTGTTACAAGAAAAGAAATTTAGTTTGTCACTTGTCCCTATTTTCTTTTCTTTTTAAATGTTATACACAAAAATATGGAGCCAAAGTTGCACACGCTTCCCCCCTCCCCCCCCCCCCCCCCCCCCCCCACAACAAAATTAATTGAAATAAAATTTCTTTAGTTGAACGAAATTTTTACGATTTGAAATGCAAACTTGCCGTACAATGCATTTTCCTGAGATACCGGTACAAGAAAGAGTTACAGAACTATAATAACATAAAGCGTGTTCGAATGTGTGGCCCCGTATATAACTATAAGGTCAATATCATAGTTAAGAGAATATTGCCTGTTGGCGTAAATGTCATTTTATGAGCATCAGAATCTTTTTCGGAACCACAAACAAACACTAAGGTGTTATAAGCTTCACCCTGAACGAAGTCTGAAGTCTAGGCCTGAACGTTACTGCAACACCTACCGGTTCCAACGATTTTCCTTTGTCGTTTCTTTTGGGCAGCTGTGACTTGCTCTATCTTATTGATGTCCGTAAACCGGGCGTAGCAAGATCGATAAAATCCAACATGTTTCGGTGGTCCGCCTGCCGATGCTAAACCCATCCGCTCTCTGCAACGCGGAGTCATGTTTGGCCAGTAATTCTCTCGCTATATCTGACTGTTTTCCCTTCAAACTCTTCCATTTGTCAGCAAACTCGAGGAAGCGAGACCAGCTTTGATTAGAAAAAGGTGAAACCCTGCCTTTGGCTCCAGAATCACAGTGCAGAATGCACATAAATAAAGGCTCGGCGTCGTCTTTAGAAGCCGCCATGTTGGATTGCTGTACACCGGGTCAGAAACTGTGCGTAACGAGAGCGCTGATTGGATGCCGACGGAGATTCACAACACAGTATCTCCGATTGGTCACAATTTAGGTTTTGTCACGTGAGTGCCGTTTTGTTGAATGAAACTTTGTTTCAGTTTTGGCTTCATTTATGCAGTTTGGCAATAACGCTGGAGCCACGTACGGGCCAAAGCCTAGGTTCATGTAACGGCAAGTTTAAAAAATAAATAAAAAATCGGTCCATATTTTCGCCAAAAATACACCAAAAGTGCCACTTTTGCAAAAATGAACAGTCATTTTTGTATTTAGCAACAACAACTTGAATGAACTTCGATGTTTTCATTTTGTACCAAAATGGGGATCACGAACGAACACAATAATCGCACTCGTCCCATGGTCTATTAACTACATGGTTAAACGCGCCATTTGCAGGCTATATTTATGAAGTCGTCTGAAGCGCCATAGCCTCATCATCCTTCACCATATACGTCCTGTGCTTGAATATGTGATTTCTGCATGTAGTGCAGGAATCACCAAACATCATTGCAAGTCCATCGAACGAGTACAAAAGATCGAAAGCCTTTAAGATTATATTGTGCCTTGAGTACATGCATTGTGATGATGCTATACAAAAATGTAGTTTGGAGTCCATTAAGAACAGGCGCAAACACGCTTTGCATGTCCTTTGACAAATCACTGACCATCCATCATGTAAACTACATAATCTCCTACCTGTAGCTCAGTCTATATTCAGTCTATATTCAGTCTATATTCAGTCTATACCTATAGCTCAGTCTATATTGTGCCTTGGGTACATGCATTGTGATGATGCTATACAAAAATGTAGTTTGGAGTCCATTAAGAACAGGCACAAACACGCTTTGCATGTCCTTTGACAAATTACTGACCATCCATCATGTAAACTACATAATCTCCTACCTGTAGCTCAGTCTCATTTTTACAACACTAAACAAGACATAAGCACTCTTTTATGACTGTTCAGTGTCGTACCAACCGTTATAAGAACAGCCCTCTGCCATATCTCACCCAAGTATTGAATGACAAATAAATAAAGGTATTTTCTGCCCAGTGTTGATGCCCTTATGCCGATAATGATGTTTTTATTTGTTTTAATTTTTTTTTATTGTGAATGTAAAAGTATGTAGTTGTGACATAACTTTTTTAATGTAAATTATTCAGGCCTATATTGAGAGGATACACCATTTGCAGATATCGAAAATATTTACTACCGAATTATAATAACATTTCTTACTCATTTGGAAGTAAATAATGATTCTAGGCATCCAGCAATGTGATTGCCCTAGATATCCTGTAATTATTCCCAAAAAAATAATTTTTTAAAGAAAATTTTGCGATCGCCGGACGACAACTGCTCGATGCCGGTTGAAAACAAACGCTGTTTTTTGTGCTTTTCTCGGCATTCATGATTGTAAAACTTCGGACAGTTCAGTTAAACGATATTTACTATAAAATACAACCCTCCCCCCAAAGAAAAAAAATCTACCCATTCATGATAATTCGAGCAATTACCAATGGTGTGGGCTACCTGAGATCCAAGGCGGATGGCAAGACAGCTGTGCCACTCCTACATGAGCTAAACAAATTAAGCCACCATATAAATCATTGCCAAGGTCAGTGTATAATTAAAGTGTTCTGCAATTTGGTCAATTGACCACAATGAACCATTTCAAATCAAATCAAATCAAAACACATGTCATTTAAAATTTACACTGCATTGTTTCAGTGGGTTAGAAACAAATTCTTAATTTCTGAGTATTTCTGAATAAAATTCTTACCATCTTGTTTTCCCCATAGTGCATCCATAGTGTTTATGTTACGAAAAGTTCCTGCTCCCAAAACCGGAACTAATCCACTGCGGTTTTTGTAGGCAAATAACCGGTGTACTGTGTAAGAACGTCAAACTGCACTGCACTGATGAGAACGGGTGGGGAAATTGTTACCATATTTCCTGGTCCACTCGATGTGTCACGGATGTCTGTGCGCATGCGCATGAAATTTGCCTGGTTACACATGACAACGAGCTTGCCCAGGTTTCGCGCGGTGTATGATTATAACACACCTCCTGCTAGTTCTGTATTCTGGTTGGCTAAAACACGGTCACGCGGGGTTAACTAATACAGCGTCACCTTCTAAAATTGTATTTTGGCCCAAGATATCCTTTCATGAGGCTATCCACCTTTGTTAAATGGCCTATGTGCTGAATTTAACATATTTATGCTGCTTCCAGTTAGTATAATGGCCTAAGCTAAGTCAAGCGTGTGACTTAGGCCGTTTTATCCCCAAATCCTTCTGCTTAAAATGAGCTAATCATTTCATTTATTATTATGTTTGGTTTCTCTGTTTTTCTCAAAACTTGAAAATAATGACTTAGGCCATTATTTTAAGAAGGTGACGATAGGCCAGTTAATTTGCGGGAAATAGTTCCCGAAGCGTGCAATACTGAGACTTACATTTTTTTGACTGGTTACAGCGCCCTCAAGAGGTTTGCCAGGCTCATCTTATTATGAAAAATGGCAACGTCTGAATCGTATCACGATACTCCTGTCATGCATATTTTGGACCGAGGTGTGTTATAAAACACATATGGACTGGCATGATTTGGCCACTAGCGCACGTCTACCCCCCTCGGGCCTGTGGGTGACCAGAAGGGGGACCTATTTCCCAAGGCCGAAGGCCGAGGGAAATAGGTGCCCATTCTGGTCACTCACAAGTCACAGTCCCTCGAGGGAATAGACGTACTCTAGTGACCTTATTGCCAGTCCATATATGTATAATATTCCCTGCAATTCTTTTATTTACGATGCAATTTAGCAGCATTCATTTTCATTTTTTTTTAACGATATTGCTTGACAAAAAATATACAAATATTTGGCGACTCTAGTCGAGTTTCCTGAATCGTGTGTCATTACAATTACTCCAATTTTCGTGTGATAATCATTTTTTGTTTAATTTGGGTGATTTTCGTGCTGCAAAGCTAGGAAAATACAAGTTTCCTTGAAAATTTAAAAACAAAGTTTTCTTGGGGGGTTATACGTGGTATGTTATGTATTTACTGTGTTTCCATAATAGTGATAGTGTGATAGGGCCTACTGTATTATTTGGGGCATAACAGGGTGAGCCCGGTCATCACTGCGTGATAACGGTCCGGGTTCGGGGATGACCAATGAACCGAGCCGAAGGTAATCTTTCGGAAGACCTCCATAGGATTTGTACTCGACTTGAAATCGTGGGCCTTCTGTCAATCGTGTCGTGGATTCATTGTTTGCCCCCAAATTATTTTGTCCGACGTCCACGATTGCCGGTGTTTACACACCCTGCTTAATTACCTTACATACGTACTGCGGACATTCCTTTGTCTTCGTGTAGAATAGTCTTCACGTCTAAACATTAGAATGACATCACAGAAATAGTTTAATTGTTATATAATTATGTTTTCTGCAAGACATGCTTGCATATGCATATTGATGACCTCTTTGATTTCCTATTCTTCTTCCAGCTGATACGGATTTATAGACATATTGTGACTAGACTCTGTTGTGTTAGCCGAAACAAGTAGCTGCACTTAAAACATTGAACTTTGACAATTTTCAAAATGGGACACGTGACACGTGACACGTGACTTGTGACACGTGTCAGTATATATTAATAGAGCTGGAATTGTGGAAGTGCCGTGCCCTAGTTGTCAGAAGCATCTAATTCTTGGTCTGCGGGGAGTTCTGCAGGTTGAGGGTTCGAGCCCGGCCTGGGCTATGACACTGCCACACATTATAACCTGAGATGCATATCGGAAGAGGCATGTTGTGTGTGGAATACAACATTCAAGATGGCAACCCCGGATTAAAATGAAGAGCCAGCCCAGGGAGAGCCGGCACAGGGAGAACCAACCCAACAGAGACTCGGCCCAATGAAAACCAGCCCAACATAGAGCCGGCCCGAGAAGAACCAGCTCGAGGAGTGCCAGCCCAAGGAGAGCCAGCACAAGGAGAGCCAGCCCAACAGAGACTCGGCTCAATGAGAACCAGCCCAACATAGAACCGGCCTGCGAAGAGCCAGCTCGAGGAGTGCCAGCCCAGGGAGAGCCTGCACAAGGAGAGCCAGCCCAACATAAACTTGGCTCAATAAGAACCAGCCCAACATAGAGCCAGACCAAGAAGAACAAGCCCAAAGAGAGCCAGCCCAAAGAGAGCCAGACCAAGGAGAGTCAGCCCAAGAAAAAACTGGCACAAGGAGAGCCAACCCAACGGAGACTCGGTCTCAGGAGAACCAGCCTAAGGAGAACCAGCCCAATGAGAACCAGCTCAATGAGAACCAGCCCAAGAAAAGCCAGCCCAGCGAGAGCAAGCCCGAGAGCCAGCCTAACAGAGACTCGTCTCAAGGAGATCTCGCCCAACAGAGAACCGGCCTAACGGAGCCAGTACAGCTGCTCCTCACAGGAGTTCCCTTGGTCATCTGGTTGCCGATGCTTGCCGCTTTGTTCGGGGACAAACAAGGGTCTTTATTAGGAGCGGTGTGGCATCGGCACCGGTCGGCTGGTGGTATTGTAATGTAATGTACATGTACATGCAATTTTCAGGATATCGTAAAAATATACAGGTTTTTTGGTAGTGGTGTCGCAAATTGAGGTGAAACATGATAAGCTACACATCTTCTGGCACTACAATAGTGTTCAACGTAAAGATTGACCATGAAAACATAGATGTAGAGACCACATTTGTGATATTACGTACAATTGTATAGTTTTGAGATATTGTCAAAAACGGTATTTTCAGAGGTTAGACCATGCCCTAGACCCGGCCGCGAATTTTTTTTCCCAAACGTGATTGCCAAATTTCATAAATTATTCAGTAGTTGCGTTGATCGCTGTAGAACACTTATAGGTTCTAGGTCTCCTTTCCCCTTAAATTAAAAATACATCTGTTTTGAATCAGGGGAAAATTTTGCGTGTATCTACGTCCTCCAGCGCGAACTGGTTAGGGACGCTGCGAAACCCATGTCGTCGGTTAACACACGCCAGATAAAATTAAAGCCAGAAAATCGGGACAAAATTTGGACCTTCTCCGAGGCTTGAAGTTTTAGCGAGACCAACCTGATTTTGTTTTGGGCGGAAGTGGATAGTTTGCTGTAGTTTGCGGTCCTTGTTGCCACACAGTGTTGAAAAGGGGAACACGGGCAGTTAACGGTACGTTGTGTTAATGTTATTGGATGGGGTGTGTACATGTTTTTTGGTTGAGAAGCTGTCTTATCCTTGTACACCAACATTTCACACGAAGAAGGTATTCCTGCCTGTTCCATTTCCCTGGCTAAAGCAGAACACACAACCCCTCCCATTAGTGACACTGGCGCCCTTATGAAACTTACTAACGACGAATAGTTTGTCCTTCCTAGATAAGCACTATGTCTACAGGTACATGGCAATGGGTACTATGGCACCCTCCTCGGCATGCCTCGTCTGTTCTATGCGCACTGCTTTGCGCTACCTGTACTAAACTCATAAAATCCAAACATCCAAACACCAATTATAATTGGATGTAGCCTGCCGCCTGGCTAGCGCCGGTCAATTTATTTGCATCATTTTACATTTTTAACAGAACATTCTATAATCTTTATTACTTAGTTGAGGCCTTCATTTCTAATGATAAAAGAACGTGGACATCGAGCCAATTCAAGAAAGCCTAACTTTCTTTTCCTTTTTTTACACCCTGGGTGAAAAACCAGAGATAAAACTCAATGAGCTAAAAACTCTGGAAAACCTTATGGCAGATCCTTTAAACAATAATGTTGATTCATAACTTTTCAATATTTAACTAACATTAAGATATCTCCATCTTTTGAGAAAAATGTACCACGGCGTTTTAAAGTATACCAAAAGTAGAGATAATTCGAATACACATTTTTACAGATTGTTTATACGGTTATAAATGGGGATTCCATGCAGTGTGTGGACTGTCGGGAGTACGACCAAACCAGAGAAAGGAATCCTGCGAATCGTATATTTGAGCTTTCAGAATATCTGTAAAACTGCTTTTATTCGATCTGAAACAAAGTTAAAAGAATACATAGTACATTAGGTTTAACAGTTTAACACAAACAAAAGATTATAAGAAAACTGGTTTAACTGTAGGCTATAAGGTGCTAATGATTATATAAAAATCGATACTACTGGCTAGAATCACTGGTCACCTTTAAGTTGAATAAACCACTCAAATGCAGACCTAATCTGACTTCTGTTGTTGACTGAATTAACTGAGCACATGTATATTTCGTATCTAAACCTGCATCTTAATCTTGTGTCTGCAAATAACACACTTTATAAAACCTAGACTGAATAAACGGAATACTGATCATGTAAACTTCCAGTCTGAAATTCACGTTAAAACTATCCAGCTTATTTTGCATCTTAACATGAACTAATAAGGGAAATTAAACTTACTTCCATAGCAGGACTCTTCCTAACAAACTGTCTGGCATCAAACAAATACTGGTTAGCTGGCATTATAACAAATACTGGTTAGCTGGCATTATAACATTATCTGTGATTATTAGGGGTTTTCTTCCCTAAAATCAGACGAAGTATCAATAAAACATGGCTGACAATTGCCACATGTAATTTGTAACTAAACTGGTGTTCAACAAAAGAGGGTGCTGTTCAAGTTGACCATTACTGGTTGCTCACTGGAACATCCTCCGCCCCGATGAGAGCCTCGGTCTCATCTTCATATCCTTCAGCCGGACACAGGACTGCAACCTTGGTAATGGGTCGGCTGTACTCCCCGTTAGATGTCTTGACTTTGATGTTCCTAACCTTACCGTCTGGACCGGGGTAAACTTCAATTACTCTCCCGATGCTCCACTTGCCTCTGACTGCATTCTGGTCTACCATGGTTACAACATCATCCACTCTTATCTCACGCCTCTCAGCTCTCCACTTCTTACGTGGCACCAACAAAGGGAGCACATCTCGGTTCCAGCGCTTCCAGAACGAGTCAACTATTTTCTGCAGGAACTCTACACGGTGTCTCGGATTTTTAGTCTCACGGAATGGGCCTTGAGGAACCTCTGTAGATGACCTTCCAAGTAGAATGTCATTAGGGCACAGATACCTGCCGTCATCTGGGTCATTCGGGATCCTTCCGATTGGACGCTGGTTTACAAGGTTTGCTACTTCAAGAAGGACTGTGTACAGCTCAAACGGAGTGAGGACTTGGGCTCCAATGGCTTGTTTGAGGGCAGCCTTGCAGCTTTTTACCAATGACTCAGCACAACCGTTCTGATGTGGTGCAGCAGGTGTAATGAACTTCCATTCCATTTGTCTTTCAGCGCAGTAGTGTTGTAGCTCGTCTTTGTTCCATCCTCTTATCATATCTCTGAGTTCTCGTTCAGCTCCTACCAATTGTGTACCATTGTCGCTGATCATCATGGATGGATATCCTCTGATTGAAAAGAATCTTCGCAGAACTTGTAAGAACTCCATCGTGGAGTAATCGACCGCCAACTCAAGATGTACTGCTCTCGTGTTCAGACAGGTGAAAATGACTCCATAATGCTTTGTCGTCTTATTACGTCCGACTTTGACAGGATATGGACCGAAGTAGTCGCATGACGTGAAGTAGAACGGCGGTGTGTCTGGTGCAAGTCGATGTTGAGGTAGATCAGCCATGAGTTGGGATTCTAACTTGTGCTCTCTCTCTCGGCAGGGTACACATCGGAACTTCACCGTCTTGGCAAGTCTATGGGCCTTTAGTATCCAGTACTTGCTTCGAATCTTCGCTACCGTAGTGGCGACTCCAGAATGTCCCACTTGGTGCACCTGGCGTGTTATCAGCAGTGAGGTGGGATGATTGTATGGAAGCAATGCTGGGTGTCTTGTTGCATAAGCAGTCAGGGCTTTGTCTACTCTGCCTCCCACTCGCAGTACTCCATCTGCATCAACGTACGGTGTCAGTGCCTTGAACTCTCCGTTATGGAGGCGATCATGCAGATTTGTTTGTGCTCTCAGGATCCAGTATCTCTCTGCATCCTTCAGCTCCTGTGATGAGAGTGGTCCCCTTTTGGTTTCATCTGCACGTTGCCGCTTGGTGTGCACATTCCAGATGAACCGCTGTACAAAGGCTGTCACTCTTATCAGTCTCCTCCAGGTAGAATATCTTGTACAATCTATAACATCGGTCTTGATTGTTGTTACGAAGACAGACTGTATCTTGCGTCGCTCTTCATCCTTAGTTTGATCCATCTTGGACTCATCTTTTGGCCAATCCTCTTCCGCCAAGTACACAAAATCTGGGCCACTTTTCCATCGATTGGACAGCTGACTCACATATATGCCTCGTGATACATCGTCTGCCACGTTCAGTTCTCCGGGAATATGTCTCCACTGTGCTGGATCCGTGTTATCTTGGATTTCTGACACTCTGTTGGATACAAATGGCTTAAACCCTCTTGCTTGACTCCGTATCCAACCCAAAACGATCATGCTGTCACACAGGAAAACGGTCTGCTCTATCTTAAGCTCAATTTCTTCTAAGATAGTCTTGTAGATACGAGAAGCCATCACCGCAGCTTGTAGCTCTAGCCTGGGAATAGTCAACTTCTTCAACGGTGCCACTCTTGATTTGGCAGTTACGAATCTCACTCCATATGTGCCACCGCGGAGTGACCATCTGAGGTAAGCACACGCTCCAAATGCATCTTCAGATGCATCGGAAAATATGCAAAGCATAGGATGTCCAACCGCATCGGGTGGTGTTAGGCATCTGTCAAACTTCACACAGTTCAGGCCGTCCATCTCCGCAAATAGCTGGACCCACTGTTTCTGTTCAATGGGAGAAAGCACTTCGTCCCAGTGAAGCCCTTGTTGCCACAGTCGTTGTAGCCCTATTTTTCCACGAACCAAGAATGCGGAAGCAAAGCCAACTGGGTCGAAGATACGTGCAATTTGACTGAGGACTTTTCTTTTGGTTAGCTTCATATTTACATCAGACTGGTCCTTTATGAACTCGATTGATACCTTGTAACCCAACTTGTCTTCCTTGTGGTTCCAAACTGTCCCCAGAACTTTCTCTTCGTTCGTCGTATCCAAGAGATTCTTCTCTGTTTTTTGTGAAGGAGAACAATTAGCATCCTCCTCCCGCGGCTCGCTGCTCACCCATCCCTTGACTCTGAAACCTCCTTCATCTAAAACTCTGTCAATATCGCTTGTTAATTTCTTGGCCTCAGCTTTGGTGTGGACTGAGCTGCATATGTCATCCATATATGTATTTTGTTTAAGCACCTTTGCAGCCTCTGGATAGATGCCCTCTGCCTGCTCTGCCGTTTTCTTCAGGGCGATCTGGGCCATGGCTGGGGCAGGTTTGTCTCCAAATGTGAGGACAGTCTTCACATAAACATCAGGCACTCGGTCGGTCTTCAGATCCCTCCATAGGTACCGGTGGACATGTTGATCTCTCTCTGGTATGAGGATCCGATGGTACATCTTAGAGATGTCCCCAATCACTGCCACAGCATTCTCTCTAAACCTCAGAATGACTCCGAATATGTTGTTCAAAAGATCTGGCCCCTTCATCCAGTAGCTGTTCAGCTGATGGCCCTGATAGGTAGCAGACGAGTTGAACACAATGCGCAGTGGTGTACTTTTCTTTTCCGGTCTTATTACTGCGTGGTGTGAGATGTAGTGGACTGTGCCATGGTACTTCTCCATTTCCTCCGTGGACAATTTTCTGGCAAACCCCATCTCGCGCATCTCCATCATTTGGGTGTGGTATGCCTCTGCGTGGCTCCGGTTCTTCAGTAGTCTGTGTTCGGTGGATTGCAGCCTCTTTTCCGCTTGTGACTTATTGTCTGGCAGTAAGTTGGCCTCCTTCTTCCACGGGTAGGGAATCATCCACTGCTTTCCTATCTTCTGGCAGGACTGTTCGATAACCATAGCTTCCTTCAGATCAATTGGGCTTTGCTTTTCTGGTTTACAGGTGCACGCTTTAGTTGCTACTCCCATGGCTTCAGTTGTCCAGAAGTCAGTCATGTCGACCGGTGATGACAGACTGACATGCAAGATTCGGCTTGATTTTGCATGTCCTCCAGGTGTTGGTCCGAATATAACCCAACCCAATGGTGAGCGGCGGGCCACCAGGTTTCCAACCTCTCGGGTCTCTCCTGTGTGCATCTTCGCATTGTCAATGCCGATGAGGATGTCCACTGAACCCTTTTCTCTGTGGATCTCACTAATTGGCAGACTAAAATGTTGTGAGATCTGCGTCAGATGGACCTCTGCCATCTCTTCGGTGATTTGCGGGATACCGATTACTTTCAAGACGTAGATCTGGACTTTGTTTACTGGCCGGATGTAAACCTGGTAGAGTTTTGTCATTAACTCCTCCTCCTCACCTCCAACCTTGTGTATCGTGATTGTGACATCTTGGCCTTGGAGTTTTAAATTATCTGCAACAGATGACTTGATTAAACTAATCTGTGCTCCGGTGTCCAGTAGCACATTTCCGAGCATGCGGCTGTTATGCAATCCGATCAGCTCAGCCTGGATGATTGGCAGCAATGCCTCTCCGCTTTTGACAGATGCAACTCCAACTGAACTAGCGCCGATTGATGGGTTTGGATTGTTGTGAAGAAGTGGGTGATGAAACATCTTGCAGGGAACTCCATTGTACTTTTCTGGACACTGTCGTCGTCTGGAACATGTTGTTATGTTATGATTTCTTCCTGCCTTTTTCAGACAGCTGAAGCACGCGTGGTTTTCTTTCATCACTTTCATGCGGTCAGTCGGGTTCATGGAAATGATTCTTGGGCATTGGTCGACCCAATGGTCTGACGTCTGACACAGCCAACACTTGTAACTAGTGTAAGCCGTCTTGTTGGTAGATGTACCGGTAGTCTTCGAGATGTGATTTACGGTGGCTGCATGGGCGGTGCTTCGCACCGGTGCTGTCGCTCGCATTCGGGATCTCATCTCGGCTGTCATCAAGTCCATCAGAGTCTCCAAGCTAGCCTGTCGTTTCTCCCCTTCTAGCATTCGAAACCACACTTTCCTATCATCTGTATTCATCTTCTTTTCTACCATTGCCAACATGTGGTTGTTATCCATGTCGTGTGGTCTTCCTACCTCTTTCAGGATATTGTAGCTTCTCTTTATGAGATGGACCAGCTCATCACAGAACCTGCTGTCATCGTCGTCCTTCAGCGGCTTAAATTTTACGATATCTTGTGCAATAATATCGGCTACAAATCTTGGGTCACCGTAGATGGAATTTAAGTAATCCCAAGCTGCTTCATAATCTGAGCCTAGCCCTTTAATTAGGTCGAGGGGTTTTCCATGTAGGCATGTACGGAGGAGGGCTATGGCATCACGTTTATGGTATCGGTCGTCTACCATGTACTTGAAATCCGCTCTGAAGGTGAAGAATTCTCTGACGTCACCAGAAAATTTGGGTAATTTAGGTTTTTCCATCTTGAAACTGCATGTCATGACAGGATTCAACTCTGGGGCAGGAACTTCATTGACTGGCATGGTAGAAAATGACGTCACTGGTACTGGAATTACAGGAATTGACGTCACGAAATCTGACGTCACGGGAACTGGCGCCACGGGAGCTGACGCCACGGGAGCTGACGCCACGGGAGCTGACGCCACGGGATTAGACGCCACGGGATTAGACGCCACGGGATTAGACGTCTCGGGATTAGACGTCTCGGGATTAGACGTCTCGGGATTAGACGTCTCGGGATTAGACGTCACGGGATCGGACGACATCATAGGGACTGATGTCACAGAATCTGCGTTTTCTGTACCGGCATAGTACACAAGAGGTTCTAATGCCTCTATGTGATCTGTTGCTCTGCATCTCAAACCGATGAACTTTTGTTGACACTCAGCCAACCAGTCCTCTTCTATCTCAAATTCTGTATCTTCATCGATTAGCTCTGTGTATTTTTCATGTTTCTGCACGAGGTCATCAAATGTTAGCTCAACTTTATGAACTAAAGCTCTCACCTCCACCGCCGGGCGGTTTCCGTCAATCAGCATCTGTAGGGCCTTTCCCTGCCGTGTAAGTGCTGCTTTCGCATTTCTGTGTTTCTTCTTTAGCTCCTTTACTGAAGGGTCATCCATCGTTCACGCGAGTCGCACTGCCTTGAGTCCCAGGTTAGCAGAAAACTGGAAATCGAATTGTGTGGACTGTCGGGAGTACGACCAAACCAGAGAAAGGAATCCTGCGAATCGTATATTTGAGCTTTCAGAATATCTGTAAAACTGCTTTTATTCGATCTGAAACAAAGTTAAAAGAATACATAGTACATTAGGTTTAACAGTTTAACACAAACAAAAGATTATAAGAAAACTGGTTTAACTGTAGGCTATGCTAATGATTATATAAAAATCGATACTACTGGCTAGAATCACTGGTCACCTTTAAGTTGAATAAACCACTCAAATGCAGACCTAATCTGACTTCTGTTGTTGACTGAATTAACTGAGCACATGTATATTTCGTATCTAAACCTGCATCTTAATCTTGTGTCTGCAAATAACACACTTTATAAAACCTAGACTGAATAAACGGAATACTGATCATGTAAACTTCCAGTCTGAAATTCACGTTAAAACTATCCAGCTTATTTTGCATCTTAACATGAACTAATAAGGGAAATTAAACTTACTTCCATAGCAGGACTCTTCCTAACAAACTGTCTGGCATCAAACAAATACTGGTTAGCTGGCATTATAACAAATACTGGTTAGCTGGCATTATAACATTATCTGTGATTATTAGGGGTTTTCTTCCCTAAAATCAGACGAAGTATCAATAAAACATGGCTGACAATTGCCACATGTAATTTGTAACTAAACTGGTGTTCAACAAAAGAGGGCGCTGTTCAAGTTGACCATTACTGGTTGCTCACTGGAACAGTATCATTCAAATAACTCGTCATCTTAAATTGAATATTTCGCGGTCTTTTACGTGACCGACCTAGCGCCGTGGAAGGCTCATGCTAGAATGGCCACACTACCGGCGACATCCGCCTTATACATCTTGCATCTTAGACATTCCATTCAAATTAACTCTATTCATTGCCATCATCGCTCAAGCGTCAAGCTTGTGAGTAACATACAGACATAATTATATATCGCCAATTACGGAGAGACTTACCGGGTATTGTTCCCTGTTAGTGCAAACTGATCCACCCTTTGACGCTAATGGAATCATCCTCATTAGTATTCAAAACTTCTCAATGCTGCTATACATATACCCGATGATGCCAGGAATGGTTGTCTTTTGTTACTTGTGTGCAGACTGATCGTACATATCAATCCCTTTCTACGTACTATACTATACTATTCTATGCTTTATTTTTACTACGCGTAATATGCCTAAGGAAATTACCAAGCACCGTGGGCGTTCTTCAGCCCCCGCTACGGTGTCCAGACCACCACCGGACGACGACGAGCAAGCCCCCGTGGATATCTTGGCCTTGGCGGCCAAGGACATCAGCGAGGATGAGCCTGGGCCTGGCAAACCGGGCCAACCCAAGTCTTGGGTTGGCTCCGGGATTTCTTTTTGCCAAACTTCAGTTCCGTCGTGTTCTGAAAGTTTTTTAGGTAGCGGGTTGTTGTACCCAAAACCTTCACCGGCCTATATTTCTTCAGCTACACGCTGGGGAATCGGGGAATCGATGGCGTAAGCCATCGGCACCTTTTTCCGAGACGATAACTCCGGGTATATCCAGTCGTCAGCCCCGGACTACTGTCTTATCTTGGGCTCAACATCATCAGCGCACGGCCGGTCCAACCTTCACCTTCAGTTCCGTCATAGGGACAGATTCAGTGGAATTTTCCACATCAGAATGTACCTCCAGTCCTACTGTTTCTGCAGGTATGTTTCCTAATCATATGCCATATTATGCCAATCCTTGGTTGGGGCCTACCATGGAGAAATACTTATTTCTCCATGGGCCTACCTACATGGTTGGGATATGATCCCACTGCAGTTTCCTCCATCCGCTCAAGTCCAACCGTTCATCGAACAGCCGTTGTGCTTTCGAGCGCCTGGGCGTGAACGAAGTCGTACATCCGGGCCTCCTCTGTTAGAGGCGGCCACGGCGGAGACGATTTCGAGTGATAGTGACGGCGAAAGATCGCTTTTTTTTCTTTTCTTCAGCAACAGCTTCAGTTTCTGGTGGTAAAATTATTTTGTAATCCTCATCGAGGATTTGGGCAACCCCATTCTGTAAAGTTTTTGAATGGTGGGAACAGCTTAGAACCCATAAGCTTTTGTCAAATAGTCACTATCGACGAGAAGTTATGTGTGTATCCCACAACAAGTTTTGAAGGCGGCTCTAGCTGCCCCTTCTGAAGCTTTTCGATCTGTTGCAGATCCAGAATGTCCAGAGAAAATCTCAAAGGATAATGTTCTAGAACTTCTTTCTTGAGGCATATAATATATTAATGTTGGGGTCATCAGCCAGTTAAGACCTAGCCCTCTCCCTTCAACATGCATTAATTAGTACTAGTTCTAGTATTATGTACTCGACAAAAGGTTATTAAAAAGAAGTATGCACCTTCTCTTTATAAACTCTTTGAGTCCTCTCTTATGAGAAGACATCGAGGAGACGGAGAAATCCTACAAATTAGCAGCAAAGGTAACCTATACGAAGTCCAAGCCTTCGAGCCTCGACTTCAAAGAAAATCGTGTTTTCGCCATATCGTTCTACAAGTACCTTTGCTAGATCTTTTACTTTATACTTTACTTTGCTTTGCTAGAGCCTCGCGGCGTTTCTCAATCAATACCAGAGGAAAACTGTTGCTGTATTATCCACACTTTTCTAAGGGTGGCAGCGATTTATGGTCCGACAGACCTAAACAGGGCAGGTTTTTCTCATCCCGAGAACACAAAAACTAAGCTTGGTTTAAGCCTAGTTCACCTGACGTGACCTCTGTAGATAATTGTAATATGAGGATCCTAGATCTAAAAGGGGGTTAAGTCACATGGAGTGCATTTTGAGAAAATGCAAAAACCGGGGTTTCATTATGTCCATGTGTGGACTTGACCCCCTGAGGTTGTACCTCTCAGGGACTCTTACACATGATTTACCACATCAATGAACTATACAATGTCAATAGAGGGCGTAGTGATCCTTCTTGAAGCATAAACTGACACTAACTACAGTTTCACAAGTTTGTGACTTAACCCCCTTTTAGATCTAGGGTCCTCAATTTGTGTACATCTTCGATTGTGCTCCAATTTGTCTGCACCTCTTGCTAGAAGGTTTCAGTTCTTTACTTTTCGTTGGAGTTTGGTCACTCATGACCTTTAGATCATCAACAGTTTCAGATATGAGATAGAATTCATTTCTACACCTTTTCAGGTCCGTTTTTCCTCCTACTCAAGTTGTTGTTTTTTTCTAAACAAAATTAACTCATTTTGAACAAGAGGTGCAACATTTTTTGGACAACTGAGGTGCCATCACTGTCCAAGAACCAGTTCCTGACCAGTTTATTTCTTTGTTATTTCTGGTTCTCAAGAAATCAGGAGATTTACCCCCTTAAATGTTTGTATATCATACCAGCATTTCAAGATGGAAAACATCACGGATGTCAACGATCTTTTATTGAAGGACGATTGGATGACCACAATCGACCTAAAGGGTGCCTACTTCACAGTACTCATCCACACCAATCATCGTAAATTTCTTCGCTTCTGTTGGAGAGGGACAACTCACCAGTTTTCATGTCTCCTTTCGGGCTTTGGAGTACATCCCGCACATTCACAATTTTTTTGAAACTGGTTGTGTCAGGGAACGAGAATTGATTTGTCATTATCTACAGTAGACAACATTCTAGTTCTTGGTTCGTCAATAGCCATAAGTGTGAACAACACTCAAGAGACAGTCGATCTTGATCCTTTAGCATCTAGGTTTTTTAATAAACCACGACAAATCAACGTTGACTCCTTCACGGAACATCCAGTACCTGGGTTTCGTCATAGATTCTTCTTCGATGACTCTGTCTCTTGGTCGAGAGAAGATGACAAAATTGTCAACCACTGCCAAGAGATCCTGGCTGCAGATTCGACATCAGTCCGCGAGATTGCCAGTCTCGTGGGCAGACTATCTTCAACAGTCCAGGTTGTGTTCACGGCTCCTATATTTTATCGCAACCTCCAGTTCGAACAGATCTTGGCTCTTCATCAGGACAACGATTACGAGTCCAAATTAAGTCTTCCTCACTCATGAATCCAGAGACGAGCTCGTACTCGTAGTATGGTCTCGGTACCTGGGAGCATGAAAATGGTGGCAATAATCTTCGTCACTCTCCGAATGTCACCATTCAGAAGGATGCATCGATTTTGAGTTTGGGGTGCCTGTCTCAAGGACCGCAAAGTAGGAGGTCGATGGTCGATGCAGGAGCAGTCGTCCCACATAAATATTCTGGAATTTATGGCAGTTCTTCATGCCCTCAAGACTCATGAAAGATCAGCACGATCTCCGCATTCGTCTCCAAGTGGACAATTCGGTAGCTATTGCTTACATCAACCACAAGGGCGGTACTCATTCCAGGGACCTTGCCCAACTAGCTCCAAAGCTGGCTCTGGTGCCTCAAAAGGACATAAACCTGTCAGCGGAACACATTCCTGGGTCTCTCCATGTCACGGCTGACGAGTTGTCCAGAGTGTTCAACGACCGAGCGGAGTGGCAGCTCAATCCGGCAATATTTCACAAGGTCATGGGTTGAATTTCTCGCCCCAGGTGGATCTTTCGCATCCAGTCTGAATGCCTAACTGATAACCTTTGTCTCCAGGCAGCCGGATCCTCTAACTTGGAGAATAGATGGCGGGACATGAAAGAATACGTGTTTCCTCCCTTTGCCATGTCTCCAAATGTCTACACAAAATCAGCGAAGAAGAAGCAACAGTAGTCCTGATTGCGCCGGTGTAGAAAACACAAACGTGGTACCCCAGGATTTTAGGGTTTGCCATAGAGTTTTTTCCTCTTGTCCTACCAAGGGCAATATATCTTCTTCGACTCCCTCATACTCATAATCATCATCTGGTTCATCCATTGGCAAATCATATGCAGTTGGCCGCATGGAAGTTATCAGGAAGAACCTGCAGTCAGACGGTTTTCGCAAGCAATGTCCTCCACTATTATCTCATTGGCGTGAAGGAACAGATAAGCAATTTAACTGTGCTTGGAAGAAGTGAACAGCTGGTGCGTTCAGAGGCAGGTTGATCCAGTTCGATCATCTGTAGCCAACTTCCTAGTTTTCATGCAGAATATATTTGTTAATGGTTTACATTACAATTAATGTTTACCGGTCGGCTGTTCCATCGGCACATTTTTTTATAGATGGAACTCCAATTGGTCAGCATCACTTAGTCACCCGCTTTTCAAGGGTATCCTCACACTTCGTCCTCCTTGCCCTATATATGTTTACCTGGAATGTCTCTACAGTTTTAAACTACTTGTAATCCTTGCCAGACAATAGACGTTTATCTCATTCTTGGGCAGCTTACTCTTAAAGTCGCTATGTTGCTAGCTCTGGTTACTGCTAGTCGTGTTTAAATTTCGTCCTTGACGGCCATTCATATCAACCACACGTCCAGACGTGCCGATGGTACTTATTATTTTTTTGGCTGGGATGGTCAATCCTTCCAACCAAACAAATTCAGTAGCCAAGCTTTTTCATGATTTTGAAATTGCTCCGTTTTCTGCTTGCAGAAATCTTTGTCCAGTTCGTGTTATTAAGAGTATCTTGACAGAACTCTTCTTGTTAGGGGCAAGGGTAGCTCGAAGATGACTCAACTTCTTCTTTCTCACACCAAATCCTATCCATCCAGTAGTACCTTCTACTGTCTCCAGATGGCCGAGGGACATATCATGTCCCTAGCTGGAATTAACACTTCTTGTTTTAAAAGTCACTCTATTAGAGGTGCTTCTACCTCTACAGCAGCTCGTACAGGGGTCTCCTTGTCAGATATCCTGAAAGCAGCAGACTGCTCGTCCGCCAACACTTTCACTACCTTTTACAACAGACCTTCAACCTCTTCGGAGTTTGGTCGTGCGGTTTTAGCGTCATCATCTGTAATGCTTTGAAGTCTACCCGGTAAGTCTCTCCGTAATTGGCGATATATAATTCCCCAATTACATAAAGGTACTTACCTGCAATATAATTAGAATTATATAAGACAATGGAGGAGAGACTTAGGTTTCCCTCCCTATGTTTGTTGTCATTTGACTTCCATTTCTACAGGTCTTGTGACTTTAGCTCCCATCCCAATTTCGATGAGTGACGCTATTTGCATACATCAAGCTTCAAAGAGACAACCATTCCTGGCATCATCGGGTATATGTATAGCAGCATTGAGAAGTTTTGAATACTAATGAGGATGATTCCATTATAGCGTCAAAGGGTGGATCAGTTTGCACTAACAGGGAACAATACCCGGTAAGTCTCTCCTCCATTGTGTTATATAATTCTAATTATATTGCAGGTAAGTACCTTTATGTAATTGGGGAATTTTCCTTCTATACTGCGTACCACAGAAAAATAAAATTTTATTAGTGACCTCGAGAAACGCATGCTTGCCTCAGCACCGTGTCGTCCCTGGGATCTGGTGGAGATACATTGATGATGTATTTTTCATCTGGACCAGTGATGAGGACAGTCTGCTGACATTCAGTAATCACATGAATTCCTTCCCCAGTACCATCAAATTCACATCAGAGTACTCACAACACCAGGCTCACATCCTGGACATCACCATCCGCAAGGAGGATCACCTAATAACCGCTGATCTGGGCCCAATTTATTGGCTCTGCTTAACTTACCGTTAGCGAAAAATCCCTGCTTACTATAGCAGAAAATTCGGTGCTTACGGTAAACGTATTTCACGCGTTAGCGAGGAATTTTGGTCTCTGAGCATGCGTACAACCCGTAACTAAGGATTCTGTGCTTACATTGTAAGCACATAATTTTGCTGCTGGTGCGGTTAGCGGAAAATGGTGACTGTAAGCGCGGAATCCTGTGGTTAACAGAGCCATGATGAAATTGGGCCCTGTATTCTAAACCCACAGACACACACACCCACCTTCACTCTTCCAGCTTTCACGCTAGGCATTGTAAGTCTATGTCGAATTCAATTAATTAACGAAATAACAAATCATTAAATTAAATTAAATTATTTATATCGTTGCCGTAAGTTATTCCGTCTCGCAAAATATTTACATGTATGACAACTTGTAGTATACACTATACAATGGGAGTACATTTTACTCAACTTGAAACAAGTAGGCCTAGTCAGATTGTAAACAAATTCTTGAAATATTTCTACCTATTTTCCCCAATTTCAATAAAAAAAGGAATCAAACAGCTGAACAAGTGAATAGTCCGTACACAAACTGGTATGTGACACACTTTATAAATCACACATACGTACACACCGTCCAAAACAATGTTAGTTTTGCACTGTATCTTTGACATAGCCTACATACATCAAAGATATACGTCTTCTACAAAAACGAATTTCCATACTGGATACGTTCCTAGCCTTTAACGTTGCTTTTCCAACTTCAAACAAAACAGCGAAAGAGGCACCGCAGTTCTCATCTTGACAAAGGCCAAGGGCGCCGCCATTACTAAAACTAATCGCGCCTCAACGTTTGAGGGCGCTACACATCATTATTGTTTTCAAAACATTCGCTTTTAGACGCATCGCGCCCAAAAGCAGCACTTCTAGGCCTATAAATGTTTATATTTGTCTAATTTTTAAGAACTCGTACAGAGTGCGCGTGGCCGGTGGCAATACCAAAAATGGCTTCTGTTTTTGTTCCTTGGATTAGTCCATATCATATAGACATGTAACCCTTGCTCAACTTCGGATTCTATGGTTTTTTAAACACCCCCAAACAAAGATAACAACAGCAACAACATCCAACACCTAAAGCCAAAATCAAAATTGAAAGTAAAGAAGAAACATGCAACCAATTATGGCTATGTTCTCTTAAAGACACTTCATGTGTGTCTACATGTACCAACCACATGTTGGAACTTTTGAATTTGTCAACCTTAGCAGCGTGTCCACGGATACTGGCGGCGTGCATCATGACAGTCGAGTAATTGGCCTTCTTTGCCAAAAGCTCATAAAATTTTGGCCCCCAGGGAAAAAGGTTGGTGTCCAGCGGTTGAACTTTGACATGAACGGGTTGATCTGCTCGAAGAAGAGCGTTCATCTGGTCCTGATCTGCCAAAAGTCTCCCTATTTTGGCATTGTGTTTCATGGCATTAATCCAAGTCTTCACAAAGAGGACTGTCACGTTTGTTGGCTTGAAGTAAACGAACCCGGCGCAGTAGTGGGATTTTGCCGTTCGATTCGGATACGGTGACCTCGGATCGATCGCAGACATATCAAAGTCTCCATTGAAGTATGGAAAGGGATCTCGGAACCAAAACGTGTCGGCGTCGGTAAACAGAACTTCCAAGCCTTGCTCAAGTAAAGACAGAACGTACTCCTGACGCTTATTGAAGAGCGCGTAGTACGTGCGGCGTTGGGAGCGCGGTATCTCCTTGCTCGTGGATTCTCCGGAGTTCGTTAACACCACGTGCACTGCTGGGTCACCCTCGGCTCTCTCGCTCAGATACCGGTAGCATTTCTGGTCCTCTGCAATGACGGTGGTATTCACGCACACGCCGATCCTCTTAATGCTCTCCAGCATGTTGAGGGTCATGTCCATGAAGCCAAGGTTGGTTGTAGTCAGCATGACGACACCGGACCTATTCCTGACGTCACCCATGCTGCAGTTAGACAGAGGTCCTCGCTTGTCATTTCGTTCACGGGTGCTATTATCAGAAATTCTCGAGGCCAATGGTACGTGAAAGACGTCATAGTTCCGAAAGAAATCTGCCACAGGTTTGATAAAAATAATGTTAAATAGTGATCGGTGGTGAAATGTACAGTAGCGTTTAGACCCTGGTTATAAGGTCGAATACAAGGTTGAACAATGAAAATGAGAAGAGAGGACAGTCACCTCAAAATACTGAGATGTGTCGTAGTGTCGGTCTGGTTTGTTTTCTACACTGAGCCACACGCATCTTCCGTACTCGTATAATTACTGCAAGATGGTCCCCATCATTTTTGTTCAGAGGCGCTTGTCATAAACCTGTACATGCATGCCTTACCGGTATTTGCCCAAAGTTACGACATTAACAATAGTCCGTGAAACCCATAAAAGAACATTCTAAAGACACTGAGATGCATGTGTTATCGAGCTTAGGGATAAGCCTGCAAAACAGTTTTATTTTTATTGGCCAAGACCCCAACCCTGCCAGACGCAGCGCAGTGCATCAGGTAAAAAAGTCTGTTGTACTTTTGTCAACACCAATTGCCAGTACGACCACAGTCTAAGACTATTGAGAGCTGGATTCTGCTTTGTTGGGTGACCAGACTCTGAGGCAGTTTGACCTTGAGATTTTTGACCAGAATAATCTTGCTGCCGCACTGGGCAGGGTTGTCACTCAGTTGACAAATGGTGCAGATTGCTGCGTCTGGCAGGGTTTCTAGCCAAAATGCATTTATGAACACTTTAATAGTAATTCATGACATCATCAATTCTTTACGTACATTACGTTATGGGGACATTCCCTAGGGTTTGTGTGCTCAGAAAAATATTTCGACCTATTTATTTTTAACATCGCCCTAATTTGTCGTCTTTTCCATTTTCTGTCATTGTACCCTAACCCAATTCTACCTCTAGACCCCTTTACTGAAGACCAAACATGCTATAGGGACAGAAAAATGTCCCCACTAATCGGTCTGGGTTTTTTTCAAACAAAGAAACCTGTCCCTATACAACTAGGTGTATTCTAGAACACACACATATACACAGGTGCTTGCACTTGTTTCCTTTTGCGATCGAGGATCGAAACACAAAAGAAAACAAAGAGAACAAAAGATCCTCAAAGGACGGTTTCTTTGTCCTCGATCGCTCCGGTAAGCGCTCAGCAATGGGGTGGTTAGGTTTCAGTAAAGGAATAAAGGAAAACACAATAGGGGATCCTCGGTCGTAATGGCAATTCACGAACTATAGCACACATGTACATGTTTATGGTGTAAATCGAGGAGTTTCTTTTGTTCCTCTCGATAATTTCCTTTGTTTGTACTTTTTCCGACGGCTCTCATTGGTTTTGTACACAAATCTCAACCGAGGTCGTCCTTGATTCTAACCCTAACCCCAATTCACCTTCGTGTCGCCAGGCATGTGTCCTCCACAGGATAAACAAACGCACAAAACGGAATCACTGACAACCAATTGGACTGCACGTGTATAGTCTTTGCTCAATTTGCCACCCATCTACCAAGTTCAGAGAACGATCAACGTGCATTAATTTGTATTTGCATTGTCGAAATTAAATAATTAATAATGTTTCCTTACATATGATACACGCGATGGATGCTGCTGCTTGCATGAAGATCAGAATCTTGAAAATATTTTCCTTGCTGGCCATCATGCTACATTTAAAATGAAAATAAACTTGGTAATGTTGGTTGTTAATTTAGTACGAGTTTATCAGTACTTTAATACATGTACTAATATCACAAATTAGCAATTTAAAGTCATTCCTAAATAATAACAACTGCCTTGTGTGCAGTATACTCGTACTTTCTAGCTGCCCATCAACGCATGTTTTAACTGGCGCGCTTTTTATGCAACCTTTGACAAGTGAGAAAGGCAGCTGACGTGTGTAAAACTGATCGGCGAGTTTCGAATATTCGAATATTCGGTGAAGTGTATTTTCGAGTAATCGAATAGGGGGCCTACTAGATTATTCGAAAATAAACAACCCTATAGTATTATTAATTTTTTTATTACATTTTAATAGCACGAAACAAAATTATTCAACCTGATTACATGTTAATTTAAAAATATGTTAATTTGATTGTGCACGGCCAGATGTAGTTTGAGTAAATCCAGCTTATGCTCATGACATCGGGAGATTCGCATGTAGCGCTGGAGAATGTATACAGTACGTATGTAGGGTAAAGCTATTTACATCCGGGCGCGGAAACGACAGTTTTTATGTTTCCTTCGAAATGGTCTCCTTTTTTCCCTTTCTTAAACCCACATCACATAAAGTCATTCACTGAATAACAGTTACTAAACATATGACAAAATATTGATGATTTCGGTGGCTACTTCACAAGAAACGCCGCGCGCGTCCACTGTGCAGTTCCGAAGTACTGTGGAGCCTCGTGGACTCGAGCACAGATTTTGTACGCGCGCTATTTAATTGTTAATCTCCCTAGCTGCCGATCTCATCATGGTCGAGCAGTTGCAAGCTGATGTTACTCAAGCTACGCCAGATATAAAGTTGATAGCCCAGATGGAGAGAATGGTAAACAATTAATTAATTGTATAGTATAGGGGCATAACAAAAATCAAGTTTTAGATTGATTTAATGTACTCGCCAAACTACATGTAGTTAACAACATACCAACAGGACTAAGGCATGATTTAAAGGGGGGGGGGGGGGGGGGGAGGCGTAAAACAACAATGAACTTATAAAGGTCGATCCCTTCCTGTCTGCCACTAGCACATTATAAAGCAAGAAATGGGACGTAGATTGATGGCATAGAATATAGTTTTCTTAGTTCCGGATTGCAAAATAATATTCAGGCTGCTTTTGCCAAGTCTAATCCTCGAAATTCAAGTAAAATGGGTTTAGTATTACTTTCGAGTTTCCATATTTTATGCTCTTCTTATTTTGAAAACACGTCGTCAAAAGTACCGACATCACTTTTCCCAGTTGAGAAATTATAAATTTGTTGTCCGTGTACCAGCACGGCAGCCACCACAGCAGCCAGGACGGCGCGACCGTAAACGAGCCGATAAACTTTGACCCATCACAGAACACGCACATGAAATCGCTTGCGCGCGTGTAGTTGGTGCATTTTACGCGCGATCCGGAACTAAAAAAAAAATAGGCCTACGCTCAGTCTTTGGCAGATTTTTTAATACTGAAGACTTTTCGACTTATTTTTACTCAAAAAATAATCGATGCATGAGTTAATACAACTGTAGATTACAAAAAGCATAATCGAAATCAAATGTTGTTGGGTGATGTGATGACATGTCGCAGAATTTGTTTTCGTGGTTGGCGGCTCCCGTGGTTTTCTAGTACAAATTGTGTAAACATGTCAAATCACGAGTCAGAAATCAAGCCAAAATTCCTTTTCAGTATATGTTATTGAAAAGGTATATGTGTATCAAGAAGCTTGCATGTTTCTTTTCAAAATGCACTTCATCTGAAGAAAATAGTATTGAAGACCAAGCAGAGGTAGGTTATTTAAAGTGATCCGGAACTAGGATAAATCCGGAACCAGGAAAAATCCGGAACCAGGAAAACAACTGTAGGCCTATCGAACTTGTTTTGTTGGGCCATGTAGTCAAATAGTACCTTTACCAACCAAATGGGTAGAAATTGTCAGACAGCGTGTGTCGCCCACGGCTTTAGACCGTATATGGTTCCAGAACGAATACAAATGCAGATGAACACCATCTTGCCCGATTTAAAGTATCATCAATATAGGCGACCGACACCAACATAATGACCATACGTACGTCGTGCGCTGGCGCGGTGCGCAATTCTCGCGGTCGGCTATCCGGGAACCTTGTTTATCTTTCTATTGTTAAAGCTATCCGGTACAACGGTCACAATATGTCGTAGTCTAAAAACCAGTCGCATTTTGTGTTAATATGGCGTCTTGTCGAGCGTGGACTCCGGGAACCAATTGAGCGGCGCTAGTACAGTAAATGTCTTATTTTGCGCGCACGCCCTCCGTCACACAACTCGGCGAAGACGCGAACACAGCTCGGGAAGTGAAACCGATCATCGAAACGGTGCATTAAGATAAAAAGCAAAATACTACTATTTTAGGTGACTGACCAAAAAACAAAACAAAAAAAGGATGCGGGCGGAGACGATCAACTGATTTTTGTTTTACTTGGCCTAACGCTACTAACTCCGACTCTAACTCTACGGTTAACGTTTGACATGTGGTGGCACACAGCTAACTTTACTTCCAAAACTGAGTTAGTATTTCATTCGCACTGTGGACCTCCGAACAATTGACGTCCGGATGCGGGAACACGGTTTGTGGACTTGGACAGGTTTACAGTCTGTTTTGCCCTTTATGAAAAAAATAAGCTTTAGAGTGGAAACTTGAACGGGTTAGGGTAATAGAAAAGGTAAGAAGAACAGCTAAGGGTTTTCTTAACTGGACAAAGACAAAGAAATGTCCACAGTACGTTTATGGAAGATAAAGCTGTGTGCGAGGTTCTTGCATGATCAACATGCAAACCCAGCGGGATCAATAGGACATGCAAATAATGGCTAGAGAAAAACTCTGTAAACATTAATTGGGATTTCTAGCCCTATATAGTCGGTGGCCCCGCATGACCACTGTCTTGACTTCGCGAAGTTAATCCAACCATCTCCTGACTCGATTCTCTGCATGCAAATCGTAGGATGTTGCAGGAATTAGGTCACTTGGAAGTTGATGCATCGGAGGAACTTGCACTTTCGTGCAGGACTGAGGGCGTTTGGGGTTTTGGACTCAAATGCAGGGTCCAGGTCATAATGCCTAAACTAGTAATGCTGATTTTGCAGGATTGAGGTTACTTGGGTATTTATCCAAATGAGGATTTTGGGGGATATTGAAGTTGTTTGTTACTTTGTACATGGAGGTAGGAACCTCCATGCTTTGTACTTTCACACTGCTCGTTCTTTATGCAAATTATCCAAGGAGCTTTAGCCAAGGTGTAAGTTATTGTGTCAAGGGTGCAGACAGGCTTGTTGTAATAGGTCACTTAGCAGCTGTTCCGTGTCTGGCTGTTTTATAGCTCAATGGTAAACCCACTGGAACAGTGGAATGACATAGGCTGAGAGTAGTCGGAACATAGGGGGTGTCGGAACATTATTATTATTAATGGGTTATTTGACAGATGTAAATTTAGTTACTACATTAAATCACTTTAAAGAACAGCTGTTGTCGAGCTGCTATACGTAGTGTAGTGGATATAGTGGGATGGGCTACGGATCAAAGATCCCTGGTTCGAATCCTGCTGTAGGTCACCTCGTTTTTCCTAGTCAAATTGATTCTTTGGAGTACGATCTTGCTGCGCCATGATGTTTTTCCACCATGCCTTGCGCGATCTTAGGGCCTTTTCGAAACCTTTGCTTCGTCTTCAGCTTTGGCTTCGCCTCCGAATTCTGAATTACTGTAGAAGCAAATAGAAATTAAAGCAAATATAAATAGTCTAACTTTTGGGTTCATATCAATCGATTGAATGTTTCTGAAGCACAAAAGGCATCACAATGTGGTAGGGGATCTCGCAGTTGGGAATCTAAAATCGCCTTAAGCCGAAGACAAAGACGAAGCCAGGGATTCGTGAAGGAACGCGCACGCGCACATTAGCCTCTGTCATGAAATGACGAAAATCAACCGAAGAGGGCGTTTTGCGGAAATTTGTCAATATGGCTTTCGAGCTCGCGCGTAAAACTAACGTAAGTAGCCATACCATGGAGGAAAGACAACAGATAGTTAATGAATTGCGGGGAAATACTTAATAAAAAATGGCCAATCATAAAACTAGATTTTCTTTCCTGCACTTGAAAAGACCCGCCGTGTATTTATGCTCCTTAGAAAACCGGTTAGGCCAAATTAACATTTAAACAAAACAAAAAATTCAGTGGCACTGAACTGAAGCTTTATTTGAAAGCCATATTTGAATGCCATACAGTAAACAAACAACTTGATACATGTACAAGCAATATTATTTTTGTATTTTTAATTATTTACACACAAGCACTTGGTTCACATAATTACTATATGGACGTTAAACCTCACAATTCCTGATCCTGCAATGTTAATTCAAAAACCAGTTTTAAATACTGTCACATTAAATGTAGACGCCTGTGAAATCTAGTAATATTTTATCCTTTTATTGACTGAAACCTGACATTGAAAGAAGTTCGTAAATATTAAACTTGGATTTTCCAAAAATTATTCAATTGCGCCACGACCAATTAGGGAGCACTCGGTCGATTGTGTGCACAATTTCTGGACGCCACCGTTTTTTTTTTTTTCGGACTAAGCTTACACCTAAATTGTTAACAGAGGGTAAATAGCAAGCATTAATAACATTAACATGGTAAAGGTACAATGAATTTGCAGTTTGTCAACAAAGAAGTATGGCAACATTGCATGAGGAAAGTCGGCCCAACACTAACTGTTTATAAACAATGTAAACGTCGAAGTACAGCTATAGCTCTCCCAAAGGTCGAGTTGTCTCAACGGGCGAGTTGTCTCAACGGGCGAGTTGTCTCAACGGTCGACTTGTCCCGAGTCGAGTTGTCTCAACGGTCGACTTGTCTGACATCCGCTAGCTACGCACGTACGTATATAGCGCAGCACGCTTTCACAAACTGACCATTTTTTCAGTCGCTGTTTCTTTTTCTTTCGTAATTTTACGGTTTTGGATGACATTTAGCCTTATGCCTACGGTTTATCCTTTCGAAATAACCACAGCCTTTAGAGCTCCGTCGTAAGCCATAAAGTTCTGACATCGACGACACACGTGTTGCTGTTGGTAAGCGCCGCCATTTTGACAATTTTCCTCGCGTTGACCTTTTAGAAAGGTCATGACAGAGGCTACGCTAGGGCCGTTTTTCAAACCCCAGTTTTTAATTTGGCGATTGTGATGGAGCCGGGCAGAGCCAAATCTGGGGTTTAGAAAACGGCTATAGCCTCGCACGTAAAATGAAAGCCTATTTGTGATTGGTCAAGCCCCCATCCCATCGACGACCGCAACGATGCCATTACATTACCAAAATGACATAAGAAGCGATAGCGAGTCGAGCGAGTGTGGTGAACCATAGAGAAAGGAACAGAAACTGGTAATCTCTTGTCTTGGTAAGTGAACATCTCGTAAATTTCTCCCATTTTGTTTCGGGCAATTGAAACGAACCATATGGCTAGTATTGCCACCGCATTATACTGCCTGTATGAAACACTGGGCCTAATAATTTCTTTACACTGGTGTCACTAGAGACGAGTACTAGAGTTATATTATTTTCCCTCAAACGTATTTGGCAATAATTATTAAAGCAGTACCACTAAGTGACTACTTCCCAATCCCAAAAATGTTGTTTTAACTAGTCTGTGTAAAGTTGGTGAGTAAAAATTCGGATTTTACAACAGGTTGTCATTTAGATCATAGATGGTCTATAAATCTGCCCGTACCCGAGTCTAGACAGACCAGCATTATAGAAAACTAATGTTTGAGAAAGTGGAATTCTAAGTCTGAAATTTTAAACATTGTCAAATCCCGTAAATCTCATAAGGCGACTGGACGGTGCCTTACACTTGACTTAGAACTGTCTATGGGCTCCCGACGCCCGCAGGGCGGAGCTTTAGGCTTGTTTATGTTAGAGAGGGTTTTTACAGGTTAACGACGTTAACCTAAACTCCCTACACAACAAAGGAAGTTGGAGGATTTTGAAGGAATTGTATTGTTTAATAACGATGGTGAGGGAGTTAGGGTTAAACAATAAAAACCATGCTAAAGTACGGGCAACTACGGGCAATTACTCCCAACTCACCCAGCTGTTGCGCCATTAAAACCGGTCGAATCTCGCCCAATTTCTGTAAAAAAAGGTTAAAACAACATGTATCACCGTTCCGCAAACGCAACTGTTGCAAGATGGTGGATATACCGTACGCACGAGTCTAACGTATTCTAATAAGTATCTAAATCTCTCAGGTTTCATTACATTTTAGGCCAGAGTTTTCATTCTACTGTCTTGGAATGTGTCCCTCGACGTGATCTCCTCCTTCATGAATACTTCTGCTCTCCGGTACATGTCCATCATTGCTGGAACTATCATTAAGTCTCAGAATATGGTGTACTACAGTGCAGAGTTGTACAAGTAGTCGAGTCACCTTTGTCGAGTCCGAGTCTCAAGTCACTTGGGTCAAGTCCTTGTCCCGAGTCACTTGGTCCGAGTCCCGAGTCACTTGGTCCGAGTCCCGAGTCACTTGGTCCGAGTCCCGAGTCACTTGGTCCGAGTACGAGTCACTTGGTTCGAGTCCAAGTCCGAGTCACGAGTCACTTTTTAGTTTAAATAATTAAATAGTTAGAATACTTCAACCAGTTCACTTAGATGACTGGATCACTATTAATTGCAAACCAAATGTCGTAAAATAAGAATTGAAAATGACAAAATAAAACACATTTAATTTAAACAAAGTTCTCTGCAGTTTAAATTTTATTTTAGGTTCTAACATTAAAAAGAGGTAGCGATATAGCCGCAGCCAGCCAAAGGCGTCATTCGGATTCCGGAAATGAATTCCAATTTCCCTGGTAATATGCATCAAGCACAGGCAGTGGCTATAGTATAGTGTTAATGTTGACAGAAAACCAGCGTTAATGTTGGTGTCGTGCACAATAATGCTTTTACAGAAATATATCCCAGTGTTATTATGCGTATTGAACATACTGTACATGTACATGCGCTGTACATGGCCATAATCACGAACACTATTACTTGCAACACCATATACGACAGTGTACTTATTTCATGTGCTAAAACGTTAATATTCCTCCATGTGCATGACGATCGGATCATCGGAATTGTTTTTAATATTAAAAAAAGGTATTGTTAGTGAAAATACATGACTCGTGAGTCACGAGGCCTCGGGGGCAAGTCCGAGTCATGATAGTCGAGTCAGAGTCCGAGTCCTTTTCCGACGTGACTCGAGTCAAGTCTGAGTCACCAAAATTGTGACTTGAGACGAACTCGAGTCCGAGTCCTGGACTCGAGTCATACAACTCTGCTACAGTGCGACACAGTCTGTGCCACTCGGCATCGACGGCATATGTACGACTATACGTTGCCAGACTATCGCGCGCACGGCCTGGTGTAGGCAATTTTCTTCTTTTTTGGCCTTAGCCTACTGTGCCTACATATACATGTTTCTTTCTTTCTTTTTAACCACAGGACTTATAATTGTAAATCAAATTGATTTCAACAAGTGGGCTTGCCTGTGTCCTTGCTTCAGGTCATAAGAAGCAATTCAACTTATTTGGCACCTATAACTGCAGCAAGTCACATTCTACAGCAAGAGAATCTGTTGGACTTCTATGAGACGTCTTGATTTCATGTGCCACAGCTGATCGAACAATGAAAATTGATATCCATAATCACATACTTCCAGAGAGGTGGCCCGACCTTAAAGAGGTAATTACTGCCGGCCAAATCAGAAAGGATGTACACATGTACATGTAGTATCCTGACGCTACTTCAGCAGTTGTGTACGATGTCTATGGAGATCAAGAATTTGTGTAAATGTATTTCCTAACAAAAGTGGAAATTCTCAGTCCCAGATTCATGTCTTTTCAACTTCGATGCACTTATTGACCTTAATTAAGATGATACAGTATATGAAGAAGAAAAAAGAAGAAGAAAACAAAATAAAAATGCCAGAGGTCTGTTTTTTTTCCTTTTTTTGTACAATTGAACAAAAAAATTGACTAAAGTGGGGTTTGAACCTGCGGATTACGGTCTTGAATCTCTCCTAATTGAGCTATCCCCAAATTTGTCATTATCTTTGTTCCAAGTTTAGGTCTCTGATTAAAAAAAAAAAAAAAAGTTTGTGTTTATATAGCGCTTTACATCGTATTAACGATCTCAAAGCGCTTTACAATTATTACCCCGTTCATCAGGCCCTGGACCACGCGGCAGCCGTTTATAGGCGCTCAATCGGCCTCGACCCTCACAGGTACCCATTTATACTCCTGGGTGGAAGGAGGCAATTGTAGTTAAGTGTCTTTCCCAAGGGCACAAACACCATGTTCCTGGTCGGGTTCGAACCCAAGCACCATCGTACATGAGTCGAACACCGTAACCACTGGGCCATGACATTAGTGGACGGTTTAGGTTGCGTTTTGTTATTTCCACCACATATAACACAGATTAAACCTTAACGTCCGTTGATATATCGATATTACTCAAATACTCGATACTTTTTGGACATCGATATCGCCAATGTCACTTTTTTAATCTTATCTAAATTTCGACATTTCGATGTATCAAACAATTTTATGTATATACAAATTTTGATGTTCCTCAATGATATTGAAAACATCAAAAGAGTGTCAGATTATCCAGAAAATCTCAGGGCTTTAGATTAGAAAAGCTGCCGTCTTTATTTGTAGCTTAAAACATTTGAGTTATAGTTCACGACCGCATGCACAGTAAAATCTGAAAAGAAACCGGCCATGCCGCCCCAGCCTATCGGTTGTTTGGGACATAACCCTCAATTGATCTGATGTCACTTTGGGGTGGCCAATCACGAGTCGGGAATTGCGGGGAGCGTTTGGACCGACAACCGATATTGTTTGGACCGACAACATGTGCGTAGGATCAAGCCGAAAACCGGTATATAAGCAACCCAATTAAACTGTCGGTCTTCAGTATATTGAGCGCTTTTTTTTTTAAGCTTCATCTTGCACAAGGGAAATAATCGATATATCGAGAATACTCGATATTGAATTACCGATATATCGATTATTATTTAAAAAACTGACATCGACGAACGTTATTAAACCTACATTTTTGTATTTTATCTCGTGTGTAGCGATATGGCTATGGTGGTTGGATCCAGATGTACCCACACTGTGAGGGCAAGTCGCGCATGATGAGAGATGGGAAACTGTTCCGCATCATTGAGCACAATTGTTACAACCCTGAAGAGAGATTACGTGAAATGGATGCCACCGGTAAAAAAGGATTGTTTTTCTTGTTTAACCCTAACTATCACAGATCCTCCAAAATCCTCTTTGCAAAATGCAGGATTTTGTAGGATTGAGGGCACTTGGAGGTTGATGCATCGGATAAGTTTGCAGGATCCAGGACTAGGACTATAGAGATGTAACCTCTTGGTGTGGGGTTTGATAACAACTCTTTTGAAATAGGTTAAAGGTCATCTAGTGGTCATTTGTGACCCGCTCTGCAAAAATGAGTCGGATGTCGCTAAATACATTTTTACGTAAAGGGTTGTTTATTGTCTCGGAGGTGGTTTTTCTTTAAACAAATAATATTTTGTTTTAAGACATTTTGGTTTCTCCGATACCTATATTTTCAGATCTGATCGATTGAAAAGATTGTTTTGATCCCTAAATTAAATTTAATACAGCTTTTGTCATTCTCTTACCATAGCATATGATGAAGCACTACAATTGTAAATCTTCATTTCTTTTCAAAGACATTTTGAATATAACTGAGAAAAAGCAAATTTCCAAAAAATTGTAAAAGACCGATGCATTACACTACAGAGTTGTGTCATATATCAAATGAAAGCTTTTTTTCTGCTTTTTCTGACCAACTGTAAAATTGCAAAAAAAACTACATTTTTAACACATCGGACTCATTTTTGCAGAGTGGGTCACATTTGTGGTCATCAATTAAAAATGCACAAAATTTGTCTCTTTTTTTAAAGAATACAAAACATACATGTATGTCCAGAAATCGACTGGGGGAAAAGGCGACACTACCGATCCGAGGATCACTTGTATAAAAACTTGAAGCATTTTGTATATTTCTGTTTGAAATGCTTTGCCCCTAGGTGTAACAGTGCAGGCATTGTCCACAGTGCCAGTCATGTTCAGCTACTGGGCTAAACCGGAGGATACACTCGATCTCTGCCGCATTCTGAACGACGACTTGGCCAAAACCATCCAGAAATATCCCAAACGCTTCGTGGGCTTGGGAACGCTGCCCATGCAGGCACCGGAACTGGCGGTGCAAGAGCTGAAGAGATGCCGAAAGGTATAATTATAGGCTTTGTGCTGAAAATAATTCTTCCAAAAAGGCACTTGGGGAGACAAATTAGCGTAAGTTTTTAGGTAATAAGGAGACAGTGGCACTGTCTCCCCAAGTGTCTAGCTACCCTAAACAACGATATTTGGGAGTTATTTTTTTTCTAGAATGGCAGATTTGGTCTAAATAGCATAAATCTCGAAGATCTTAGAGAAAAGGGTTAGGGTAAACAAGTTAGGACTGTTTGTGTACATCTCTATGGGATTGTCTCCCTAAGTGCCTATTTGGAGGTAACTTAATCATCATTATAATAATAATAACTGGGGAGGCTAATCATCCTTACTCGCAGCTGGGATGCTGAGTTGCGAAGGACGTGGCTACAACGTGGTCAAGTCGATGGCACTTAAAGGCGCCTTTGGCAGCTGGCCATAAATGTTGATTTTTGCGGCGGAAGGAAAACCGGAGGACCCGGATAAAAAAACTTTTGGCACAGAAGAAGAATCAACAGCTGGGAATCAAACCCGGGCCACATTGGTGGGGAGCCTAGTAATTTTACACACTTGCCACCTAAAACACCCAATCTAAACTTTTACCCTAACGTCACCTAATAACACACGTGCCACCTAAAACAACCAACCTAAACCTTATCCCTTTTACCCTAACGTCACCTAATACTACAAAATACTTCTATATTAGTCTGAAGTATGCAGTACCGTAATTTCCTGCGGTAAAGCCGCACGGCGGTTAAGGCGCAGGTCCCTAAAATCACCCATTTTTTTTTCAAACGTCAACAGATAAAGCGCACTGCCGAATAAGGCGCATGCTTGAACGCACCCAGAAGAACACCAGGCGCCACCCGGTGTAGGTACATCGTCACAAAGGGGTCATTTTGTTGCCTTAGAAGGATCCCACTATTCCAAGCAAGAATTTGCTGAGTACTTGAGTTTATCTGGCACGCAAACAATGTATGAAAACTTCAAACCAGTAGTCACAATATCGCACGAGGTTTGCCGATACATATCATGTATCACTGCAGTATAAACTGCATGCACATAGTACATCACATGCAGCGATCGTGTGCATGGTATCCCTAATTGCGACACCCCCTAGTCTTTTTTCCAGTCGTTGTGAATGCTCCGCGCTGTGTAGTTCGGATGGTGAATTGCATGAAGCCGGAACGTAGACGAAAAAACGTTTAGAAAAAGGCCACATAGTACGGGCCAGCTTTTTATCGCTGTTGTACGCGTCATGCAGCGCACGCTGTAGTCTTGTTTGCAAGACGATCTTAATCGCGGTATATGCAGCGCGCGTAGGCCGCCGATGCGGTAATTCGCGCGTGGTCTACGGCGTACGTTAGAGGGCGCCCCGCATCGCGAAAAACGTCTTGCAAACAAGACTACGCACGCTGCCGAGTGCTAAATCACATACATGTACGGTCGTAGGGGGATCAACACATCGCGGCATTGTTAATGAAACACGGTCACAATGTCCGGAGAGTTGGGCTAATTGGTTGACCGCATTATTGAGTAAGATTGCGGCGTTCAAAGAATTCTTCACACAAAGACCATCACTTTGAACTCAAGCGACATCATATACGGCGCACTGAAAGATAAGGCGCGGCGATGTTTTTGTGGTCTAGAAAGTCAGATAAGCCGCGTCTTTACCGCAGGAAATTACGGTACTGGCCTATGACAATTGTGTAGTATTTTGTAGTACAGTGCACTGTGCCCCAAATGAATGCTTAGGATGTTAGAGTTAATGACCCTTTTTTTTCTTCTGTGTAGGAGCTGGGCTTCCCTGGTGTGCAGATTGGCTCCCACATCAATGACTGGAACTTGGATGCTCCAGAACTACAGCAAGTCTTCGCCGTAAGCACAGTTATTACTTGTGGGTTGTTTTTTTCTTCTTTAACAGCTTGTTTCCAAAATTCCATTGCTGGGAACTCTAATGCACTTCATCGATTTTTGTGAAGGAGTCGCACGGCATTCTGCGTAGCGTACCATAACTTTTGCCAATGGCACACAGAGCTGTGGGAAAAAAAGAGGCACTGTTGACTGACTTGTCGGTGATATGTGTAGGGTGTGCAGTGCCTGTGTTGTATGCTGGGGGGGTGGGGGGGGGGGGGGGGGGGTTGGCATTATTTATACGTATTGGTTACAATACAGGAAAAGACTGAACGGAAAATGCCTGGCAGATGTTGGTTTTTAAACCCTAACCTCTTAGGCTCTCACACTAGAAAGCATACCAAACTTTAGCAACTGCACGCACGTTTTATATTTATTGGTTCTGAACCCAACAGTACTAAACCTGCCAAACTCCAACTTGTTGAAGTTTGATTGTCTTGGCACAGATAGGTCAACGCATTGTTCAGTGTTCAGCATCAGAGCTGTGATGAATGGCCATTGGTTGTATGGGTTGGAGTGTGTATGCGTGGGTAGGCCCCACTCACCGCGTTATGGGGACAGGCTCTTTTGTTTGGAAAAGACAGACCGAGTAGTGGGGACATTTTCGAGTCCCCATAGCGCGTTGGGTGTTCAGTAAAGGTAGAACAAGGTAAAATCGGATTAGGGTATAATGAAAGAAAATGTAGAACAGGACAAATGTGACCGGCTCTACAAAAAGGTGTATTATGTCGCGAAAAAGTAAAATCAAGTTTTATACATGGTTGAAAAGCCCACAATGTAAGCTTTCATTTGGTATATAATAGAGCTCCATAACCCATTTAATTTTGGAGACATGACATGTTTACATATTGATTATTTTCTTGGAGTTCAAATTACACAACTGAGAAAACAGGCTTTGAAATAGCTGGCTCTGTTGTACTACAACAGAACGATGCACACAAAATGGTCGTTTTTTGCACTTTATTCATTAAAATGAACATTTCTTTAAATGAAACCTGAAACTGTAGGTATTAAAGATGTCATTCATGACAAAAAATGAAAATCACACTTTGATGAAATGTTTACCATCTCAACGTTGAGCGGGCCATTACATGATAGTGCATAGCGCGACTTAACTCTTTCGCTACCGCGAGCCGCTCACAGCGGCTTGACAAATGTCTGCTGCTGCCCGAAAGCCGCTGTCAGCGGCTCGATGTAAACAACATGTAAATCGGCCCTCTATTGGCTCCTCTGACATCAATGGGTTACAAGAGCCAATGATATCCCTTGACGAGGTCATGACCCTCTAAATTATTATAATGATTTATCCGAAAGAGTCCGAAGATTGCCGAGAAAGAGCTTTTGTGTGAATTCGGTAGCGTTGCCACGCTAGATTTGTACTGCATGTATATACTGTAAAACATGGCGGACGGCGGTGGTACTTCCGCATCGCGACCCTCAAGAGTTTGGTCAAAACAAGCCCTAAGTCTTCTTGCCCAGTGGAATTCAGACTCAGAATCTGATGAAGACGACAGTATTGATAGTTATTCTAGCCAAAACGACACTCAATCAGACTCTGCTAGTAGTGATTCGGACGACAATGTTGGCCCAACAACAGCACATCGGAACGGACGAGGGCAACCACGCGGCCGCGGTGGTCGTGCACAACAACGACGGGGTCGTGGTGCTGCGCGTCGCGGAACTGGGGCCCCAGTAGTAGCAGCAAGGGGTAGGCCACAAATTAGTAATAATGACTGGAAAGACATTACTGGATCACAAAATGATACATCAGGACATTCGTTTCGTTTCACACCCAATAAACCTCCTGGTGTAAATGGAAATTTGGATTCAAATTCGAGCCCCATTGATTGTCTCTTCGAACTTTTGAAGCACGATCACGATGTGCTACAGCAAATAAAGAACATGATCAACACATTTGCTGCTTACAAATTGATCATCAACAATCCTGCCCGTCGCACATCAGTTTACAGTAACTGGAAGCCAGTAACCGAGGGTGAAGTGCTCAAGTTCCTTGCTGTTCTCATCGCTATGGGGCTCAACAAACGTCCGAGTGTAAAGGACTACTGGTCTAAGTTTCCTGTGAATTTTAGCCCATGGTTTGGGCAGATGTTTCCCAGAAATCGGTTTGAAGCCATCTACCATACCATGCTGCACGCTTCAGATGTAGAGTCAGTGGCGAAGGAGAAAATTGAGCCTTTTCTCAACACACTACTTGAGAATTTTCAAGCGGCCTTCTACCCATTCACTGATGTAGCCATTGATGAAATGGTTATTGGGTGGAAGGGAAGATGGAAGTACAAGCAGTACAACGCCGCCAAACCCAAGAAGCACCACATCAAAACCTTCGGACTATGTGACAGTGTCACTGGGTATGCTTATAACATACTTATATACTTTGGGAAGGACACATCATACAACTTGACTAATGACGACGTAAGCGGCCAGTCTGAGAAAGTGTTTGAATACTTGCTCCAGCCACTAGGAAAGGGTCACCATGTGTTTGCTGATCGTTACTACACCACCCATGTCCTGATCAAATATCTTACCTCCAAGAAGATATACTACACCGGCACACTGAATCTCAACAGAAAAAACTTCCCCCCAGAACTCAAAACATTGAAGCTTGACCATCGTGAGTCCAAGTTCTACAGGAGTGAAGCAGACGACATCCTCTGCGTGGCATGGAGAGATAAAAAGGCACGTAAACCGTGTCTTCTTGTCTCCACGAAAGCAACTGTGGGGACCGTCAACATCACCAGGAAGCGAGGAGATAAGGTTGACATGCCAGTCATAGTCCACGACTACAACTACTCGATGAATGGTTGTGATCGGGTGGACCAGTGCATCTCGTACTACGGACAGTTCTCTAGAAAAACGATCAAGTGGTGGAAGCGTATTTTCTTCTGGCTACTTGAAATCTGCCAGTCGAATGCCTACATACTGTACTCGTTGACACGGAACAATGACCAGAAGAAAATCAGCTTCCGTAAGTTCAAACATGAACTTATCACGTCATTAACTGAAATGGCCGCATATAACACTCCACAAGATGAGCATCGAGTTAGTGTGGGAAGACCCACAACAGGTAATCCCGTGGAGCGTCTCCAAGGCAATACACATCTCATCGACCACACTGACACAGATAGAAACTGTGTCGTCTGCAGCAACCCTACAAAGCGGAGACGTACAAACTTCTTCTGTACTGGTTGCAGTGACCACCCCCATCTCCATCCCAAGGATTGCTTCTACAAGTACCACACCTCAGTCTGAACATTTACACTTATTGCGGGGACTTGCATTATACATTTGTTTATGACATTGGTTTGTGTAATGCCAAAACATTGTTTCATGTAGGTGGTCTGAAAACCAAAATGAAACAATATTTGAAACTTGGTTTTGGCATATTTCCTGTGGAAAAAATGCGCGCAGCCTACGGTACATGTACATGAAACAAACTTGTAAATTTGTTGGCCTAATCTAAGCTCATGTCCTTGCCATGACGGCTACCAGATAATTTTTTGAATATCAGCTTTCAATAGGATACTGTTCGAATATAGTACAGTCTACAAATTTATGAACATGCACTTCACTTTTATTGTACATACATGTTTGAAAGTTGGCCTGAAATTTAGAAACTATCAACAACATGTAAATATTGAATGAGATGCTCTAGAAACACTGGTGACTTATTCTGAATTATTATAATTGTTTTATTTGCGAAATATTTTTTGTTCATATCTATCCGACCTTTGTGTCAAAAATAGTGTGCTACTTTATTCACATGCACATTCCCTGTTGTTATAAGTAGTATGACATATTTATAATATGTTTTTTTTGGTACCTGTATACAACACGAGCATCTCTAAATTGTACATGTAGAATTTGTCTTATTAGAATAAAACGTCATAACTCTTCCAAATATTATTCAATTCTAACCATATTTGGCCACTGTGTTTCCATTACCTGCATCAATCTTGCTATGTTATAATCAAAAATAATTCTTGATTTTTTTCATTTTGGGGTGCTGATATTTCGGATTTCTGATTTTTTTAATTTCATATCCGCAAAATTATTGTTCATATCTCGGCTTCTATATTTTTATTACTTGAATAAACAATTATTCCGAGACTTGATTCACATTTACAATTTCCTTAGCTTCATTTTGATATATAACACATGGGTATATGACTAGGAAAGACCAAGCTACAACTATTTTATTCAAACGTTGTCTATGCGGTGTGTATGTGTGAAATTTAATTCGGTCACAGCAAGCAAAACAATTTGGTAGTGAAAGAGTTAAGATACCTTTTTGTAGAGCTGGTCACAAATTAGGGTGATGCTGAAAATTTTAAAATTGTTCAGTGTTCTGAGTTTGAGATTAGAGAGATTTCAGTTTACACACAAACCCTACGGGTTGTCCCCATAACGCTATGTACCAAAAGAATGCATGTACACCCTGTGTATACTCACATGGGTAGGCATACACCGAGTTACAAGGACACTTTCTTTTGTTTGAAAAAAATCTGACCGAGTTGTGGGGACATTTTCGTGTCCCCATAACATTTTGGGCCTAGAGGTAGAATTGGGTTAGGGTATAAGGACAGAAAATGGAGACAAATTAGGGAGATGTTGACAAATTTAGGTCGAATAAATTTGTAGAGTTTGAGTTTAGAGATATGAAATGTCTATGAAATATGAAAAAAACTATGAAATGTCCTTATAATGTCATGTACTTTGTACTAAAAAAGAATGTGTGCCCTCTGGAGGTGGCCACAATATGCAGGACTTCGCCAGGCAAACGGCAAACTGTATGCAAACAAAATATTTGAAAACTGTATTTGCTATGGATTACAGCATTACTCCTTGCGTCAGGTATTGATATTGTTGAATTAAAACAGTTCAATTACACACAAAAATGAAATCTTTAATAAATATCCTATTTTATATTTGCACAGAGGTGCATTATAAAACACATATGTGCATTATAAAACACATCAGTCAGTGCGCAGCGTTCGGAAAAGTCGTTTCTTTCATTTGCAGCGTATGCACGACAGTCGCAGTTTTGCATATATAATGAGCTTGGAGGGCACATTTTCAAAATATCATATCGTGAAAACCCAGCCATGTAAAAATATAAAAACGTAATAGTATGAACGAGGAATGCTTAATTGTAATAACAAACGTCATGGATGAATTTTTAATTGTTCAGAAATAAGAAATTTCGGACTATAAAAATGAACATCGTTGTACAAAAATAATGGTCTCCGAAAAAGTCCCTTTTGTAGCATTTAACGAAATCGTGCAGACAAACCTTAATCATGTGTGTTTAGGTACATTATTCATCTACTCAACCGCTACTGTTGTTGTTTCTGAATCCACTCGAAACAGTCGGGGGCACCCTAAGTATCCGTCGCCGTCAGCGCGAACATTCTCGGTAAAAAAATCCGCCATTACTCCTTCTTCTAATGTGAGCCCGAACGTGATTGGTCAGAACGTGCATCGAGCGTGCCAACTGACTAATCAGCTTCTACGTAACAAAACGCAAGGCACCCATTTTTGGCACGATTCCTTGCTCGTGTGATGCATTCACGGGGCTTGTGTTGACAACAAAGCGGTGCCTGACTATTATTCATTAGTATGGTTTTTGGCAGGGTTTTAGCTTCAGTTATGTATCTGTATCTGTATCTTAACGTCTCAGAAACCAAAACTGGCAAAAAACGCAACAGTTAATTGCTAGTTTAGGGTTAAAAAATAATGCTATGAATACAATATTTGACAGTTTTAAAATGAAATCTGTCTTTGTTTGTTTTGTTCCTGAACTCATATATATTTTTTGTTTTTGTTTTATAATACTTAATCTTTTAAGCATTTTTTAGTGAGTTTTACTTTTCCAACGAATGAAAGTTAAATTCGTGACCCTGCCCACCCCGAATCTATTTACTGTGAAATCTCACTTAAAAGCTGGGAATTGCAGTGAGCTCCAAATAAAATATATTAAATATACAAGGAAGAATAAAAACACAAGAATAAACCAAATGACATTGTTCTTTTCTTTTTCTTTTGTAAATAGTACAAAACATTTATTTTAAAGTTTTTCTCAGCTGCATACATACATGACATGACATCAACAAACATGACAAAATAAATGGCGTCGTAAGAACAAGTAAAAACACAAGGCCTTTCCCCCGACATTTGATGATGACGTCACGTAAGCTAAAACGATACGGCACAAATAATGATTTTTGCAAAAATTTTGGCACTGAAAAAAACATCGACGGCTAAACCTGCAGAAGTATATGTGGTACCAATCGAAAGAACGATCCTTCGTCTATCAGAATATCGACTCCGTTTGTCTCAATCGTGCTCAAAACAGTTGGGGGCACCCTAAGTGTAAAGCTTATCAACGAAAAGTGTAAAACTTAAACCACATTTCAGACGAAGATTCACGTGTAATTGGTCTCTAAAATCTGGTAAAAATTTGTTTATTTTACGAGGAAAATGTTCAAGAAACTTAACACTCCATGCTTGACCCAACACTGCCTTCTTGCTGGGACCTCTAGCCAATGTTTCACATCGTCTCCGAGCGCTCGCGCATTCACGCGAAATCTCGAAGGGTCCGAGAGCGCCGCGCGGCTGCAAATGAAACTAGTGAAATATGCTAATTATCTCGCACTGTGCGCACTGACTGACATATGTGACCGGCTCTACAAAAAGGTGTGTTATGTCGCAACAAAGTGAAATTTAGTTATATACATGTATGCTTTCATTTGGTGTATAATAGAGCTCCACATGCACTCATTCTGGAGATATAATGTGTTTACATATTGATTACTTCCTTGAAGTTCAAATTACATAACTGGGAAAACAGGCTTTGAAATAGCCGGCTCTGTTGTACTACAACAGAACGATGCACACAAAATGGTCGATTTTTATCAAAATCAACATTTCTTTGAAAGAAACCTAAAACTATAGGTAATAAAGATGTCATTCATGACAACAAATACAAATCACATTTTTATGAAATGTTTACCCACTCAACGTTGAGCAGGTCATTACATGATAGTGCACAGCACGACTTAATACACCTTTTTGTAGAGCTGGTCACATTTGCACAGAGGTGCATTATAAAACACATGTGGACTGAACTGGCATAATTCTGCCACTATTACATGTCTTCATGCCCCTCTCCTCGGTCCTGCGAGTGACTCTTCTGGTCACTCATCACAGGCCCTTGGGGCATATAGACGATCACTAGTGACCTCATCACCAGTCCATCCTATTCACTGATGGCACATTTTTCACTTTGACCTAAGGCTGCCGAGGAGTACGACTGTGCTGTCTTTGTCCATCCGTGGGACATGGAGCTTGGTGGTCGCATGGCTAAATACTGGCTGCCATGGCTGGTCGGTATGCCGGCAGAAACGGCTACGGCTATGTGCTCCATGATCTTTGGGGGAGTCCTGGAACGTTTCCCCAAGCTGAAGGTCTGCTTTGCACACGGAGGTAGGTTTTCAAATCAAGCTGTTTTTTTTTTTTTTTTTTTTATGAATAGGGTTGGGATGGGTAACTTGTCCACACCAAGGCATTAATAATGCCTCTACCCATGTTATGTGTGGAAGTGTCCTAGCCCAGACCGAGCTCGAACCCCTAACCTGCAAAACTACACACAGACCATGAATTTAATGCTCCCGACCACTAGACTGTGGCACTTCAACGTGTGTATGGAAGGCATTTGCCTCTTTGATTGATTTAAAGATTTAGGGGCCGTCCAAAGTTTTCAACATTTTAATGGTCGTACAAAGCGTACGACAGGGGGGAAGGGGGGTCGGAGGTCGCGTACGACTTTAAATTGTGAATAAAATGTTGATTTTGTACCGTACAATCAGCAAAAGATAATTATATAATTGGTTTTGTTTCCTTCTTTTTTTATCTCAAATAAATTTTCAACGTTAAAATCAGAAGCGATACAAAGTCCGCTGTTCAAAAATGATTGCTTCGACAGGTATGGTTATACCTTGTTCACAGCTATTGTGCAACTCCGAGAAAAAAACCCTGATGCGTCCCTGGCTAGCTATACGTAGCTTGCGAGGATGAGATACTTTTGACGCCGCCCGCACTACATGCCGCGGCGACCGAGTTGTCAATGATTTCGTATAGCGCAACGTTAACCATGCGGTGTACATACACACATTGATGCCCTAGCCCTGAATAAGCGCGCGAATGTGCCAAACGTGAATGAATAACCTTTGACACGACTGTACTGCGACTCGTTCCCACAGCTGTGCATGGACATCGTGCACCCAATGCCCCACCGCGCCCTACCGGTGTTTGGACTAAATGTTGAAAAGTACTACTTTGGGGGGAGGGAGGGGGTCTTGAAAAGTAGTACGCTCTGTACGACCTTAAAAATGTTGACAATTTTGGACGGCCCCTTAGGACCCGTTCGTTTCAGACAGATTCAGTGATCCAGCGCATCAATATCTGATCCGGAATCAAATTTTAAGACCCAATACAGGGACAATATTTCTTCAGTCTGTACCACATTATTTTGTTGTATTTTTTAGTTGTTTTTATTCAATTCGTCTTCGGTTATTCTGTATATTTGTATTTGTTTTTGGTTCCCATTCTCTTTGGTTTTTATTACTACATTTGTATACCTGTTAATTTGTTTTGTTTTCATTTTGAGTATACTTGTCTTGTTTCTACCTGTATCTTGTATATTCCATATTGTTGGGTCGAATTTTGGTTCAAGCATCGAAAAATTGGTCTTAAGTTGAAGTCCAATCAAACTTGGGTCATGGATGCAATTATGTAACCAAGTACTGAGGTCAAAAGTTATTTGAGGTCAATTTTTAAAAGGCTTAAATTGTAAAACTTGGGTTTTTTTAATTTTTTTTTATAAACTTCAATTGCAATCCACTTTGGTCATAGATGCAAACTTGCATGCTGTAAATAGGCTGGATCGTAAAATTGGTTTGAAAACGTGAAGTCCAATTGCAATCAATCTTTGGTCACGCACGCAATATTGTAACCTGCATGTGAGGGTCATGTCAAAGGTCAAGTACTGAGGTCCAATGTCATTTGATGTCAAATTGTAAAACGGGTAACCGCGAAAGTAAGGCGAGACACGTGGTTCGAGAACCATCCTTGTTTTACATGGTTACAATTGAAAGATTTTGCAGGATTGGGAACAGTCTCTTTCCAGAAAGCCGAGAGGGTTAAAGGTATGATACACCATTTGCAGATATCAAACAATTTTACTACCGAATTATTAAGAAATACCGGTATCTTATTTGAAAGTAAATAATGATTCTAGGCATCCAGCAAAATGATTGCGCTAGATATCCAGTAATTGTTCCGAAACGGCAGACAGCGATCGTGAAAAAAAACAAGAACAACATAAGGACCACTGCACGATGTCGGTTGAAAATGAACGCCATTTTTTCTTGCTTTTCTCAGCATCCATGATTTTAAAACTTTGAAGAGGTCAGTTAAACGATATTTACTACAAAATACAACCCCCCAATTCCACCCATTCACGATAGTTCAAACATTTACCAATGGTGTATCATACCTTTATTGTGCAATTTTGTATGCAAATTTGATTTGCAAATGGCATGGGTGGCTTGTGTGTAAAGCGCTTGCCTCTCTCTTGCCTCTCTCCTGTGCCACGAGGTTTTTTTCCAGGTCATCCAGTTTTCCTCCCTCCTGAAAAATCAAACACTTTCGATCTCAGTCTGTGCTCCGTAGTCATAATAAGTCGATGTGGCCGGCTGCCATGGGCGCCTTTACGTGCCAGCGACTCGGCCACGTTGTAGCCGCATCCTTCGCAACTCAGCACACCAGCTGCGAGTAAGGATGATTAGCCTCCCAAATTATTATTATTATTATCTCACGGCTTGTCAACCTTCCAAAGTATCTCCTCCCCCTTCCCCTCCCCCAGTCTAAACCTAGAATTCATTCTTGACTGTTCAAAGGTGGTGCCTTCCCATACACCATCGGCCGTATTGAGCATGGCTTCAATGTCCGTCCAGACCTGTGCGCTGTGAAGAACCCTGTCAATCCACGCAAGTACATCGGTCGCATCTACACAGATTCCTTGGTGCATGATGAAAAGGCACTGCAGTTTCTGGTGGCTACAATGGGAGAGGTACTTTGTAACCACAACCAGAGGCCAATTTCATAGAGCTGCTAAGCACAAAAATCTGCTTAGCATGAACATTTGTGCTTGGCAAAAACAAGGTTACAGACCAAATTTTCACGTGATCTTTATTGTTTTCGATTGATAATCAGCTGGTTTTTGGCTTAGCATGAAAAACTCGTAGAATATTGGCTGGTAAACAGTTTTTAATGAGCAAGACTTTTTTGTGCTAAGCAAAGTTTTGTGCTTAGCAGCTCTATGAAATTGGCCCCAGGAATGATTAAACAGACAATAGACCATTTGTGACATTATTACATTTCTAGAAAGAAGAAGTCCTTAGCTTTCAAATGATGTATTGTGTGTTCCTGTAGCTTATTCCTAGCCGCCGCTATACTCCTTTGAAATTGCTGAAGTCATGCTTCCTTGTTTGAGTCTGTGAACCGTGCCAACTATACTATCACTCAGTGCAATTAAGCCACCAAAAAACACCCTTTAGTTTTTATTGAGCTATACAATTTTGGTATTTGATAAAGAAGTTTTATTTGTATGGAAAAATGTTAACAACTCGAAACCGACCTCCCACTTTTCGGCCAATAACTTGTTTTGGCTATGTGCGACTTTCCGCTCATTTCGTGGTGCCAGGTCACATTTTGTCAGTTGTGCATTTTTTACGTTTGAAGCAGCAAAACTGCTCAAAATTTTACTTAGCACAAAAACATCTTGCTCGGTAAAAAACAGGTTACCAGCCAAAACTCCATGAACTTGTCAAAAACCAGCTTACTACCAGTCACAAACCAATAAACATCACATGATAATTTGGTTTCTCACTTTTTGCTAAGGAAGAATTTTTATGCTAAGCAAATTGTTGTGCTTACATAGTTTATGAAATTGGGCCCTGCTGGTTTGTAACCGTTTTTGTCGAGAAAGAATGTTCATGCCGAGTAATTCTGTAGAGCACTGTGGTCCAGTGGTTACCGTGTTTGACTCCTGTACGATGGTACTTGGGTTCGAACCCTGGCAGGGAACATGGTGCTTGTGTTCATGGGCAAGACACTTTGCTACAATTGCCTCTCTCCACCCAGGAGTAATGAAGGTAGAGACCACATGCGCTTATCTTGAGCTGCTGCAGAAATGGTCTCGTTCCTGGTGAACAGGGATAATAGTTGTAAAGCGCTTTGATACACCCACATTGTGGGAGTCTAAAGCGCTAAATAAGAACTAACATTATTATTTATTTTATATTAACATTATAATTTTTCTGTGGTTAGCAGAGCCATGAAATTGAACCCTGATTTTGATCCCAGCTTAGCCACTCGAACCAATTGACCAGATTTGTTTCTCTTTTTGCTTCCTAGAATCGTGTCTTGCTTGGAAGCGACTACCCATTCCCACTCGGTGAGCACCATCCAGGAAAACTCATCGAGTCTGTGCAGGAATTTAGCCCAGAACTCAAGGTGAGATACGTACGCCTAGCAGCAGAATACGTGAGGCATTCTGGCAAAATGAGACAGAACCAGTTCGCGCCGGGATTATTTTAACGTCACCGAGCCGAGGCGCGGGATAATTTTTAACGAAACTCGATCCGAGGTGGGTTCAGGCCGATGGTACCGGGAAGCACACCCGCGCATTTCCGGCCTTGCTCGCTGCTGACAGACATTTCCGGCCTTGCTCGTGACGTGTTTATGCGTCATCCGTCATCCGAAAACTTTGCGTATATATTCGTCCTCCGGGGCGAACTGGTTAAAAAATTACCAACCACTACTCATATTACCATTGGCCTGAACCCGCCTCAGATCGAGTTTCATTAAAAATAATCCCGCTCCTCGGCTGAAGAAGTAATGGGTGTGCTTCCCGATACCATCAGCCTGAAACCCGCCTCGGATCGAGGTTCGTTAAAAATAATCTTACACGTCTCGGCTCGTTGATGTTAAAATAATCCCTGCGCGAACTGGTTCAGAACTGATTTTTAACCTGTCTGTCCGAGTGTGAATGAATCAGGGATGTAGTCAAGTCCAGCTCAAGTCCCTGCAAGTCCATCACAAGTCCTCCAGTTCCAATTCAAATCACAAGCTATTCAAATGAGCTTTGACAAAAGCAATCCTTTGTCATTGTTCAACCAGTTACTTATGACTGGCTTTATGACTAGACTTGTGAAAGGACTTGTGATTACAACTCTGGAATGAATTACATTGCAGGATGCGTTACTGGCTGGAAATGCACTGGAGTTTCTGGGCTTGGAGAGATCCCGGTATGAGCCCGATGACGACGGCCCATCATGTATGGCATCGGCCTCCCACACCGGTATTAACGACTGTACAGACACTGCAATGGAGATGGAACCCACACCAAAGAAACAGAAACTGGACGCCTGAAACAAAATGGAGTCTGCTACAAGAAAGAGGCTGTTTGACCTGATTTGACCTTTGTCTTCCCTGTATAAATCGGGATGTTTAAAGGGTTCATGAAAACCAAGAGCAAGTTAAGTTTAATACATTTATTTTACTATAAACTTTGACTTTCCAATACATTTTTGTGAAAATATATTTGGTTTGGGAAGTAAAACAGCATTTTGACCCCGAAAATGTTGCCCCCCACTTTCCCGACGAGAAAAACCAGCCAACCGTACCACGCGACCTGCAACGTCATGGTGAGAACAAACGCCTCTCCGCGCCGGCAGGCTAGGCGAGCGTCGTGCGATACGGACGCACAGTATACGTGTACACAATACACGCACTCGTGCACGCATGTCGCGATCGATCATCAACTGGCTAGGGGCAAGTCCACGGTTAGTTTAGTTACGTTACATCTTTAGCAAGTTACAATATCTGATTATACTCTAAAACGGTGGTCACATCTTACGGTCACGAACGTAGTTAAGCGTAGTTTATTTGACCGTAGTGCCGTGGTTACTACGGTCAACTACGGTCCACACTACGGTCCACACTACGGTCCACTAGGGTCAACTAGAACAACTAGGGTTAACTACATATATACTAGGCTCACAGTACGATATAGGCATTCAAGGTGACCGTAGAAATATTTTCAACATGTTGAAAACTTTTGGGCTAACTATGGCCAAATCATGGCTTTCCTCAAGGTTTAAGTACTTTACGATCACACCATACTACGTGACCACCGCTTTACATCAAGATGTGTGAGTTTCAAGTCCCAGTTATGTTACCATAAGTACATCCTACCTATACTATACAGAATACAAATATTTCAACAAACACCGGAGTTGTGATGTTACTTTTAATGTTGGTTAGTTACGTTACAAAAACAGGACATGAATACAAATGTAATGTTTTTGCATAAACAATTTCCTCAAATGGGATATACGTACCTGAAACAAAGTGTCATATTTATATTACTACTTGCTTGATGAGAAATGTTTTAGGAGATAATTGTTTACAACCAGTCTCTTTATTTTGACGCAAGATCAACATATTACTGTTAGTTACGTTACGGTTTGTCCGCCCATCTTTGGTTCCGGTTTAAACATAAGAAACTAATAATCAAACAAAAATGCTCCTTTGGCACAGAATCTGAACCTTTTGCTACGTCTTATAAACAATAACTCACAATAACAAATTGACCCCAAATCATGCTAAACTACATTCAATCTCACTGTCGCACCACTCGATGGAAAGATCTTGTTGTCCTCTTGAATTTGATTCCACACTTGTTGTTGTGATGCTTGTAGTTCTAAAGATAGTTACAAATTTCAATGTTTCAAATTAGATTGCCCACAGGCTGTGCATGGTATAGTCGCGCTATGTTCTTACCGTGACGTCATCTTTTGTTGGCGGGGGCACATTGCGTTTCATTTTAGGGTCACGATAAGCAAACAAACAAATATGAAGTTTTTGCAAAGTATTCAGCATTATTAAAGCGTATATTTTGCCACATTAAAGATTTGAATTTTACCTTTTAACCAGTTCGCGCCGGGATTATTTCAACATCGCCGAGCCGACGGGCGGGATTATTTTTAACGAAACTTGATCCGAAGCGGGTTCAGGCTGATAGTGCCGGGAAGCACCCCCACGCATTTCCGGCCTTTCGCGCTGCTGACATACATTTCCGAACTTGAACTTGGCGTGTTTATGCGTCATCCGTTTTGAATTTGGAGAAATATTTGCGTTTATATACGTCATCCGGCGCGAACTGGTTAACCAGTTCGCGTCGGGATTATTTTTAACAAAACTCGATCCGAAGCAGGTTCAGGCTGCTCGTATCGGTCAGCTTGACTACCTGAGGGTACTATGCGTCCCTGACATAGCATCGGAGGAACGCATAGCACCCGAAGCGAAGCCGAGGGTGCTATGCATTCCCGAGGGTGCTCAAAACGTCATATCCTACATCACAGCAGTCTACAATTGTTTACGTTATACCTCTGTCTTGAAGCTGTGTACGAGAAAATTGCGCCGGTACCAATGGTGTACCGCTCACAGAACAGCAGTCGTGTTATATCACGCCCACACACTGATGTAATATCACACCGGGGTTGGATATGCATTGTTATACAACTGACACTTGATCGTTCTAGACCAATACAAATACAGTATTCAAGACAGAGGTATAACGATATCTGTTGGTTACTACGTTATCAGTTGTAACACACTTTGTGTGGTGTTGATTTTTGCCAACTGCGAGCTTAGATTTTATGCAAACCAGAAAAACGGAAATCTTCAAATGACTTTTACAAAAGCATTTCTTTGTCATCGTCCATCCAGGTACATGTGAATGAGCTATATTATTATTAGTAGTTTTTTCTGGTAATGAAACCAAGGTTACTATAGGCGCTATACAGGGTGGTCCCCAAAACAAAGTGGTCGGCGATTGCGATTGTTTTTTTAAATAAAATTCAATTTTTCGGAACAATTAAAGGATATCTAGCGCAATTATTTTGCTGGATGCATAGAATCATTATTTACTTTCAAATAAGTATAATATTTCTTAATAATTCGGTAGTAAATTTTTTCGATATCTGCAAATGGTTTATCTTACCTTTAACGAGTCTAGCCATATGTGACCTGTCATCACAAAATGAGCGTAAAGTCGGCAAAATCAAAAATTGAGATATGGGTATTTCCAAATTCTGTGGAAACAGAGCTTTCAAATGGTATATAACACTTGGATGTTTGATACTCAACATTTTTTTAATGTTTATGTCTGGAGTCTTTTAAGATACATGTACAGAGATTATGAGAAAACGGGCATTTCTTGCGAGAAATTGCATGAATGCGCAAAGAAAGGCATAGTCAAAATTGTCTCAACAACTAATTTTTTGTTATCTGATCGTCCTGAAAAATTGATTGTTGGGGATTTAGTATTAAAAAAACCCATATAATCTCAAAATCGACCACCCCTTCAAATGTTGACTTTAACTGGCCGTACTGGGAAATCACTCTGAGCGACTTTACGCTCATTTTGTGATGACAGGTCACATATTAGCCGGTTTAAAACCAGCCAACCACGTTTGTATTTCCTTATTACTTTTTAATAATAACCAGAAAGTGTGTTTAAACCATCACGGTTTGAGTTCTTGTATTAACAAAATCTAAACCCTACCATTATGTGACCGGCTCTACAAAAAGGTGTATTAAGTCGCGCTATGCACTATCATGTAATGGCCTGCTCAACGTTGAGAGGGTAAACATTTCATCAACATGTGATTTTTATTTGTTGTCATGAATGACATCTTCAATACCTACAGTTTCAGGTTTTATTAAAGGAAATGTTGATTTTGATGAATAAAGTGGAAACATTTTGTGTGCATCGTTCTGTTGTAGTACAGCAGAGCCGGCTATTTCAAAGCCTGTTTTCTCAGTTGTGTAATTTGAACTCCGAGAAAGTAATCAATATGTAAACACGTCGTGTCTCCAAAATGGAAGGGGCTATGTATCTCTTTTATATACTAAATGAAAGCTTACGTTGTGAGCTTTCTAACCATGTATATAACTCGACATAAGACACCTTTTTGTAGAGCCGGTCACATATGCTGTAGGTTGGATTAGATACAAAGCTGTACAAATGTAAATATTATAAAGATATAATGTTACTGCATGTACAAGTAGGGTTGTTGGTAAGTGTTGTTTAGATTCCCTCTAGGGGTGTGGCCCCTGTATGGTGTGCTATACAAAGGCCAGCCCAGCAGGGTACTCGTATGTGACCTGCTCCCACAAAATCAGAGTAAAGTTGACATTTTGATATATTGGTATTTCAAGAATCCTTAACTTTAAAGGGATCGTATACGTTTGGTAATTACTCCAAACATTTATGGCAATAAAAAATTACTTGGTAAGAAGTACAGCAGCTTTGGATAGTATAATGAATTTTTTGAAACTTTTCACTTTGAAGTACTGCGGTTATGGAAAAAGGTATCACTTTTTATCCCTAAAAATTTGAGAAGCGTTACTGCAGTGACATTTCTCAGATTGTGTATTCCAATGCAGATTATTCTTCCTGCGTAGACACAACCGCTCCAGATTTTCGGCAATATCTCAAAATCACTACCACCTTTTGAAATGAAATTTGTACAGGTTAGTTTTATGGTATATATCTATACCTAATATAGGATTGAAACAAACAGTGGGTTCCAATTACCAAACGTATACGATCCCTTTAAAATGATATATAATTTATTGGGTAGGGTATTTAAAAAAATATCTAATATTGAGCAAAACAAGCGGTCATTACACACATCAAATTAAGAATAGTTTAGAATAAATTTTACTTCTTGGGTACACTCAGCAAAATCAAATTTAGATTTGTTCTGCTAATCTTTTGCAAAATGTGTATCCTACCTTAAAACTGACTTCGGCAGGACAAGGTTGATCAAGGTTCCTACCAACTTACACTAACAGTTCAATAGTTATAGTTATTAAAGGTAGGATACACCATTGGTAATTATCAGGAATGGGTGGACTTGGGGGTTGTATTTTATATTAATAAATACCTAGGAGAGTTGGTGGATTATTATGTAGTAATAACCCGGCTTTCAAGAAGCGAATACATGTTCCGTGAACAAGCATCATGTAAGCCCATGATTGGCCGAATGCAACAGTTCTACGGTAACAAGGATGCGTCAAATCTTGGTACTGCGCGTAGCATTTTTCAAAATGCGCATGTCGTCTGTTAGCGCGTTGCTATGCACTAGTGGTCAGCTAGTCTGGTCTCAAAGTATGGGTTATAATAACACATATTGAAGAGACAGGGTACCATGCATAAGCTAAAACATGGCCCCTAAACATGAACACAAAACGCTAGAAATATCACGAAATTTTGAGCATTTTCCTTGTTAAAAAGGTAATAACAGTGCGAGGACCCGGTTATTACTGCTGGTTATAAACCTCGCCTTCGGCTCGATCCATTACCAGCAGTCATCCTCTAACCTGTTCATTATCACGCAGTAATAACCGGGTCCTCGCACTGTTTAACTGACCTGTCCAAATTTTTTTTTTTAAAGCAAGAAAAACAGTCTTCGTTTTCAACCGGCATCGAGCAGTTCTTGTTTAGATGGTAATCGCCGTCCGGCAATCGTATTTGTTATTAATTCAACTTTTCGGAACAATTACAGAATATCTAATGCAATCATTTTGCTGGATGTCTAGAATAATTATTTACTCTCAAATCTGCAAATGGTGTATCCTTTAACCACACACTCTCTTAATGCTTCAAATCTATAAACAAAAAATGTGATCCGAATCTGTACGAACAGGTTACTCAACCATAGAAGTAAAATGTGACCTGTTCCAACGAAACCCGGACAAAGTCGACTTTTTAGTTTTTCAGATTTTGCTTTTTTCAAATTCTCTAGGTTCTCAGCTTTTAAATGATGTATCATTTACATATGTACCCCCACCCTATCTTCCCTGGGGTCTGGATTTAGTGATAAAACCCTGACAACCTAATTATGAGATAAACAGCTTTGAAGTTCAGAAAAGCGTATTATTTCTGTTCACAAATGTTTTACAAAATTGACAAAAAAACACACTTCTGGTGGACGGATTTTGTTCAAATTTAAGGGAGATTGTAGATTAATAGTGAGTGACTTAGGAAAACCTAAAACCTCAAAATGGTAAAATCCATCCCGAAATGACTTCAGGAGTACATTGTGACAAAACACATTGTGCGACTTTGTCCGGGTTTCGTTGGAACAGGTCACAAATGTAGTAATATTTAAGCTTTGTGTACACATACACATTCTGTTTATAATGTTATTTTTGGTCCTAAAGAGTTATGGTCCATTGATCATAAAAAACAATGGGATTGTTGTATAACTAAATATTTGTTCAGTTGCCTCAAAGAGATTGTGGATTGAAGAAACTCGCCTGCTGACTTGCATGTGACGTGCGTCTGTACTTTTTTTTAAAGTCGCTTGTATTGCGTGTAATAATTACCCCCATGCTGTTCGGTTTTATATGTCAACACAGCCCTTTCCCACAGGCCAGACACCAGCTGGTGTTGAATAAGGCAACAATAGCATGATTGATTGCTTGTAAAGGTCTGGTGGTAAAATCCACAATGTACACAATGTAATGGGATACTCCTGGGGCAGCTTTTGCTTTGCAAAAAGCTGGGTCACGGGGCACTTACCATGCTATTCGGCATGCTTTGAACTAGGAATACATGTAATATGAGATTGTTTTAACGCAGGATGAAATAGTAATTGTTTTTTTACGGCGAAGCGACTTAAAAAAAAGATGGTTTGCCAAGAGATTTGAACTTTTAATTGTAATTCCCAGTATTTGCAAATTAGAACCTAGTTTTTTTGGGGGGTCTGAAACGTATGCATTCAACAAACGACAGACTGTTTCTGATATTATATTGCTGCTTTAAAAGTAGAGTGAGTCAGTTAACTTTATATTGTAACTGTAAATATGTTTTGTTTGTTTCTTTGCTTTATTAAAAAACTTAAAGGAAATAAATAGAAGATCTGGTAAACATATTTGCCCCATAATTTGTGAGTCACTTTGCAAGACAAGTACATTTGTCATCGGCAGATAATTAGTTAAAGGTAATTGCTTGAATTATCATCACGAATGGGTGGATTTCTAAGATTTTTGAAACTTGTGCATATTGAGCCTGCCATACTGTCGAGTCGCAACCTGTTCATCCAGATTACTGTGACTGCCTTTATGAAAAGACTTGTGGCATTTTCAAACCGTTGATTTGTCTTGGTACAAAAATTAGGAAAAACAATATTAAAAATGAAATTTCAGCACAAACTGCATTTTAGATATACCCTAATAGGCCCTTTTGGCTAGGAACCATTCTCAATCCTGCAAAATCCTCTAACTGCCACCATGTCAAAAATTGGATTCATCCTCCAAAATCATGTTAATTCTTGTTTGTTTTTCACTGTACCGGGGTATATGGGTCGAGTCAGTGCTGATGACTTCAAAAGTAGGGCTCAATTATGCATCGACTGAGTGTGAACATTGCCGAGTAAACAATGCATTCTCCAAAATCAACCGAAACTTGTTGCCATTTATCCTCAATGCTCCAAAATCCTACAAAACCACCCGGAGGATTAAGGAGAGTTAGGAAAATTCCTCTGCTCATCATAATTGTGGAATGACCAATTAGATCGAATACAGCTTTCATGCATTTATTAGGACAGCATTTTTTTATTTATTGCATTATAATTTGCCAGGGTCGGAGGGTACAAAAAAAATACAATTTTGTCTGGGAAGAAATCGTAATTTGTTTGTGCTTCCATCAAATTCCGAGTATAATTGTGTGACGTAACATGCATAATCGCCGACTCATTGGTGAAGTTTCTGTTACACCACGTAATTACGCACGCAAGGTCACATGCAACACAGTTCTGCTCGGAATTTTCCAAGCGTTTATAGCAGATATACAAGACGATCTTATCGAAGGTCATGGCGTGGTACGGTGTACGTTAGAGGGCGCCCGCATCGGTGGCCTACGCCAGCTTCAATAAGTCCGCAAAATATTGAAGACATTAACTGTAAGTTGTGCTTTGGTACCCCCAAAAATAAAAAAATACTTAAAACACTGCATCTGGAAAAACATTAATACAGTCCATTTTTTTTTTTTTTTTCAAAATATGACAAATTTTCTTAATTTTTGTGTGTCCTGAAATTGCATTATTCGGAGTCGGCAGGTTCATAATCAAAAAAATTAAAAAATGCTAGCCTTAGTAGCAGGGTTATAGTCGAGTCCCTGCAAGTCTGTTCACAAGTCCTTTCGTGAAGCCAGTCACAAGTAACTTCATAAAGGAAGTAACTGGATGAACAATGACAAAGAAATGCTTTTGTCAAAGCTGATTTGAATTGGAACTGAAGGACTTGTGATGGACTTGTGATGGACTCGACTACATCCCTGCTTAGTAGCAGCAGAATCGATGCCGTAGGTTGGCATGATTCGTTTCATCCATGTCCAGCATTCTCTGTCTGGTCTTGTTCTTTCAATCTCTCCTCATAATCATCAATGGCAGTTCGTATCCTTTCCTTGAGGTGGTCCAAGCCCAGTCCCTCTTTGGCAGACACAGGGATGACGTCTTCAAAGGAAATCACAGATTTGGCTCTCAGCTCCTCAGGAATACTGGCAAAGTTTCCTGTTGAGTAAGCAGATTGGTTATTTGCTTTTACTACACCTCATAAATATTTATGAGCAATTTGGAGCGCGTAATTGGCTGATCCGCGCGCATCCGGGAAGTAAAAATGATACGCTGCCAGGTGACGTCATCCCGTTGAGTATCCAGCTCGCTGCCGTGCGGTATTCTTTTCTGGTAGCACCAACAATTCCCTCTGGAACCTGTAGACATGTAGTCTGTGGCATGTAATCTTTACGGAACCAGTACGCTACTAGATTACTAGAACGTTACTAGATTTCCGGCCTTGACTGACGAAGAACTTGAATATCTTGTGCTGAATAAAGATGCAGAATCTACGAAGGCCGTTATCGACAAGGCAGTGAATATTCATGAGGTGTAGTAAAACAAATACAGCATGGTTTATTTCTGGGAAAAGGTGGGAATTACTGGTCGCGATGTATTGGTCAGCTCGACTATCTCCCTTTGCTTCGTGTCAGGAGGTAGTCGAGCTGACCTATACACCCCTGGACCAGTAATTCCCACTACTTCCCCTCAACCAGTTCGCGCCAGATGACGTATATAAACGCAAAGTTTTCCCCAAATTCAAAACGGATGAGGCATAAACACGCCAAGTTCAAGTTCGGAAATGTCTGTCGGCAGCGAGCAGATGCGGCAGCGAGTTTCGTTAAAAATAATCCCGACGCGAACTGGTTAAACCATTCTGTATTTGTATAATACAGTGCGGTGAGGATCACTCTAAGCTTTGGATCTATAATGTCTTGACTATCATCTTGTCGAGTGTGAGTAAAAACACCGACTAAATTACACAAATTGAAAATTCAATTTGCAACAATCTTCCTTCATGTTAAAAGTAGTATGCACCATTTGCAAATATAAAATAAAATAAAATACGGAATTATTATGAAATACCGGTACCTTACTTGACTGTAAAGTGAATAACAGTCTCTAACATCCTGTGAAATCACGGCACTTGGAATTCCGTACCAGCGCTCTACTGACTGAGCAAATCCCCCCCCACGTGCCGCCACTGGCGGTAGGTCATCGTACGATTGGAGATTGATGGCAATTAGATCAATTTATGGTAATCGTGTGACTAGTGGTGACGATCAGCGACCGCTTGCACAATCGATAGTGAGGTCGGCAATCTTCGGGTAGCACGACCAGTTGCACGACCAATCTTGTGACGACTGGTGGTGCAACCATGCGCGACTGGTGGTACGACCTGTCTGCGACCTCTTACGATTTGGAATTGCAGGTCAGAAGTTTTTGAACATGACCATTGACCTTGCTGCTGCGACTGATTTTGCTCTGGTGATCACCCACGACCTCTGCAACCAGTCGCAAGCTCTTTCTATGATTTGCCCACGATTCTAACGTTTTACGGTCGCAGCTAGGTCGTACAACCTGGGCCAAGTACGATCAAGGAACTATATTTAACTAGTGGATTAGTTTGTGATGTCATTAGGGCATGGGCACTGAAGTTGAAGTGCGAACGACTCTAGTCGAACTATTGATAACTGCCAAACTGGTCCTTTCTGTACTGTGCTATTAAAGCAGCTACTGGTTACCATCGATGTGACCAACCACGGTAGGCTGGTCATGAATAGTCGACTAGACTAGTCCAACCATCGTCGACTAGCCTGAGTTGGATCAGAGTTAGTCAGACTGTCCTTGATCGAACTTGGCCCTGGTCGCTGGGCCAGTGTGACTGGGCCTTTACCGTCTTGAATGAACTGTCTTGTCTCTTGCATATACTCCTCAGCCCCGTCCACATCCATCTTGTTCAATGCAAGGATTGCTGGCTTACTAGTCAGCTCCGGTTTGTACAGCTCCAGTTCCTGCACACAACAGTGTGGAAATAAGGAGATTATGTATAGTATAACTACATGTATTTGCAAGATTTTGCGGGTAGGCATACACCGAGTTACAGGGACATTTTTTTTATTTGTTTGAAAAAAAATCTTACCGAGTTGTTAGGAAATGTGACCGGCTCTACAAAAAGGGGTCTTATGTCGCGAACAAATGAAATTGAGTATATACATAAAGCCCACAACGTAAGCTTTCATTTAGTATATAATAGAGATCTATAGCCCCTCCCATTTGGAGACACGATGTGTTTACACATTGATTACTTTCTTGGAGTTCAAACTACACAACTGAGAAAACAGGCTTTGAAATAGTCAGCTCTGCTGTACTACAACAGACCGATGCACACAAAATTGTTATTTTTTCCTCTTTATTCAACATTTCTCAACAATTTCTCAACATTTCTTTGAATGAACCCCCAAACTGTATGTATGAAAGATTTCATTCATGACAAAAAATAAAAACAAATTTTGATGAAATGTTTACCCTCTCAACGTTGAGAGGGCCATCACATGATAGTGCAAAGCGCGACTTAAGACCCCTTTTTGTAGAGCCGGTCACAAATGTTTGTGTCCGCAGTAAAGGGGTCTCTAGGTAGAATTGAGTCAGGGTACAATGAAAGGAATTGGAGAAGACAAAATAGGGTGATGTTGAAAATGTTAGGTCGAAAGAATTTTCAGGGTTTGAGCTTAGAGAGATTTTCCTTAAGCACACAAACCCTATTGAATGTCCCCATAACATCATGTACTAAAAGAAAGAGTGTACATGTATCTCAGAAACAACTTGGATAGATCATGATACTGCCAAGATATTTATAAAAAATAAATCAGTCAAATCTAAGTCGGACCCCTGACAACCTCTAGGCACAGAATAACCCAATATCGAAAAGCCAAATACCTGATTCAGAAGCACGACGGTTTCTAGGGCACTTCGGAAGGGATGCCTGTCAGAGAGTTGGAACCCATGAACGTCCACCATGAATAAAAGCAGTTTGGTCCTTTCGACGTGGCGCAGGAATTTATGGCCCATGCCATAGTTCATGTGAGCTCCCTCGATCAGCCCAGGCAAGTCAGCCAAACTTATCTGGTGGATACAAGAACAAAAATCTTCTTTCCTTTGTTTTGGGAGTAAATTTGGGAAGAGACCACGTCAACCACTGTTGTGAGGGGTTCTGGCAAAATAAGATGGAACTAGACAGAGTTGAAATGAGGGTTCTTAGGTATTAACCAGTTCGCGCTGAGATTATTTTAACATCACCGAGCCGAGGGGCGGGATTATTTTTAACGAAACTCGATCCGAAGCGGGTTCAGGCCGATAGTGCCGGGAAGCACACCCACGCATTTTCGGCCTTGCTTTAACTTTAATTAACTTTAATCCCACTACAGAGGATATATTTGCTCATCTTAAAGGTAGTATACACCATTTGCAGATATCAAAAAAATTTACTACCGAATTATTAAGAAATATCTTACTTATTTGAAAGTAAATAATGATTCTAGGCATCTAGCAAAACGATTGCCCTAAATATCCTGTAATTGTTCCAAAAAATTGAATTGTATAAACCAAAATTTATTATCGCCGGACGGGGATCGCGAAAAAACCATAAACAACATAAGAAAAACTGCCCGATTCCGGTTGAAAACGAAAGTCGTTTTTCTTGCTTTTCTCAGCATCCATGATTGTAAAACCTCGAACAGGTTAGTTAAACGATATTTACTATAAAATACAACCTCAATGCATGATAATTCAAGCAATTACCAATGGTGTATCTTTCCTTTAATGTTCAGACTTACGTCGGTATAAATGTTCAGACTTACGTCGGTATAAATGTTTTGCATTGAGTTTGCATTTATGGTTTGAAAAATGTCAACTCGTGAATGAAATGTGTCAATGTACAATGTACCATCACAAGACAGCAGGGCCCAATTTCATGAAACATGTAAGCACACAAATTTGCTTAGCATGAAAATTCTTCCTTGGCAACAAAAACAGGGTTACAAACCAAGTTTTCAGGTAATGTTTATTCTTTTTGACTGATATTTAGCTTTTGTATGGTTTAGCATTGAAAGCACATATGGAGTTTTGGCTGGTAACCTGCTTTTACTGAACGAGACGTTTTTTGTGCTAAGCAAATGTTGTTGCTTACACGTTTTATGAAATTGGGCCCTGGTAAAGAAATCAATAATCCTATCCACTCACCTGTCTCTGATCGGGATATTCAATGATTCCAACTTGTGGTCGGATGGTTGTGACTGAAATTCGAAAATCAAATTGGACAATTTTATATTCAAGTTTAACAATTTCATGCAGACTTAAGAGCGACATGGTGGTTTTATTTAAAGGTAGGATACACCATTGGTAATTGCTTGAATGATCACGAATGGGTGGATTTTGGGTGGTGTATTTTATAGTAAATATCGTTTAACTGACCTGCCCCAAGTTTTACAATCATAGATGCTGAGAAAAACAAGAAAAACGGCATTTATTTTCAACCGGCCAGTAATTCCAACTATTTGTTTTACTACACCTCATAAATATTCACTGCCTTGTCGATAACGGCCTTCGTAGATTTTGCATCTTTATTCAGTACAGAAGATTCAAGTTTTTCATCAGTCTAGTCAATGACGGAAATCTAGTAACGCTACTGAAACTGGTTCTGTGAAGATTACATGCCACAGACTACATGTCTACAAGGCGGGTTCCAGAGGGAATTCTTAGCGCTACCAGAAAAGAATACCGCAAGGCAGCGAGCTTGATACTCACCGGGATGACGTCACCTGGCAGCGTATCATTTTTGCTTCCCGGATGCGCGGTGGAATCAACCAATGACGAGCTTCAATTTGTTCATGAATATTTATGCGGTGTAGTAATATTGACTACCCACCCTCAAACCTTACATGGGTAATCAGCAATCTTTGGTTGACTTCTGGATAAGGCTTTCAGCAGTGTCGACTTCCCTGCATTAGGAAATCTGTGTGGACATACTGTGGACACTTTATTCATATGTTTTTCAAAACAACATTCCCACACAACAGTCTTTAAAGGTATGATACACCATTGGTAATTGCTTGAATTATCATGAATGAGTAGATTTGGGGGGGGGGGGGGGGGTTGGTTGTATTTTATAGTAAACATCGTTTAACTAAGCTGTCCAAAGTTTTACAATCATGGATGCCGAGAAAAGCACGAAAAACAGCGGTTTTTTTCAACCGACGTCGAGCAGTTATTCTTATGTTATCTTTGTTTTTTCGCGATCGCCGTCCGGCGATCAATTTTTCAATTCAATTTTTCGGAATAATTACAGGATATCTAGCGCAATCATTTTGCTGGATGCCTAGAATCATTATTTACTTTCAAATGAGTAAGATATTTCCTAATAATTCGGTAGTAAATATTTTTGATATCTGCAAATGGTGTATACTACCTTTAAGTCTTAATTCACAATTGAAAAAGATAACCGACATAACTTCATATACAGTAAATCAAAGGTAGGATACACCATTGGTAATTGCGTGAATTATCATGAATGGGTGGATTTGCGGGGTTGTATTTTATAGTAAATATCGTTTAACTGACCAGTTCGAAGTTTTACAATCATCATGCTGAGAATCGCAAGAAAAACGGCGTTCGTTTTTAACCGGCGTCGGGCAGTGGTTCTTATGCTGTTCTTGGTTTTTTTTCGCGATCGCTGTTTGGCAATCGTGAATTTTGTTTTATACAAACAATTTAACCCTTTGGAACAATTACACGATATCTAGCGCAATCATTTCGCTGAATGTCTGCAATCATTATTTACTTTCAAATAAGTAAGATATTTCTTAATAATTTGGTATAAAAAAAATTAATATCTGCAAATGGTGTATCCTACTTTTAATTACCAAGGCATGATAATTACAGCAGTTACAATTGCTCAAACTGTAACATCCTTTCTTAACCAGTTCGCGTCGACGCGCGAGATTATTTTTAACGAAACTCGATCCGAGGCGGGTTCAGGCCGATAGTACCGGGAAGCACACCCACGCATTTCCGGCTTCGCTTACTACTGACAGACATTTCCGGCCTTGCTCGTGGTGTGTTTTTATGCGTCATCCGTTTTGAATCTGGGGAAAACTTTGCGTTTATAGATGTCATCTGGCGCGAACTCGTTAATAACAGAATTGACTTAAATTCTTTATGCACATCTGTCTAATTACACCTAGAATCCCTTTTCAGGCAGATTGGTAAAACAATCGTTCAATCAAATGATAAAAGCATGGAAAATCATAGTACATGTATGTCATGAGAAAGCTATTTGACTATAGGGCCATTACAGATTTGTCCTTTCAAAAAAATATAGTTCGCGCCGAAGGCCGTATATACACGCGAAGTTTTTCCAAAATTCAAAAACGGATGACGCATACACACGTCACGAGCAAGGCCGGAAATGTCTGTCAGCAGCGAGCAAGGCCGAAAATGCGAGGGTGTGCTTCCCGGTACCATCGGCCTGAACCCGCCTTCGGATCGAGTTTCGTGAAAAAATGATCCTGCACCTCGGCTCGTTGATGTTAAAATAATCCCGGCGCGAACTGGTTAACAAGCAATTTTCAGTTTAAAAAAAAATGGCTACCATTGCATGTTATTCTACTTATATTTTATTTTCAAAGGTCAAATCTGTGATGGCCCGATAGCGAAATATCTTTCTCATAACATTCTCGGACTCTGTGGCAAATGTCATGCTTTTGTCATCAAGTGAACAACTCTATCATACCGTGCACCGATCTTCCCCGACTATTAAAATGAACGTACCCAACAAGCCCAATGTCTGCAATCAGCTTAAGCACCAGTTTGATGCTGTGGCGTTGGCCCTTGTTACCAGACCAACTGTTGCTATGGCAACCGCCTCGTCCTCCTTCAGCAACCAAAGCTTCTTGTCCCTCTTGATCGAGATCTCCTGCGGGCGAACGAAAATACATTTCCTGTCGTTATTTCCTTTACCATGGGAGGGTCGCATACAATTTCGCCGGTTTCACACACGCTATTCCTCATTCATGTGATACATGGATACCAGGGGGATTAGAATAGTCTGTTTGAATACTCTCTTAACCCTGCGTCTTCTCGGATGCTCCCTTTGGGGCAGCATTTTCTTTGGTTTTTCTGATAAAAGAAAAGAAAAGCGCCCCAATACAATGATACTCCAAAAAATGCCTCCAAAAAATATTGTATAGCCGCCACTTTGTGGCCTGGGTTCGAGGCCAAGCAAGGTCAAACCATAGAAATGCATGCCACCTAGAAAGTCCATAGGGTTGTGCACAAACCTTTCTGTTTGCTCATAATTGCTTCTACCACAGGCTGTGAGGTACTATGTAAATGACCCAGCTCCTGAAATGGGGTTTGGAAGAGTGCATGGGACGCTCCATTCAACTTTGAGAAAGAATTGTGTACATGAGGCAAATGTCCATACGCTGCTGCCTCAAAGGCAGCAGGTGGAGTAAGCGCGTTACTCAGCAAGCGCGTGCGCCGCAGGGGTTAACCAGCTCGCGCCGAAGGACATTTTTACACGTAAAGTTTTTCTGAGATTCAAAACAGATGACGCATCAACACGCCACGAGCAAGGCCGGAAATGTCTGTCAGCAGCGAGCAAGGCTTGAAATGCATGGGTGTGCTTCCCGATACCATCGGCCTGAACTAGCTTCGGATCGAGTTTCGTTAAAAATAATCCCGCGCCTTGGCTCGGTAAATGTTACAATAATCCCGGCGCGAACTGGTTAACCTTTGCACCCCTGTTTACAATCCAACGTACTTCAATAGTGGCCATACCAAAACTGCACATTGTTTTTTACATGGCCCTCCAAAGCACTCCAAGGAATGCCATAGGAAACTGCAGGTCAACTGGGTCAACTGGGTCACTGATAAGCAAAGCCACATGCCCATTTATTAACTACAGAAGTGCCCTTCACTGTAAATGTGCAAGGAATCCTTTAAGACACTGCAGCTGGAGTGATATTGCATGTACCACTGACTTGTAAACAACTCTCATAGATCTAGAGAAAGGGTTATTAACGTTTTGCTTCTGAATGATTGAGGTGGACTAGGCTTGGGTCTACAGGTCAAGTTTTATTAGAACACCCAAAGGGCAAAATGTTGTTAACAAATAGAAAACCGAGCTTTTGCTTTAGCTACACCTTGTTTATAGAATAATTTGCCATAGTATATTCGTAATTTACACTCACAAAAAATTATTATTATTATTTGGGTTGCTCTCTTTTTGGTGCTTACCGGGTTTTTTTTCGGTAATTTTGTTTAGCCTCAGTATATGTGCATTATCACAAGCAGTGTATACAATAACATAAATTATCATCGGAGACTTACCAAGAATTCGCCCTTCGTCTGTGGTAACACAGATTCCATGAGGGACTTTAACGATGACATCACTTCCTTTGGAACCCTGCAGTGCTCGAATCCTGAACAAGATCATTTGAAAAAAAGATGAACGAAAAATTCACAACACACAAACGAGCCGAAAGAAGCAGAGTTTGTTGTAGTCGAGACCTTTATGTCCGAGACCAAGATCGAGGCTTTCGAGAACGAGACCAAGGCTTTTGAGACCAACACCAAGACCAAGGCTTTTGAGACCGAGACCAACACTTTCGAGACCAACACTTTCGAGACCAACACTTTCGAGAATAAGACCAAGGCTTTTGAGACCAAACCCGAGACTGAGACCAAGGCTTTCGAGACCGAGACCAACACTTTCGAGACCAAGACTTTTGAGACCAAGACCAAGGCTTTCGAGGTTTGGTTCACAGAACATTATTCTAGAGTTTGATATTATTTTAGTTTTCAAAGTGAACAAAGAAATTGGCAAGGCAGGACTAGAACCTGCGACATCCGGAATATCGGACCGGCGCTCTACCAACTCAGCTATCTTGCCCTGTGTTGGCGGTCTCCCAAATTGTCAGTATCTTTGTTCGAAGGCGCTAGTCAGAATTATAACACACCTCTTGCTAGTTCCGTATTCTGGTTGGCTGAAACATGGTCACGTGGGGTTAACTAATATAGGCTAGTGCATGAGATTTGCGCCACTGTGAATTTGCGGAAAAAGTTCCCGAATCGTGCAATATGCTGCGTTCCAATCGCGTCGTGTTTATCGTGTTCACGAGTCGTATAATGGCGTTCTAATCGCCTGGTAACTCGTGTTCACCAGTGCCGTGGTGAACTAATTTTGTTCTCCATTTCACGAATGAAATAATCGCGCATGCGTGCTGGTGCATGTACGAGTTCTTGTGCCATAAAGATCTAACCGCACAACTAACTCGACTGTGCGCGTGCATCTTGGTTGGTAGCGTTTGAAATGCAACCTACTCGTAAACATGAAGAAATTCAAGGTGAACACGATAAACACGACGCGATTGGAACGCAGCAATAGACTTAAAATTGTTTACTGGATACAGCCCCCTCAAGAAGTTTGCCAAGCTCATCTTAATACGAAAAATGGTAACGTCTGGATCGAATCACAATACCCCTGTCAAAAAGCTTATTTTGGACCAAGGTGTGTTATAAAACACATATGGACTGGCACGATTCGCTCACTAGAGCATGTCTATTCCCCCTCGGGCTTGTGAGTGACCACGCACAGTCCCTCGGGAAAATAGACGTGCTCTAGTGACCTCATTGACAGTCCATATGTGTATATTCATAAACACCAGAATGCCTGAACTGTTCAACTCACCTGCTATTCTCCCCTGTTCCAGCAGAATAGCGTTTCTTGGCTTTGAAATCTCTCATAGTCGCCTCCTTGTTTGCCCTGACATAGATGTCTCCGCCCCTGCCCCCCACCCCACCGTGGGAGGGTAAACCCTGCCCTCCACTACCACCCTTGGCATAGATCCTGACTTGATCAATGAATCGACTTCTCCACCTTCCTGCCTGAGTGAACAAACAAACAAATATAAAACACGTTCAGAACTCATTCCAAGTTAAGCCCTTGATCTTTTGCAGGCCATGGCTTAAAGAGTATACACCATTGGTAATTGCTTGAATTATCAGGAATGTGTAGATTTGGGGGGTTGTATTTAATAGTAAATATTGTTTAACTGACCTGTCCGAAGTTTTACAATCATGGATGCCGAGAAAAGCAAGAAAAACAGCGTTCGCTTTCAACCGGCGTTGGGCAGTTATTTTTATATTGTTCTTGTTTTTAAACTTTTTAAAACAATTACAGGATATCTAGCGCAATAATTTAGCTGGATTCCTAGGATCATTTTTTAACTTTCAGATAAGTAAGATACTTCTTATTAATTCGTTAGTACATACTTTTGATATCTGCAAATGGTGTACGGAAAGTACAATTTGCAAAATTTGAGTGAGTATGGTAATCACCACTTCAGGTCTATATCAACAACATAAAACAGAAAGAATGTTGACCCTTGACACCAATGTCCGGCCTCGCTCTCCCGCTGCGAGTAGAGACCCTGAGAGGGCTTCATGTGCATGAAGAAATTGAACGGTTGCGAGTCGCAAACTGGGGTTCCATGGATGGATAATCCTTTTTTGTCAGTATTATTTTATGCCAAAAATTAGACACAGCAGATCCTTCAATCCGATCCTCCTCTCCCTTCCTTTTCTCTCACCCTCTGTTTTTTAAAACTTAGTTTACCCGGGGGGCACGTTCCCCCCGCTCAACCCTTCCCCACCCCCCCTCCCCTGGATCCGCGCCTGAACTATGCTATTTGCGAGTTGGTTGAGGAAGACGTTCTTTATAATTCTTTATAGTTCTTTAATGTATATGAGTTGCCATTGCTCTTTCTCATGAATATACATTCACGCATCACCCAGCTCCTGAAAAAAAATATATCGCGAACTGCTACACCGGTTAGTAATAAGTGTCTTCCTATATTTGAGTCCCAAGCAAGTCCATCACAAGCCATTCAGTCTGAACTCAAGTCACTATAGCTATTCAAACAAACTGTTAAGCAAAGGCATTCCTTTGTCATTGTTCAACCAGTTACTTGTGACTGGACTTGTGACTGGTTTATGAAAGGACGTGACTGGACTTGGGAAAGGACTTGCAGGGACTCAAAAACAACTCCGCTTATCTATATAGGCTCGGTTGCAAGACGTTCTGATCGCGGTATACAGCGCGCGTAGGCCGCCGATGCAGACGCCTTCTAACGTACGCCATAAATACCACGCCATGACCTTCGAATAGGTCGACTTGGCTAACTGACACAATCACTCAAAACATTCCGAGCAGAATTGTGTTTCATTTGCAGGCGCGTGTGACGTTGCGTGCATAATTACGTGACGTAACAGAAACTTCACCAATGATTCAACGGCACCACAATTATACAAGCAACATCACACGCGCAATTTAAGGCTGCCAGTCTGCGGTTATTGAATTAACCGTGTAACTGTTGTTTTGCGGTTACGGTTAACGGTTAACTGTAACTAACATTAAAAAAGAAAATTAATTAAAATAAAAAAAATAAAATAAAAAAAACCCCAATGCATGGGCCTGCATTGCATATCTAATTAGCGCTGCTTCATCAAGGAATTTAGTGTGTGCGCGTAGTAAGTGTTGATAACCGAACAGGAAAAATGTAACCGTGTAACCATTTGAACGGTCGGTTAACCGTGTAACCGTGTAACCGTTGCAGGCTTAACGCGCATGTAAATGAAACACAATTCTGCTCGTTTTTTTTCAAAGCAATTATGTCAGTTAGCCAAGACGTCCTATTCTCAAGTTGTGGCGTGGTCTACAGCGTATGTTAAAGGGCGCCCGCATCGAAGGCCCACGCGCGCTGCATACCGCGATGAGGACGTCTTGCAACCAAGACAACTTTCTACCCAAACCAAAGAAGCGGGTTACATTCTTTCTAAGTGATCCCTTTGTTGCAAGAGTTCTACGTAAGTTGCATAGAAATATCACCATGTTTCCGATGTCAGCCTAATACATCATGTATGGCGTCAGACTTGTTGCAGGTGACAAGAGTTCCTTGGCTTGGGATGAAACTCCAGCTTAGAATGTATCTGTCACAAAAATCAAACCCTAGAGGAATAGGAATTATTGATGACAGTACTGTATTACCAGATTATTATACATATATCGAGCATGCATCATCGATCTTTTTGGGCGGTTGGTGGCATGACTCCATGTTGCTAGTTATTGTTCTCGCATTTGTTTTTAGGGAAAAGTACAAAATTGTGTCAGACTGACCTTGCAACATTAAACAAGGCCAGGGGCCATTTCACGGAGCTGCTAAGCACAAACATTTGCTTAGCGCATAAAAGTCTTGCTCATTAAAAACAAGTTATCAGCCAAAATTCTACGTGTTTTTCATGCTAAGCAAAAAAACAGCTGATTATCAATCAAAAACAATAAAGATCACGTGAAAATTTGGTCTGTTACCCTGTGTTTACCAAGGACAAATTTTCATGCTAAGCAAATTTTTGTGCTTATAGCAGCTCCGTGAAATTGGCCCCAGTACTGCATGAAATGACTATCAAGCCTTGCTCGTCGGACGTGTTTATGCGTCATCCATTTTGAATCTCGAAAAACTTGGCGTGTATATATATGTCCTCCGCCGCGAACTGGTAAAAGTATGACCCGCGAAAAATAGACGTATCTCCAACAGTAAATTACGTATCTCCGTCCAAATAATACGCAAACTGCGCTGCCACAGTCGCCAGGCTGGCGCCACAGCCAGTGACCTGGTCAACATATCAGATGAACGCCAGGTACCACTCTCCTCCTAGCACATTGTCAAACAAAATAGTATGCGCCATGTTGCGCAACTTTTCAGTTGCTTTTAAAACTATTACTAGCGTGATATGATAAAGGTCGGAGGTGGTCGGACTCGGAGCTAGCCGGAGGTAGCCGGAGGTAGCCTAATGCTGTTGTAATTGTATACGCTTTGTATATAGTTTTCCATACAGATTACGAGTGACACTGAATACAATTATACCTCTGGGTTTCCACAGACCATCAAAATTACATTTTGTCTGTATTTTAAAATAATATTGTTCACTCCAAGTCCAAGATCCTCTCCTGGTTCGCGTCAGGTTCAATGCGCGCGCCCTCCGGCTAGCTCCGACCTCCTCCGACTTTTACCAACACCCCGTGATATAGACACAAGACTTTGTTGCGTAATGCAAACTTATAAATTGATTATGCTTCGACAAGTAAAAACTTTGCAGAACACATTCGCCATTTTTGTGAAGTCAAAAATTTGGTTCGACAAAATGAAGGACTGTTATTTGTCACGAAATTAACAAAAAACACGCAATTTGAAGTTGTTATGACGTGATCGACTGTAGTAAACAAACTTCCCAACCATATCCATATTTACGCCCAAACAATCCAAAAGAATGTGCCCCCTTAAAGTGCTTTGCCCTTGGGTAGTATAATAAAAGAAATAAACAAGAAAGTACATTCGAATGTTGCAAAGTTAACAAAATTGTTTAGATCAGTTGGACTGGCTTTTCACAAAATGTTTTGGCAATCAAAACCGAATTACCGCCAATCCGCCATACATACATGATACAATGTATCACTATCAGAACATATCAAGGATCCCTCGCAAAAACAAAAACCTAACAAAGTAAATAGTGTATCTACCTTTAAAAATAACACTTAAAACAGTAAATACATGGGTGTGTGCAGAGCCGTTTGTGTTTACAGCTAGAGCAAAGAGCAACGTACATTACACGCACGTGTGCCAAGCTGCGCCCTCAAGAGTCCGTTTCGCTTAATATTTTGGTTTATGGCGCCCTCTCTTGGATCCGATCCTCAGTCGATCTTGGACTATCCAGTCGATTATGCATAAACTACTAATAGGCTCATATTTACTTATTTATCTTGTTTGCTGATAAGCAATGATTCAAATGAGAAAATTCAAGACTCTCATCACTCGTCAGGTAATTAACTAGGCCTAATCCGTAATCGCACTTTTTAATTTGGCCGTGTCTATTTTTACGTGACCGTAAACTAGGGGAGTAGGGGCTACCGAGTACCGGTATGTACTTTTGCTATTTTTACGTGAGTCCCTAGTTAATTGTATACAGTCCCTAGTTTTTCGTATACACGACTTTTATACCCCTTTTCTATTTGGGGCATCATATGGGACCGGCAGTACTAGTCCGAGTTACTGGACTCTAGTTATCGCTTTTTTAACATTTTGACATCATCTGGCGCTAGTCCGAGGTCAGGCAATATGCATCATGTGAAATCTCGTAAATGTGGTTCAAAAAGTCGCCCAAATCCACACAAATACCTAACAAAATACCTTAAAATCACCTAAACAGCCTTCCATGTGTGTCCAAGTACGTCGGGGTGGTCTTCGGGGGTACTCACGATCGATTCTTTGCTTGCAAATCCAGGAAATTCGACCCAGTATTCGAGCGACTACTGCACAGTTGCTGTTCACAACCAGGAGAGAATATGGACGTGCGCGCGCATCATATCGTGGATGTCAGTGACGTAACACTGGTCAAAGTGTATCGACCGGTGGTAAACAACAAGCGCGCGGCGCAGCGACTGTTTTATGTCGTGGCACAAGCTGTACGGTGGCTGCGTGCTGATGAGGAGACACCAATCGCTCTCGGGCGGGGATAGCGCACAATGCTTGCAATCGCGAGGAGTATGACAATGCAAAATACTAATGTTTATTATACTTAATTATAATCATAACAAAACAATAATAATAATTTCGGTTAAGTGAAGTGAAATGGTAAATTATAATTCCTTCCTAGATGCAGATCCGCGCGCGAGGGGTGCGACGGATGCTGCTACAATTTATTGGCCTCTTTAGAAGAGATGATTTTTAGGCTTTACGTTTCAAGAAAAAATTGCAAGAACCGTGCGTATTATCTTAATATAATCTTCACTTAACCGAAATTATTATTATTGTTTTGTTATGATTATAATAAACATTAGTATTTTGCATTGTCATACTCCTCGCGATTGCAAGCATTGCGCTTGTTGTTTACCACCGGTCGATACACTTTGACCTGTTACGTCACTGACATCCACGATATGATGTGCGCGCACGTCCATATTCTCTCCTGGTTGTGAACAGCAACTGTGCAGTAGTCGCTCGAATACTGGGTCGAATTTCCTGGATTTGCAAGCAAAGAATCGATCGTGAGTACCCCCGAAGACCACCCCGACACACATGGAAGGCTGTTTAGGTGATTTTAAGGTATTTTGTTAGGTATTTGTGTGGATTTGGCGACTTTTTGAACCACATTTAAGAGCTTTCACATGATGCATATTGCCTGACCTCGGACTCTAGTAGCGCCAGATGATGTCCAAATGTTAAAAAAGCGATAACTAGAGTCCAGTAACTCGGACTACGGCAGTACACACCCTGTACGGCGTAGCTACACTACACACTACACGGTACTGAGCATGCGCAGTAACACACTCGCGCTGTATCAGTGGATGGTTGGAAACAGGTTGGAAATGTACAATATACAATAGTACATACAACCGTGTCGATATACCGGTACCGGTAGAATTGGATACCAGTGATTACCAGCTGGAGTTTACATACATAACACGGCGGATGAAACGATGTATCGTGGTCAAGTCATTGTGTTTCCTTGCAGTTTTTACCGACTCTATTCATTTTATGTCGAAAAAAGCCAAATTTGATTTTGTTCTCGCGTAAGGGAATTACAACAAATAGATTTCGCCGTTTAAGCAAACGTATAATCCACTTCATTGGCATGATTGGGCGTATTAAATACAAACTTCGTCTCGTAGAATCAGCTCACCATACATTTTACATTTCTTGCAATGTACAATGTATAGTACTGGGGGTGGATCAAAGATGCAGAATTTTTCTCCGAATGTCTGGAAATAAATCTTCAGTTGTGTGAACAGGTGAAAGTGTTCTGAAGTGCAACTCTAGAGTAAACACTGACAGTGACACTTTGTCATCACATTCCACTTATTCCTTTACCATGACATAGTATAGTACTCATGTAACATTCACATTGGACTTGTGGACATGGACTTGGAGTACAGCTACTCTGAACTGAATTAATTGTGTGGCTACATGATATAGCAGGTCAACTCGTACCTTCGGCAACTCGTACCTTCGTCAACTTGTACCGTCAGTTAAGACAACTCGTATCACCACGTACATGTAAGTCGTAGTCGTACCGTCAATGTTAAGCCGGCTGGATCGACTAGGACATACTGTATGTAGTGAATATTGTTCTTACATAACAAATATGTGACCTGTCACCACAAAATGAGAGTAAAGTTGCACAATGTGATTTGGAGATATGGCCATCCAAAGTCAAAATATGAAGGGGTGGTCAATTTTAAGATTTTGCGTAATTTGAAAAGCCAAAGTCCTCCTCTACATATTCCCATATTTTGGGTGAGATCAGATGATCAAAAACCTCTTAAATTACGCGATTTTGCATAGTTATTGTTTGGATTAAAGTCCATTAGTGGTCTAATTTACACGGTAATTAAATATGCAAATCAGGTCCTCGTAAGTATCCTACGCTTTCAAAATTTTGATATGTTGTTGTTGATACAATAGTTTGTATGTGTGGACAATTTCAAGAAGAAATAATGATTAGAACATAGTTGTTGCTATGCTCAATCGAATCTTACTTGTCCTGTTATGTAATCTTTTGCGTATTTTGTTCAAGATGTTTAAAGTAAGTTTTCTCACAAACACGTTTTGTGAAACCCATGACATTCTAGAGCACTGTGAAAAGTATTTATTGCAAAACCCCCAAGTGTTATGTACCATTGGAAAGCTCTCTTTCTCAAGAAATTGAAAATACCAATATCTAAATTTTCAATATTTCCGACTTTACTCTCATTTTGTGGTGACAGGTCACATATGTTCTTCGTCCGTAATAATTAACTCTTTGATTCGTCTAAACGAGTTGGATATACAGTAATTTCAGGGCTTACTGGATTGTATTAATGAACACATGTACAAATCGTATGCCAAGAAAAAAGTTAGGGCAAAAATGGGTCAAATCTCGTATTTATATATTTCGTAACGTTCTTTTTTTTTGTGGTGGTCTGCCAGATCCACATTCAGGAGTCTGACTCCTTTTCTGGCCACTCTTCTGGTACTACTCATAGAATTATTGGTACATGTAACATCACTTGCAGTACTTCTAATGTCATATATCTCATCTCTTGCAGGTTTTGTGGAGTTCAGTATGTCGGAGAGACCAAAAATGCCCTAAAAAAGCGTTTCTACGGTCATCGATCGACTGTCAACACCAAGAAACTGGATACCCCTGTAGGACATCACTTTAACCAGCCTAACCATTGCATTTCTGATATGATTCTTCAGGGCATAGAATCACTTGGCCTTAGGAAAGACTCAGTCCGCCTCAGCCGGGAGAAAGTCTGGATGAATCGTCTTCGGACTATTCAACCACATGGGCTTAACATCCAACTAGGAAATGATTAACTTCTATTTTTTCTCCATTTGTCATCTGTTTCAGATTCATTCCTTGCCAGAATTTTGTTTTTGTTTGTTCTCACTTCTCTGGTTTTCCTCAAACCCCCCCCCCCCCCCCCCCTCCTCATTACTCCTATTCATACTTCTTTGTTAGTTCTTCCCTTTGATCTCCACCCTGGACCCTTTTCCTTGTGGCTTTACCCCTTCTGTTTTTGTTGCTACCCCGCCTTTGATCCTACCCACACTGACCTCACCCTTTAATCCCTCAGCCTAATCCTCCTTTTGTTGTTTGTTCCATTGAACTCTGTGCTTTTTTCTTTTGTGTTTTTTCAGTGTCCATGATGTGCATCATGCTGTATATTGCCCTATATGTTTGTTTCTTGTACACAGTCATTTAGTCTCTGAAGAAGATCTTGTTAAGATCGAAATATTAGGCCCTCTTAACTTATTTATTTGTTCTTTTTTTTTGACGTCTTTTGTATTTTATATTAGATTTTGCTAGAAAAGGAATATGGTCATTCCAGCAGGTTGGGACACGTGCATATTTTGCCATTTCACCTATAAGATTTAGTTTTCTTGGGAAGAATGAACTATTTTTCTTGTCAATGATGGTTGAAACTAGAGAGTTACAAAAAGACCTATTGAATGATACCAAATTTGGTGACATTAGTTATTTTATTTTTTAGATATTTCATAAAACATGGTGGCGTGCAAGGCTAGTTAGGACGTAACATGTGTGACAAAAATTGAGTAGTTTTAAGTATGCAACTTGCACATTAATAAATTAATTTAACACCCCTTTGCTAATAAAGTAGCATAAAAAAACATGAGAAATAGTAATTGTAAGTCATATCTTTCTTGTTTACGTCATTTATTTTGTTAGAGCTCACCAAAAATGAGTAGTGTAGACGTAACACAAGGTGTCCACTTTTGTAACATTTTGTTTGGGGGTGTAGTATTTTCCCTTTGCTTCAAAGCAAGTCTAAAATGACTTAAATTCATCACATCTGACTTGATTTATGAGAAAATTATTCATAAAGTTGGAAAATAGTTTCACTTTTTCAAATATGACGAGAAATCAGGTCATTTTGGGGTACGGTGTCCATGTTACGTCTGAACAATTTAAAACTATTTGTTTCTATAACTGGTAAATAAGCTCAATAGGATGTGTAGAACTAACGTTGTACCAAATAACTGGACACAACAGACACAAACTACACAAACTAGACTTGCATTTCATTCATGTGTGAATTATTCCATTTTAGATTTGTGGTGTCCATGTTACGTCTGCACTGTGGTTTGGTAACAAATGTTGCAATTGAACACAATATGAAACATTTACCAACTTATAAACAATAAAAATAGAATATGGTGACATGCTCAGATATTTAAATATGAAAAGATTTTTGTTTTAACAATATGCATAACATTTATGAGTGATTTAATAATTATACACCGTGTCCATGTTACGTCTGCACTGTAAAATATGCTACTTTTGTTTGGCATTTTCTTGTATTAGGTTTTAGTTACCTGTTTTATGCATAATCATATCAAAAAACTGACCACCTAAGTTTAGAGCCATGTAATTCATTGCTTTCATGATATCATAGGTGATTGTTCTCAATATTTGACACAGGATGTAACATGGGCACGGTGTCCATGTTACGTCTGCAACACACCATTTTAAGATGCAATTCCCAAGATTTAAGACAAATTGTACAACATAGCTACTAAAATTAAATTTATACTATCCAAGTCTATAAACTAAACTAATATAATGCTACTTATAGCACAGTATTTGTTGTTAATTCAAGTTTTGTATAAGTTTTCTTGTTTTAATTACACGATGAGAAAAGTAATTTGCTACGATTTTGTTGTTGTGATTTTCAACCCTTTGTAGAATTCATGTATAAGAAAGTTTACTTATTTGCAAAAAACTTAATGGTTTCTATCATTTTGACTAAGATATGGCAATATACAATGTGATCCAAGCTGATTATTAAAAATCTAATCTCAAATTGGTGTCCATGTTACGTCTGCACAAAATTATTGACATTACTACCTTACGGTGCCATTATGAAAAAAATGATTAATTATATGGTAATAAAAATATTATATGTTGAATGTACATAAGTATATGATACCATAATGATAAAATAGTAATCTTGCAAGCAATTTGAAATTTTTACTCATAAGTCAGTAATGTCACACTCTGTGTCCCAACCTGATGGAATGACCCATATATGAAATTATATAAAAAAATGGTTAAAAACGTACTACATGATTACCTACTACATAATGTAGACCCATGTGACCCGCTCCTACGAAACCCGACATAAGTCGCACAGGCTATTTCGAGATACATCTCGTCAAAGTTGAAATGGGGCAACAAATCTAGCGGACATCGCTTTTTGTTTCTCGTTATTTTTTTATTATTTAATATCTATACCGGTACTAGAAAGTACAAAAATCATGCATTTATTGAGGCAAACTGCCCTAAAGGTGGTAATTTATTTCCAAAATTCGAAATAAATTCCTCATAAAATTTGAATTTTTGTATGGTTAAAAAAGTTAGTTTAGTACCAAATGAAAGCTGAAGATGTGTACTAAATGGAAATAACAATATTTCACTTAAAAAAAAACCCACTTATGTCTGGTTTTGTGGGAGCAGGTCACATATTTTGTTTGAGAAAATTATAAATGAGTACTACGATATTGTAAATTGTTGTCTTAACTGAAGGTACGAGTTGCCCAAGGTACGAGTTGCCCAAGGTTTGAGTTGACTCGAAAGCAATTCGGGCGATTCACAATGCAGTGCGCCACCAAGCGTTTGACTCAAAAGAGCCACTTTTAAACTTTATGGTCGAGTACTTCCGTACATCATACTGTAGTGAAATATCTATTCTTCATTGTTCACGCGAGGTACAACACAAACATAAATGTAACCGGAAGCGTCCTTGATTAAAACATTGTTATTTGCAGAAAAAAAAATTGGAACTTTAATCGTGCGCGTCCAAAAAGACGTAAAAACTGATGAGGTCAAGCAAAATGAATACCGTTTTTCAAACTGATGCCGACTTTTTCCCATGATGCACTGCGGATATAGCAGGATTTGCGCCTCCAACGGCAGCTTCTATGTATTGTGAATCGCTCGAATTGAAGAACAGGTTTCTGTAAGGGTGTTGGTAAAAGTCGGAGGTGGTCGGAGCTAGCCGGAGGTAGCTTAATACTGTTGTATACGCTTTGTATAGTTTCCCATACAGATTACTGATTACACTGAATACAATATTATACCTCTGGGTTTCCACAGACTACCAAAATGTAATTTTGGTATAATTGTATTCAGTGTAATCAGTAATCTGTATGGGAAACTATATAGCGTATACAACAGTATTAAGCTACCTCCGGCTAGCTCCGACTTTTACCAACACCCTTTCTGTAATTAATGTCCTTGTTTCTGATATCCAGTAGGATTGTTTTTTATAATTGCAAATGGCCAATAGTGATTAAATATCTGTAACGAATACAGGTCAACTCTTGCGCGGACCAACTCTTGCGCGAACCATCTCTTTGAATTGAATCCTCCAAAATCAACTCATCTTGTTGCCATTCATCCTCAATCCACCAAAATACATACTCCAAAACTCCAAGGGGGATTTTGGAGGATTGAGGAGGGTTAGGGTTAATGCTTAAAAGCCCTCATTGAACTTCTGCCCAGTTCTGTCTCGTTTTGCTAGAGCCCCTCACATACTCGTATACTCAGATAAGTTTCATGGCATGTTTTATATCTGGGATGTGTTTATGTTTGTTTTTATTTCAATTTCAGGGCAGTGGGAGTAAGGATGACAAAAGTCCAACTGATGAGCAAGCCAGAACGCCCAGTCCTGTAGAACCCATTCGTTATAAGGTACCAGTGTTGTAGTCGAGTCGCCTATGTCGAGTCCGAGTCCGAGTCCCGAGTCCCGAGTCCCGAGTCACTTGGTCCGAGTCCCGAGTCACTTGGTCCGAGTCCGAGTCGAGAGTCACGAGTCACTTGGTTCGAGTCCGAGTCCCGAGTCACTTGGTCCGAGTACGAGTCTGAGTCACGAGTCACTTGGTTCGAGTCCGAGTCACGAGTCACGAATCACTTGTTTAAATAATTAAATAGTTAAAATACTTCAACCAGTTCACTTAGATGACTGGATCACTATTGATCGCAAATTATGTCGTAAAATAAGAATTGGAAATGACAAAATAAAACACGTTTAATTTAAACAAAGTTATGTGCCTGCAGTTAATTGTTGTAGCGACTAGCGAACTGACGTGACGTGACGTGACCAAGCGTGTGTGGTGGATATGGTTGCGTGTGTCGACATGTGTGAAAACTGGTGCAAACAACACACAGCCATCTCAGTGCAATATACAGGCGGTGTTTTTACAGGTACCAGACATGCCAGACTATGGTCAGCTTCGGTTGCGTCTATGGCTAGATCAGCGCGTAAGCCGCCTATGTTTTAACATTAAAAAGAGGTAGCGATATAGCCGCAGCCAGCTAAAGCCGTCATTCGGATTCCGGAGACGAATTCCTATTTCCCCGGTAATATGCATCAAGCAGTGGCTATGGTGTTAAGGTTGACAGAATACCAGCGTTAATATTGGTGTCGTGCACAATAATGCTTTTACAGAAATATATCCCAGTGTTATTATGCGTATTGAACATACACATGTACATTTTACGTGCGCTGTACACTACATGGTCATAGCAACACAGTAATCACGAACACTATTACTTGCAACATCAGTGTAACTGCTTATTTCGTGTGCTAAACGTTAATATTCCTCCATGTGCGTGACGATCGGATCATTGGAATTGTTTTTAATATTTACAAAAAACAAAAAAAGGTATTGTTGCTGAAAATACGTGACTCGAGTCACGAGTCCTCGAGGTCAAGTCCGAGTCATGGACTTGACCTTTTTAGTTCGTTACAACAGTTTTGAAATGTTCAAAACGATCGTTGCACCGTAACGATTTAATCCCATTCGCCCATTGTCCTTGTGTATTCGCGTACAAATTCTTCCTCTTCCTTGTCAATCCTCAATTTCAGATCTGGTTCGCTGAAAAAAACAATTGTCACAGTGGGACTGGGCTTAACATTCCATACATTGACCACCATTGACGTTTATCTGTTTATTGTCCAAATTGTCCATCTTTTCCCCCATTATACTTGTGTACACACAGAGTGAAGCTAGGAAATTTACCAACGATCCTGCAGCTGAAGCAGAGGTGAGTATTGCTTTGTGACGTTTTTATCCGTCATCTGTTTTGAATTCTGGAAAAACTTTGCTTGTACACACGTCCTCCGAAGCGAATTGGTGTACGAGAAAATGCAATGGTCTCCAGACGGTATATGAATGAACGAACACATAAATAACATAAAATGACTCTCAGACCGGTCTTAAGTTAAGACGAGTTCAGCCGCGTTGCTAAAGGAAGTTAGGATGTGTTGAACGTGTCTTAAATTTTCTGAAAATTATCCTAGATGTAAGACGACTTGTGAGTTCAGACGAGTAACCCTTCCAAAGATGCATCTTAATATTTTGTCAAATTGGCCGCAGATTATTAAAAGCATTGAGAAGGAGTACTTTAGCGACGAGGATTTTGATGGCAGCGAGTACGAACTTCTCAAGGTGCCTGAGTTGGAGAAGATTGAGCTGGGCAAGTTGACCGCTGATAGAGACCGACTCAGGAGGCAACGCCAGGCGGTGAGTTCTCATCACGCTCAACTCTCATCACGCTCAACTCTCATCACGCTCAACTCTCATCACGCTCAACTCTCTCATCACGCTCAACTCTCTCATCACGCTCAACTCTCTCATCACGCTCAACTCTCTCATCACGCTCAACTCTCTCATCACGCTCAACTCTCTCATCACGCTCAACTCTCTCATCACGCTCAACTCTCTCATCACGCTCAACTCTCTCATCACGCTCAACTCTCTCATCACGCTCAACTCTCTCATCACGCTCAACTCTCTCATCACGCTCAACTCTCTCATCACGCTCAACTCTCTCATCACGCTCAACTCTCTCATCACGCTCAACTCTCTCATCACGCTCAACTCTCTCATCACGCTCAACTCTCTCATCACGCTCAACTCTCTCATCACGCTCAACTCTCTCATCACGCTCAACTCTCTCATCACGCTCAACTCTCTCATCACGCTCAACTCTCTCATCACGCTCAACTCTCTCATCACGCTCAACTCTCTCATCACGCTCAACTCTCTCATCACGCTCAACTCTCTCATCACGCTCAACTCTCTCATCACGCTCCACTCTCTCACCACACTCCACTCTCTCACCACACTCCACTCTCTCACCACACTCCACTCTCTCACCACACTCCACTCTCTCACCACACTCCACTCTCTCACCACACTCCACTCTCTCATCACACTCCACTCTCTCATCACACTCCACTCTCTCATCACACTCCACTCTCTCATCACACTCCACTCTCTCATCACACCCAACTCTCTCATCACACCCAACTCTCTCATCACACCCAACTCTCTCATCACACCCAACTCTCTCATCACACTCTACTCTCTCATCACACTCCACTCTCTCATCACACTCCACTCTCTCACCACACTCCACTCTCTCACCACACTCCACTCTCTCACCACACTCCACTCTCTCACCACACTGCACTCTCTCACCACACTCCACTCTCTCACCACACTGCACTCTCTCACCACACTGCACTCTCTCACCACACTGCACTCTCTCACCACACTGCACTCTCTCACCACACTGCACTCTCTCACCACACTGCACTCTCTCACCACACTGCACTCTCTCACCACACTGCACTCTCTCACCACACTGCACTCTCTCACCACACTCCACTCTCTCACCACACTCCACTCTCTCACCACACTCCACTCTCTCACCACACTCCACTCTCTCACCACACTCCACTCTCTCACCACACTCCACTCTCTCACCACGCTCCACTCTCTCACCACGCTCCACTCTCTCACCACGCTCCACTCTCTCACCACACTCCACTCTCTCACCACACTCCACTCTCTCACCACACTCCACTCTCTCACCACACTCCACTCTCTCACCACACTCCACTCTCTCACCACACTCCACTCTCTCACCACACTCCACTCTCTCATCACACTCCACTCTCTCATCACACTCCACTCTCTCATCACACCCTACTCTCTCATCACGCTCAACTCTCTCATCACGCTCAACTCTCTCATCACGCTCAACTCTCTCATCACGCTCAACTCTCTCATCACGCTCAACTCTCTCATCACGCTCAACTCTCTCATCACGCTCAACTCTCTCATCACGCTCCACTCTCTCATCACGCTCAACTCTCTCATCACGCTCCACTCTCTCACCACACTCCACTCTCTCACCACACTCCACTCTCTCACCACACTCCACTCTCTCACCACACTCCACTCTCTCACCACACTCCACTCTCTCATCACACTCCACTCTCTCATCACACTCACAAGGCGAGACAATTTGTAGGAAACAACATTTTGCTCTAATCATTTTCTTTTCCCATTGGTCAGGTTTCAAAGAAGGTTTCTGATGTGGTGTTGGAAAATCAGTCTTCATACAGTAGGGTAAGAAGTTCAATTTAATTATTCTCTCGCTCCTTTATGCACGTTTTGTACTACAGTGGAACACCGCTATACCGAACATTCGGCTATACCGAACACCATCCTTGGCTTTCGATTTTTGTGTAAAAAAATACCGAACTTTGTTGAACAAAAATGTCAACGAATTAACATAATCCACTATTCTTTGCTGCCTATTTTTTATTAATTTTTTGTTCAAACATAATGAATAGAAGGTAAAAGCCAACCGTTTCTTTTGGATTCGGTGTGATGAATAAGCTTGTACATATGTAACCTGTTCTAATGAAACTCGGACAAAGTCGCACAATGTTTTTTATTACAATGTACTAGTGAAGTCATTTCGGGGTGGATTTTACTATTTTGAGGTTTTTGTTTTTTCTGAATCACTAACTATTAATCTACAATCTCCCAAAATTTGAACATAATCCGGCACCCAGAAGTGTGTTTTTGGGTCGATTTTGAGAAACAATTGTGTATAAATTATAGGCTTTTCTGAACCTCGAAGCTCTTTATCTCATAATGAGGTTGTCAGGGTTTTATCACTAAATCCTCCTACCAGGGGAGATAGGGTAAGGGTACAATGTAAACGGTACATTATTTAAAGCTGAGAACCTAGAGAATTTGAAAAAAATAAAAATCTAAAAACTAAAATTGTCAACTTTGTCCGGGTTTTGTTGAAGCAGGAAGCATTATACATGTATGTATATAATTACATGATTCAATGGTCGACGCCCGTTCAAAGTCAATTAAAGTCCTTGCACCTGATGGTACTAATTTTTCAAAATGACGTCCTTTTTAACCAGTTCGCGCCTGGATTATTTTAAAATCACCGCTACAGCCTATTGATACTGTATGAATGAAGCCTGAGACGAAGACAAAGCTGGGGTTCGAAAAACAGCCAAAGGCATGCAAACCAACGCGCATTTCTATTGGTCCATTCGCTTGGACATCTAAGGTGTTCTCACAAATGTTCATCGACCTCCCACGTAAAAATTCAAATTAATCGGAAAAATTGTAGAACTTAATGTACAGAACGTGAAATAAAGCCTTGCTATTATATATTATACAGAATAAGAAACATAAAAGACTGAAAAGCTACGTAAACGCCAATGAAATTAAATATATTGGTAGAAATTGTCATTTCACCAGGGGTGGACGTTCATATCATGTATTGACAATTTAAGAGGCCGTTAAACTCTGCGTGGCTCAGGATGACAAATTTAGGTCGATTTTTTTTAGAGTTTGAGTTTAGAGAGATTTTCATTAAGCACACGAACTCTATTGAATGTCCCCATAACATCAAGTACCAGAGTTGTATTCCAGTCGCAAGTAACTGGTTGAACAATGACAAAGGAATGCTTTTGTGAGCAGTTCATCTGAACAGCAAGTGACTTGACTTGAGACTGACGGACTTGTGATGGACTTGCGGGGACTTGCGAGGACTTGCGGGGACTTGCAGGGACTTGCGGGGACTCGAATACAACTCTGTCATGTACTAAAAGAAGATGTGGACATGGCTGAGTATCAATGAAAACTACTCCTAAAAGCCTGTAAAAGACCTACTTTTTTCCAGATTTTACCCTCCACAAGTTCTACTTTTGTACAATTTTTTTTTGAAATTTTGATTCTACATTTCTCCTACTTTTTTACAATGGTCTCCAATTTCATAGAGCTGCTAAGCACAAAAATTTGCTTAGCATGACAATTTGTCGTTGGCAAAAACAAGGTTACAGACCAAATTTTCACCTGATCTTTATTGTTCTGGATGAAAAACACGTATAATTTTGGCTGTTAACCTGTTTTTAATGAGCAAGACTTTTTGGTGCTAAGCAAATTGTTTTGCTTAGCAGCTCTATAAAATTGGCCCCTGATCGTAAAAAAAACATATTTCATGGAAAGTGCAGGCAATGTTTATTCTTCATTGACTTGTAATTTTTGTTTACTGCTGGAAGTAACTTTGATGTCACTGCATTGCATGGATAGTGAATGCTGTTGTTGTTTGTGTTTAACAGGAGCTACAGCGAGTGACTGACCTCCAGGCTAGCTTACAGACGGCCAACATCATCTGTACTAATGGCAGAAGGTATGCACTTTGTGTTCACTGTTTTTGTTTGAGCTAGGCTAGACGTCCCTCTCCCCCACCCCCCCCCAAAAAAAAAAAAAAAAAAAGAAAAGAAAAAATAATAACAAATCAATAAAAAATACAAATATAGAGGTTAGTATATGGTTCAACTTTAAAGTTGAGGGCTCATTTTCTGTTAAAGAATAAAGGTAGGATACACCACTAGTAACGCTAAATTAGCCATATATTGAGCCAATCTGTGAAACAAATTAAAAGAAGCTAATTTCAACTGATTTTGGTGGGTATGGGTATGGACAACTACCAAAAAAAAGGAAGGAGGGATAGGGGTTGGGGAACTTTTTTTATTAGAGGTCAAAGGTCATTGACCCCTGCCTAAATCACTAAAAATTATATTTCAGCAACAAAATATGGTATATAGATGATCTTGGTGTCAAAATGCACAGAATTACAAAAGAAGTTGACATCAAATAATTATTGACCCTTGGGACCAAATCCTGACCTCCGAAAATGAGGTCAAAGGTCAAAAAACTATTTTATTACTAAAATGTCATTTATAACAGGAAAATTATCATTAAATAAAAATGAGCACAAACAAATCGAAGAGACTAATTTTAACTTACGTGGCGGGTATGGGAGTTATTATTTATTCTAGGAGCAGAGGTCAAAGGTCATTGACCCTGGACTAAAACACTATAAATTGTATCTCGGCAACAACATTGTATGATCTTGGTATCAAAATGGTCATAATTACACTGGAAGTAGAAAAATGTAAATTCTTGTGATATAAATGTAGGATACAAATTGACCGCCACATATGACCTTAAAGGTCAAAGGTAATTATTCGAAGCCCCATATTGAATCCACAAAGCACCACCCTAGAGATATACGTATAACATAAAACAACATGAATTATGTCTTTGTTTAAGAAGAGATTACTCATAACACCTAGTTACCCTACATGTACATGTACCCTGACTAGTTACCCCAGTGAAGTGAGATGTCCCAAAAGTTTCCTATTAATAAGAAGAGGAGTTTGGTGCATCTTGCAGAGAGTCTTGTATACAGCAGAGAGATTCAGCACACCCTAAGTCGGTATTTGGCGGCTTAATCAAGGGCGAAGTGACTGGAACAACCGTATATGTACCCATTTAAAAGACTTTGAGGAGAGGGTTGAATTATTCAAGGACCAACTTAAAAAGCGCGGATACACAAACGAAGACCTAGCCCTTCCTCAAAGGGGCGAGCCTTCCGCGGACTCTAAGCGTGAAAAAAACAAAAAAAAACACACCACAATACCCCACTGGTGTTCGTCCTACCATACTACCCACGAGTCGCGCACCCAGCTCTAAAATGGGCTCTCCTCAAACACTGGTACTGGATTAGTGAAAACGAATACCTAAATACATGTAAGCTATTTGATACCCAACCCTTGGCATACAAACGGCACAAAAACATAAAATATGAACTTGTTCGATCTAGGACTAAAGCACCTCCACAATCCAACCAAGAAGAAAACAACCTGGATGAGGAGAATGTGCAAATCCTATTGGAACTATTGGAAGAACAAAACAATGATCAAAGAAATGGCTCTCAAGACTAAAACAAAATAAATAAGTCAAGATGCCTTCCTTTCGATCAATACCCCCAAAAAAGCCGGTATTTGTCCTTGCAATCTGTCATATAAACCAACACACAAATATAAAAACAAGGAAAAAGAAAAGTAAACTGAAAGAATGGTGACTGATGAAGTGCATAATATAGCACACAAAAATATGCCCTGCTCCCTTCCAAAAAAGGAGAGAAAAAGGGGACGGCATATTATTACCGGTAATAATCAATCACTGAGTGAACTAAAAACAAAGGACCACTGTTGCAATACACAAACCACAAACCAAAAAAAAAAAAAAAAAAAAGGTTAAGAATTACGCTCCGGAGAGGCCAGTCAAACAACCACTCTCTGGCATACCGGGCATACCCACTAGATAACGTACAATTACAGATTTAACTCTGCCAGTCACAAATACAATTCATATGATACTTGTCAGCAGAACCGCGTCTCAAGAAAATAACGAAAAACACGGAGGGGTTCTCTTGAAACTTGTACACGTAACCCCCCCCCCCCCCCTCCTCCTACCGACTGCAATCTCAGAAAAAAACGTGGCCAGAACTGACTTCCCAGAAGCGTATATCACTAAGAAAAAACTTACATTAAGAATTACGCTCTGGGCAATATAGTTACGCAACCACACTGCTGGCATACCAGCAAATCATAAATATACAGATTTATCTCTGCAGACCAGCAACAAACATACAATCCTATGATACTTCACGCAGCAAAACTGTTGCAGCATCTCCAAAACAATAATGAAAACGATAAGAAATAGTTCTGACTTGTGACAACTTCCATAAACACCCTCCCCTTCCCATAGTAGAATGAGTTCTGATTCACTGCAGCTAACTCTGGGATTGATCAAACAAACAACAACAAATAAACTTATCATTCCTAGAAGTATGCCTGCATAAACCGGTTTCCCTTTGCTATTTTCTTGCAAAAGCACTTCATCTTTAACTAAAAAACCTAATAGTCTCACAGAAAAAGAAAACAATTCCACATAATCCAGCGTTAGACATCCTTCAATTTAATGTCCTTCCCATGTGACTGAGAATCGTTTTAATAATAAAAAAACGTAGGCTGAATGTATGATTACGCTCCTTCCCAATAAACACCAAACATAATTATAAATGCACATATACTTTACATACACAAACTATTTGACACTTATGAATTTTAATCCCCCCCCCCCCCCCCCGCCCAATTGCTCATTTTTACCTTTAACCTCGTATTTTGGTGGTGAAGAATCCATTTCATATTGTGTTTGTCTCCTAGTATAATTCTGTGCATTTGGAAACCAAGATCATCTAGGCCTACGAAAAACATACTGCTGCTGAGATACAATTTATAATGTTTTAGTGCAGGGTCAAAGACCTTTGACCCTCAGAAAGGGAATTTCCCCCTCCTTCTTTGCTCTTGGAATAATTAATAACCCCCATACCCGCCACAATAAGTTGAAATTAGCCTCTTAGATTTGTTTTTGTTCATGGTAATTTTCCTGTTATTTTAGTAATATGACATTTTAGTAATACGTCTATTTTTGACCTTGGACCTCTTTTCTAAGGGTCAGCAGTTATTCTATGTCATCTTCTTTCATAATCCTGTGCATTTTGACACCAAGATCATCTATACCATATTTTGTTGCTATAAATATGATATTTTAGTAATAAAATTGTTTTGTGACCTTTGACCTCATTTTCGGAGGTCAGGATTTGGTCCCAAGGGTCAATAATTATTTGATGTCATCTTCTATTTTAATTCTGTGCATTTTGACACCAAGATCATCTATATACCATACAAGTCAAAGGTAAAATGCTCTGAGAGCATAATAAAAGGGCCAACGGGTTTCCAGTTAAAGTAAAATGCTGTGCGAGCATTCCAGCTAAAGTAAAATGCTGTCTCAGCACTGCACTCGCGTCAAAAAGGAAGTGGACAAGAGAATGCCAACGGGTTTTACCTCTTACCCCCCCCCCCCCCCCCAACAAGCGCAGACCGAGCGAAAGGTCAGCAGGTGTGGGCCACTAGTTCGGTGTGGGCGGGTCGAAACCGTTGCCCTCCCACCTCGCCCCCTCCTCCCATAGCAGCATGGACTCACAATCGGGTAGTCTAAAGCACCGACTCAATGAGCCAATGAGAGAGACACACACGCATTGGAGGGGAAAGCGCTGCACTCTCTGCGAGAGAGAGAAGGCCGCAACGCAAGAGAGTGGGAAGGCGATCACCGGCTATGTAACGCGGTCGGTGGTCACGTAGCTGAATAACTGGCACGAAATGGACGGCGCGTAAACAATAACTCGTGCTCGCGCGATAGTAGGGCGGATGAGCACGAGCTTATAAATAAGCTTATAATGGGCTTATTAACGGATAATCTCGACGCGCGCTGTGGGCCCACGGTGAAGTTCACTTCTTACCCGCTCTGTGCGCGCTGTGTATCAAGTAGTAAGTATGCTGCTGTTGGCGCTCACATGTTTCCGTGCAAAAGTTGTTGAGTATTGAAGCAGCATATATCGAACATTGGTGATAGTACTCTTTATAGCAACGCAAAACCAAAATTGAACTCCATTCAAGCCGTAATGGCTATCTTACGATGACCCACCAGCATTAGTGTATGCAAATAAATGCAGTGATAACGGTACGGTGCTAACCAGTTAACATCTACTGCTCGGTGGGAGGGCAACGGTTTCGACCCGCCCACACCGAACTAGTGGCCCACACCTGCTGAACTTTCGCTCGGTCTGCGCTTGTTGGGGGGGGGGGGGGGGGGTAAGAGGTAAAACCCGTTGGCATTCTCTTGTCCACTTCCTTTTTGACGCGAGTGCAGTGCTGAGACAGCATTTTACTTTAGCTGGAATGCTCGCACAGCATTTTACTTTAACTGGAAACCCGTTGGCCCTTTTATTATGCTCTCAGAGCATTTTACCTTTGACTTGTCCACTTCCTTTTATTTAGTAGCTTGTGTTTGAACAGTAAGAAGTTTTTCGCGCGCCGACAGATTGCAGTCACCGTCCGCCGCCATGGCAACAAGCTCACGCAAGCGCGCTTCGAGCGCGTCACGGTTGTCGGCGCGACTGTCGTAAGCGGCAAACTCGGCGTCGACAGCAGCCGACTGCAACTGCCGCAGACGCTCGCGCTGCTCTTTGCGCTTCGGTTGCGCCCGCTTTTGCGGTGGCGGCGCTGCGCTGCTTGGCTGCGCGGATGTGCTGGTGGCGGCGCGCTTGGGCAGATTTTTCACTGCAACGCTCGCGCGCTTCTTTTTGGCTTTCGCCGTACGAACGCCAGCGACGTGACCGAGCATCGTCATGTCGGCGCCGGGCGACTGTACGATTTGCATGGCAGGCGTTGGGAGCGACGTCTGCTCGACCGTCACGGGCGGCGCCAGCAGCGCTTTTGCGCCCGTTTGCGCCCACCACTGCGCATCCTCTTTGAAGAGGAGCTCGATGATGGTGGCCGGCGACGGCAGCAGCAGCGCTTTGACGCCCGTGTGCGCCCACCACTGCGCATCCTCCTTGAAGAGGCGGGCGATACGCCGCTTGTGCGTGCGCAGTCGGCGCATTTTCTCGTATGCCGCGTAGAGGCGCGCGCAAATGTACTCGGAGGGTAGACTTGACCCAAGTCGGACTTACCATGAAGTTAAGACTACCAATTTGCTTTCGTCAATCCGGCCGAATAGTTATGTGCTTTGTTGGCCTTAGAAAAAAGGCGCCGTCATCTGGTTGTCGTTCCGCTATCGGCATCAACGCGATGTCATCATGTCAGTGCAGTAAATCCGACTTGACGGATCGGCCAATCAAACCCCCTGCGGTGATATGTAGTTATTCATAAATTATTTGCATACGCATCACATGGTTATGCGATGTATGCCAAATAAGTCCGCCAATCGGTACGGACTCGCTAGACCGCTAACGGACTATGGAGGAATGGTAGGCAGTACTGTCACTAGATGCCTTTTTCAAATTAAATAACTGCGTCCATACTTCGTTTATTTAGTTAGAGTATGGTATAGTGCAAACTTAACGGCCAGACAATGTACACGATAGCAAGACTATTAAACCGTTTGTACATTTACACATAATGTACACTATGCACATGTGTATGTACATTGTACATCACAATGTCCACGTATGTCCGTCACACAACTGGGTCAAAGTTCATATTATTACAGATATATGCTAATTTATACAATTCTGCAATTTGATTGGCCGCTACCGTTTTCGGCAGATGAGCCCATAGGTTGTGTACAAACGTGTGGCAGATCCGTCAAGTCGGGATTTCTGAACCACACATGAGCATGGGTGGCGCATGAGGGCGCACTACTGATAAGCGTGGACGTGACGCGAGGCGCACAGTGTGGATGACCATGAGCAATGTTACCACATAATCCCGACTTGGATCAAGTCTACTCGGAGGGCAGCTGGCTGCACTTGCCGGCACACTTCTGTTTGTGCGGCAGTGAGGTGCCCTTGTACTGCGGCGGGCTGTCGTTGCAGAGTGTCAGCTCACTCTCTCGCTTGGTGATGGTGAGCGGCGCCGGCGCATGGAACTTGGGGCGTCGCTTTCGATGCGGAATGCGCGCCATGCGGTCGCGACGCGCGTCCAGCCATATGTGCATGAACTGCGTGTAGATCGAGCAGCTGCACGTGGTGGGCCGGACGCCTGTCGTCGCGTGGCTGCGCGGAGTGACTGCGCCGACGCCGATTGATCTTATGCGCCCTATCGCGCGAGCACGAGTGCGCCCGCGCGCGATGCGCCGCCTGCGTGCCCGGCATGTGCGCTTGTATCTCGTGCGCGTCGCTAGTGTACTGCGACTGGCTGCTGTCGACGAGTGGCAGCTCACTCTCCCGCGCCCCGTAGGGTTTGCGACGCAGTCGGCGACGCGGCAACGCCTTGGGTGGCCGTCGCTTGTCGGCCGCACTGCGCGCCATTATTTTTTTTAGTTTTGTGTTTTGTTTGAGCGAAGGAAACCTGCAAAAAAACACAATGTAAGTTTGCCGATGTGCGAACAAACAGCAAACGGTTGTTGAGTATAGATGCAAGTTGACACCTCGGTACACGTTGTTCCCACACAGAACAGAACCACCCGTTACAGTTAGTCGAGCCACTAACCTACCCGACTCTAAATAAACCAATCAGCCTACTTTACCGTCAGACCTACGGTGTTGCGTCTTGCCACAGACCTACGGGCTACTAGTATGTAAATACTATATAGTACTGTACACCATTACATTGTTCTCCGTATACCCATTAGCTCCTACCCTGTGAGGAGATAGCACTATAGTCAATAGCAGCTGCTACTTCGTTGTTTCTGTCTTAATTGTCTAAATTTGTCACTTTTGAAGCCAAAATACGTTTTAGCTTCGTTATTTTGGGTGTTTTGTTACTTTTTTTAACCTCCCCCCCCCCCCCCTCCTGCGAGTCGGCGTCGTCGTTGTCATCGGCGAACGTCTGCGATTGTGATGATATTGTCCAGCGTCAAGTTGCCGTTGTGCTTCACTACAAAGGGCACACTGTGACTGCTGCAAAAAAGCGAAATAGTTTGACAATTTTCAGCAGGAAATGAAACAAAATTGCGGCAGAAGCAAGAAAGTTAGACAGAAACACAGAATTGACCGAAATTGCCGATAATTTGAAGCGATTCAGACAGCGAAAATTATTACCAGAGCTGAAATTTGTGGTTGTGTGCGCAAGCGTTTTGGCGGCATTTGCGCAGCGCACACTTGCAAACAACGCCGCACAATTGCGCAGTACATGCGCACTGACACTAGCAAATGTTAAAACGCCCGAAACTCACAAAAACGCAAGAAATATCACACATCCTTGCACCGAGTTTCACTTAAGAATGCATTCATTCACATATGCTTTTAGTGCCGTTTTCGTCGAACTGAGGAAATTCACATGTCAGATGGTCAGATTCGTATGACAACCCCCTCTGAGAAGTCGAAAATCAAAATTCTGTCCCAATAGAACTCACGCCCTTGATCTCCTGATCATTTTTGTTATATGGGTTCTTTTCGATTCCGTGGAGCGATCGCGAGTTATTCCAGTCGGACTGAAGAAGAAAGAAAGAAGAATAAAATTAACGCAAAATCGGTTCACTGGCAAAGTAAGGGTGCCGCGGCGCTGCCACTCCCAGCCGGGCGAACCCGTTGGGTGTGACGCTCCCGCGTCACCCTCACATGTCAGATGGTCAGATTCGTATGACAACCCCCTCTGTCGTCGAACTGAGGAAATTCATTCACATGTCAGTTGCAACCCAGTCTCCTTCTTAAATTGTGTACATATCACAATTGACCAACAATTGTGTGTATATCACAATTTAAGAAACTGTACATGCGCAGTAATGCTGGCAAAACGGAGGTTGGCCCTCAAAGAGTGAATAAACAAGTGTATGGTGTTCTTATTAGTTGCAGTAGTTGTTTAAGTTTGGGATTGGAAAAGGAAAAAGTCGGGTTAGGGTACAAGAAAAAAACAATTCATATTACCGCATTAACAGCAATTCTTATTATTGTTATTATTTGACGCAAGTTTAATTGCATTGTATCTCAAGTTTTGTTTTTCTTTCCTAACCCTAACCCGACTTTTCCCTTATTCTACCCCAAAACAAAGTAATGAACTTAAACCAACTAATTCAAGTAATAAGAACATCATACACTTGTTTTCAATACAAAGTCTTGTTTATTCACTCTTTCAAGACCAACCTCCGTTTTGCCGGTATTACTGCGCATGTACAGTTTCTTAAATTGTGATATACACACAATTGGTCAATTGTGATCAATTGTGATATGTACACAATTTAAGAAGGAGACTGGGTTGGTCAGATGGTCAGATTCGTATGACAACCCCCTCTGTCGTCGAACTGAGGAAATTCATTTTCACATTTTTGTTTTGTCATTGTCAGATGGTCAGATTCGGATGACAACCCCCTCTGAGAAGTCGAAAATCAAAATTCTGTCCCAATAGAACTCATGCCCTTGATCTCCTGATCATTTTCGTTATTGGGTTCTTTTCGATTCCGTGGAGCGATCGCGAGTTATTCCAGTCGGACTGAAGAAAGAAGAATAATAAAATTAACGCAAAATCGGTGCACTGGCAAAGTAAGGGTGCCGCGGCGCTGCCACTCCCAGCCGGGCGAACCCGTTGGGCGTGACGCTCCCGCGTCACCCTAAATTTTTTTGCTGAAATATAATTTTTAGGGATTTGGGCAGGGGTCAATGACCTTTGACCTCTAATAAAAAAAATTCCCCAACCCCTATTCCTCCTTCCTTTTTTTGGTAGTTGTCCATACCCATACCTACCCAAATCAATTGAAATTAGCTTCTTTTAAATTTTTTCACAGATGAACCTTAAGTTAGGGATACTACACTTGCAGATTATTAAGAAATATCTTACTTATTTAAAAGTAAATAATGATTGTAGGCAACTAGCAAAATGATTAGGCTAGATATCCTGTAATTGTTCCTAAAAATTGAATTTTATAAAAACAAAAACAAAATAGACTGCAATTTCCAAAAAAAATTACAAAAATAAGAACCACTGCCTGACGCCAGTTAAAAACGAACTCCCTTTTTCTTGCTTTCCCCGGCATCCATGATTGTAAAACCTTGATTAGGTCAGTTTAACGATATTTATTATAAAATACACCCATTTTAAATAAATAATCCACCAATTCATGACAATTCAAGTAATTACCAATGGTGTATCCTACCTTTAAAAAGCAAACAATTTTTTACGTCAATCCCACCTATTTTCTTCCGTGATCTTTTTAGGGTAATTTGTCCAGTTGTGAAAGTGCAGTATATAATTTAAGCTTTTAGGCCCTGAAATAAGAACTGATGCATGAAACTTGACGAAACTTGATGCAAGATGTCGCGACATTACATGTATCTCCAATCACGTACAAAAAGTAAATTGGCCACCATGAAGAATTACAAATGGTAGGGGCAATAGTGATCTTTTTCGGCTAAATTGTGCCATTGCGAAAGTGCAGTATTGAATTTTAACTTTTTGTCCCTAAAATGAGAGCCAATATGTTTAACTTGACAAATCGACCATCAGATATTAAATTGTCTAATGCCCTGACCAAGGCTACTACAGTACATGCGATTCCCTAATTGATGTGATTCCCATTGCCAATGTTCTTTAGACCGTAACAGGTTTGGGCAAATTTAACTCACTTTACAAATTATCTATTTAATTGCTGATAAAAACATTAGAGGCCCTTTTTACATCTAGCATTGGATAAAACTGGTTTCAGCAGTCTAGGTTGTGTAGTAAACAAATTTTGAATGCTTCAAGTGGTGTAGTAAAACTATCCTCTCGAGGTGATTAATAAAAAATTCTGTTTTTCCGAGGCATGGATCACCTCGGGGAGGCTAGTTTTACTACACCACGAGATAAAGCATTCAATATTTGGTTTTATAACACCTGACCCACAGATTCTACTTGGTTTTTAATATTTTAAAATTATTTAAATCTAAAGACAGTTATACAATCGAACTTCGATTTTAATACAAAATTGCAAGAAAATGTATTTGCTCTCTTCCAAGCCATCTCTTCACAAAATGTTTTAACCCAGCTCTGTAGCGCTGGCTCTTTGGATCAATACTAGCAATGCTCAACGTGCACATTAACATGCATTAGCATGGAAATACCGCGCAATGGGCATTGTACTTGCTATTGGTATAGTACTTTGATTGCTATGGTATAGTACTTTGGTTGCTATGGTATCTAGTACTTTGGTTGCTATGGTATAGTACTTTGGTTGCTATGGTATAGTACTTTTGGCCGTGCAAAGAAAGATACCATGTGACTAGCTCATGGCCAATCAAGACACCCAATCTATAGGTGGGGTGTTATAATGCAGAATATAGACCATGTGCCCTCTGTTTACGTTTATATTCAAATGTGCCCGGCGGTATGCACACGCATTATAGTTTTACATAAATTTGGTTAAGAGGTGACATTAGAGGTCACATACATGTACTGTAATTCAAAGGCGATTTGACCCAGACGTCACTACCTCAACCAAATTGCATGATGCGTACACATACATTGTACCACCGGGCACATTTGAATAGATGTAAAAAGGGGCACATCGTCTGTTGGTGAAATATGGTTGGGGTTGATATTAATAGCGTGTGTGTTATATCACATAGACAACTGGCTATGGCCAAGCAAGGCTTCACCGTGGCAAGCCTGAGCATTCTTGCCAACTACAGGAGAAGGCAACAGCTTCTGAACTTGATGAAGAGTTTACATACAATCAAAACACTGGTAGGTAGTCATCTAGGGCTGTGCATCGGAACCGGGTACTCGAGTACCTGACCGTTGATGTCAGGAACCGATTCTAGATTATAGAGCTTGATGAGGAGTTTACATACAATCAAAACACTGGTAGGTAGTCAACTAGGGCTGTGCATCGGAACTGGGTACTCGAGTACCTGACCGTTGATGTCAGGAACTGATTCTAGATTATAGAGCTTGATGAGGAGTTTACATACAATCAAAACACTGGTAGGTAGTGGACTAGGCCTGTACATCGGAACCGGGCACTCGAGTACCCGATCGTTGATGTCAGGAACCGATTCTAGATCATAGAGCTTGATGAGGAGTTTACATAAAATCAAAACAATGGTAGGTAGTCGACTAGGGCTGTGCATTGGAACCGGGTACTAGAGTACACGACCATTGATGTCAGAAACAAATCCCAGTTTGTGGAGTTTGAAGAGGAGTTTACATAAAATCAAAACACCAGTAGGTAGTCAACTAGGGCTGTGCATCGGAATCGGGTACTCGAGTACCCGACCGTTGATGTCAGGAACCGATTCCAGATTATGGAACCGAGTAACCGTAGCCAACTTTACAAGCTGCACAGTAACTTTTCAAACGATGAAAGCAAAAGGTTTTGAATGTCATTTGTTTGGAATTTTCAAAATGTAACCAGGCTACAAAATAGATTTCAAATTGATGGCACAGTTTACACCTCAAAGCAAAGCTCACTGTAAACACTATGTAGTGCTATAATTTATCATGTAAAGCTTGCCAAACTTCATAAACGATCGTTTTGGCTCGGCTGGGCTCGGTTCGCTTCAGTTCGGTTCAGACGGCCAAGTTCGGCTATTTTTTAGTTTGGCTCGTCATTTCAGTTGCAGCACTATTCCAAAGCCCCCATGACAGAAATGAACATATATATATAATTCAAGTTGAGTCGATGCCCAGTCCAAAAGGAATGCTATTTGTTACATTGACAGGATGTTGACATTTCCCATACCTTATTTTTTAAATTTTTTCGGTTGCTGGTTATATTAATTCTTTTGCCTCGTTTCCTTTCTATTCTTCAAACAGCAACAGACAGACATTAGGTTACGGGAAATGTTAGAGGTAAGTATATTCCAGTGGTTCGTGTAGCCAGATAACTATATGATGGTTATTTCCTAACCCCCTTGATTTATTAGGATCAGGCGCCCAAAGGAATGCCTCACTAGGATGATTTCAGCCTGCACTCTAAAGCCGTGTTCGCACTGGACTTTTTAGGGGGAAGGTTTTACTGAGACGATGGTAAAATAAAAAATGGTCAAATGTTACCACTGTTCGCACTTGGACTTTCGACACGGGAAAATGTTACCGAGACGGCGGGAGAAGTAGCCGAGCTGTCATTATAATGACTCATGAGGGCGCTTTGTGTGACCTTTCTGCATTGACCCCGGTGTACCCGATTCGCGCGCGCGCGCGCTTTGTGTCTGATCGATTATTGACGCCATCGTTGACACTAGTAGTACAACTACTTCACGTTCTTTTCTGTTCTTGTTCTTTTTGCTGAACCACATGCGAATGTGATCATGATGCGATATGCATGCATCAGCGCGTGCACGTAAACAATGCAAAGAGCGGACGCACAGTGTCTTGTGTAGCATGAAATCGCACTAGGGAGCCGGATGTACGTTTTTCCGAGCCGCTTTCACCAACTCGCCCTGTTCGCACTGGACTTATCGTCTCGGGAAAAGTTACCTGGGAAGTTTTCCCGGGCAGCAGTTGGCCGGTAAAAGTAACCACTGGACTGGGGAAAAGTAACTGAGGGGAAAACTTCCTAGGCTGTCCGCACTGGACTTAAAATGGGAAAAGTACCCATCGTCTCGGTAAGTTTTATCAAAAAAAGTCAAGTGCGAACAGGGCTTAAGGCAATTTGGGAATAGGTTCTTAGTCAATTTTTTGCCCAAGGATTCAAGTTTGCCTGAAGATAAGTCTGTTTGATGGTTATCCAGTTTGTCCATTTCATGTTGTGTTGCAGGAGGAAGACTACCCGGGAGCCATTCAACTGTGTCTGGAGTGTCAGAAGGCTGCCAGTACATTCAGGCATTACAAATGCATCAGGTAAGATAAGGACTGCCTAGTCATCCGAACCTATTGTCTTAAAGGTAAGATCAGTACACCATTTGCAGATATCGAAAATGGTTACTACCGAATTATTAAGAAATATCTTACTCATTTGAAAGTAAATATTGATTGTAGTCATCTAGCAAAATGATTGCGCTAGATATTGATATTTTACAAAAATAAGATATTTTACACAAAAAAACACAAAAAACAAAAAGAACTACCGTGAAGAACAACTGCCCGACGCCGGTTGAAAACGAACGCCGTTTTTCTTCTATTTTTCTCGGCATCCATGATTATAATACTTTAAACAGTTCAGTTAAACATTATTAACTATAAAATACAATCCCCCAAATCCACTCGTTCCTGATAATTCGAGCAAATAACCAATGGTGTATCCTACCTTTAAAACAAAATGGTCCACAAAAACATTATTTATAATTAATAAACAGGTAAATGTAGATACCAAAGATTTGTTCACCCTCACAACTTTTAACAAATCTGTACGTAAAAATAGGCTGTGCACAAAGCGACTCATTTTCGCACTGTTCTATCACAGTGCTGTACAGATGTGTAAATAATCCATATTTATGTGACAAATTTGTCTAAACTAGTTTTTCAATATTTTTGTTCACACAATTAGAATATTGGCTAGTGAATTAAAATGAAATGCATACTGAGTTGAAGCACATTTTAAGTGATTTTTTGATTCGTGTTCATTGTCTTATGTGTTACAGTGAGCTGAGTTCCAAGCTTCAAGACACATTGGAAATGATAGAGGTGAGTTACATGCATGAGCAAGTTCGACCACGGACCAATTGTTCACTAGTGGTTGGTTTGTGAAGTCACTAGCGCATGCGCCATAAAGTTGCAGTGCCCACGGCTCTAGTCGAACTATGGTATAACCTTTTGTCTCGGTCTCGAACTGCAAAAGTCTCGGTCTCGGGAAGTGTTGGCCTCGGTCTCGAAAGCCTTGGTCTTGGTCTCGAAAGCCTTGGTCTCTGTCTCAAAAGCCTTGGTCTCGGTCTCGAAAGCGTTGGTCTCGGTCTCGAAAGCGTTGGTCTCGGTCTAGAAAGCCTTGGTCTCGGTCTCGAAAGCCTTGGTCTCGGTCTCAAAAGCCTTGGTCTCGGTCTCGAAAGCCTTGGTCTCGGTCTCGAAAGCCTTGGTCTCGATCTCGAAAGCCTTGGTCTCGGTCTCGAAAGCCTTGGTCTCGGTATCGGAAACCTTGGTCTCGCTTCCCGAAGCCTTGGTCTCGGTTTCAAAAGCCTTGGTCTTAGTCTCGAAAGCCTTGGTCTCAGTCTCGAAAGCCTTGGTCTCGGTCTCGAAAGCCTTGGTCTCGGTCTCGAAAGCCTTGGTCTCGGCCTCGGAAGCCTTGGTCTCGGCCTCGGAAGCCCTGGTCTCGGCCTCGGAAGCCCTGGTCTCGGTCTCGAAAGACTTGGTCTCGGTCTCGAAAGACTTGGTCTCGGTCTCGAAAGACTTGGTCTCGGTCTCGAAAGACTTGGTCTTGGTCTCGAAAGCCTTGGTCTCGGTCTCGAAAGCATTGGTCTCGGTCTCTAAAGCTTTGGTCTCGGTCTCTAAAGCTTTGGTCTTGGTCTCGAAAGCTTTGGTCTTGGTCTCGAAAGCCTTGGTCTTGGCCTCGAAAGCCTTGGTCTCAGCCTAGGAAGCCCTGGTCTTGGCCTCGGAAGCCCTGGTCTCGATTTCGAAAGCCTTGGTCTCGGTCTTGAAAGACTTGGTCTCGGTCTTGAATGCCTTGGTCTCTGTCTCGAAAGCCTTGGTCTCAGTCGCGAAAGCCTTGGTCTCGTTCGCGAAAGCCTTGGTCTCGGTCTCGAAAACCTTAGTCTCGGTCTTGAAAGCCTTGGTCTCGGTCTCGAAAGCCTTGGTCTCTGTCTTGAATGCCTTGGTCTTGGTCTCGAAAGCCTTGGTCTCAAAAGCCTTGGTCTCGGTCTTGAAAGCCTCGGTCTCGGTCTCGAAAGCCTTGGTCTCGGTCTCGAAAGCCTTGGTCTCGGTCTCGAAGGTCTTGGTCTGGTCTCCAAAGCCTTAGTCTCGAAGCCTTATTCGCGGTCTTGAAATCCTTGGTCTCGGTCTCGAAAGCCTTGGTCTCTGTCTTGAATGCCTTGGTCTTGGTCTCGGTCTCGAAACCCTTGGTCTCAAAAGCCTTGGTCTCGGTCTCGAAAGCCTTGGTCTCGGTCTCGAAAGCCTCGGTCTCAGTCTCAAAATCCTCGGTCTCAGTCTCGAAAGCCTTGGTCTCGGCCTCGGAAGCCTTGGTCTCGGCCTCGGAAGCCCTGGTCTCGGTCTCGAAAGACTTGGTCTCGGTCTCGAAAGACTTGGTCTCGGTCTCGAAAGACTTGGTCTCGGTCTCGAAAGACTTGGTCTCGGTCTCGAAAGACTTGGTCTCGGTCTCGAAAGCCTTGGTCTCGGTCTCGAAAGCCTTGGTCTCGGTCTCGAAAGCATTGGTCTCGGTCTCTAAAGCTTTGGTCTCGGTCTCTAAAGCTTTGGTCTTGGTCTCGAAAGCCTTGGTCTTGGCCTCGAAAGCCTTGGTCTCGGCCTCGGAAGCCCAGGTCTTGGCCTCGGAAGCCCTGGTCTCGATTTCGAAAGCCTTGGTCTCGGTCTTGAATGCCTTGGTCTCGGTTTCGAAAGCCTTGGTCTCAGTCGCGAAAGCCTTGGTCTCGTTCGCGAAAGCCTTGGTCTCGGTCTCGAAAACCTTAGTCTCGGTCTTGAAAGCCTTGGTCTCGGTCTCGAAAGCCTTGGTCTCTGTCTCGAAAGCCTTGGTCTCTGTCTTGAATGCCTTGGTCTTGGTCTCGAAAGCCTTGGTCTCAAAAGCCTTGGTCTCGGTCTCGAAAGCCTCGGTCTCGGTCTTGAAAGCCTCGGTCTCGGTCTCGAAAGCCTTGGTCTCGGTCTCGAAGGTCTTGGTCTGGTCTCCAAAGCCTTAGTCTCGAAGCCTTAGTCGCGGTCTTGAAAGCCTTGGTCTCGGTCTCGAAAGCCTTGGTCTCTGTCTTGAATGCCTTGGTCTTGGTCTCGAAACCCTTGGTCTCAAAAGCCTTGGTCTCGGTCTCGAAAGCCTTGGTCTCGATCTCGAAAGCCTCGGTCTCGGTCTCGAAAGCCTTGGTCTCGGTTTCGAAGGTCTTGGTCTCGAAGGTCTTGGTCTGGTCTCCAAAGCCTTAGTCTCGAAGCCTTAGTCGCGGTCTTGAAAGCCTTGGTCGTGGGCTTAGCCTCGTACATTAGGGTATTGACTACAACACTGGAGTGAAGCAATATTTGCTATCAAATACTAACCCCTATAAATCAATCCATTTTTGAAAATTACAACAAAAACAAATGGTGTTTACTCCCTTAAGGCCTAGTGGTGCGTTTTTACCATGTTATGTTGTCTAGTTTAACATTCATAACATTCTACCTTTTCTTAATTATTCAGGAGCAGCTAGACCAGGCCCTAGCCAAGACTTGCGTTAACTTTGACGTCAAGCACTATGAGAAGGTACAGACGGCATACACACTGCTGGGAAAAACACAGGTAATGTTAACTACGTACGTACGTACGTACGTACGTACGTACGTACGTACGTACGTACGTACGTACGTACGTACGTACGTACGTACGTACGTACATAGCCTAGCCAGGTACCGCCAGCAGGCCAGTTGGATGATAGCACGCCCTCTATGATTATATAAAACGAAACGACGTGACGTCGCAACATCAGAATATTTTGGTTTGAGAACCGGAAAACCTGCGAGCACTCTTACATGTCTAGTCTTACGTGCCCGCGTTTGGTGGTGCATGCATGCGGCCAGTGCATCAGCGATTGCGACATGCAGCATACAAATGGACACGTACATAATTTCGATGCGATGCAGCAACAAATAAAAAATCGCGATGTAATTCAGCAAAATTTGTGCCGGCCGGCGCGGCAAGCTTCATTTTTACCCTGAGTGCCGGCCGGTAATGTTGAATGCCGGCTACCGCCGGCCAGCGTAGCTACAACCCTGAACCCAAATGAAAATTTTGAAATTGTCTGAATTGTGTCACTAGACTGCCATGGATCAGCTGCACATGCACTTCACCAGTGCCATCCACAACTCTGCGTTCACCATCGTAGTGGGCTATGTGGAGCTGATGAGTGGCTCCGAGGACACAAACTTCCAGAAGATGCCCTACAAGGACCTGTGTAGTGTGAGTTCATAGATCCTCAAATGTGTAACAAAATGGTTAGAAAGTCAAGCACCTTCTTTAAAATGCTTCTATTTCAACCACAATTAATTTCCTGGGTTGAAATTTTCACCCAATATACCCTATATTTTACCTGTCACCACAATATGAGAGTAAAGTCGCACAATGTGATTTGGAGATATGGCCATCCCAAGTCAAAATATGACAAGGGGGCAATTGTGAGATTTTGCCTAATTTGGAAAGCCCAAGTCCTTTTCTACATATTCCCATTTTTTAAGTGCAATCAGATGATAGAAAACCTCTTAAATTACGCGATTTCGCGTAGTGTTTGCGTAGTTAGTGTTTAGATTAAAGTCCATCATCGGTCTAATTAACACGGTAATAAATATGCAAATTAGGTCTTTGTAACTGCCCCACAATTGCGAAATTTTAATATTTTGTTGTTTATACAACAGTCCGTATGTGTGGAAAGTTTAAACAAAGAAAATAATGATTAGAACATAGCCGTTGCTATGCTCAACCGAACCTTACTTGTCCTGTTTTGCAATCTTTTGTGTGTTTATTTTAGGATGTTTATTAAGTAAGTTTTCTCACAAACACGTTTTGTGAAACCTATGACTTTCTGGAGCGCTGTAAAATGTATTTACTGCAAAAACTCCAAGTGTTATATACCATTGGAAAGCTGTCTTTCTCAAGAATTTGAAATACCGATATCACAATTTTCAATATTTTTGACTTTACTCTCATTTGTGGTGACAGGTCACATATTATACCCTAACCCAAACACTAACCCACATCCTAACCCTAGTTTTAGAGTAATTCAAACATTCAATTCAAAAATCTATTTTCGTGAAAATATTTGTGAAATTCCAAAATTTTGTGAAAATTCTTGTGGAGACCTATTCATCTATATAAATTACCCTGTGGAGACCTTTTGACTCCCATTGTCCACATTGTGTTCAGGTCTCCACAGGGTACCGAATTCAGAAACACTATCTGTATTCACTGCACTCTAGCATGCTTAGCTGTCCCATTTGTGAGGGGTTCTGGCCAAACAAGACGCAATTGGGCAGATGTTGAAATCAGGGTTCTCAGGTATTAGAAACAAGGTTACAAATCTCCTTTACAATGCTGTTTGTTGCCCTTCAATCGAACATTCCGTTAACAAGTTATGGCTGTTTAAAGGGATCGTATACGTTTGGTAATTACTCATAAAAATTAATGGCAATAAAAACTTACTTTGTAAAAAGTACAGCAGCTTTGGATAGTATAGTGCATTTTTAGAAACTTTTCACTTCGAAGTACTGCGGTTATGGAAAAAGATATCACTTTTTATCCCAACAAATTTAAATCTGAGAAGCGTTACTGCAGTGACGTTTCACAGATCGTGTATTCCAACGCAGATTAGTTCTTCCTGTGTGGACATAACCGCTCCAGATTTTTGGCAATATCTCAAAATCGCTATCACCTTTTGAAATGAAATTTTTACAGGTTACATTAGTTTTAAGGTATCTATAACTATATGGGATTGAAACAAACATTGGGTTCAATAACGTAAACGATCCCTTTAAAAAGTCCTTTGAAGTTCTGAGTTTTGTACACGTGTGATATGGAATAATGCCAAATTATGAGATAGGGTTGGGGTACATATGTAAATGATGCATAATTTTAAAGCTTAGAACCTAGAAAATTTGAAAAAAGCAAAATCTAAAAATTAAAAAATTGTCAACTTTGTCCGGGTTTCGTTCGAGCAGGTCACGTTTATTTACTGCACAGTCAAACTTAAAGGTTTCTATAGCTCAATTTGTAATGAAATCATATGTAAATCTATTTTTACGTTTTTTTCAGCATGTTACTACGGATACGTACATTCCGTGCTTGGTGGATCTCTGCAAGGCATTGTGGGAAGTGATGAAAAGTTACTTCAAGACGATTGAATGGCACGAGGCGAATGAGGATCCTCTCATTCCAATGGCCAAGGAGCAATTAGGTACCAGGGCAACGGCCAATTTGTTTACTACAACGAAAAAAGTACACAATTTTATACAAACAAAAACACAAAATTCATGTGCCGGTAAATTAAACATACTGAAATCCTAGAGAGAATTTGTCGTTTGCCTAATTAATTTGACACATTATTTTAAAGGTAGGACACACCATTGGTAATTGCTTGAATTGTCAGGTGGATTTTGGAGGTTGTAATCTATAGTAAATATCGTTTAACTGACCTCTCCGAAGTTTTGCAATCATGGATGCTGAGAAAAGCAAGAAAAACTGTACGTTTTCAACTGGCTTCGGGCAGTGGTTCTTATGTTGTTTTTGTTTTTTTCTCCATGTCTAGGAAAAAAAAAAATTATTTATAAAATTCAGTTTTTGAAAGAATTATAGGATATCTAGCGCAATCATTTTGCTGAATGTCTACAATCATTATTTACTTTCAAATAAGTAAGATATTTTTTAATAATTCGGTAGTAAAAATGTTTTATATCTGCAAATTGTGTATCTTACCTTTACATCAGCAAGCTGCTACAAGTGTAGCCGCATAGGCCCATAGGGCTCACATACATGTACATTAGTTCTAATACATGTACATTAGAACATTACTTCTAATAAATAAAATAACTTACTATATATTTTATTGACACAATTTATATATTATAATTAACTGGACAGTTAAACAGGGGGCCCTATGAGGACTGGTCATGGAGGATTGACCAGACACTCGGTGCATTTGTCCCCTCATCACCCGGAGGTATGTGGACCTGTAAAAATACCGGCGGGGCCTGGGCCCTTAAACTGCAAGGGAAACGGCCGGCCTTGCGGGACCCATTTAGACAGGGTGTCGTGTGTCTGGGGGATCCTTCGTGGCCCGCCTTCCACAGGATTGTCCTGGGAAAACTGCCTAGAATCAATCTATCATTACACTTCTATACAATAGTTCTTGTGAAACGTTCTCATTATTTTCCTTTGTGATAATTGTTCCTTCCGACTTCAAGTTTTCACATTCTCCACAAATCACTTGATTGTTTTTTATTACTACCTATCGTCTTATATTTGTACACATTCCCGCCATGAATATGGCCACTGATGCCGGCACGGCGTTAAACCCTAAACTCACTCACTCACTCTAATAAATAAACCATCTTCATAATTGCCCGGTTACTAATATTGATTACAAAAGCTGGACATTCCTATACATGTATGGTTTGATTTCGTGAGAATTTTTTTAGATTTTCCAAAAATTACTACGTCTGATGAGACACTTTTTTTAATTGCCCTAAGCGCATTGATAGGTCTTGGAAATGTTAATATACATGTAATCATAGATTCCATATTCATAGGAAAAGTGTTCACAATCGATTAATTTGTTGGGTTATACATTATATTTTTTTCAGATGAAGCTGTAGGGACAGACATGGAGGCTTCCTTCAATCGGCGGTATATCAAGACCAAGCTGGAGCATGGCCTGACTAGGATCTGGCAGGTAAGTCACTGACTAACTGTGTCGAGCTGTAGGGACAGACATGGAGGCTTCCTTTAATCGTTGGTATGTCAAGAGTAAGCTGGACCATGGCCTGACTAGGATCTGGCAGGTAAGTCACTGACTAACTGTGTCGAGCTGTAGGGACAGACATGGAGGCTTCCTTTAATCGTTGGTATGTCAAGACTAAGCTGGAGCATGGCCTGACTAGGATCTGGCAGGTAAGTCACTGACTAACTGTGTCGGGCTGTAGGGACAGACATGGAGGCTTCCTTTAATCGTTGGTATGTCAAGAGTAAGCTGGACCATGGCCCGACTAGGATCTGGCAGGTAAGTCACTGACTAACTGTGTCGGGCTGTAGGGACAGACATGGAGGCTTCCTTTAATCGTTGGTATGTCAAGAGTAAGCTGGACCATGGCCCGACTAGGATCTGGCAGGTAAGTCACTGACTAACTGTGTCGAGCTGTAGGGACAGACATGGAGGCTTCCTTTAAGCTGGAGCATGGCCTGACTAGGATCTGGCAGGTAAGTCACTGACTAACTGTGTCGGGCTGTAGGGACAGACATGGAGGCTTCCTTTAATCGTTGGTATGTCAAGACAAGCTGGAGCATGGCCTGACTAGGATCTGGCAGTTAAGGCACTGGCTAACCGTGTCTGGCAGGTAAGTCACTGGCTAACCACGTCTGTCTATAGGGACAGACATGAAGGCTTCCTTTAATCGTCGGTATGTCAAGACAAGCTGGAGCATGGCCTGACTAGGATCTGGCAGTTAAGGCACTGGCTAACCTTGTCTGTCTGTAGAGACAGACATGGAGGCTTCATTCAATCGTTAGTATGTCAAGACAAGCTGGAGCATGGCCTGACTAGGATCTGGCAGTTAAGGCACTGGCTAACCGTGTCTGTCTGTAGAGACAGACATGGAGGCTTCCTTCAAACGTCAGTATATCAAGACCAAGCTGGAGCATAGCGTGAGTAGGATCTGGCAGGTAAGTCACTGGCTAACCGTGTCTGTCTGTAGAGACAGACATGGAGGCTTCATTCAATCGTTAGTATGTCAAGACAAGCTGGAGCATGGCCTGACTAGGATCTGGCAGGTAAGTCACTGACTAACCACGTCTGTCTATAGGGACAGACATGAAGGCTTCCTTTAATCGTTAGTATGTCAAGACAAGCTGGAGCATGGCCTGACTAGGATCTGGCAGGTAAGGCGGCTTACTGAAATTGACTAGCCGTGATTCTGCAGTCCGTATGCGTTCTGGCCGATAAGTCTGCAGTTGCTAAGGGAGGCGGGAATCTGCAGACTGGACGGGTGTGTGCGTTCAAGCGCTGCGAGTTTAATGAGCTCCACCAGCCATGCGCTATTGTCATCTCAACAATGATATAATGAATAAACATGAGTCACTAGAGACCTCATGAATCCGGACGGCCGGTACGCGGAAAGACGTGCTATTTAAAAAATAGCACTTGAATTAGAATACGGTCGTTTTCCCAGCTATACTTCTGGATCGCAAAAGAATGTTCCGGCTGCTTTAGGCTAGACCAATTTTAGAAAATCAAGTATTAAAAAAAGGTTTAGGATTCCTACCTACATATAGAGTGTTGGACATACTAACATTTAAAACAATTACTTCTCATAATCTATGCTCTTCTAATTTTGAAAATACGATGTTAAAAAAACCAACATCACTATTCCTAGTTCGGGATCGTCCAGTTCCAGATCGGGTCAAAACTGTTTCGTAAATAACGAAATATAATTGGGCGAAAATAAATTTCAGTTAGAACCAACTTGAATGAAGCAGATTTTTTCGAAACTGGTATTAAATAATTTATATAAATACAGTTCATTTAAAATATTTACAATAAGTTTAGTTTTCGTTTAACGTTAGATAGAGCATGCCTGCATGGCCGGCGCGGAAAAACGAAAAACTGCCACGTCACATAAATCGCTTACGCACGTGTAGTTGGTATACAATATAAAAGGTATACAGCCCTGATACTTCACGACGGCAACGACGGCAATTGCCGTCGATGCCCCTACCGATTGCCGCAATGCCCTTCAAAAATCCCACTTTCCACGGCAATTGTTGCCGTGCCCTTTTTTGTTATTGCCGCCGTGCCCTTTCTCCTGAAAAAAAATATATTAAACGATATTCTGCATGCGACTTAAATCTAATAAAATGGCACAGAAAATGAGCTGAAATATAGCGACTGTCAAAACTTGCGACTGCTCTTATTCCTCCATGGTCTGTGTGATCTATCTGCAGATCCCAGAAAAAAAAATTAACGCAACGAACAACTTTCTCATACACACATGCAAATATTCGGTCGCAGTTAACACTGGCCCAGACGCGCAGTAGGATGTGAAAATATTATACCGAATGCAGCGCGGTTCCCTGCAATTATGTATACTAATACTGCACGTGAACCAGCGACGCGGTCATTGATATTATTTTCCCACTGCGTGTCCGGTCGATCGAGTGTAGTGTTGAATGGCACGACTGTGGCCACGTGCAGTGCGCCCGGCGGTAGGCCTACTATTTAATACGCACGGCAGGCCTATAACTTGACGTGTGTCGGAAGAATAATCCTCCATCTAAGTAAACAGAACGGCCACAAAAGACAACTTTAGCAACAAAATAAGATGAACTGAAAAACACTTTTATTTTTTTGATTTTATATAAATGTAGGTTTTTAAATTGGGCCTGTGCCTGCCCTACTCTAAAATATTATAATAATTATAACTTGTGCAGACCCACTGACAGTCTCTTATTACTAGTTTCCTTATTAGAGTGGTGTGTATTTATTGTGTAAGATTGTATTATTTATGAAATATGTGTTTTTTCAAAAACTGCCTTGCATTGAAAGTCCACCCCCCCCCCCCCCCCCCCGCCCAAGGGACTAAACAAAAAAATTACCAAAAGCAAAAGTCATTTAACAATTTAACACTGGTTTCCTTGACAACAATGTTCCTATGCAACCATCCTTGGTGCTAGAATTCCGTCTCCATGACAATCTGCTGTCTAGCGCTTAGTTCCCACGGTCAATACTTGTCGATGGGCCAAGAAGTTTAAGTTGTGGACGGCTGTTTACTGTGCAAGTAGTAGACCTGAGGTCTGCAAGCGCCGTCATCCCCGACGATTTAAGCTGCTTGTTTAAGTATTTAAAAAAATAACATTTAATTGAATTGATATAAATCTCCCTAGGATTTTCTAATAGTTTATCTGTCCCAAAATTAATTTGCTTTAATTTATCAACTTGGAGAAGAAACTTCTGTACTGGAAGTTGTGCCACACAAACATTGTCCGTTAAAATTACTTGTGCGTCCCATATCTGCATTTTCAGAGTGCATACATAACAGTCGTCGTGTTCCCCGTAGCTAGCTACATGTAGCAACTTGAATTATTGCGTGCCAGCGGGAATTTCCCGAGGCCGTTTTCCAAACCCCAACTTCGTCTCCACTGAGGCTTCGTTCCTGTAGTTTGGCAATAATGATGGAGCCCGCATAGGGCCTAGGCTGGGGTTTGGAAAACGGCCCGCGTGCTTTTAGTTCCGAGTTGTGCATGCGTGCGATCGCGAAGAAGATCGCTGAAAAGTTCGAATTGTGTAAATAGGCTGTTTCGTGTATAATATCGCGTAAAGTTTTTTCCTTTCGTTTAGCAGTTTAAAACATAAAGATGGATAGAATATGCAAGATAAAGGTATCAAAGGAAATAAGAGATTCTAATCTTTGTTTAAATGATGCAAACTTTAAGAAACTTTGTGATAAATTTTGCAGTGTCTGTTCGTGAAAACAGAAAAAGGCCATGTATCAATTAGTCCCTTCATGAAAACGAAAAGCTCGATAGGGATACATTTTTCTTAATCCCCTAAAATAATCCCCCTTAAAAATAATAAATAATATCTCTTAACAATTTAAAACCAATGCCCTCTATTCGTGTTCGTGACATACATGCATGTTCTTTTAATGTCGCCAATAACCAGTTTGGTATGCTATTTGGTCAACTATTCTGTATTTTGTTACCTAATATTTATAATAGTGAACCGGGCCCTCCAAATAACGAACACGATCGTTAACTTATAAATAATACTTGTACTTGGACCGTTTACAAAATCCCTGGCTTCGGCTCTGTATCAGGCTAAAGCCTATTGCTAAACTGCAGAACGAAGACAAAGCTGTTCATGATCGTGATCCGGGGCCAGTATGCCAACCATCAAAATAGTTGCGGTTTTGCAAGTCGGTATTCTGCAGACTGACCGGCCATCGTCGTAACCAGGGGGGGGGGCGGAGGGGGGGCCCTTCGAGGTTGTGATTGCGAAACGCTGTGGTACCGTCCATTCTCAAAATAGGGGGGAACAATTTTCTCACTCGAAAAATAAAGAGTTTTTGGCATCCAATCTTAACATCTTGTCTTTTGTAGTTGTACAAGGTTGTTATTTACCTTAATGTTTATCATCCAATGACAAAAATTGTATTGAAAATGAAAAAAGCAGTCGAAAAAATTAAGCGTTGACGTACCGTTGATGCGCGTGGAGATTGTGCACAAATACTCAAACGACGTTAACAAATACCTCCCCTAAAAAGGGCAATAATAATCGATAAATTGTGAAAAATCGTGCTTTGACGCCACTCATTTTTTTTCATGGATACGTTAAAAAAGGATGTAGCAGTGATATACTGAATTTTAAAAAAAATCTGCCTGTGACCCCCTTGCGTTTTATCGTGTTGTTTTCGAACGAAAATGGCAGAAAATGACATCGCCCCAAACAAAATCCGTGTAGATCGTGCCTGCGTACCTGGCTTTGCGGACGTTGTATGAATCACTAAATGCGGAGAGCGATACACGGAGCAAATCTGTACGTGTTTCAATGGTGCGCTTCGCGGTAGCGATCTATATACGTATTTACTGTGTGAGATGTGTGGCTCATGAGCATGGAAGAACGAATGAGATACATTTCAACGTTGGTGGCGCACTTTCTTGGGCCCCCCCTCCGCCCCCCCTGGTCGTAACTATTCATATTTAAATTAGCTCCCTAGCGCTCCAGCTGGCCTGGCGGGTCTGCAGAAGATCGGGTATATTCACGTTGTTTGTTATTTAAATGAAGCGTTCTGGCCCGTGCTAGGACGGGTAACTAAGGGCTCTTTTGTTTAAAAAGTCTGCAGGAGTCTGCAGAAAGAACGCAGCCGGCACGGCTAGTCAATTTCAGTAAGCCGCCTAAGTCACTGGCTAACCACGTCTGTCTATAGGGACAGACATGAAGGCTTCCTTTAATCGTTAGTATGTCAAGACAAGCTGGAGCATGGCCTGACTAGGATCTGGCGACTTAATACCTTCTTTTCTAGAGCTGGTCACGGAAAAAGATGTATCAGGATGCTCTAACTGACACCTAAATTGTGAGGCACTTATATTCTTTTCCTTGTATCATTTTGTATAAGTTATGTAGGCAATCCTATGGAAACAGCGTGACACTTTAGAAGACAATTTCACATTTCAAGTGCAAATAACATACACAGGTTTATTGTTTTGGACAATTTATTTTACAGGTCTACTGCTGTTTTAACAGCTTTAAATACAGCAAAGAAAAGAAATCAAAGTCTTTAAAATATGTTTTAAAAATATGAATATTCATTAGTACATTTACAGCATGATACCAACAAGAACTTTGTTTTCTTATCTGTGAATAAACAAAACCTTTAAAATAATTGTTACCAGTTTGCACCGGGATTATTTTGACATTGACTGGACCCAGGCCCGAAATTGTTTCCCCACGAACCTCGATCTGAGACCGGTTCAGGCCGGCATCTGTGGGTAGCACACCCTGATATTTCCAGCCTCGTTGGCTGTGAGCCAGTCGCTGGTTAATTCAGTATGTTTTCAGTATGGTTAATGCAGTATGTATACATTAGGTATTTAGCTATAACATCTCAGTGAAAAAAAGTCGATCATTATAATGGTTACAACAAGTCGTAAATGAGATGACATACTCTAACAGTTTAACCGGAATATCACACAAATTCCAATGGAAAATAAGCCTATACTGAAAACTAAATTATCTTCAAAATTTTCACTAGTATTGTGTAGTTTGAGAAGCTCTCTAAACACAAAAAAAACTCACATTCTTTTAGTAAATGAAGTTATGGGACATTTCATAGGGTTCGTGTGCTTAAGGAAAATCTCTCTAAACTCAAACTCTGAAAATTCCTTCGACCAAAAATCTTCAATATTACCCTAATTTGTCGTCTTCTCTATTTTATTTCATTATACGGTACCCTAACCCCATTCTATTTTAACCCCATTCAGGTGGCATGGGTGGCTTGTGTGTAAAGCGCTTGCCTCTCACCAATGTGGCCCGGGTTCGATTCCCGGCCCGGACCATATGTGAGTAGAGTTGTGCGTTGGTTCTCTCCTGTGCCACGAGGGTTTTTTTCAGGTCATCCGGTTTTCCTCCCTCCTGAAAAATCAAACACTTTCGATCTCAGGCTGTGCTCCGTAGTCATTATGAGTCGATGTGGCCGGCTGCCGGCTGCCGTAGAAAGTTATGGGTTTCACAAAACGTGTTTGTGAGAAAACTTACTTAATAAACATTCTAAACAAAACACACACAAGATTTCAAAACGGGACAAGTAGGGTTCGGTTGAGCATAGCAACAGCTATGTTCTAATCATTATTTCTTCTTGAAACGTTCCACACATACGAACTATTGTATAAACAACAAAATATCAACATTTTGAAAACGTGGGAGAGTTACAAAGACCTAATTTGCATATTTAATTACCGTTTTAATTAGACCACTGATGGACTTTAATCCAAACACTAACTACGCAAACACTACGCAAAATTGCGTAATTTAAGAGGTTTTCGATCATCTGATTGCACCTAAAAAAAGGGAATAAGTAGAGGAGGACTTAGGCTTTCCAAATTATGCCAAATCTCAAAATTGACCACCTCTTCATATTTTGAGTTTGGATGGCCATTTGGATGGACAAAATGCAGTGCGAAAATAAATATTTTGAGCCCCACGACGCGCGCACTGTCAAAACTAAAAACCGTTTGGTTCGCAAGACCGCATTCGAGAAACGCAGAAGAAAACTGCATTTTCTACAGCAAGAAACCTCAAAGTTACAAAAAATGGTATCATTTGAATTGAGAGATCTATACTTTTGGTTGATGAAGTAATTTCGGAATGATAAAAAAGTCCTTTGAATCTAATTTGATCAAAACTAAAGGGTTGCCCATAACTACACAATCGGCCACTTATGATGAAATTGCCCACGTATGTTTGAATGTAGAAATTTGTATGAATACTTGAATACTCTTACCAAGGCTAAATTAATGTTATCGGGTTTTTTCCCCTGGGTTGATTTTTGCCCTATGCAGGATGTGCAACAGAAGGTCAAGATATTTCTACTGGGAACTGATCTGTCAAATTTCAAATACGATGATTTCATCCACGTCTTAGATCTCGTCAACAGGTAAGATAGTTGCCATTAAAACGTTTTTATATACCCACCCGAGACAGTTCAGTCATTCCTATTGGTCGAGAGCCCGTCACGTGGCTATGTGTGAACGGCCGAGAAAAAAACTGGCCCTGTCGGTTTTAAACGTGTTTTCGGTGACACATTACAGGTAGAATACACCATTGGTAATTGCTTGAATTATCGGAAAAGGGTGGACTTGAGGGGTTGTATTTTATAGTAAATATCGTTTAACTGACCTGTTCGAAGTTTTTTACAATCATCGATGCCGAGAAAAAGCAAGAAAAACAGTGTTTGTTTTCAATCGGCGTCAGGCAGATGTTCTTGTTTTTTTGTTTTTTTTAACCAGTTCGCGCCATTCACCGGCCAAGGCACGAGATTATTTTTTAACAAAACTTGATCCGAGGCGGGTTCAGGCCGATGGTAACGGGAAGCACACTCACGCATTTCCGGCCTTGCTCGCTGCTGACAGACATTTCCAGCCTTGCTCGTGACGTGTTTAGGCATCATCAGTTTTGAATCTCTGAAAAAATTTTCGTTCGTGTATATATACGTCCTCCGGCACTAACTGGTTAAATATAATTCAATTGCCAGACGGTAATCGTGAGTTTTGGGTTTTTTAATTAAATTTTTCGGAACAATTACAAGCTATCCAGCGCAATCATTAAACTGGATGCCTAGAATTATTATTTACTTTTAAATAAGTAAGATATTTGGAAATGTTGACAATTTTTTTTCTTAGATATCGGCGAATGATGTGTTCTACTAGCGCTTGAGCAAGTAACTCGATTATGTCACTACTCGTAATTAGTAAAGTATTTGCATCGCTGCTTTGTTCGGACTCCAGAGTCCACATTTGATCTTAGGTATGGGTAGAAGGATTTGAGCGTAGAGACTATAGAATCCGAACAGCAGGACCAACCAGTATGGGGAGGGTGGGTGGGATAAATATTTTGGATCTTACCTGTCCTCGGAGCGACAAACCAAAGGCTTCTTCGACTTACCGTTCTCTCTCGTAGTGACCAAATTCACAAAGTGAATGTGGATCTTCCGACCGCTACGTCGCAGCGATGCAAATAGTAAAGTATTTGCATCGCTGCTTTGTTCGGACTCCAGAGTCCACATTTGATCTTAGGTATGGGTAGAAGGATTCTTCGCTCCGAACTTAGACCCCCAATCCAATCCACTATTTTCTCTTCCTCTACCCCACAACCCCCATCCCATCCCATATCTCATCCCATTTCTCAGCCCTAATCTTACCCGTGATTATCCTCGGGATACACAGCCTTTGCCACCAATAGTTTTTGTATCGATTTGTCTACCAGTTAATGGTCTTGATGTGTTGTTCCCTGCCGACAGGATCCTCTAGCCACTAACCCTCAAATAAGGACAAGCCCATGTTTTGCAGGTACCATCCTTGTTTGCACACTACCGCAAGGCGTTTGACAACTTTCACCTCATAGAGCCGTCTCAAGCTGCCTTACCTTTATGCATTCTACTTTTCTCATTGTTCCCTTACCGCTGTAGCCGACCAATTCTTAATTTCGCTTTGTCACACGGTGTCGCCTCACCAGCCCTTGGCATGTTGCAAAATAGTAAAAGCCTGGACTACCCCGAGATGGATTGTAGCACCTTGACCATTCTTACAATGCACATAGTTTGTCTCCGTCTCGACGACATATATACATGCTGAAATCTGAGCTGCCTAAAACGACCTCTCGTCTTGCCCGTCAGCAAATTTCGAGTGAAAACCGCTTTCTCACTGAGCCCATCCATCGGCGAAATTTGGCCGCCGCCCATTATACCTCCAGGTTGCTTCAAATTTAAAGGACATTCTCATCCCAGTCGACCAGCGCTATTCGAATTCCCTAAAATGTTACATATACAAAATCCTCCACAACATATTGTTAAAATTAAAACCTACCGTCCTGAAACCAAAACTTTACTTGACTGCGCAGGGGGAACAACGAACAAATCAATGAAATCACAGCCAACACTAACATTTACCTTTAGTCCTTTCTTCCCAAAATTGTGAGAAAGTGGAACAAGCAACAAAAGGAAACAAGCAACAAAAGGAAACAAGCAAAATGCAGCATACTGTGGCGGGAACTCCCCAGGCCAACCTAAGGCTGTTAGGATAAGTCGGACACCCATTAAACCGACGACAATCTTCCCAACCCAAAGCTCTTCCCTATACGAGAGATCACTCAGAGCAACCTAAAGGCTAAGGGTGCAGGTCCGTTTTGGTGGACATATACCACCGATTATGATGATGGCGATTACTCTCTGTTAATTACACAATAAACCTGTGAACAAAGACACCTTATTGTCGGTATAGGCCTACAAAGACCAACAATGATGATTTATTCTCAACAATCAATGCAATGTACGATAATTACGATTCAATTGGGGCTGTTTCCTTTCCTGAGTTCCTAATTACTGGGGAGGAAAACCTACTGCTTACAGCAGCAACGCGCAACCGCATCAACAATGTGCAACGCCATACGCAACGCGCGACAGCATCAACAATGTGCAACGCCATGCGCAAAGCCCAACTACGTAATGTCCAACAGCATACGCAGTGCACAACAGCATACGCAGTGCACTGCAGCATACGCAGTGTACGGCAGCATACGCAATGTACTACAGCATATACAATGCACTATAGCGTACATAATATATTATCTCATATACAATGAACCACAGCATATACATGTACAATGCACTAGTGGCGTGCGCAAATTACGTACAACTCAGAAACACAAGTCGTGAACCTACATGTACTGTACTTTTTCCGGTGGCGCGGCACTCCACCAACTAACCATGAACACGCATTACGTACCACCCAGGTAAACACGTACACCATGTAAAAAACACCTACATGTACTTACACATATAGGCTTTGTTACACAATCTCGTGCATTCACGCAGCGAGTCACTGAGCGGTAAGCTCCGCCCAGCCAGCGCGCGCAACTACAGGTCACGTACACCCTGGGTTACATTTCATTCATAAGGTTATACATTTGTAATTACAATAGCATAACAGCACTAAGTCATTGCACTTTCCGTCACAATGCCATTAACTTTGGGAGCACCAAGCTTCGATGGCAAAACAGAGTGGACGAAATGAGTCTGACCTGTACTTACCAGCCTCACTGGACTGCTGGGCAGAATCTCCGTGTTATTTCGTTTCAAACAATACTCACAATCTCCAATACTTTCCAGATGTCCCTTCTTCATCGTAACCCCTTCAATTGGTGCGCCAGACGAGGCCATTGTTTTGAAGAGTACCCAATGATGTGCTTTCACTTCTGATGTGCCAAAGTTCTAAACCTGACTTGCATCCTTCCTCCGTCCCTCGTAGGCGTGTTGTCACGCGGCCGTCGTCTTGTATGCCGAACGAGGTCAGTGCTTGCTACAGCACTCTCCCACTTCAATGCATCATGGTTCTTCCTGCAAAGTATTCTTATGCAAATCGGTTAGCTCAGCTAAAAATGTAAAATATATCCACTGATGCATGCTAGCCCCAAAGTATTCAAAATCATGATTTACCTCCTCCTTATGATTGATTAGCCGACAGTGGCCTTGATATTTATCTCCTGATAATGCGCTTTGCCTAACTCATTCTGCCGCCTGCTTCCTTTATTTACGGTACTCATTCCCCAATTATTATTGTTAGTCCCATTTCCCCTAGAGGTTTTATCATTTGTTGTTTGCTTTATTTCTTAAACTTCACTGTTATTTGCAAAACAAAACCGTGGACATCAAAATTCATCGATTGGGCCACGCCCGCCATAGTGAGTGTCTTGTAGCGTGACGTGGGCATGGCCAAACACTTGCACAGTGCAATTTTAACCTTTGTGTAATTTCATACAAGCAGGTAACTAAAACCTTGAAGTGCTTAAAGGTTTCCTTTTCTCTTTATTAACAGTAATGGGAGTCGCATTTAGAAACGAAAAAAAAAAAAAAAAAACCCAACCATTACTAAAACCAAGTGGGTATAATTTGCCTACAAGTGAAATACGTTAACTCAACCCAAGTGCAGAAAATCACGCTAAGGCGAAGAATCCCGCCGGACAGCATAGCTACCAATTGGTCAGACGTCAAAATCATGCAATGCGAGTTGTCGACCTCCCGAGAATCTGTGGCCACTGAATCGGCCTATCTGGCTTACATTTAAGGGGAATACAGAATACACATAAATAACCCCGTGCTATTTAAACTGGGGTTGTTGCCCCCATTGTCATGCCTCTGTTTTATTAGGCAATATCTACAACCTACAAGCGTCAAACCTTATACGTTTTAGATCCAATTTACCATAAATACCCGCTTCATTATTCATTCATCTTTCTTGACTATTTTATGTTGGTATTGCCTCGTTCCTGTTTTGTCTTCTATTGTAACAACCTTGACTTCCTATTGCTGTCTAAGTAATATTCATAACCCTTTGCTTGCCCTTGTTTGTTGCTTTGTTGCTTTATTACATTATTACATTATCATACTTTCTGCACAAGCATATTGTTCGTTTGTTGCCATTCTTGGCCGAATAACTAATACAACATATAAAACATAACAGATACCTTTACCTGCCTACTTAATTCACTGGGGCTATTCCCCTTTTCATAAATACATTATTACAAATTGGGCCTTTCCCAACCTCTGCCTTGTGCCTTCGCCAACATCAATATCTGGGGCTCTTCCCCACATCTCTTTCTGGGCCTTTCCCCATCCCTACCTGGGGCTTTTCCCCGCATTTATTTCTGAGGCTTTTCTTCACATCGATCTCTGGGGCTTTTCCCCATATCGATCCCTGGGGCTTTTCCCCACATCGATCTCTGGGGCTTTTCCCCACATCGATCTCTGGGGCTTTTCCCCACATCGATCTCTGGGGCTTTTCCCCACATCGATCTCTGGGGCTTTTCCCCGCATTTTTTTTCTGGGGCCTTTCCCCCACCTTTCTGCCTTAGGCCTTTCCCCACATCAATGTCTGGTTTTGTCCACATTCAACTCTGGGTTTTTGTCTCACATTAATCTCTGGCTTATACATCTATACATCTATACATCTATACATCTACACATTCTATACATATCTCCGTGGTGCCTTTCCCCACATTAACATCCCAGCCTTTTCCTCACATTAAATTCTAGGTTTTCCCTTACATTTAATTCCTTGCTTTTTCCCATTTCTCTGGGGCCTTTCCCCAATCTCAACCTGGGGCCTTTCCCCCACCTCTCAGCCTGGGGCATTTTCCCACATCTATTTCTGGTGTTTTTTTTTATCGATCTCCGGGGCTTTCCCACATCGATCTCTAGGGCCTCCCCCTACACCCATCAATAGCCTTTCGCCTCAATTTATATTTTTGTATATGGGGCTTTCTATTTCATGCCTATCAACGGTGCTTTTGACCATTCATGTCTACAAATCAGGTTTTCCACCCGTCAAAAATAAACATCAATGTCTGTTGTTTTCCCACATTAAACATTAATCTCCGGCTTTTCCCCACATCTATTTCTGGAGGTTTTCTATACATATCTCCCTGGGGCCTTTCCCCACATTAATATCCGAGGCTTTTCCTCACATTAAAATCTAGGTTTTTCCTTACATCTAACTATAGGGCTTTTCCCCATTTCTCTGGGGCCTTTCCCCACCCCTCAGCCTGGGGCCTTTCCCCACATCTATTTTTGGGGATTTTTTCCCCACATCGATCTCTGGGGCTTTTCCCCACATCGATCTCCGGGGCTTTTCCCCACATCGATCTCCAGGGCTTTTCCCCACATCGATCTCTAGGGCCTTCCCCCACACCCATCAATAGCCTTTCGCCTCAATTGATATATTTGTATATGGGGCTTTCTATTTCATGCCTATCAACGGTGCTTTTGACCATTCATGTCTACAAATCAGGTTTTCCACCTGTCAAAAATAAACATCAACGTCTGTTGTTTTTTCCACATTAAACTCTGGGTTTTGCCTAACAATAATCTCCGGCTCTCCCCCACATCTATTTCTGGAGGTTTTCTATACATATCTCCCTGGGGCCTTTCCCCACATTAATATCCGAGGCTTTTTCTCACATTAAAATCTAGGTTTTTTCCTTACATTTAACTATAGGGCTTTTCCCCATTTCTCTGGGGCCTTTCCCCACCCCTCAGCCTGGGGCCTTTCCCCATATCTATTTCTAGGGATTTTTCCCCACATCGATCTCTGGGGATTTTTTCCCACATCGATCTCCGGGGCTTCTCCCCACACCGATCTCCGGGGCTTTTCCCCACATCGATCTCCGGGGCTTTTCCCCACATCGATCTCTAGGGCCTTCCCCCACACCCATCAATAGCCTTTCGCCTCAATTGATATATTTGTATATGGGGCTTTCTATTTCATGCCTATCAACGGTGCTTTTGACCATTCATGTCTACAAATCAGGTTTTCCACCTGTCAAAAATAAACATCAACGTCTGTTGTTTTTTTCCACATTAAACTCTGGGTTTTGCCTAACAATAATCTCCGGCTTTCCCCCACATCTATTTCTGGAGGTTTTCTATACATATCTCCCTAGGGCCTTTCCCCACATTAATATCCGAGGCTTTTTCTCACATTAAAATCTAGGTTTTTTTCTTACATTTACCTATAGGGCTTTTCCCCATTTCTCTGGGGCCTTTCCCCACATCTATTTCTGGGGATTTTTCCCCACATCGATCTCTGGGGATTTTTACCCGCATCGATCTCCGGGGCTTTTCCCCACATCGATCTTCGGGGCTTCTCCCCACATCGATCTCCGGGGCTTTTCCCCACATCGATCTCCGGGGCTTTTCCCCACATCGATCTCTAGGGCCTTCCCCCTCACCCATCTATAGCCTTTTGCCTCAATTTATATATTTGTATATGGGGCTTTCTATTTCATGCCTTTCAACGGTGCTTTTAAACCATTCATGTCTACAAATCAGGTTTTCCACCCGTCAAAAAATAAAATTATTTATTTTTGCTCTTCACCTCATTTTCATGAATGGGACTTTTCACCTCTTTTCCATGAATGGGACTTTTCACCTCTTTTCCATGAATGGGGCTTTTCACCTCATTTCTATGAATGGGGGTTTTCACCTAATTTCTATGAATGGGGGTTTTCACCTCATTTCTATGAATGGGGGTTTTCACCTCAGTTCTATGAATGGGACTTTTCACCTCAATTCTATGAATGGAACTTTCCACCTCCTTTCTATAAAAGGGGCTTTTCACCTCATCTCTATGAATGGGGATTTTCACCTCATTTCTATAAATGGGGCTGTTCACCTCATCTCTATGAATGGGGCTTTTCACCTCATCTCTATGAATGGGGCTTTTCACCTCATCTCTATGAATGGGGCTTTTTACCTCATCTCTATGAATGGGGCTTTTCACCTCATTTCTATGAATAGGGCTTTTTCACCTCATTTCTATGAATAGGGCTGTTCATCCCATTTCTATGATTGGGGCTTTTACCTCATTTCTATGAATGGGGCTTTTTACCTCATTTCTATGAATGGGGCTTTTTACCTCATTTCTATAAATGGGTTTTTTTTTACCTCATTTCTTATGAATGGCTTTTCACCTCATTTTTTATGAATGACTTTCATCTCATTTTGTATAAACGGGGCGTATTCACTTCATTTTTATGAATGGCTTTATGTCATTTTGTATAAACGGGGCTTTTCCCTGTCTATACCATGGTCACCTATAGCATCCCCCCAAAAATCTAAACAGAATTTTGGAGAAGCCATAACACTCCGGAAAACACTAAACACCACAAAAGAAGGGGGAGGGGTTACCTCTGTCCCATCTCTTGCTTACCATGAAACTTGTTAGAGAAAACAATAAAACCAACCGCAAAACTTGCCAGCCCTCTTATCTATTTTATACCCTAGTCCAAACACACATCCCCATGGGGTATGTTACTCTGATCATGCCAAAACACTGCCCTGCCTATGTACACATGCATTACCTGTACATATACACATTATGTACCGCATATCTTGGATTAGCAGCAGTATCACCCAACAGGAGTCAGTTAAAGACATAGGAATTCACAAGATAAGATTCACAGTTAGAAGTTCTTGACATCGGGCTTAAATTGAACTACTTCGTCCACACTGACGTACCTAAATTATTTAGGCAAATGCTTATCACCGGTAACCTTTGTTTAGCATTTTGCATCTTGACATGCGCATCTACTGCATAATATCAACTAAGATTTTTTATTTATTTATTTATTTATTTTCCCAACAGTTTAACTGCAGCAAATTTGTTCGGCTTAAACCGACTCATTCCAAACATGCCTTAGTTGATAAAAGTACTATGCAGTAATATAATCCTTTATTAGGGTCAACAAAACATTATTTCCGATTTTGGAAACAAACATACCATGGTGGCAACTTTCGTTAAGGTAAACTCACGCAACAGTTTGTGCACTAAGGATTAGCAAGGTTTAACAGCCAGAAAATATTCAATCGAAATAACTCTTTGTTTAGGATATGACTAGTCTTCCTGAAGACCTTATTTTAGCCAAAACATTTGTATGCGGGGCCTGTGTTTGTTTCCTCCCACCATTTCACTACTATTTCCCATATCATATAGGTACAGCACGTCTACTCCAGCAAAAGATCAAAAACCCCTTCCGATTTTGACGCTCAGTGTCCATTGCTGTAATGCTTGCCGTTTATTAGACAGCAACAATTGTCCACTTTCAGTAATACTCTTCCAAGGAATTGACCACAATGTCATATAAATCGCCAGACTCCGAAATTTGTTGTCTGATATGCACATACAATTTGTAAATAGAAAATTGTTCCCAGATACTAGGTTGCAGTCCATTCACAGACATCACTTTCACATATTTCGTTGTGAGCCAAGCGTTACATTTATCATTATCACTTTAAGGGCATTTACCAACTATTTACCAGACACCATTTTCTGGGTAATATTTGCCAACATCGGGGCGCCCAACCCCGCCGAGAGACCACACTTGAGTCTGACCCTTATCTTCTGTTCATTGTTACACTCTGCCAAGACTATGGTCATCTAGAGCAACCAAATCCTGCAAGTGCAACCACAACTGAAAATTAATATATTCTCCTTAGACCTATACAGTTGCCTTTTACTGTACATGTTCCCATCGTACATGCCTACTGTACTTTCCACCAACACCGTTTGGGAACTTCCTCTCACCAAGATATACTACCTTTGTGTCTAATCCTTGATTAATATCTATATCTTGGCTAAACTTACTCTATATTGTTTAACATCAACGCATGAGGAGGCATGGTTGTTCCCGGTCCACAAGTGCGAATTTTCTCCAATCTCGCTTGGAATACATTGAGCCACATGCTTCAAAAGAGTGAATATAATTCAACGGATGGAATGTGCTATTGCAAGGCAGCGCAAATGCGGCCTCTGTCTTCAGTTAAAATATTGAACTTTGATTGCAACCGATAGCCAAACGCATTAATTCACCATTTCCGAGTCTATTTCTTTGGTGAATTTTGGCTATCATGAACGGAATGTTAAAGTAAATATGCACGTATACTTCACCACCCTCTCATTCCTGTTTGCAGGTTAACACGATACAACTTGCCTCGTAAGGAACAACGCGTGGTTCTAAACCCATCTCATGCCCTGTGGCTTTGCCGTGGGGCTTCGCCGCCTTGTACATACACACTCCCATAACAATCAAGGTCTGATCGCCTGGGCTGTGCCAAACATAAACCAATTTCAGGGACTAACTATAAATACCCTTTCTAGGGGCCTATTATCACTCCTAAACCTTGGAGACCCAGGGCAAAGCTTTACCCCTCTATCGCTCCAAGGACCTCCTCCATTGTGTTAGTGCCTCTGGTAATGAAGATTCTGCTTCACCAGACCCCTGCCATACCAGTCATCACATGTCCTGTACATATGGGATTAAATCAAGAGAAACGTGAAATACATAAACGGTGCTGTGTCTGTTAAATCACAGAGGGATAAATCCATCGTTCTAACCTTGTCCATCCTACCTCTTGCTACCAGCATACACATATTCATGGTGAACTGCCTTTACAGTCACCAGTGATAATATTTTAAATTCAGAAAAGGTCTGACATATGTCCTTATATAGGACTACAAAGTTTTCCTCTTAAAAAACCAACCCCTCACCTGGTAGTCACTTGGCTACCTACGGACTCATTCGCCGCATCTGATATGAAACATCCGCTAATGCCCATGAAGTTCCACTAACATAATTGCATAAGCTGGCGCTACGGTGGCCTAAGCTTGAAAATGTTCTATATGCCTTTTCACAGCTATTCTCCGCAAATCTGCCCAAAGGTTTGCCAAATTCATTATTTCGATCAACCTATTGGGGATCAAGCTTCCTTTTATGCACAATTGTCACGAAGATATGAACGTGAATCATATTTTGTAAAGAACAAATCAATAACTGTGAAACAAAGGAGAACAACCATTTAATCATATACCCGGCCATAACCAGGAAGGGTTTACTAAACCTGCTGGGTTTAACTGCCGTAGGCCTTACTTCCTCAAATCTCAGAATTGTCAGGAACGCCGAACATACGTAATAGCCGTACTATACTGTGCCAAAGCTACTGGATTACAAATAAAATGTACATGTACATGCTTTGCATTTTGAAAGCCACCTTACGTCTTCTTCATTTTAGACACCCTTGCATTACTCATAGATTTGGTATACTCTGATAACCGGACCGGCATTCTTTACTAAAGAGTACTACTATAAGAACCATGATAAAACCCGGTCCGACATAGGCCTACTTATAAATAACCAAATTCCCATATCCACATACCTTTGGACAATACCCACACCTTCGTGAAAATTCCGCAGGAATGCGAGGCCATCTTCTTCTCGCAGTGTCGTGTCGTGTCGTGTCGTGCATGCTTGAGCGCGTGCTATTATCCAAAGCACAATATAGCTTTGTGCAATAGCGTTGTACAATAGCTTTGTACAATACAAAGACTGCGTACGCCTACCTAATGTACCACGCCCGTCGCGCTGACCCTGTCAGCCTCAACGTACGTATATACATTGAGGAATTCCTACATGGTATATGTGAAAACACACAAATGGTATTCAAAAGAACGAATTTTAAACAAGAACTTGCCCAAATTCTTATTATGACCTTCCGCAGCCGAATAACCATAATCAAATTTCACATTGACAAAATGACATGGCTGCTCCATAAAATTGTACCTCCTTACCAGTGTCATGTTCGACCACCGGCAAAAATTTAGATATCTCCTACCTTGTTTCCTAAAACGAACACCAAACCAGGCTCTACCTCCATCGGAATCGCAAACCTGCACAATTCCCCACCATTAGGATCGAAGTCCTCCCTTTAGGCACCCGTTATGGCCAGCCGACCTAGTAATTGGCTGGTCAACGGGCCGGGTATACATCAGCGGAGGCTACATGTACGTCTTGCTCATATTGATCAAATTCACAAAGTGAATGTGGATCTTCCGACCGCTACGTCGCAGCGATGCAAATAGTTTTTACTACTCGTTAAACTACTTGCTGTTTTTTAACTATTTGAGTGCTCGTGCCAGCCTGAGTAGCAATAATTACTTGCGAGTAGTGATTGTTAGCGAGCGATGATTGTTGACACGTACCGATTAGGTTGTGGTCGTAAGATGCAACGACACAAAATGAATCGACTTGCCACTCCCTATAATTGCACGCCTATAATGGCTTGTCTTTTTCCAAAATAAATAAGGTTCAACAAACTAAATCCTTAGAGTGAGCCGACATAAAATGTAACAAAAATCGCCGACCGCAGATGTTCCCCGCCAGCTCTCTGACCGCAGAGTTTATACAATAGAAGCAAATACCTTTCCTGTAGATATCAGGTTTCAAAACCACGTTCCAGGTTTGGGTCCGTGGGATCGTACATTGATTCAGCAGTGAGTTCAGTCAGTGATACAGTTAATTTTGAGACAATGTAATCATACAACATTGAGTTGACTTAAAGACCTACTCTAACAGTTTTCAAATTTTCTTATATTGAAATCCTATTCAGAAGAGCGATGTCTAATAAAACAGGAATATGTCAATATATATTTTTTTACGCACATGTTTGTGAAAAAAAAGAGCATTTTTGTAGCCTTTTTTTGTGCGAGTCATTGCTGCTTTTGTAAAAATGAGCATGACGTCAAAGCTCATTAGCATCTAATGAATAGCGAATTCGGTGACATACCGGTATGACCGTAGAGTCAATGAGAAAGCTGCATGCAACAAGCAACACGGCCCACGCGCGTTGTGTGGACATACAAATACAATTCCGGGTGTATTTTTCGCGTGAATTGAGTCACCGTCATTTTACCTCTTGCAAAAATTGTGAAAACTACATGTACTCGCGAGTACTCAATTACTCGCGAGTAATATTTTCACAATTACTCAAGTGGGAAAAATCACTACTCGCCCAGCACTATGTCCTACCTTTAAATTTGGGTTCCTACATGTGTACGAAGTCAGTTCCTCGACCCTTTCATTGGTTGAAACCTTGAACAGCATTCGCAATACATGTACAACCAATGAGGTCTTTGTTACGTCATATTGGCCACATCACGCAGCTGATACGTGCGCGTCTATCTCAATATACATGTAGGCACATACATTGTACATCTACATGTACCGATAAAATAGCTGGACGGGTGTTCCTCAAAACATGAGGTAAATGTGGTTGGCCGCCATTGTTAATAGTCTTAAAGGGATCGTATACTTAAAAAATTAATGGCAATAAAAACCTACTTGGTAAGAAGTACAGCAGCTTTGGATAGTATAATGCATTTTTATAAACTTTTCACTTTGAAGTACTGCGGTTATGGAAAAAGATATCACTTTTTATCCAAACAAATTTGAATCTGAAAACCGTTACTGCAGTGACGTTTCCCAGATTGCGTATTCCAATGCAGATTATTCTTTCTGCGTGGACATAACCGCTCCAGATTTTCGGCAATATCTCAAAATCGCTACCACCTTTTAAAATGAAATTTTTACAGGTTAGTTTTATGGTATACATGTATATCTATTACTATATAGGATTGAAACAAACAATGGGTTCCAATTATGTATGTATATATTCTCTTTAAAGACATGCAACTCATACATGTACATGTAGTTGACTGCTTCTAGCTAATTAAGTGCTATACAATTTGAGTTAATTATAAGCATTAAGAAAACAGAATGCCTACATGTATATCAGCAACCACATCAACAGCAGATAACACCATATGCTGAGATCAGGTGCCGCATGGTATCAAGACCTCCACCAAATGTAAAGTGTACTGATGGGCAATTGTGCTGACTTCATTGCTCTATTCTGCTGACTTCATTGCTCTATTCTGCTGAGACATGTTTACATTACCGACATCATATCAAACAGCTAACTAAACAGCTAAAAAGTCTAAAGCTCCGACATCTACGGTGGATTTTGAGTAACAACTGTACCCAGTAACTGTAACAACTGTAACAACTGTCCATATCAGTAAGAAGACCGTGAAAGCTTCTCTCGCACCAACTAAGTCTGTGAATACCCATGCAGATTACTTTACATACTATAGTTCTGTTTTGTTGGAACAAGAGTCTTTTGCATGGCCTTTAATGTCACCAATGTAGGTTTTAAAGTAACCAGCCTGCTATATACACGTCACTAGCACACAGCCTCCTTCCGTGATAATGCAATACTTGTGCCTGGCTAGGTTTTCTAAATGGTCTCAATCTTTGTCAGCAGTCAACGATTGCTTAGATCGCGATGGCTGTGTTTACTGTTATTACTTTATAATGGTTATGTATTAAACTGGGAGTTGAAATTTAAGAACAAGTAATTGCATGTTTATATTATAGGCAGACCGTGGCAGTGAATACGTTTTTGTTGTTAGATGTTATTGAAGTGACGTGTTCTATTGTGCCTGACCAGGTTTTCTTGATGGGCTCAGTCTGTATCAACAGGCAGCGATTGATACTTTAATAAATTGGGAGTTGGGAACCATAGAGGAGTGATTGCCGCTTTGTTTGAAGATAGACGCTGGGTCAGTGAATGCATTTTGGTTATTAGATATAATTGAAGTGATGTCGGTACAATTTTTGTTAACACCTTGACTGCTAATCTCGGAATTCTCGTGCTTGTACAGTAGTACATGTACGACGGTTTGCTACCCTCTGTTAGACAAGAAAGCATTTTAATTCTTGCCCAACAGAGGGCAGCAAATCGTTGTATTACAATCCCAAAAATGCTCGGGCATAGCACAATTGGGGCAAGTTTAAATCTCTAGAATTCTCGGAATTAGCAGATAAACGTACAGTGGTGTGATCCAGGTACGCATCAGCATTTGAGGTTGCAAAGATTCTTTGTATTTTGTTTTATTTTAGAGCAGGCCGTAATCATATCAATACATTTCTTTTTGGGATAGTTTATTAAAAAGAAAAAAATCATTCAATTCAGAACTGTACCCTTGGGAGTTATGACCTTTCAAAGAAATTTGTATTAGTTATGATCTACAATGTAGCTTACACAACTGTTACACAGTGATACATTTTAAGAACAACAACAACCGCAGCAGTCACTGCTGCTGCCGCGGCGATGGCTTTGACGACCACGACCATGCTTGTTTTTCGGCTGGGCCAGCATTCTCATCTAAAATCAAGATGCTTGATATAATTAATTCCAATTTCGCTGATAATTTAGGCTGCTGGGTCGCTGGTTTACTACTGTCTGTTCTCTCGCTTGTACACTCATGCATACTGATGTGCGAGTACCATTCGGCCTAATGCTGTGCGCTACGTATAGGTCTGGGTTTTCAAAACCTTTGCTTCCACTTCGATTTCGCCTCCGATTTGCGAATCACTGAGAAGCAAATCGAAATGGAAGCAAATGGGAATATTCGGACTTTTGGGCTCATATCAACCGATTGAATGTTTCTGAAGCACAACAGGCATCAGAATGTGGCTGGTGTTCCCGCAGTTGAGAGCCTAAAATTACCTTAGTAGCCGAAGATGAAGATGAAACCAGGGATTTCAAATGCGTAGATCTACATCAACATTTATTTCCAATTCCAACAATATACAATAATATTATTATTTTTAAAGCACAACAATTAATTGTATTTGGTGGCACAACCAAAAAAGCAAACCTTGTGTCGGGTAGTGCCCAAACAGCTACACACTACAGTGACATTGACACACGAATACAATGTACATCTATGGACAGAGACAAAACAAACTCATATCTAGTAGGTTGATCTAACCACTAAAACTATATCAAAAGTATGAAAGAATAAATAAAGTTAAGAATAAATAAATACAAAATGCAACACTAATTTAGCCCTAACCACCTGAGTCCATCGAAATCCATTTCCTGTTTTGGAGGATTTTAGCAGATTCAGGATACCTCCATATTGAACAAACTGGAGGATTGTGATGGATTGAGGATTTTAAGCCTAGCGTTACTGCAGGAGGTTGATGGATTCAGGATTCAGAAATTTAGGTGATGGACTGTGATGGTATGGAGAAACACACCGCAATTTTTTGTATGCCACCATGGTATCCTGAATCCGCCAGAGTCCATCAACTTTTGCTGGTGGATTATTGATGGACTCATCGGATCACTCCAGTATGCATACTGGTGGAGTCTGATGGACTCAGGACACCAGCAGTTTTTGCAAACCAAACTTGGTGGATTGTGGCGGATTCAGGATACTTTCTAGAAAAAGCAGTGAGGGGGTTAGGGTTAAAGAAGATACGACTTAAGATTTCATGTACATTTTGCATGTACATGTTCACGTACGTTTCTTTATGGTGTAATTCGACGAGTTTATTTTGTTCCTCTCGATAATTTCCTTTTTCCGACGGCTCTCATTGGTTTTGTACACGAATCTCCATCGAGGATGTCCTCGATTCTAACCCCAACCCCAATTCACCTTCGTGTCGCCAGGCATGTGTCCTCCATTTACATCATAAACAAACGCACGCATGGTCAACACAAAACCGCGTTGATTCGAATAGCACTATAAACCATAAAATCTGTATTTTCCAGTGCAAGAAACATCCAGTGTTCAGAATTCCAAAAAAAAGTTAAGAGATGTCTGCTTTAGGACAGTACACCCCCCCCCCCCCCCCCTCCCCTGCCACCTCATTGTTGATAAACTTTGCACCTGTCTGAAGCCTGGATGCAACAATAATGCAAGAGCTATCAAAACTGGTGGTCAGTAAGATTACAAAAAAATTAATTTACATGTACTCTTTTTTGGGAAACTAATCATCATTTTAAACACTTTCCTACATGTGTACATTAGTATAAAAGCTAACGGCAAAATTTTGATTATAATTTTTGAACAGCAAAATTATGGAACTATCACAATGACTCCAAAGTTAAGTTGATTAAATTTAATAGATTAAGATAAACAAACACATTGATAAAGCTTCACAACATTATTATTGTTCATGGAATGTACAATCTACAATATTATTTAAATGTAGGATACACCGTTGGTAATTGCTTGAATTATTAGGAATGGGTGGATTTAAGGTGTTGTATTTTAGAGTAAATATCGTTTTAACTGACATGTCCGAAATGTTATAAACATGGATGCAGTAAACGAAAACGAAAAAAACCACCGGTCGTTTTCAACTGGCGTCGAGCAATTGTTGTTGTTTTGGGTTTTTTTCGCAATCGCCGTCCGGAGATAGTGATTTTTGTTTTTGATAAAATTCGTGATCGCTGTCCGGCAATAGTGAATTTTGTTCTTAATCAAATTCAATTTTTCGGAACAAATGCAGGATATCTGGCACAGTCATTTTCCTGGATGCCTACAATCATTATTTGCTTTCAAAGAAGTAAGATATTTCTTAATAATTCGGTAGTAAAAGATTTTGATATCCTCAAATGGTGTACCCTACCTTTTAACATACCGTACAGGTAATTAAGCACACATTATTGTGGTACATGTACATTTACATGTAGTTTCAATTAGTTTAACCGAACAACTATTGCATCTTCTGAAGTATTTAAACACAGCCAACAATTGACTACGCTCAATTATCATAATACGAAACTGCAAACTTTTTAGGAAATTAGGGTCAAGCATGAATTAAATCTATTGAGAAAATTGGGTATTTGTAAAAAAAATGATTGCAAAGTTAAATTTCATATCACAAGGGCCTAGGGATTTAGGAACTCTTCAAATAATATAGATATACCTGACAACAATAAATGTACGCCGTTTTGGAGTAATTTTTGTTTGGGGTAGGGGGTTCTTTATTTCTGACTTAACCAGAGAGTTATGTTGATGAAAACTTCAGATTTAAAGTTGTGCCTTTATTAATTCATTCTTGGGCAGTTTGTGGCTTCAGAACTGGACATTATTTTAATCTTGAATGTTAATCGGTTGGGCTGACCTCTTTGCAGTTTCCTTCTTATAATTTTCTTAGCTTGTTTATGATAGGAACGTTTTAAAAATGAAGTAAGTAAAAACATTGCGAATGTTTTTGGCATCAAAAAGCCAAATAGTTGCTGAATAAATCCAGTCTGCAACTTGCATGTACAAGAAAAAATCAGTTGTTCGGTAATCAGGAGCCGAGTACAACAGACAGTGAAAGCCAGAGTGACGATGATGAACGTCTTCAAGGCTTTGGTCTTCTGGATGCTGTTTCTGTCGTTCTCAGTAATTCTCCTTAAAATTGTCTTTTTAAAAATGATGATGCCGTTTAGAAGTGTTTTTTATGTTTTTAAGAAGAAATTTGTTGTTGTTTTTGTTGTTAGGGCTGTTCTGGTTGGTTCGTTTTTCATGCTCTCGGCTGATCTTAATATATGCACATCATTATTTGAAGTTATTAGTAAAACATCAAATGAGGCTGGGGGGCAGTTGTAATGCTACGTTACCCCTTAAACTTGAATGTTAACAGGCTCCACCGTCCCTCTGCAACAGAGCCATCTGTTGGTGATGATTTGCTTGGCCTTCTGACGGTAGGAGTGATTGAACAGACAGTAGATGAAAACATTGCAGATACTGTTAGATACAGGCAGCCATACCACAATAAACTGAAGCCAATATTCAGCCTCCACATTGGTGAAAGCCTCAGTGGTTCTGGTAATCGTATATGGAGTAAAACAAACTGCAAAAGCCAGAGTGACAACAGCGAACGTCTTGAGAGCTTTGTTGTCCTGGATGTTGTTTTTGTTGTTAGGATCGTTCTGGTTGGCTCGTTGCTCATGCTCTCGGCTGATCTTAATGATGCGATAGTATATGCACATCATTATTAACACTGGAATTACATCACCAATAAGAAGGAAAACAATGTTGAATGCTGCAGAGGTGTTTGCATATAAACAAACAGCAACAACGTCAACATATTTAAATGATACTTCAGGAGAAGTTGTTGATACAAATTGTGAACTAAGATTCACTATTGCTGCCAAAATGAGACTGAAAATAATACGTCGTCGGGTGCACCAAATATGAAACTTGTAGGGCCTGGTAACGGCAATGTAACGCTCAACATTTAAACAGATGAGTGAAAATAATGACATCCCAATTGCCAACAACAAAATGGAGGCCTGTGCCTGACAAGTAATGTCTCCGAAAGGCCACCGGTTTATAGCTGAAGCGACAACACTAAACACAGTCGAAAAGCCAACTGCGAGGTCAAACACTGCCAATGATGTCATCAAGATCTTTGTACTGTCTCCCAAGTCTGGTACGCGACGAGTCACAACAATGGAGAGAATGTTTCCAGCTATGATCAACAATGCAAGGAAGCTGATGAAACAAGTACGGAAAGCGACAAATAGCGGGGACATCCCCAAAGGGTCTGGTGATGAATTATTCATTTTTTCCTTATCAAGTTCTTTCAACCAAATTACACTGACTTAACGTAAACCTGACTTCAGATGGAGTGGAGGCAGTTTATCAAATGGTTGAAAGGGTAGCTGGTTTTACTCCAAGCCAAAAGGAAAATTGTCCATGGCAGCAAGAAGACCGTGAAAGCTTTTCTCACACCAACTAAGTCTGTGAATACCCATGCAGAATACTTTACATGTTGTAGTTCTGTTATGTTGGAACATGAGTCTTTTGCATGGCCATAAAGTCATCAATCTAGGTTTTGCTATATGCATGTCCCCAGCACACAGCCTCCTTCCCTGATAATGCAATATTTGTGCCTGGCTAGGTTTTCTAAATGGTCTCAATCTTTGTCAGCAGTCAACAATTGCTTAGATAGCGATGGTTGTGTTTACTGTCATTACTTTATTATGGTTATGTATTAAACTGGGAGTTGAAATTCAAGAACAAGTAATTGCATGTTTAGATATAGGCAGACCGTGGCAATGAATGCACCTTTGTTGTCGGATGTTATTGAAGTGATGTCTTCTATTGAGCCTGACCAGGTTTTGTTGATGGACACAGTCTCTATCAACAGGCAGTAATTGCTTAGACAGCGGTACATGTGAAGGCCATTACTTAAAATTGGGAGAACTTTGGTAATCAAAAACAAGTGATTGCATGTTTGGATATTGGCAGGCAGTGGTAGTGAATACATCTTTGTTATTGAAGTGGCGTGTTCTATTGTGCCTGGCCAGGTTTTCTTGATGGGCGCAGTCTCTATCAACAGGCAGCGATTGATACTTTAATAAATTGGGAGTTGGGAATCATATAGACGAGTGATTGCCGCTTTGTTTGAAGAGAGACGCTGGGTCAGTGAATGCATAGATACAGGTATAACGGTTATTAGATATACATGTAATGTACAGTGAGATGGTCCAGGTACGTGTACATGGCGGAGGACGTGTACATGTACAAGTATATACGCTGCAAAGGTTTCCTTGGTTGTTGCGGATGGCGTGTATTTACGTCAAAATTTACCCGCTAGCGCTGGTGGAGGATCGGTATATAAGTACATTTGTTTATTGTTAAACAAAATGTCCTCTCCAGACAACTAATAAGCATCATTATTTTATTGGAAAAAAAATTAACATTTTAATCTTAATGCCACGCTCTGATATTTTAGGAATTATTAGTGTATACATGTACATCCTGAAGTTTTCAGATCAACAGAGTTTTTGTGAGTTGGGACAAGTTTTATATTTTACCCCCAGTGCTACTGAAAGTGTTCACTTATCGTGAAATAGCCCATCGCTATATCGTGGTATCATGCTTCAGTGATTAGGCCTATTCAACACCCTAGTTCTAATGTCTCCATTGAATTGATACAGCCGAGGATTATCAGCTGCGCCCAGTAATTTCTTGACATTCAAATTTCCCAACTATTGTTTTAGTCTACTTTGAAATTCTTGAAAGGGTGCTTTTCAGCTTGGCTTGCAAATATTTTTTTAAGCAGAGTTTAATCTACTTCAAGAATTACCAGAGTGCCAGTAAAATATTACTTACCACATATAAATAATCCAGTAACAAACATATTGGCGGCTATTTTGAAGAGAAAAAAATCAAAAAAACTGCCACTGCCTCATGTTGCGATGCTGCTGTATCATACATTTCCAGGCTCTGGGGGAGCATACCTTGCCAAAAATCACTCTGAACATTACTCCCTTTGATCATTTGATACCGGTGTCCCATTCTTTTGACCGACGCTGGTGGCCTAGTTGTTTCAAAGTCTAAATCTTAGAATATTATTTTCTTCGAATATACAGCATTCACAGAGCTTAAAATGTATATGTCTGGTTATTTGTTAAGCATCATATATTTTTTTTTTTTTTAACTTTTGCTGCTTTAAACGATAAAAATGCACATCTGACATTAGGTAACTTTAAAACACCGGTGATGAATTTAACTGTGTAGCCAACAAACATTTTCAAATCAATTGTTCATTTTTTGTTTTTTCTTTTCTGTAGGCTGATTCGTGTTGGTGAGGAGTTTTGTGGGAGTAAATCCGAGTCTCTCCATGATTCTCTGAGACAGCAGAGTTTAAACTACTTCAAGAATTACCACAGGTAACATTTAGGCTTACTCCAGATCATACTACTTACTTCAATAATTACCCCAGGTAACAGTTGGGTTTACTCCAGATCTTACTACTTACTTCAAGAATTACCACAGGTAACATTTGGGTTTACTCCTGATCTTACTACTTACTTCAATAATTACCATAGGTAACATTTGGGTTTACTCCAGATCTTACTACCCACTTCAAGAATTACCACAGGTAACATTTGGGTTTACTCCTGATCTTACTACTTACCTCAATAATTACCATAGGTAACATTTGGGTTTACTCTAGATCTTACTACCCACTAAAAGAATTACCACAGGTAACATTTGGGTTTAATCCTGATCTTACTACTTACTTCAAGAATTACCATAGGTAAGAGTTGGGTTTACTTCAGATCTTACTAACCTACTTCGAGAATTACCACAGTCTAACCAGTTTGCGTCTGGATTATTTTGACATTGACCGGGCCCAGTCGCGGCGTTGTTTTTAACGAAAAACGATCCGAGTCGGGTCTAGTCCAACATAGAATAGCATAGGGTAGCACAACCTGATATTTCCGGCCTTGCTGAATGCGAGGCCCGGTGGCTGACATATATTTCTGGCCTTGCTTGTGACATGTTTATCCATGTTGACGTGTTGAATTCCGGGAAAAACTTGGGATGTATACACATCCAACTGGTTAGCTAGGCACAGAGAGGTCGACCATAACTCTAACATCGCCCAATACTAATACAAAGATACTCCTTGAGTAAACTGCAGTATGCAGTACTCTTACTACACTGGCCTATGAGTATTGAGTAGTATTTTGTAGTACTGTGTACTGTACCCTAAATGAATGCCTGAGACGTTAGGGTTAATCTGGAATCTAGACTCTGGTTCTGTTTTGTCCTGGTTTTAAATTTTTTTCAAGGTTTGTTTCTATCATGAAAAAAATATTTTTTGAATTTAGATAATAATGTAATGTTGATTTAGAAATGCATTTTCACGGTTTATTTTGCAATTTATTTTGGGGTTGGTCGCTGTTATTGGACCTCGGTTCATTAACAGCAGTCATGCCCCAACCCAGTCATTATAGTACAGTGAAGACTGGGTCCTCACACTGTTACTTAAAAAAAAAATCTGACGACCCACCTCTACCCCTGCAGGTCTCGCCTGGATGAACTCCAGATGTTCCTAGAGAATGAGGGTTGGGAACTCTGCCCAGTCAAGGCCAACTTCACCATTACCAACCTGCACGAGTTCCGCTTTGTGCGACTGACGAGCATGGCGCCGAGGGGAGATTCCAGTACCCAGTCGAGTCCTTTCACCAGAGATGGGGCCACAGATAGTTTCTTCAACCGGTTTGGGGATCACGGGAGTCCGTTTGACCGACGGATGGATGAGGAAGAAGGGGAGGATATGGTTGGAACTAACGGCGTAAGTACTAGTGCTGGGATTAAAACCAAAAAATATTCGATTTTAATTCAACTATTCGGTTTCGATTTAGAAAACCGAATATCCAAAACCAACCCCAAAAAACACAAATAAAACTATAACCAGGCATTTAGAGGGCATTTCCTGTGGCACCTCACTCATCACTTTATTTGCTGGTATGATTGTGAGCTGGATGAGAACTTCCGGTGAAATCAAATAATCGGTATTTGGTTCGACAAAAATTAGGATAAACGGATTTTGAAATCTCTGATTTCTCCCACCACTAGTAAGTACAGGAAATAAACAACTATTATTATTATACCTAAAGGCCATTTCATACTCGAGCGAAGTCGAACACGAATTTGTGATTTAATGGCGACTTTTTGCGCTGCAAAATCACAAAATTGAACCCATTTCAACCCTGGCGAATTCAGCGAATGCTCGCGACATCAAATTAGCATCGCATTTGCTTTCGTATATTAACCAGCCTTTAGGCTTGGGTGAATCTAGCAATTTTGATTCTGAATCGCAATTTTATTCGGACTCAATTCTGAAAGTAAACAAACAAAAACAAAAACAAAAATATCTGCAATATTTGATCTAAAACACTAATAACACCGTCATTGTTGGGTTTCGACAGCAGTGTTCAGGAGCTGCATATAATATCATTCCCAATAACCGTGAAATTGTTCTCTTATGATAGGAAATTTAAATGCTGCTCCAAATGATCATTCGCTTTTGTTTTCTGCATCCTGCGTCCTGCAATTGAAACAAATTACCAACCAATTTTAACAATCCATGTACTCGAACAGCATTCAACATTTCAGACGAATTTCAATATCAAACAAATTTGAATGTCTTTAAATGAAACTGAGCCCTTCTAAAAGTGAATAGGAACCACAGAATTGGCTTGAATACGTACATTCAAAACTGAATTTGAAGGATTTTCTTATGAACAGAAAAAAATAGATGATAAAACCCAAACTCCCTAGGGTGTGTGCAAAATCATATTGATTTTGGAAGATTTGGAAGGGTTGGGGTTAATATCAAATCGCTTCACATTATTACCCCACGAAACATTTCAAATACCATCTCAGCTTCCTGGGGAGTATACAGCTCGATGCTGCTATTTCGGCGGAAAGCAGCCAAATTCAACCACAATAACCATCTCTCCCCTCGTGTACCCATTTACTCTTGGGTGGAGAGAAGCAATGAATGACAAAGTGCCTTTTCAAAAGGAACACGCACCGTAGTCCCAGGCCGGACTCGAACCCACAACCTGCAGCTTTACCTACAGATTACAAATTCAATGATCCAGACTACGAGGCCACGGCGCTATAAGTTATAGTACCGGTATAACAGGTCATACTGGTAGTTCACAAATTCCTTTTGCGACCGCATGTTTTGATAGATGTGTATTCTGTGCTTTAGGTTGAAGACATTGATGACGAGTCTCGTGGCAATGAGGACTCGGATGACAGTGATGTACCTGATGAACTCAAACAAGATTTCATCGATGAATTGACTGAAGAGAAACCTACAAGAAGGTAGGATGATGTGGGCAAATTAATGGTCATGGAAGCATTTTATGAGAGGCAATTGATAAGTTTGTGGCCTAAAGCCTCAGTCACCAAATAGTACAATTTCTGGATCGTTTGATTGGTGAAGATCGGCGGCAAGATCAATTATCTAGGTAATCGTATGACTAGTGGTGACGATCAGCGACCGCTCGCACAATTGATTGTGAGGTTGTACGACAGGTGGCACCACCAATCGTCAGGTGGCATGACCTATTAATAATGCGACTCTGTGACCCTCGATCATCCACGACTGGTGGTGCAACCATGCGCGACTGGTGGTAAGACTTATCTGCGACCTCTTACGATTTGGAATCGCAGGTCAGAGTTTTTTCAACATGACCATCGACCTTGCTGCGACTGATTTTGCTCTGGTGATCACAGACCCCTGCAACCAGTCACGCACCTTTTCTACGATTTGCCCGCGGTTCCAATATGTTTTCAGTCGTAGCTAGGTCATAAACAGGCCGCAGGCCCGGTGTAAGACTGCCGATTACCGATGTCATTCCATGCATCATTGTCAATGTGTTCTCTTCTAGTCTCAGGAAGTGCCGATCACTCACCAAGGGTCCTGTGCCAATACTTGCCAACACAACACTCAATGTTTTAAGACTATTTGGTAAGTTGCTATTACACACATGTAAGGCAGTTTTTGTGTTTTTTTAAAGTTGAATAAACTTATAACTTGTTATCATTCTCACTGTGCTTCTACAATGTAATCCTCACAGGGCCTACACCATGATAATTCTCACAGGGCTTACACATTAATGATCCTCACAGGGCCTACACCATGATAATTCTCACAGGGCTTACACATTAATGATCCTCACTGGGCTTACACAATGATGATCCTCGCAGGGCTTACACAAAGATGTTCCTCGCAGGGCTTACACAATGATGATCCTCGCGGGGCTTACACAATGATGATCCTCGCGGGCTTACACAATGATGATCCTCGCGGGGCTTACACAATGATAATCCTCGCGGGGCTTACACAATGATAATCCTCGCGGGGCTTACACAATGATAATCCTCGCGGGGCTTACACAATGATAATCCTCGCGGGGCTTACACAATGATAATCCTCGCGGGGCTTACACAATGATAATCCTCGCGGGGCTTACACAATGATAATCCTCGCGGGGCTTACGCAATGATGATCCTCGCGGGGCTTACACAATGATGATCCTCGCGGGGCTAACACAATGATGATCCTCGCGGGGCTTACACAATGATGATCCTCGCAGGGCTTACACAATGATGATCCTCGCGGGGCTTACACAATGATGATCCTCGCTGGCTTACACAATGATGATCCTCGTGGGCTTACACAATGATAATCCTCGCGGGCTTACACAATGATAATCCTCGCGGGGCTTACACAGTGATAATCCTCGCGGGGCTTACACAGTGATAATCCTCGCGGGGCTTACACAATAATAATCCTCGCGGGGCTTACACAATGATAATCCTCGCGGGGCTTACACAATGATAATCCTCGCGGGGCTTACACAATGATAATCCTCGCGGAGCTTACACAATGATAATCCTCGCGGGGCTTACACAGTGATAATCCTCGCGGGGCTTACACAGTGATAATCCTCGCGGGGCTTACACAGTGATAATCCTCGCGGAGCTTACACAGGGATATTCCTCGCGGGGCTTAATTATTCAGTGATAATCATCACAGGGCTTAAACAATGATGATTTTTACAGGGCTTAGACAATGATGATTTTTACAGGGCTTAGACAATGATGATCCTTACAGGGCTTAGACAATGGTGATCCTCACAGGGCTTAGACAATGGTGATCCTCGCAGGGCTTAGACAATGGTGATCCTCACAGGGCTTAGACAATGGTGATCCTCACAGGGCTTAGACAATGGTGATCCTCACAGGGCTTAGACAATGATAATCCTCACAGGGCTAAGACAATGATAATCCTCACAGGGCTTACACAGTAATGATCTTCACAGGGCTTACACAGTAATGATCCTCACAGGGCTTACACAGTAATGATCCTCACAGGGCTTACACAATGATGATCCTCACAGGGCTTACACAATGATGATCTTGCAGGGCTCACACAATAGTGATCCTCACAGGGCTCACACAATAGTGATCCTCACAGGGCTTACACAATAGTGATCCTCACAGGGCTTACACAGTAATGATCCTCACAGGGCTTACACAGTAATGATCCCCACAGGGCTTACACAGTAATGATCCTCACAGGGCTTACACAGTAATGATCCTCACAGGGCTTATTAAACAGTGATGATCCTCACAGGGCTTATTAAACAGTGATGATCCTCACAGGGCTTATTAAACAGTGATGATCCTCACAGGGCTTTTTAAACAATGATGATTCTCACAGGGCTTTTTAAACAATGGTGATCCTCACAGGGCTCACACAATGGTGATCCTCGCAGGGCTCGCACAATAGTGATCCTCGCAGGGCTCGCACAATAGTGATCCTCGCAGGGCTCGCACAATAGTGATCCTCGCAGGGCTTGCACAATAGTGATCCTCGCAGGGCTTGCACAGTAGTGATCCTCGCAGGGCTCGCACAATAGTGATCCTCGCAGGGCTTATACAATAGTGAACCTCACAGGGCTTATACAATGATAATCCTCACAGGGCTTTGTATACCACAACCCAGCTCAGCTCGTTGACAGCCGAGCTTAAAGTATACCTCACGGGTTCTAAAGGATAAACTAGGTTATTCAGGGGCAATTTGTTAATCAAAATAACCTTAAATTTCACGCACGAGCCTATATTTTTGAACCGCGTGACCCGGATAAAAAAAAAAAGCAAGGTGTGTGTTATAAAATTAACTATACTTTACAAAAGTACAAGTATTATTTATTTGCATGTTTAACAAGTAGTCATTGCTTGTTCTTTATCCTCAGGCAAGTACATGCAGATGATGGCAGTACTCAAGCCAATAGCCTTTGATGTGGTTCTGTGCATGTCTCAACTCTTTGACTACTACCTATTTGCCGTGTATACCTTCTTTGCTACCGACATGGTAAATTATGATCCAGCAAATGATTATCTTCTTAATAACGTCACGTCACAGACTTTGCATTCACTTTTCATGTGAATGTCTAGTTACCAAACGCTTCGTGTGTCGAGCACCAGGCTAATTTATTCATATTACATTGACTGGTTTTGTTTAATGTGCGGAGGCTCTGTTTTTACTATATTTAAGGATGAATAGAGTTTATTCCTGGTTGTTTGGTTTTTTGGTCGGAAATAAGAACCAAAGAAATCAAAAGGGGCACCTTGTATGCAAATCCAATCAGAAATTATGCTTAGCAGTTTCATTATTAAATAAATTAAAAAATTTATTTGATTGAAAAGGATCTTCTTTTTTTATTTCTGTATGAAATCAGAAATCAATTGTTTCTTTTAAGATTCCCCAGTTTTTTCGTTAATAATAATTTTTAATGATTTTAAAATAACTTTTAGATTTTTTTTTTTTTTTTCAGAATGAATCTTTTGGGCTGAGCTTGAGCAACAAAATCCGCACCACCCTGAAGCGTATCAGTGACAACATGATCCAGCATGAACCCCCACCAGGCATGCTGCCAAACCCCATGGAAGACAGGGTAATACATGCTCACACACACCCAAGTGGGTAAATGCCGTCAATAGGGGACGGGGCATTGTCCGACCGTCTTCCCTTCTTTTGTTTGTACTCTAACGTTTTCGGATGATCGCCATAGGATTTGCACACGAGTCTGAATCGGGGACCTTTGCGGAATAGGGGACCCCATTGTTCCCTTTGTCCTACGTCCCCTATTTCAATCAAAAACAAACTCACACACACAAGTGGGTAAATGCCGTCAATAGGGGACGGGGCATTGTCCGACCGTCTTCCCTCTTTTGTTTGTACTCTAACGTTTTCGGATGATCGCCATAGGATTTGCACACGAGTCTGAATCGGGGACCTTTGCGGAATAGGGGACCCCATTGTTCCCTTTGTCATACGTCCCCTATTTCAATCAAAAACAAACGCACACACACAAGTGTGTAAAGGCCTTCGATCGTGGACGGGGTATTGTCCGACCGTCTTCCCTCTTTTGTTTATACTCTAACGTTTTTTGATGATCGCCATAGGATTTGTACACGGGAAAAGATCGTGGACGTTTTGTCAATCGTGGACCCATTGTTTGACTCCCAATTCTTTTGTCCGACGACCACGATTGCCGGTCAATACAAACGCACGCACACACACAGTCGTGAACCACGTAACGACCGAGGATACCCTATTGTGTTTCCTTTATTCGTGTACTATAACCTAACCCCATTAACCTACTTTCGACAATTTTTGACAAAGAAACTGTCGTCCTATTTTATTTTATTTTTATTTTTTTGTTCTCTCGTGTGTTTCAATCCTTGGCCGTAATAATATGTAAGAGCATGTATCCGCAAATTTGTATCTCTGTGGAGACATCTCTTTGTTCTCATCGACATTTTTAGACTTTCAAAAATTATCTTCGAAATGTTTCTGTATCCAACCATGGTCAATTTTCTGTGCTCAAATTTGGACCAAATATACCCTATAATATACCCTAAAACCGAATCCTAACCCAAACACTAACCCGGGTTTTTGAGTAAAATCCATGAATCGAATTTGTGAAAACCTTGTTGAGACGTATTAATCTATAGAAAATATACCCAGTGGAGATTTTTTGACTTCCATTGACCCCCGGTCTCCACAGAGTACTAAATTTAGAAACACAAAACATTTCCAATTTTGTTAGGAAATAGTATTTCCTAACAAAATTGGACATGTTTTCAGTCATAGATTTATGTCTTTTAAACATTTTTGCACGGAGTGACCTTTTTGTGAGTTGATATACATGTAGGAAGTGGCGTCGGGTTGCAACATTATTTTCATACATAGGTCTATTGAAGTGCATCAGAGTATTTTAAGGAGAATTTTATACTTGGACCCTTGGACCCTTGGACCCTTTGGACCCTTGGACCATTTGGACCATTTGGACCCTTTGGACCCTTTGGACCCTTTGGACCCTTGGACCCTTTGGACATTTGGACCCTTGGACATTTGGACCCTTGGACCCTTGGACCCTTGGACCCTTGGACCCTTTGGACATTTGCCTTGTTTTATTTTTCCAGAATGCCTCGGACATAATCGGCCTATCTTGTCCCTTTTTACTTACAGGCGCGTATAGGTTTCCCTCATGTGTCTCCTATTGTGGAGCTGACGGGTATTGAGCAGCTACACGGACTAGCAGAAAGGATCGTTGGAACAGAATCACTGTAAGAAAAGAAAGTAGACACCATACTAGCTGATCACATTGCATATGTACATAGAGTGCGGGATCACACTGTGTTCACTTATTGACATGCAGTTCGTCGTCAACCTTGTTTTAGTTTTTTCAAAGCATTGTTCACAATCAGTGTGATAAAAATAGAGTATACCCAGCACGATATGAGGCCAAGGGACTCTCCCCTAATAGTCCCACTGTACCTACATGTATACACTCTCTAGACTACTATTTCGTTTAGTACATGACGTTATAGGGACATTCCATAGAGTTCGTGTGCTTAAGGAAAATCTCTCTCCACTCAAACTCTGAAAATGTATTCGACCTTAACAATTTTCAACATCACCTTAATTTGTCTTCTCCATTTTTTGTCATTATACCCTAACCCAATTCTACCTCCAGACCCCTTTACTGGAGACCCAAAAGGTTATGGATACACGAAAATGTCCCCACAACTCGGTGTATGCCTACCTACCTTCTTGTACCTAACCTACCCCTCCCCCCCCCCCCCCCCCCCAACCCCCTAAAAACCTAAAAAGAATTCCTGAGAAACCACAACATTGTGCAAGCACAATGACCACCACAAAGGAGGGTGGGGGGGGGGGGGGTTTCCTCCTTCTCATTTGTTGCTTCCTATGAAATGGAAAACAATTGTTATTGCCCATGCTACTCACTCTGAAATGGCTCTATGATTCACAATTCGGCAGTTCCTTTATGTTTGTTGTGATCATCCATTCAGAAGGAAGCCTTTCAACAATGAAGCAAATTGCATTAACTGTGTTGTGAAATGATGCTGTTATGTCATTTATTAGGTACATGTAGCACAAGGTCTCGTTGTCCCGGACTATCAGGGGCCAAGTTTATGGCGCTGCTTAAGCGCACGATTTTCTGCTAACAAAGCCTCTGTCTGTTTCACGGAGACAGTAAGCACAGCAAAAAAAACACGCTCAACCCTAGTGGGAAAAAAATGCTTATATCGGAAACATAACAATTGAAATCCCCTGAGCGCGCAAAGGTTAGCACAAAAATCGCCGTGAAATAGTGATTAAGGTAAAGTGTTGGCATCTTGTAGTAGTTGCATTATCCAAACAGAAATAACTTACTAACTTTTTTTTTATTTTATTGATGAACATATATAATTTCGTCAGTGGTCTCGGTAACTTGAAAATAAACTCGGCGCAAACTGGTTAAACCCTGGCCTAATAGGAATGTGATTAGAACTGCATTGAATTAAATTTTGTGGTTTTTTTTTCCCCATCTTTTTTTTCTCTATCTCTTTTTTCTTCAGTGTTTTCTTAGCAGAACAATTCCAACTTCTTCAGCCTCATCTGGAGTCGGTCATTCCTTCCTCCAAGAAACCATTCCTGCAACAGTTTTATTCACAGGTATTGATTGTTCCTTAGTATTGGCTTTATAGTCACGAGTCAGCCATATTGAATTAAAAGTGAGGTGAAATTTTTGGACCTCAAATAACCTAAAGTTAATTACAAATTAATACAAGTATTCTCTGATGAATGATTTAAAATTGGTGATTTATATACCTTTTGCAGTTATCCCAAAGGTTATCTGTTAGAAAAATAAGAATAAGATTAAAACTGCTGCAAACTGCTTACTGGCTGGAATGACCTGAAATATACAAATCAAATAAGTTAAGAGGGCCTAATATTTCGATCTTAACAAGATCTTCTTCAGAGACATAATGACTGTGTAAAAGAAACAAACAAATATAGGGCAACATACAGCATGATGAACATCATGGTTGGCGGGAGAAACACAAAAGAAAAAGCATGTACAGAGTCCAGTGGAACAACAAAAGGAGGATTAGGCTGAGGGATTAAAGGGAAAGGTCAGTGTGGGTAGGATCAAAGAAAGCACTAACAAAGAAGTATTAATAGTAGAAATGTGGAGAGGTGGGGGGGTTTAGGACAATAGACAGGGGAAACCAGAGGAGTGAGTACAAACAGAACAAACTCCTGGCAAGGAATAAATCTGAAACAGATGACAAATAGGAGAACAATTTAAAAATAGAAGTTAATCATTTCCTAGTTGGACGTTGAGCCCATGTGGTTGAATAGTCCGAAGACGATTCATCCAAACTTTCTCCCGGTTGAAGCAGACTGAGTCTTTCCGATGGCCAAGTGATTCTATGCCCTGTAGAATCATATCAGAAATGCAATGGTTAGATAGGCTGGTTAAAGTGATGACCGACGGGGGTATGTAGTTTCTGGGTGTTGACAGTCGATCGATGACCGTATAAACTTTTTTTGGAAGGGGCATTTTTGGTCTTTTTCGACATACTGAACTCCACGAAACCTGCAAGAGATGAGATATATGACATTAGATGTACTACAAGTGATGTTACCAATAATTCTATGGGTGGTACCAGAAGAGTGGCCAGAAAAGGAGTCATACTCCTGGATGTGGATCTGGCAAACCACACATCTGGAACTGCACTTGAAAGTTCCGTGCTGGATGAGAGGAGGTGAATCCAAGCTGAGAACTAAGAACAATAAGAACAGGCTTTCAACAATTTATAATTTTTCCTACATGTTTTGTCCCACAACTACGAAAAATGAAAACGGTTTACCCACTCGTAGAAATAACACAGACCTTTGGGCATAAGGAGTACTGCAACTGTACTCCCATGAGCTTAGATGCCGATCATGCACCGGCGTTACGAGTACAGAACATGCCAAACAAGGCTTATGATGCTCTGGACATATGCAAGTTTTACCGAAAATGCTCTTGAAACCCCGAAAAGGTCCCACTTTTATCATGATTTCGTCCTACAAAGTACGCTTCGTTTTTCTTTTTTTTCACCTACTTTTTCATCTGGGTCTGCTTGAAAGTCTGTCAAAAGTTAGCGTTGATATTGTAGCATGATCTAGGGCCAATTTCATAAATCATGTAAGCACACAAATTTGCTTAGCACAAAAATAATTTTGCTCAGTAAAAACAGGTTACTAGCCAAAACTAGCAAAAGCCAGCTGAATACCAGTCACAAAAGATAAACATCACCTGACTATTTGATTTGTACCGGTAACCTTTTGTTTTTTTCAAGGAAAAATTGTCATGCTAACAAATTTGTGTGTTTACATGTTTTATACCATTTGTACAGACTGTGAGTGTCGCTAGCGAGCTACGTCGTCCTGTCTATCGTGGTGTAGCCTCTCGGTGTATTCTCTATGAGCGCATGCTTCAGCTCATGTCTACAGTCAAATGGGACATCAAAGACATCATGTCACAACACAGCACCTATGTGGATGTTCTCCTACAGGTAAATTCCCAATTATTGAGGTGTTTTCTAAAAAAGTAAACCCACCCAAAATCCGGTGACTGACTAATCTCGGTATGCAGCACGCGTAGGCTGCAAATACAGATGCCCTTCAAGGAATGCCGTAGACTACGCAATGACCTTTGAATAGGACGCCTTGGCTAACTGACATACATGCTTAGAAAATTCTGAGCAGAATTGGGTTTCATTTGCAACATAAGAACAACTGCCCGACACCAGTTGAAAATGAACGCCGTTTTTTTCTTGCATTTCTCAGCATCTATTATTGTAAAACTTTGGACAAGTCAGTTAAACGATATTTACTATAAAATACAACCCCCCAAATCCACCCATTCCTGATAATTCAAGCAACTACCAATGGTGTATCCTACCTTTAATACATACACCTTTAACATGATTTTGTTCTTTACTTCTATTCAGGATTTTGTCATATTCAGTGCACGGTTGGATGAAGTGGGCAAGTGAGTATTTTCTTTGTTATTACATCTTAATAATGATAATAATTCCATTTATATAGCGCGCATTCCATACAAATATGTTCATGTACATTATACATAAAACAAATTAACTACATCATACTATTACTCAGTTAAAAATGAAAATCATGATTCAAAATCAAAATCTAGTTTAAAAAGATATGTTTTAACTTCAGTTTTAAACTTATCTAGACTCCTAATGTGACCTGGAAGTTTGTTCCATAGTTTGGGGGTAGCTGTCTGAAAAGCACAATCACCTAGTGAAACTTTACATTTAGCACTCCCGGAGTCCGATAACACACTATTCATTGAACGAAGACTATATCTGTTTTGACGAATAACAGACACCAGGTCACAGAGATACCCCGGAGCTGTTCCTTATAAACATTTAAATGTTAAAATCAAAATTTTAAACTGAATACGATATACAACTGGTAACCAATGAAGGAGATGAAGAACTGGCGTGATGTGACATCTGGCGTTTTAGGCTTGCCCCAAATTTAGTAATAATCTTCTTTTGTTCATACAGACGTGTCTCCGTCCCAATTCCAGTCTACAATATTCTCTGGGGTCATCTTGTGCGTTTGGCCAATCGTACATTTGTGGAAGGGTGAGCATGGTATCTTGGTTTTTAAAAAAATGGCACACTGATTGTTTAGGGTTTTAGAAATTGCTATAAGCAACATACTTATTACCAAACCCTCAAGGGTATTTTGGCTAGAAACTCTGCCAGACGCAGCAACATGCACCACTTGTCAAAATGAAAATCACTCAAAAATATATAATAATTCTCATCAAAATCTGCTAAAATACTTTGGGAATATATAACTATAGAGTTTATTGAGTAAAGTCTACATTATTCTCAATTTCCCCCAAAATCGACCTTTACGTTGTTTTGGCCTGTGGGCTGATGAGACAATAGCGACATGCGACTCAGTTCTCTTGGTCGGACCACAAATGAGTATGTGCTAGTCTACTACGCATGCATTTTTACCCTGTGCGCGAATACTTCCATGCTTGCTTGGCAAACAGCAAAAATAGCAGCTGGCACGTGATGGTGAGTAGACCAGTGAGAATTCAGCTCTCGATCGCGAATATGTATGAGGTTTAGTAATATCGACTATCCACTCGAAATAAACCATGTTTTACTTTATTTGTTTTAATTTTGAGTTGCCTTTACAATTTCAGTAGTTTGGGAAACCCTGATTAACATGTGTGCCGCCATCTGTTAATGAGTTTGTTTATGTTCTAAATGGAGGACACATCCCTGACGCGCCACATCAGTGAATCGGGGTTAGGTGTGAAATTGAGGACGTCCTCGATTGAGATTCGTGTACAAAACCAATGAAAGCTATTGGAAACAGTTGAATTATACAAACAAAGAAAATCATCGAGAGGAACAAAAGAAATCCTTAATTTACACTATAAACAAACTTACAAGTACGTGTAGCTAGAGCGATAGTCACGCATGTGTACTACACACGTACCTACTACATCCGTACGATAGTTTCACAATTGCTTCTTTAAGCGCGTGCACAGTGGACTACTGCATGAGCAACTCATACATTTTTACCCAGTGCATAAAAACTCGCTTGTAAAACAGCACAAATAGCGGTTGGCACGTTATTGGGAATGACCCAGTGAGAATTTGGCTCTCGATCATGAATATGGATGAGGTACAGAAAAGTTAACTACCACTGCAACCCCAAGCTTAATTGCCAGGACAAGAACCCGAGATGAAAGTGTTCTTACTCTCTCTTGTTGACAAGGTTTGCCAGTGCTAAGAAGTGCAGCAATGAGGGGCGTGCATTGATGCAGCTGGACTTCCAACAGTTTCTCCTCAAACTTGAGAAACTCACTGAAGTCAGGTAGGTACATGTATTGTCATGTGACCTGGCACTTATAGGGTGTGGTCGCTTAGTTCACCCAAGTCGACACGAATTAACCCCCGCGGGTCGTTCGTTTAGATCTGTCATACTCGGGGCTCACCCTGGTCAGCCACCACAGACCCTGCTTAAGGAGAAGACGTCACTGGTGGAATATGTCACCCTTAATGGGTGCGTTCGTTTAGCTCACCTGGGTCGACACGGGTTACCCGACACGGGTCGTTTGTTTATCTCTGACGTCATACTTGGGGCTCACCCGAGTCGGCCACCACAGAGCAGAGTTGTATTTTAGTCCCTGCAAGTCCTTTCACAAGTCCAGTCATAAAGCCAGGCATAGGTAACTGGTTGAACAATGACAAAAGAATGCTTTTGTGAAAGCTCATTTGAATAGCTTGTGATTGAATTGGAACTGGAAGACTTGTGATGGACTTACAGGGACTTACAGGGACTAGTGATGAACTTGAATACATCCCTGCCACAGACCCTGCTCGGGGAGCATAGTCACTGGTGAAAGACGTCACACGCATGCGTTGTTCATTCCAAGCAACGAACAAAATATGGCGACTGGGCTGCGGATAACTTCAATTAGGCTCAAAAATCAACTTTTATAAACATGATTATTAGCCGAGCTCATTGCGATTTTTGAAGCTGTTATTCTATTTTTACGTTGTTACTTGTTTACGATTAACAAAGAAGCGATAAATTTGAAGGTGAGCCTCAGTCCAGAAAGTTGTTGTTGTCAATGGCTATGACTGCAGCTACGACCACGTGAGGATCGTGATGGCCTGGGTTTGAGCATTTGTTTAGCGTGGCTCTCATGTCTAACCCGACTTTTCCCAGGGAAAATGAGATGGAACTGGGCAGTATGGCGAAAAAACACAACCCAAATAGAGATAATTTTTCCTAAATGTTCATATTGATTGTATAGGCCACAGGGAACTGAGATGATATTTGGAATGTTTCACTCGCCCACTGAGTATGTTAATAAAGCATTGAGCACCAATCATGGTGGATACGTGCGCTCTATAAATATGCATTATGCATTACTTTGAGATTCAATGGAAACCATCCAAGCTAAAAAATATGGAGAAAAGTAAAGCCCTCTGTTTCTGTATTTGGTTTATCGTAGACCCATTCCTGACAAAGAGTTTGTTGAGACCTACGTCAAAGCATACTATCTATCAGAAGCTGACATGGAACAATGGATTAAAGACCACAGGGTAAGTCGAGCAAGTTGTAATCGGGTTATTTACAAGTCGGTTCATAAGTATCATGAGGAACAATATAAACAAAGGCATGCTTTTGTCAAAGTTAATTTAAATACAATAAGTTCCGGGCAAGTCGGCACTTTCAGGACCTGAACATTTGTGATGACCACCCTGTTGAATCTAGCTGGGATTTTTTATTATTTTTTTACCGCCAACCCTATGTGGAACCATTTGAGAAAACGTTTTCATTGTGTGGGAAACCATTTTTACAAGTGGGAAACCGTTTTCACACCTCCCACAGGTTGGAACATTTGTGTTCGAAATTTAAAAAACAAATGTGAATGGGAAAGTAATTTTTTTTTGCAAAATTTCCATTGCCATTCGTAGTGTTAACACAGTGACTGCCGACTACGAGTATAGTCGTAGTAACAGGTGTATCGGATTCTGCCACTACGAGTATACACGTAGAAATCGAAAGGTTTTTGTATTGTAAATTGAATACATTGGCATCAAAGGAAAACACAATAGGGAATCCTCGGTCGTTATGTAAAACATAACTGTATAAACAACTGTGTGTTAACATGTATTATCTGTCTCACATTGGGATTCATAAATTATCCTCTGAAATACTTCACATCACCAGTACAGAATTTGATAATCTTTTACCTTTTTAGTGATAATCTACTTTTGTTCACACAGACGTGCGATAACGCAACAAATACGCTGCTGGCAGTGATTCCATTTTTTTTAAAGTATCTATCAAGTATGTGCATGCGTACAATGCTTGGCAAATGTGGGGCACCCTGTGAAATTATGCCCGGCAGTGAACGTGTTAAGTTGCAATTGCACTGTACCTCGTCATTTTGCAGGAGTATTCGGCCAAGCAACTTCTCAGTCTTGTTAGTTGTGCTGTCAGCTCCAAGAAAGCACGCCAGCGCCTGACGGGTATCGTGGAAGAACTGGAGAGGACTCGGGCAAGGTGAAAGGTCGCGGAAGGACAGGGCAACAGGGGTCTAAATGTGCAACATGTGGCTTAGTCAAGTAGGAACAATTAGCTTAGATTAATATGTAAACGGTTATTTATACAAATTGAATGTGTATTTAATGCAATAGAGGATTATTCAAAAGTATACAAAATATATGTAGACCATGGGACAATCTCTAGGCCCGAATTCTTAAACGGTGATGATCACCCGATTATTTTAGTCACGTACATGTACAACTGTTGTACGGTTGCTGAAACTGAGAAGTGCGCAGGTGGATAAACTCCTGTGACGATTGTAGTTCAGTAAGAAAATAATCGGCTGTTTATCTATCCGTGTACAAGTTCCTGCTTAGCCGATGTTTAGTGGTCTAGTCGTACATCATTCTCTTCACAGCAGATTACGTAATATGTTGAATGAAAGGGCATATCTATCTTCAGAACCCGCAGCTCGCTGTGCTCTGCTGATCAGCTCAGTTGACACTAGTGCAAAGACCAGCATGTAAAAAAAAACGAGCTGATTCCTTCATATCCATACGTCCGTCCACACAAGCAAGCCAACAGAGAATTAGTAACACCCTCGGCTTAGCCTCGAGTGATATGCGACCCCGGGTGTAAAAAACGTCATGTCCCATCACAGCAGTAAACAATTGTTAAGTAGAATACACCATTTGCAGATATCCAAAAAAAAATACTACCAAATTATTAGGAAATATCTTACTTTTTTGAAAGTATAATAAAGATTGTAGGCATCAAGCAAAACGATTGCGCTAGATTTCCTATAATTGTAAAAAAAAAATATATCAATTTTTTTTTTTTAAATGATGATCGCCTGACACCGGTTGGAAAGGAACACCATTTGTCTTGCTTTTCTTGGCATCCATGATTGTAAAACTTCGAACAGGTCAGTTAAACAATATTTACTATAACAAAAAATACCAAATCCTCCCACTCGTGATAATTCAAGCAATTACCAATGGTGTATCCTACCTTTAAAGATCTCCAAATAAGAAGTCTGTTTAATTAAATGCCTGAATAAGAATATTTAAATGCCTGTATAAAGCCACATCCTAAACCCCTACCAAAAAGACCTACATCATATGTGACCTGTCACCACAATATGAGAGTAAAGTCGGAAAATTGAAAATTAAGATATTGATATTTTCAATTTCTTGAGAAAGAGAGCTTTCCAATGGTACATAACACTTGGGGGTTTTGCGATAAATACATTTTACAGCGCTCCAGAAAGTCACGGGTTTCACAAAACGTGTTTGTGAGAAAACTTACTTATAAACATCCTAAAGAAAACACACAAAAGATTGCCAAACAGGACAAGTAAGGTTCGGTTGAGCATAGCAACTGCTATGTTCTAATCATTATTTCTTCTTGAAACTTCCCACACATACACACTATTGTATAATCAACATAATATCAAAATTTCGAAAACGTGGGATAGTTACGAAGACCTAATTTGCATATTTAATTACCGTGTTAATTAGACCACTGATGGACTTTAATCCAAACACTAACTATGCAAACACTACTCAAAATCATGTAATTTAAGAGGTTTTCGATCATCTGATTGCATCTCAAAATTAGGAATATGTAGAGGAGGACTTAGGCTTTCCAAATTACGCAAAATCTCAAAATTGACCACCCCTTCATATTTTGACTTTGGAAGGCCATATCTCCAAATCACATTGTGCGACTTTACTCTCATTTTGTGGTGACAGGTCACATATGTGCGGGCAAAATCTACAGTTGTTATTAAAAAAATGTTAACGGCTGTGATGTTGGATATGACGAGGCAAATAAGGAAAACAAACATGGCGGCCTATTGGTTTGTGCACTGAATAAGTGGCTCTCACAAAGTTATAGCAGATTAAAAAGCCTTAAAATGGAAAGATGGCTTAACTTTCCCCGAAACGTCAATTCACGTTCTATGTAGGTTACGTCTCATTATATTTTGAAGAAAGATCGTACAAGCCTTAAAAAAAACAGTGGTCGAACTAAAGTTTGCGTGACTGGTATTTTATAATGGGAATAAATGTGTGCTTGTTGGCTGGTATTAAACAAGTAAAGGACGGTTCATACTTCACGCGAATCGAATACGATGTGAATTTTACCAGTTCGCGCCAGGTTTATTGTAACATTATTTTTCCCAGTCAAAATATTCTAGCCTCCTTTTATTTGCCTAAGAATTTGGTAATTGAAAATAAAGTAGAGTCTCTTCGGTGTCTTGTGTTGACCTTCGTTGCGATTTTGTGCCCAGTTCTCAGGCATCTCTTGCACCTCTTGCACCTCTTTGCCTGCTTTGAGGGCATCCTCTGGTGGCGGTGACTGGGCGGTTCTTGCAATCTTGGGTTCTTTTGTTTCCGACTGTATTTCAGCAGTCCCTCTCGAGTGTCCTGCAATCAGACCCTTGGCCACATCCACATCCATGATAAAGCGGGAGTGTGATCTCTTTGATCTTGGGTGTTTTTCTTGTAGGCATGATAATGGCAGTATGTTATCCACGCATTTACCTTGCTGACATCCATGATTTTTCTCCACCACTGTTGGCTCTTCTGGGAGCATGCAGATGCAGTAGCTACAGAATTAGTTGGCACGATCAAGCCCCCCTCCCCCCTAATATCTCAGACCCTAGTATAACATTTTACATTACTAGGACGAGGGTTGTGCCACACAGATGTCCATCACAACAGTTTGCCTGCATTTTAGAGGGCATCCTACTACTCCTACACTACTGGCACCCGCCGTGCCACATACATTGTGTCAAGCAACTCGGGCGTGTATTCAGGTATCCAAGAGGACAAATACATGTAGTGATACCTGGTCCAAAGATTGAAATTCTACAGTGCCAGGACCAGGGGGCAACAGCATGTAGAGGTCATTCTATGTACTACCCCAATCCATTGCCACCGGTAGAGCTGCGTAAGTTGTGTCGTGCAACTCAAGCTCATAACTATTTATTTTGTACCAAGCCCAAAGCATGTCAAAATCATGGGCTCTTTTTCAGGGTGTGTTTACAACAAAGATCATAAAGGCAGCTGGTTTGAAGAACCCATCCGCCTCCACATCATGCTACCTGTGAGATGTCCTTCAAGCATTTTTCAAGCGATTGTGACTGCTTCTTTCCTGGAGCAGCTAATATTAAGTAGAGTCTTTTTGCCTCCTTTGCCTGGTGTGCCTCTTCACTAATAACCTTTAACTCCTGCCGTAGTTTTTTGAAGGTCATGCTGCATGGCTGCATGGGGGCCAGCCGCTGCCGCACACTGTAGTCACGTAAGCCCGCCATAAACTGGGTTGACAGCAGTAGGTCCCTGCTCTCTCCCAGCAACACCTCCTGGCCTCGTCTTCCCTGAAGCTCCTCAATGTTACGCAAGAGTGCTTCCAGAGCTATTGCGTACTCTGCCATATTTACGTCTGACTGTTGCTTCCGAGCAAAGAATGCGGCTCTGGGAGTTGTGGCCTGACTTCCTTTCCCAAACTCATCAAAGAGTTCTGTGATTGCTGCCTCCGCTGTCACGGTTCCACCCCTGTTCTCCAAGTTGAGGATCACATCTCGCACACAACCTCGAGTGTAACGGACCACCTCATAAAATTGGACCTGTCCCAGCTGTGGTCCCTTAGCCTCTAGGATATATCTCATGTCTCGGGCCCAATCCTCTTCCTTCAACCCATGTCAGAACATAGAGCCGGAAAAGTTGGGGACACCCTTCAGCTGGTGTGTTATAAAACAATATAAACAAAAACTTCATAAAGGTTGTGTTGTGAGTTAACCCAAAATGAAATCCAGTAAGAACAAACACCCAAATTCTAAAACATAAAAATCAAAACTCTGAACGGAAGCAAAACAAAATACCAAACCCTAAAACCAACGCGGCACTATTGTATTTTTGCAATACAATCAAACATGCATCCAAAGTAGTCTAGCAGACTAGCCCATCTAGGGCAGGTGGGTTGGCCAAATTGTTGGTTTGCTCTCTCTTCACTGAGTAAACTATCTCATGGCATGGCAGAAGGCTGGGAACAAACATTCAGTTCCCTTTATTTTCCATAAACTAAAGTTGACACATTAATAAAATACAGATATATGGTTAATATATGGAGGGGTCCCATAAAAAGCAATGCTTGTCTAGTAGGCCTATGGCTATGGGAATCCACATTTTTAAGAAATACATGTAATAGAATATTTATTGTGGAAAATACAGTATGCAAAATACAATGACATTGTAACTGACTAGGGAATTAATCTGTTTATCGTGAACCTGAAATATCTATACTTATTACATAAGCATAAAGTAACAGCAACAAAATGTGTTTATAACTGATTGGGAAGTATTGGCAAAACGAAATGCATGCACCATTGTTAATTGGCATAGTTCTTTTTTAAAGGATGCTTTGTATTCTCTTTTGAAAGACATTTCTTTGTCTTGAGTCTTTTCCCCCTTACAGTTACAGTAACGTAAACAAACTATGTACATACAATTTTACATAATGTTCGTCGTGCGTTATTAAAACAAATCTTACTCCCTACGGAAAAATACCGCACAACCTAATTACAAATTTATTCCTACCAAATGAAATTCAAAACACGACAAAAAATATGGTTAAAAGGATGTAAGAAATTAATGCATCTGTTACGAATGAAGAGCAAAGTACTAAATAATTAAGTCGATCGAAAGAGGAAGTCATATAGACTCGGATCAATTGAACTCTTGTCTTAATATATTCAGCTATCTGTGGAGGCAGTATTTGTCCAGAGCGAAGAGTAAGCACAATTTGGTATTGTTTCCAGGGATAACTGCGCAGAGGTTCTGCCAATCTACCCCCGATTTTTCTTTCCTGCTTGTGGCCATTTAAGAAATATAATAAGGAATAGCCTCCTCTTCTGCAAATCTGCAGCACGTTGTCCTCTACTCCTCTTATGTCCTCAACTAATTGATATTGCTGCTTCCAGCGGGCGCACTATCACATTGTTGATGTAAACCTCTGTGGCTGTTTGTAGATTCTTGTTTAACATGTCTTCGTTATTACAATTTTGAACCATTGTGGGAAGGGGATGAACATGGGCCCGTGACAGACAGCCGTTGATCTGCTCAACTTGTTGAGGTAACTTCCCCCTGCATATCGCGCAGTGACAAATGTGTAGACTTTCCCCATCTCGAGATGCCACTCTGTCCAGAGATACTGCACTCCGTGGTACCACTGCCCTTTATCTGATGCACCATCTACTCGATTGCAGTCAATATAGCCTTGGCTGCATTTTCTCTGAAACTGCTCATTTCTTTCATCATATAAAGGTCTGCCATGTGTTGCGAGGTCTTTCTTTTTTTAAGAAATAGGGGATGTACTTTTACTGTACAAATATTTATCTGAGATAAATTTTCAGTTTTCATTATAAGGTTCACTGATGCCTTAAGAACCATAATTGTACTTGTTGACATATAGTCCCTATGGTTGGTGACTGCCGGCTGGTTATTGTCACAGTAATAGAGAAAGTAAAAGAGAAATTCCGCTGCATCGTCTCGGTTAACTTGTTGCTACCATCCCTCAATTGCTGCTGATTCTGGATTCATTCGAACATTGCACCCTTTCCTTGCACGTCTGGATGTTATTTGTGCGATGCCCTTGTATCTTCTGGATGATATCCTTCTATTACTGTATGCATAACTGTACTACAGTCCCAAATGAAGAGTCCTTTTACAGTGTGTCCAAACCTAGTGGTGGTTTAGCCTCTCGTTGATCCTTGAAGCGTGGACAAACTTTCCCCTCAACAGAGCGGTCTTTTAGGACCTCAGTGCCCCACAAGGCTACTGCCAGGCCCTTCACAAACAGCAAGTGCTTTGGCTGGCCGCTAATTGCACTCCATTGGCAATTGATGAGGGAGATGCTAGCTTCCACAGAGATCTGTGGAGAAGCAGAAGCAAATAGATGTCTATTTTGTATCATATGTTTCAACATGGTTTTTCACAATTCAGAAATGTATCACATCTGTCAGGTGAAGGGGCACTTAGTTTCACAACAGTACAATGGGTATCCAGCGTCTGTGCTCGTACTGCAATGTGTTGACGTTTTCTCTGTTACTGTTTAATGCATGCCTGCCTTGGAGTCAGACGGGAATCGTTGGGTCAGGGGACTTCTTTTGTGATAAGAGTACCATATAAATGTATGCATTATTTGTTTTGTCTCAACCTCCATAAAAGAAATGTGTAATCACATGAACTTGATCAGTATTATCTTTACAGAGAACCCCCAAGGATGAACAAACAAAATCTGGGTTATGAGTTACTGGAACGACATTAAGGCCCTTGGTGTTTTCCTCCTAACTGTAATAGAGCACAACCTTTGCATGTTCTAGGAGTTCATGTTGTTGCAGGCACAGACAAACCTTCATTTTAAACTACATATAACTTTATATGGGCTTTGAAGTTAAACCGTACTGCCTTTGGTTTGGACACTTCCATAAATGTCCTTATTTATACTGCTGAAATAAGAGAAACTCATTTCTCTTCAGAGATGCTTTTCAAAACATGCTACCAAATACAAACATGTTCGAAGAACAAAAGATTACCTTCCTATCCTTCTCAATATACTTTAGGCCTTATTTACCCTGCGCATCATCTACATACACGCAAGCCTCAGTCTTCTCAGGTTCCAGAGTTGTTTTCTGAACATTGTCTTGAATGTAAGGAAGGAAGGAAAAAAATACAAATGGACATTAGTTTCCCAAGTCATATATACATTCTTAGCAACGGAAAACAAAATACTAGTCTCATTTTGGAAAGAAACTTTGTGTGAAATATTTACAAAAGTATTCCTTTTTAAAAAACAATTACTGCCAAATAGGCAACAAAAAGTTTGAGGTAACCAATTTAGGTCAAATTGCTTACTTCATTTTTTTTAGTTGGCCGCAAAAATTTCAGGAAGGTTGATTACTGTAAACAAACCATTTTTTTGGTTTGGTCTACCTTTTTTTTTTTTTCCTCTGTGCTTCCAGCAGTTCAGTTTGTAGTTCCTCGTTCAGATTCTAGTACTCTGCCGCATCATTTCGGGCCCGCTTGACCTCTGCCTCGAGCACAGCAATTTTTGCTTCTGCATCCCTATAACGCCGTTTCATGCTGTCCTGACTCTGACATGCCTGTGTCATTTCCTGGACTGTGTGTGTGTGGCTGCTTGGAAGACTGGTGCTGCCTTCTTCTTCGCCAACTTTTCACTGATAATGGACTTCAAGCTCCTTTGTTTGGCAGCTTCCACATTACGCCGTGTCTCTTTCTGTCATTGAAGTAAAGATAACTGATTATTTTTCAAACGATTTATTTTTATGTAATTCACCCACTACAAGGCCACGGTTACTCAAGCTAGGGGCTACTGAGGGAAGATGGAATAGAAACAGTTGCTTTATGTGTGAACCTTACTCGGAATCCTCGTCTTCATGGGCTGTCGCTGTGATACTTCCAAATCCGAAGAGCTGTCAGCATCCTCCACACTGCTGTCTGGTTCTGGAGTAACTTCTGCGTCATGGGCTTCATGAACTGGAAGAGATGTTATCTATATACACGACAGAGTCAGTGCGACAGAGTCAGGAACTGTGATATAGCTTATTGGTGGCTGTATGCTACTGCAAACACCAAACTGCTATAAAATAAATGGAGTATAAAAGAAATGCTACGATATTAACCCAAGTATAATTATGTACAAGCATTCTACAGTAACGTGTACAATAGTAGAGCATGTGTGTATACAATGTGTCCTACTCTGCATGCATCACATCCAGAATGGCTGATAAATTGAAGCCTATAATAGCATACTAATCCTATGGTGTCTACTGGGGCACTGAAATTACAATAAGTATTGTGACTATTCTAAAGATACTATTTACATAGAATGTGCATCTAGTACTAGCTATGGTGAATTCATCTACTATAGTGGGTGTTTAGGAAAAACTGTATGAATAAACCGCTTACAAAACATGTGGAAGATTGGCCACTACAAACTTCAGTTTCAACTTAGAATGTTCTTCCAGTGGTGATAGCTAGGGCATTGATTTCTTTTGCAATTTCACTGTTGCTGTCGCATCTAATCGTGCTTCAAGTGTCGATGGGCTGCCTCTTTCAGGACTAGGGGCACATGGTTGCACATTCACTGGTATGAAACCCATGGCCATACTAATGAGAAGATCTGCCTCAAATTCTAAATTGAGGCAAATTCCTTCCGTCACATCTGACTGTACATTCTTTACACACATGCCACGCAAATAATGTTTTCAACAGACTACATTTTTTTTTCACCTCTTCAATCGAGCTCTCCTTCTTTTTCTTTCACTCTAACACCCACAAAACAAAAACAAAAAACTCATATCACTCATAACACGTTTCGTTTTATTTTGACTTGACACTAACTAGTAACTGGATATCAATACAAAAAATATTAATTAAAAATAACCAGTGGGAAACTATTACCTTAAAAACAACGAAAACCCACAAGAATCACCAGCGTCCCGACATTTCAAATGTGTCGATATATAGAAATCAAATATGTAAAAAGCACGATTAAACCACGGTTAGAAACTGCTTCCGGGCAGCCATTTGTTCTTCCATCAGCTTGGTGCTCGATTTGCCTAACTGACTATACCCTAAGCCGTTAGGTGGCTGTCTGCAACGGACTGGCCATCAACGTCTCCGTTCTGGGGCAGCAGGCAAAGAGGCCTCAGTCGTTGACTCCTCTGACGATAGGGATTCAGGCTCAGAAGAGGCTTATGTTGAGGGGACATGGCTGTAAACTGGTCCGGTTGGATCTTCATCAGCCCCCACAGGGAGTGGTTCAAACTGAACATTCTTTGGGAAGTCTTCTTGTTTGGGTTCAGGTACTAGTACGATGACTGGTTCCTCGGGGCTGAACTCTAGTGCTTCTGGGTTTAATTGTTCATTTGTTGACATCCCGTCGCTGGTACTGTGTCCACTCTTTGGGGCCGGTGTTAAGCGAGTCTTGTTTTTGATTGTCACTGTTGGTACGGATGACTCCGATTCCATGGCACTTTCTCTGAAGAGAGGCACATCGTTAGATTCATCTACAAGGGGTGCATCCTTACGTCTAGAGGGTCGGCGTGGGGAAACCCTTTGAGGAAGATTAGGTGGGGCTATCTGCATCTCAGGCTGGGCATCGGGAAGATACCCACAGGGTAATAGCATGTTACGATGCAGCGTCCTATCTGGACCCTCATCCTAAGGCCGCACTACATGATACACTGGCATATCAGCAGTGATTCTCCTGATGACCTAGTAATAGGAAGTAGATGTCCAGCGATCAGCTAACTTGTGCTTGCCAGTAAGACCTACATTCCTCACTAGAACCCTGTCACCGACTTCCAAAGCTTTGTCGCGGACTCTCCTGTCATAACGCTCCTTACTGTATAGCTTGCAGCTTTGGCAGCTTGTGCAGCAGGCACTTAATGAGCATGTCTCATGCGATCCTTCAGACCCGAATATACTTGTGATGTGAGACCGTCTTCTTGGATGTGTTGTTAATGCCAAACTGCAAGTCGATGGGCATAATTCACGGCCAAACATCAAGGAGTAAGGCGGCATTCCTGTTGCGTTGTGCTTGGTACGCATGAACTAGGGGACGTACATGTAGCCGCCAATTCTTTTTTATTTCAGCATCATTTAGATTCCAAAGCATACTGATACGAGTTTGGTTGAACCTCTCCACTTGCCAGTTCTCCTGGGGGTGGTAAGGCATAGTTTGGGACTTCCTGATGCCGGCCAATTGGCAAAGCTCCTTAATCAAGCCAGCCTAAAATGTCTTTTGTGTTCTAACCCGAAATCAGCTGCATTTTAACCATCGAATCAACGTAGCATGCTACAGTGAAGCCACGCTACCTGTCGTGGAATATATAAAGGACACGATCACGTGACGTATTGTTCGCATGCGTATTACGGTCAATGACTTTAGTATGTCCACAAGTTTAAAACCAGCCAGCACATTTATTCCCTTAACATAATTATATTGGCTTTCCAGTAGTTTTGATTGGTTGACACAGGACGTCCGTTTAATACATTTTGTATGCTGTAGTGGTTTGTTTTTTGTTTTGTTTTCACTTGAGAAATACTTTGCATAATAAAAGACAGATAGATTGTATCGAGTTTGTAACAATTTCCAATCAAGAACTTTAAGAAAGGTTTTTATAATGCTACATTTATGAGAATTCTTCGTGTCCGTAATTTTACGAGTGGGTATCAAATGATTAACCAGTTTGCGTCGGATGCTGTGTATACACGCAAAGTTTTCCCCAGAATTCACGACGAATAAGCATATCGTGATCAAGGCCAGGAAACTCTGTGAGTGACCGGCTAGCAGTGAGCGAGGCCAGAAATATATCAAGGTGTGCTACCCACAGATGCTGGCCTGAACCAGTCTTGGATGGAGGTTCGTGAACAATAATCCCATGCCTGGGCCCATTCAATGTCAAAATAATCCCGGCGCGAACTGGTTAACAAGGATGTGAGAAATGATCATTGTTTAGGTCATGTGAATAATGATGTACACATTCCTTCACACACAAAATTAAAATGTTTTATTTTCTATGGAAAATTACAGGCATAACCATCATTACAATAACATATTCATTCCATAGCTGTGATTTAGTCATGTGGATTTAGTCATACATGTTGTACAGTGGTACAAAATATACATGTAATTGAATATACTTTAATATTAATTTTGGTATTAAGATTTTATATTAAGAAAGTAGACATGGAGTATAAAGGTTAAGCAATTACAATGTATTTTAATCATTGTGTTACTGTGAAATACTCATGAATAAATTATCTATGTGGTAAAAATGTACAAAACCTCACAAATTATTCATTACATTCCTGTTAGTTTTTCTTCTGTCATTGAAACCATTATAAATAGCATGTACTGTTAGAAATTCAGTGTTTGTGAAATACGGTTAAAACAATACAACTAAGCTTTTAATAACATATGCCATGGTTACTGTTTTGATGCATCATAATGATTAAACGTATTTCAAGGATACATGTACACCATTTGCAAACATAAACAACTGCTAAATGATGAAATACATTTATACTTGACTGTAAGATAATAACAATATCAAGCATCCTGCGAAATCACGGCACCTGGTGTGCTGTGGTAAAAAAGAGGTGAGGTTTGTATCAATTTTCAACAATTGCAATACGGTTGCACGTGGAATAGTAGTCTTGTTTTTAAGACGATCTAATCGCGATATGCAGCGCGATGCGGGCGCCCTCTAACTTACGCCGTAGACCACGCAATGACCTTAGCGAAGATCATTGCGTGGTTTACGGTGTACGTTAGAGGGCGCCCGCATCGCGCTGCATACCGCGATTAGATCGTCTTGCAAACAAGACTAGTGGAATATAGGTGCCAACTACAACAGTCTTCCGCCCGGCCGCGATTTTTTTCTTTTCAAAACGACATCGCCATAGAACTGTTTTTTAGCGCATCTGTTTGGCTATCTGTTACGTCATGGTAGTAAATTTTACTCTCAATTTATTGACCCTAGGATTCTGAACTTATTGACCCTAGGACTCGGGGTTTTATTGACCCTAGGACTCTTAACTTATTGACCCTAACCCTAACCCTTTTTGACCCTAGGACACGTCATGCAATGCGACACATGGATGACGTAGATGTTAAACAACCATCAGAGGCGCTAAAAACCAGTTCTATGGCGATGTCGTAGTTGTGAAAACAAATGTTGCCGCCCGGCACCCACAACTACAGCGCGAATGCGGGTCCTTGCCCCCAAAAAGGGTGCTCCGGCAAGGTTATTGAACAGTGATTTTAATTATGTGCCGAAGCCAGACCTATTTGCATCGCGGCGACGTAGCGGTCGGTGGATCCATCCACATTCATTTTGTGAATCTGGTGGCTGTGAGCGCGCATGACGTACATCGCTTTCCGCGCTGATGTTCTGGTATACATGTGCGTACATACCCATACCCGGCCTGTTGACCAGCCAAGTCGGCTTGCCGCAATGTCGGCTTGCCGCAACGGGTGCCTAAAGGGAGAAGCTCGATCCTAATGGTGGGGAATTGTGCATGTTTGCGATCCCGATGGAGGTAGAACCTAGATTGGAGTTCGTTTCAGAAAACGAGATATAGAAGATATGTAAATCTTTGCCGGCGGTCAAACAATACACCGGTAAGGAGATACAATTTTATGAAGCAGCCAATGTCATTTTGTCAATGTGAAATTTGGTTATGGTTATGCGGCTGCGGGAGTGTCATATAATAAGAATTTGGGCAAGTTCTTGTTTAAAATTCCTTCTTTGAATATTATTTTGTGTCTTCACACATGTAGGAATTTCTCCATGCATGTACGTTGAGGAAGTCATATGGTCAGCGCGACGGGCGTGGCAAACGCAGTCTTTGTATCATACAAATATATTGTGCTTTAGATAATAGCACGCGCTCAAGCATGCACGGCAGGAAATTTAACTGTGAGAAGAAGATGGCCTCGCATTCCTGCGGGATTTTCATGAAGGCGTGGCTATTGTCCAAAGGTATGTTTTGTATCAGTGGATATGGATAGTTGGTTTATTATCAGTAGGCCTATGTCGGACCGGGTTTTATCGTGGTTCTTAAAGTAGAACTCATTAGTAATGATAAAATTCCGGTCCAGGGGCCGGTTGCACCAAACATGTCCTACATACTTGTCGTAAGATAAGAAATTTAGGACCACCCTAAGACATGTCGTAACTGCGGTTGCACCGAAAAGCTTATAGGCTTGTCCTAAAATGCATATCTTACCACACGTCGTAGGACATGTCCTAGTGTATAATTATAACTGTATATTGGGACCGACGCTGGTTACAATCCCGAAATTAGATAGAAACTGTACACAGCATGTTTTCAATCACTTATGTTTTATTCAGATAATTAGTGATTGTTTACAAATGCATATATGTCACCAATTCATTTCATCGTAATCAAAATGGTTGTATTCCCAGGGTCCTTTGCTGTGGTTACCGTCATTCTTCAATTTATTAATCTTTAAATTCATATAACGAAGCTTTGCATTTTGGACTTTTTTTCTGAAGAGTGAGTAATTCCATATAGTTGCCTCGTGTTCCTTCCTGAACATTTCCAATTGCGAAGGAAATTGCAAGAACCAGTGCTCACGTACGGCATGTGGTGTCTCCCGTTTGGTATCGGGCCAGCTTTTCAGGATCACTGCATGGAGCTCATTCAGCTGGTTTCTTCTCTTATCGAAGTTGAGCTTCAAATTCCACTGAGTAGTGATGAGATGACCGACGTACCTGACTTGTGTTTGTTTGACGTGGCATTTATCGAAGTCGAGCTTCAGATTCCACTGCGTAGCTCTGGTTACAACTGCCTTCATGATCTCATCGTTGTGTTTCAGATTCTTGCCTGCAATCAGGATGTCATCCATTATGGCGCGCGCTCCATCTATACCCTCTAGCATCGTGTCCATGACACGTTGGAAGATTTCGGGTGCACTTTTTATGCCAAAAGACAGACGTAGCCATCTGAAACGACCGATTGGTGTGTTGAACGTTGTAAGGATGCTTGATTCTTACTCAAGCTCAATCTGCAGGAACCCGAACTTGGCGTCTATGACGGAAAAATTCTTGGCATCTTGCAAGGATGCCACGACTCTTTCGACGAATTTCCTTGTTGAGGTCCTTTGGGTCGGAACAGATTCTCACCTTCCCATTCTTTACCACGACAACCATTGAGCTCACCCAGTCTGTGGGTTCGGTGACTTTCACGATGTGGTTGTCACGCTCCATTTCATGTAGCTTGTCGATTATCTTCGGCATGAGAGCCTGTGGTTGACGTCTGGGGCCATGTACTGGCTTTGCTGATGGATCAATCTTCAAGGAATATTTTCCTGGTAGGGTACCGGTGGACATCTTTAGCTCCGGGTACTGCTCGAGCCCATAGACTCTGTCTATGAGTCTAAGTTGCTTGCTGGCATCTCCGCTGAGGAGTAGTGGCTTTTGATCAACCTGTACGATATAATATGGTACATCAATGCACACGTTGTTGTGGCATGTAGGCAGTGTGATGCGCCCTTCTACCTTCAGCTTGTTGCTTGAGTATGACTCAAACTTGTGGCCACTTGGGCACAGCTCTTTGGTGTTCCCGAGTGTTTGGTAGATGTGGAGAGGCATTATGGATTGCGCTGCTCCAGTGTCGATCTGCACCTTAATCTTTTTGTTGTTGATCCAGACTTTCTGTTCTCGTACCATTCGCTTGACGCAGACTTGTCTTCCAGTGCGCTGGCAAGATGGGTATGTTCTTCGTCTGAGGAAAAGTCATCACTTTCAGATGTGCCTGGGGCTGTGGCATTTTCCATCCTGTGTGCTTCAAGCCGTTTTCTGCACACTGATGTAAAATGATTTGGCCTTTTGCAGAAGTCGCATGTTTGGTTTTTTGCGGGACACTTCTTGTGGTCTGTCTCATACCTGCATTTGTGGCACTTTTCACAGTACTCAATTGTACCTCAGCTCTGCTGGACTTTCTCGGGTTGAAACTGCCCCGTGGATGGTGTGGCTGGTGCTGGGGGTGTGGCTTGGTGCGACTGTTTTTTGGGAGCGATGTGCTGACCTTATGGCATTGACTTTGCGATCTTCGCCCTTTCTGATTTCTTTCAAGCTCTCTTGAGATGTCTCGTAGTTTTGACCAATTTTGATGGCCACAGCAAGTGTCAGCTCGTCTCCTTTCTCCAGGCATTTCTCTTGAACTGCATGGTTGAATGCGCGGAAAACTACCGCCTATCTATCTGGAATCATGCGTTCTTCTTCATCGTACCCACAGTCGTTGACTAGCAACTGTATAGGTCAGTGACAAAGCTAACTAATTTCTCCCCTTCAAGTTGCTTTTGCCGGTTGAAGTTAATGGTGGCACGTGTAATATCAGGTAGAAATGACGGAGGTCGTGGAGACGATCTTTACTATGTAAGTGGTTTATTAATGCCTTCATGGGAAAGTTCCATGTGCCCAGCTCAGTGGTCAAGAGAGGGCGCTATAACAAGTTATGATCAAGGCATAATCCTACACCTCCCCCCAAGTACAAATCTGTGTACTTTAAGATCAGGACATAAATGTGCATTAAAGTCTGTATTGTTCATTTATGCATTAAATTTAGTCTTTGAATGTGTAAACAATGTTCCGAAATCCTGTGTAAAAAAGCTTTAAACTATAACTATGAATGTCAACCGCTAAACTATAACTACTGAACTAGAAATTTTTTTTTTTTTTTTTTTTTGGTTGCTTTGCTTGTGTAAACCGTTTTAGTTTTAGTCTATGATTGACTGCTTGGATTAAGTTTTTATAAATCAAGGCGATTAAACGTCCTGAACGTGTCATCACGGCATGTGGTTGAGCACACGGTGGTGGTGACGGAGACGGAGAGGATGTCTGTGGTAGAGTCGGTGAAGACTTTGGAGATGGGGGTGTCAAACCTGTCTGCTTAGTCACATCGGGAGAAGAAAGAGACGGCAGTGTTGGCGGTTGGATCAGAGGGATTTGATTTGGTGTGTTAACCAATGCTGAGCGGTTGCGACGGACGGTACCACGGTCAGTTTTTATGATGTAGGATCGTGGCTCTGATGTCTTGCTTACGACTGTTCCGTGGCGGTCTTGATCTCTGATCCACACGGGGTCACCTGGTTGCAGTACTGGCAACTCTCGAGCTCGGTGACGAAGATTGCGTTGTTGGTTGTCTCGGTAGACTTCTTCCTTCTGTTGGACTTTTTGATGAAGCTCGGGTTGGACTTTCGGGTGCAGATTCGCTGGAAGAATTGGCAGTTGTGTGCGGAGTTTTCGTCCCATCAGCAACTCGCTTGGCGAAAGTCCATTTTGTAGGGGGGTTGCTCTGTACGTCAGAAGGGCTAAGTAGGGTTCCTCATTTTTTTTGAGTAGGCCTTTCACGGTGCGAACTGCTCGCTCGGCTTCGCCGTTTGCCTGAGGGTACCTCGGTGAGCTAGTGGTGTGTACGAAACCGTAGGTCTTCGCAAACTGTCGGAATGAGTGTGCGCTGAACTGTGGCCCGTTGTCAGATACCACCAAGTCTGGTATCCCGTGTACTGCGAAGATTTCTTTCAGAGCTCGGATCACAGTTTCTGCAGATTGGTTATTGGAGAGGGATTTGATCTCTATCCAGCGAGAGTAGTAGTCGATGACGATGAGGAAGATTTTTCCTTGTATTCGAACAGATCCATGCCTAGTCTTTCCCAAGGACGGGATGGGAAAGATGCTGGCATAAGGGGCTCACGCTGTTCTGGTCGGTGTTTCGCGCAGGTTGAACACTTGGAAACCATATCCTCGATGCTTTTGGAGATACCTGGCCACCAAACAGATGTATGTGCTCTGGCTCGGCACTTGGTGATTCCCAGATGGCCTTGATGGATGCAGTCAAGCGTTTCAAATCTCATGACTCTGGGAATGACTATGCGGTCATCGTATAGAAGAAGATCGTTGACTACCGCAAGATGGCTTCGGCTCTCCCAGTACTGACGGAGTAATGGTGATTGTGGCATATATGCAGGCCAGCCGTGCAGGCAGTACTCCTTGATTTGTGCGCATTCTTCATCAGCCTTTTGGGCTTCAGCGATGTCGAGTAGGCGTTGTGTACTCGCAGGGAGTGTAGTCATCGTGTGCGTAGCGAAACTTTCGACTTCTTCGATCAGCGTAGTGTCGGTTTTATCTGGTATACCGACAGGGGCACGAGACAATGCGTCGGCAGTAGTCTGGTGCTTGCCTGGTACATACTGGACCGTTGGGCTAAATCTCATCAGACGTAGGCGAAAACGCAATATGCGTGGGGGCATCTTGGAGAGTTCCTTTGTTTGCAGAAGGGACACAAGTGGCTTGTGGTCTGTCTCAAGGGTGAAATGTAGCCCCAGGATGTAGTCAGAGAACTTCTCACAAGCCCATGTTGTAGCTAGTGCCTCTTTCTCAATGACTGCATATCGCATCTCTGTTTCGTTGAGAGAGCGTGATGCGTAGCAAACTGGACGGCGTTTTCCATCGTCTTGGGTTTGAAGCAAAACGGACCCGATACCAGATGATGAAGCATCAGTGGCGACGAAGGTAGGACGCTTTGGGTCGTAGTGGGCTAGTATTTCAGATGATATGAGCATGTTCTTCACCCGTTGAAAAGATTTCTGTTGGGCATCATCCCAATACCAGGCCGTGTCCTTTCGTAACAGCTGGCGTAGTGGCTCAGTGATTACTGCCAACCCTGGGACGAATTTGCCGAGTTGGTTTACCATTCCCATGAATCGCTGTAGTTCTGTGATGTTGGACGGGTCTGGGAATTCTGCGATGGCTGTAGTTTTGCCTTGGTCAGTATGCAGGCCTGCTGCGTCTATTACGTGACCCAAGAACTTGATTGTGCCCTTAGAGAATTCGCATTTGTCATTGAGGGTTAGGCCAGCTTTCTGAAGTCGCTGTAGGACTGCTCTCACACGCTGGTCATGTTCTACTTGGTTGGTGCCATGGATAAGGATGTCATCCATATGGCAGATGACACCTTTGAGGCCAACAAGTATACTGGACATAGTTCGCTGGAAAATCTCTGGAGCAGAACTAATGCCGAAGGGTAGCCGGTTGAAGCAGTAGCGACCCGAGGGCGTGATGAATGTGGTCAGCAGCCTGGACTCCTTGTCTAGGGGTATCTGCCAAAATCCACTTTTGGCGTCGAGTTTTGAGAAGAGTCGGCTCTGTCCGAGTTTAGCCAGACTTTCATCGACTGAGGACATGGGGTGAATCTCGCGTAGAACACTTTTGTTTAGTTGAGTAAGGTCAACACAAATGCGATATGAACCATTTGCTTTAGGCACGGTTACCATGGCTGAGCACCACGTTGTTGGCGCGGTGACTGCAGAAATGACGCCTTGTTGCTGCATGGACTGAATCTCCTTTTCAACCTGTGGTAGTAGGGGGTGGGGGACTTTCCGTGGTGTGTACAAGCATACTGGCTTAGCATCAGGACACAGCGTTATGTGGTATGGCGTCTGAAGTTTTCCCAGGCCAGTGAATAACCAGGGAACTCTGCTCGGAAGTCAGGAGATGAGTTCTGCTTCACCTCGTTGACTCTTGTAATGAGGCCCAGATCGACACATGCTCGTTTGCTGAGTAACGAGCATCTCTGGTTCCGAATGACGTAAAGTTGCTCGGTGATCTCTTTCTGGTGATACCTTAGTGTTGCGGTCAGCATACCAGTCACTGGAAGTGGGGTACCACCTGGACCACGGAGGGACTGATTTGTCTTTTTGAGTTCTACTCCGGCGAGCCATGGTTCAGTGTCGCTGATGACTGAAACAGTTGCCCCGGTGTCAAGCTTGAAACGGGTGCGGTGTCCATTGACGGAGATGTGGGCACTCCAGTAGTCAGCGTTTCCGATGACTTCGCCGAGAAAGGGAAGGTCATCTTCATCAGTGTCTTCCACTTCGTGGACTTTTGTAGTGCTGCGTTTGGATGCAGGGGCACTCCGACAAACAGTCTTGAAGTGGCCTTGTTTCTTGCAATTGTCACACACTGCATCTTTTGCAGGGCAGTGTAGGCGTGAATGTCGTTGTCTGCCACACCATTGGCATGTTCCAGTGGCGAAATCTCGTCTGGGTTGTTTGAGCTGACCCTCTGGCTTTGGTGTGGGTGTTGCCACTTTTCTGTTGTTGACAAAGTCAATGTTAGCAGGCTTCGTGTCACCCCGAACAATGTCACGGCTTTCCTTTCGTGCCTCAGTCTAACGACATAGTTGGACCGCTTTATCGAGTGTGAGGTCCGCTTTAGACTGCAGGGTGTCAGACAATTTGTCATCCAACACTCCAACAACTATTCTGTCCCTGATGAGGCTGTCTTTTAGCTCAAGGTATTTACAGTTGTCAGCTAGTCTGTACAAATCTTGAATGAAGGCATCGACTGGTTCGCCTGGCATTTGTTTACGTTTGTTGAACCGAGCTCTCTCCACGATCACATTTCGTCTGCCTTCATAATGTTTATTCAGGGCTTGTTTGACTTCATCATACGTTGCTGATTCCTCATCAATTCTGAGGGTAATCATGATATCGTCAGCGCAATCGCCCATAGAGTACAGGAGTGTGCTCACCTGTTCCCTGTCTGGCTTTTTGTTGAGTCCGGAGGCAATCCGATATCGTTCAAAACGTTTGATCCATTTGGGCCACAATTCACATTGGTTTGGCCCGTTTCCACCATCAAACTTCCAAGGAAGGGGTAGCTGAGTCATAAGTTGAGTAGCCATGCCGTGGGTTTGTATTTTAAACCGCTGCCACCATTTAATAGCAGGTAGAAATGACGGAGGTCGTGGAGACGATCTTTACTATGTAAGTGGTTTATTAAAGATGGCTGCCTCCATGGAAAAGTTCCATGTGCCCAGCTCAGTGGTCAAGAGAGGGCGCTATAACAAGTTATGATCAAGGCATAATCCTACAGCACGGATCTCATTTTTCCTTGGAGCCACATATTTGTCAAACTGGGCATAAACAGCCTCCAGGTTGTCGCATTCATCTGGTGTGCCCCACTGAAAGGTTGTGTAGACTTCTCTTCCTTTATCTCTAACATAGGTTATTAGGTAGTTGACGTGTTAAACCTCTGACTTTTGAGCTAGGGGTCCCGTGAATGTGCAATGCTGTCTGAATCTCTTCCATTCCTTGGACAGATCAGGAGCTGACCAGTTTATAGTTACCGGGTTTTTATTTTTTCAGAGCAAATTTGAACAGTCTAGCAGTTATCTCTTCAAAACAAAGTTATTAGATTGCTTTGGAGATTCTGTTTCAGCTCCTTTTTTTATTTCGAAACAGTCTTACGAAGGGTCGTTGCACTGTAAACGATGTGGTGATATTTTATCACGAAACTGATTCAGCGACGCTACTTCGATGCGTGAAGTTTGACGTTTTATTGCGAGATTAAACAACAGTTTGTGTATGTTGATCACTCATTGGACGTCTTTTCAGACGTTTCCTATCTGCTAGCCAAGTTCTGGTTGATTGCTTTCCCCGTTTTTACTGAGTTTTGGGGTTCAAAACTTCTGACACCATGTAACGTACGGTACTCGTTAATTCAAGTGTGGGTTCTGAAGCAATGCTTTATTGTACGATCAACACATCAGCATATCAGTACATGTACGGGGAGCCTCAAAGTGCCATATGTGACAGTCCTGTTGTATCTAGATGGGCTTGGGTAACCACATTTGTAAGTGTTTTACCATGGAGGAATAAGAAGGTTTTGCCAAGCAAACTGGTCACTGTCCAACGTACCGCTTATATTTGGTTGCACCTGCGTCTGCCATATAAACATTCCTATGGAGATTAAAGGTCATAACAAAGTTGTTGACTATGAAAAGTTCACGCTTCTGTATGACATCAATGCATCAAACAATACATTTTCAGAAACATGTAAATTCATATAAATAAGGCTTTTAAGATTCCCAAAACTGCTTTCATATCACTTCTAGGTAATTCTTGTCCTGCTTTTCTACTCGGCGTAGAGAGCGAGAAGCGTAGGCGAAGACTGCTTTCGAACTATCTGGTTTCCTCTGTGAGAGTACTGCCCCAAGACCACATGAGCTTGCGTCTGTCTCCAGGACAAAGGGAAGAGCAAAATCTGCAATTGTCAGCACAGGTGCTTCAACCAATCCCCGCTTCAACGACTGAAACGCCGCCTTCACTGATTCATCCAGTTCCACTGTCATTTTACCAGACCTTTCCCTCTGCTTTGCTGTTATCCCCTGCATGTACCTCAGAAGCGGGGAGGCCTCAGTAGCAAACTGTCTCACAAACTTCCTGAAGTAGCTGGCAAAACCCAGAAACGAGCGTAGCTCGGTCACGGTTGTTGGCTCTGGCCAATCCTCAACTATCTTTATCTTATCCGGATCATGCTTCACCCCCCCCCCCCCCCTCCTCCTGCAGTTACCAAGTGGCCAAGATACCTGACCTGGAACTTTAGGAATGTACACTTCCGAGGTTTAAGCTTCAACCCATGTTTTTGGAGACGGGAGAACACAAGGTCCAACCGATGTAGGTGTTCTTCGAAGGTCACCGAGTAGACAATGAGGTCATCTAGATATATGAGTAGGCTCTCAAATGCCTGGTATAACCCAGACGTGAGGTCTAGCACACTAAAGTATCGAGCTCCACCCAAAGCCTGTAGGGACTCGTCAATGCGGGGTAATGGAAACGAAGACTTTGCAGTGACTGTATTTAGTTTTCGGTAGTCTACACACATCCGGATGGATTTATTCTTCTTTCTCACCACCACTATGGGTGAGGCCAAAGGACTGCTGCTTTCCCTTATTACATTCGCCTCAAGCAAATCCTGAATGTGCTGGCGAACTTCATTATACTGAGAGGGAGGCAAAGACCGGTACTGCTGCCGAATGGGGGCAGCGTTGCCAGTATCGATTGTGTGTATCATCATACTTCTGGAGAAGGTTATCAAGCTTTTATCTGTCTTCATCTGACAGTGGCTCTCCAACTTTCACATCCTGAATGGCAGATGAATCATCTTCAAGTGAATCTGCTGTCCCTTCAGCAGAGAAGTGAATTCCAGTGGCTCCCTTCTAATTGAGTACCTTTGACTGGTCTTTGCAGCATGGCTCCACTTCGTCAATTGGATAGAGTGTTTCTATGCATCCATGTGGTGGAAGCTGAATATCGTGCTCTGTCTCATTGGTTATGATCACAAAGAACCTTCCATCCACGACATGGACGAGAGACCTCTTTCGGCTGACTGAAGAGGGGAGGTTCCAAGCGAGGTCGGGTTCGAGCACTGCAGTGTATCTCGCAGGACCTGGTTTGGCAGATGCTTTTAAGATAAATGCTGTCCTGGCAGGAATCACGCAATCCCCACTTTTTGGCAGGTAAGCTCGACTTATTGACTCTTCACATGTGTCAAACTTTAACTTTCTGTCACCCGCATCGCAGCCTCCCAGGCCTTTTTTAATCTGCCAAATCCTGCAACTGTATGTGTACTCATAGGGCGGGGGATGTGGCGAAAAAAGTCGCCTAGAATCGCACTCGGCACTTTTTACGAATCAGCGGAAGTACGTCAATTGCCTCATTGAAACTGCAAAACGAACCCATTTCGCTAATCAACTGAAAAATGCTGACACAAAAAGCATTTTTCGAACAGTTGGGACACTATTCAACACAAATACTAAACCCCGCCCCTTGTCCGATTCAAGTCAATCATTAGCAAATGACTTCGTCAATTTCTTCATCGACAAGATCTTCAAAATTCGCAGCAACCTCGAGCGTGCGATTGACCCAATCCTACGCAGTGCCAATCCTGAGGAGATACCAGCTCTGGACTTAGAGATTGCATCCCAAGATGAGATTCGTCGAATTATCAGCTCTTCAACCAACAAAACGTGCAGTCTTGACCTCATTCCAACATGGTTATTAAAGTCCGCTACCAACTCATTTCTTCCGATTATCACCCACATTGTCAACACATCGATTTCTACAGGCAATTTTCCGGACTCACTTAAACACGCAATTGTCACCCCAATTCTCAAAAAGCCATCGTCCGACATCAATGAACTTGCCAACTACCGTCCAGTGTCGAACTTACCTTTCATTTCGAAAGTCATTGAAAAGGTAATAGTTTCTCGCATTACAGCACATATGGATGATCATAATCTTTGGGAATCTCACCAATCCGCTTACAGATCCGGACACAGCACGGAAACTGCACTGCTTTTAATCAAAAATGATATAATGCTGGCGATTGGTGACAACAAAGGTGTGTTTCTAGTTCTTCTAGATTTAAGTGCCGCCTTCGACACTGTGGACCACCGAATCCTTCTACGGATGCTCAGTGAGTCCATTGGCCTGACAAGAAAAGGACTGTGCTGGTTCCGTAGCTACCTCTGCAATATGACATACAATGTGTGTATTGATGGCGAGTTTTCACACACAAAACCACTTGACTACGGAGTACCACAAGGTTATGTTTTAGGTCCCTTGCTATTCACCATCTACATAAAGCCGATCGGTGCTATAATTCGCAAACATGGTCTTCGTTTCCAGATATATGCCGACGACACTCAAATTTATTCCACATTCAACCCCAAGGATCCGGAATCGATACAATCTTCCCTTAACAATTTGTCTTCTTGCATCCAAGATGTGAAGCTATGGATGACCCAAAATATGCTCAAACTGAACGACACAAAGACTGAGTTTCTTATAGCGGCTTCAACACACACGCTTCGCAACTTACCTCCTGTCACTCTGACAATAGGGGACACTGCCATAACACCATCGCAGTCCGTTCGCAACCTGGGAATCTATTTTGATGCCAATATGTCAATGTCAAAACATGTTCTCAACCTCAACCGCAGCATTCACTTTCAGCTTCGCCACATTTCACGAATTCGCCGATACCTTGATTTTGAAGCATGTCACCAAGTCATTCGTGCGCTAGTTCTATCCCGTCTGGATTATGGCAACTCCCTACTCTTCGGTATTACGGAATCCAATCTGGATAAACTCCAGTGACTGCAAAACCGTGCTGCACGCCTTTTATTTGCCGTTGACAGACGTGAATCGGCGGCTCCGCTACTTGCTCAACTTCATTGGCTTCCCGTTAGGCAAAGAATTCGCTTTAAGGTTGCACTCCTCATCTTCAAATGTCTCCATCACACAGCTCCACAATACCTTGATCGCTGTATCCAACTCCACGTATCAGGTCGATCCGGTCTTCGATCCTGACGTTGCTGTTAGAACCCAGATCAAAAAACACTTCCACTGACAAATCCTTCACAATTGCTGGCCCTCAACTTTGGAACACGATACCCTCTCACATCAGATCGCTGGACACTGTTTCGTCATTCAAAAACAACTTAAAAACTCACCTGTTTCCAAATGCCCTTTGATATGTACATGTATTGTTTTCATTACCTCTTGTTGCTGAGCGCCATGATCTAGATGGAATGGCGCTATAAAAATCCTGTTATTATTATTATTACTCAGTTGCGGCCAGCAATTCTTCAGAACATTCATGCCAAGTATACCCGGGGATGTGCCAAAAGCCGGGCTAAGCTGTGCTTCTCTTATTACCAGAATGATCTGAGATGACAGGGTCACCCCAAAGACCTCGAAATCCACCTCGATAAGCTCAAGGTATGGGATGTTTGCGCCGTTGGCGGAGAAGAGTTGGAAGTAATCAGGTATGTTCTTTAGTTCATAGCCACGCCCCCTGAAGTGCCAGTTGTAACAACTTTTAGTTATAGTGGTGATCATTGATCCAGTGTCTATTAGGCAAGACACTTCAGCCTTCCCCAACTTGACATCAACTGTGTAACATTCTCCTACAGCTTTAGTAGAGAAGGGCGTGGAGCCAGTTGATTTTCCTCCAACTGCCTGGCTCCTAACGGCGGAGGATGTAGTTTTACGGATACGAGCGTCGCTGAAGGGAAGTAGCAGGGTCTGACTGGGCAGAAGTAGCACATCTGGCAGCTTGTTGCCTAGGGCGGGTTTCCCGAGGGCGGGGAATCTCACGTGGCCAAGGACAATCCCTGATGAAATGCCCTGGGTCCTGACAGTTGTAACATCGTCGCCATGGGCCCTCCTGGCTAGGCATTGGTGCATTGCGAGGCCCCGTTACTGTGGAGAACTGGGGGGAGGGGGTAATGCACGCAGGGACTGCATCACTCATTCCATCTGCTGCTCCAACCGTTTGATGCAGCCTTGCCCCACCTTGATCTCGGCTGCCTGCATTCGTCGTGTTGCTGTTGGGGTGGAAACATTTTCCCGTTCCGCAAGTTTGATTGCCCAGTCCTTTAGCTCGCTGAAAGTTATGGTAGGCTTCCTGTCCACCAGATCTCGACAAGAAGTGCGCAAAGCCTCTGGACCAAGGCCATCAATGAACTGCATGCTCACGGACTATATTGCGTCGGGCTCCTTGAACAAATCAGGATCTTTCTTTTGGATGCGCAAAAAAATCCGTTGTAAGGGAACTTCAGCATCACGGACGGACTCTCCGTGATCCTGCGTCTGCTCTAAAAAGTGCCTCTGAAGCTCACTGACCGTCAAGGTTTCTTCGTATGAAGACTGAAAGTAGCCAAGAACTTCATCAACTGTAACCCCAGTTGCAAACAATGCCTTCACTTCTACACGGGGGCTACCCTTGAGGGTGTCAAGTATGAACTGTTCCTGCTGTCCCTCAGTGCTTAAAGGGTACTTGAAATTTAAAACTTTAATATGGCGAAATATACGTTTTAATAATGCTAAATACTTAACAACTGCAACAACTTCATATTTGTTTATGTTCGTTCAATAATTGTGACCCTAAAATAAAAACCAATATGTGCCGTGCCCCGCCCATAAAAGATGACGTCACGGTAAGAATAGAGCGTGGCTGTATCAGGCTAAGCCTAGCCTTGAATACAAGGCTATGCTGTATCCGCAACGTGGGATCATCGTTTGCCACAACACTAAACGTGTACATAGCCCGCAATGCATTATTATACATACTCGGCTGGTTCTCTATAATAATGCATTGCGGGCTATGTACACGTTTGGTGTTATGACAAACGATGATCCCACGTTGCGGATACAGTGCAGCCTTGTATTCAAGGCTAGGCTTAGCCTGGTATAGCCACGCTATTCTTACCGTGACGTCATCTTTTGTGGGCGGGGCACGGCGCATATTGCTTTTCATTTTAGGGTCATGATTAATGAGCAAACCTAAACAAATAAGAAGTTTTTGCAGTTGTTATGTATTCAGCGTTATTAAAGCGTATATTTCGCCATATTAAACTGGTGTGCTCCGCCCAGTGGTGTCATCATGACCACTGAAGCTAGGGGGATTCCTGTCTGGGGCCATCACTACTGTAGGCACCGTGGAGCCTCTTGCAGCTTGGTGGGGGAAGCACATTTCCCTCCCTTATCGCCAACATGGTGGTTTCCCCTTCTGCAGTGATTTTGAGTCAGTTTTCCAATATCCCTGTAGGGTGTCTAGTGACAGTTTTCCCTTCACGGCAGCGCAAACAGCATGGTATCCCCCGCCCCATGTTTAATTCGGATGGCCATGGTCAACAGATATTCCCGTCTCTGCCGATTGATTCACCAGAAACCGCTTAAAAACCAGTTTCATCCCACTTATTTCTGACACTTGTAGGGGAGGGGGTTGGGAAGGGGAGGGGGGGGGGGGGGGGGGGTGGTAAGAGAGACAGGAGATGGCGCTTTGTTTCTGTGCTATCACTTTAGTTCCCCCCACTGTGGGTTCTGAGTTGGTGGGTTTGCAGGACACAATCATGCGGTGACGGAAGATTTCGAGAAATACCACAAACAAAAGAAGGGAGAAAAGAAGATACATTATTAAATAATAATTCATAAAATTGTGACTGTGGACAAATTGTGTCCCGCAGCTCCACTACAAACTATGAGAGCACACTAAAATTATACACTTTTTGTATCCACCAAAAATATCATCAAAATGTTAACTTTATTAAAACTGCTTTAACGGTTCACTGCATACAAGAAAAATGTCATTAATTTCTGAGACTTTGCAGAAACTAAATTACAGTCTAAATAAAATTAGTTACATGAATATTCGACAGGTTTCATCAAAACTTTCTGATTAACGGTCCATACAATGTGCACAAATTTCAATTCAATTAATAACTTAACACCCGACATGTGCAAGTCTACATTAGCAGATTATTCAACATATGTTTGAGCTTCGATTTTACAGCAAGTTTTCACCAAAATAAGGCTTAATTTGTGGCGCCAGCAACTAGACTGTACATGCACTTAAGCTAATAGTGTTTCCTTACGTGTATTCATTATAATACATCCAGGGGTAAAGATCAAGAGAAGAGTTAATTACATCCCCGGTTATCCAGTGGCCCAATAAACGCACATTATTTACACATTGATAAACGGAGTCGCCATGCGTGTAAAATCAGCGTAACTTTATTTCTTGAGATTAGCTACTTTTACTCAATGTCGGCATCTCTATTTCTCTATATCGTAAACTCCAATACTTACTACATCACCCAAGCAATGTTAAAAGATATATTAATGGTAACAAAACACGATACAATTGTACCTGAGTTGGTGGGTTTGTAGGACACAACCATGCGGACGATGCGGTGACAGAAGATTTCGAGAATACCCACCACCGCACGGTGGCGCCATACTCACCCACCAATCGCAGTTTTCAGAACAAGCTATCTGATTATTAAATTAACACCACATTTGCATAACCACCACGTTTTAGATTTATCCAGGGACATAATTATGATGTTTTTCAAGGCCGCAAAAATAACCCAAATCCCCCCCCCCCCAAAAAAAAAAGCATTCCAAATCTGTTTTCAGCTCACTTCTAGGTATTAGAAAACAACTGACGACATAAGGAACGCTTACTAGTGTACAAAATATACCGCTCCGTCGTGCTTACATACTGCACACTTTTTCACCCCCAAAACGTTCCCAAACTCAACAAGACGGCCTACGGAGACACGTTCGATTTCGCGCGTGCGCAGATCGATGTTTTTGATCGTGCTTCTTGTCTCCCGTCCCAAATCGAAAGCTCGCTTTTAGCGAGCTTTCGATTCGGGACGGGAGATGCTTGAAAATATTTTAAGATTTTGAAAATTGATCTAAAAAAGCCACAAATCTTGACAGATTTCTCCAAAGTGAAAAAATATTTAATTTCATGCAGAATTTTTAAACATTTTCCAATGAGTTGGACTTTTTTACGGTTGTGTGATTTTTATTTTAAATGTATTATTTTAATTTAGCGATAGAGCGCCATACTTACGCTCAGACCCCGTCTACATGTACATGTACGTGTGCAAGCTTATAGGCTAGCACTGCATGTATGACTGGCGTCTTGTTTCGAGCCATGTGCCTAGTGGTCGCTAGGCTATGTGTAGGCCTATATAGTAACTAACTTATCAGATTTGCCGTACAACATGTGCAAGTCCGTGCATTATGTCCCAGCTTTATGTAGCAACATAAACGGAAAATACAGTGACGGCCGTCCACAGAAATCAAAACAGCTTACAAATCAGGACAGGAGAGTACGCGCGATGACCGTCGCGTTCGGTATGCTCTACCGTTCCGAATTGAAATGTCGCTACTGCTGCTGTCGCGCCGACAGTGATATATACAAACGTATTCTTAATAAATATAGCCTCAAAACACGCAATAAGTTATCTCACATTGGAGGGTTTTTTTGAGAATTTTTTGCTGATTTGTTACCATGCGCAATGAATTTTATCGTGTAGCGAGGACTTCAAAACGATCCTTAAAGAAAATTAAATACGGTGCTTACAGATAAATCATAAAAGTTATACGATTATTCAAGAATTAAAATATGCAAATCATGTTTGTTTGTTTTTCGGCTTGGCCAGCATTTTAATCTGAAATCGAGACGCTGAACATAACCACAATTCCGATTTCGCGGTTAATTTGGGCTGCTGGGTCGCTGGTTTACTGTCTGTTCTCTCGCTCATGCATACTGATGTGCGAATACCAATCGGCCTAATGCTGTGCGCTACGTATAGGTCTGGGTTAAGAATGGGTTTTCAAAACCTTTGCTTCCACTTCGATTTCGCCTCCGATTTTCGAATCACTGAGAAGCAAATCGAAATGGGAGCAAATAGGAATATTCGAACTGTTGGGCTCGTATCAACCAATTTAATGTTTCTGAAGCACAACAGGCATCAGAATGTGGCTGGAGTTCCCACAGTTGAGAGCCTAAAATTACCTTGATAGCCGAAGACGAAGATGAAACCAGGGATTTAAAATGCGCATCTACATCAACATTTATTTCCAATTCCAACAATATACAATAAGATTTTTTTTAAAGCACAATAAATAATTGTATTTGGTGGCACAACCAACAAACAAAACTTGTGTCAGGTAGTGCCCATATAAACATCTACACACTACAGTTACATTGACACAGACATACGAATACATATATGGATAGAGACAAAACAAACACAGATCTAGTAGGTTGATCTAACCACTAAAACTATATCAAAAGTATGAAAGAATAAATAAAGTAAAGAATAAATAAATAAATAAATACAAAAAGCAACACTATTAAAGAAGATACGACTTCAGATTACATGTACATTTTACATGTACATGTTCGCGTACGTTTGTTTATGGTGTAAATCGAGGAGTTTCTTTTGTTACTCTCGATAATTTCTTTTTTCCGACGGCTCTCATTGGTTTTGTACACGAATCTCATTCGAGGACGTCCTCGATTCTAACCCTAACCCCAATTCACCTTCGTGTCGCCAGGCATGTGTCCTCCATTTACACAATAAACAAACGCATGCACGGTCAATACAAAACCGCGTTGATTCGAATAGCACTATTACCAATAAAATCTGTATTTTTCAGTGCAAGAAATATCCAGTGTTCAGAATTCCAAAAAAATTAAGAGATGTCTGCTTTAGGACAGTAAACCCCCACCCTCCCCTGCCACCTCATTGTTGATAAACTTTGCACCTGGCTGAAGCCTGGATGCAACAATAATGCAAGAGCTATCAAAACTGGTCGTCGGTAAGATTTAAAAAAAAAGTTAATTTACATGTACTCTTTTTTTGGAAACTAATCATCATCATTAAACACTTTCCTACATGTGTACATTAGTATAAAAGCTAACAGCAATATTTTGATTATAATTTTTGAACAGCACAATTATGGAACTATCACAATGGCTCAAATGTTAAGTTGATTAAATTGAAAAGATTGAGATAAACAAAAAAATTGATGAAGCTTCACAACATTATTATTGGTTATGGAATGTACAACCTTATCATTTAAATGTAGGATACACCGTTGGTAATTGCTTGAATTATTAGGAATGGGTGGATTTGTGGAGTTGTATTTTATAGTAAATATCGTTATAACTGACCTGTCCAAAATGTTACAATCAGGGATGCAGTACAAAAAACGAGAAAAAAACGGTCGTTTTTAACTGGCGTCGAGCAATTGTTCTTGTTGTTCTTGTTTTTTGTTCGCAATCAACGTTCGGTGATAGTGATTTATGTTTTTCATAAAATTCTTGATCGCCGTCCGGCGATAGAGAATTGTGTTCTATATCAAATTCAATTTTTCGGAACAATTACAGGATATCTAGCGCAATCATTTTCCTGGATGCTTACAATCATTAATTACTTTCAAAGAAGTCAGATATTTCTTAATAATTCGGTAGTAAAAGATTTTGATATCCTCAAATGGTGTATCCTACCTTTTAAAATACATGTAATTAAGCACACATTATTATGGTACATACAATTGTTTTTACCCAACTACTATTGCATCTTCTGAAGTATTCAAACACAGCCAACAATTGACTACCCTCAATTATCATGATACGAACATGTAAACTTACATGAACTCGGTTTAGGAAATTAGGGTCGAGCATGAATCAAATCAAATTGAGAATATATAAACAAAGGAAAATTGGGTATTTGCAAAACAAATATAGCAAAGTTAAATTTCATATCACATGGGCCTAGGGATTTAGGAACTCTTCAAATAATATAGATATGCCTGACATATCTATATCGACAATAAATGTACGCCGTTTTGAAGTGATTTGTTCTTGGTGGGGTTCTTTATTTCTGACTTGAGAGTTATGTTGATGGAAATTTCAGATTTCAAATTGTGCCTTTATTAATTCATTCTTTGGCAATTTGTGGCTTCAGAACTGGACATTCAATCTTGAATGTTAACTGGTTAGACTGACCTCTTTGCAGTTTCCTTGTAATAATTTTCTTAGCTTGTTTACAATATGAATGATTGAAAAGGCAGTAAGTAAAAACATTGCAAATGCTTTTGGTAGCAAAAAGCCAAATAGTTGCTGAATGAAGCCAGTCTGCAACTTGCATGTACAAGAAAGATTCAGTTGTTCGGTAATCAGGAGCCGAGTACAACAGACACTGAAAGCCAGAGTGACGATGATGAACGTCTTCAGAGCTTTGGTCTCCTGGATGCTGTAATGCAGTTGTAATGCTACCTTACCCATCAAACTTAAATGTTGACAGGCTCCACCCTCCCTCTGCAACAGAGCCATCTGTTGTTGATGATTTGCTTGGCCTTCTGACGGTAGGAGCGATTGAACAGACAGTAGATGAAAACATTGCAGATACTGTTAGATACAAGGAGCCATACCACTATAAACTGAAGCCAATGTGCAGCCTCCACATTGGTGAAAGCTTCAACGGTTTTGGTAATCGCATATGGAGTACAACAAACTGCAAAAGCCAGAGTGACGACAGCGAACGTCTTGAGAGCTTTGTTGTCCTTGATGTTGTTTTTGTTGTTGGGATCGTTCTGGTTGACTCGTTTCTCTTGCTCTCGGCTGATCTTAAACATGCGATAGTATATGCACATCATTATTAACACTGGAATTACATCACCAAATAGAAGGTATGAAATGTTGAATGCTGCAGACGTGTTTGCATATAAACAAACAGCAACAGCGTCAACATATTTAATTGATACTTCAGGAGAAATTGTTGTTACAAATTGTGTACTAAGACTTACTATTGCTGTACCAATGAGAATGCAAATAATACGTCGTCGGGTGCACCAGATAGGAAACTTGTAGGGCCTGGTAACGGCAATGTAACGCTCAACATTTAAACAGATGAGTGAAAATATTGACATCCAAATTGCCAACGACAAAATGGAGGCCAGTGCCTGACAAGTAATGTCTCCGAAAGGCCACCGGTTTATAGCTGAAGCGACAACACTAAGCACAGTCGAAAAGCCAACCGTAAGGTCAGACACTGCCAATGATGTCATCAAGATCTTGGTACTGTCTGCCAAGTCTGGTACGCGATGAGTCACGACAATGGAGAGAATGTTTCCAGCTATGATCAACAATCCAAGGAAACTGATGAAACAAGTACGGAAAGCGACAAATAGCGGGGACATGCCCAAAGGTTCTGGTGATGAATTATTCATGTTCGTAAACCTGACTTCAGACGGAGTGGAGAGGAGGCAGTTTATTAAATGGTTGAATGGGTAACTGGTTTTACTCCAAGCCAAATGGAAAATTGCCCATGGCAGCAAGAAGACCGTGAAAGCTTCTCTCACACCAACTAAGTCTGCAAAACCCATGCATAATACTGTAACGCCCGTGCCGGTTGGGCGGTAGAGGGCGCTGGAGCGATTCCACGGTGTGGGATCGCTCTGGTGGCTCCTGCTGGTGCGCCCCGGAAACCCGCCTTTGGATTGCGCAAGCGCCGAACTGGTTCTAACCAGTTCTGGTACCGCGTGAGTTGTGTGAGCCTGATGTCCATGTTTGGTTGGCGAGAGTCCAACAAGAATACTTGTGTCTAGAGTCTTTCTTGTGTGTGGTGTCGACCCCAGGCGAATCTACGTTACATTGGTGGCAGCGGTCGGCATGCAGGAGGACTAAGGAAAGACCAGGTGAAGTGTTCATGTTTTGAGAAAAACACGATAGCACGGCAGCCAACTCGCCCCACGGCGGGAGGGCCGCCCAGGGCCGTGGACGACGGCGCAGCCGGCGGGTCGTTTCACTCGGAGCGTCCGCGGGTTGTGTTCGTCGACGCAGCGGGGGCAGAACTGCTCCGCACACAAACCAATGGAGCGGAGCCGTCGGCACTGCTCCGCATGGGAGTCAATGGAGCGGAGCTGCTCCGCACACAGTGCAATGGAGCGGACCCGTCAACGTTGCCCACGCTCTCTAAGCCAGTCGGAGCCGCAGGGACAGTCACAAGGGACCGCCACAAGAGGAGTCGGAGGGGCCCGGCCCATGCTGTAGACGGCGGCGCGGCAGACGGCTCGCAACACTCGGAGCGAGCCCGAGCCGTGCCCGTCGGCGCAGCGGGGGCGGGGCCTCGCCGGGACGCCCACGCTCTCTAAGCCAGTCGCAAGAATCAGTCGCAGTCGCAAGAATCAGTCGCAGTCGCAAGAATCAGTCGCAGTCGCAAGAGGCAGTCACAGTCGCGGCCACAGGAGCCAGTCGCAGTCGGAGGAGCCAGTCGCAGTCGCAGGAGCCAGGCGCAGTCGCAGTCGCAGTCGCAAGAGCCAGTCGCAGTCGCAGGCACCAGATACAGGAGCCAGTCGCAGTCGCAGGAGCCAGTCGCTGTCGCGGGAGCCAGCCGCAGTCGCAGTCGCAGGAACCACAGTCGCAGTCGCAAGAGCCAGCCGCAGTCGAAGGCACCAGTCGCAGTCAGAGCAGCCAGTCGCAGTCACAGTCGCAGTCAAGTCTTAACATTTAGAGGGGTGTGCCGGGGCCAGGGGTGTGCCGGGGCCAGGGGTGTGCCGGGGCCAGGGGTGTGCCGGGGCCAGGGGTGTGCCGGGGCCAGGGGTGTGCCGGGGCCAGGGGTGTGCCGGGGCCAGGGGCTTACCCCAAAAATTGTTGTAATGTAAATTGTTGTAAAAAAAATTGTTGTAATGTAAATTGTTGTAATGTACATGTAAATTGTTGTAATGTAAATTGTTGTAATGTAAATTGTTGTGTAATTGTTGGCGTTATGCGTTTTCCAGGGCGGTTGGCCGGGGTGCGGCAGCAGCGCCCATGGTCTTGTTTGGGGGCAAACAAGGTCTTCGTGGGGGGCTGTGTAACGCCCGTGCCGGTTGGGCGGTAGAGGGCGCTGGAGCGATTCCACGGTGGTGGGATCGCCCTGGTGGCTCCTGCTGGTGCGCCCCGGAAACCCGCCTTTGGATTGCGCAAGCGCCGAACTGGTTCTAACCAGTTCTGGGACCGCGTGATTGCGGGAGCCTGAAGTCCATGTTTTGGTCGGCAAGAGGTCACAATAAACCAGAGAGAATCACCGGAAATACAGAATACTTGCGTCAAGAGTCCTTCTTGTGTGTTGTTTCGACCCCAGGCAAATCTACGTTACAATATACTTAGTCTTTTCTTTCCTGTTTTTGTTTCTTCAGAATTTTACAACCCATACACTCTACTATAATACAAAATAGCAATGGGTTAATGTTCCGAGATGGCCACGCAGTTTATAGATATTAAAGATGCTGGCTAGGTGTTTCCGGTCACGTCTACAGATGTAGTGTCGGCCCCCGATTCCCGTCCAAACAGATACCGGTGGTATGTCACTTGTAACAGGTACGGTAGTGGAAGTACAGGTAGACCTCGGGTAGACGTCGGCACCCAACAGAGAGGCTATTAAAAGTAGCCAACTTCAAATTCCGGACTTTCGTGCCATCTAGAGAATTAATATACCAAATCCAATTCACTCCAAACCTTAAATGTTCAGTACTAAAAACCCAAATTATGTTATCCCCATGTCTTCACAAAGACAATTACAATCATATTAAATGAATCAACATGAAATTGTTGACATATAAACCAAAATTATCAACTTACGGTTAGGAGTATCTTCACTCGAATAAATCAAAGGGTACTGCTTGTGATGAAAGGCTGTCAATAACAGCAAATTGTTTTCTAGCTATCACACGCATGAACAAGCCAAGTTTGTCCTGCAAATTGTCGACCCTTCTACCATCGAGCTGTGATCTGATCTGATCTCTCTCTAACTGACTAGGCCGCACCCCAAGAATTGCTGACCAAATACTTCAGGCTCACTAACCATGGCACAACACTACCAACAACACCCATACAATCAGCATTCAACCATACATCACATATATGTCCTTATAAGGCTTATTCACTCAGCTGCGAAAGGAGGGGCGTGTGAGAGCAAGGGATTATTACATATTCATGAGATAAAGCTTCTAGCCAATCGGGACATCATAAAAAATAAGTACACACAGAGGCCAACTTAAAGGGGCAACTTAATAAACTTACTTCTACAATATACAAATATTAATCAATTGTGACACCGAAAGGCCACCGGTTTATAGCTGAAGCGACAACACTAAACACAGTCGAAAAGCCAACCGTGAGGTCAGACACTGCCAATGATGTCATCAAGATCTTAGTACTGTCTGCCAAGTCTGGTACGCGACGAGTCACAACAATGGAGAGAATGTTTCCAGCTATGATCAACAATCCAAGGAAACTGATAAAACAAGTACGGAAAGCGACAAAAATCGGGGACATCCCCAAAGGGTCTGGTGATGAATTATTCATTTTTTCCTTATCAAGTTCTTTCAACCAAATTACACTGAGTTAACGTAAACCTGACTTTAGATGGAGTGGAGTAGAGTGGAAGCAGTTTATCCAATGGTTGAATGGGTAGCTGGTTTTACTCCAAGCCAAAAGGAAAATTGTCCAAGGCAGCAAAAACACTGTGGAAGCTTCTCTCACACCAACTAAGTCTTTGAATACCCATGCAGAATACTTTACATGTTGTAGTTCTGTTTTGTTGGAACAAGAGTCTTTTGCATGGCCTTTAATGTCAGCAATCTAGGTTTTAAAGTAACCAGCCTGGGATGCACGTCACTAGCACACAGCCTCCTTCTGTGATAATGCAATATTTGTGCCTGGCTAGTTTTTTTTAAATGGTCTCAATCTTTGTCAGCACTAAAAGATTGTTTAAATAGCGATGGTTGTGTTTACTGTCATTACTGTATTATGGTTATGTATTGAACTGCAGGGGAGTTGAAATTTAAGAACAAGCATGTTTAGATATATAGGCAGGCCGTGGCAGCGAATGCACCTTTGTTGGATGTTATTGAAGTGATGTCTTCTATTGTGCCTGACCAGGTTTTGTTGATGGACACAGTCTCTATCAACAGGCAGTGATTTCTTAGACAGCGGTAGATGTGTACATGTACGTCATTACTTAAAATTGGGAGAATTTTCAGAATAAAAAACAAGCAATTGCATGTTTGGATATTGGCAGGCAGTGGTAGTGAATACATCTTTGTTATTGAAATGACGTGTTCTATTGTGCCTGACCAGGTTTTCTTGATGGGCGCAGTCTCTATCAACAGGCAGCGATTGATACTTTAATAAATTGGAAGTTGGGAATCATAGACGAGTGATTGCCGCTTTGTTTGAAGATAGACGCTGGGTCAGTGAATGCATTTTGGTTATTAGATATAATTGAAGTGATGTCAGTACAATTTTCGTTAACACCTTGACTGTTACTCCCGAAAATTATCGGGCTTGTAGTACAACGGTTTGCTGCCCTCTGTTAGACAAGAAAACATTCGATAGTTTATTTTTTTTAAAAAATCATTCAATTCAGAACTTTACCCTTTGGAGTTATGACCTTTCAAAGAATTGTGTATTAGTTATGATGTACAATGTAGCTTACACAACTGTTGCACGTTGATACATTTTAAGAACAACCACCACCGCAGCAGTCACTGCTGCTGCCGCGACGACGACGATGACGACCAAGACCACGATGGCTTTAACCACCGCTACCATGTTTGTTTTTCGGCTGGGCCAGCATTCTAATCTAAAATCAAGATGCTAACAATAATTCCGATTTCGCTGATAATTTTGGCTGCTGGGTCGCTGGTTTACTGTCTGTTCTCTCGCTTGTACACTCATGCATAATGATGTGCGAGTACTAATCGGCCTAATGCTATGCGCTACTCATAGGTATGGTTTTTTTTAAACCTTTGCTTCAAATTCAATTTCGCCTCCGATTTGCGAATAAAAATGGAAGCAAATGGGAATATTTTAACTTTTGGGCTCATATCAACCGATTGAATGTTTCTGAAGCACAACAGGCATCAGAATGTGGCTGGTGTTCCCGCAGTTGAGAGCCTAAAATTACTTTAATAGCCGAAGATGAAGATGAAACCAGGGATTTCAAAGGCGCATCTACATCAACATTTATTTCCACTTCCAACAATATACAATAAGATTTAGGTGTTTTTTAAAGCACAATAAATAATTGTATTTGGTGGCACAACCCAAAAAGCAAACCTTGTGTCGGGTAGTGCCCAAACAGCTGCACACTACAGTGACATTGACACAGACATATGAATACATATATGGATAGAGACAAAACAAACACAGATCTAGTAGGTTGATCTAACCACTAAAACTATATCAAAAGTATGAAAGAATAAATAAAGTTAAGAATAAATAAATACAAAATGCAACACTAATTTAGAGAAGATACGACTTAAGATTACATGTACATTTTGCATGTAAATGTTCACGTACGTTTGTTTATGGTGTAATTCGACAAGTATATTTTGTTCCTCTCGATAATTTCCTTTTTCCCACGGCTCTCATTGGTTTTGTACACGAATCTCCATCGAGGACGTCCTCGATTCTAACCCTAACCCCAATTCACCTTCGTGTCGCCAGGCATGTGTCCTCCATTTACACCATAAACAAACGCACGCATGGTCAATACAAAACCGCGTTGATTCGAATAGCACTATAAACCATAAAATCTGTATTTTCCAGTGCAAGAAACATCCAGTGTTCAGAATCCCAAAAAAAGTGAAGGGATGTCTGCTTTTAGGTTGAACCCCCCAAAAAAGATTTGGAATAATAAAAACCTAATTCGAAATTCATACGGTTAGAGCAGCACAATCTCTAAACCACTTGAAATTTCCATAAATATGGGACAGTACACCCCCACCCTCCCCTGCCACCTCATTGTTGATAAACTTTGCACCTGGCTGAGGCCTGGATGCGACAATAATGTAAGAGCTATCAAAACTGGTGGTCAGTGCGATTTAAAAAAATTAATGTTCTCTTTATTTGGAAACTAATTATTATTTTAAACACTTTCCTACATGTGTTCATTAGTATAGGAGCTAACGGCAACATTTTGATTATAATTTTTGAACAGCAAAATTAGGGAACTATCACAATGACTCAAAGATTAAGATTAAACAAACAAATTGATGAAGCTCCACAACATTATTATTGGTCATGGAATGTACAATGTACAATTATCATTTAAAGGTAGGATACACCGTTGGTAATTGCTTGAATTATTAGGAATGGGTGGATTTGAGGTGTTGTATTTTAGAGTAAATATCGTTTTAACTGGCCTATCCTAAATGTTAAAAACATGGATGCAGTAAACGAAAACGAAAAAAACATTGGTCGTTTTCAACTGGCGTCGAGCAATTGTTGTTGTTGTTTTTGGGTTTTTTCGCAATTTTGTTCTTAATCCAATTCAATTTTTCGGAACAAATACAGGATATCTGGCACAGTCATTTTCCTGGATGCCTACAATCATTATTTGCTTTCAAAGAAGTAAGATATTTCTTAATAATTCGGTAGTAAAAGATTTTTATATCCTCAAATGGTGTACCCTACCTTTTAACATACAGGTAATTAAGCACACATTATTATGGTACATGTACATTTACATGTAGTTTCAATTGGTTTAACCGAACAACTATTGCATCTTCTGAAGTATTCAAACACACCCAACAATTGACTACGCTCAATTATCAAAAGTATGAACGGATAAATAAAGTTAAGAATAAATAAATACAAAATGCAACACTAATTTAGAGAAGATACGACTTAAGATTACATGTACATTTTGCATGTACATGTTCACGGACGTTTGTTTATGGTGTAATTCGACAAGTATATTTTGTTCCTCTCGATAATTTCCTTTTTCCGACGGCTCTCATTGGTTTTGTACACGAATCTCCATCGAGGACGTCCTCGATTCTAACCCCAACCCCAATTCACCTTCGTGTCGCCAGGCATGTGTCCTCCATTTACACCATAAACAAACGCACGCATGGTCAATACAAAACCGCGTTGATTCGAATAGCACTATAAACCATAAAATCTGTATTTTCCAGTGCAAGAAACATCCAGTGTTCAGAATCCCCCAAAAAGTGAAGGGATGTCTGCTTTTAGGTTGAACCCCCCCCCCCCCCCCCCAAACAAATTGGAATAATAAAAACCTAATTCGAAATTCATACGGTTAGAGCAGCACAATCTCTAAACCACTTGACATTTTCATAAATATGGGACAGTACACCCCAACCCTCCCCTGCCACCTCATTGTTGATAAACTTTGCACCTGGCTGAGGCCTGGATGCGACAATAATGTAAGAGCTATCAAAACTGGTGGTCAGTGCGATTTAAAAAAAAAAATGTTCTCTTTATTTGGAAACTAATTATTATTTTAAACACTTTCCTACATGTGTTCATTAGTATAGGAGCTAACGGCAACATTTTGATTATAATTTTTGAACAGCAAAATTAGGGAACTATCACAATGACTCAAAAGTTAAGTTGATTAAATTTAATAGATTAAGATTAAACAAACAAATTGATGAAGCTCCACAACATTATTATTGGTCATGGAATGTACAATGTACAATTATCATTTAAAGGTAGGATACACCGTTGGTAATTGCTTGAATTATTAGGAATGGGTGGATTTGGGGAGTTGTATTTTATAGTAAATATTGTTTTAACTGACCTTTCCGAAATGTTATAATCATGGACGCAGCCAGTTCGCGCCGGGATTATTTTAACATCGCCGAGCCGACGGGCGGGATTATTTTTAACGAAACTCGATCCGAAGCGTGTTCAGGCCGATAGTGCTGGGTAGCACACCCACGCATTTCCGGCCTTGCGCGCTGCTGACATACATTTCCGAACTTGAACTTGGCGTGTTTATTCGTCATCCGTTTTGAATTTGGGGAAATTTTTGCGTTTATATACGTCATCCGGCGCGAACTGGTTAAAGAAAACGAGAAAAAACACCGGTCGTTTTCAATTGGCGTCGAGCAATTGTTCTTGTTGTTCTTGGTTTTTTTCGCGATCGGCGATAGTGATTTTTTTCTTCATAAAATTTGCGATCGCCGTCTGGGGAAAGAAATATTTGGAAAAGGCAGTAAGTGAAAACATTGCAAATCTTTTTGGCAGCAAAAAGCCAAATAGTTACTGAAAGAAGCCGGTCTGCAACTTGCTTGTACAAGAAAGATTCAGTTGTTCGGTAATCAGGAGCCGAGTACAACAGACACTAAAAGCCAAAGTGACGATGATAAACGTCTTCAGAGCTTTGGTCTCCTGGATGCTGTTTCTGTCGTTCTTGGTAGTTCTTCTTAAAATTGTCGTTTGAATAATGATGATGTCGTTCGAAAGCATTCTATAATTTTAAAAAGAAATATTTGGAACACCAAATAGAATGAAAATAGAAACAACAAAAGTGAGTGCTGTCACTCCTTTTGCCACCGCGGGCCTATTCATATGCATGCACGCATACATTTGAAGTTATTAGTCAAAAGTCCAATAAGGCTGAGGGGCAGTTGTAATTCTACCTTACCCCTCAAACTTGAATGTTGACAGGCTCCACCGTCCCTCTGCAACAGAGCCATATGTTGGTGATGATTTGCTTGGCCTTCTGACGGTAGGAGCGATTGAACAGACAGTAGATGAAAACATTGCAGATACTGTTAGATACAAGGAGCCATACCACTATAAACTGAAGCTAATGTGCAGCCTCCACATTGGTCAAAGCCTCAATGGCTTTGGTAATCGAAACTGGAGTGAAACAAACTGCAAAAGCCAGAGTGACGACAGCGAATGTCTTTAGAGCTTTGTTGTCCTGAAATTTGTTTTTGTTGTTGGGATCATTCTGGTTGACTTGGTTCTCTTGCTCGCGGCTGATCTTAATGATGCGATAGTACATGCACATCATTATTAACACTGGAATTACATCAGCAAATAGAAGGCTTGAAATGCCTAATGTTGCAGAGGTGCTTCCTAATACACAAACAGCAACAGCGTCAACATACTTAAATGATATTCCAGGAGAAGTTGATACTACAAATTGTGAACTAAGAATCACTATTGCTCCCAAAATGAGAGTGAAAATAATACGTCGTCGGGTGCACCAAATAGAAAACTTGTAGGGCCTGGTAACGGCAATGTAACGCTCAACATTTAAACAGATGAGATAAAATAATGACATCACAATTGCCCCCATCAAAATGGAGGCATGTGCCTGACAAGTGATGTCTCCAAAAGGCCACCGGTTTATAGCTGAAGCGACAACACTTGGCACGGTCGAAAAGCCAACCGTAAGATCGGACACTGCCAATGATGTCATCAAGATCTTAGTACTGTCTGCCAAGTTTGGTACGCGACTAGTCACGACAATAGAGAGAATGTTTCCCGCTATGATCAACAATCCAAGGAAACTGATGAAACAAGTACGGAAAGCAACAAATAGCGGGGACATCTCCAAAGGGTCTTGTGATGAATTATTCATTTTTTCTTTATCAAGTTCTTTCAACCAAATTACACTGAGTTAACGTAAACCTGACTTCAGACGGAGTGGAGAGGAGGCAGTTTATCAAATGGTTGAATGGGTAGCTGGTTTTATTCCAAGCCAAAAGAAACGTTGTCCATGGCAGCAAAAAGACTGTGGAAGCTTCTCTCACACCAACTAAGTCTGTGAATACCCATGCAGAATACTTTACATGTTGTAGTTCTGTTTTGTTGCAACAAGAGTCTTTTACATGGCCTTTAATGTCACCAATCTAGGTTTTAAAGTAACCAGCCTGCTATATGCACGTCACTAGCACACAGCCTCCTTCTGTGATAATGCAATCTTTGTGCCTGGCTAGGTTTTTTTAAATGGTCTCAATCTTTGTCAGCACTAAAATATTGCCTAGATAGCAATGGCTGTGTTTACTGTCGTTACTTTATTATGGTTATGTATTGAACTGGGAGTTGAAATTTAAGAACAAGTAATGGCGTGTTTAGATATAGGCAGACCGTGGCAGCGAATGCACCTTTGTTGGATGTTATTGAAGTGATGTCTTCTATTGTGTCTGACCAGGTTTTGTTGATGGACACAGTCTCTATCAACAGGCAGTGATTTCTTAGACAGCGGTAGATGTGTACATGTACGTCATTATTTAAAATTGGGAGAATTTTCAGAATAAAAAACAAGCAATTGCATGTTTGGATATTGGCAGGCAATGGTAGTAAATACATCTTTGTTATTGAAGTGACGTGTTCTATTGTGTCTGACCAGGTTTTGTTGATGGACACAGTCTCTATCAACAGGCAGTGATTTCTTAGACAGCGGTAGATGTGTACATGTACGTCATTATTTAAAATTGGGAGAATTTTCAGAATAAAAAACAAGCAATTGCATGTTTGGATATTGGCAGGCAATGGTAGTAAATACATCTTTGTTATTGAAGTGACGTGTTCTATTGTGCCTGACCAGGTTTTCTTGATGGGCGCAGTCTCTATCAACAGGCAGCGATCAATACTTTAATAAATTTTGAGTTGGGAATCAAAGACGAGTGATTGCTGTTTGTTTGAAGATAGACGCTGGGTCAGTGAATGCATTAGACACATTAGTTTATAAAAGTCTTACTTTGAAATTGCCACCACAACTATGCAATTGTTTTACTCTCACAAGTAATGCGCATATGTATAATACCAGGTCTGGTTTTCATGGTAACTTAGTTCCTCCATTTAGTAAATCTAATTCTGGGAGCGTACATGTATGTTTGTGGCTCGCGGAGTGTCTGTTTTCAACATTTCACCCACAACACATACAAAAGCCTGCTTTAAAAAAAATGAACATGTCTATGTTTTCTTGGTGTCTTATATTATTATTGTTCTTTTGGTGTGCTTTAAAGACAATTTGTATTTTTAACGAATTGTATAACTGCTGGGGCCCTCTGAAAAAACAGTGTTTCACTGAGAGGTTACCCCTAGGGTAAATAATAAATAAATAAATATAAAAAAATATGAATTCGAACTTAGAAAAATTAGATCGTCAACTGCGTAACTTAGGTGACGTCATGACCAGGCTGCATCCACTTTTCTGTTCTCCTGCTTTCTAATTTTAAATCCATCATAATCCTTCTCTTTCTCTTACCATCCTAACCCAAAATGCAACTAAGTTGTCTTTAGAACACCACTGATTGCATTCATAGTAACATTTGCAGAATATTCAACTTCTGGAATCTGTACTTTGACGATCAATTTCTGCCATCTTTACTTTGTGTACGGTTGATGCAATCTGCTGTGTGCTACATGTACGTGTCAGTGAAGATTTGCTGCTGATCTCAATCTTCTTCAGTAGTTTGCACAACTACTGTATGGTACTGTAGATATTTGTTCATGTTCCTGGGGTTTTCAGACCGTCACTGCATCCGTAGGAATATCTACAGAATATTTTTCTTCGGAAATCTGTACTTTGATGATAAATTTTCGCCCTGTGAAATCAACAATCCGCCATCTTTACTTTGTGTACGGTTGATGTGTGTACTTGTGAACTGTGTACCTACTGCTCTCAAGTCATGGCCCTGTGTACTCGCCGTGTACGCATACACCGTCCATTGTTTACCGTGTTCATAGTAATCGGCCTAATATTCTATCTTCGAGGTCGACTGCTCTTAGATGACAACAAAGCAACTTGCAAACATGTGTTTGAAACTACTAAGTCTACATGTACATGTATTAACGACACCAAGCCTGGCTGGGAGAAATGGAGCATCACCATTCCGTTTCTCACAATTGCCAACCAACAATCATGGCAGTCCTCTAAATTCTGGCACTTCGATAATTCTTCCCTATGGCATGCTTTTCTTATCACCCTGTTAAGCGGGCAAGTTGAAACCAACCCAGGCCCACGCACCACAACAGACCAACCCAAGCCCGTAGTCCAATGGCCATGTGGTGTTTGTCAAGAAAATGTACATGACAATGACAAAGCCATCATCTGTGACAATTGTAACTACTGCAACCACATTGGCTGTATTGGAGTAAGCGACTTGAATTACTCACTCCTGTGCAGTAAATCAAACAATGCAAGTTTTGTGTGGATATGCTACAAGTGTGGCTCAATTACCGAGCTTCCACTCTTCATTATTTGCATCCGACATTGAGACTTCAAACTCGTTCTCTGCTCTCAGTGACATGTTCTCCACCAGTACCGACTCTAATGAAAACGAAACCTCATATTCAACATCAGAGTCCTTTCAGCGCTCATCAACACCACTGAAGTCCACAAACCAAGCCAACTTTACACCTCCAAGAAATCGCAAGACGCAATTAAAAACAATAGTGATCAACTGTAATGGTATTAAAAGCACTAATAAGCAGGCCAAATTTAAAGCACTGATAGACCACCATGATCCTGATATCATTCTTGGCTGTGAATCAAAAATTGACTCATCGATCGAAACATATTCCCTCTTCCCACCAAACTTCACTGTCTGTCGTAAAGACAGAAATTCTAGTGGAGGGGGGGGGTTCTTCATAGCAACCAAGGACACTTTCATCTCAACTGATACACCAAGCATGGACACAGACTGCGAAGTTATCTGGGCTAATCTCCAGTTCAGTAACTCAAAACCTCTTTACATAGCTAGCTTCTACAGACCACCATCTACATGCTCTGTACCACTAGAGGAACTCACCAACTCCATTGCCAAGCTTTTGTCCAAACATCCACGCCAACATCCCAACATAATCATCGGGGGGATTTTAATGTACCGGATATAAACTGGGACACATGGCAAAGTACAAATGCATCCACGGCCACTCTTCATGAGAAATTCTTAGCATTACTCTTTGAGAACTCGTTCTCCCAAATGGTAAGACAAATCACTAGACCAATCTCAAACAGCATACTTGATTTGATAATCACCACAAATCCTGCTCTTGTCGACAACATAGAAGTCCTTCCAGGCATCTCGGACCATAACATTGTTGTTTTTTACATCAACACATAACCAAAATTCAACTGTAAACCACCTCGCAAGGTCTTTGTCTTCCAAAAGGCAGACCCGTTGCTGTTAAAATCAAAGGTTCGTGAATTTCTGGCAGACTTTCTGGGTTTCAACCCAGAAAATAATACTGTAGACTCCAACTGGTGTACCATCAGGAACAATCTAACTCAGATCATGGACTTGAACATCCCATCCAAAATTACCAAAAGTAACAGACAGTTACCATGGATAACAGTCACCATCAAACGTCAGATGAGAAAGCGTGATACATTTTTCAGCCAAGCTCATATATCCAAACAACCCGAACACTGGTTTGCTTTCCGCAAACAGCGTAACTACGTGGCAAACATTGTCAGTAAAGCTCACCACAATTACATCAATACCGTCATTGGGGCAAACCTAAATGAAAACCCCAAAACATTTTGGAACTATGTAAAACTGATGCGCACTGAAAACCTCGGTATCCCATTACTGAAGAAAGACAATCGTCTGTTCACCACAAACAAAGAAAAGGCAAATGCACTCAACAGTCACTTCAAATCTGTGTTTACAGAGGAGTCCATCACTGCAGTTCCCTCCAAAGGAACCTCACCATTCACGAGCATTGCAAATATCATCATAAACACCACCGGTGTTATCAAACAGTTCTCCAACCTGAATCCTTCAAAGGCTGGAGGTCCAGATGAGCTTCCGACAAGGTTCCTCAAGATGGTATCCAGCAAAGTAGCCCCAGTCATGAGATTCATATTCCAGCAATCTCATGACAAGGGTGACCTACCTGACCAGTGGCGACAAGCATTTGTAACATCGATCTACAAGAAAGGCCAAAAATCCGACCCATCAAATTACCGACCAATATCACTCACCTGTATTTGTTGCAAAATCATGGAACATATCATATTGAGCCATTTATCAAAACATCTCAACGCCCATGACATCCTGATTAGTAACCAGCATGGTTTCCGTGAACGTCTCTCAAATATCAGCAACAAATGACTGGGCTACCACCTTAAATCATCGCAGCCAAACAGATGTAGTCCTGCTAGACTTCAGTAAGGCCTTTAATAAGGTTCCACACAGACGACTAGCAGGTAAACTGGAATAATACGGCATCAGAGGACCAACACTGGGATGGATCAAGGGGTTTCTTACAGATCGATCTCAAGCTGTGTCAGTAAATGGTGCCCAATCCTCCTGGGTAAACGTCACATCCGGAGTACCACAGGGCTCGGTGTTGGGCCCCGCTTTATTTCTTCTATTAACGACATACAAGAAAACATCCAATCAACTGCCCGTCTATTTGCCGATGATAGTATCTTGTACCGGGAGATAAGATATCCAGAGGACCACATTACTCTTCAACAAGATCCGGAGACACTGGCCACCTGGTCAAAAACATGTCCTTCAACATAACCAAATGTGCAACTATCACAATCACCCGTAAGAGAAAACCAAGTGTCTTCCAATACTTCATGCTTGGTGAACCCCTTAACATAGTGACTGAACATGAGTATTTGGGAGTCGTCATCTCTAACGATCTCCGTTGGTCCGAGCAATGCACCAAAGTCATTAAGAAATCACATCGCATCCTTGGATTGTTACGCAGAACACTGTCTCCATGCACAACACAAGTCAAAGCGAAAGCATTTAAAACCCTGGTTCAACCTCAACTAGACTACGCAAGTGAGGTCGGGAACCCAACTACACTCAAAGACATAAATCGTCTTGAACAAATCCAGCGTCAAGGAGCACGCTTTTCACATGCTGATTATCAACGCTCATCCAGTGTAACACCAATGTTAGCGAATCTCAACTGGGACACACTGTAAACCAATCGCCTCTTTCAACAATCATGCATGTTTTATAAAATCCATTACGATCGTAAACATATCATTTCCACCGGTAGTTAAACTAGCAACTTATATCACAAGACATGATCATCACCTCAAATACAATATGCCCCCTGTCTCACTGGACTGCTACAAATACTCATTCTATCCTCGAACAATCCGCATTTGGAACAGACTACTAATAACTGTCGTCACAGCACCCACCATCTACGCATTTAGACTGGCAGCTCTTCCTGAGATCAGAGAGATGGTGCCCTTTGTCTATGACAGATTTATGTAGTCTGTCCCTCATCAAATGTATAGTGTATATAATGTTCTTTGTCTGTCCTACACATTTTGTTTTCTGCACTGCTGGTCAAGACGTCACTCACTGCACATCCCAGTATAGTTGTCTACAACTGCAAAGGAATTAATCTACTAAGAAATACTTTCGGATTGCCTAGCTCGTGCATCTGATGACCCGTCACTTGTTGACCCCCGATCTTCTCCCAGTCATGTTCAAGTTTATGGATGATTGCCTAGCCTCCTACTTGCGAGCCTTTGCCACTAGTTCAGCTACATGTATCTCCTGTTCTCTTCGTAGATCACTGATACTTGATCATATGTTCTGACACTATCAAGGCTCCAGAGAGTGCTTGGAAGATCTTCCTCTCCTCAGGAACGACCTGTTTGATAACAAGTTTGAGGAAGTCGTGCTCAAAGAGGCTAAACGATTAAAGACCGAGGAAAGAATCGACCTACGACGCCCTTCCTCTAGTAAGCCTTCCTCATCTTTTACTCGGACAACAGATAAGGGAAACCGTAATTCTTTCTGTCACTCATACCCTAACCCACACTGACAAGCCGAAGTCTCTTTCGCCCGGACTCCGAACAAACCAAGTTTTTGTCGACAGCCCTCGTATAATGCATCTTCATATAAACCATCTCACTCCTCTAAGCCACAAGGGTCACGTGGAGCCAAAGGCCAATGACTACATAGATTCCTTCATGCTCATCCCATCGGCCTCGGGACCCGTAGGGGGTCGACTGCGGGGGTTCTTCCAGAACTGGTTCCATATCACCACAGACACATGAGTTCTACAGACCGTGTCCTCGGGTTATCTCCTGGAATTTACGAACTCCCCTCCACAGCTACTAAACTGTCTCCGTCGACCCACTACGGTTCCCCTGATCTGTCTCGCTGTTGCTCCCTAGAAGAAGAAATTGTGTCTCTCAAGGAAAAGAAAGCCATAATCTCTCTTCCTCGCAGATCAACGACGGGCTTTACTTCCATTTTCTTTCTCACTCCAAAGAAATCGAATAAGTTAAGAGGGCCTAATATTTCGATCTTAACAAGATCTTCTTCAGAGACTAAATGACTGTGTACACGAAACAAACATATATAGGGCAATATACAGCATGATGCACATCATGGACGCTGAAAAAACACAAAAGAAAAAAAAACCCAAAAACAAAAAAAAAAGCACAGAGTTGAATGGAACAAACAACAAAAGGAGGATTAGGCTGAGGGATTAAAGGGTGAGGTCAGTGTGGGTAGGATCAAAGGCGGGGTAGGAACAAAAACAGAAGGGGAAAGGCCACAAGGAAAAGGTTCCAGGGTGGAGATCAAAGGGAAGAACTAACAGAGAAGTATGAATAGGAGTAATGAGGAGGGGTGGGGGGGGGGGGGGGGGGGGGTTGAGGAAAACCAGGGGAGCGAGAACAAACAAAAACAAAATTCTGGCAAGGAATGAATCTTAAACAGATGACAAATGGAGAAAAAAAATAGAAGTTAATCATTTCCTAGTTGGATGTTAAGCCCATGTGGTTGAATAGTCCGAAGACGATTCATCCAAACTTTCTCCCGGCTGAGGCGGACTGAGTCTTTCCGATGGCCAAGTGATTCTATGCCCTGAAGAATCATATCAGAAATGCAATGGTTAGGCTGGTTAAAGTAATGTCCTACAGGGGTATCCAGTTTCTTGGTGTTGACAGTCGATCGATGACCGTAGAAACGCTTTTTTAGGGCATTTTTGGTCTCTCCGACATACTGAACTCCACAAAACCTGCAAGAGATGAGATATATGACATTAGATGTACTGCAAGTGATGTTACCAATAATTTTATGAGTAGTACCAGAAGAGTGGCCAGAAAAGGAGTCAGACTCCTGAATGTGGATCTGGCAGACCACACATCTAGAACTGCACTTGAAAGTTCCGTGCTGGGTGGGGGGAGATGCATCCAAGCTGGGAACTTCGGCTCGAACAATGAGGTCTCGTAGATTTTGAGGGCGTCTATAGGCCAATACAGGGCTGTCGGGGATGGCCCGGACAAGGCGATCTGAAGTGGGGAGAATGTGATGGCGCCCTATTAATCTCCGACCCCTCAACGCCTTCATCAGACCGAAACACTTTCGGATGGAAATCCTTCAATCCTTTCCCCAGGGCTGGTGGGCTGCGACCTTGGATCTGAAGGATGCTTATCTTCATATCCCCATCCACAGAGACCATCAAAGGTTCTTGCAATTCATGTATCGGAACATGACTTACCAGTTCCAGTGTCTTCATTTCGGCCTATCTACCGCACCACGAGTCTTTACCAGGATTACAAAGGTGATAGCAGCAGCGTTACGCCGACAACATATACGCCTTTACATGTATCTGGACGACTGACTCATCAGGGGCTCTTAACAAACAGCCACTCTTCTAGCCTTGTCAAAGACTATCCAGCTTACCCCAAAATTGGGCTTCATCATCAACCAGGACAAGTCTTCCCTAGTCTCTTCTCAGAATCTGATGTTCCTCAGTGCCTCAATCAACATGACTATGAGCAGAGCCTCTCCTTCACTGGAGTGTTGCAGAGTACTAGAGGAATGTATTCAACTCTTCCTCTCATCAGCAACACTACCAGCTCGAGCATGGCTTCGTCTCTTGGGGTTCATGGCAAGCCTCGTGGATCTTGTGCCATGGTGGAGAATGCACATGCGACCTCTTCAACTGCATCTGCTTTTACCACTACCGCCCACGAAGGGATCTCATTTCAACTCTGGTCCCAGTGGACTCCAATATACGATCCCATCTCAAGTGGTGGCTCTCTCATCGGAACATCCTCTGCGGAACAGTTTTGTCTGCCCCTTTCCCTCAGTAACCTTGACCACAGACTGGGGAGCCCACCTGGACGACTTTTCCCTAGGTCTTTTCCCTAGGGGCGTTGGTCTCCCTCAGAACAGTATCTTCACATTAATCAACTTGAACTCCTGGCTGTTCAAAAGGCCCACCAGTCAACTACAAGCAGGGTGAGGATTCACTTGGTTCTCTGAAGACAGACAACTCTAGTCGTCTCTTTACTTATTCAGTGAGGTGGGAAGCGGGCCCCGCGTGGGCCCAGTCTTTTGGCGCTAAGCGCCCGGACGACTCGCGGCGCGTCCGGCGTGACCCGCTCCGACAACAGCGTCAGGCGGGGAGTTTGACTGGGACGGTACATCTGTCAAATGGTAACACGTGTACTAAGGCGAGCTCAGCGAGGACGGAAACCTCGCGTGGAGCAAAAGGTCAAAAGCTCGTTTGATTTTGATTTTCAGTATGAATACAGACCTTGAAAGCGTGGCCTATCGATCCGTTTTGAGCTTCGGAGTTTGAAGCAAGATGTGTCAGAAAAGTTACCACAGGGATAACTGGCTTGTGGCAGCCAAGCGTTCATAGCAAAGTTGCTTTTTGATCCTTCGATGTCGGCTCTTCCTATAATTGCGAAGCAGAATTCGCCAAGCTTTGGATTGTTCACCCACCAATAGGAAACGTGACCTGGGTTTAGACCGTCGTGAGACAAAAAAGAAACGTTGCTATGAACGCTTGGCTGCCACAAGCCAGTTATCCCTGTGGTAACTTTTCTGACACCTCTTGCTTCAAACTCCGAAGCTCAAAAAGGATCGATAGGCCACGCTTTCACGGTCTGTATTCATATGGAAAATTAAAATCAAACGAGCTCTTGCTCTTTTGCTCTACGCGAGGTTTCCGTGCTCGCTGAGCTCGCCTTAGGACACCTGCGTTACCATTTGACAGATGTACCGCCCCGGTCAAACTCCCTACGTGACACTGTCGTCGGAGCGGGTCGCGCCGCGAGGCGGCCGGGCCCGCTTCACGCCTCCCGCCTCACCGAATAAGTAAAGAGACGACGAGAGTAGTGGTATTTCACCGTCGGCATGGGGCAAACCCGGGCTCCCACCTGTCCTACACCCCCTGTGTCTCTTCACAAGGTCAGACTAGAGTCAAGCTCAACAGGGTCTTCTTTCCCCGCTGATTCTGCCAAGCCCGTTCCCTTGGCTGTGGTTTCGCTAGATAGTAGATAGGGACAGTGGGAATCTCGTTATTCCAAAATTTGTGAACTCCAATAACACTTGTGACGTCACTGAACATGGCGCGTTTTAACTACGTTAAACGGTGTCGATGTTTTGTCAAAATAATTAATTACTGTATTTAAAACTACGTTTTGCAATAATTAATGAGTGATAAATATTATTAAAAAATATACCCCAAAACGGGCGATAAGTTATTTCACAATCTCTGATTTGTTACCGTGCGTGATGAATGTTATCGTGTAGCGAGGACTTCAAAACGATTCTTAAAGAAAATTAAATACCGTGCTTACAGATAAATCATAAATTAAAATGATTAATCAGTAATTAAAATATACAAATCATGTTTGTTTGTTTTTCGGCTGGGCCAGGATTCGCTGATAATTTAGGCTGCTGTTCGCTCGCTTGTACACTCATGTGCATACTGATGTGCGAGTAGCATTCGGCCTAATGCTGTGCGCTACGTATAGTTCTGGGTTTTCAAAATCTTTGCTTCGACTTCGATTTCGCCTCCGATTTGAATGTGGCTGGGGTTCCCGCAGTTGGGAGCCTAAAATTTCCTTAACCAATTTGCTCCGGAGGACGTATATAAACACAACAGTTTTTCCCAGGTTCAAAACGGATGACGCATAAACACGCCACGAGCAAGGCCGGAAATGTCTGTCAGCAGCGAGCAAGGCCGGAAATGCGTGGGTGTGCTTCCCGGTAGGTGTATCCTACCTTTTAACATACATGTAATTAAGCACACATTATTATGGTACATGTACATTCAGTTTCAATAGTTTTAACCCAACTGATCTTCTGAAGTATTCAAACACAGCCCACAATTGACTACGCTCAATTATCATGATACGAAACTGCAAACTTGCATGAACTCGTTTATGAAATTAGGGTCGAGCATGAATAAAAATCTATTGAGACTACATGTATATAAAAAAAGGAAAATTAGGTATTTGCAAAAAAATGATTGCAAAGTTAAATTTCATATCACAAGGGCCTATGGATTTAGAAACTCTTCAAATAATAATATAGATATGCCTGACAACAATAAATGTACGCCGTTTTAGAGTATTTTTTGTTTGGGGAGGGGGCTCTTTATTTCTGACTTGACAGTTATGTTAATGGAAATTTAGATTTAAAATTGTGCCTTTATTAATTCATTCTTGGGCAATTTATGGCTTTAGAACTGGTCATTTAATCTTGAATGTTAACTGGTTGGACTGACCGTTTCCGAAGTCTCCTTGTGAGAATCTTTTTAGCTTGTTTAAGGTAGGAACGATTGAAAAGGCAGTAAGTGAAAACATTGCAACTTGCATGTACAAGAAAGATTCAGTTGTTTGGTAATCAGGAGGCGAGTACAACAGACACTAAAAGCCAAAGTGACGATGATGAACGTCTTCAGAGCTTTGGTCTCCTAGATGCTGTTTCTGTCGTTCTCAGTAATTCTACTTAAAATTGTTATTTGATTAATGAGGATGTTGTTCAAAAGCAAAAAAAGAAATATGTGGAACATTAAGTTGAATGAAAATAGAAACAAGAAAAGTGAGTGTTGTCGCTCCTTTTGCCATCGGGCCCAATCATGTAAATGCACGCATAGATTTGAAGTTATTAGTCAAAAGTCCAATGAGGCTGAGGGGCAGTTGTAATGCTACATTATCCCTCAAACTTAAACGTTGACAGGCTCCACCCTCCCTCTGCAACAGAGCCATCTGTTGGTGGTGATTTGCTTGGCCTTCTGACGGTAGGAGCGATTGAACAGACAGTAGATGAAAACATTGCAGATACTGTTGGATACAAGGAGCCATCCCACAATAAACTGAAGCCAATATTCAGCCTCCACAATGGTGAAAGCCTCAGTGGTTCTGGTAATCGTATATGGAGTAAAACAAACTGCAAAAGCCAGAGTGACCACAGCGAACGTCTTGAGAGCTTTGTTGTCCTGGATGTTGTTTTTGTTGTTGGGATCGTTCTGGTTGGCTCGTTTCTCATGCTCTCGGCTGATCTTAAAGATGCGATAGTATATGCACATCATTATTAACACTGGAATTACATCATCAAATAGAAGTAATAAAATGTTGAATGCTGCAGAGGTGTCTACATATAAACAAACAGCAACAGCGTCAACATATTTTAATGATACTGCAGGAGAAATTGTTGATACAAATTGTGAACTCGTAATGCCTATTGCTGCCACAATGAGACTGAAAAAAATATGTCGTCGGGTGCACCAAATATGAAACTTGTAGGGCCTGGTAACGGCAATGTAACGCTCAACATTTAAACAGATGAGTGAAAATAATGACATCCCAACTGCCAAAAACAAAATGGAGGCCTGTGCCTGACAAGTAATGTCTCCGAAAGGCCATTGACTCTCAAATTTGTATCCTAGTGGAGACATCTCTTTGTTCTCGTGTACAAACTGCTTAAAAAGTCGGGCACCTTTTTCAAAATGCTCCTATTTCAACCACAATTAATTTCCTGTGTTGAAATTTTGACCCAATATACCCTATATCCCTGTGTTTTATATAACAACTTCATGGAAAGCTTCAACACAATTTTATCAGTAATATCCACTGAAAATAAAAAGTGCTATATCATGGGCGATTATAATATCAATCTTCTGGATTATGATACTGACAATAATGTGCCAAACTTTATGAATACTATTTTATCCTACTCATTTTTTCCGACTATTGATAAACCAACAAGGATTACTGCTGATAGTGCAACTCTCATTGATAATATTTTAACTAATGATTTGGCAATACATTCCGCAGGTGTCTTGATGACTGACATTACAGACCATCTTCCCGTATTCTTAGTTATTAACAATTTTAAAGAAGGTTCCCGAACCGACAAACATTTCAAAAAGCGTAATTGTAATGCCAGTAACATCGATAACTTCGCTCATGATTTAAATGCAATTGACTGGGATTCTTTAATACTAACCAACGATTTACACTGCGTGTATGACACGTTTCTATTAGAAGTTCAACAACTATATGATCAAAACTTCCCGTTACAAGAAGTCAAATGTCGCTATGATAAATGTAAGTCTCCATGGCTATCTGATGGTATATATAATTCTATCCGACGTAAAAATCATTTATACAAAAAAATTGTGAAAAACCCGACTGTAAATAATAAATATGTTTATATTCAGTATAAAAACAAACTAAATTTATTAATTAAAACAGCAAAGAAAAATTTTCTATGTACAAAATTTAATCAAGTAAAAGGTAATATTAAAGGTACTGGAAAGTTATAAATTCTCTACTCAACAAACGTAAGCAACATTCAAAAACATCATTCTTTTTTAAAGATGATATTGAAATTACAGATAATAAGGAAATTGCCGATGCATTTAACAACTACTTCGTTAACATCGGCAGTAGCCTTTCCAGTGGCCTCCCGTTATGTAACACTTCCTTTGATTCATTTCTAAACAACAAATGTCCGAATTCACTCTTTTTTGTACCTATTACCCAGGAAGAGATTGTGGATTGTTTAAACAAAATTCCTTCAGGCAAGGCTCCTGGTTTTGATGGTTTAAGTTCTTTTGTAATTAAGCAGGTAAGGTATTCATTAGCTAAACCTCTGGCTGACATCTTTAACAAATGTCTGACAGCTGGTGTGTTTCCTGACAGTCTAAAAATAGCCCAGGTAACTCCAATATATAAAAAAGGCTGTAAGCATGAGTTTACAAACTATAGACCCATTTCAGGCTTGTCTACAATTTCAAAACTTTTTGAAAAACTTATTTATAAACGATTAATCTCTTTTATTAATAAACATAATATTCTCTCTGAATCTCAATTTGGATTTCGACAAAAACGCTCAACTGACTTGGCCACATCGTATGTTATTAGTAAATTATGTAAAGCTATTGATAGTAATAATTTTTCTTTAGGCGTCTTTTTGGATTTATCAAAAGCTTTCGACACCGTAAATCATTACATTTTAATCAGAAAATTAGAACATTATGGTGTGCGTTGATCAGCCTTGGAATTACTTAAAAATTATCTATGTAACAGAAAACAGTATGTATCATTTAATTCTGTAAATTCTACCAGTCAACTCATTACATGTGGGGTACCTCAGGGTTCCGTGTTGGGTCCGTTGCTTTTCCTTATTTATATTAATGATATATGCAATACCTCGGACAGAATTACGTTTTGTTTATTTGCCGACGATACAAGTCTGTTGTACACTGACAATAATGTAAATGAAGCTATTCAAAACATCAATGTGGAACTTGAAAAAATAAGTACTTGGCTGTTAGCAAACAAATTATGTATTAATGTTCTTAAATCAAATTACATGATTTTTTGTGCCAGTCAATACAAGTATACACAATCTGTTCCTTTGATTTTAAATAATATAAGGCTTAGTCAAGTTAAAAAAACTAAATTTCTTGGTGTAATTATTGATTATTATTAATCTTACATGGAAAAGTCATATTGATGAGATAGCAACAAAAATATCCACGAATATTGGAATAATGAATCGGTTAAAATTTTACCTCCCCAGCAGGATTTTATTAACATTGTATAATTCATTTGTTTTACCATATTTAAATTATTCAATCTTGACTTGGGCCAGTTCATCATCTAAATGTAACAAATTACTAATTTTACAAAAACGAGCAGTTCGTGTAATTTTGAATGCTGGTTACCGTGATCATTCTGCTCCATTGTTTGCTAAATTAAATTTATTACAATGTAATGATTTATACCACCTTAATTTGGGAAAATTCATGTATAAATTTATGCATAATGCCCTCCCTGTGTGTTTTAATTGTTGTTTTACTTTAACATCTAACGTTCATGTACATAATACTCGAAGTAGTGCCAGGGGAAATTTATTCGTTCATTTCAACAGAACTACAATGGCCAAAAATAGTGTTGCTCATCGAGGCACCTCGTACTGGAATAGTTTAGATACCTCGCTTAAATCATCACCTTCTCTGTCTGTCTTTGTTAAGAATTTAAAATCTCGATTCCTTGATTTGTACTTATAATTTTGGTCTTATTTGTGAACTAATAATTCTGCCTTGTCCCACACTAGTCTGTCTTTTCGTTGTATTTTGTTGTCCTTTGTGTGGTTTTCCTGTTTGTATATTTGTCTGTCCATAGGTTAGGGCACAAAAGCGTTATACGCTTAACCTTATACCTAAATGTTGTCACTTAATTTTAATATCGCTTCTTTATTTAACTTAGTGTGTATAGTTTCTATCAACTTCTTGAATTATTATATTTTTGTAATTTATATAAGATTGTACATATATATTGTAATGGCAACGTTGAAATAAATGTTACAACAACAACAATATCATACCCTAACCCAAACACTAACCCTAACCCACATCCTAAACCTAGTTTTTGAGTAATTTGAGGCACACTCCAAAAATCTAATTCGTGAAATTCCCTGTGGCGACCTATTCATCTATAGAAATTTACCCTCCGGCGTCCTTTTGTCTCCATTATACACATTGTGTTCAGGTCTCCAGAGGGTACCGAATTTCAGATCACCGGTTTATAGCTGAAGCGACAACACTAAACACAGTCGAAAAGCCAACTGCGAGGTCAGACACTGCCAATGATGTCATCAAGATCTTAGTACTGTCTGCCAAGTCTGGTACGCGACGAGTCACAACAATGGAGAGAATGTTTCCAGCTATGATCAACAATCCAAGGAAGCTGATGAAACAAGTACGGAAAGCGACAAATAGCGGGGACATCCCCAAAGGGTCTGGTGATGAATTATTCATTTTTTCCTTATCAAGTTCTTTCAACCAAATTACACTGACTTAACGGGAACCTGACTTCAGACGGAGTGGAGTAGAGTGGAGGCAGTTTATCAAATGGTTGAATGGGTAGCTGGTTTTACTCCAAGTCAAAAGGAAAATTGCCCATGGCAGCAAGAAGACCGTGAAAGCTTTTCTCACACCAACTAAGTCTGTGAATACCCATGCAGAATACTTTACATGTTGTAGTTCTGTTTTGTTGGAACAAGAGTCTTTTACATGGCCTTTAATGTCACCAATCTAGGTTTTAAAGTAACCAGCCCGCTATATGCACGTCACTAGCACACAGCCTCCTTCCGTGATAATGCAATATTTGCGCCTGGCTAGGTTTTTTTAAATGGTCTCAATCTTTGTCAGCACTAAAAGATTGCTTAGATAGCAATGGCTGTGTTTACTGTCATTACTTTATTATGGTTATGTATTGAACTGGGAGTTGAAATTTAAGAACAAGTAATGGCATGTTTAGATATATAGGCAGACCGTGGCAGCGAATGCACCTTTGTTGGATGTTATTGAAGTGATGTCTTCTATTGTGTCTGACCAGGTTTTGTTGATGGACACAGTCTCTATCAACAGGCAGTGATTTCTTAGACAGCGGTAGATGTGTACATGTACGTCATTATTTAAAATTGGGAGAATTTTCAGACAATTGCATGTTTGGATATTGGCAGGCAGTGGTAGTAAATACATCTTTGTTATTGAAGTAACGTGTTCTATTGGGCCTGACCAGGTTTTCTTGATGGGCGCAGTCTCTATTAACAGGCAGCGATTAATACTTTAATAAATTTTGAGTTGGGAATCAAAGACGAGTGATTGCTGATTGTTTGAAGATAGACGCTGGTTCAGTGAATGCATTAGAAACATTAGTTTATAAAAGTCTTACTTTGAAATTGCCACCACAACTATGCAATTGTTTTACTCTCACAAGTAATGCGCATATTTATAATACCAGGTCTGGTTATCATGGTAACTTAGTTCCTCCATTTAGTAAATCTAATTCTGGCAAGCGTACAAATCTAATTCTGGCAAGTGTCTTGAAAAGATCAAGACATTACCGATGCCAGCAGGGATAGGCCTATGTAATTAGTAACTATTAGTTCTCTGTTGGCGGGACAGACGTATCCCCATACTTTTGTTTGGGCACTGGCCTGGTGATCAGTCTTTTTTCTTTGTCTTTTTCTTCCATTCTGTGCTTTTTAACATGTGTTCTGCGCCTTTGATCATTTTGTATGTAAGGGGCGCAATATAAATTTTAAATATTATTATTATTATTATTACATGTATGTTTGTGGCTCGCAGAGTGTCTTTTTTCAACATCTCACCCACAATACTTAAATGCCCGCTGCCTGCTACTCTAGCCAATTTTAAAAACACATACAAAAGCCTGCTTTAAAAAAAATGAACATGTCTATGTTTTCTTGGTGTCTTATATTATTATTGTTCTTTTGGTGTGCTTTAAAGAAAATTTGTATTTTTAACGAATTGTATAACTGCTGGGGCCCTCTGAAAAACAGTGTTTCACTGAGAGGTTACCCCAGGGTAAATAATAAGTAAATAAATAAAAATAAATATGAATTCGAACTTAGAAAAATTAGATCGTCAACTGCGTGTTGGGGCTCAGGTCTCAAATTTCTCCATATTACTTTTGGATTGCCTAGCCAGTGCATCTGATGACCCGTCACTGGTTGACCCCGATCTTCTCCCAGTCATGTTCAAGTTTATGGATGATTACCTAGCCTCCTACTTGCGAGCCTTTGCCACTAGTTCAGCTACATGTATCTCCTGTTCTCTTCGTTGATCACTGATACTTGATCATATGTTCTGACAGTCTCAAGGCTCCAGAGAGTGCTTGGAAGATCTTCCTCTCCTCAGGAACGACCTGTTTGATAACAAATTTGAGGAAGTCATGCTCAAAGAGGCTAAACGATTAAAGACCGAGGAAAGAATCGACCTACGACGCCCTTCCTCTAGTAAGCCTTCCTCATCTTTTACTCGGACAAGGGAAACCAGGGTCACCGTAATTCTTTTCGTCACTCATACCCTAACCCACACTGACAAGCCGAAGTCTCTTTCGCCCGGACTCCGAACAAACCAAGTTTTCGTCGACAGCCCTCGTATAATGCATCTTCATATTAAACATCTCGCTATATTGATGGAACGCGACGCTCAAACCGCGGGCGCTCTAAAGTGTTATGTCTTTTTGGTTATGGACGCGCAACTTAACATAGAAGGAGGTCGCTTGAGCAGCGTTAACTTTTAAAAATAAAAAAGACACTATATAAAATGAGTAAGTTGACGCCGCACTGCGCTTTAATATGTGGAAGGACAAACTCTGGCAAAACAAAGTTTGCGTTAGACTTGCTAGAAAACGAATACGCCAACAAATTTGAATACTTGGTGGTCATATGTCCGACTCTGTCAAACAATAAAACGTACCACGAGAGACCTTGGTTTTTTAACGACCCCAACGTTTACGCGTGCGACCCCGACGCCGAAAATATGAACATGAACGAAGCCATAAACTTTTACAGAAATAGACTTAAAGGATTGCCCACTTTGTTTTTAATCGACGACTGCAGCGCTTATCAAGCGATAAAATATCGAAAGGGTTCTAAAGGCGGTAGTAGTGTGTGCATGTTATCTAAATTAGCATTTAGCGGTAGACACGATAACCACAGCTGTTGGTTATTGACTCAAAAATATAACAGCGTTTTAAAAGATTATCGCGAACAGACTCAATGGGTCGCTATTTTTTATTGCAAAGACAAAAAAAGTTTTGATAATTGCCTCGACGAAAATGATGTGGTGCCGGATAATAAAAGACAAGACATAAAACAATATCTCAAAGACACTCCCTATAGTAAATTGATTTTACATACGGATCCTCCGGCTAAATGGAATTTGTTGTAACCTAGTTGAGTTTTGTTGAGTTTTTGTTGAACAGCTAGTTGTAAGCTAGTTGTGATTTGTTGAGGTTTTGTTGAGTTTTTGTTGAACAGCTAGCTATAAAGTACTTGCATAGCTAGTTGCGTTTTGTTAAACAGCTAGTTGTGTTTTGTTGAACAGCGAGTTGTGTTTTGTTGAACAGCTAGTTGTGTTTTGTTAAACAGCTAGTTGCGTTTTGTTAAACAGCTAGTTGTGTTTTGTTAAACAGCTAGTTTATCTCTCGTTTATTTAAATGTCGGCTTTGCTGATCGATCTTTTGCTCAAATTTATTATAGCGTCGACCCTGTGTATTTTATCTTACGAATATTTTTCTCTCAAAAATAAATTATACCGTCTTATAAAAATGGAGCCTTTAAAAACTTTAGACCTCAACACATCGGCGCCGCAAACGGAAAAACATAAAACTAGGCTGTTGGGTGTAGTATCAGCTGGTGATTCTAAAAAGTATTTAGGTAAAGAATTTAGTCAGGGGGATATAGAAAACCTAGACGCAAACAAACAAGAAAAAATGTACAACCATTACGAGGCTCGACTGGGTAAAGAAATGATTACTAGTTTGGGTAACTGCGTGCTGGGGATTTACTCTAGAGTTTTAGGCGCGAGTCTACCTATGATCAAACCCCTGGGTGTCAGTCTACGAGTAGACTCGGAAGACGCACTCACCAAAGATCTAGAGGAAGATCCAGTTATATCTAGCTCGATAGCCAGCCTACTCTGTGAAGTTTATTACAACTACGGAATGTTGTTGTCGCCGTTAGTAGGTGTCTTGATAACATCTAAACATTTAGTTATCAACAAAAATTATATACCTATAATAAAAGATGAGTTAACAAGAGAGCCCAAAGGTACAGACGGTGACGACTAAAACTAAAAATCCAGATAGAGTAAAACAAGGCAAGGCATTAGCGGAACACAACAAAAAGAGAAAAGAACAAATTGCCAAGATGCAAAATATAGACGTAAAGAGTACTTCTCCTCCTCTTTCTTCTTCGTACGCGGTAGTTGGGCCGTTGTCGCTGGTGGTTGTTGTAGTTTTAGGAGGACTCTATATATGGAGCCAGAGAGCCGCACCACCAAAACCACAACCAGCCCCGCCAACGGTCAAGAGACCAAAGGCTCAACCACCTTCGTGGGTAGAAATGGAATAAAAAAAAAATAAAAAAAAATAAGCGAGCAATTATAAATGGATACTAATAGCATCGTCAACAATCTCTATCACGCCGCTATCATCTCTATGTTAAGCGTGGGATTTACCATGTTAAGTAAAACACTTTTGAAGATCAAACCGGCCGATCTCGACAAGTTGAGCGTAGAAGATGTAGCAAAACTACCGGCTACGATAAGCGGATCGATGTATGTAAAAACCTGGCTGGTATCGCAAAATATACTTCCCCCAAATATTTTAAAACTTTAGTTTGTTTATAATAAAATGGCTGAAGGTGGAGAGTTTGAAGACGTAGACCACTACGAGGAAGAAGACAATCTAGAATGGGACAATAACGATCTAGCCGATTACCCCCTCGACAACATAACTGCGTTAGATCCAGCCGTTGTTCAAGCCCATGAGGATACCTTAGAACGAGGGAACCTTGTGTTTATTATTAATGAAAAAGTCAAAGATTTTTACCAAAGTCAAGGAAGAAGTGATATAATTCCGCAACGTGAAAGATTCATAGTAAAAGATAACGCGTTATATTTTAAAACCGATGAAGGAAAAGTAAGATTAACGTGGGAAAAAAATCCCAACAAATTTTTAAAATTAAGCAGCATCGAAAAAAATGCTAAGACATTAGGCATCAACGGTATATATTTTATTAGAAATGAATTAGGTTTTAAAGATTATAAAGTAAATCCACTTAGTACAGAACTACAACAGATTAAACCGGATTCTACCCCAACAGAAGAGCTTCCAAAAGAGGCTGACGCTATAAGCAAAATTGTCAAAACTTTAGCACCATCCACCAAAGATGTCGGTGTTGAAACGGAAAGATTAACTTACAGAGAACTTGAGGCTTTAGACAAAAACCTTCAAACGATGAGAGGCAACTTCGAACTAAATTTAGCGCGTATCAGACAACTCGACGATGAGATAGCCCAGACCAAAGCGGAACTCGCCGAAAGCTTGAGCGACGGTGACAGAACAGACCTGAGAAAAAAATTAGAAGACTTAAGGTCAGAAAGATCGTCTAGATTAGAACTCGCGTCTGCTGACGCAAACAAACTCAGAAGTCAGATGAACAGGATCAAAGAAACGATTATGAGGATGTTAGATGGTGACGAGACCTTGAGAGAAAAAATTAGAACGTTGTTTAGAGAACAAGGCGTGACCATCGCGAGCATTTTGACGGCGTTTAGTTTGGCTATCGGTTTGATAGTAAAGAGCGTTTTGTCTGTCGGTGCACCGACGCTCGCGCCTACTCCCTCACCCGCACCACCGTCTAACGCCACCAACGTAAAAGAATGGATACAGTCGCAACTAAAACACTTGTCAAACGTGCTCGCTAAACTAGGCTCCAAACTGCCCAGCGCCTTGCCAGGAATTTTAGGTGGTATAGCGAGTTGGATATTTAACGTATTGAGCAAAACCGTCGGATGGTTGGGAGAACACGTGTGGGCCTTTATAGTGGGAGTCGGAACTTTAATTTTTGTTTATTTACAAAAGCGTCTCTAAAAAAAAAAGCCTTCTGTAGCTACAGAAGGCTTTTTTTTTACCACAAGTCTAAAAGCAGGTATGAGATACCTGCTATGGCTAAAGTACCGACAATCAGCGAAGTTTTTTCGTATTCGTGAGGATCTCTCTGGGTGGGTGGTGGTGGCGGTGGTGGCGGGGGTGGTGGGGGTGGTGGTGGCGGGGGTGGTGGGGGTGGTGGTGGTGGTGGTGGTGGTGGCGGTGGTGGCGGTGGTGGCGGTGGTGGTGTGGGAGGGAAGGGTGTTGGTGTGGGTGAGGGAGGGAAGGGTGTTGGTGGTGGTGTGGGCGAGGGAGGGAAGGGTGTTGGTGGTATGTTTGAGTTTATCTTCGAGTTTAATCCCAACGCCAACTCAGCGGTCGCAATCTGTATATTGTTGTTATATCCTTCGTGGGTCCCGACCCTCAATTGCATGTTCGAAGGCACGAGATATAATCCTTTTGCCAACACAAAGTTTAACGAACTCCTGGCGTATTGCAGCGAATCTTGAAATTGGGTTATAGATTCTTCCAGATCGGTCGGAGACGATATCAAGTCTTCTACGATATTAACAAACTGAGCTTGAGCGTCGAACCCCGTACCAGGCGTCATGATACTAGTTTTTGTTTGTGCTTGGGCCCCCAGCAGCGCGTAAACATACGCCCTGACAGATTCTTTAATTTTTTCTATAGCAACATCCGTTAAAAAGGACTCGCGGATTATAAAACGTTTCCACGCCGAGCCAACGGCGTCGTCTTGCGTCAAATTAGTCACCGTTTGAGAGCTGTAACGTCCAGATCCTCCAGGAGGATCTGAGGGGCCAAACCCCATTTTAGTTCCTCCCGCGTATTTACCGTAACCAATACCCAAGTCAGTGGTATCGTAATCTCCCAAAGGTTTACCCCAAGCATAAGCCTGCCCCAATCCACCGGAATAATGATCTACCGTCTGTATCCAAGTGTTTTTAGGATTTGCGTAGTAAAATCTACACGCGTCTATATAAGACCCTCGATCTATGTTGTTGTCTACGGCATTAAATATAGTATCATTCGGAGTGGGACATTTGAGAAACTTTTCTAACGGTAAAATAAACGTGAAATCTGTATACGGCGCGCGTCAGAGGATCGATCGAATTAATAAGATCCCACCCCAAACCCACTCCGGTGGTACTACACCAAATGGCAAAATTAAGTTGATTTTGATAAAACAGCAACGGTTGTGTTTTCCATCTGTTTATTACCTCGTCCGTTTTAACATCGGGTAACTTATAGTCGGTGAGTAAATCTGGAAAAGTAGCTGTAAAAGCACTGCGGTCGACCGCGTTCACTACTATTTCTAGGCTCTTAAAATCTAAGTCCATTTTTATAGTATTTTTTTTTGTTTCTTTTTAAAAATGGCTAGCATCGCTATGATGATCGGAGGTGCAATAGTTAACGCTTTAGCTTTCACAGGATCCAACTTTTTATTTTCGAGCATGAAACAACAAAAACAAGACGAAGAGCGCAAGAGACACGACTTGGCGTTAGAAAAACTGACGACGGCAAAAAACAATTGGGAAAGAGCGAGGACAAAGTATCTCGATTGGCTAAACGATCGACTCAAAAAACAAGCGAAGGCCCAAAGGACTTTTGAAAGTATAGACGAGGCTCTTAGGGAATACAACTCGGTTACTCGCTCAGACGCACAATTACCCGTGGGCCTGCAGCATGAGCCCACTCTAGCTGATTTTTACGCACCTAGCGAAGACCAAAAGACCGGCGAGTTAGCGTTTGTTTTGGGGGGAACTGCGCTGGTAGGTTTTTTAGTTTATAAGTTTGTTTAGTTAAATAAAATGGAAACAAAGTTTAAAAAAGTGTATTATAGCCCCGCCGGTTTTTGGAAGGGTGAAGGCGCGGTTGTAAAATTAGCTAAAAAAACGGGCGCGTCCAAAAATGAAACCAGAAATTGGTTAAGAAAACAAGCGTTGTGGCAAATTTATTTACCACCTCCTACGTATATACCCCGACCTACGAGTTTGAACAAGTCCATGGCTGTTCCCAACGAAATGCACCAGATAGACTTGTTATTTTTACCTTACGATAAAGTCGGTAAAAAAGAATACAAGTACGCGATGACGGTCGTAGACGTAGCCACGCGTTTTAAAGAGGCCGAACCTTTGACCAACAAGACGAGTACCCAAGTGTCCGACGCTTTAGCTCGAGTTTACGCTAGGTCGCCTTTGACTTGGCCCAAGCTGTTAAAAGTAGACGCGGGTAAAGAATTTCACGGTGCTTTTAAAAAGCAACTGGAGGAGAAAAAAGTCGCGATACAAGTGGGTGAACCGGGTAACCACAGAGCGCAGGCAGTGGTAGAAAGATTTAACAGGACTTTGGCAGAGAGATTGTTCGGCCATCAATACGCTGCAGAGATTGTTAATCCGACGGAGAGATCGCGACTCTGGGTTAAACGATTGCCCGACGTGATTAAGGCGTTAAACGATGAAACCACCAGATTGATAACGACAGAAGATTACGAGCCATTAACTCCTAAGCTTGCCATGCGAGAAACGCAAGTTCGCCAAATGAGTTCTTCTCCCTCAGAGGTAGAAAAAGAGTTGGTGAGAAGAGGTGATATTTTTAGATATCTTTACGCACCTGGTGAGTTAGAGGGAGGAGAACGCAGGCGAGCGACCGATCCTATTTGGAGTCTCGAGGTTTTTGGGTTGGATCGCGCGATCAAAGTAGACAACCAGCCCACTCTTTATTATCTCAAGAAAGGTCCCAATCGAAGTTTCGTTAGTCAAGAGCTCCAGGTTGTGCCTCCAGACACCGAGTTACCTCCAAGCCTATAGTGACCAAAAGCTAGAGTAGACGAACCGTTCGGGAGTATATACCGCTTTGTGTCCAGAGGACTCAACGACAGTTTGTTTTGCTCAATGGTGTGCAAAATGTGATTTTTTGATCTGATGTACGTCATCGTGTCTAGCTGAGATTCTTTTTTTTGAGACAGTCGAGATAACGCTCGTGACTTAATTTTTCGTCGGTGACTGCTTTGGTGACCCCTTTGGCTTTTTTAAGGTTAGAGTCAGAGGTTAAAATCGAGTACATCTTTGGTCTTAAGCAAACACATTCGCTGACTGGTTTTCCACCAAACTCGTCTTTAAATTTACCGATGACCTTTTTGTTTTTAGAGTCGTACAAGGGGTGATCGGTGGGGTAGTTTGACAGGTCGTATGACTCCGAGTCTTTTTGTATATCTTCATAAACATCGTCCGTCTCAACGCTCAAGAGTAGACTCTCCGTATCGGTATAAAGTAACCCTACTCGGTCTCTATAGGTCTCTTTGAGGTGGTTATAATAAAAGTCGTACATGAGAGTTTTTGAGAGGTCTAAAATACTCACTCCCGCATAAATAGGTTTGTTTAATAGCGTCTTGGTCTTATACATTTCGATAAACGATAGATTGCAATCGATAAAAACCGTCGTGTGTTTATAGCTCGGTTTACGCACCAACGCTTGATATTTTGAAACTTGGTCGTCTCTGAGCAAAAATGCGTCCGTTCTATTTCTCACGTTTTCCATCGTCTTTCCAAAAACGCTGTTGTTCATGAGCTTAAAAAAGTCCTTTTCAAAGTCAGACGTTGCTTTAGCTCTTAGTCGAGTGTTTTTGTCTATGTAATCTTTCATCCAAGGCGCTTGCTTAAATTTTAATACGCGATGTACTTTTTTGAGTTGCATACCAAGATTTAGATACTGTTGTAACGATCTATAGTGCAAGACATATTTACGTCTGTTGTATAGAGTGCCAATCGTGCAAAGCGTTGGGGTAATCTAAGTCTACCTCCAACAGACACCCTATATCGGACGTTTCTGAGATTGACATAATGCTTTCTGTCGTGAAGTATTTGGGTTTTACCCATTTAAAATCGGCGTAGGTCAAATATTGACTCATGGCCCAACCGTACAAATTGTTGGCGTCGAGATACATGATATAAGTCGATGGCTCGTCTGGATTAAAATCGGGTAGATATTTATTGTTTGCTTTGTGGTACCTAGCACCACCTACGCTCGATAGTCCTCCTCTTTTTGCTTTTTCAAAAAACAGATGTTTGTCCACATCGGTCAATAACTCGAGCTCAACTCCTGAGTGTTTTAATAGCGCGTCCCACGATAACCCAGGAGAGGTATAATAGTTAGCGGGATCTAACTTGTAGTTCTTTTTACACATTTTTCAAAAATTTTCAAACACACCTGCCAAAAGTAACACATCGGTGGTCACGTACAAATCGTGATATTCGCCTAAGTTTTTGACGTTAAATTCGTTCCACACTTGTTGAGCCTTAGAATAATCTTCTTGCGATATATTAGAGTCTTTGAGGCTGCTATAAAAGTTGTCGATGCTTGGTAAGCTCGTCTCTTCAAACTTATCGAACGAGTCCATATACTCATACGGGTAAACACGTTTTTGTAAGAGTAGGTCGACATTTTGATCTTTATATCGTTCTCTGAGTAGAGTAAACGCCTCTTTTGGACACGCGTTGACTAGTCTATCCAACGACGTTGCCATAAATTTAAACGAGTCTATAAATCTCAGTTGACCGATCGAAAACGAAATGTATTTTTCTGAGTTGCTAGGGATAAAATCGATATTTTCTTTAATCTTAGACAAACCTTGCATGATTAAATGCGCGTCATAATTTTGTAAATTGTGAAAGATGACGGGTATTGTGGTTTTATGGGGTACCACCTGCAGTTTTAGATTACAAAAAGCGTGCGCGGCTCCTCTGTATTTACCCGTGATGTGACAGTGATCTCTAACCTTTCTAAATTTGTTGATACGTTTTTTACACTTTAGACATTTGTTTTCCTTATATCCTTTTTTGTTTACGTAACAATATTCGTCTTGTTCTTCGCCAGTGCGAGGTTCTTTCGGTATAGGACACTGACAGTTTGAAGAGTAGTTGGGGTATATTGACTTCTCGCAAATCCAACACGTATTTGTGTTTTGGTGGTCGATGTTGTCTCTTGTGGTAAAGTCTATGGGTTTGGGGTTTTTAAAAACTTCGTTTACTTTGTCTCTTAAATACGACGTCGAGTCTAAGAACTTGGTCACGGCATCTGTTCCTCTGTAGGTCTCTTGAAATTTAACTTTACCGTCACACCTTAAAGCGATCAACGAATAACCGCAAGCTTTGTGAACTTGAGTCTCTTGCGTGTTTGCCTCTTCAGGTTTTAATTTGTTTAATACCGATTCAAAATCGGCGTAAATGACAAATGGTGCGTCTTGCGCAAACTTGTGATTTTTAAATTTTAATATCGGAGGGTCGTCGTTAAAACCTTTTGGAAAGACGACCTTAGATGGCGGCTTATCTGTCCCCTCGCAATCTTGCGTATGCCTGTCCAACTTGTCTCGTGTGTTGTAGTGTGCCAAACATCTGAAACAGACGTATGTTTTATGCTGGTGTTTCGTTTGGTTAAAAAATATTCTAGATATATGTTTTATCCAACAATAGTGATTTGTGTCGTCTGAAGAAAACAACAACAGATGTATGACTGCGGGGTCGTTGGCGTTTTTAGATAAATATAACGGTCGTACTTCTTGAGCCTCTTCGTACGCAAAAACATTTATACTCAGATTGTTTTGTCTCTCTATCTTTTCTATTTGATTGATTGGAGTAGGAAAGTCTACGTCTTTAAAATTTAATCCATCGTTTTTATCGTAAATTGATGGCCTGTCTTCGTGGATTTTAAAATCAGGTTTGTCTTTTACTCGTTGTTTTATTTTGTCGGTATACTTGCCGAGAGCGGCTCTCAAACACCACCGTAAACATTCGTTGTCTTTGTTTCTGACGTTAATAAAAGCCTTTTTGTTTACTAAAAACTGCGGTAATTTTATATAAGAACTGCCGCTCATAGGTCTATAACGATCTATGTTAATATAAAACGCGAGTATTTTAACGAGGTTCCAACCCGATCCTTGAGTGGTATTTTTGGTGTGTTTTTCTTTTATTTTAAAGATTTGATCTTTTACCGTTTGTTTTATCTGACTCTCGTTTAAAACAACTAGCTTTTTACTAAAAAAGGTAAAAGCGCTGGTTTCTACTAAGCCGTCTTGATTTGTTTTATCGTATTTCGCTTTAAATCCTAATTGAACTTTTATGGTCGATAGATCTCTCAGCTCCGACGTAACAATTTTTTCAATCTGCTTCACGTGTGTATTAAAGAATTGCTCTACGTCGTTGTTAAACAACCTAGGCGTCAGCTCCCAGTTTCTATAACTGTTACTAAAAGCTCTATGTACTTCAAAATCTGCCTCTCTAAAGCTATCGGGGTTTTTATACGATTTAATCGCTAAAATTAAATCCTTTCGTAAAAATCGACCTAGTTTACCAGTTGGCGTAAATTGTAACTCTTCGTCGTCTACGATTTGTTTGAGATCATCTAGTTTCTTGCGATTCAAGTTTTTATATTTATTCTCCTCTATTCTAATAGCGTCGATATAGTTCCGACGTAGGCTCCGCCCTGAGATCGTGATATTATTTCGCTCTACATATTTTTGCAAGGTTGATTTAGACCAACGTCTATATCCTATTGGTGTTGGTTTCGTCATCATGATTTATATATAAGTATTATAATAATTGTTTTATTTAATTTTTTTTGAGAGTAAACCAAGATAAACAATCTCTTTTGTTTTTTTAAAAGAGGGCGCTCTCGCAAGAGTGAGTTTTTTTTTGTTAGACCAAATTGAGTTTTTTAAGATTTGGTTTACATACGGCACGTTCCCTACTACTTAGGAAATTAGGGTCGAGCATGAATCAAATCTATTGAGAATATATATAAAAAGGTTTGTGGATTTGCACAAAAAATATTGAAAAGTTAAATGTTATATCACAAGGGCCTAGGTATTTAGGAACTCTTCAAATAATATAGATATGCCTGACAACAATAAATGTACGCCGTTTTAGAGTAATTTTTGTTTGGGGGAGGGGGTTCTTTATTTCTGACTTGAGAGTTATGTTGATGGAAATTTCAGATTCAAAATTGTGCCTTTAATAATTTATTCTTGGGCAATTTGTGGCTTCAGAACTGGACATTTAATCTTGAATGTTATTTGGTTGGACTGACCTTTTCCAAAGTCTCCTTGTGAGAATGTTTTTAGCTTGTTTACAGTAGGAACGATTGAAAAGGCAGTAAGTATAAAAACATTGCAAATCCTTTTGGCAGCAAAAAGCCAAATAGTTGCTGAACGAATCCAGTCTGCAACTTGCATGTACGAGTAAGATTCAGTTGTTTGGTAATCAGGAGCCGAGTACAACAGACACTAAATGCCAGAGTGACGATGGTGAATGTCTTCAGAGCTTTGGTCTTCTGGATGCTGTTTCTGTCGTTATTGGTAATTCTCCTTAAAATTGCCTTTTGATTAATGATGATGCCGTTCAAAAGCGTTTTATAATTTTAAGAAAAGATTTGTGGAACATTAGGTTATATTAAAATAAATAGTGTGGCGAAACAGGGTATAGGTATATGCCGACTTGTAATGAAGTCTAGTTTGTTAATAATTAATGCACGCGGTCACTGCAACCAATCAGCAGCGCGTATTGCACCCGACCTGGGGCCTGCTGAAATGTGGTTGTGTTGGCCTGATTGTCAGTTGTCCGGAAGACAGCGTCTGTGCGGAGAGTCATACGTTGAGTTCGTTGTTCGCAATCTAAGAATCTCAGTAGCGCTGAACTGACTGCAGAAGCTGCACACCGTTGAGACCGGTAGGTGGAATTGTACTGGGGTATAACTAATAATTATTGTGTCGAGATTGGTATTACAGCAAGTGGGAGTAAGATTCGTAATCCGAGGTTTTGTTGGCTAGTGGGACATTGATTTGTGTGGGTTGCCAGTCGTTGTTACTGCGAGGCGATCCTGTAATCATTGAGCTAGCTTGAGGGTTACCCAAACTTGTGCGAGGGTTACCAAACTCGTGAAGGATTACTGTTCCCTGTTCTGAGCTCTTGTGAGGGTTACCCAAACTTGTGTGAGGGTTACCAAACTCGTGAAGGATTACTGTTCCCTGTTCTGAGCTCTTGTGAGGGTTACCCAAACTTGTGTGAGGGTTACCAAATTCGTGAAGGATTACTGTTCCCTGTTCTGAACTTGTGTGAGGGTTACCAAGCTCGTGAAGGATTAGGCCTACTGTTCCCTATGCGGAGTTCTCGTGAGGGTTACCCAAACTTGTGCGAGGGTTACCTAAACTTGTGGAAGGTTACTATTTCCTAGGCTGAGCTCACTTGAGGGTTACACAAGGTTGTGTAAGGGTTATTATTGTTAAGTACCCCAAAGTACAATTCATGTGACCATGTTGGATTTATTTGTGCATAGGTAATCAGCCTACCTCGTTGTTAATTACCCTACTTATTTTATCGTTATTTATATTGTCACATAAGGATAAGGATTATAATTGTATTAACTGTTACAGGTGTGAGGGTTATCACACGTGAGGATTATATTGTATAAGCACAGTGAGGATTATCACAAGTTATAAGTTTAGTTAAGTGGTGCAGTTGACCACTAAGGTTTATTAGTATACGTTAGCCTAGCACGTGGTTCAGTTGACCACGTGAGGACCATTGTATTTAAGGATCATTGTATTTAAGTATTATAATTGAAGCTTGGATCAAGAGAATAAGACCAATTATTGTTCGTCTTCGGAATACTTGTCACTGTGAGGTTTATTTGTATTGTGAGGTTTATTAGGACCAAATAATTAGTGTTCTGTTATATTACATAAAGTTAATCACTCAATCACAAAGCGGTGGTATATTTCCACCAAACGAGCCGCCCCTAGGTTAAGTCCGCCGTTCGTTAATTGTCCCCCCTTGCGTCTGGATAGCCGCTCATCCTTGCGCGAGGCTAATAAATATATTTGTTGGATAATAGGAGTTGGTTGGAGTCCTGGGATATTAAGACCAGTCCCCATCTAGGTCCTCCGCCGGTTCCGCCACAAATGGTGTCAGAAGTGGGATGTTTTATGATTGTATAGTGTAATTTGAGAACGTGTAATAAAGAGGAATACAAATTGCATTTGATTGTTGTTGATTGGTGTGTAGATTCGGTTGAGGATTAGAGCTGAGTTGCGATCTTTGCGATATACTGCGAGACAGCAACTGCCTATCCTGTTAAGAATTCACCGGGTGGTGGTCGGTACATAGCGTTTGGTGGATTCTGGAGGCTTTGGACCAGTGGTTGCACAGCCGGAATTTACCTGTGAGGTACCGTTGTCGCCGAGTGGCCAGTGGCCAAGTGTAGAGAGTGTGATGGAGACTGAGTTTTCTAGTTAGGAGGAGACATCGGTATGAGTAAGGACAGGGGTGTCACCTCGGCTGAGGCTGACATGGGTTCTGTCCAGGTTGACCTGAAACAATCTAGAATGGAGGTTCAGTGGTTGCGGTGGGAGAAAGCTCGTCTTTCTTCGGAATTAGAGGCTGTCAAGAAGGGGGCACAGCCAAAGTTGGTGAGTGAGGGTACCCCTGAAAGAAGGGAGACACCTTTGGTGAAGGTAGATTCGGAGATAAGTTGGAAGTTGCCGGAGGATACCTCAGGGTATGCCTCATTGAAGGCACGAGAGCGTTCCAGTGTTGGCACGTCACCTGATTTGGGTTCATGGGGAGAAAGGCACGCTGGGAGTACACCTGTGAGGTCTATTCCCACGTGTAGTCCTTGTGTCAATCCCTTTAGTGACTGCGAGGATGACTGTGCTAGTAAGGAGCGAGGTTTACACAGCGAGTTGTTGAGTTTCGCAACTCGTCCTACTGTGGGGAAATCCAACGAGGTTGTTGGTGAGGTTGACTCGCCTGGAGTGGGCCCATGGCCACTTAAAAGGGAGTCGAGGTTGGTGGGTAATGAGGAGTGCGGTAAACCTCATGGTGGTGGGCCTCGCAGGCCTACAATTACCCCCGACCGATACAGTGGTAAGGTTCTCTGGAACGATTATTACCGCCACTTTGAAGCATGTAAGAAAGTTAATCAATGGATTGGGGAGCAAGCAACCGAGTTTTTGGCTGCTAGTCTCCAGGGGGAGGCCCTCCGAATTCTCGGTGATGGGTCGAAGAAGTTCACTTATAGTGAACTTGTCAAGGTGTTGTCGAAGAGATTCGGTCCTGGTCGACAGGCCGAAAATTATTTGGTGGAGTTAAGGCACCGACGTCAGGGGCCTAAGGAAACTCTACAGGAGTTGGGACAGGCGATCCGTGATTTAACGTTGAGACCTACCCTGAAATTCCCGAAGAGGCACGAGAGCGCCTGGGAAAGAACCATTTTGTTGATGCGGTGATGAGCCAAGTAGTTTGGGAAGGCGTATATCGCGATCGCCCAAAGACATTGGACGAAGCTATACGTGCTGCCCTTGAGACCGACAACTTTGAGAAAGTTGAATGTGAGCGAAGGGATGAAGGTAAACCCGTGAAGTTTACAAGGGCAGTCGACTCTGACACAGAGAGGCGTCTTCTTAAGTTAGAAGAGGGTGCTGGTCAACAGTCGAAGAAAATGGACCAAGTGGTTGAGCTGCTGACCGAGCTTACCAAGCGAGGTCCAGGTCCAGCTGAGAAGGCGAGGGTTGCCCAGAGGCAGTCACCCCAGTCTGGAAGGAAAGCGCCTGGTGGGTTGAAGTGTTTCAGGTGTGGAGAGGTCGGTCATTTCGCCCAGGAATGTACCAAACCTCATAGGGAGAGATGGCCGCAGGGAAACGCCAGCCAGCCGACCGTTGGGCCCGCGGGCAGGCTGGACATTTCCGAGGGTCTAAGCGAGGACAAGAGTCGCAAGCACACAGAGCCGACAAGAGGCGAGAATCAGAAGGCAGAGAGCCAGTAGGCACTCGGCCAAGCCTTGATACTCGGCCTAGGTACGGGCTGTTTGTTAGTGGTGTTGTCAGGGGAGAAAGGTGTAGGTTCCTGGTAGATTCAGGGTCGACTGACACACTAATTAGTTGTCGAGTCTACCATAGAATTGCCAGAGAACAAAGGCCTTTGCTGGAAGCTGAAGAGTCCAGCATTCAGCAGGTCGATGGGAGTCCACTGGCTGTGATGGGCGTTGCCTGGGTGGACATACAATTTGGGAAAGCAGTTTACCCGATTCGGGTAATTTTTGCTGATGTCAAGTATGACGGCATATTAGGCATGGATTTCTTGTTACCTACTGGAGGTAACTTGGATTTCCGTCGCCTTGAGTTGAGGCTAAACGGAGAGCAGGTGAAGTGCACAAGTGGTGCAGGAGAGCCGTTTGTGGGAAGAGTTATGGTGGCCGAGACCACTGAGATTCCGGCAGGCCATGAGGCTGTTGTGCCTAGTGTGGTAGCAACCACATGTGAGGCATCGGGACAGCCGGCGATCATTGAGCCCGTGGAAGGTGGCGGCGAGTTGGCTAAGCGAGGGTTACTTCTAGCCCGGTCGCTGGTAGAGCCGCAAGCCGGGTCACTCCCACTGCGGATCTTTAATCCGAATGAGAAGAGACGGGTTGTTCGAAGGGGGACGACAGTAGGCACGATTGCGGCCGCTGAGGTAGAATCTGTGGTGGTGCCTTGTCAAAGTAGTGGGTGTGAGGTATATGAAGACCTGCCGACTCACCTGCATGATTTATATGACCGAAGTAAGGTCAACCTCGGTGAGGAGTATCATGCAGAGGTGAAGTCTTGTTTGGTGGACTTTCAGGATGTATTTTCTTCTGGTGAGGGTGACATAGGGCGGACTGATGTGGTGAAGCACCACATCAGTACAGGTGATGCGAGGCCTATCAAGGAGAGGCCTCGGCGCCTGTGTAACCAGGAGGAAATAATGAGACAGGTTGGAGATTTGCAGAAACGAGGGGTTATCGAGCCATCAGATAGTCCCTGGGCTGCAAATGTAGTGCTAGTCCGGAAGAAGGACGGCACTAAGCGATTTTGTGTCGACTACCTAGGTCTGAATAGGGTAACAATCAAAGATGCTTACCCTGTCCCTCGTATCGACGAGACACTTGATGCGTTGGGGGTGCAGAGTGGTTTTCCACTCTGGATTTAGCGTCCGGGTATTGGCAGGTCGCCCTTGATGAGGACGCCAGCCAGAAATCAACCTTTGTAGTGCGGAACGGTCTATACAGGTGGCGCTGCATGCCTTTTGGCCTTTGCAACGCCCCTGCAACGTTCGAAAGGTTGATGGAGAGGGTGATGGCAGGTCTTCAGTGGGACATCCTGCTGATATACCTGGATGATGTCATTGTGTTTGGCAAGACCGTGAGGGAGGAGATTGAGCGACTGCGAGTCGTTCTCTCTAGGTTGAGGCAAGCTGGTTTGAAGTTGAAGCCTAGTAAATGCTTCTTGTTTCAGAGATCAGTTGGTTATTTGGAACATATTGTGTCGTCTGAAGGTGTGGCTACCGATCCTGAAAAAGTTCGGGCCGTGACCGATTGGCCAACACCTAAGTGTGTAAAGGAAGTTCGAAGCTTTTTAGGCCTCGCTTCCTATTACCGGAAGTTTATCAGGGGATTTGCCGAAGTGGCGTCGCCTCTGCATGCGCTGACTGAAAAGTCACGGAAGTTCCTCTGGTCAGATGCTTGTCAGCAAGCGTTTGAGGAACTGAAACGGAGGCTGCAGACCTCACCTATTTTGGCGTATCCCGTTCCAGACAGTGACTACATCTTAGATACAGATGCTAGTGGAGATGGGATTGGTGCAGTTTTGTCTCAGATCCATGATGGGGAGGAGAAGGTCCTCGCCTTTGCGAGCCGTAAGCTCAGCAAGGCAGAGAGGAACTACTGTGTTACTCGGAGGGAACTTCTGGCGGTAGTTGTTTACCTTAAGAAGTTTAGACAGTACCTGTATGGTCAGAAGGTACTACTTCGAACCGATCATGCTGCTCTTAGGTGGTTACTTAATTTTAAGGACCCCGAGGGTCAGCTTGCCCGGTGGCTAGAAGTATTCAGTGAGTACGATGTGACAATCCAACACAGGCCTGGGCGTAAGCATGGAAATGCTGATGGGTTGTCCCGGAAGGCCTGTAAGCAATGTGGTCGTGCTGACGCTGATGAAGCGTCAGGGACCGTTGAGACATCGAGTGATGCCAAAGAGACCGAGACCGATGGGGTTGGTGAGGGTTACCATGAGGTTGATTCTGACATGCCGATTTCGGAGGCAAGGGTGAGGGGCATATTTGCCCAACCACACTTGCCTGGAGATGGGGTCAGAGAGGCTCAACTTGGTGATCCAAATATCGGTTGGATTGTTAGGGCAAAAGAGGAGTCGGGCAGTCGTCCCAGTTGGGAGACTGTGTCAGCCGCTTCCTCGGCGCACAAGACCCTCTGGTCCTTATGGGATCAGCTGAAGGTGCGTGACGGTGTCCTGTACAGAACATGGGAATCCGATGATGGAAAGTCCGTGCGGTTGCGACTGGTACTTCCTGACAAATTGAAAAAGGTTGTACAGCAGGAGCTACATGGTGGTCGGACTAGTGGCCACCTAGGTGTCACGAAGACTTTGGCCAAAGTTAAGTTGCGGTACTATTGGCCGGGAATGACCGCGGATGTGACGTCGTTCATTAGATGTTGCGAGCTATGTGGGAGAAGGAAATCTCCTGCGAAAAGGAGAGTTTCCCCGCTCCAACAGTATTTGGTGGGCGAGCCCATGGATAGAGTGGCTGTGGACTTGCTGGGGCCACTCCCTCGGAGTGACAGTGGCAATGTCTGGATCATGGTAGTTGAAGACTACTGTTCCAAGTGGATGGAGGCGTATGCTCTGCCTGATGCTAAGGCAGAGACGGTGGCAAACAAGTTTGTCAGTGAGTTTGTCTGTCGGTTTGGCATTCCCTTGGAATTGCATTCCGATCAGGGGACAAACTTTGAGTCAGCTGTGTTTAGCCAAATGTGTAAGGTCCTGGGTATTTCCAAAACGAGGACCACAGCGTACAACCCGAAGTTCGATGGGATGGTTGAACGCTTTAACAAGACATTGGTCAACATGGTGGCTGTAATGATTGAGCCGAGGAGGAGACAGCGTGACTGGGATGAGTGCTTGCCGTATGCATGTTTTGCTTACCGGTGCACGCCCCAAGAGTCAACTGGCGAGTCTCCAAACATGATGATGCTTGGACGGGAGACGAGGCTCCCCGTTGATTTGCTGGTGGAGTGTCCTACAGTAGAGGACACCACAGTAACGGATTTTGCTCAGAGGTTGCGGCAGAATCTGCAAGAGGCTCATGGCCGGGCCAGAGATTGCTTGAGGCAGAGCGCCAGGAACCAGAAGCGAAATTATGACCACAAGGTACATGGCGAAGGCCTGAGGCAAGGCCAGTTCGCCTGGCTGTACAATAAGTCCAGGAAAAAGGGGAGGTCCCAGAAGCTAGAACTTCGATGGGAAGGACCCTACCAAGTGGTCAAGAGACTCTCCGATGTGACTTACAGGATTCAGCTTAAGCCTGGGAGTAAGGCTTGGGTAGTCCATGGGGACAGGCTGAAGCCGTACACTGGTGAGGCGTTGAAGGCGTGGAAATATCAGCCACCAATGGTGGAAGAACCATTAGTCGATGAACCGGTGTTCGAGGTGCTAGAGTCCACGCCTAGTCCCGAGGACCGACTAAGTGATGAGCCTCTTGAGGCTCAAAATGTCGTTCCTAGTAGTAGTGGGGAAGGGGAAGCCATGGTAGATAGCCCTAGGGTAACCCAAAGAAGGTATCCCCAGAGGGAACATAGACTTCCCGTTAGGTACAGATAGTAGGTTAGTCACCTAAGGGGGTGTGTTGCTAACCAAACCGTTCTGTTGTTTGTTTTATTCACAGACCAAAGATGACTGTGAAGTGCTACCAGTGTCAACAGGTCTTCAGCACCAAGCAGGGCCTCTGGCGTCACCGGAAGTTGACACACGGCCCCCCTCTGTATTTTTGCTGCGGGCACTGCGAATACAGAGACAAACGTCGAGACAACTTGACCCGACATTACCGGTGCTGTCATCCCGACAGTATGGCGGACTGTTCCAACATCCAGAAAGTACCACTGGGAGGGCCACAGGGAGGTATTTGCATGCCGGTGGCGTTGGACCGAGAGCTGTTCACCGAGGAGTCGGGTTGCGAGCCACGAGTAGGGACTCCAGCACCAGCTGCCGCCAGTAAGCCACCAGACAGTCCATCAAGGGAGGCAGTAATCAGTCTGTCCCCCTGCCCTATATCCCCTTTGGTGGGGCGGTCGTCCCCTATGATTCGTCTGACCGGCAAACCGAGGTCGTCTATTCTGATGAGCCGGATGATGGAAGGGGCGATGAGCACGTCAGCCCAAGGGTCCCCAGCAGCTCTGCTACCCCTCAGCCCCATGACGACGGTGAGCGAGGAACCCATGACAGCGAACCCCGAACCAGAACCAGTGAGCGAAGATCCCCCGCGTAAGAAGATGAAATTGGCCATCGTGAAGGAGAAGATCTCCCGCTGCACGTACCTGGACGGCGAACTAGTCCACGAGGAGGTCATCCACAACATAAAGTTAATCACTCAATCACAAAGCGGTGGTATATTTCCACCAAACGAGCCGCCCCTAGGTTAAGTCCGCCGTTCGTTAATTGTCCCCCCTTGCGTCTGGATAGCCGCTCATCCTTGCGCGAGGCTAATAAATATATTTGTTGGATAATAGGAGTTGGTTGGAGTCCTGGGATATTAAGACCAGTCCTCCGCCGGTTCCGCCACAATAGCAACAGTTGAGTGTTATCACTTCTTTTTGCCACCAGGCTCTTTCATGTGCATGCACGCATACATTTGAAGTTATTAGTCAAAAGTCCAATTAGGCTGAGGGGCAGTTGTAATGCTACCTTACCCCTCAAACTTGAATGTTGACAGGCTCCACCGACCCTCTGCAACAGAGCCATCTGTTGGTGATGATTTGCTTGGCCTTCTGACGATAGGAGCGATTGAACAGACAGTAGATGAAAACATTGCAGATACTGTTAGATACAAGGAGCCATACCACTATAAACTGAAGCCAATGTGCAGCCTCCACATTGGTGAAACCCTTAACGGTTCTGGTAATTGCATTTGGAGTAAAACAAACTGCAAATGCCAGAGTAACGACAGCGAACATCTCAAGAGCTTTGTTGTTCTGGATGTTGTTTTTGTTGTTGGGATCGTTCTGGTTAGCTCGTTTCTCATGCTCTCGGCTGATCTTAATGATGCGATAGTATATGCACATCATCATTAACACTGGAATTACATCACCAAATAGAAGGAATGAAATGTTGAATGCTGCAGAGGTGTTTGCATATAAACAAACAGCAACAGCCTCAACATATTTAATTAATACTCCAGAAGTTGTTGCTACAAATACTGAAATCGGATAGACTATTGCTGCCACAATGAGACTGGAAATAATACGTCGTCGGGTGCACCAAATAGGAAACTTGTAGGGCCTGACAAGTAATGTCTCCGAAAGGCCACCGGTTTATAGCTGAAGTGACAACACTAAACACAGTCGAAAAGCCAACCGCGAGGTCAGACACTGCCAATGATGTCATCACGATCTTAGTACTGTCTTCCAAGTCTGGTACGCGACGAGTCACAACAATGGAGAGAATGTTTCCAGCTATGATCAACAATCCAAGGAAGCTGATGAAACAAGTACGGAAAGCGACAACTAGCGGGGACATCCCCAAAGGGTCTGGTGATGAATTATTCATTTTTCCTTATCAAGTTCTTTTAACCAAATTACACTGAGTTAACGTGAACCTGACTTCAGATGGAGTGGAGAGGAAGCAGTTTATCCAAGGGTTGAATGGGTAGCTGGTTTTACTCCAAGTCAAAAGGAAAAATGTCCATGGCAGCAAGAAGACCGTGAAAGCTTCTCTCACACCAACTAAGTCTGCAATACTCATGCAGAATACTTTACATTTTGTAGTTCTGTTTTGTTGGAATTAACAAGAGTCCTTTGCATGGCCTTTAAAGTCACCAATCTAGGTTTTAAAGTAACCATGCCTGCTATATGCACATCACTATTACACAGCCTCCTTCCGTGATAATGCAATGTGCCTGGCTTGGTTTTCTAAATGGTCTCAATCTTTGTCAGCAGTCAACGATTGCTAAGTTAGATAGTGATGGCTTTGTTTACTGTCGTTATTGTATTATGGTTATGTATTAAAATGGGAGTTGAAATTTAGGAACAAGTGATTGCATGTTTGGATATAGGCAGACCGTGGTAGTGAATACATTTTTGTTGTTAGATGTTATTGAAGTGACGTGTTATATTGTGCCTGACCAGGTTTTCTTGATGGACGCAGTCTCTATCAACGAGAGCGATTGATACTTTAATAAATTGAGAGTTGGGAATCATAGAAAAGTGATTGCTGCTTTGTTTGAAGATAGACGCTGTATCAGTGAATGCATTTTGGTTATTAGATATAATTGAAGTAACGAAAATTGTACTGACATCTCTTCAATTATATCTAATAACCAAAATGCATTTACTGATACAGCGTCCATCTTCAAACACAGCAGCAATCACTCGTCTATAATTCCCAACTCCCAATTTATTAAAGTATCAATCGCTGCCTGTTGATAGAGACTGCGCCTATCAAGAAAACCTGGTCAGGCACAATAGAACACGTCACGTCAATAACATCTAACAACAAAAACGTATTCATTACCACGGCCTGCCAATATCCAAACATGCAATCACTTGTTTTTGATTCCCAAAATTCTTCCAATTTTAAGTAATTACATGTACACATCTACCGCTGTCTAAGCAATCACTGCCTGTTGATAGAGACTGTGTCCATCAATAAAACCTGGTCAGGCACAATATAAGACATCACTTCAATAGCATCTGACAACAAAGGTGCATTCACTACCACGGCTGCCTATATCCAAACGTGCAATCACTTGTCCTTAAATTTCAACTCCAAGTTTAATACATAACCATAATACAATAACGACAGTAAACACATCCATCACTACCTCAGCAATCGTTGACTGCTGACAAAGATTGAGGACATGGCACAAATAATTGCATTATCACGGAAGGAGGTTGTGTGCTAGTGACGTGCATATTGCAGGCTGGTTACTTTGAAACCTAGATTGATGACTTTAGTTTAATGGCCATGCAAAAGACTCTTGTTTCAACAAAACAGAACTACAACATGTAAAGTATTCTGCATGGTATTACAGACTTAGTTGGTGTGAGAAAAGCTTTCACGGTCTTGTTGCTGCCATGGACAATTTTTCTTTCGGCTTGGAGTAAGACCAGCCACCCATTCAACCATTCAACCATTGGATACACCGCCTCCTCTCCACTCCGTCTGAAGTCAGGTTTACGTTAACTCAGTGTAATTTGGTTGAAAGAACTTGATAAGGAAAAATGAATAATTCATCACCAGACCCTTTGGGGATGTCTCCGCTATTTGTTGCTTTCCGTACTTGTTTCATCAGCTTCCTTGGATTGTTGATCATAGCTGGAAACATTCTCTCCATTGTTGTGACTCGTCGCGTACCAGACTTTGCAGACAGTACTAAGATCTTGATGACATCATTGGCAGTGTCTGACCTCATGGTTGGCTTTTCGACGGTGTTTAGTGTTGTCGCTTCAGCTATAAACCGGTGGCCTTTCGGAAACATTACTTGTCAGGCACATGCCTCCATTTTGTTGTTGACAATTTTGATGTCAGAATTTTCCCTCATCTGTTTAAATGTTGAGCGTTACATTGCCGTTACCAGGCCCTACAAGTTTCCTATTTGGTGCACCCGACGACGTATTATTTTCACTCTCATTTTGGGAGCAATAGTAGCTCTTAGTCCACAATTTGTAGCAAATTCTCTTGGAGTATCATTTAAATATGATGACGCTGCTGCTGTGTGTTTATATGCAAACACCTCTGCAGCATTACAGATGTTATTGCTTCTATTTGCTGATGTAATTCCAGTGTTAATAATGATGTGCATATACTATCGCATCATTAGGATCAGCCGAGAGCATGGGAAACGAACCAACCAGAACGGCCCCAACAACAAAAACAAAATACAGGACAACAAAGCTCTCAAGACGTTCGCTGTCGTCACTCTGGCTTTTGCAGTTTGTTTTACTCCAATTGCAATAACCAAAACCGTTGAGGCTTTCACCAATGTGGAGGCTGCACATTGGCTTCAGTTTATAGTGGTTTGGCTCCTTGTATCTAACAGTATCTGCAATGTTTTCATCTACTGTCTGTTCAATCGCTCCTACGTATACCGTCAGAAGGCCAAGCAAATCATCACTAACAGATGGCTCTGTTGCAGAGGGACGGTGGAGCCTGTCAACATTCAAGTTTAAGGGGTAAGGTAGCAGTACATCTGCCCCTCAGCCTCATTGGACTTTTGACTAATAACTTCAAATGTATGCGTGTATGCACATGAATGAGTCCTATTTTCATCTAACTTAATGTTCCACATAATTGTTTCTTCTTAAAATTATAGAATGCTTTTGAACGACATCATAATTGATTAAAAGACAATTTTAAGGAGAATTACCGAGAACGACAGAAACAGCATCTAGGAGACCAAAGCTCTGAAGACGTTCATCATCGTCACTCTGGCTTTCAGTGTCTGTTGTACTCGGCTCCTGATTACCGAACAACTGAATCTTTTTCGTACATGCAAGTTGCAGACTGGATTCGTTCAGAAATAAAGAACCCCCCCCCCCCCCCCACAAACAAAAATTACTCCGAAACGGCGTACATGTACGCCATGTACTTCTATATAATTTGAAGAGTTCCTAAATCCCTAGGCCCTTGTGATATGAAATTTAACTTTACAATAATTTTTTTTTTTCAAATACCAATTTTTTTTTTTTTTATATTCTCAATAGATTTGATTCATGCTCGACCCTAATTTCCTAAACCGAGTTCATGCAAGTTTGCTGTTTCGTATCATGTACTGTCCCATAGTTATGGACATTTCAAGCGGTTTAGAGGTTAAAATTGGGTTTTTATTATTCCAAAATGGGTTATTTTGTGTTGACAGTGCGTGAACAAGTATGGAGGACGAAAAGTGGACATCTGCTTTTCTGCTTTCAGAATAGCATAAAAGCAGATTTAACGTTTTTGTGAAAATAATTTTTCGACTTTTCGACTTTTCTGCTATCTAAAAAAAAGATTTAACGTTTGGTGGAAAGCATTTTTCTACTTTTTAGCTTTTCTGGTACCTGAAAATTAGATTTTACTTTACTTCCTTACTTCCTTTTTTTAGATAGCAGAAAAGTCGAAAAGTCGAAAAATTCTTTTCACAAAAACGTTTAATCTGCTTTTCTGCTGTTCTGATAGCAGAAAAGCAGATGTCCATAGTAGAGGGCGTGTGTCCTCGCGGTAAGAGGATTCCACAATCAACTGCTTAGTCAGTAGGCCTAATTCTTTTAATCTTCACATATCCATGTAGTATATTTATTCTTGTATCTTTATATTCCTTTTTAGAAAAACAAACAAAATATTATCATTACAACATAGAATACATAAGACTTATAATGTATCATAATTACAATGAGTGTGACACACAGTTTGAACATCAAATAAAATATTGGGTTTCACATATAGGCCTACTGCATTTTGTGTACAACCATGTACAACCATGGAATTACAACTCACCCAACACTCATGGGCTAAAATGCAACAAAGGCCGGTCAGGCCTGGAACCCATTGGCTAATAGTAATCTGTACCAAGTACCTAATATTAATACACATTGAATTGACTGGATGTCCACGTAATAATAGAACTAGGGAAAGCCTGCAACTAAGCAGTAAAGATTGTAGAATGTTCTGTAAATGTTTTGAATTGATGGAAATAAATTTGCCGACGCTAGCCAGGCGGCATGCCACATCAAATTATAATTGGTGTTGGATGTATTGATTGTGTGAGTTTATTAGGTAGCGCAAAGTAGGGCGCATTTCCAGTACAGACGGGCAAAAGTCGCCAACTTTATCAACCCATCTTCTGCCAACACCTCTTTCTATTGTTGATTAACTAGACGTTACGTCGATAGAGGGCGCTGTCAATAGTATATCGCGATCGCGCGTGGATATACAGCGATCACTCAGACAGGTGTTTGCAGAAGATGGGTTGATAAGTTGGCGACTTTTGCCCTTTCCGTGCGGCCATCTAATTAAATAAAGACCGTTTCAGAGGGTTGGGCATTTTACATCAACCCAAACTTAAGCCTAAAATGAATCGATTGCAAACAATCACCGGTCATTTCGCCGTTCCGCAGCAGCGCCCAACATTGGTGAATGTTGTTCCGTGGCAGACCGCTGCAGCCAGCGGAGCTGGAGCCGGGACATCGTGGGTGCCAGCCCCGGCACCAAGGCACGACGACGTGGTGGTGGTTTGCGCTAAGCGGACACCTATCGGTAAAGCGAAACGGGGCTCTTTCAAGGTTAGAGGCATACATTTGTCTTTATTGGGTATCACTGTGAGTGTCTGGAATTGGGCCTTAAGTTGTGCCGGCTGTGTATACTTCATCATGTTTAATGTTAAAAAAGCGATAACTACTAACTAGAGTTAAACTCGGACTAAACCTAGACCACTTCTCTTTTTCGAATTTTGCATTTTGCTTGTCGTGCTAGAGCCCCACGAAAAACAATAAAAAATGTTCAAAATGTCTTACATGCAGCTCAAAAAAGTTGCCAAAACCATGACAAAATACCTCCAAATCGCCTAAATTGCCTTCCATATGTGTCCAAGATCAACTTTCTTGGTTTCAGTGATATATACGCGAACTATTTCTGACCTGCAAATCCAGGAGATTTGACGACGGTATTCAAGGTAGTGTGCACTGTTGCTCGCCATCCCAAATGAAACCAAATTTGGACGAATACGATGGCCCTGATGACGAGACATAATCGGTGGTTAATATTGTTTTTGCGACGTTGTGAATTTATTTACAAATGGTTGTAAATATTTTTGCGGCGTCATAGTTTTTCACGACTTGGCAAAAATATTTACTAGTCGTGAACAATTCAATACTACATTATGATGACCTGTATTCAAAATTCTTTTTGTTTAAGGTATACAAGTAGGTATTAATTTACAAAATGAAAAATGTAAAATGCAAAAAAGCCATATGCTCTGTTCATCGAACAGACATACCTCTAGTTGTGTATATTTGTTGTGCTGTCAAACCATAGGAGGGTTAAGAACAGAACGCCGTTTTATCGAGTTGTATACACTTTTTCCCTCTTCGATTGATTTGACAGGACACCAAAGCTGACGAGCTATTGACAGCAGCCTTCCAGAGTGTGTTGGAAGAAACCAAGATTGCTCCAGCCGATATCGGGGACATCGTTGTAGGCAATGTTCTGGCTCCAGGAGGCGGGGCGTTCCTAGCCAGGGTTGCTCAGATCCTCAGGTTTGAAAAGATCAATTCACACATTTAGCTGTGTTCCCATTTCTCATTTCTTCCTTTGTGTAATTCTAACGTGCGTTCCCACTTGGACTTTTATACCTCGACATAACATTTCAATTGCCGGGCGAGACTGGCTGAATGCCACATATTGCGGGCATGGTGCATAGTTACATTTGACCTTAGCGGGATATGGCGTGTTGACGTGACATATTTTTTCATACGCTAAAATTACATTTAAGACAGCTACCAGCCCTGACATAAAGCCACGAACATCCACAATGTCATATTACAGGGAACCATACTATATGTACCATTATGTATAGCAAGAAGGGTGTTTCGAAAAACATTAAATGAAATTGTTGAACACAATCCTTGCAAAGTTTTGATTTGTCGACCTTCGGCTCGGTAATAAATATCAGCATCAAGACTTGACCCGGTCTTAACCAGTTCGCGCCAGGATTATTTTAACATCACCGAGCTTAGGCGCAGGATTATTTTCAACGAAATTCGATCCGACGCGTGTTCAGGCCGATGGTACCGGGAAGCACACCCATGCATTTCCGTCCTTGCTCGCTGCTGACAGACATTTTCGAACTTGAACTTAGTGTGTTTATGCGTCATCCGTTTTGAATTTGGGGGAAAATTTGCGTTTATATACATCATCCGGTACGAACTGATTAACCAGTTCACGCCGGGATGGGAAGCACACCCACGCATTCCCGGCCTTGCTCCCTGCTGCCGGCATTTCCGGGATTGCTCGTGACGTGTTTATGTGTCATCTGTTTTGAAACTGGGAAAAACTGTGTGTGTATATGTATACGCCCTCCGGTGCGAACTGGTTAAGTGTTTTATACCTCTCAACCACATACTTATTCCCTTTATTTTCAGAAGCTTTCTTGGTTTTGTTTGTATTTTTAGTGGTATTCCCGTCTCCGTGCCTATCAACACAGTCAACCGTCAGTGCTCTTCCGGTCTGCAAGCCTTCATGAACATAGCAGGGGGCATCAAGAATGGAGTCTATGACATGGGAATTGCTGCTGGGTAAAGCTAGGTGACCCCCATGCGATTTCCGCAGGTCGCAACGTTTCGATCTACTGCGGAACTTGCAGATGGAAATCGTAGTCTACCACAGCCAATTTATTGCGTTCTATTGCACTTTAATCTTTGATACACATTTATGCGGATCGTTGCAAATCTTTTGCGAAAAAGCGCATGCGATTATTATATAAATATGCAGATTTCTTGGAACCTGTATGATCAGATGCAAATAGACCTGATTCGGTATGGGGGACAATTTGATGAATTTTCGTTAAAGGTAGGATACACCATTTTCAGTTATCCCAAAATCTTACTACCGAAGTATTAGGAAACATCGTACTTGTTTGAAAGTAAATAATGATTGTAGGCATTCAGCAAAATGATTGCGCTAGATATCCTGTAATTGTTCAGATTTATTTTTTATCGCGATTGATGTCTGCCGATCACAAAAGAAAGTAGAAAAACCCAATAACCACTGCCCAACGCCGGTTGAAAACGGACGCATTTTTTCTTCCTTTTCTCATTGTCCATGATTATAAAACTGTGGACAGGACAGTTAAACGATATTTACTATAAAATACAACCTCCCAAAAAAACAGTTTGCAAGTTTCTGCAGTAGTTCTGCAGCAAACACAATAGATCCACAATTGTCCACAATGTCCGCAAGTCTCCGCAAGAGGTCGCAGTCAACCGCATTCTTTGCGAAAACTGCGGGAACGTTGAACTAGTTAAAATTCTGCGATTTGGGGCAGGACTAGGCAGAAAACGAACAGTGCAGACATTGCGTGTACCGCAAGTAGATCACAGTGTTCCGAAACCTTGCGATCTGCGGAAATCGCAAAGTGGGCACCTGATTTTAGGGGCTTGTAGGGCAGCCTCTTCTATAAATCTTTGGGTTCTCATTTCAAACCGACCCTATTTGAAAAAAAGTTTATTTCCAAAGATGCGTATCAGAGATGCATTTTTGGAATTTGTCATTCGTGTATGGGTGCTATTATTCTTTTGGTTCAGTGCGTGGCAACGCGTGCAGTTGAACTTGGCTGAATCATGATTGTGGCCGCAATTCAAATTGTGACTGCAAATTTTGAGTTAAAATCGAAATCTTATTATATTGTTTTCTTCGGAATATTCAGCATTCACAGAGATTAAAACTCCATCAGGTTTAGTTGTCAAGCACTTGTTTTTAGGTTTTGAGCACTTTTGCTGCTTCAAAGTGACAAATTCACAAATTGACAAATGTGACTGTCTCCAAAGAAACCTGGACAAAGTTGGCAATTTCAGTTTTTTTACAATTCTCTAGGTTCTCGGCTTTAAAATGATGTATCATTTACATATGTACCCTCACCCTATCTCCCCTGGTGGAAGGATTTACTAATAAAACCCGGACAACCTAATTATAAGATAAACAGCTTGGACGTTCCGAAAAGCCTATTATTTCTAAAAAAAAATTACAAAAAAAACCATACTTCTGGGTGACGGATTACGTTCAAATTAAGGAGATGGTAGATTAATAGTTTGTGATTCAGAAAAACCAAAAACTTCAAAATGATAAAATCCACTTCGAATTGACTTTATGAGTACATTGTAATAATACACATTGTGCGACTTTGTGGTCACAAAATGGTCTGTGTAGCTTTTAAATGCATTGTGTTCAGGTGTTGAAGCAAATACAAATGTTTGTCAAATTTTCTACAGAGTTGAGTCAATGTCCAGAATGCAGCAAGGCCAAGAGGGTAATGACATTAACCCCAAAGTGTTTGACAATGCAGATGCCAGTGACTGCCTCATTCCTATGGGGTAAGTTTCCTTGGCTGTAGTGGGCAAATTCTTGCCTACGTTATGCACTGAATGGTCTGTGCTTGAGGTAAAAAGTGCAATCGGATCCAGATTGTCCTAACATCTTTGATTTAATGTGGGCAGATCACAGCTGAGATATGGACACTCTTTTCATAAAAGCTCATTAGATCCAAAACTTGTGCATACTTTATTGCCTCTGCAATATCTACAAGGTGAGTTTCTGCCAGTTCATCACAAGTTCTTCAGTCTCGAGTCGAGTCACTAGCTTTTCAAATTAACCAGCTACTTAGGACTCTTGACTGGACTCTTGACTGGACTCTTGACTGGACTCTTGACTGGACTCTTGACTGGACTCTTGACTGGACTCTTGACTGGACTCTTGACTGGACTCTTGACTGGACTCTTGACTGGACTCTTGACTGGACTCTTGACTGGACTCTTGACTGGACTCTTGACTGGACTCTTGACTGGACTCTTGACTGGACTCTTGACTGGACTCTTGACTGGACTCTTGACTGGACTCTTGACTGGACTCTTGACTGGACTCTTGACTGGACTCTTGACTGGACTCTTGACTGGACTCTTGACTGGACTCTTGACTGGACTCTTGACTGGACTCTTGACTGGACTCTTGACTGGACTCTTGACTGGACTCTTGACTGGACTCTTGACTGGACTCTTGACTGGACTCTTGACTGGACTCTTGACTGGACTCTTGACTGGACTCTCGACTGGACTCTCGACTGGACTCGCGACTGGACTCGCGACTGGACTCGCGACTGGACTCGCGACTGGACTCGCGACTGGACTCGCGACTGGACTCGCGACTGGACTCGCGACTGGACTCGCGACTGGACTCGCGACTGGACTCGCGACTGGACTCGCGACTGGACTCGCGACTGGACTCGCGACTGGACTCGCGACTGGACTCGCGACTGGACTCGCGACTGGACTCGCGACTGGACTCGCGACTGGACTCGCGACTGGACTCGCGACTGGACTCGCGACTGGACTCGCGACTGGACTCGCGACTGGACTCGCGACTGGACTCGCGACTGGACTCGCGACTGGACTCGCGACTGGACTCGCGACTGGACTCGCGACTGGACTCGCGACTGGACTCGCGACTGGACTCGCGACTGGACTCGCGACTGGACTCGCGACTGGACTCGCGACTGGACTCGCGACTGGACTCGCGACTGGACTCGCGACTGGACTCGCGACTGGACTCGCGACTGGACTCGCGACTGGACTCGCGACTGGACTCGCGACTGGACTCGCGACTGGACTCGCGACTGGACTCGCGACTGGACTCGCGACTGGACTCGCGACTGGACTCGCGACTGGACTCGCGACTGGACTCGCGACTGGACTCGCGACTGGACTCGCGACTGGACTCGCGACTGGACTCGCGACTGGACTCGCGACTGGACTCGCGACTGGACTCGCGACTGGACTCGCGACTGGACTCGCGACTGGACTCGCGACTGGACTCGCGACTGGACTCGCGACTGGACTCGCGACTGGACTCGCGACTGGACTCGCGACTGGACTCGCGACTGGACTCGCGACTGGATTTTACAATTTCTAAAATGTTATTATTTTCCAGTTGCATAATTCTTTAGTTTTAATAGCTTAGGCCCAGCTTTAGCACCTACAAAAACATCTTTGGAATGTTTAATAGAGACATGGCAAGTATAGAAATAACTTTTGGTTTGTTTTTCCCCAGAATAACTTCAGAGAACGTGGCTGAACAGTTTGGTATCACTAGAGAACAGCAGGACCAGATGGGATATGAGTCACAGATGAAGTAAGTGAATCTATTCTTTCATGTACATGTATATGAATGTATTCGGCAAAAATTCCAAAAAGAGTTTCCATTACCAAGCTTCTTGAATCTCTGAACATTCTAGATGCTTTAAGATGCGAACAAAATTGCCCAGCATGTTCTTTGTTGGCAACTGTTTCATAAGTTGTAATAAACAAAAAAGTTGCAGCCTGACGCTATTTTAGAAACCAAAAATAACAATTTTGGGGGGCTTGCCTTGTACTTTAGAGAGTAAAATTTCATTTATTAAAGCACTGTAAGGAATGTTAAGACTACGTTTTTAAGAGAGATTGGTAGGCAAAAATTGTTATGCAAATAAATTATTTTCGTTTCCACTTACATACTCGGTGTGTTTTGCCGTGGAATTATAAGAAATGTTGCGATACAGAAATACACATCAAAACTACAAATGTGACGGCTGTTTCATGTTTGTTTTTACCACTTAGGAACGCACAAACTATTTTCTCGCGCAAGCGCTTGCCTAGAGAACATGAAATTTCGCCAGAAAAGAATATTAAATTTACACAAACAATCGTAAGGTAGTCTTGCACGTTGTACACAAGATACGATAGACTAGTTGTTGGCGTATAATTGAACTTTGTAAATAATTAATTTTATTTAAACTACAGCCACATATCATTCTTTTAAATTCGTTTCTTCCTCCAAACTATAACTCTAAGTTAATATTCGTCGAACAAGAAGATAATGCAATAATTTCCAGACGATATACAAATAAATAAGTTAATGCACATTTTAATGAGATAAGACAACCCTCGGACCGATCTTAAGTTAAGACGAGTTCAGCTGTGTTGCTATGGAAGTCGGGACGTGTTGAACGCGTCTTAATAACCTTTGTGAAATCAAACCTAGGACGAGTCGTGAGTTAAGATGCAATTGCATCTTAACACTTTGTGAAATCGGCCGCCGCTGCAGTCGATTTCATGAAACACTATTGATCAGTCTTAGAAGACTAACTCATCCAAACTTACATTGGATTGCAAGTTGGGTTGAGTTTAGTCTTTCTAAGAATAAATCTTAGCACTGGTGAAATCAGATGCAGAATACTCATATTTGTAAGGTTTTTTTCACACACACTAGGGGCTAGAGTTACTAAAAATGATCAATGTTTATCATAATTGTTTGTGTTTGGTAGGGCAGCGCGAGCCAAAGCCCAAGGCTTGTTCAAGGATGAGATAGTGCCAGTAACTACGCGAATTGAAGACAAAGATGGTAACGAACGACAGATAACGGTAAGTCCAGTCTGAATAAGCCAGTTCGGTATTCCAACTGCGCTATAACACAAGATTCAACAATTTTGCTCTTGGGATAAACGCGGCAGATAAATACATACAAGGGGGACCTGATAAAGGCGGACCATCAAATACCAAGTTTGGACTAAACTGACCAAGAAACTCCACCAATCTTGATCACCATGCTCTGGCTCACCACAATAGAAGCAATTAGTCAAGTCACTAATCTTTCAGTCAGCGAGCAATGACTGTGAGCTTCAAAGAGATTGCCGTTGGCTATTCCTGCAGACCATAACCCTGCGTTGCGCGTAACAACAAAACTTACACTGGTAAGGGACAGTACCAGCTGTCAACTAGCAGTGCGTAACTCAATGAACGGGGCCTATACCTCTGCATAAATGAACTTTTAGCATTTCCAAATTGTGTCCGAGGGTCTAGAGATTGTATAGAACCATTTCAGGGCCGGATCCAGGATTTGTTTTAATTTGCTGGTATCTGCTATGCTTTTGTACGCATACAATAACATGTTTATCTCGAAAGAAACTGGCTTATTAAACGGTTTGCGCCGGAAGATGTATATCTTGTATTTACAAGTTTTTCTGAGATTCAAAACGGATGACGCATAAACACGTAACAAGCAAGACCGGAAATGTCTGTCAGCAGCGACAAGGCCGGAAATGCGTGGGTGTGCTTCCCGGTACCATCGGCCTGAACCCGCCTTGGTTTGAGTTTCGTTACAAAATAATCCCGCTCCTCGGCTCGGTGAATGTTACAATAATCCCGGCGCGAACTGGTTAAGCTCAGAAATTTTAAGAACAATTTTGTGCCTTCATTATAGTCAAATCGGGGTTGAGCTTTTGAAGTACCTCGGGTAAATAAAGGCAAGTGTTAAAGTATAGGGGGGTGGGGGGGGGTGGGGAATGATGTTGATTCATTTCAGATTTTAGATCAAACTGTATACTTAGAGTTTAGTATGATTTTTGAAAAAGAGATGCCAAATGAAGTGCAGCAATTTCAGCTCACGTTTTCATACTGGTTGCAAATAATATAAAAGACATTAATTCCGCGCAGTCCGTGCTATACGTGTACATTTGTGACCTGCTCCCAATAAAACCTGAACAAAGTTGTGTTTTTTAGATTTTGCTTTTTTCAAATTCTCTAGGTTCTCGGCTTTAAAATGATGTATCATTTACATATGCACCCCAACCCTATCTCCCCCGGGGAAGGGATTTAGTGATAAAACCCTGACAACCAAATTACAAGATAAACAGCTTTAAGGTTTAGAAAAGCGTATTATTTCTGTACACAATTGTTTACAAAAAAACACACACTTCCAGGTAACGGATTATGTAAACATTTCGGGAGATTGTTGATTAACCCTAACCCTCCCAAATCCTCCAAATTCCTCATTGCAAAATGCAGGATTTTGCAGGATTGAGGTCACTTGGAGTTTGATGCATTGCAGGATTTTGCAGGATTGAGGTTACTTGGGGTTTTACCCCTGCAGGAATATGGAGGATTCAGGTTATCAGGCTGAATGTGACACACAAGGATTTTGCAGGATTGAGGTCACTTGGAGTTTGATGCATCGCAGGATTTTGCAGGATTGAGGTTACTTGGGTTTTTACTGACTGCAGCCAGGGCAAGACTGCAGGATTTTGCAGGATACAGGCTGTATGGTCACCAGTGACCAATATTGGAGGATTTTGCAGGATTCAGGTTACTTGGAGTTTTAACAATTTAGGAATTGGAGGATTTTGCAGGATTCAGGTTATGTGTAAGTAAAAATGGGTAGGGAGTTAGGGTTAATAGTTCCTGATTCGGAAAAACACAAAAACCTTAAAATGGTAAAATATACCCTGAAATGACTTCCCGACTACATTGTAATGAAACGCATTGTGCGACTTTGTCCGGGTTTCGTTGGAACAGGTTACATTTGGACAAATTAGGTTCGAGTATAACATGACATGTTCGTTCATTTGTTTAGGTGACTGAAGATGATGGCATTCGACCGCAGACCACGCTGGAAGGACTGGCGAAACTAAGACCTGCTTTCAAAGAAGGTGGCACAACAACGGCAGGTATGCACAATCAAAGTTGTGTAATTCTGTTGTCTATAAAGACATCATTTCTAAACTCTGCCCAACAAAGGTTGAATGCGAGAAAAGAAAAATCTGCTACAAAGTGTTACAATAATCCTGGCGCGAACTGGTTAAAGGGAATATACAACATTTGCTTTTGCTGTAATTTTCAGAAATGGATGGATTTGGGGGGTTACACTGACTTGTTTGAAGGTTTGTATTCATAGAGGATTGGGAAAAAAACCACCAAAACCAGTCATGTTCTTGTAATCTGGTACCCTGACTCCACTTGAGATGAAACAAAGCAATTTATAATGGGAAGTGTACGGTCAGGGAACCAGTCTAGCTGGCTTGTACCTATTCATATTGCTAACAAAATGCGGACTAACTGAATATGGTAAATTGGGGGTAATATTTGAAAGACGCCAGCTTTTTCTAACATAAATATAACTTTTCTTGAAAATGAGGGCACACCAGGTGCTATGATTTTCCAGGATGCAATAAACTGTCATTCAACAACAGTCCAGTATTGTGGTATTTGCAAATGTTTTATACATGTTTTTTCTTTAAAATCATGTGTATCTTAATGACAATCCTGTCATTTTTATATTTTTTGTTTTGTTTTTGCTGTCAGGCAATTCCAGTCAAGTTAGTGATGGTGCTGCAGCTGTCTTAGTTGCCAAACGTTCTGCGGCCGAGGCGGCTGGCTTACCAATCCTCGGATGGTTAATCTCATTTGCTGTGGTCGGTGTTCCCCCTTCTGTCATGGGTATTGGACCAGCGTATGCCATCCCCGAAGCATTGAAGAAAGCTGGGCTGTCTGTGCAAGATATTGACGTCTTTGAAATCAATGAAGCTTTTGCAAGCCAGGTAAAAGATTTATGGTTCGGGGAGGCGGAATTTGTGTCAGTGATGTAAAAGAAGTTGCTTGGGTGGTACTCGAGCCCAGGACCTTCTGCTTTCTAGTGAAGATGTCTTACCACGTCGACCACCGAGCTAGCCGGGGTTTGCCGACTGGTTCAAATCTGAATAGATGGAATTTGTGTCGGGTTTTGCCCAAAAGAAATTGTTTAACCAGTTCGCAACGGGATTATTTTAATATTACCGAGCCGATGCGCGTGATTATTTTTAACAAAACTTGATCCGAGGCGGGTTCAGGCCGATGGTACCGGGAAGCACACCCAGGCATTTTCGACCTTGCTCGCTGCTGACAGACATTTCCAGCCTTGCTCGTAACGAGTTAATGCGTCATCCGTTTTGAATCTGGAAAAAAAAATTGTTGAACCAGTTCGCACCGGGATTATTTTAATATTACCGAGCCGATGCGCGTGATTATTTTTAACAAAACTTGATCCGAGGCGGGTTCAGGCCGATGGTACCGGGAAGCACACCCAGGCATTTTCGACCTTGCTCGCTGCTGACAGACATTTCCAGCCTTGCTCGTAACGAGTTAATGCGTCATCCGTTTTGAATCTGGAAAAAAAAATTGTTGAACCAGTTCGCACCGGGATTATTTTAATATTACCAAGCCGATGCCGGGATTATTTTTAAAAAAACTTGATCCGAGGCGGGTTCAGGCCGATGGTACCGGGAAGCACACCCACGCATTTTCGGCCTAGCTCGCTGCTGACAGACATTTCCAGCCTTGCTCGTAACGTGTTTATGTGTCATTCGTTTTGAATCTGGGAAAAATTTTGCATACATACGTCCTCCGGCGCAAACTGGTTAATAAACGCTATAATACTAGATTTTCCAGAGAGATTATGGAAAAAAATAATAATCACTCAGTTGGGACTCGATTCCACGACTTCTAGGCAACTGATCCCGGCAAGCTGGTGGTCGAGTAGTAAGACTAAAAACTGTTAAAAGTCTTAAACCCCTTGTTGAAAGTAAAACCTTTTTCACACTAGACAAATCTCGGGATTAATGAAGGATTGACGCAGAGTTGAAAACATGCGGCGTTTCACACTTGAAAATTTTCGACCCGTGTCAACCCCCAGATTGGTTTTGCCTGCTTCAACCCTGCTCCAGAGCGAGAGTTGAAATTTTCAACCCGGGTAGAATCCCCCCACACCCCCCTTTCCCAGTTCAAAATGGTAGTAACCAAGAGCACAATAAGCTCAGTTTGCAGAAAGCAATTGTGAAACGACACCGGGTTGAACTCATGGTTGCCAAATCCAAAACTTACAGGCTTTCAATTATTGCTACTTTTCCTATTTTTTGCTCATACTTTTTAAAAACTTTTTTGTTAAAATACGTTCCTACTATTTCCTACCACAACTCCAAAAAATGAAATCTCATTGTATATTGTTCGTAACAATGTCAGACACTTTTTTAACACAATGAAGGGCTTGGAATGCAGGAGTATTGCAAATGTACTTCCAAGAGCTTAGATGCAGACGGAGCACAAGTGCTGTCAGTGCAAAACATGCCAAATTAGGCATGATGCTTTGGACGTGGGCGAGTATCACTGAAAACTGCCTCTGAAAGCCTGCAAAACAATGTCCTCTAAAGTCCTACCTCTGTCCTGCTTTTACAAATATTGTTCAGACTTTTTTCTGACTTTTTTTACGTGGATCTGCTTAAAGGGATCGTACACGTTTGGTAATTGGAACCCATTGTTTGTTTCAATCCTATATAGTTATAGATATATACCATAAAACTAACCTGTAAAAATTTCATTTCAAAAGGTGGTAGCGATTGTGAGATATTGCCGAAAATCTGGAGCGGTTATGTCCACGCAGGAAGAATAATCTGCATTGGAATACACAGTCTGAGAAACGTCACTGCAGTAACGCTTCTCAGATTCAAATTTTTGGGGATAAAAGGTGATATCTTTTTCCATAACCGCAGGACTTCGAAGTGAAAAGTTTCTAAAAATGCATTATACTATCCAAAGTTGCTGTACTTCTTACCAAGTAGGTTTTTATTGCCATTAATTTTTGGAGTAATTACCAAACGTATACGATCCCTTTAAAGCCTGCTATTGTGAAAGAACTTTATGGTGTTAAAATGGAACTCTTTGGTGGTAAGTCGAAACTGGTTAGAGTTGGTATCGTGCTCTCTGTAGGATTTCTGTAGGACTTGATTTCCAATTAATTTTTTGACCTAAGACACTTGTCTGTCTTTCCACTTGTTAGGCCTCTTACTGTGTGAAGAAGCTGGGCATACCCATGGAGAAAGTTAATCCCCTGGGTGGGGCTATTGCCCTGGGGCATCCCCTGGGGTGCACAGGGGCACGTCAAATTGTCACCCTACTTCACGAACTCAAACGCAGGGGCAGAGGGTAAGATGACTTTGATTTACTTGTTTGGAAGCTAGCTTATATGTAAGGGGTTCTGGCAAATGAGACGGAACTGGGCAGAGGTTGAAATGAGGGTTCTCAGGTATTAGAAACGAGGATAAAATTCTCTTCACAATACTGTAAGTTATGGCTGTTTAAAATGTGCATTTTTCAACAAAGTAACAAGTTGAGAAAAAGGCCTTTGAAGTTTAGTGTTTTGTACATGTGATATGGAAAAACGCCAATCGTTTTTCGTGAAAATCACTTTTATTACATTTCTTATATACTATTTCTTAACAAAATCTCAGAATATCAAGTTATACCAGTTGTAGATTTTATTTTAAGATTTCTGGGAAATCGATCATCTGCAAAACATGCATGAAATGTTTGTGGTTGAATTTATAAACCTGCAATGTTTTTTTTTTTTTGTTTTTTTTTATCTCTACAGAGCTTATGGTGTTGTGTCTATGTGCATTGGTACTGGTATGGGGGCAGCTGCTGTATTTTACCACCCAGGACCACAGTAACACATTAACCAGAGAAATTTGGAAAAAAATTATAGAAAAAAAAAATTACTGCATAAATTGCAGTTTATCAGAGTAGGCTCGGGTATAACATAATTAACTGTCACAAATTATGTAGAACAGATCCTTATCACTTGAGATTTTATAACATGAATATTGTCTTTTGAATCTGTTTTTATTTGTTATATATAATTTATATTTGACATTGGCTTTGTAAGTTGTAATTACATCGTTGGAAATGTGTATTAAGAGCATTACAGATTCTAGTCTTATTTGGAGGAGTGGGCATTTGTTCACCAGTGATATTAAAAACAACAAATTGTTCGCCATTTTTTCCGATATCAAACTGTTTTACTCATTTGGTTCGGCGCAATTCTGGGATGCGTGTCTGAAACAGGAGTTATGCAGTCGTTGTTATGATTACTAAATTAAAATAACAAGAACACTGCCAAAGATGGCTGTTTTTATGAAAAGGTGTGTTCTATGAATTGTGAAAATTGAAAACCAATATATTTTTGTTGTTTGTTGTACTAATTGTTCCATAAGAGATTTAAGGGTAGGATACACCATTTGCAGATATCGAACGTTTTTACTGCCGAATTGTTGAGAAACATTGTACTTATATGAAAGTAAATGATTCCAGGCATCCAGCAAAATGATTGCATTAGATATCCTGTAATTGTTTCGGAAAATTGAATTTTATAAAAATAAAATCTTGATCGCCAGACGGCGATCGTGAAAATAAAACAAGAACAACTGGCCGACGCCGGTTTAAAACAAACGCCGTTTTTTCTTGCTTTTCTCGGCGTTCATGAGTGTAACATTTCAGACAGGTCAGTTAAAGGATATTTAAATACAACCCCCAAAATCCACCCATTTCTGATTATTTAGGCAATTACCAATGGTGCATACTTCCTTCAATGTACATGTATATTGGTTGACATATAATGTGAAAGCTCTAAATGTGAAATGATTTATACCTATATTGTTGATAATTCAGTATTTATAATGGCAAAGTTTCAACATTAACATTAATTGAAGAGCATAGAGAATTAAAGATATTGTCTTTAAGTCATTTTTGTTTAGTATAAAACAAAGATTAAATATGATATGGATTTATCTACATGGCCTATGATATAAAATTATGTAATTTTCTTTGAAATCGATAAATGCTTTCATAGAATTATTTGACTGGAACTCTTCGGGTGTGTAAAAATCCCCTTATACCCAGATTGGTAAATTTGCCCATAGTTGGTATTTTAGTCTAGTCGGGCGCTGCGCAAATGTGACACACTATGGGCCTTTTCGAATCCCTAGCTTCATTTCGTCTTTGTATTCGTCTAATGCGACATCCCCGTCATATTTTGATGCCTGTTGTGCTTCAGAAACATTCAATAGATTGATATGAACCCAACATTTAGACTTTTTACATTTGCTTTAATTCGGAATTCGTAGGCAAACCCGAAGACGAAGCAAAGGTTTCGAAAAGGACCTATGTCTGTGGGAAAAATGCATGTTGGTGTCTGTTATTGCGCATGTGTGTCAAGCCCGCTGGGGGTGCTGCAGCACCCCAAACCTTTTGGATGATGGTGCTGGAATATGCTGGAGCACCCCCTACTTTTAGCAGAAATAAGTAGATTTGTATTCGTTTTCGCATGACAGGCGCGAATGCATTAGCATTTTTGTATTACGTAACTACTGAATCGTATAAATAGCCTAATCCGCTCTGAGCTCACTCTCGGTTTAACAGTCGACCTAACCACACACTACTAAAGCGGCCACACCTTAATTGAGGTAACGTCATGATGATCTGAAATTCGGTACCCTCTGGAGACCTGAACACAATGTGTATAATGGAGACAAAAGGTCTCCGGACGGTAAACTATAGATGAATAGGTCTCCACTGGGAATTTCACGAATTAGATTTTTGGAGTGTACTCAAATTACTCAAAAACTAGGTTTAGGATGCAGGCCCGTACGCAGGATTTTTTATGGGTGGGTGCGAATTTGTACTTGATGGGACCAACAATGGGACCAAATTTTTCCGTGTGCCAGTACCGTTATTTTTACATCAAAATACCATTATTTACCCCGGAAAATGTGGACCTTTTGGTAATTTTGGGGGGTGCGTACGCACCCATCGCACTCGGTCACTCGGACTTCGTTAATTCTGCTATTTCAGAACTCTTGCGAAAACATTGCATCGCAGAAGTGGATACACTACCCCATTGTTGCAACCCCCCTAACTGTTGCAAAAGGAAAGAAACTTAGACTGGTCCTTGACCTGCGCCACCCAAACCAATTTATATTCAAAACAAAATTCAAGTACGAGAACCTCAGGCACATCACAAGTCCTGGATTTAAATCAGTATTATTTCAGTTTTGATTTAGAGTCGGGTTATCATCATGTAGATATTTTCCCCCGCATCAAACCTATTTAGGATTCGCTTGGCATCTTGAACATGCCCCCATGAGATATGTTAAGTTCCGCGTCTTACCTGTCGGCATCTAGAGCGCATGCTACTTGTTCACAAAGCTTACAAGACCCTTAGTCTATCATTGGCTGGCACAAGGGATATGCTCATCCATGTACATTGATGATGGTTTAATTATGTAACGTTTGTGCCGGTTGGCCGATAGAGGGCACTAGAGCTATTCCATGGTGAAATCGCCGGGTGCTCCCTGACGGTACTCGCGGGCAGCGATGTTTTTTCCGTACCACTAACGCGTCAATTTGCCCGTTTCATTGGAATGGGGCGACTTGAATGGAGACTTTTATACCTTTTTCTGTAAGACCCTATCTAGATGAGATTATTAACCAATAATTTGGGTTAATAGAAAAAAGGTATAAAAGTCGTGTATACGAAAAACTAGGGACTGTATACAATTAATTAGGGACTGTATCCATTTATTTTAATAATAATAATAATAATGAGATTTGTAAAGCGCACATATCCACCCTGCAGGGTGCTCAAGGCGCTGTAGACAACAACAAGTAAAGTAAGTAAGTAAGTAAATTAATCCTTGAAAATTTGTGACATCAAGTAAGTCTTAAGAAGCGATTTGAACCTAGTTGTACAATGGCATGATCTGAGTTCAAGTGGCAATGTCGAGGAGCTGCAACAGAAAAAGATTTGGCGCCCCATGTTCGTTTAGCAATTGGTTCCTTGAGAAGTTGCTGGTTACTTGATCTAAGAGTTCTTGCTGGAGAATATTCATGTAGTAGTTCCTTAATGTAGTAGGGAGCCTTGTTGTTTAGAGCTTTGTGGACCAGAAGCATGAGTTTGAAAACAATCCTTTGGGAGACAGGAAGCCAGTGTAGTTCCTTCAAAATGGGGGTTATGTGACAGTTCCTCCTAGATAAGGTGATGATGCGGGCAGCAGTATTCTGAAGACGTTGAAGACGGTATATTTGATTCTGAGGGAGTCCGTAGAGTAGTGAATTGCCGTTGTCTAGTCGTGAAGTCACAAATGCATGGATAATGTGCTCGGTAGCACTTCTATTCAAATACTTACGAATACGACCAATGTTTCTAATTTGGAATGATGCCAAACGGACAGTGTTAGCAACGTGAGATTTAAATGTCATTGCGGAATCAAATATAACCCCCAAGTTCCGGGCCTGCAACGATGGGGCTATCTGTGCATCACCGATTGTCATAAATGGCACAGGCACCTTTTTTAATTGTTGGCGTGATCCAAACAAGAGAAACTCCGTTTTTTTCCTCATTCAGTTTTAGAAAGTTGTTTTTCATCCAGCATCGGATCTCAGAGATGCATTGCTCCAGTCTTGCAATCGAAGAATCGGCAGGCTCCTGTAAAGACTTGAAGGATATGTAGAGTTGAGTATCGTCAGCATAGACATGGTAGTTCAGATGATGTTTCAAGATGATATCACGAATTGGCAAGGTGTAAAGAGTAAACCACTGTGGGCCTAGCACAGACCCTTGTGGTACAGAGTACTCTAAAACAACAGGATCTGATATTGCATTGCCAATGCTGACATGCTGGGTTCTATTTGAGAGATAGGACCTGCACCATTCGAGAGCCGTGTCGTGTATACCGAGATAGTTTTGAAGTCGAGATAAGAGGATGCCATGATCAACGGTATCGAATGCTGCACTCAAATCGAGCATAACCAGCGCAGTGATATCGCCATTATCCATCGAAGACAGGATATCATTACTGACCCTAACAAGCGCAACTTCCGTCCCGTGGAATGGCTTGTATGCAGACTGGAAAACGTCCGAAAGCTCATGGTCTTGAATGTGGTCAGAGATGCGGGATGAGACAATACGCTCGATGGTTTTTCCCAGGTACTTCAGGTTTGAGACGGGTCTGTAGTTTTTCAGAATCTCCTTGTCCAGGCTGGACTTCTTTAGAAGTGGCCGAATGTAGGAAACCTTTAGGTTGCCCGGAAAGCAACCAGAATCCAACGATTTGTTCACCACTTCAGTAATAAAAGGAGCAAACACATCAATGTGTTGCTTTATCATCATAGTTGGAATAGGGTCAAGTTCGCAAGATTTTGACGGCGAGTTCATGATGACACGCTTAATTTCGTTAACATTTGTAGGCTCAAAATAAGACAGTCTGCACTTGGGATCTGCATGTGGCTCTACTAGTGGCTCTACTAGTGGGACGGGGTTGGACACCGGCATCAATGAGGATCGGATGTTCGTAATCTTGGTGACAAAATAATCTGAAAATGCATTTGCAAGGTCCTGGTCAGAAGTTGAGGACGGAAGGACTGGGGACGTAGACTTGTGTAATAGCTTGTCGATAACCCTGAACAGCTTTTTCTGGTCTCCAGAGCTTTGCTGCACCAGTGATGAAAAGTGACCCACTTTCGCCTGGTTGATCATGTCGTTCACAACATTGCATTGCTTGCGAAAGCTCTGCCGATCAGCCTCTTGCTTGCCGTAGGCACGCCACCTCCGTTCGAGTTGACGGCGAATCTTCCTCGCTGCTCGGATGTCATCATTAAACCAACGTGGTTCCGGTCGAACTTTGATGGATCGTGTTGCCTGTGGAGCATGTTTGTCCACATTTTCACGCACCATACATTCATACTCTTCAACACAAGCTTCAAGGTCCTGATCAGTGCCGAGGTCGATGTTTGATAGACATGTTCCAATATCGTGACAAAATGCAGTGATATCGATATTACGCCATCGCCGAGTTTTCACAGTTATAGTTGGGAGGGGTGGCTTCTTAAAGCCAACGCAGCTCATGATCGCATAGTGATCCGAAAGTCCAGGGTGGATTGTAATATTTGAGATTATAGGTGTGACATTTTCACGCGTTATCACCAAATCGAGACAATGTCCATGTCGATGAGTTGGCTCATGAATGTGTTGGACGAGACCGTACGATGAGAGCAAATACTGAAACTGTTTTGCATTGGTGTTGGACATATCGTCAACTTGGTGAATTATGGCTGTCAACGTCGTTGGTCTTCATACGTTCCGCACGTATCAAAATCTTTGGTCTCCATTCAAGTCGCCCCATTCCAATGAAACGGGCAAATTGACGCGAAGTTAGTGGTACGGGAAAAAAAATCGCGATCGTAGAGCGCCGTAGGCGCTACGCCGCTGCGCGGCGCTCTAGGGCGGGTCTTTGGTTCTGACCGGTTCCAGCGCCGCGTGATAGCGGTAAGCTTCATGTCAGTGTTTTGACCGGCGGAGAAGTGTGATTAAACGGCCTAGAATCACAGAAACCACAGTTTCCATCCTGTGTCTGTGTCGACCCCAGAGAACGCTTTTCGTTACATTGGTGGCAGCGGTTGGCATGCAGCAGGACTAAAGGAAACCAGGTGAAGTTGTTCATGTTTTCGCGGGGCCATGATGATGTGGCGGCCGACTACGCCCTGCAGCGGGGAGGTGGGCTGGAGTGCGGGCCCGCGGAGCGGGGCCTAGTTTGGAGAGGAGCCGGTGCATTCCGTGCATCACGCCGGGGGAGTTGGAGGCCTCCTTTAGGGATGTTTTGGGGAACTCTAGGGGGGTTATGGGGTTCCTGGAGTCTGGGTGTTTCCTGGGGAAGGAGTTAGGGAAGGATAGCGGGAAATTTCGGGACATGCGCCAAGTGCTGGTCCTGGGGGTCGCCGGTGCGTCCACTCCGATTCGGAGAGAGGGCGCCCTTCCCCATATTTTGTCCGGGGCCGCTATACCGTGTCTGACGGGGGGCCGCCCCATGCTTGTAGACGGCGGCGCAGCAGACGTCTCGCTCCACATGGGGCGATTCCGAGCTGTGCCCTTGAATGCAGTGGGGACGGTGCCTCGTCGGGACATTCCCTGGATCTTCTACAGGAATTATACCGAGTTGGGGGGTGGGGGGGGGGCGGGCATGCTGTGAACGGCGGCAGGGCAGATGTTTCGTTCCACTCGGGCAATTCCGAGTCGGGTCCGTCGGCGCAGCAGGGGCGGGGCCTCACTGGGACGCCCACACTCCCTAAGCCAGTCGCAGTCGGAGGTGTCAGTCACAGTCACAGTCGCAAGAATCAGTCGCAGTCGCAGTTGCAAGAGGCAGTCACAGTCGCGGCCACAGGAGCCAGTCGCAGTCGCAAGAGCCAGTCGCAGGAGCAGGAACCACAGTCGCAAGAGCCAGTCGCAGTCGCAGGCACTAGATACAGGAGCCAGTCGCAGTCGCAGTTGCAGTTGCAGAAGGCACAGTCGCAGTCGCAAGAGCCAGTCGCAGTCGCAGGCACCAGTCGCAGTCAGAGGAGCTAGTCGCAGTCGCAGTCAAGTCTTAACATTAGTGGGGTGTGCCAGAACTGGGGGTCGTCTGGCGGACCGCGCATGCGCCACGCGGAGTCGGACCGCGCATGCGCCACGGAGTCGGACCGCGCATGCGCCTCGGAGTCGGACCGCGCATGCGCCTCCGAGTCGGACCGCGCATGCGCCTCGGAGTCGGACTGCGCCTCGGAGTCGGACCGCGCATGCATGCGCGGCGGAGTCAGACCGCGCATGCGCGGCGGAGTCGGACCGCGCATGCGCCACGGAGAGACGGTGCAGAATTCTGGGAGCAGCTTCAGGCAGACCAGTTCCAGCGATGGACACCTCCCACCTACTAGGCGGGAACTTTTGAACCTTTCATTCTTGTTGCAATGTAAATTGTTGTAATGAAAATTGTTGTATAATTGTTGGCGTTGTGCGCTTTCTGGTGCGGGTCTTCCGGGTGTGCGGCGGCAGAGCCCACCGTCTTGTTTGGGGGCAAACAAGGTCTTAGTGGGGGGCTGTGTAACGTTTGTGCCGGTTGGCCGATAGAGGGCACTAGAGCGATTCCATGGTGAAATCGCCTGATGCTCCCTGGCGGTACGCCCGGGCAACCCGTACTTCTGAGCGCATACGCCGAACTAGTCCAGATTATGGACGTGTTTTTTTGTCCTAGGCCCGGTTTATAAGGGGTCCGTTAGGGCGCCCTCTCCAACAAAAGCTCGCCTGGAGAAAAAACAACGTCCAGATCATTTGCTGTGTGCACGCGCGCGCGCTCGACTTTAATGAGGCGTGACCCCACGCGAAAAGTTCACAGTGTAGTTATTATGTACATAATTATGTGAATGCACACGGTATGTACATTGTACATAAGTACGTATACGTACGTAACAAACCAGGGGGGGTGGGCGGAGGGGGGGCCCTTCGAGGCTGTGATTGCGAAACGCTGTGGTACCGTCCATTCTCAAAATAGGGGAAAACAATTTTCTCACTCGAAAAATAAAGAGTTTTTGGCATCCAATCTTAACATTTTGTCTTTTGTAGTTGTACAAGGTTGTTATTTACCTTAATGTTTATCATCCAATGACAAAAATTGTATTGAAAATGAAAAAAGCAGTCGAAAAAATTAAGCGTTGACGTACCGTTGATGCGCGTGGAGATTGTGCACAAATACTCAAACGACGTTAACAAATACCTCCCCTAAAAAGGGCAATAATAATCGATAAATTGTGAAAAATTGTGCTTTGACCCCACTCATTTTTTTCCATGGATACGTTAAAAAAGGATGTAGCAGTGATATACTGAATTTTTAAAAAAATCTGCCTGTGACCCCCTTGCGTTTTATCGTGTTGTTTTCGAACGAAAATGGCAGAAAATGACATCGCCCCAAACAAAATCCGTGTAGATCGTGCCTGCGTACCTGGCTTTGCGGACGTTGCATGAATCACTAAATGCGGAGAGCGATACACGGAGAAAATCTGTACGTGTTTCAATGGTGCGCTTCGCGGTAGCGATCTATACGTATTTACTGTGTGAGATGTGTGGCTCATGAGCGTGGAAGAACGAATGAGATACATTTTAACGTTGGTGGCGCACTTTCTTGGGCCCCCCCTCCGCCCCCCCCCCCCCCCCCTGTAACAAACCACGCACTAGCACTACATGATATGTGCGCGTGCCGGTGGTGCATGCTATTTATTGGCGAAAAGTTTTTAACATGCATACAAGTCGTTGTCGGACGTATATACACGTGTGTAACACTTCACGCACGATGCATGGCAATGATGGTGTATCCAAAGGTCGTTTGTAGGTGGTGCATTGTATGCAACGCTCCCTTGATTACTTGCAAACATTACGTTAGAATAAAATCGACAAAAGTTGCAAGAACTGGGTTACAGAAACAACTTGAAGGGATTTTCGGAGACATCACTGGCAACAAATCTGACTTTGTTTGCGAGAAGTGTGTGGCGAAAGTGGCGAGTGTTCACAAGTCGTCAGATTTATATAGAGAACTGAAAACCAGTTATGAGAAGACCAAGGAAAGTCATGATCATGGCACTGTTTCATCGAGATGCCCCTCCAGTCCAATGCCAAGTGCGGTTTTAAGTACGACTCCTCCCAGGACACATTTGCACTCTTCTTTGAAGCTGACAGCTAACGTTAATGCCAAGCGATCGGCTGGTTTCTCTCCTGGAACACCATCATCAAGGGTAGGCGTAGACAAATAGGCCTAGGACCGGCCGCGAATTTTTTTCCCCCCACAAATAACACTGCGAACTACTGTTAATTATTAATATTAGCCCTACAAACTGTTAATATGGCTCTTTTTAACTAACATATGTCTCAGATGAGACAGATGTATGTAAGAGCAATATTACAGCCCTATTTGTAGAGCTAGGTGTATGACATTTGGGATTTTACTTTCCATATTACTTTTTATTAGGGACAAAAAAGGATTTCAAATTTTGGACTTTTATACTGTATACATGTACTGCCCTTTTATACTGCTATCTATGCCTTGCCCCGTATCGACAGAGCTATCGGAATGCTTGGCTAAAGATGAGAATTAAATGCATTATGTACCTTAATTGCATTATACCTCTATAATAATGCGTACGTATATTAATAAAAGTATTGTAGAGCTGGGCACTCAACAATCCATCCATTCGGATGTCGTTTGTGAAAGAAATATTCACGGCCCGGCCCTATAAATGCAATTTTACTGGAGAATAGGGGGGGGGGGGGGATTTGAATAGAACATCCTTCTCAATTAGATTGTGGTTTACATTATTTTCTTCCCGTTTACATGTTATTTAGCCCTGCTGTAACTAAGTATGGCCCTCTTTTAACATCCGTCTTACTCTTAGAACTGAAATGGTTGACTATATTCTAAGACACATGTTAAGAGAGAGCCTGATTACAGCCCTGCTTGTGCTACATGTTTTTATGCTCAAGTTATACCTTTTCTGGATAATATTGAAGTGCAGTGGCTAGATAATGCTTTAGCTAGTATATACTATTATCAAATATTGCTGTTTCATTCACAGCCTCATCACGGCAAGAAGCTGTTCAATTCTTCAGGAACTGGTTATTCCCACTCAATGATATTACAAACGCATGATGAAAATGAGCCTACAGGGAAATCCAGGCCATCGCACTGTTCAGAGGTAAGGCGCACACCTGTACTCATTATTTTAGATATATGTTATATATTTGGCTGGCACTGGGCTTTAAGAAAACAAAGTTATTAAGCCGGCCACCCTCTTACATAATAAATTGCCCCTCCTAGCTCATAATTGGCAGCACTCCCCCATACAGGTTTGAACACTGTGTGTTGTTTTTGTGGGTTTTTCCCCCTCCAAAAGGACAATATAATTGCTTTTTTTTTCACAGTTTTAATCAAATCCCAATTTAACACAAACCCTCCCCCCCCCCCCCCCCTCCCTGAAAAAAACCACCCCAAAACCACCAAAACTCACTGTCAGTGCATGTGCAGTGCCGGCTAATATCCACTACCATTTTTTATCAGTTTGTTGTGCTTAAAAATGAACAGTCAGAGAATTATTATTTTTTTTTTTTGGGGGGGGGGGGGGGGGGGGGGTTCTGCTTTTTGAAAATATCGTGGCCAACAACTTAAGCTATGATTTAAAATTTGCCAGCTGGAATTCTGTGTATTATGTGCATGGTATAAATGTAATCAACTTGAACGAGGTGAACAATTTAATTGTGAAATATCATATTTTGTTTTCCTGAAGGTGCTTATTCCTGATGCAAATATCCAGAAAAAGAGTGTCTTGGTTAGTTCATGGGGTGGAGTTACACCAGCTGTATGCACCACAAATGTGGTGCAAATGGAAAAAAAATACATGCAGACCATCCAAAGAGAAGCTGAGGAACTGTGCAGACCAGACAACAAATCATCATTTAGATTATCATCTCTGTCTGCAATGAGTTCATATAATATGCAGCAACAAGAATATGAATTGAAAACTACAGCACCGACCTTAATGGCTGTCCTAGAGGCTGCTGCAGTGAATCCACACATTCAGAAAAACAATCAAAAAACAAAGGAATCATTGATGCCAATGATTTTGACCTCAGCAAGCATTCTCTTAAATTGCAGAAGCCAACACATGAACGCACACCAAGTTATGAACTCGTTGACTCTGAAGGAGTGGGCAGCCAAGAAATCAACATTCAAACGACTCAATACAAAAGGAGTGACGACTTCGTATTACACTGCACTGTCAAAACAAATAGAGTTTGGCGAGAAGTATGATGAGGAGGTGAAAGAGTGGGCAAAGGCGGTACAAGAAGCCAGTGTTAAGGAACGAGAACTGGAACAAATGGGAGATACACAGGCACTGGACATCTTCAATTGTAGCAGACAAGATAAGGGTTATCAGTTGGTAATGGACAATGTCGATATTGTTATACAAGCTCGTCATCCTACAAGGGACAATTATGGCAAAGATTTGCACATGGTGCAGATGCTTGCTGTGCAACACAGAGTAACTGCACATCATCTGTCCAATTCCCAACCTATTGCCACCATTAACTCAATTGACAGTGTTGATTTCTTACCTAATGCCAACGACAACAAGCGCTTAAGAAGAGACTGGATGATCATAGCAGCCAGGGTGATTGCAGAACACATTCCATCGTTGAAGGTTATGATGAGTGCCCTTCCCTCTGAGATTGCACATGAGCATATGAGGAAAATGAATTTCAGATCCAAAGTGGTATGTTACATTATAAATTACTTTTGTTATTTAGTCGAGAACTAAGACATACAAGTCTAGTCAAGAAAGAATCTAGAGAACATTACTAACGTCAGCTGCTCGGTAAGGATCAGCCTGGTTTCCACCCTCTATTGCCCTGCAATATGAAGGCTTGGTAGCAGACTGATATGTAAGCCCTTTTTATGAAAAATTGTTTTGATTTTTGCTCAATTTTAAAGTAAAACGGGCAGCACAGCTCTAGTATAAATTAGGATGTACAGACTGGTAGTAAAAAAAAACATTCTTGATACACAAAGTATCTTGTCAAAATACGTTTGGTTTGGGAAATTTTTTACTTTTACAAGATATGCTGTCCAGATAGTTTCATAGTTTAATTTAAAATCAGTCTGTGCATTCATGTTATTCATTTACATATAAAATGTGTCTTTTCCTTTTGACATAAGGTCAATCTCGGAGTGCTTATGGAGAATGAAAACACTACTGAAGGCATCATCAAGATCATGCATCATATGCACTCCTACACCCCAGGCCATGATTCCCAGCACCAAACAACAATCCTCAGTGCTGGTGATCTTCTAACTTGTGAGCGGGAGAGCAACTGCATTGAGCAACAGCGAAACTCATCAGCACCAAGCCAGAGACTGGAAGGCTTAATGCCAGTTATATCTGACTTCCATGCCCTTGCCAATTTCTACCAGGTAAGGCAATTAAATGGCTGCAGGGTGTAACATTCAATAATAAAAATTGCAAAATTCCCAAGAATTTTTGACACAGTACATTTCCACCGGGAATATCATGAGTTTTCAAATTATGGGGGGGGGGGGGGCAGAAGTATGAAGGCCCCCTTATTTACAGCCTATACAAAATTCCTGAAAGTTTCCAAAATTTCCAGAAAGTTACTGACTCAAGTCTAGTCAATATACAACAGCGAAAAGAACTTTATTAATATTGTGAAATCCGTTTTAATTTGTCTGTATGCAGGTGATGTGAAAACATCTGTACGACGCTTCCTCGGCAGGGGATAAGGGGACACTATACTCAGCCCGCAATTACTTGGAGGCTAGAAATGTAACCACCAACCCAATGAAGAACATTAATGCTGCTTCAGATCTGTTGGAAAAATTCACCACAGCTCTTGTTATAGCTGCAGCAATGCATTACTTTGGGATTGATGATTTATGTGCGGAACCAACTAAGAATGTCTTCAATCTTGTAGAACATGGCGATTACAAACAGTATGCTGAGAAGATCATGGCCTCTTTTGTTGACAAATACATGCTTCCAACTGATGCAGAGATTAGACTTGACGAACAGGTGTGGCACTGCAGTATGTGTAACAAAACATACAAATCAAGAAAATCTCTCATTAAGCATGACAAGTCATTTCATTCTGAAACAGGTGCCAGTAGGTCAAACGTTCCTTCTCAAGATGTGCAAGTTTCTCAGGACAGTGTACTCAATTACACAAGGTGTGCCCTTGGCATGGGCATGGTGGCTCTAGACTTCACTGATGCAAGACAGATGGGTGACGGGGCTCGCATAATTCGATTGTACAAACTGATGCTTCTTCACTGTAAAGCTGGAAAGAAACCTAAGTACAGTTACCAAATCTTGCGGTTGCTAGCTCAGGTCAAGTGCTTTCTAAAACCTCGATTAGCATATGAGCTAGTCTGGAATAGATGCATAAACACTAAAGGAAAAGCCAAATGTAATGTAGAGACTGACAGGGTTATGGAGCATCACAACAGGATATTCAAAGAACAATGTCGAGGGCTGCGAGGAAAACTCACTCAAAAGAGTGTGAACCGTATAAGTAGGTCAGCGCAAAGGGTGCATGAAGTCCTCACCAATGTTGATCGCCAACTTGACGTAAAGAGGCCTTCTGCCAAACGCCAGCAGACTGGAAAAAAGGATGTTGCTTCATTAGCAAGAGAGCTACATCAAGAACACCTCTTTCAAGAATATGCTGGTCGGAAGCATTCAAAATTCCTAGATTTCCTTGTAACAGTTCTCAGTGTGCTTGAAGTACCAGAGCTCCATAGGTGGATCTCTGCCGTGCTTCAAACGCTATCTAGGCAAAACCAATTTACAACAAGTCAAAGGTAAAATGCTCTGAGAGCATAATAAAAGGGCCAACGGGTTTCCAGTTAAAGTAAAATGCTGTGCGAGCATTCCAGCTAAAGTAAAATGCTGTCTCAGCACTGCACTCGCGTCAAAAAGGAAGTGGACAAGAGAATGCCAACGGATTTTACTTCTTACCCCCCCCCCCCCAACAAGCGCAGACCGAGCGAAAGGTCAGCAGGTGTGGGCCACTAGTTCGGTGTGGGCGGGTCGAAACCGTTGCCCTCCCACCTCGCCCCCTCCTCCCATAGCAGCATGGACTCACAATCGGGTAGTCTAAAGCACCGACTCAATGAGCCAATGAGAGAGAGACACACGCATTGGAGGGGAAAGCGCTGCACTCTTTGCGAGAGAGAGAAGGCCGCAACGCAAGAGAGTGGGAAGGTGATCACCGGCTATGTAACGCGGTCGGTGGTCATGTAGCTGAATAACTGGCACGAAATGGACGGCGCGTAAAAAATAACTCGTGCTCGCGCGATAGGGCGGATGAGCTTATAATGGGCTTATTAACGGATAATCTCGACGCGCGCTGTGGGCCCACGGTGAAGTTCACTTCTTACCCGCTCTGTGCGCGCTGTGTATCAAGTAGTAAGTATGCTGCTGTTGGCGCTCACATGTTTCCGTGCAAAAGTTGTTGAGTATTGAAGCAAGGTGACATCGGTTTTTTTTGGAATCCGGCACACGTGTCGGATGAATTAGAGAAAGCGTGCGTTCGCTGTGTATTTGCGAGCGTTTGTGAGACAAATGCGCGCAAGGCACAGCTACGTACGGTGGTCTAAAGGCGGAGAAAGAAGGCGGTGCTAAGTAGAATTGTCATTGTCAACTGACGTGATGACCTGTTGCAGTGTATGAAGTGCAACCATATGCAGGCACAGGCGCTCATGCATTAGGTGTAGCTGACAGATGCTGAAAGTACGCCGGCGCAGATGTGCATGCAAAGCGGAGCGAAGGCTGTCAAGTGTCTTGGGCTAGCTGGAGGGTGTAGGTTAGAATTATGGGCGTAGCTAGTATGCGCCAGAGTAGAAGAGCGTGCATAGCGGCACCTAGGACCTCTCAGACAGTGTCGTCAGTGCAAGAGAGCGCGCAGCGTATATCGAACATTGGTGATAGTACTCTTTATAGCAACGCAAAACCAAATGGAACTCCATCCAAGCCGTAATGGCTATCTTACGATGACCCACCAGCATTAGTGTATGCAAATAAATGCAGTGATTACGGTACGGTGCTAACCAGTTAACATCTACTGCTCGGTGGGAGGGCAACGGTTTCGACCCGCCCACACCGAACTAGTGGCCCACACCTGCTGACCTTTCGCTCGGTCTGCGCTTGTTGGGGGGGTAAGAGGTAAAACCCGTTGGCATTCTCTTGTCCACTTCCTTTTTGACGCGAGTGCAGTGCTGAGACAGCATTTTACTTTAGCTGGAATGCTCGCACAGCATTTTACTTTAACTGGAAACCCGTTGGCCCTTTTATTATGCTCTCAGAGCATTTTACCTTTGACTTGTCCACTTCCTTTTATTTAGTAGCTTGTGTTTGAACAGTAAGAAGTTTGCATGCGCGCTTTTGGCTCAGGATCATCGGGTGCAGTCCCTCACCCAATCGCTCGACTAACTCCCCATCTGGCGTCCGGGGTTTTTTGTTTATAGTCGAGCGAGCGCCTTCCCCCGACCGATTGCCCAGATGTGGAGTTTTTTGTGTACTCGCCGGCAGCAGCGCTTTGACGCCCGTGTGCGCCCACCACTGCGCATCCTCTTTGAAGAGGCGGGCGATACGCCGCTTGTGCGTGCGCAGTCGGCGCATTTTCTCGTATGCCGCGTAGAGGCGCGCGCAAATGTCCTCGGAGGGGAAGACCTGACCCAAGTCGGACTTACCATGGAGTTAAGACTACCAATTTGCTTTCGTCAATCCGGCCGAATAGTTATGTGCTTTGTTGGCCTTAGAAAAAAGGCGCCGTCATCTGGTTGTCGTTCCGCTATCGGCATCAACGCGATGTCATCATGTCAGTGCAGTAAATCCGACTTGACGGATCGGCCAATCAAACCCCCCGCGGTGATATGTAGTTATTCATAAATTATTTGCATACGCATCACATGGTTATCGATGTATGCCAAATAAGTCCGCCAATCGGTACGGACTCGCTAGACCGCTAACGGACTATGGAGGAATGGTAGGCAGTACTGTCACTAGATGCCTTTTTCAAATTAAATAACTGCGTCCATACTTCGTTTATTTAGTTAGAGTATGGTATAGTGCAAACTTAACGGCCGGACAATGTACACGATAGCAAGACTATTAAACCGTTTGTACATTTACACATAATGTACACTATGCACATGACTGTATGTACATTGTACATCACAATGTTCACGTATGTCCGTCACACAACTGGGTCAAAGTTCATATTATTACAGATATATGCTAATTTATACAATTCTGCAATTTGATTGGCCGCTACCGTTTTCGGTAGATGAGCCCATAGGTTGTGTACAAACGTGTGGCACATCCGTCAAGTCGGGATTTCTGAACCACACATGAGCATGGGTGGCGCATGAGGGCGCGCTACTGATAAGCGTGGACGTGACGCAACCCACAGACATATAAACACATAGACCGCCAGGTCCTATTCAAAACTACAGGATGATTTCGTGATTTCGCGGCGCCCGACTAAAATACCAACTATGGGCAAATTTAGCCCTCGGTATAGGGAATTTGTACACACCCGAACTGTTCCAGTCAAATAATTATATGAAGCCATTTATCGATTTAAAAGAAAATTACATAGGGCTATACTATATACCATGTAGATTAAGCATAACCAGTGTCAATCTTGATACCCTAAAATAAAGAAGTTTTAGGCCCATTTTTGTGTCAAGCGCGTTGCCCGGTATGCGCACAGAACGTAAAAAAGCGCGGTGCGTTGCCCGTCGAACGAAATATAGTGTACACAATTATATGAACGCGCGTGCAAAGTGCGTTGCATGATAGACGCGTAATTGTACGCGCTTGACTTTTTATAGCTACACGCGCATGCCGTGCAGTCTACACGCCGTTTTGCCCATACTTTGCAAATCACGGTTTTGTGCACACGACTGGCGGTCTATAGGTTTATATGTCTGTGACGCAACCACAGACATATAAACCTATAGACCGCCAGTCGTGTGCACAAAACCGTGATTTGCAAAGTATGGGCAAAACGGCGTGTAGGCTGCACGGCATGCGCGTGTAGCTATAAAAAGTCAAGCGCGTACAATTACGCGTCTATCATGCAACGCACTTTGCACGCGCGTTCATATAATTGTGTACAGTATATTTCGTTCGACGGGCAACGCACCGCGTTTTTTACGTTCTGTGCGCATACCGGGCAACGCGCTTGACACAAAAATGGGCCTAAAACTTCTTTATTTTAGGGTATCAAGATTGACACTGGTTATGCTTAATCTACATGGTATATAGTATAGCCCTATGTAATTTTCTTTTAAATCGATAAATGGCTTCATATAATTATTTGACTGGAACAGTTCGGGTGTGTACAAATTCCCCATACCGAGGGCTAAATTTGCCCATAGTTGGTATTTTAGTCGGGCGCCGCGAAATCACGAAATCATCCTGTAGTTTTGAATAGGACCTGGCGGTCTATGTGTTTATATGTCTGTGGACGCAACCACAGACATAAATAACCTAGAGACGGACAGCAGGGGGCGCCAGAGTGAAATTTTATGAACGCCGCCATTTTTAAAAAATCGTGGGCAAATTGTTTGTGTACACGTATAGTACGTACCATACGTACACGTACCCGGCCGGCCGGTCAGTCAAATCACGGGGGTTGCGCACCGTACTCGACTGTCTGTGTTGTTATAGCCGGTCCTTGAAGAAAAACGGCACAGGGAAGGGTAAAATTTGCAGCATTTCTATTTCTTTTGTATATTAAAACAAACCTGATAAAGTTAATGCACAGCATGATTTACGTGAGCAAGCAAGTAGTTTAGGGAATTTAATATTAATATTTTATCACGTTTTTCGGGCGATATTGTTGGCATGTACTGTGCGTCTTAATGCGATTGTGAACTCGGTGTGAACTTATCACTGAAATTCCGAAATTTTAATTAAAATTGCATGGTCAACCTTTTTCAAATCTGTCTGTTTTTTGTCATTACTAGGCTATAGTTAGAAATGCTTTAACTCGTCAGTTAATACATATTTTTGTACAACCACTTATTCCAGTATTCAAATTGAAAAGGGGGTTTCACATCGCACATCCTAGTTAATATATCCCAAAATTATTTGTAATTCTTTTAGCACCTATTCACTACAAAATTGATAACCAATTTTGCTTACGAATGATTTTTTTAAAATAGTGGACCCTGTTTATCTGGTACTTGTTTTCCAGAACTGGTGATGCACAATGCCTCGGACCTGTGTGGCATGGGGATGTAAACAGCGCTATTCCGTGGAAGCAAGGAAGAATGACATTACCTTCCACTGTATCCCAAAGGACCTCAACAGACAAAGACAGTGGGTGCATGCTATGCGGTTGGATGGCTACAATCATTCTAATCAAGATAGCCTCTGCTCAAAGCACTTTGAGCCAGAGTGTTTCAAAGCAGGTGGTAAAACTAACATTCTCAAGAGAACTGCTGTGCCCACACTGTTTGACTTTCCCAAGCATCTTCAGCCGAGGCCTCTTAAGGAGCGTCGAGTGCTAAACCTTCCTGTAGCTCGCGAAACAGCCAGTTCTCTTCTTGAACATGTAGAAGACCAGCATATGCAGAGACAAATAGTCACAGCTGTCCAGAATGATCATGGTTTCTACACACTGCCATCAGAGCTCCATCAAATGAAGAAGTGCGTGACTAATTGGAGGGATAAGTGCGAGTCTTTACAAGCTAAGATTAATGCACTGCGAGTAAAAGTTTCAAGAAAATCTCTTGCAAACACAGCACTCAAAGGGCTTCTGACAGACATCAAGCGTAAGGAGCTGCTAAGCGAAGAAGATGCCTTGGTGCTTGAAGAGCACTTTGAAGGTAAGATTATAAGAAATACATGTACTGATTCCTAAAAACACTACATGTCACACATCAGAAAAACAAAACGGTTCTAAAAAAAAAACTTAGTTCAAATGGAAAACCAGATATTCATTTCTTTGTTTTTAAAATTTTCTAAATTGTGTGTTTGCACCTCAAGTCAATCGAGCTACATTCAAATGCAGATTGATAGAACTTGATTTTTATTTGTACTAGAGAAATTAATGAAATGTAAGAGAAATAACTGTACGGAACTCCAAGTCTTCAGGGTGTGTGCAAAAACAATTAGAGAATTTAGGACTATTACTTTTAGCATTAAATTTAAAGATAATGCATTAATAAAAAAAAAGGCTTTCTTTGTACTATCCACACTTAGGCTCAAAGCTGACTCTGGTGAAAACCTTGTTGAAAAAAGGTAGTCACATGGCAGAATATGGGAAGGAAGTACGTCGGTTTGCCACAACATTGCACTTTTATTCACCAAGAGCCTACATATATGTACGAAGCCTCTTCAAGCTGCCCTCTGTGACTACTCTGCGCTCCTGGGTCACAAATATTGAAGCTCTACCAGGCTTTTCACAACATGCGCTAAACTATCTGAAGGAAAAGTGTACATCTGGAGATGAGAACTTCAAGGTAAGGGTATTTTTTAATGTTTGCAAGATATTCAGTAAATGATTCTGTTGAACACTTTGAGGAGCTGTACACTTGACCAGGGTCAATTTGCAGACCATTTCCCCTTTGCAGACCAGTGCCATTATTAGGTCTTTTCAATGAAAGTAGTTTACTTGTGGCATACAAATATATCAGTTCACATAAAAATATATTGGCAAATTACTGGACATAATGAAATGTCGGTGAAGCCATTAAAAAGAATGAATTAAAGATAATTTTCCAATGAATGAATGATCGAATAGAGAAAATGAAATTTGTTTGTTGTCAGATGGTCCAATAAGCTAAGGGTATAAGTATTCAATTGCTAATTCAACACTGGCTTCTGTTGTATTTACAGGTTGCTGCTCTTGTTATCGACAGTATGCATCTAAAGCAGCACATTGAATATGACCAAGGTCTCAAGAGAGCATTTGGCTATGTCGACTTGGGTAACTTGTCTGAAGAAGACAGCGAGGAGGCAGCTAAGGAGGCACTTGTCATTATGCTTGTTGGGCTAAAGGGTCATTGGAAGATCCCTGTGGCCTACTACTTAGTAAATGGCATCACAGCCTCACTACAAGCAGGCATTGTGAGGGATACAATCATCCAATGCCAAGCCTTCCACCTGCGTGTGATGTCCATTACTTGCGATGGGACTGAGCACAACATCAAATCCATGAAGCTGCTGGGTGCAAGCTTCAACAGAGATTAGCTCAGACCATACTTTGAACATCCTGGACATCCTGGTACTTCAGTATACGTCTTCCTCGATCCACCCCACATGATCAAGCTCATGAGGAATCTTCTTCACAAGTTCAAGGCATTGAAGTGGCCTGGCCATGGAGTCATCCGATGGGAATTGTTGGTGCGTCTCAACAACCTCCAAGAGACTCATCAACTTCAACTGGCTAATAAAGTCACTAAGAGGTGAGTTTTTTATGCTTGCAGTTAATAAAAGGCTTTTTCTAACATTTGTATACATATAAATAAGAAATTGCCAACAAGCAAAAGCTTCTACTTTTAAGCAAAAGCAAATGCTTGTTTCTTTGAAGCAAATGTTCCCAAATTAGCAATTGCTTAAAAATATGTACATGTACATATGTAACCACAGCAGTTTGAACAACATCATGCTGCAGCCATTTTGCAAAACACGCATCTATAAGAAGCTTTACATTTACAATGATGCACATCTGGATGTAGTGCACAGTGGCACAGTGCACATCTGGATGTAGCGCTATTGTTCAGAACCAAAGCATTTGCTTGGCAAGCTTAACCCTAACAGCCCTTAATCCTCCAACAGGCAAAGGATTGAGGACTGTTCGGGTTAAGAAAAAGCTGTTAGTCAAAGCAAAATTTAAGTATGTTTTTAAGAAATTTTGCTTTTGCTTGATTTAGCTTTTGCTTTCAAGCAATTGCTAGTTTTGGTGTATTCGGCCCATTATCACGTTCTCATATCATACACCTACACATGATCGAGTCTCGACAAATCAGAAGCTCTCAACTCCCATAGGTATTTATTAATTTTAAATTACATTGTGTAATTTTTTCAGACACATCGACTTCGACTACCAGAAAATGAAGGTCAAACTAGCTGTGCAGTGTGTTGCAAGCCACTCTGTAGCATGTGCCTTGAGGTTTTGCCATTTCAACGATGTGCCTGGTTTTGAGGGTGCCGATACGCTAGCTACAGCAGAAGCAGTTGACCTTTTAGATAAGACCTTTGATATACTTAACAGTAGATCAGTTCAAGCAAAGGGTTTCAAGCGTGCTGTTGTTCCCTCAGAAGGTTGCATTGAACGCACAGAAGAGGTCTTTTCAGCAAGTGAAGAAATGCTGCATTCACTTGAACAGCTCGATGGAACACTACTCCTTGATAGTAGACGCAAGACTGGCCCCATGGGACTACTTTGCTCCATCCAGGTTGTACGCTGCCTTCTTGCTGAGATGCGTGATGGCATCCTCCCTCTTAGGTACCTGCTGACGTACAAGCTTTCACAAGACCATATTGAGCTCTTCTTTGGAACTGTGCGTCTTCGCAATGGCTGTGCATACAATCCAACGCCACGACAGTTTCGTACTGCTTTCCGTCGACTATTGGTCCATGCAGGAAAGGGAGTTGTTCCGACGAATGGTAACTGTCAGGCACAAGATGACACAGCTGTTGTCACATTATCATGGCGTAATGCTTCATCAGTATCTGATCAACCTCAAGCCAGTGATCATGAAACCACTTCCCAGGTCCAACAACAGAGTGTTGAAATGCCACACTCTGGGTGCTTTGTCAGGGACTGTAGGGTGTGTTGTGCAGTTGTAGCTTACATAGCTGGTTTTGTTGTGCGCTCAGTTTCAGAGAGGATTCCATGTGCCGACTGCAACTCTGCCATGAGACATTCTCAGGCTGATCCATGTCCAGCTCTCTCGCTTATCACCATCAAGAATTACAAGAAGTATAAAGAGTGCAATTCTGCATCAGGGCTGATCTACCCTTCTGGTAGCGTGATGACCATTGTCCTAGAGACAGAGCAACAACTCAGATCTACTAGTCATCAGCTGTCTTCAAAAACGTGCATGGCTACAATCACCAATTCTCTAGAAAAGCTGGCTAACCAACCTCTTTTTCCAACATTGAGTGATCACATGTTTGATGCAGAGGGTATCGAGTCACATTTCTGGTTGCTCATGAAGAGGATCATCCGCCGCTATGCCCTCACAAGAGTGAAAAAAATGTGTAGGGACAAACAGATGCAGCTAGGCAAAACAGGTCTGGGCAATAAGTTGCAAAGGACGAGGATCTTTCTGAATTCATAATTGTGGTTATAGTGGGTGCATTAGGGTAATTTCACCAAGTTGGAACACGGCGCGTCAATTTTGCTTATGTTCTCCTTGACTACTCTCCAACACTAGAGCCAAACAGCAGCACTGACTTGACATTGCTATTGAAGAGCCTGGTTTTAGTTTTGAGGCTGTACTGTTTGGACTTCCAGATAGGTTGAAGTCTGCTGAATGCTCCTCTAGCTTTAAGACAAGCCGTGATGTTTTTATGATTACCACTATCACTGCTGATAAGCTGGAGTGCCTCTCCATCGATGGTAGTTTGAGGCTTTGCTGATAATACACATGACTTGGGTCTTCTGATTCTTGACATCTGTTAGTGTGTTGTCAAGAATGACACTACCTTTCTAGTGCTCATATAATTTCTCAATTAAGGTGGCTTTCACCATGAATGCTGTCGAATGCTTTTATGAAGTTGATGTTAAAGGTGTGCTCCATTCAAGGCATCCCAAGCGATGTTCCGCAGAGCAAATAGGCCTTTTCCAAGTCTACTTTCATTTGCCAAAGTACTTCTTCTGTAGGTGCCACGGCCAGGCATGGACCCAAACTGTATTTGGTTGATGGTCACACTCTTTAGTACCCTCTCATTGACTTTAAACAACTGGTCCAATAGTTTGAGGTCACGGTATAGTTGGCTCGCAGTAATGCATCGCATGTTAAAATGGTACAAAACTTTTTATATTTATATTTATATTTGCAATATTTTGTTTTCCTATGTAGTCTGGTTTCATTTACAAAATTCCCAACAAATGACATTCAAAATGTTACTCGTTTATTGTCTAAAAATTTACTATGTCAAATGCATACATGTAATTTCTAAAGTTGGCTATGATTCAGTAATCTGATTGATCAACATGAAACGTGTGTTTTATGAAACGTGAGTAACTCCGTCTTAAGAAAAAAACCATAAACTAAGTCCATCCAGTCATGTGTGCTTCAAACACAGTACTTAATCTTCCTTTGGTAAGGGGGAACCTACATGTATTTTTTTGGTAATGTTTGTGTTGCCTAAACAAAAACTTTTGGGCAGTCCTAAATTATGTACATGTGTGTCAATATGCTGATATGCCCAGTACGTGCTTTTAGTTTTATGGATTTTAATAAAAATTGGTTTAGTAAGTGACCCTTGGGTGGGATATAGAGCCTTTAGGAACCCCTGGCTTCGTCTTCAGGCAATTTTAGGCTCCAAACTGCAAGAACTCCAGCCACATTCTGGTGCCTGTTGTGATTCAGAAACATTCACTCCAAACTGTACATGCGCAGTAATACCGGCAAAACGGAGGTTGGTCTTGAAAGAGTGAATAAACAAGTGTATGATGTTCTTATTACTTGAATTAGTTGGTTTAAGTTCATTACTTTGTTTTGGGGTAGAATAAGGGAAAAGTCGGGTTAGGGTACAGAAAGAAAAACAAAACTTGAGATACAATGCAATTAAACTTGCGTCAAATAATAACAATAATAAGAATTGCTGTTAATGCGGTAATATGAATTGTTTTTTTCTTGTACCCTAACCCGACTTTTTCCTTTTCCATTCCCAAACTTAAACAACTACTGCAACTAATAAGAACATCATACACTTGTTTATTCACTCTTTGAGGGCCAACCTCCGTTTTGCCAGCATTACTGCGCATGTACAGTTTCTTAAATTGTGATATACACACAATTGGTCAATTGTGATATGTACACAATTTAAGAAGGAGACCGGGTTGGTCAGATGGTCAGATTCGTATGACAACCCCCTCTGTCGTCGAACTGAGGAAATTCATTTTCACTTTTTTTTTTTGTCATTGTCAGATGGTCAGATTCGTATGACAACCCCCTCTGAGAAGTCGAAAATCAAAATTCTGTCCCAATAGAACTCATGCCCTTGATCTCCTGATCATTTTCGTTATTGGGTTCTTTTCGATTCCGTGGAGCGATCGCGAGTTATTCCAGTCGGACTGAAGAAGAAAGAAAGAATAAAATTAACGCAAAATCGGTGCACTGGCAAAGTAAGGGTGCCGCGGGGCTGCCACTCCCAGCCGGGCGAACCCGTTGGGCGTGACGCTCCCGCGTCACCCTAGATTCATTAAAGTTATTTTTTTTTGGGGGGGGGGGGGTTGGAGGGGTAGTATTTTATATCAAATAAATGCTGTTCTTGTAGTGTGATTTTCTGACCTTACTTTGGATGAAACGGCAATTTATAGACATCAGGTGAAAGGGCAATTATCAGGTTTGGAAACCAGCTTGCTTTCGCCCATTTACACGTTACAAACAAAATGTGGACAAACTAACTTTGATGAGGTGGGGGGGGGGGGGGAGTATTCAAAAATAGTCAAGTTTTTTCCAATGATGTTCATCTGACCATTGTTGGAAATTTATACAAAATTCAACTTTTATTGAAAATGCCAGCTCACCAGGTGCCATGAATTTACAGGATGCTTGAGACTACTATTCACTACAGTCAAGTAATTTTTTTGTGGTCATAATTCAGTAGTTTTGTTTTGTGATGCTTCAACATGTTGTACATGTATATTACTTTTAAATACAGAGTACATGTAATTAGATTCAATGTGCAGAATATTCAATTTATTTTGCCAATGTAAATGTTATATTTTATTTCATCATCAAACAAGGAAACAGATATTCGCAGTTACAATTAACTAACAAAATGTAAGATATACATGTACTACTAGTGAACAATTTAAATTCCGTTTGCTGTGCATGTCTACATGTAAAGTTTAAATTCTGAATTGGAAATGTTAAGAACCCCCATGTCACAGCAGTGTGTTGTACAAGCCTTTTTTCAAATTAGAATAAGTTGATTGCTTATTTATTTGATGTTGCAGTTACATTCTTGCTGGTGATTTCTTAATGATTTAGATTTTCTTTCAATAACGATACAGTAATTTTAACTGTAAAACTGCTGATAATCACTGGGTTTGTTTGCAATTCGGGCGATTCACAATGCAGTGCGCCACCAAGCGTTTGACTCAAAAGAGCCACTTTTAAACTGTACAGTCGACTTCTTCCGTATATCATACTGTAGTGAAATATCTATTCTTCATTGTTAACGCGAGGTACAACACAAACATAAATGTATCCCGAAGCGTCGTTGATTAAAACATTGTTATTTGCAGAAAAAAAATGGAATTTTAATTGTGCGCGTCCAAAAAGACGTGAAACTGATGAGTTTATGCAAAATCAATACCGTTTTTCAAACTGATGCCGACTTTTCTCCATGATGCACTGCAGGTATAGCAGGATTTGCGCCTCTAACGGCAGCTTCTAGGTATTGTGAATCGCTCGAATTGAAGCCTATAACCCTTAACCCCCAAGTGTTTCGATTAATTTCAGTCATAATTTTCATTACGTTTGCACCTTTGTAATTTTAAATTGATTAAGGTTAACAAATGTTAGGATCCTTTCACAAAATTTCATATGTGCCTTTTATATAAATAGTGAATCCTTTGTTCTTTAATCAATTAGCATATTTCCCAAATATTGATTTTGGTTGAATTTTTATGGGAGGTAGCTATAGTTCCAAAAAACACAATGCCACTAAAATTTGCCTGTCAATTCTTACTGGACTAATAGTTAGAGTGACATTTTTGGGGGGACATATACTGTAGATTTTATTTTTCTATATAAACTAAATAGACAAAAATAAGTTTTACAACTTGCATTGTTTAATTACATTCGAATTGAAAAACGGAGGGTGCATGCCTGGCTATATGCACACAAAGCTTTTGTTGCGCCTCCAGCAGAGCATTTTGTTGTTTATATAGGCACAATTGACACCAAATTTGAAGATAAATTCTCCTGCAATTATTTGTTTTCCCAAAGGGGAGTTGAAACTTCCATGATTACTTAATTCATTGACCTTGTACATGGGGCACCGGCACACTATGATACACTGTTGAAAAGAGTAAAGCCCTTAAATAATTGGATTAACATTTTCATTTTTTGCATATTAATTTCATAAAAATGTCCCCCCAGCTCTTTCAAGGTTAAATTAATATCTTATTTTCATCTTATATTTGCGGTCGACCCCGTTTAGTTCCTCAGTCGGCTTTGCAATACTGTGGCTACACATTTTATTAATATCCACAGGAATAATGTCAAAAACATGCGAGATAAAGGGGTCCGCATAGCGATAGAATTAAAAAATGTGATTTCAACCAGTCAAATCTGGGGTACCATTCTACATGACCCAGCATTTTGTTGTTTATATAGGCACATTTGACACCAAATATGAAAATAAATTCTCCTGCAAATATTTGTTTTCCCAAAGGAAACTTCCATGATTACTTAATTCATTGACCTTGTACATGGGGCACACTATGATACACTGTTGAAAAGAGTAAAGCCCTTGAATAATTGGATTAACATTTTCATTTTTAGATTCTACGTGACCCACATAATACTGACAATGCATGCACTTAATCACTATCACTACTACTGGCAATAATTGCTTCCTGGTACTCATCAGAAGCTTCCCCATCATCAGACGCTTCACTGCATTCATCTAAATTTAGGTCTTCGTCTCTGAATGATGCCTGTTTTTCCAGAGAGGGCCGCTGTAATTTGTCACAAACAATTCCCCAAACATCTAATGCAATTTGATGGCTTGGAAAAGCATAACGCTGTTTGAAGGAATTGAAATCAAATTCAACATTGCATTCTTGAACAATCTTCTCTAAAATTGCATGTGAGAAACCACTCACAATGTCAGCACCGCCATACACGTGTTCTGATTCCTACTGCAGGAGACCGAGTCTGTACTCTGCCAGAGCCTGTTCCAGCTTGTCAACATTACCTGGTGTAGGAATGTTGATAGGCAACTCAACTGTACTATGCTTTTCTTCTAGAGCATTCCGCATGTTTTGCTCAAATGGAGTAACATCACAAGAACGGCACTGACAAGTCTTGGCGCAGACATCACAACAATCATGCAATGTAACATAAATGCTAGATTTTTCCCCAAATACTTCTCTGATGAACTCCCTCCTGCAACGACTTCCTGCAAGAAAGTCTTTCATACTCTTTGTCGTAGCTCTGCCAACACTGTCACCAGGGTAACACAATGTTATTGCAACACTTTGTTTACCATCTCTCCCTATTCTGCCGCTCATTTGCATGTAATCGTCTAAATCAATGGTGTGTCCACACAAGATGGTACGGTATACTCCCTTTGAGTCAACTCCCATGCCATATGCTATTGTTGAAATCAGAATCCTCACACTGCCGTCTTTATCTGCCATACTGTCTATGATGTGCTTCTGGATGTCATCTTGTGTGTTGGTATGATACATGTTCACATACTGGTGATGACTAGATGGCAGTAGGGCAAGAAATGTGGCAAAGATGTCACTGACAACTTTTCTGGATTGGCAGTATATGATAGCCCTCTCACAAGAACCTCCTTCGGTTTTGACTTCATCGATCATCCATTTAAAAATGCTATCAAAGTCCTTTGTGCGAGATCTCAGTACTACATGTTTAATGTTTATCTTCTCTGGCGATTTCTTAACCAAGACATAATTGCGCAGACCCAGATTGTCAGTAATAAAACTTCTGACTTCTTTGGTAGCTGTTGCAGTAAGTGCTGCTGTGGGAACAACTGCTTTCATTTTAGCTCGAACTTCACCCAGTTTCCCATACGCACTCCGGAATGCTTTTGTATTTCCCGATGAATTTCCCCTATATGAAGAAAGATGGAAAGAATACAAAACAATACTGATGTCAGATGATCACTTTAAATGTAATACAATATCATGAAAATGCAAGTGTGACTGTAAAATCCTCCAGTACATCACCCTGTGTCACTCTAAGAATTTAGATAGTGTGAAGAGGCCTATATACTAGTACCAGTTATGAAATTGTAAAAGTGTAGTTTTGGACCCTGTTCCATTATAACTTATAAGAACAAAGACTGTGACTCATTGCCGTAGTTCAAGGGGTATATGCTCACACGTAAGAAAGTAACACTTTTATACCCAAACCTGCAGTGACTGGTGTATGATCTATATAGCATGTATAGTCACCAGTCAAATATCCACAAATTTCTACGGAAAGAATGTTGTAACCTGACGCTACGTTTTTTCTTTATAATTATCATCTCAATGTCCCAATGAAGGTCAATCAGTGCAAACATTTTAAAAATGAATCTGGGACTGAGAAACATTTCCAATTTTGTTAGGAAATACTTTAAAATTTGTCTCGACTCCCCATATAATTTGTACACAACCGCTGAAGTAGCGTTACTGCCGTTAGGATATTTATAGTACTATTCTTTCCATTTAATTGTCGCCAGTAGTCCTTGTCCTACACGTTAAAAGTTTTCCACTCAAACTTGAAACTACTTTGAAGTTGTTAAGCTTGAGAATACAAGTCCCTAAGTTACACCACCATGGTTACACAGTCCATATTACTCACCATTTTGATACACAGTGACTTTCATCGATGAAGAAACCACACAGTCGGTCTCTTATCGCCGAGGAGCACAATAGGTCTTTTCCATTGTCACCAAGCAAACTCTCTGGGTTTGTGAACAAAAGAGAGTACCGACCTGCGCAGATTCCCTCACGGGTCTCATCGGTGATACTTGATAGGTCTACAGCATTGATGCCTAGTTATATATCGTCACAGTCGTCAAGACTCACGCTGTATTATGTCCCTTGTAATACGGTTAACTCCACCCTTCGAAGAAAATGGAATATTCCTTCATTGTTAAAATGCAAATAAGCAGGTCCCGTATACCTGTATATAACCGCCCCGTGCTCATTCAAGTGTGTCTTTGTTTTTTGTGGTTCGGTTAACTTAGTTCGTTTTACCCTTACTTCTTCACTACGTGGATATATCTACAGTGGATTATATACTTACCGTGGATTTAACGTTTCTTCGTCGCCATGTCTTCCAAGAAATCGGCTACCAGAAGAACAATTCCAGCAGCGCTGGGCGCTCCTCCGCCGTCTACCGAGACTGTAGTTAAGGAGAGCTCGCTGGGCCCGACCTCACCATGGGTCGGACCCCCTGATAGGAGCGAGCGGGAACCAGGGTCACCATGCCCAATTCCCTATACTTTGACGACAGAGCCGGTTTCCCCGGTTCTCCCTCGTCGAGTACAGCATTCCGCTTTTCGCGGCACGGGCCACACCTCACCAAGGGTTGGTCAGCACATGCCGTCGGCATCACCCATGCCCGGCTTCATGCTCAATTCGCCGTGGGATGAACGCCATTTTCCACAGCAGCCTTTTGTCTACAACCCACTATTCATGGGTCAACAATGGGCACCACACCTGGCTGCACAACAAAGCCAGGCACAAGTGCCTGTGTTCGTGAACCCTCAGCTCGGGAATGTGAATAGCCAGGGGTGCAGCGAAGTCGCCGACGAATCCGTGGCCGATGACGTACCATCCGTGATTTCTTCAGACGGTGGTATTTTCCGCAATCCTCATGTCAAGGAGTTTGGCTCAGCGCTGTCTGATAAAGTAGTATCTTGGTGGAAAGATATTCGTACAAACAAATTATCGTACGAAGACGCTAAGGAGGAACTACAACCTCATCTTGTTCCCGCAACACAGGAACCCCTGTTTCGTGCACCAGAGCTGCCGCCTCAGGTGAAGTCTGCTTTTAAAGAGATAAAGTCATCTTTAGTCAATCAAGACGACCGCCTTAAAGAGGCCCATAATCACGTGTTGCGTTCGGCAATACCACTTGTTCAACTTTTTGACGCATTGGCCGATCCGTCCAGTCCAGAGGAGGTGGATAAATCGATGGTGTTGGACCATATTACCTCTACGCTCATTCTTCTCGGCTCAGCTAGTCAGGTCGTAGCACTTAATCGCCAGCGGGCGTTCGACGAGCTACTAGATAAACGCTTCGAGTCGGTAAAGAAAAATTCGCCAACTATCGATCTGCTGTTCGGAAGCACAGTCATCAAGGACATCGAAGAAGTCGAAAAAGCTAATAAGCTTGCCTCCAAAGTGACAAGAGGTCTTTCGACCTCATCTAAGGGCAACCGATGGTCGCCCTACATGGCAGCGATGTCTCGACGAGGGCGTTTTCCTCGTTCTTTTCGTTCCAGAGAACGTTTTCCTCGACAGAGTAACCGTCAGCAAGGCTGGAACAACAATTTCCGGAGACATGCCAGCTCCAGATCAGCAGACCGTACATCGACCGGCAGTACTCCAAAAAAGTAAATGCGACTCCTTCAGCGGGGCGACTTCAGTTTTTCCTTCCCCGGTGGCGAATCCTGACAAAGGACGGGTGGGTTCTACAAACAGTAGAGGGCTACCGAATTCCTTTTTTGAAACCTCCATTCCAGTGTCGTTTGCCGTTCACCCATGTACATACAAATGCCCAGAGGGAATTTTTTTCACAAGAAGTGAAGACTTTAGTTACAAAAGGGGCAATTTGCCCAGTGTGGCCCAAGGAGGGCCAGTTCATTTCAAGTTTGTTTCTGGTTCCGAAGAAATCAGGAAAGCTTCGGCCTGTCATAAATCTAAGACCACTCAACAAGTTTGTTGCATACGAACACTTCAAGATGGAGGGAGTGTCGTGTGTGAAGGATCTGCTTCACAAAGGGGATTTTCTGAGCTCAATAGATCTCCAGGACGCATACTTCACACTTCCCATACACAGCGACCATCAACAGTACCTCTGTTTTCAATGGCTGGACCAACTTTACCAGTTCGTTTGCCTGCCCTTCGGACTTTCGAGTGCCCCTCGAACTTTTACCAAGGTGCTCAAACCTGTAGCGTCTTATCTTAGCCAGTTAGGCATCCGGTGTGTTTTCTATCTGGACGATATTCTGATCATGGGAAAGTCTCCCAAAGAATGCCAAGAACACTTGAACACGTGTTTGAACCTTCTACAGGAGCTCGGTTTCCTTATAAATCGGGAGAAATCCATCCTAACTCCTTCGCAAAACCTTGTGTACCTGGGCTTCACTATAGACACGCCAAGCATGTCTCTATCGCTGCCAGCACAGAAGGTGACTCGGATAACACAGAACTGCCTTTCCGTCCTGCACGCACCATCAGTCACAGTTCGCGAACTAGCCAGCTTGATAGGGAAGATGTCATCCACTATCTTGGCAGTGTTGCCAGCTCCTCTGTTTTATCGGCATCTTCAACAAGACGAGATCAAAGCTCTGCGTCTGGAAAACTCGTACGAGACAACCCTTACACTCTCACAGGGTGCCCGAGAGGAGTTGCTCACTTGGGTCTCTTGCCTCCAAACGTGGAACGGGAAATCGATTCTGACCTCCGACCCCGACCTAATTTTACAGACAGATGCTTCACTCCTCGAATGGGGAGCATGCGTGGGTCAGACACACACGGGGGGTCGTTGGACTCCGGAGGAATCCGAACACCACATCAACTATTTAGAACTCCTCGCAGCAAAGTTAGGCCTTCAGTCGCTGGTCAACAGTTCCAACGTTCATGTCAGGCTTCAGATGGACAGCACAACAGCTTTGGCATACCTTCTGCACAAAGGAGGCACTCGGTCGCCGAAACTGTCCCAACTTGCAGTACAAATTTGGACATGGTGCTTGAAAAGAAACATTCATCTTTCCACCGAATTTCTCCCAGGATCCCTCAACGTCGATGCAGATTCAATGTCCCGGACGTTCAACGACCGGACAGAGTGGCAACTTCTGCCACAACTATTCAAGGAGATAATTCGCAAGATGTCATTCTCCCCACAAGTGGATCTGTTCGCATCTCGTCTCAACACGCAACTACCAGTGTATGCCGCATGGCAACCAGATCCCAATGCCTGGCACGTAGACGCGTTCACAGTCAGTTGGACCAACCTGAGAGGCTACATATTCCCGCCTTTCGCACTTCTGTCGCGTTGTCTGCAGAAGATTCACCAGGACAAGGCAACCGCTCTACTGATAGCTCCGGTTTGGTCGGCTCAACCTTGGTTTCCCTGTCTACTGGAATTTGCGATCAGGCGACCAGTTGCTCTCCCCCAACGCCACGATCTCCTACGTCTCTGTCACAGCGGTCAGACACACCCACTGGGAAACAGGCTGCGTCTAGCCGCGTGGCTACTATCAGGAGATCCCTGTCTGCAACTGGAATCTCAGGCAAAGTTTCAGATGTTATTATCCAATCATGGCGAAAAGGAACTAATAGGCAATTTGAATCATCCTGGCAACGATGGCATCGCTGGTGTGTTCCAAGGAAGATCGATCCGGTTCAATCATCTCTAGCAGAAATTTTAGAGTTCTTGCATCACCTGCTCGACAAAGGTCTGCAGTATCGAACTTTAAATGTTTACCGTTCTGCTATTTCATCAGCGCACCAACCGATTGACGGCATTGCCGTAGGGAAACATCCGATCATGACTAGATTCTTCAAGGGAGTTTTTAACTTACGCACGCCAAAACCTAGATACACATCAACTTGGGATGTGTGCATAGTTTTACGTCATTTCCGTCAACTTCCTGACAACATTGACTTAACCTTACGTTAGTTGACATTGAAACTTGCAATGCTACTTGCCTTGATTACAGCGGGTCGGTGCTCCTCTCTAACAGCACTGGATTTACGCTACATGCGGCAAAGTAACGATGGATTTGCTTTCACGATCGCAAAACCTTTGAAGACTACGAAAGCTTCTTCTACGAATAAGGAGATAATCCTCACAAAGTTTCCTTCGGATCGGAAACTCTGTATTCAGGTCGCTTTAAGTGAATATCTTCGACGTACAGAACCACTTCGGGGAAATGGCAACACAAGAATGACAGAACTGCTTCTATCTCATGTTAAGCCGCATCACCCTGTTGTCTCCTCGACAGTTGCTCGCTGGCTTAAATCTGTTATGGCTGCCGCTGGTATAGACACGGCAATATTTATGGCCCACTCAACCCGAGGAGCCGCGACTTCTGCAGCAGCACGAGCCGGTGTTTCTACATCACTCATCCTGAAATCGGCTAACTGGGCCTCAGAGGACACATTTACAAAGTTCTACAAGCGGGAACTCCACCGAGATCCTGACTTTGGGACAGTACTGTTGGCATCGGCGCATCTTTAAAGTATACAGCGTGAGTCCTGACGACTGTGACGATATATAATTCAAAATTATGTAAAGGTACTTACCTGCCATATAATTGGAATTATATAAGTCATCAGGAGGAGAGAATCACGCTCCCTCCCTGTGTGATTTTATCTCTCCCCTCCCCTGCGATTCTCCATACGCCATCGCCAACTAAATAACAACTTTAAACGAGACACACTTGAATGAGCACGGGGCGGTTATATACAGGTATACGGGACCTGCTTATTTGCATTTTAACAATGAAGGAATATTCCATTTTCTTCGAAGGGTGGAGTTAACCGTATTACAAGGGACATAATACAGCGTGATTCTCTCCTCCTGATGACTTATATAATTCCAATTATATGGCAGGTAAGTACCTTTACATAATTTTGAATTGTTGAGCTCTATTTAACTGATCTGTTATTAGCGATTTGAGTGGCATAACAATTATAGCAACAGAGTGAATACGTTCCTCAACATGCTGAACGGGCTTTAGTCCACGGAGAAAGTCAACGCAAATTGGTGCTGCCTGAAATATGCAACTTTTCCCAAAACCTGTTGGAAGGCTCACGAATAAATCCTGTCCTTTCAAGAAAGACTCCAAGGCAGAATATTGTTCACTTTTGAAACCTTCTGGCAAACCGAGTCTTTCCGAAGCGTGTACAATTGCTCTTGGAATGTCAACGTTCTTGAAATTAATGGACGTCGCCATTACATTACGGATTATGTACATGTGTGTACATGTACACACATGTATCTGTGTACAAAACAACAGACTGGTAATTTTGTACACCGTGCGCGCGTGTACGTGTGTGTACATGTACATGTACACACGTGTACATAATCCGTAATGTAATGGCGACGTCCATTAATTTCAAGAACGTTGACATTCCAAGAGCAATTGTACACGCTTCGGAAAGACTCGGTTTGCCAGAAGGTTTCAAAAGTGAACAATATTCTGCCTTGGAGTCTTTCTTGAAAAGACAGGATTTATTCGTGAGCCTTCCAACAGGTTTTGGGAAAAGTTGCATATTTCAGGCAGCACCAATTTGCGTTGACTTTCTCCGTGGACTAAAGCCCGTTCAGCATGTTGAGGAACGTATTCACTCTGTTGCTATAATTGTTATGCCACTCAAATCGCTAATAACAGATCAGTTAAATAGAGCTCAACAACTAGGCATCAATGCTGTAGACCTATCAAGTATCACCGATGAGACCCGTGAGGGAATCTGCGCAGGTCGGTACTCTCTTTTGTTCACAAACCCAGAGAGTTTGCTTGGTGACAATGGAAAAGACCTATTGTGCTCCTCGGCGATAAGAGACCGACTGTGTGGTTTCTTCATCGATGAAAGTCACTGTGTATCAAAATGGTGAGTAATATGGACTGTGTAACCATGGTGGTGTAACTTAGGGACTTGTATTCTCAAGCTTAACAACTTCAAAGTAGTTTCAAGTTTGAGTGGAAAACTTTTAACGTTCAGTGTAGGACAAGGACTACTGGCGACAATTAAATGGAAAGAATAGTACTACATGTATAAATATCCTAACGGCAGTAACGCTACTTCAGCGGTTGTGTACAAATTCTATGGGGAGTCGAGACAAATTTTAAAGTATTTCCTAACAAAATTGGAAATGTTTCTCAGTCCCAGATTCATTTTTAAAATGTTTGCACTGATTGACCTTCATTGGGACATTGAGATGATAATTATAAAGAAAAAACGTAGCGTCAGGTTACAACATTCTTTCCGTAGAAATTTGTGGATATTTGACTGGTGACTATACATGCTATATAGATCATACACCAGTCACTGCAGGTTTGGGTATAAAAGTGTTACTTTCTTACGTGTGAGCATATACCCCTTGAACTACGGCAATGAGTCACAGTCTTTGTTCTTATAAGTTATAATGGAACAGGGTCCAAAACTACACTTTTACAATTTCATAACTGGTACTAGTATATAGGCCTCTTCACACTATCTAAATTCTTAGAGTGACACAGGGTGATGTACTGGAGGATTTTACAGTCACACTTGCATTTTCATGATATTGTATTACATTTAAAGTGATCATCTGACATCAGTATTGTTTTGTATTCTTTCCATCTTTCTTCATATAGGGGAAATTCATCGGGAAATACAAAAGCATTCCGGAGTGCGTATGGGAAACTGGGTGAAGTTCGAGCTAAAATGAAAGCAGTTGTTCCCACAGCAGCACTTACTGCAACAGCTACCAAAGAAGTCAGAAGTTTTATTACTGACAATCTGGGTCTGCGCAATTATGTCTTGGTTAAGAAATCGCCAGAGAAGATAAACATTAAACATGTAGTACTGAGATCTCGCACAAAGGACTTTGATAGCATTTTTAAATGGATGATCGATGAAGTCAAAACCGAAGGAGGTTCTTGTGAGAGGGCTATCATATACTGCCAATCCAGAAAAGTTGTCAGTGACATCTTTGCCACATTTCTTGCCCTACTGCCATCTAGTCATCACCAGTATGTGAACATGTATCATACCAACACACAAGATGACATCCAGAAGCACATCATAGACAGTATGGCAGATAAAGACGGCAGTGTGAGGATTCTGATTTCAACAATAGCATATGGCATGGGAGTTGACTCAAAGGGAGTATACCGTACCATCTTGTGTGGACACACCATTGATTTAGACGATTACATGCAAATGAGCGGCAGAATAGGGAGAGATGGTAAACAAAGTGTTGCAATAACATTGTGTTACCCTGGTGGCAGTGTTGGCAGAGCTACGACAAAGAGTATGAAAGACTTTCTTGCAGGAAGTCGTTGCAGGAGGGAGTTCATCAGAGAAGTATTTGGGGAAAAATCTAGCATTCATGTTACATTGCATGATTGTTGTGATGTCTGCGCCAAGACTTGTCAGTGCCGTTCTTGTGATGTTACTCCATTTGAGCAAAACATGCGGAATGCTCTAGAAGAAAAGCATAGTACAGTTGAGTTGCCTATCAACATTCCTACACCAGGTAATGTTGACAAGCTGGAACAGGCTCTGGAAGAGTACAGACTCGGTCTCCTGCAGGAGGAATCAGAACACGTGTATGGCGGTGCTGACATTGTGAGTGGTTTCTCACATGCAATTTTAGAGAAGATTGTTCAAGAATGCAATGTTGAATTTGATTTCAATTCCTTCAAACAGCGTTATGCTTTTCCAAGCCATCAAATTGCATTAGATGTTTGGGGAATTGTTTGTGACAAATTACAGCGGCCCTCTCTGGAAAAACAGGCATCATTCAGAGACGAAGACCTAAATTTAGATGAATGCAGTGAAGCGTCTGATGATGGGGAAGCTTCTGATGAGTACCAGGAAGCAATTATTGCCAGTAGTAGTGATAGTGATTAAGTGCATGCATTGTCAGTATTATGTGGGTCACGTAGAATCTAAAAATGAAAATGTTAATCCAATTATTCAAGGGCTTTACTCTTTTCAACAGTGTATCATAGTGTGCCCCATGTACAAGGTCAATGAATTAAGTAATCATGGAAGTTTCCTTTGGGAAAACAAATATTTGCAGGAGAATTTATTTTCATATTTGGTGTCAAATGTGCCTATATAAACAACAAAATGCTGGGCCATGTAGAATGGTACCCCAGATTTGACTGGTTGAAATCACATTTTTTAATTCTATCGCTATGTGGACCCCTTTATCTCGCATGTTTTTGACATTATTCCTGTGGATATTAATAAAATGTGTAGCCACAGTATTGCAAAGCCGACTGAGGAACTAAACGGGGTCGACCGCAAATATAAGATGAAAATAAGATATTAATTTAACCTTGAAAGAGCTGGGGGACATTTTTATGAAATTAATATGCAAAAATGAAAATGTTAATCCAATTATTTAAGGGCTTTACTCTTTCCAACAGTGTATCATAGTGTGCCGGTGCCCCATGTACAAGGTCAATGAATTAAGTAATCATGGAAGTTTCAACTCCCCTTTGGGAAAACAAATAATTGCAGGAGAATTTATCTTCAAATTTGGTGTCAAATGTGCCTATATAAACAACAAAATGCTCTGCTGGAGGCGCAACAAAAGCTTTGTGTGCATATAGCCAGGCATGCACCCTCCGTTTTTCAATTCGAATGTAATTAAACAATGCAAGTTGTAAAACTTATTTTTGTCTATTTAGTTTATATAGAAAAATAAAATCTACAGTATATGTCCCCCCAAAAATGTCACTCTAACTATTAGTCCAGTAAGAATTGACAGGCAAATTTTAGTGGCATTGTGTTTTTTGGAACTATAGCTACCTCCCATAAAAATTCAACCAAAATCAATCTTTGGGAAATATGCTAATTGATTAAAGAACAAAGGATTCACTATTTATATAAAAGGCACATATGAAATTTTGTGAAAGGATCCTAACATTTGTTAACCTTAATCAATTTAAAATTACAAAGGTGCAAACGTAATGAAAATTATGACTGAAATTAATCGAAACACTTGGGGGTTAAGGGTTATAGGCTTCAATTCGAGCGATTCACAATACCTAGAAGCTGCCGTTAGAGGCGCAAATCCTGCTATACCTGCAGTGCATCATGGAGAAAAGTCGGCATCAGTTTGAAAAACGGTATTGATTTTGCATAAACTCATCAGTTTCACGTCTTTTTGGACGCGCACAATTAAAATTCCATTTTTTTTCTGCAAATAACAATGTTTTAATCAACGACGCTTCGGGATACATTTATGTTTGTGTTGTACCTCGCGTTAACAATGAAGAATAGATATTTCACTACAGTATGATATACGGAAGAAGTCGACTGTACAGTTTAAAAGTGGCTCTTTTGAGTCAAACGCTTGGTGGCGCACTGCATTGTGAATCGCCCGAATTGCAAACAAACCCAGTGATTATCAGCAGTTTTACAGTTAAAATTACTGTATCGTTATTGAAAGAAAATCTAAATCATTAAGAAATCACCAGCAAGAATGTAACTGCAACATCAAATAAATAAGCAATCAACTTATTCTAATTTGAAAAAAGGCTTGTACAACACACTGCTGTGACATGGGGGTTCTTAACATTTCCAATTCAGAATTTAAACTTTACATGTAGACATGCACAGCAAACAGAATTTAAATTGTTCACTAGTGTCTGGGATATAAGAGTTCACTCTGAAACACCACTTAAACTGTATAGCGCCCTCTATAATGTGTGGCTATGTTAACCAGACATGAAGTTGCAGAAGTTCAGAAAACACAGTTGTTAGTCAGAATACTGTCTGAATAAGTGTCGTCTTTCCAAGCCTCAATCATAAATAGAACCACGTAACATGGTGTCAGAAGTGGACTGAGATTTGAAAAAAATGTCAGAGATTCGATTGAGTATACTGTGAATGTTGGAGTAGCCAGCCTTCAACTGCAAAAAAGAGAGATTCTTCGGAGGTAAGAGACTGAACTTCCGAATTTTCAGTGACTGTGTGCACGCATACGAACAGTGCATTGCAGTGTACACGTGTACATATTTTACACAGTGAATAGCGACACAAGACAGTGTTTACATGATGGCGGCCTACCAAATTCCACCGCCAGAGGCCATGAACTGTAAAGGGGGTGATCTTGCAAATAGTTGGACCTTCTTCAGAGAGAGTTTCGAGGACTATCGCAAAGCAGTAGAACTTGATAAAAAGGATGAGTCTATCCAAGTGGCTACTCTGAAAAGTGTGATGGGAAAAGATTGCAAGAACATATTAAAGCAACTTCAGCTCACAGATGACGAAATGAAAAGTCATAAAACCATTCTCGACAAGCTACAGGAACATTTTGCACCTTCAAGGAATGTACTGTATGAGAGATACCTGTTTCATACTGCAGATCAACAGCCAAATGAAACTGTAGACCAGTATGTCATTCGCCTGAGACAGTTGGCTGAGAAATGCAGATTCACTCAGCTAGAAACAGAGATGATCCGAGACAGATTGGTTCTTGGAACTAGAGACAAAGCAGCGCGAGCACGTCTCTTCAGGCAGAAAGAATGTGATCTGAAGCAAGCAATAGAGTCTCTCCGAATCAGTGAGCTGACACAGGAACAGCTCAAAAAGATAGATGTGCCACAGACAGAAACTGTACACTCTGTGAGGAAACGAGAGAGCAGAAAACCCCCAAGCAGCAACAGAGCAAAGCCCAGAGATCCAAAAAAGACTCAGAAACTGAAATCGTGCAAATACTGTGGATCTTCACATGAGTGGGACAAAAAGAAGTGCCCTGCTTATGGAAAAAAATGCGCGAAGTGCGGGAAAATGAACCACTTCCAGACAGTGTGCAGATGGAGAGACAAGCAAAAGAGCCTGCACACGATGCAAGAGGTATCGTCGGACAGCGATACTGATGAATCTGTTTTTGGTGTGCAACTGCTTGGGGCTGTCACCAGTGGTAGCAGAGCGCTTACTGTTCCACTGACATTCAACACAGACCCAGGTGAGATCAACGTCCAGTGCCAGATTGACACCGGAGCGACATGCAACGTGATGTCGTTCGACAACCTGTGTGCAATCATGCAGACAGGGAAACCCCGCATAAGGAAATCAACAGCGAGGTTGAAACTATACAATGACAGTATCATCAACGTCAAGGGAGAATGTGATCTGAGATGTCACTACAAAGGCGTGCAGTGGAATCTTAACTTCAAAATAGTTGATTCCAGTCAGCCTCCCCTCCTGTCACGACGGACATGTACAAAGATGGGCCTCATCAGCGTACATGTTGACAACGCAGTCAACAGCATGCAACATCACGACGCAGCACCTATGACAGAGAGCAACATTCTGTCAGAGTTCAGCGATGTATTCGAAGGGCTAGGTTGCCTAGCTGGCGAATACCACATTGACATTGATCCTGACATGAGACCAGTCCAGAACGCACCACGTCGTGTTCCAGTTGCCATGAAAGACAAACTACACGACAAGATATGCGACCTAGAGGCGCGAGGCATCATAGCGAAGGTAATAAAGCCTACAGCATGGATCAGCAGCCTGGTTGTTGTCGATAAACCAGGCAAGATGCGAATTTGTTTAGATCCACGAGAACTAAACAAAGCCATCAAGCGGCCCAAATACCAGATGCCAACACTTGAAGAGATGTTACCCTCTCTATCCAATGCCAAGGTCTTCTCAGTCCTCGATGCGAAGGAAGGATTTCATCAAGTGAAACTTGATGAAGAGAGCTCCTTCTTGACAACCTTCTGGACCCCATTCGGCAGATACCGCTATCTCAGAATGCCGTTTGGGATAGCTTCAGCTCCTGAAGAATACCAGCGACGACAGATCGAGATAATACAGGGACTACCCGGTACAGCAGTCATCGCAGATGATATCCTGGTGTACGGCCGGGATGTAGCGGAACATGACAGGAGCTTGAGAGCACTACTTCAGCGAGCACGAGAGGCAAACCTGAAAATCAACAGGAAAAAGCTCAGACTGCGACTGAGTGAGGTGACGTACATGGGCCAAATATTGACTGCCGATGGAATTCGTCCAGATCCAAGGAAGGTAGAGGCAATGCAAAACATGCAGCGGCCAGACTCGAAGAAAGCAGTCCAGCGACTGCTGGGATGTGTCAACTACCTATCGCGATACTTGCCAAGGCTTGCAGAGGTGAGTGAGCCACTCCGAAAGCTGACAGAGCAAACCGCAGTCTTTACATGGCAGACACAACAAGAAGAGTCCTTTCAGCAGATAAAGGACATGATCACCAGTGCTCCATTTCTCCGATACTACGACTTGAAGGAAGAAGTCACAATTCAGTGTGACGCATCCGAGAAAGGGCTGGGAACGACTCTCCTTCAGAATGGGCAACCAGTCGTATTCGCATCCCGGTCTCTTACTTCTGCAGAGCAGAACTACGCACAAATAGAGAAAGAGTGCCTAGCCATAGTCTTCTCGTGCGAGAGATATGATCAGTATCTACATGGCAGAGAGATGATCACCGTGAACACGGATCACAAGCCATTGGTGCCGATATTCACGAAGCCAATACACAAAGCACCTAAGAGGCTACAGCGCATGCTTCTGAGGTTACAGGAGTACAATCTGAGAGTACAGTACCTACCGGGAAGCCAGATGTACATAGCCGACATGCTGAGCAGAGCTTCCCTGAAGACCACCGACAAGAGTCACTTGTCCGAGTACCAGATGTTCCAGCTGAGGCAGGAAGAGCGACTCATGTCAGAGATTGAAATCATCAATCAGTCCAGCTATCTTTGCATGAAGGATAGCACGCAGATGCAGATCAAGAAGGCCACACAAGCTGATCCAGTTCTACAAGTATTGAAGAACGTGGTCCTTGAAGGATGGCCAGAGCAGAGAAACGAAGTACAAATATGCATCCGCGAATACTTCGGTTTCCGAGATGAAATCACTGTTCAAGATGGCACACTCTACAAAGGCATGAGAGTCATCATACCCAAGTCGATGCACAACATGATGCTTGCCAGAATCCACTCAAGTCACCTTGGAGTAGAGGCTTGCCTACGAAGAGCCAGAGAAGTACTGTACTGGCCAGGGATGACAAGCCAAATCAAGGACAGGGTTAGCCAGTGTCAGTCCTGCAATGAGTTCCTGACCAAACAGCAAAAAGAGCCGATGATGTCTTACGAAATACCCAACCGGGCTTGGAGCATAGTCAGTCAAGATCTCTTTCACTACAGACGTGCTGACTATCTGATCACCGTAGACCACTACAGCGACTTCTGGGAACTAGACAAGGTCGATGACACCAGATCGGAAACCATAGTTGAGTGCACGAAGACACACTTCTCACGATATGGCATACCCAGCAAGGTAATCACCGACAACGGTCCTCAGTTCATAGCTGTGGACTATGAGGAATTCAGCAGAGAATGGGAGTTTGAGCATGTCACTTCCTCTCCATACCACAGCCAGAGCAACGGCAAAGCAGAATCAGCAGTAAAGATAGCTAAGAACATAATCAAGAAGGTAACCAAAGCAAAGGAGGATCTTCATCTCGCGATTCTAGATTGGCGTAACACACCTGATGCAAGTGGCAGTAGTCCAGCGCAGAAACTGATGTCTAAACGAACGAGAACGCTGTTGCCAACCCCTGAAGTCTTTCTTCAACCTAATGTCATTGGAGGCGTGCCAGACAACATCCAACTTCGAAAGCAGAAGGCCAAACGCCAATATGACAAGTCAGCAAAGCCACTACCGGAGCTGCAAATTGGACAACCAATCAGACTACAGCCAACCAGCAAAACCTCATCATGGAAAACCGGCAAGTGTGTTGACAGTGACGGTTCCCGTTCATATCTCATCGAACTGGACAGTGGACAAGTGCTGAGACGTAACCGAAAGCACTTGCGTACATCAACACAGCAGCCAGAGAACAGCCAATCATCCACGATCCCAGTTTCTACTTCAAACACACCACCAGCTCAAACAGCAATCCTACCTGAAGCAGCCAAGCCAGTGGAACCGACCAAGGATCCTCTACACCCAACCGAAAGTCAACCGAACAATGACCAGATTTCCTTAAAGTCCACACGCACACGATCAAACATCAAACCACCATCTCGATACAAAGATTTTGTAGTTTGAAACATGACAATGGACTCTAAAGCTGTCATGCAAAATTCCACATAAAAAGCAAACACGGAGAACACTTGCCAATTCAGTTAAACAGATTTACATGTTTAATTATCAAGTTTAAAGTTTAAAGTTCTAAAAAAAAAAAAAAATACGATTTTTTAACTTTCAAGTTAACAGTTTATGCAAGTTTATGCAACTTTTAAAAGTTTTACAGCCAAGTTTCCTTAAAAAACCATGAGAAACATTTACACGAAGTTTATTATGATAAAAAAAAGAAAAAAAAAAGAAGGGAGATGTCTGGGATATAAGAGTTCACTCTGAAACACCACTTAAACTGTATAGCGCCCTCTATAATGTGTGGCTATGTTAACCAGACATGAAGTTGCAGAAGTTCAGAAAACACAGTTGTTAGTCAGAATACTGTCTGAATAAGTGTCGTCTTTCCAAGCCTCAATCATAAATAGAACCACGTAACAACTAGTAGTACATGTATATCTTACATTTTGTTAGTTAATTGTAACTGCGAATATCTGTTTCCTTGTTTGATGATGAAATAAAATATAACATTTACATTGGCAAAATAAATTGAATATTCTGCACATTGAATCTAATTACATGTACTCTGTATTTAAAAGTAATATACATGTACAACATGTTGAAGCATCACAAAACAAAACTACTGAATTATGACCACAAAAAAATTACTTGACTGTAGTGAATAGTAGTCTCAAGCATCCTGTAAATTCATGGCACCTGGTGAGCTGGCATTTTCAATAAAAGTTGAATTTTGTATAAATTTCCAACAATGGTCAGATGAACATCATTGGGAAAAACTTGACTATTTTTGAATACTCCCCCCCCCCCCCCCCACCTCATCAAAGTTAGTTTGTCCACATTTTGTTTGTAACGTGTAAATGGGCGAAAGCAAGCTGGTTTCCAAACCTGATAATTGCCCTTTCACCTGATGTCTATAAATTGCCGTTTCATCCAAAGTAAGGTCAGAAAATCACACTACAAGAACAGCATTTTTTTGATATAAAATACTACCCCTCCAACCCCCCCCCCCCCCCAAAAAAAAAAATAACTTTAATGAATTGTAAATTGGTTTTGCCTAGATAGCGTTTGAAGCACGGCAGAGATCCACCTATGGAGCTCTGGTACTTCAAGCACACTGAGAACTGTTACAAGGAAATCTGGGAATTTTGAATGCTTCCGACCAGCATATTCTTGAAAGAGGTGTTCTTGATGTAGCTCTCTTGCTAATGAAGCAACCCTTACGAAAATGTCTTCTGCTTCTGCTTCTGCTGGATACTATGCAAGCACCACCAGATGGTGGTTATAACGCATAGGTCAGTGTGGCGGAGGCGTTTAAATTTTGTAGTGAGCTTTTTTGACCAGCTCATCCATGTTTATTTGATCCAGTTTCTCTTTGAATGATTTGATGTCAGGTTGGGCTCTAACGTCTGGTGGGAGGATATTCCATTCGCGAGTTGTCCGGGGGTATAATGAGTATTGGTAACAGTTTTTGTTAAATGGTGGGGTTTCTAAGATGTAAGGCCCGGTTTGCAGTCTGGTGGATATTTGGATGTTCTGGCGACAATTGACGTTTGATGGAGTGATATTATGTACTTCCTTAAATATGGAAACTAAGCGAAGTTTGGTGCGACGACTTTCGAGAGATTCCCATTGGAGGTTTGCCAGCATGTTTGTGACACTTGAGTTCCTGCTGTAGTCATTTTGAACAAAGCGAGCAGCTCGGCGTTGGATTTTTTCAAGAGATGCCTTGGTGTTGTTGTGATAGGGATCCCATATTGATGCGCAGTACTCAAGCTTCGGTCTAATGAGGGTTTTGTAGGCTATTTCTTTGACTGGTTTGCTGCACGAGTGGATGTTTCTCTTCAGGAGACCCAGGACTTTATTTGCTTTTCTTGTGATTTGATTTATGTGGCGTGCCCAGTTGAGGTCTTTGCTGATCTCCACTCCAAGGTACGGGTGGTGGTTCACTGTTTCAAGAACACTCCCATTCATGTTGTACGCATGGACGATGGGCTTGACCTTATGGCTGATGTGCATCGCATAACATTTTGTTGAGTTGAAGGACATTTGCCATTTAGCCTCCCAGTGGCATAGAGAATCGATGTCTTTCTGGAGAAGCTGGTTATCCTGGTTGCCTCGGATTTCTCGATAAATTATGCAGTCATCTGCGAACAGTCTGACTTTTGATGAGACAGCTTTTGGTAGGTCGTTGATATATAATAGGAAAAGCAGTGGTCCCAATACGGTCCCCTGGGGCACTCCTGATGTAACTGGAGATTCTGGTGACATTTCCCCTTCAACTTGTACGCACTGATGTCTGTTGGTAAGAAAGGTGTTTAACCATTTAAGTAGGTTGTTCTTGATGCCAACATGCTCCAATTTGCGTAGTAGTCTTTGATGGGGGATCGTATCGAAGGCCTTGCTAAAATCCAATATGATCAGGTCTGCCTGGCTTTTGTTGTCGAGGATCTTAGCAATGTCATCGGTCAGACCTGCGAGTTGAGTGTCACATGATCTGCCATGACGGAAGCCGTGTTGATGATGCGAGAGAACTTTGTATTTGTCCATGTGGTCCATGATATGACGGTGAATGACGTGTTCTAAGATCTTACTTGGAATTAAAGTTAGTGACACCGGTCTGTAGTTTGCAGGATTTGTGCGATCACCTTTTTTGTATATAGGAATGACGTTAGCTTTCAACCACTCATCTGGTAGAGTACCAGCATCCACAGACTTCTGAAACATTTTTTGCAGCACTGGAGCTAGGCTGGAGGCGCAGCTTTTTAAAATCTTGGCAGAAACCTGATCTGGTCCTGATGCTTTTTTAGGTTTTATGTCGGTGAGGAGCTTTTCTACGCCAGCTGTGGTTATGGTGAGATTCGGTAAATCTGGTATGTCGTTGGGTTCCAAGTCTGGAAAGTGACTCAGGTTTTCCTTCGTGAAGACAGAGCAAAATTGGTTGTTTAATGCCTGGGCTTTATCAGCAGCTAGAGACACACAGCGTCCCATAGAAGTGAGAGATGATATACCAAACACCTCCTGGCTTGTGGTTTTAATATAGTTCCAAAAGGGCTTTGTGTTGTCACTCTTTAGGCTCTCCCCTATCACCTCATTGACGTATTGATGGTGGGCTTTTCTAATACCTCTGTCAATTGAGCGACGCAAGGATTTGAACTTTAACCAGTCAGCAGGGCATCCAGATTTCCTGGCCTTGTTGTAAAGTTTCTGCTTTCTGCGTATGGCTCGTCTGGTAGATTGGTTTACCCATGGTAAGTTAAACCTTGTTGAGCTCATCTTAGTGGGGATGTATTTGTTAACTGCTTTCTGGAGGACTTCTTGAAACTGGGTCCAAAGGGTGTTGGTGCTCACTGACGCCACGTAGTCCTCGGTCAAAGTTTCATTGAAGCTTGAGATGAGCCTGTGGTAATGTCCCAAAAAACCACAGGAATCTGTGTGGTAAATATCCTGTGGTATTAAATACCACAGGACATTTTCGTAAGGGAACATCCTTTTTTTCCAGTCTGCTGGCGTTTGGCAGAAGGCCTCTTTACGTCAAGTTGGCGATCAACATTGGTGAGGACTTCATGCACCCTTTGCGCTGACCTACTTATACGGTTCACACTCTTTTGAGTGAGTTTTCCTCGCAGCCCTCGACATTGTTCTTTGAATATCCTGTTGTGATGCTCCATAACCCTGTCAGTCTCTACATTACATTTGGCTTTTCCTTTAGTGTTTATGCATCTATTCCAGACTAGCTCATATGCTAATCGAGGTGTTAGAAAGCACTTGACCTGAGCTAGCAACCGCAAGATTTGGTAACTGTACTTAGGTTTCTTTCCAGCTTTACAGTGAAGAAGCATCAGTTTGTACAATCGAATTATGCGAGCCCCGTCACCCATCTGTCTTGCATCAGTGAAGTCTAGAGCCACCATGCCCATGCCAAGGGCACACCTTGTGTAATTGAGTACACTGTCCTGAGAAACTTGCACATCTTGAGAAGGAACGTTTGACCTACTGGCACCTGTTTCAGAATGAAATGACTTGTCATGCTTAATGAGGGATTTCCTTGATTTGTATGTTTTGTTACACATACTGCAGTGCCACACCTGTTCGTCAAGTCTAATCTCTGCATCAGTTGGAAGCATGTATTTGTCAACAAAAGAGGCCATGATCTTCTCAGCATACTGTTTGTAATCGCCATGTTCTACAAGATTGAAGACATTCTTAGTTGGTTCCGCACATAAATCATCAATCCCAAAGTAATGCATTGCTGCAGCTATAACAAGAGCTGTGGTGAATTTTTCCAACAGATCTGAAGCAGCATTAATGTTCTTCATTGGGTTGGTGGTTACATTTCTAGCCTCCAAGTAATTGCGGGCTGAGTATAGTGTCCCCTTATCCCCTGCCGAGGAAGCGTCGTACAGATGTTTCCACATCACCTGCATACAGACAAATTAAAACGGATTTCACAATATTAATAAAGTTCTTTTCGCTGTTGTATATTGACTAGACTTGAGTCAGTAACTTTCTGGAAATTTTGGAAACTTTCAGGAATTTTGTATAGGCTGTAAATAAGGGGGCCTTCATACTTCTGCCCCCCCCCCCCCCCCCCATAATTTGAAAACTCATGATATTCCCGGTGGAAATGTACTGTGTCAAAAATTCTTGGGAATTTTGCAATTTTTATTATTGAATGTTACACCCTGCAGCCATTTAATTGCCTTACCTGGTAGAAATTGGCAAGGGCATGGAAGTCAGATATAACTGGCATTAAGCCTTCCAGTCTCTGGCTTGGTGCTGATGAGTTTCGCTGTTGCTCAATGCAGTTGCTCTCCCGCTCACAAGTTAGAAGATCACCAGCACTGAGGATTGTTGTTTGGTGCTGGGAATCATGGCCTGGGGTGTAGGAGTGCATATGATGCATGATCTTGATGATGCCTTCAGTAGTGTTTTCATTCTCCATAAGCACTCCGAGATTGACCTTATGTCAAAAGGAAAAGACACATTTTATATGTAAATGAATAACATGAATGCACAGACTGATTTCAAATTAAACTATGAAACTATCTGGACAGCATATCTTGTAAAAGTAAAAAATTTCCCAAACCAAACGTATTTTGACAAGATACTTTGTGTATCAAGAATGTTTTTTTTTACTACCAGTCTGTACATCCTAATTTATACTAGAGCTGTGCTGCCCGTTTTACTTTAAAATTGAGCAAAAATCAAAACAATTTTTCATAAAAAGGGCTTACATATCAGTCTGCTACCAAGCCTTCATATTGCAGGGCAATAGAGGGTGGAAACCAGGCTGATCCTTACCGAGCAGCTGACGTTAGTAATGTTCTCTAGATTCTTTCTTGACTAGACTTGTATGTCTTAGTTCTCGACTAAATAACAAAAGTAATTTATAATGTAACATACCACTTTGGATCTGAAATTCATTTCCCTCATATGCTCATGTGCAATCTCAGAGGGAAGGGCACTCATCATAACCTTCAACGATGGAATGTGTTCTGCAATCACCCTGGCTGCTATGATCATCCAGTCTCTTCTTAAGCGCTTGTTGTCGTTGGCATTAGGTAAGAAATCAACACTGTCAATTGAGTTAATGGTGGCAATAGGTTGGGAATTGGACAGATGATGTGCAGTTACTCTGTGTTGCACAGCAAGCATCTGCACCATGTGCAAATCTTTGCCATAATTGTCCCTTGTAGGATGACGAGCTTGTATAACAATATCGACATTGTCCATTACCAACTGATAACCCTTATCTTGTCTGCTACAATTGAAGATGTCCAGTGCCTGTGTATTTCCCATTTGTTCCAGTTCTCGTTCCTTAACACTGGCTTCTTGTACCGCCTTTGCCCACTCTTTCACCTCCTCATCATACTTCTCGCCAAACTCTATTTGTTTTGACAGTGCAGTGTAATACGAAGTCGTCACTCCTTTTGTATTGAGTCGTTTGAATGTTGATTTCTTGGCTGCCCACTCCTTCAGAGTCAACGAGTTCATAACTTGGTGTGCGTTCATGTGTTGGCTTCTGCAATTTAAGAGAATGCTTGCTGAGGTCAAAATCATTGGCATCAATGATTCCTTTGTTTTTTGATTGTTTTTCTGAATGTGTGGATTCACTGCAGCAGCCTCTAGGACAGCCATTAAGGTCGGTGCTGTAGTTTTCAATTCATATTCTTGTTGCTGCATATTATATGAACTCATTGCAGACAGAGATGATAATCTAAATGATGATTTGTTGTCTGGTCTGCACAGTTCCTCAGCTTCTCTTTGGATGGTCTGCATGTATTTTTGTTCCATTTGCACCACATTTGTGGTGCATACAGCTGGTGTAACTCCACCCCATGAACTAACCAAGACACTCTTTTTCTGGATATTTGCATCAGGAATAAGCACCTTCAGGAAAACAAAATATGATATTTCACAATTAAATTGTTCACCTCGTTCAAGTTGATTACATTTATACCATGCACATAATACACAGAATTCCAGCTGGCAAATTTTAAATCATAGCTTAAGTTGTTGGCCACGATATTTTCAAAAAGCAGAACCCCCCCCCCCCCCCAAAAAAAAAAAATAAAAATAAAAAATTCTCTGACTGTTCATTTTTAAGCACAACAAACTGATAAAAAATGGTAGTGAATATTAGCCGGCACTGCACATGCACTGACAGTGAGTTTTGGTGGTTTTGGGGTGGTTTTTTTCAGGGAGGGGGGGGGGGGGGGGAGGGTTTGTGTTAAATTGGGATTTGATTAAAACTGTGAAAAAAAGCAATTATATTGTCCTTTTGGAGGGGGGAAAACCCACAAAAACAACACACAGTGTTCAAACCTGTATGGGGGAGTGCTGCCAATTATGAGCTAGGAGGGGCAATTTATTATGTAAGAGGGTGGCCGGCTTAATAATTTTGTTTTCTTAAAGCCCAGTGCCAGCCAAATATATATAACATATATCTAAAATAATGAGTACAGGTGTGCGCCTTACCTCTGAACAGTGCGATGGCCTGGATTTCCCTGTAGGCTCATTTTCATCATGCGTTTGTAATATCATTGAGTGGGAATAACCAGTTCCTGAAGAATTGAACAGCTTCTTGCCGTGATGAGGCTGTGAATGAAACAGCAATATTTGATAATAGTATATACTAGCTAAAGCATTATCTAGCCACTGCACTTCAATATTATCCAGAAAAGGTATAACTTGAGCATAAAAACATGTAGCACAAGCAGGGCTGTAATCAGGCTCTCTCTTAACATGTGTCTTAGAATATAGTCAACCATTTCAGTTCTAAGAGTAAGACGGATGTTAAAAGAGGGCCATACTTAGTTACAGCAGGGCTAAATAACATGTAAACGGGAAGAAAATAATGTAAACCACAATCTAATTGAGAAGGATGTTCTATTCAAATCCCCCCCCCCCCTATTCTCCAGTAAAATTGCATTTATAGGGCCGGGCCGTGAATATTTCTTTCACAAACGACATCCGAATGGATGGATTGTTGAGTGCCCAGCTCTACAATACTTTTATTAATATACGTACGCATTATTATAGAGGTATAATGCAATTAAGGTACATAATGCATTTAATTCTCATCTTTAGCCAAGCATTCCGATAGCTCTGTCGATACGGGGCAAGGCATAGATAGCAGTATAAAAGGGCAGTACATGTATACAGTATAAAAGTCCAAAATTTGAAATCCTTTTTTGTCCCTAATAAAAAGTAATATGGAAAGTAAAATCCCAAATGTCATACACCTAGCTCTACAAATAGGGCTGTAATATTGCTCTTACATACATCTGTCTCATCTGAGACATATGTTAGTTAAAAAGAGCCATATTAACAGTTTGTAGGGCTAATATTAATAATTAACAGTAGTTCGCAGTGTTATTTGTGGGGGAAAAAAATTCGCGGCCGGTCCTAGGCCTATTTGTCTACGCCTACCCTTGATGATGGTGTTCCAGGAGAGAAACCAGCCGATCGCTTGGCATTAACGTTAGCTGTCAGCTTCAAAGAAGAGTGCAAATGTGTCCTGGGAGGAGTCGTACTTAAAACCGCACTTGGCATTGGACTGGAGGGGCATCTCGATGAAACAGTGCCATGATCATGACTTTCCTTGGTCTTCTCATAACTGGTTTTCAGTTCTCTATATAAATCTGACGGCTTGTGAACACTCGCCACTTTCGCCACACACTTCTCGCAAACAAAGTCAGATTTGTTGCCAGTGATGTCTCCGAAAATCCCTTCAAGTTGTTTCTGTAACCCAGTTCTTGCAACTTTTGTCGATTTTATTCTAACGTAATGTTTGCAAGTAATCAAGGGAGCGTTGCATACAATGCACCACCTACAAACGACCTTTGGATACACCATCATTGCCATGCATCGTGCGTGAAGTGTTACACACGTGTATATACGTCCGACAACGACTTGTATGCATGTTAAAAACTTTTCGCCAATAAATAGCATGCACCACCGGCACGCGCACATATCATGTAGTGCTAGTGCTTGGTTTGTTACGTACGTATACGTACTCATGTACAATGTACATACCGTGTGCATTCACATAATTATGTACATAATAACTACACTGTGAACTTTTCGCGTGGGGTCACGCCTCATTAAAGTCGAGCGCGCGCGCGCGCGTGCACACAGCAAATGATCTGGACGTTGTTTTTTCTCCAGGCGAGCTTTTGTTGGAGAGGGCGCCCTAACGGACCCCTTATAAACCGGGCCTAGGACAAAAAAACACGTCCATAATCTGGACTAGCGTTGGCGCGGATCGCACGAAAACAGTCCAGGAAATGGACTAACGCCGAACCGGTTCTGACCGGTTCCAGCGCCGCGTGATAGCGGTAAGCTTCATGTCAGTGTTTTGACCGGCCTAAGAATCACCGAAACCACAGAATACCTGTCCGACTTTCCTTCCTGTGTGTGTGTCGACCCCGGAGAACGGTTTTCGTTACAATTACCTCACCCAACCTACATTGTGCACGGCGTAACTCAGTCACGGTCAAAGAATTAGTTATGTTTAGCGGCTTTGTTCCCAGCAAAACAAAGTGCATATGGCAGCCACAAACTTCCATCAATTATCTAGGCCTCTCCATAGATTCCCGCGCACTGACATTTTCTGTTCCAACCATCAAAGTTGCAAAACTAAGAGACATTATTCACGATGCTATAGATCATCGCCATGCCAAACCCATTCAAGCTAGATCGCTAGCGCGCGTCACAGGCAAACTAATCTCCATGAGCCTCGCCCTAGGCCCAGTTACCCGCCTCATGACACGCGCCATGTATCGCACTATCGAAAGCATAAATTCCTGGTCGGATTACGTCTACATTTCAGACCCTGTAGCCGCAGAGTTACTTTTCTGGCTCACTAATCTCGACGCGTACAACGGCTTTTCAATAAAACATCAGCATACAACCACTGACCTCTATACATGGACAGATCATCATTGTTTTATTTTGAAGTCGGCATGCGGAGAAGTGCAACATGGCGGACCCGAGACGTCACTGCTGTGAGCCAATGAAATGTCCAGGTGTTGGTACGATACGTAGTACGTAATGTTTATAAATACAAAACGTACAGAGTAAATCCACTGACCTCTACACCTGGACATTTCATTGGCTCACAGCAGTGACGTCTCGGGTCCGCCATGTTGCACTTCCAGTTCGCGCCGACTTCAAGTGTTAGCACAGCAGAATATGGACAATGATCTGTCCAGGTGTAGAGGTCAGTGCATACAACATCCCGCGCCGTGTATTCAGACGCGAGCGACACTGGCTATGGCGGTTACGTCCGGTTTTTCCGCCTTGAATCTTCTCTCTGGCTCATGGTCAAAACCTGAACAATCCCGCAGTTCTACATGGCGCGAACTAGCAGTCGTTTTTAAGATGCTCCAAATAGGCCGTGTTACGTGACCCAAAAAATATGCTCAGAAAATGAAATTCGTGGTACCAGTTTGGGAACAAACAAAACTTTGTGTGATTCTACTCAGTGTGATGTCCTGAATCCGAAAATCAATGTTGTCGGGTGCAGGGAATCGAACATAACCTACTTTTTAGGGTCCAAAATCAGAATGTTGGGCGCAGTCTCTAAATCTGCGCTATTAAAAATGCATTTGCACAAAGTACCGTCAGCCTATTTCTCAGTTTTTACTTCTCTTTTGCAGAACAACCCCCCAATTACTCGTGCATTGGAACTAAATGGAAGAGCTAAATAGAAGGCAATCGATTGGTGGTGGCACGATTGGACAATTGAGGCACGAGCAACCGACAACGAATGCAGCGCGATCATCGATTCAGTATGGTGTACTATTCATGTCATTTTCAGCCGCGCGGTGTGTGTGTCTGTGAGGCCGCGCGGTGAGAGTGTCAAGCCTCGCGGTAAGAGTGTCTAGCCTCGCGGTAAGAGTGTCTAGCCTCGCGGTAAGAGTGTCTAGCCTCGCGGTAAGAGTGTCTAGCCTCGCGGTAAGAGTGTCTAGACACACACACTGCCTCATAGACACACACACCGCGCGGCTGAAAATGACATGAATAGTACACCATACCACACACCGCGCGGCTGAAAATGACATGAATAGTACACCATAATTCAGGCCTATACCTCCATGATCACATCAGCGCACGCGATGGACGGTTCGCGCAGATCAGCAGTTCGCGCCGCGCAGAAGGACTGAATTGCGCCCAACACGAGTTCTAAAAGGAAGTAATCTGTCCGAATTGTAAAAATTACATTTGGCTTTCCCACAAAACTTTATATAACTTATTTTTGCATTCAATATAGTCTGGTCTAATGGTCAAATGGATATAGTTTGTCATCTTCGTATGAAGCCTGTAAAAGAGGCTGGGTTGTTTTTGTTTATTCCAAAACAGCGCAGCAGACGTCTCGCTCCACATGGGGTTTAGACAATTGGATTGGGATTGGACAATTGAGGCACGAGCAACCGACAACGAATGCAGCGCGATCATCGATTCAGGCCTATACCTCCATGATCACATCAGCGCACGCGATGGACGGTTCGCGCAGATCAGCAGTTCGCGCCGCGCAGAAAGACTGAATTGCGCCCAACACGAGTTCTAAAAGGAAGTAACTCCGAATTGTAAAAATTTCAGTTGGCTTTCCCACAAAACTTTATATAACTTATTTTTGCATTCAATATAGTCTGGTCTAATGGTCAAATGGACACTTCTTTGAACCCTATAGTTTGTCATCTTCGTATGAAGCCTGTAAAAGAGGCTGGGTTGTTTTTTGTTTACTCCAAAACAATCACTTGTTTCGGTTGATATTTATGCTGTACATGTGATACTTTATTGACAATTGTACTTCTTACAGGTGGTCGGTAGTAGCAATAATATACAGCATGCCAAAACAATCCAGGACTATACTATACTGCCTACTGCATGTACACAAATTAGAGTCTTGCTGTTTAGTCAGACAGAATGGTAAAAAAGAAGCATGGACAAAAAATATAAAAGCATGGAATTCGTCACACAATCAAAATATGTCTTAAGAATATAAAAGTATAGGGCCAACCTAGATTTTTCATTTGAAAAAATATAACAGGCATTTTCAAACATTTCTAAATTGCTACCATTGCATGTTATTCGACCTATATTTTTCCTAAGGTTTAGACAATTGGATTGGGATTGGACAATTGAGGCACGAGCAACCGACAACGAATGCAGCGCGATCATCGATTCAGGCCTATACCTCCATGATCACATCAGCGCACGCGATGGACGGTTCGCGCAGATCAGCAGTTCGCGCCGCGCAGAAAGACTGAATTGCGCCCAACACGAGTTCTAAAAGGAAGTAATCTGTCCGAATTGTAAAAATTTCAGTTGGCTTTCCCACAAAACTTTATATAACTTATTTATGCATTCAATATAGTCTGGTCTAATGGTCAAATGGACACTTCTTTGAACCCTATAGTTTGTCATCTTCGTATGAAGCCTGTAAAAGAGGCTGGGTTGTTTTTGTTTACTCCAAAACAATCACTTGTTTCGGTTGATATTTATGCTGTACATGTGATACTTTATTGACAATTGTACTTCTTACAGGTGGTCGGTAGTAGCAATAATATACAGCATGCCAAAACAATCCAGGACTATACTATACTGCCTACTGCATGTACACAAATTAGAGTCTTGCTGTTTAGTCAGACAGAATGGTGAAAAAGAAGCATGGACAAAAAATATAAAAGCATGGAATTCGTCACACAATCAAAATATGTCTTAAGAATATAAAAGTATAGGGCCAACCTAGATTTTTCATTTGAAAAAATATAACAGGCATTTTCAAACATTTCTAAATTGCTACCATTGCATGTTATTCGACCTATATTTTTCCTAAGGTCAAATCTACGATGGACCAAGAGCGGAAAGCCAAATATCTTTATTATAACAAACTCTGAATGTGTGCCAAAATTCATGCTTTTATCCTCAAGTGAACAATTCTATCATAATGTTGCGTAGAAGTTGGAGTAAACTGACCAGCACCACAGCTTATACAAAACCCCACATGAATGACTCGCACAAAACAATGAACATTCAGTTTATTTAAAGCTACATATAATTGTTCAGATAGGGTCGATTCCTGTGTCATCCGGTAAATGAAATTGGTGCTGTCGGTACAGTCAAGTACTGCACTGCATGAAGAGCTACTCCAATTCCAGATTGAAATGTTCATCTAATGATCCAGAAGATATGCTGTAAAAAAAAACTAAAAAAAAACCACTGTAATTTGTCCATTCAAAAAAATATATTTTAATCAGAAGATAATTTCTGAGTGCAATTTAATTTGCCTGTAAAAAGCAGTGGCTATTGTTAGGGCCTACGGCAGTTGACGAGCTGATTCCCAAACATACCCAGGCCGACACATTGACAATAATATTTGGATATCGATCTTGGAACCATTGTTGATACTAGCCAGGTTCCAAGAGTGACAGGTCCAAAATTTGTCATTGTCAGTGAACCAGATAGCCACTTCGTTGTTGCCTAAAAATATAAATACAAATCACCAATGGCAAACAATATTACGATAGTGCTAGAACTGTATAACATAAGGCACCCTAGTAGACTAGTAGAAGGAGTTTAAACACCCCTGCCTGACCCTTCCCCCATAACAAAATGGCATTTCCATCTTTGATGGTTAACAGTTTCGGGTGGATTCTTCTGTGGTTATGGAAAGTATTGCGATCCACCGTGCTCCCTGTTGCATTTGTGTTGTTGATGATGCCGTGTTTTCTCTGGCCCCTTGCAAAATTGGGGACCGATTTCAAATTCAAAGAAAAACAAAAAGTCTTGCCTAAAATACGACAAATCTGGATTTGTTAATATAATACTATACCTCCATTCCTTGTTTTTTTCTCACTTTCCAAATAAGTCCTTTTCGCTGCAGACCGTGGCAACTCCCGCGTGGAAAAAATGCGACACACGACGACACAACTTCGACCAGGCACTAGTACAAAATCGGTTGTATTCGCCTTCGCCGCGCTGGTCGCGTCGTAGTATTGATTTTCATACACAAATTTCATATTATTTACACTTGTCAAACTTTTATATTAACTCACCAGGTACTTCTTCACACACACAAATGCGGTTTCTGAAGATGTGCCATCGGCAGAAGCTTGATTGATGATGCTCTCCATTGACGAAAAATTTGACTCACGCACGGCCACAATGTGTACGGTACAGGGAGCACGGTTCTTCGACGAGCAGCCTACGGAGTCCGATAGTGCCGGCAAACTAGGCAAGTACTGTTGCGTAATTATTATTATTATTACCTTACCTTATTATTACTTACCTCGCCGATGTGAAAGGTAATTCTGTCCCCCCTGGTAAATGTGTCCCCCCGGACAGACTTACCAGGCCGTACCCCGGTAAATCTGTCTGGGGGGACACATTTACCTAGGTATTTTTGTCCCCTCCAGGTTATTATGTCTCCCTGCCCAACGTTAAACGTGTCCCCCTGGTAAAATTGTCCCGTGCAAAGTCACAAGTCTAGCACCCATTAGACGGAACAACCAGTGTAGTACAGGTTCACCCCTTCATGGTGCATCATTTGTGGCAGACTGTAGGATGTGTTGAGTCCTACAAATTACAGGTGGTCAAAAGTGCTGCCACATTTCGTGCTGGGTATATAGAATTTGTACGCGTGCAAGAAGTCTGAAAATACTGATTACTGCCATTTTCCCTTTCGCGCAGAAACGTAGATCGGTTAATTTAATTAATAAAGTTATTTATATTTTTTTTTTTATTTTGATAAATCGATGAAGGGAAGAGAAGTCCAAATAATAAATACCATGTGGGCTTTTCACTTAAATAACATCAAAATAACCACTTATGTGTGGAACATTGGGGGACAAAATTACCTAGACTGAGGGGACAGAATAAACTAGAGGGGGACATAATTAAGGGGGACACTTTTACCTAGGTAATTCTGTCCCCCGGACAATTGTACCGGGGGAAAGAATTACCGTCCACACCGACACTTCTCTACGGAAGTTTGTTACCTTGGGCGTAGTTTATCTAGGTGTGTATACCAACCGCCTTCTGACTATTCCGGTGCAGAATGCCCTGCCGTTGACGAAAGTAAGGACGTCCGTTCAGGCTGGTGAATACCATAAGCATGGGCGGATCCAGGATTTTTTTAAAGGGGGGGTCCACCCAAGGTCTTAGGCAGGATTGTTTGAATTGGGTGTGTAAAAAAAAAATGTGGGTGTGTAACAATTTGAGTACATGTAACTTGGAAGCATGTACGCGAAGCGCACATCACGAGCGCGTAGCGCGAAGTCCCTGCGGCCGGGGTTGAGGGCCCGCTTAAGGGCCCTGAAATTTTTTGGTTTATTAGGTGCTCTCTGGCGCAATCTGAGGCCAATTTCTACCTATTTTTTGTTAATGTTGTGGCAATATGAAGCCTGATTTTTATACCATTTTTTTTTTAAATCTAATATTTACCATTTTTATCTGGAATGATAACTTGAAATAAATTTTGACCAGAGGAGTATATTATGGATACCGGTATTGGAAGTTTGGATTTAAAAACAGCGCACACTGACTCACACTACGTGTAAAATGAGGTAACGGTTAATTGGTCATAAACTTTAGGCATACTTAACATAGGCAGGATTTGGCTGGGAGCGACCGGCAGTGACTCCATTTAAAATAATAAACAAATTACAAGCCCTAATAGTTATTAAGTAGGTTTAAATTAAAGTTGTATGTTAAAATAAAATGTTACAAGTTGTGTTTAATCTTTAAAAAACTACACGCCAAACGCCCGCTTGTGCTAGCAGGGTTTATTCCGACCGTCTCTACAAACGGTGGAAAAAGCGGCGTGTTTGTTCCAATTTAGTGTTTAGTAATTTACATAAATTTAGCTTAAATTTAGGTCACGTGACAAATATATAAACACTGTGGTTAGCGCCTATTGCACTCGTTCTGCTGGGGCTACTCAACCGTCACTTCAAACGGTGAAATTCCAGTGTTTTTATTGGCAAGTCTGCCAAGTAAATGGGCCCAGTGGTGAGCCAAGCATGGCATTTGGGGCAAGCCTGCCCCGTTCAAGCTTATGAAAGCGTTTAAAAAAATTAAATATGTATTGCCTGAAATGCAATAAGAAGGAATAAACAAACTAAGCCAAAAAAGTCAAATCATAGTCTATATGGTTGTTATTTTGTGTGTGTGGTTTGAGAATAATACACGTATGTATGTGTGTACATGTATGTACGTTGCTTGTTAGGTGAAATACATTTTTTTTTTTTTTCGTTTTTTTTTTTTTTTTCGTTTTTTTTTCACTCAAGAAAAAAGGGGGGGTCCGGACCCCTTGGACCCCCCCCCTGTATCCGCCCATGATAAGTGACTACTGCATGCCTTGTAGCATCACTGCTGCTCTACCCGAGCGTAGCGCTCCCTTATCTGCATAAGAAAGAGTACTGCTATGCGAGTACTCCCTGCTATTCAATAAGAAAATATAATTATTTCCTAATTCGCAAGCTCAAACGTAAATAAATTATGTTCTATTGCGCCCGAGTCCGTCTCTATAATCTGAAACTAAGAACATTATAAATGCACAATAATGTCTACGGTACTGGAAGAACGGCTCTTCGATGAGCAGCCTACGGAGTTCGTGCTCCCTAGGTAAGACCAAAGAACGGGCAAGAGTGTCCGGATTTCCTGTGTCAATTATTTATTTCTTAGACGATTAAACAATATACAGTCGTATCATGATAATGAAAACATTGTTAATACAACATTCTGCTTATAACGAGCAAGAAAAATTATACATGAATATCTGTCGTGAATCTGTTTTTCTTTGCTCTCTACTGCTGGAGATACAAGGTATCTGAATAATAAGCATTACAAAGGAATCGAGAGACTCAATATTTGACTGTAGCAACATAGGTTATCCTACGTACCTTTCAACAATTATTTACAATCCCAGGTTACTTGACACTTTTAGTTGGTTCTGTAAACTTTCCTTTACGTACCTGTCCTTAGACACATCTGTTTTCCACCTACCATGCTTCTTTACCAGGCGGTCACCGGAACGCCAACAGCAGCAGCTGCTGAGGCGTCGCCCGACCGAAGACTATGCAACCCAAATTTGGTGGGATCTTCTCCAACAGCCTTACTTCAAATCAAAGGAGATCATAAAAACACCCTTATTAAAGTATTCAAACGCAACTTTATGGTCCTCAAATCTGATTTTCTCTTTCCAGAGAAACTTATTCACATACCTCAGATCAAAGATAAGCTCTTTTTACCTGCACTGTTTGTAGATACAGAAAGTGGATTAACCACACAAGGAATGTAAGATCTTTCAACAATAAGTTGATAGCAATTCTTAAATAGCGTCATCAACAAAGTCTGAATACTGAATAGCCGACTTGTTGTTCTTTGTAGTGGAGGTGGTGTGGAAATAAGCGGCAGTTTATAACCGAAAGAAATCACCGCTTTTAGTCTACCTCTGATAAATGGTTCTGAATAACCTTGTTCGTACTAGCCTTGGTCAAGGCGCGTTCGTCGTTATCCGTCCAGAAATACACGCCACGCGCACCCCGCATATGCTGCTAGCTCGCGCTCCCCGTGCAAAGATACAGCGCGAATAGCGACCTCATACGACCACTATTTATGCAAATCAACTGAAGCTACTTTTTCGCCTTGGATCAACGGTTTTTGAAATCTTATGTTTTTCCTATATTTTGCGCCACATTTCTAGCACATGACCTCGTATGCGAATACAGATAAGTATAGGCGGGGCTAAGATGTGGAGTGTCCAATCACAACGCGGTTGAATCCCGACGTCATCAAATTTGATGCAGTTACTTATTTGCAGCATGACATTTAACACAAAATGGCGGATATTCAGCGTCGTCTGTCGTCCGAAGATCTGTCGTATTGTTTGAATTCTGCAGCGAAAATATTATACCTCGAAGATTTTTGACCCGAGCAGCGAAAGGCCTTATTAGAATCCTTTCTTCGTAGTCACGATGTTTTTGTGAATTTGCCGACAGGTTATCGAAAATCCGTCATTTTTCAGGCAGCCCCATTTTGCTCGAAGCTCGCACGTACGGCCAGGTTTTTCAGCATACCCAGGCATGCTGGTCTGTTCGTTATCGCCATATTGTAATGGTCAAAGCATGGTCCAACGCTGTGGGGAGGGGGCATATTTACGGCTGCAGAACCAACTTTCAAAATGATCGCAATATTGTAATTTAAACAGGGACAAGTGTCTTATAAGTTATATCCTCAATGACTCCTCTAATTATTTTCTTTGCAAAATTCAGCCGGCAAGGCATTTAATTATCAGAGTTCCGCGTATACCGAGGCAAGTTTTTTAGCTGGATTATGCGTGCGATATAATGCAGGGCCGAGTTCGACACGTTTCAATAGAGTCGCGCCGCGGTTGAAAACTCCAAACTAAGCAGCTAAACACAAGCTTGTTTTGACCATAACATTGTCAACATTCAAGTAAATACCAAGCAAAACGAGCGAAAATAAACTGCGACCCTCACCAATCAAGCAAGACAGTTCGAATCTTGTGTAATTCTTACAAGCCTTCGTAACAATCACACAACTTTCCCGATAAAATATTATGTCAACAATGGCGGTGTTCGTAAACACTTGCGAGCTAGCTATGACCTTTCACCGCTAGCTCAAAATTATGCAGCTTCTACGCAACGATCGACCAATAAAAAAACGACTATAAAGGTCAGCTTAATCTATTAGCATAATGAGCACCGCCCCCAAAACCTCAACTTAACCATTGATCCAAGGCGTTCAAGTATCCTCAGTTAATTTGCATATAATAGTGGCCGCGTGAGGTCGTTGTTTGAGCTCCGATTGCACTGCGCTGTACGTACGTACGGACGGGTAACGTTGAACGCCTTGACCAAGGCTATGTTCGTACTCGAAGTAGTTTTGTATGTAGAAGTCTGACTCATACCCGGCTATGTTTAACTTGACCACTCCGACTTTCCAACGCACCGAGAGAACTGTCTATGCGATCTGGGTTGTTTCCAAAGGTCAAGTGCACCTATAACAAAACAAAAATTGGAAAATAATGAATGTCGTTTCATATTTCTGATTATTTAATCATTTCGGTGTTGACAATGGCGGTGAAGGGTACAAATCCTTAAACAACTTGCGATTCGTGCAATGCGTAATGCAACTTCCAATCCGGAATCATGGCCGGCTTTTGGTTTGTTTTTTTTTGTTTTTTGCCAAACATAACGACATACTTGTACGCTGCAATTTGCTTCCCAACGTGTACAAGTAGGCCAGCAAGTAATAACAGAACAATTCTCACCATAAGTTTACATTGCAATACACAACAAGGAATACCACTGCTTTTTTACCACTGTTGGCTTGGTGTATAACGTGCTGCGTAATTGTCTTTGCTGATTGGTGTTTGTTTGCCTGTTGCAAAACAATCTTTTCTCCAATGGCCGGTATTCCCGCACCCGAAACACCTATCTGGTGGGGAAGGTCTGTGCATGGCTGGAACTTCCAACCCCAAGTGTGAATCGATTCGGCTGGAAATGGCGACGAAAAAGCTGATTATCAGGGTTAGCCGGAGATTCATTCTGGCGACCCCGTACTTGATACGGCTTGGATCTGACTGCCTGGGTTTTCTTTCTCTTTGAAGCGGCTCTGGCTTGGGCATTTCTGATGCGCTTCTCGTCTTCGCTGTTGCTTGCTAATTCATCTGAAAGGTATTCGTCGATGACTTTCCAGCCATCGTCTGATTTATCTGCGAGACGAATTTATTTATTTCTTTTTGCGGTGTCAGCAATGGCCGCCGGTCTCGATCGATGTTATGGCTGCGTCTGGTCGAGATTATTTTACTGCTACCAGCGCCTCTTTCAAATTGATCAGCAAGTCCGAGTTAAATTCGTGTTGAATTTTGTTACCCTTGAACTAAACTGGACCATTGCTTCACGCTTAATCTGTTGCAATTTCTCAGCAGCCGAGACCAACGCCCTGTTGCTTTCTGCTTTTTGGATGTCTAATTAGTATGGTGGCCCTGAAGGGACTATGCAGATCGTGAATATTGACGTCAATATTCACGACAATATTCACGACTTTCCCCAAAGTCGCGAATATTGACGTCAATATTGACGTCAATATTCACGACTTTCCCCTAAAGTCGTGAATATTGACGTGAATATTGACGTCAAATTTCACGACTTGCCCCCAAAGTCGCTAATATTGACGTCAAATTTGATGACCGGACCTAAATTTTGACGCAAATTTTGTTCAAGCAAGCTAGGATTTGGCTAGTCTTGCTCCAAGACCGAGTTTTTCATTTGTCCGGGGCGCGCTGTCCGTCTATGCAGTTCATCAATCATCCATACTCAAAAAACGGGCTTATTGAGGGCGCCCCGAGAGATCAGTGGTTTTGTTTCAAGTTCAGAAACAAATATCGTGAACTGAACTTAAAGGTAGGATACACATTTACAGATATCAAAAATATTTACTACCGAATTATTAAGAAATATCTTACTTATTTGAAAGAAATTTATGATTCTAGGCATCCAGCAAAATGATCGTGCTAGATATCCTGCTGTAATTATTCAGAAAATATAATTTTATAAAAACAAAATTCGCGATCACCGGACGGCGATCGCGAAAAAAACAATAATAACATAAGATTATTCAACTGCCCGACGGCGGTTGAAAACAAACGCAGTATTTTTGTGATTTTCTCGCCATCCATAATTATTGTAGAACTTCGGACAGGTCAGTTAAACGAGATTTACTATAAATTACGACCCCCCAAATCCACCCATTCATGATAATTCAAGCAATTACCAATGTTGTATACTACCTTTAAAACAAATCCACTGTCACTGATCTCTCGTGATAATCGAGGGCGCCCCCAATAAGCCCGTTTTCGGAGTATTGATGACTACATAGGCTAGACAGACGGCGCGCCCCCGGAACAAATGAAAAACTCGGTCTTGGAGCAAGACTAGCCAAAACCTAGCTTGCTGGGAAAAGATTCGCGTCAAAATTTAGGTCTGGTTGTGAAATTTGACGTCAAATTTGTCGTCAATATTCGCGACTTTGGAGGCAAGTCGCGAAATTTGACGTCAATATTGACGTCAATATTCACGACTTTGGGAGCAAGTCGTGAAATTTGTCGTCAATATTGACGTCAATATTCGCGATATGCGTGTCTCTCCAGGGCCACCATATACTTACGGTATTTACGACAGCCTGAACGGACGTCCTTGCTTTCTCTCTCTTAAAATCTTATACATGTACACGTATGCTTAAGAGGGTGAAAGCGTTGCTTTTGTTTATCATGACGGACTCGGAGGCAGGTTTTCTGTAATATCAGGTAGAAATGACGGAGGTCGTGGAGACGATCTTTACTATGTAAGTCGTTTATTAAAGATGGCTGCCCCCATGTCATATTTCCATGTGCCCAGCTCAGTAGTCAAGAGAGGGCGCTATAACAAGTTATGATCAAGGCATAATCCTACACCTCCCCCCAAGTACAAATCTGTGTACTTTAAGATCAGGACATAAATGTGCATTAAAGTCTGTATTGTTCATTTATGCATTAAATTTAGTCTTTGAATGTGTAAACAATGTTCCGAAATCCTGTGACAACAGCTTTAAACTATAACTATGAATGTCAACCGCTAAACTATAACTACTAAACTAGAAACTGTTTTTTTTTTTTTTTTTTTTTTTTTTTTTACTAACTAGTGTAAACCGTTTTAGTTTTAGTCTATGATTGACTGCTTGGATTAAGTTTTTATAAATCCAGGCGATTAGGAGGCTTCACTAAACGTCCTGAACGTGTCATCAAAGCATGTGGTTGAGCACACGGTGGTGGTGACGGAGACGGAGAGGATGTCTGTGGTAGAGTCGGTGAAGACTTTGGAGCTGGGGTTGTCAAACCTGTCTGCTTATAGTCACATCGGGAGAAGAAAGAGACGGCAGTGTTGGCGGTTGGATCAGAGGGATTTGATTTGGTGTGTTAACCAATGCTGAGCGGTTGCGACGGACTGTACCACGGTCAGTTTTTATGATGTAGGATCGTGGCTAGCTCTGATGTCTTGCTTACGACTGTTCCGTGGCGGTCTTGATCTCTGATCCACACGGGGTCACCTGGTTGCAAGTACTGGCAACTCTCGAGCTCGGTGACGAAGATTGAAGTTGCGTTGTTGGTTGTCTCGGTAGACTTCTTCCTTCTGTTGGACTTTTTGATGAAGCTCGGGTTGGACTTTGGGGTGCAGATTCGATGGAAGAATTGGCAGTTGTGTGCGGAGTTTTCGTCCCATCAGCAACTCGCTTGGCGAAAGTCCATTTTGTAGGGGGGTTGCTCTGTACGTCAGAAGGGCTAAGTAGGGTTCCTCATTTTTTTTGAGTAGGCCTTTCACGGTGCGAACTGCTCGCTCGGCTTCGCCGTTTGCCTGAGGTGAGGGTACCTCGGTGAGCTAGTGGTGTGTACGAAACCGTAGGTCTTCGCAAACTGTCGGAATGAGTGTGCGCTGAACTATGGCCCGTTGTTAGATACCACCAAGTCTGGTATCCCGTGTACTGCGAAGATTTCTTTCAGAGCTCGGATCACAGTTTCTGCAGATTGGTTACTGGAGAGGGATTTGATCTCTATCCAGCGAGAGTAGTAGTCGATGACGATGAGGAAGATTTTTCCTTGGTATTCGAACAGATCCATGCCTAGTCTTTCCCAAGGACGGGATGGGAAAGATGCTGGCATAAGGGGCTCACGCTGTTCTGGTCGGTGTTTCGCGCAGGTTGAACACTTGGAAACCATATCCTCGATGCTTTTGGAGATACCTGGCCACCAAACAGATGTAGGCACCAGATGTAGGCTGCCTTGATGGATGCAGTCAAGCGTTTCAAATCTCATGACTCTGGGAATGACTATGCGGTCATCGTATAGAAGAAGATCGTTGACTACCGCAAGATGGCTTCGGCTCTCCCAGTACTGACGGAGTAATGGTGATTGTGGCATATATGCAGGCCAGCCGTGCAGGCAGTACTCCTTGATTTGTGCGCATTCTTCATCAGCCTTTTGGGCTTCTGCGATTTCGAGTATGCGTTGTGTACTCGCAGGGAGTGTAGTCATCGTGTGCGTAGCGAAACTTTCGACTTCTTCGATCAGCGTAGTGTCAGTTTTATCTGGTATACCGACAGGGGCCCGCGACAATGCGTCGGCAGTAGTCTGGTGCTTGCCTGGTACATACTGGACCGTTGGGCTAAATCTCATCAGACGTAGGCGAAAACGCAATATGCGTGGGGGCATCTTGGAGAGCTCCTTTGTTTGCAGAAGGGACACAAGTGGCTTGTGGTCTGTCTCAAGGGTGAAATGTAGCCCCAGGATGTAGTCGGAGAACTTCTCACAAGCCCATGTTGTAGCTAGTGCCTCTTTCTCAATTACTGCATATTGCATCTCTGTTTCGTTGAGAGATCGAGCGTGATGCGTAGCAAACTGGACGGCGTTTTCCATCGTCTTGGGTTTGAAGCAAAACGGACCCGATACCAGATGATGAAGCATCAGTGGTGACGAAGGTAGGATGTTTTGGGTCGTAGTGGGCTAGTATTTCAGATGATATGAGCATGTTCTTCACCCGTTGAAAAGATTTCTGTTGGGCATCATCCCAATACCAGGCCGTGTCCTTTCGTAACAGCTGGCGTAGTGGCTCAGTGATTACTGCCAACCCTGGGACGAATTTGCCGAGTTGGTTTACCATTCCCATGAATCGCTGTAGTTCTGTGATGTTGGACGGGACTGGGAATTCTGCGATGGCTGTAGTTTTGCCTTGGTCAGCATGCAGGCCTGCTGCGTCTATTACGTGACCCAAGAACTTGATTGTGCCCTTAGAGAATTCGCATTTGTCATTGAGGGTTAGGCCAGCTTCCTGAAGTCGCTGTAGGACTGCTCTCACACGCTGGTTATGTTCTACTTGGTTGGCGCCATGGATAAGGATGTCATCCATATGGCAGATGACACCTTTGAGGCCAACAAGTATACTGGACATAGTTCGCTGAAAAATCTCTGGAGCAGAACTGATGCCGAAGGGTAGCCGGTTGAAGCAGTAGCGACCCGAGGGCGTGATGAATGTGGTCAGCAGCCTGGACTCCTTCTAGGGGTATCTGCCAAAATCCACTTTTGGCGTCGAGTTTTGAGAAGAGTCGGCTCTGTCCGAGTTTAGCCAGACTTTCATCGACTGAGGACATGGGGTGAATCTCGCGTAGAACACTTTTGTTTAGTTGAGTAAGGTCAACACAAATGCGATATGAACCATTTGCTTTAGGCACGGTTACCATGGCTGAGCACCACGATGTTGGCGCGGTGACTGGAGAAATGACGCCTTGTTGCTGCATGGACTGAATCTCCTTTTCAACCTGTGGTAGTAGGGGGTGGGGGACTTTCCGTGGTGTATACAAGCATACTGGCTTAGCATCAGGACACAGCGTTATGTGGTATGGCGTCTGAAGTTTTCCCAGGCCAGTGAATAACCCAGGGAACTCTGCTCGGAAGTCAGGAGATGAGTTCTGCTTCACCTCGTTGACTCTTGTAATGAGGCCCAGATCGACACATGCTCGTTTGCTGAGTAACGAGCATCTCTGGTTCCGAATGACGTAAAGTCGGTCGGTGATCTCTTTCTGGTGATACCTTAGTGTTGCGGTCAGCATACCAGTCACTGGAAGTGGGGTACCACCTGGACCACGGAGGGACTGATTTGTCTTTTTGAGTTCTACTCCGGCGAGCCATGGTTCAGTGTCGCTGATGACTGAAACAGTTGCCCCGGTGTCAAGCTTGAAACGGGTGCGGTGTCCATTGACAGAGATGTGAGCACTCCAGTAGTCAGCGTTTCCGATGACTTCGCCGAGAAAGGGAAGGTCATCTTCATCAGTGTCTTCCACTTCGTGGACTTTTGTAGTGCTGCGTTTGGATGCAGGGGCACTCCGACAAACAGTCTTGAAGTGGCCTTGTTTCTTTTGCAGGGCAGTGTAGGCGTGAATGTCGTTGTCTGCCACACCATTGGCATGTTCCAGTGGCGAAATCTCGTCTGGGTTGTTTGAGCTGACCCTCTGGCTTTGGTGTGGGCGTTGCCGATTTTCTGTTGTTGACAAAGTCAATGTTAGCAGGCTTCGTGTCACCCCGAACAATGTCACGGCTTTCCTTTCGTGCCTCAGTCTGGCGACATAGTTGGACCGCTTTATCGAGTGTGAGGTCCGCTTTAGACTGCAGGGTGTCAGACAATTTGTCATCCAACACTCCAAAAACTATTCTGTCCCTGATGAGGCTGTCTTTTAGCTCAAGGTATTTACAGTTGTCAGCTAGTCTGTACAGATCTTGAATGAGGGCATCGACTGGTTCGCCTGGCGTTTGTTTACGTTTGTTGAACCGAGCTCTCTCCACGATCACATTTCGTCTGCCTTCATAATGTTTATTCAGGGCTTGTTTGATTTCATCATACGTTGCTGATTCCTCATCAATTCTGAGGGTAATCATGATATCGTCAGCGCATTCACCCATAGAGTACAGGAGTGTGCTCACCTGTTCCCTGTCTGGCTTTTTGTTGAGTCCGGAGGCGATCCGATATCGTTTAAACCGTTTGATCCATTTGGGCCACAATTCACATTGGTTTGGCCCGTTTCCACCATCAAACTTCCCAGGAAGGGGTAGCTGAGTCATAAGTTGAGTAGCCATGCCGTGGGTTTGTATTTTAAACCGCTGCCACCATGTAATATCAGGTAAAAATGACGGAGGTCGCGGAGACGATCTTTACTATGTAAGTCATATTTCCATGTGCCCAGCTCAGTAGTCAAGAGAGGGCGCTATAACAAGTTATGATCAAGGCATAATCCTACATTTTCCTGCTTTTGATATCTGTAAATGTGTATCCTACCTTTAAGTTCAGTTCACGAGATTTGTTTCTGAACTTGAAACAAAACCACTGATCTCTCGGGGTGCCCTCAATAAGCCCGTTTTCGGAGTATGGATGATTGATGAACTGCATAGACGGACAGCGCGCCCCAGGCAAATGAAAAACTCGGTCTTGGAGCAAGACTAGCCAAATCCTAGCTTGACGTCAATAGGCTGACGTCAATATTCGCGACTTTGGGGAAAGTCGTGAAATTTGTCGTGAATATTGGCGTCAATATTCACAATCTGCGTAGTCCCTTCAGGGCCACCATACGTCAGTGATACTGCATGCCTTGTAGCATCACTGCTGCTCTACCCAAGCGTAGCGCTCCCTTATCTGTATAAGAACGAGTACTGCTTTGCGAATACTCCCTGCTATTCATTAGGAAAATATAATAGATTGGGATCGGTACTGTTGTCAAACCATGCTAATTAAGTCTGCTCTCTCTCATTAAAAATGACATTTGATAAGAGTGCGCTCCGTGTGTGAACTGATTCGATTTATGATGAATATGGCTCTATGGTCAATGGTCCAGATATGACCGAAGTGGACTGAACGACAACACAATGATAAGGAGAAAGAAGCTCGGGCGAATGCTTGCGTTGGTGGCCTATGTGAGCACAGTAGGTTACTGTCTGTGCATGTACTTCATTCCCAGTTCACCTCAGAGTTTGGGACGTGCCGTGACCAAAAAACCGCCTACCAACACGTTCAGTGATGTTAGTCGACCTCGCCACAAGCCACTATACAGCGATGATGTCATCAATCCTCACCCTTACAGTTTCACCATAACTAACCCTTATCATTGTGAATACATGAACAACTCGGATGGTAGCCAACCCTTCCTCTTAATCCTCGTCAAAAGCGCACCGGGAGATGTCTACGATCGCCAGCAGATCCGCCGAACGTGGGGCGGTACTCAAACGGTTGCTGGCAGACTGACAAGCACCCTATTTTTACTCGGGCTCAACCGGGGCCCGCAGCCCAGTCGTTCCATTAGTGAGGAAAGTGCGCGCTACAACGACATCATCCAGGAGAATTTCCTAGACACTTACCAGAATCTTACTATCAAGAACATCATGGGAATGAAGTGGGTAGCAACTTACTGCCTCAAGGCTACCTACGTTGCCAGTGCCGACGCAGACGTCTTGCTAAATACATTTAATCTGGTCAGGCGGCTTGTGGGCAAACCACGCCATCGCTACGCCGAGGGAAGTTTGCGTAGAAACGTGGAGCCCATCCGGAAGACGAAACAGCACAACCACCTAAAGTGGCTGACATCCAAGGAGCTCTACCCAGAGGCCACCTACGCGCCTTTCTTCCCGGGTTCATGCTTCGTGATGTCCGGAGACGTGGCGGTCGACATATACTTGAAATCACCACACGTGCGCTTCCTGCCGTGGGACGATGTCTTCATTGGATTGGTCATGAAACGGATTGGAATCGAACCCCGCCACGGTAAAGGGTACGATCAGTACGTTAATTTAAGAAGTAAGAGTTCCATTAGGCAGGCTCTTGTGCGGGGGGTTGCTGTTCTCATACATCATCAGGTGGATGGTGTCGATGAGAAATTAGTCGAATTATGGAAAATGGCTGTTGCGATCATCACATAAAATTCTCATCACACGATAATTTATTATTCAATGAAAACATTGTGAAAATAACATAAAATAATGTTATGAAAACGTGTAAATTCATGGTAATTTAAAACATTTGTTGTATAACATTTTAATAATATTGTACAAATGTTTATGACACCTAATTGCGCTGGTGAACGACTGTATTCTAATAACATTTAAAAACAATTTTTTTTAATGTATACTAAATAATTTCAATGCCACAAAATAATTTCAATGTCTGTATCGCTATGTTTTAAGTTTTAATACATCATGTATAACATAAAGGTTTAAGGGAACGTATGTTATACATGTAGCATATTATTATACTGACTTATTCGACGTTTTGGGTTCGTAGATGCTGGAAAAATCAAGAAAACCAATCCTGTACTTGTAAGGGGCCATCCAAAGTTTTCAACATTTTTAAGGTCGTACAGAGAGTACTACTTTTGACGCTGGTCGGAGGACCATGTGTTGGATTTTGATGTTCTACACTCATTGGTATTGTAAACGTTGTGATAATAATGTTTTTGCATGGCAATATTTTTATGATGTTAAATACATGTACAATGTATAACGTTGTGATGATGTTGTGACAACGTTATAGTGTTACTTTGACCTCAATTTACATGTTGACTCCATTATATAGAATATATAGAATATATAATGGAGATCAATGGCACATATGAAGCGCGATATGTGGCAGAGAAACCCACCCCCCCCCCCCCCCCCCCCCCTCTTTTGTGTTGACTATTGTGTTCCCGGAATCTCAGGAATTCCTTTTAGGTTTCAAGGGGGGATGGGTTAGGTTACAATAGTGTTGAGTGCGTACAAAGTATAGGGATAAGAGGGGGGTACCCCTCTGCCACATATCGTGCTGGGTATACAATGGCATAAGTGGTCAGCTAGTCTGGTCTCAAAGTATGGGTTATAATAACAACACATATTGAAGAGACTGGGTACCATGCATAAGCTAAAACATGGCCGATCCATTACCAGCGGTCATCTCCCAACCCGGTCATTATCACGCAGTAATAACCGGGTCCTCGCACTGTTATTACCTAGGTAATAACCCGGCTTTCAAGAAGAAGCGAATATATATCCTCTGAACCAGCATTAATCAAGCAACATGTAAGTCAATGATTGGCCGAATGCAACAGTCCTACGGCAACTTGTAACAAGGACGCGTCAAATCTTGATACTGAGCGCTATAAATATACGCGTAGAACGTGCGTATCTATACGCGCGGCATTTTTCAAAATGCGCGTGTCGTCTGTTAACGCTAGCCGCGCGAGTTGCTATGCACGGTGGGCATTAGTCCAGATTATGGACGTGTTTTTTTGTCCTAAGGCCCGGTTTATAAGTGGTCCGTTAGGGCGCCCTCTCCAACAAAAGCGCGCCTTGAGATGTTTATGCCTGCATTACAAATAGCAGTTTGTATTTTTTTCTATGCTCGGGAAAATTCTATTTCAAATAATCAATTGTCAGCAGTAGAAAGTCTTGGAGTATAAAATGTAGGCCTAACAATAAAAGTGCAAACCTTATGTAAATATCCAAGATAAAACCAGATTCATTCAAATATTAAAAGGCAAAAATCCATGTACATCACTAACTACTATTACATCAAAAAAGGAATACAATTTGTACAACCTATCGATCAAAAGTGATTTGAAAAAAGTTAGTTTAAGCAGCCTCTATTTGAGGCCTCAAAACAAACCTAATCCTGGCATGATTTTAAAATTTGTAAAAACGTACTTCGAAAAAGCTATTATTGTTTTAGAATGGTACTGGTGGTAGGGGTTTCTAGTCACAGCAAAGGATCTAAAAGTGTTTTTATTTAACATTGGGATTTTCTTTTGCAGCTTTTTCTTTTGAAATATCTCCGCACTTATTTTGTAATTCTATTGTAGGTCCTCAATGTAATCCTTTGTTTAGTTTTATATTGAATGATTTGTAATTATGATGCCCTGTTTTAATCTGAATGTTTAACTTTCCATGTTATAACCTTTTTGCCAAATAAACCATTAGTAATAATACATGACAATTCTTTGCCCAAAAGTACATTATTTATTCTTGAAAGACGGACACAGCATATTAAAAGGGTGCATCTTAGATCAAATCTTAAAAAGACAATTACTGAGTCTCTTCCCGAAGTAAAAACAGATTTCGTTTTTAGCAATGCAAACAAATTATTTTGAATAAGGCATTGGCCCGACACTTACAACCCCCCCCCCCCCCCCCCCCCCACCCCCTCCCCCCCCCCCCCCCCCCCACACACACACACAAAAATAATAATATTAATAATAAAACAAATAACAGAAAAATGGTGCATGTTTCTTTATTGAAATATTTAAATTATGCCCACAAACAAAAACCTTTTCCAGAGGTTTACAGATTACGAGTTAAGGAGAAAATGTTGGTCGAGTGGATAAATGGCATTAATACATGTAAACAATGTACATTTATTCCTGGATACGGCTATTTTTCCCGTACGGTAGTGAAAGCAAGCGCAAAATAATATCGCTTCAGCCGTTTATTGTGCATGTGGCGATGTTTCCACCCATAGCCCGGTAACTCAACGAAATGTAACGAAGCATCACGAATGGCATAGAGTCGCCAGTCGAAGCCAGCCGAAGCCTCCCGAAGCCTCGGTGTTCCAAAACTTTAAGGCTTGTCGTGGAGCCTCATGAAGACGAAGCCTCATAAATTGAAGCCGGAGCCGAAGTCAAAGCCGAAGCCTGGAGGTTTGGAAAAGGGCCCTGGTCATAATAACAATACATATTGAAGAGACAGGGTACCATGCATAAGCTAAAATATGGCCCCTGAACATGAAAACAAAACACTGGAAATATCGCCGAAGGAAAAGTCACGAAATGTGGTGCATTTTCTCGTTAAAAAAAGTTATTTATTACACACTTGGCATCATTTACTTCAGCCATCTATAAGAATGCAACTAAATAGTTTTTTCTCTTCAAAATGAGAAACATTTATTTTTTTGAAATCCCTAGGACTTGTTTAAAAGTTTAAAGTTTAGTTTTGCATTCCTGACAGAACAAGGTTCCTGTAATGTACAGTAATATGTAAAGTACAAATATGTACATGTAATTGATGTAAAAAGAATCAATTGCAAAACTTTCTGCTTAAAAAGTGAAAATTGGTTCTATATGTAATTTTGTCTGCTTAACAGTTTTGATAACGCAAGTTATTTGTTTTAAAGGAGTAAACTGTTCCACATTTTGCTAATAAAATAGGCTCCAAGTCTTTGAACGGGAATCCTCATGGGCGTCAATCCTGGGGGAGACAGGGGGACACGTCCCCCCCATATTTTGAAGGGTGGGGGACACAATATCAAATGTCCCCCCATGTTTTTGAACTCGTGTATCTCATAATATAGTCCGGGAGCCCAGCCGAGTTTAATCATAATTTTGAGTGCAAAAGGTTTGAAGCGTGGGATAGGGGCCAGGGTGACTGGGACAACTGCAAAATGGGTTTTCTTAAGTTTGGCGAGTGGTGCGTTGGGAGGGGGGAGCCCCTGACAGACCCCCAAAAATTCGATTTATTCATAATCTTGAGTGCAAACATAATTTCTTCGAAATCGAAAGTTTGTCGTGTTTTAGGATTTGTATACTTAAACAAAATATAATTGGTGCTAAGTACATTTAAGAAGGTCTTTAATTAGTGCTAATTACACGTTTGATCATAATTTTGAGTGCAAGGATAAAACAAGTGTGTAGCTGACACCTGTCTGGAGTAAAATTCGCCACTTAAGAAAGTTTCAAGTGGTGCCATCCCTAATTAAGAAAGGGCCAAAGGTCATCATAAGTCATTAAACACTAATAATTATAACGTTGAGTGCAACTTGCATTTATGTGTATATCAACAGATTATCGTAGACCGATCACTGATCACAAGCTTAAGAACATGATATATAATGCAAAGTCTAATTAAGAAGGTATGTGATTAGTGCTAATTACACGTTTAATGTGTAGCTGACACCTTGCTGGAGCAAAATCCACCACTTAAAAAAGTTTCAAGTGGTGCAATCCCTAATTAAGAAAGGGTCAAAGGCCATTAAAACTAAAAGTTAATAAACACCGATAAATATAATGTTGAGTGCAACTTGCATTTCTATGTGGATCAACCGTTTATTATGGACCAATCACTGATTACACGGCGCAATGTCCGATCAAAATATCCGAATAATAAATGATTATAATAATAATTGAAATCATAAAACGAGCGTCAAAGTGTACATGTACTTTACCAAACGCAGGAATAAAACCCACCACATAAGAAATATTACAAACAGTCATGAAGTTGATTGCAATTGCCTGTACCCTCTCAAACACGAATGGGTGTAAATATGAAATACGTTAAAATTAGGGAATATGAGATCACTGGAGCTTATAATTTTAGGAACTTAACTTCTTAGTAGTTTTTAAGCTCAAACAAGGTTTGCATTAAAGTAGACAACAGTCAATACTGAGAACTTTATTGTAATGATATCATTAACATTGGGCGATGAGCTGCTTTGGAGTACGAAGTTACGTTACGTTGTGCCTTAGTACAGTGGCTCGATAGCGAAATTCCTAAACTTATACAGCAGCGCGATCGTGTAAACAAAATTGCAAAGCGCACAGGCTCACAAATCCATTGGGATTAATACAAAGACCTGTGGCACAATGTTAACTAATGCAATCCGCAGTAAAAAGAGTAAACACTCGCACATCCGCCTTAGAAAAAATCAAAAGCAATTCACCTATGATGTGGAAAACTCTGCAGGAGGTACTCCCTAATGAGCAGACAACTGAACTGTAACAAATTCGATTACTTAGTCCCCCAAAATGGTGAAATATTGACGATTCCGCCGAAATTTCCGACACGTTAAATAAACACGTTTTAACAATCGGCAGGCGTACTGCTGGTAATTACCCTTTGCGTGAACTTGAAATAGATGACAATACTACCTTTAAGTCAACATTGGATATTGTCTGCCTTGTACCAATAAGCATACATTTAGTTTTGGTGGCGTTTAATGCTATAGATTGTTTCTTACGTACCAGTTGTAAAAACTATAACAGCTGTGTTTAAGCTGCTTTCTATTATATTAATGTTTGAGGAGCCACACGTTAATGTGGAGTCATCAGCTTACATAAATAAGTTGCAGTTTGGGGATATACAAAATGGAAGATCACTAGTATAAACAATGAATACAAGTGGACCTATAGTATCGACCCCTGCAGAAAACCAGTGTTTACGGACAGGACATTTGATATTTACAGACTGACTACGATCACTTAGGTATGACTTTAATAAACCATGATTACAGAAGATGACATGTTCATCTTTTCTAGTTTCTCTAGTAAGATGCCATGATTAACACAATCAAATACTTTACTGAGATCTATAAACACACTGCCTGATCTGTGCCTGTAATTTCTCTATTCTCCATGGCCTCAAAACACTTGTTTCTTAAGTCGTGTAGGTGCTTTCAGTTGAGTGCAGGGGTCTAAATCCTGACTGGCAACTAGGAATCAGATTGTTTTCATCAAGGTATCTATATACCGATGTGTGCACCTATCTTTCAAAAATCTTAGAGATGATTAGCAGTATAGAAATAGGCCGATAGTTACCTGTACTACATTTACATCCTCCCTTGTTAATTGGTGTTACATGTACTAATGCATGTTTCCAATTTTAGGGTATCGCTCACATCTTATAGACATGTTAAAAATACAAGTTAAATATTTAATGATATAAGGTGAAGCCATTTTGATCATTTTAACACTTCATCCAGACCTGTTGCTTTCCCAACCGACATACCGGTAGATGATATTTGCTTTTGAACAAACTCTTCTGTAACATTAGGTACGGTACTATGCATTCTTTATCAAGAGAATAATTGATAGAGGCGTCAGTATTGTCATCTATTTCAAGTTCACACAAAGGGTAATTACCAGCAGTACGCTTGCCGATTGTTAAAATGTGTTTATTTAATGTGTCAGCAATGTCGGCGGAATCGTCAATATTTCACCATTTTGGGGGAAGTAATCGAATTTGTTACAGTTCAGTTGTCTGCTCATTAGGGAGTACCTCCTGCAGAGTTTTCCACATCATAGGTGAATTGCTTTCGATTTCTTCTAAGGCGGATGTGCGAGTGTTCACTCTTTTTACTGCGGATTGCATTAGTTAACATTGTGCCACAGGTCTTTGTATTAATCCCAATGGATTTGTGAGCCTGTGCGCTTTGCAATTTTGTTTACACGATCGCGCTGCTGCATAAGTTTAGGAATTTCGCTATCGAGCCACGCTGTACTAAGGCACAACGTAACGTAACTTCGTACTCCAAAGCAGCTCATCGCCCAATGTTAATGATATCATTACAATAAAGTTCTCAGTATTGACTGTTGTCTACTTTAATGCAAACCTTGTTTGAGCTTAAAAACTACTAAGAAGTTAAGTTCCTAAAATTATAAGCTCCGGTGATCTCATATTCCCTAATTTTAACGTATTTCATATTTACACCCATTCGTGTTTGAGAGGGTCCACCCCCTTGCAATCAACTTCATGACTGTTTGTAATATTTCTTATGTGGTGGGTTTTATTCCTGCGTTTGGTAAAGTACATGTACACTTTGACGCTCGTTTTATGATTTCAATTATTATTATAATCATTTATTATTCGGATATTTTGATCGGACACTGCGCCGTGTAATCAGTGATTGGTCCATAATAAACGGTTGATCCACATAGAAATGCAAGTTGCACTCAACATTATAATTATCGGTGTTTATTAACTTTTAGTTTAATGGCCTTTGACCCTTTCTTAATTAGGGATTGCACCACTTGAAACTTGTTTAAGTGGTGGATTTTGCTCCAGCAAGGTGTCAGCTACACATTAAACGTGTAATTAGCACTAATTACATACTGTGGCGAAAATCGCCAAGCCGCTTATTTATTGAGAGTTAACTGAATTAATATTATTGGCTAGCTTAATAATATCCCAATTCTAGAAACTTTGTTTATAAATGACTCTAGCCTAGCTGGAATCTTGAAGTGTATCTACATGTACATGTAATAACATTTGTTGAATTGTATGCTTTGATCTTGTTTCAGTCATAATTCCTCGGGGATGAACTTTCAGCTGTACTTACGCTGACTCCACGTAGTGTATGCCGTAATTTACTGAATGAACGTATTGCATGCTGTACGTACACACACATACATGTATATCGTACGTGCGTGCGAAACGACTGTGAGCCGCGCAAGTATGTACAGTATGTACTGTTGTGTTGTGTTGTACTGTTGTGTTGTGTTGTGTTGTCAGCTACCGGATACCGTAGACTGTTGTATTATCTGGCCAATCATCGCTGTTGTATGAGATGCGCGTTTCGCGCACATGTGGAGCGCGTCCGCATCGTGCCTATAAATTCCGCTGACTTCCGATTATTGGGGTTCTGTTCCATCGGAGCAGGCCGCGCAAGATCTCAAGACAAGACCTCAAGGCATATTTTAGAAAGCCCCCAACCGTGCCTAGATCTGCGCTATTGGGCTTTGTCGGAGAAAACCACATGGACATTTCTGTGTGTGTAAAATCCGACGCTAGTAATAAAGACTAAAAGAAAGTATAGTTTATACGCTGTAATGTTTTTGAGCTATATTCCTATTGTATAACAGCCGACAGAAATAGCGGCCATCGAATCCTTAAAGCTATATCCACGCTACCACTAAATAATCTCATGCCACAGCTTTATTGGAATATCTTTGTTTACATTAATAGAGGGCGCTGTTTTAAAGATGTTCAGCTCAGATGTACTCGAGAAGTTTCAATAAACTGAATTACCATTTTGATTGGTTGAAAGAATTACTCCCTCTTGTGGACATTATCTTTTATTGCTCCCCACATTTCCTCCAAGAATCCTGTCTCACTCATCTACACTTCATTAAAGATTCCGGCAGATAACTGGGACTTAATTTTACTTAGGGGTTAGCTCAGACTGACATTAGGCGACCCGGAATCGTTACAATACCTTCTTAATTAGACTTGCATTATATATTTAATTATTTATTCCATTTCTTTACCCAGGGTGTGCCCAAACAGTTTAAAACTGGTTTTCATTGGGGCCCTGCATACATCATCAAATAAAATAACAGTACATATTATAAATACAAGGATATTACAGGAATTCTAAACATTAATACTAATTCTGATTTACGAGATAGGCGAAAACCCGCCAAATAAAAAAACCTTTTAGGTGAAAAATAAGAAGGGGAAATTCCTATCCGGCTCCACATTATAGTGGCAACCAAGTTCTAACTCCGTAGATCAGCGCAATTGGCATAATATCTAACACTCAGATGGCATGTCGGAGCTCTGATTTAAATGTGCTTAATGAGTCCAATGTTCGCAATTGTTCGGGCAGATTATTCCAAATATTTGCACCACTCACAGCGAAACTTGTGGCGTAGCATTCTTTTTTGGCGAAAGGAACTTTCAGTGCCGTGTGGGTTGATTGCCTTGTTTCGCGAATTACTGTAAGTGGTTTGAAAATATTTGTCATGTACAAAGGAGTCATTTTGTTGATACTTTTGAAGACAAGAATAGCCTTTTTTGACTTGACTCTTTTTGAAAAAGGGGCCCAATTAAGACGAGCAAACATATCCTCTGAAGGGGTGAGGAAGGTACATTTAAGGATTATCCGCGCGGCTCTTTTGAGACATTTGTTTAACATATTATCGTAAGATATGTACCTTCCTCCCCACACAGTACAACAATACTCTAATGTTGGCATAACTAGACTTACAAATAGTGTGTGCAAGCTGTGCTGAGGAATATAATCACGGATTCTTCTTAGTATACCTAATTTAGACACCACATTTTTTCTTACGTATTCGACATGTGGGGCCCAACTTAATGCTTCATCAATAATTACACCCAAACATTTATAAGACTTCACATTTTCAATACGACTACCAGCAATGCATACATTTAAATTAACATTAGATATTTTCTGCCTAGTACCAATAAGCATGCATTTGGTTTTGGTGGCATTTAAAGCTAGCTTGTTTCTTCCGCACCAGTTGTGAAAACTAGTAAGAGCTGTATTTAAGCCACTTTCTATTATATTAATGTTGGAGGAGCTACACGTTAATGTGGAGTCATCTGCATACATAAATAAGTTGCAGTTTGGGGCAATACAAGATGGAAGATCACTAGTATAAACAATGAATAAAAGTGGACCTAGTATCGACCCCTGCGGAACACCAGTGTTTACGGACAGCACCTTTGATATGGTGCCGCCAATATTCACAGACTGACTACGTTCACTTAGGTACGACTTAAACCAATTTATTACAGAAGATGACATGTTCATCCTTTCTAGTTTCTTTAGTAAGATTTCATGATCAACACAATCAAATGCTTTACTGAGGTCTATAAACACACTGCCTGTAACTTGTCCATTCTCCATGGCCGCAAAACACTTGTTTGTTAAGTCATGTAGGGTGCTTTCAGTTGAGTGCAGGGGTCTAAATCCCGACTGGCAACTAGGAATCAGATTGTTTTCATCAAGATATCTATATACCGATGAGTGCACCCATCTTTCTAAAATCTTAGAGATAATTGGCAGTATAGAAATTGGACGATAGTTACCTGTACTACATTTATCTCCTCCCTTGTGAATTGGTGTTACTAAAGCATGTTTCCAATCTTTAGGGTATCGCTCACATCTTATAGACAGGTTAACAATATATCATGTTCTTAAGCTTGTGATCAGTGATCGGTCTACGATAATCTGTTGATATACACATAAATGCAAGTTGCACTCAACGTTATAATTATTAGTGTTTAATGACTTATGATGACCTTTGGCCCTTTCTTAATTAGGGATGGCACCACTTGAAACTTTCTTAAGTGGCGAATTTTACTCCAGACAGGTGTCAGCTACACATTGACACTTGTTTTATCCTTGCACTCAAAATTATGATTAAACGTGTAATTAGCACTAATTAAAGACCTTCTTAAATGTACTTAGCACCAATTATATTTTGTTTAAGTATACAAATCCTAAAACACGACAAACTTTCGACTTCGAAGAAATTATGTTTGCACTCAAGATTATGATTAAATCGAATTTTTGGGGGTCTGTCAGGGGCTCCCCCCTCCCAACGCACCACTCGCCAAACTTAAGAAAACCCATTTTGCAGTTGTCCCAGTCACCCTGGCCCCTATCCCACGCTTCAAACCTTTTGCACTCAAAATTATGATTAAACTCGGCTGGGCTCCCGGACTATATTATGAGATACACGAGTTCAAAAACATGGGGGGGACATTTGATATTGTGTCCCCCACCCTTCAAAATATGGGGGGGACGTGTCCCCCTGTCCCCCCCCCCCCCCCCCCCCCCCAGGATTGACGCCCATGATTCTAGGGCAATTAGGACCCATTTTTCAACGGTAATTTTGTCAAGTCTGCGCTGCCCTCAGATTGAAGCTCAAAAACCAGGAAGTTGATCCTATGCTATATTTACACAATCCCACCATTTCTTTCACCAAACGGCATCCTTTTTCAAAAGAAATTGTGGGGGGGGGGGGGGGGGGCACATTTCATGCTAATGAGCTGGCGGAGAAATTCTCCCTTCAATTATATTAGGGTGTAGTGCACCCTTTAGTACAGTGTGGAACAATTCGAGCGATTCACAATACCTAGAAGCTGCCGTTGGAGGCGCAAATCCTGCTATACCCGCAGTGCATCATGGGAGAAGGTCGGCATCGGTTTCAAAAACGGTATTCATTTTGCATGAACTCATCACATTACCAACACACTCTCGTAAAAGTTGGTACCTTAATCCTGTCTTAACTTATTCTTCATATTGGGGCTTGTGGTTTACAGACTGGCAGTTTTATGTGCGGTCAGGGAATTTCAGTCTTTCAACATTGGCTGGGTTATTGGAGGGTCAACTTCATGGTCAACCCCCTGGAGAAAAGGACCAGGGCAACCTCATTATAGCTAGCAAAGGGAACTGTACGTGTACTACGCAGCTACACACACGTACATGTACACTATGGACTTGGGCACAGAACAAAATAATGACTGAACTATAGGATTTTATACTGAAAGCAAGAATCTAATAATATGAACCAAAAAGTGGTAATACCAGAGAAATAAGATTACAATAAAATTTGGATCGAAAAACTATCACTGACCCCAGCTAAGTCAAATTACTAAATTTAACTTTTGTATAATACATTTGCATACTCAAATTAAGAAAATCAATCTTAATTCTCCAATTAAGTTCGTCACAATGAGAAATAGCTGATAAAGGAAAGTCTTTAAAGGGATCGTGTACGTTTGGTAATTACTCCAATAATGAATGGCAATAAAAACTTACTTGGTAAGAAGTACATCAGCTTTGGATAGTATAATGCAATTTTAGAAACTTTTCACTTTGAAGTACTGCGGTTATGGAAAAAGATATGACTTTTTATCCCAAACAAATTGAATCTGTGAAGCGTTACTGCAGTGACGTTTCTCAGACTGTGTATTCCAATGCAGATTATTCTTTCTGCGTGGACATAACCGCTCTAAATTTTCAGGAATAATCATCTCAAAATCGCTACCACCTTTTTAAATGAAATGTTGACAGGTTAGTTTTATGGTATATATCTATATAGGATTGAAACAAACAGTGGGGTTCCAATTACCAAACGTATACGATCCCTTTAACCAACGTGTTGGTTAAAGCGTAACCAATGCGTTGGTTGTCCGTCAACCAGTCATATTGGTTGAAGGTATCAACCAATCTATTGGTCATTCATAACCGATATGTTGGTTGTCCTTCAACCAGTCATCCATGATTGAATTTAGATTTGTCAGTGCAAACATAGTGAAAAATTCGCATTACATTTCATTCGTATTTAATAAACTGACGCGGAAGAAAATGTGGATGAATTTATGACATAACTGTGTATGGAGGTTGGTGTACACGACACCTTTTCCTGACTCTCATTACCAGCACGTTGTCGTGAAAGTTGGTACCTTAATATTTCTACACAAAACCCCCGACACCGGGGGTTTTGTGTACAAACCTTACCAGCTTGATCAGACGGTTATTTACGACCCCCATGACAGCGGCCAAGCCGCAAGCCTGGGAGATGACCTTTTCGGGCTTGGACTGCTGACCGCATTCTTATAATATTGCATATACTTATGGTGTACAATTTCTATGTACTGTACATGTATATTTACACTGTACAATTTACATGCGGCTGTAGAAACTATGCACACATGCAAGATTTTACTTTGTCAAGCTTAAAGGGATCGTACAGGTTTGGTAATTGGAACCCATTGTTTGTTTTAATCCTATATAGTTATAGATATATACCATAAAACTAACCTGTAAAAAAATCATTTCAAAAGGTGGTACCGATTTTGAGATATTGCCGAAAATCTGGAGCGGCTATGTCCACGCGGAAAGAATAATCTCCTTTGGAATACACGCTCTGAGAAACGTCACTGCAGTAACGCTTCTCAGATTCAAATTTTTGGGGACAAAAAGTGATATCTTTTTCCATCGAAGTGAAAAGTTTCTAAAAATGCATTATACTATCCAAAGCTGCTGTACTTCTTACCAAGTAAGTTTTTATTGCCATTAATTTTTGGAGTAATTACCAAACGTATACGATCCCTTTAAGGCATTGAGACTTCCCACCCGTGAAGTATATTGTTCATACAATCATAATGCATTGTTTGTGTATACACTTTTAAAGATGGACTACAACGGAATAATGATAAAGGCTGTGTTGCTGTTTTTTGTTCGAGAAATGTATAATGATTACTAATATATCATTAGTATTCAATAAATCTTGTTCCTTCATGCAAAAAACAACAAAATTGATCGGCGTTCTACGACCCAGAAAAACTCAGTTTCAGCAAAAGCCCTTAACTCATAAATAATTCATACTTTGTGTGTGACGTACTACCCATGAAAACGCATACATATGGTGGCCCTGAAGGGACTCCGCAGATCGCGAATATTGACGTCAAATTAGACGTCAATATTCGCGACTTTTGGGGAAAGTCGTGAATATCGACGTCAAATTTGACGTAAATATTCGCGACTTTTTTGGAAAGTCGTGAAATAATTGACGTCAAATTTGACGTCGATATTCGCGATCTGCGGAGTCCCTTCAGGGCCACCATGTATGCGTTTTCATGGGTAGTACGTCATCACTTTTCGCTGGTTTACAAGTCCGCTGGTACTATATCGTGGATTTCATTGTGGTTTTCAGTGGATCTTTGCCGGGAACCAGTACAGGGCGGGAAATTTCAAAATCGAAGAATCGAGGTCTAATTTTGTCGGTCAAATTGCAAAAAAATTATTTAGAGAAAAACATGACCATAACAATAAAGTGTTACCTGAACACAACATAAACAAGGTCCGATAATAAATTTAATGTGTGAGTTTTCGTTGTAGTCCATCTTTAATCATCCATCGATAAATGATGATTCGTGCAAACGTAACAAACAAATGTTCAAGAAACACATTTTGCTTTTAATATCCTTGTTAGAATTGATACACTATTAACAATTAACTGTTTTAGCGAGTAAACACTTTTCTTGCTATCAGTCTGTAAGTTTAGAAGCTATAGTGTGGCTAGGTACTCATGAGAAACTCTGATACGCAAAATATTAGCGAAATTCGGTCATTTTTGTAGGAGCTGGAGCAGTTTGAAGTTTTAGGGGGTTATGCGGCCAGAACCCCGGCCACCAATCTACCTAAAAATGGCCAAATACCCCTACAGAATGGTTCGATCTCAGCAAGTGAGGTATCGTTGGAAAAAGCACAAAATTCTCTATCCACCAATATGTCACTTGACATGCTTTCATGTGTTGACCCAAATCTGGGTCATTTAAGGTGACCTTGCCATTTGACCTCAATTATCTCAAAAGTATATGCTCCGGTTTTGATGTAGTCGTGAGATAGTTAACTGTACATAGCGCACACGAAAAATCAGCTTGGGCAATTACCAACTCCAGGAGAAAAATGACTTTAACTACATGTACCAACAAATGTGTAATATCACTCCTATGAATGCGGATACAGTATCAATTATCAACTATTATGCATGTATTTTTTAATTCGATCTCGGTATTTTCAATGCCCGCCTCGGTTTACCGAGATCGAGATACATGTACATGCATAATAGTTGATAATTGTGACTGTATCCGCATTCATAGGAGTGATGTTACACATTTCGTCACCGACACCACGAAGTAGCACTCATGTACACACAGCGAATAGTTTTGATTTGAAGATAAACGCGTTTGAATGTTTGCAAGTTATTATCCCGCAAATAAAATGTGAATTGAAAACCTGTTTGGGATTTATATAAAGTACTACATTAAAACGTCGTGAATGTGTTACTTATGTTTCCATGGGTTAATTAATTACGAATTAATTAAAGATTTAAGAAGAGTGTTACTTCGTGAAAACGAAATCTGCAGAAAATCCGTACAGTGCGCGTACACAAAGATATTATCAGTGCTACTTCGTGAAAACGAAAACTGCAGGAAAACCGTACAGTGCGCGCACATACAACTCAGTGCTACTTCGTGGAAACGAAATCTGCAGGAAATACGTATAGTGCGCGCACACAAGTGCTTGTGCTACTTCGTGAAAACGAAATCTTTGAATGCAACGTCGTTTTCAATAATGACCGTAGAGCGTCGTAATGCACTGATTGAGCGCGCGTACAATTCATGTACACTGTAAAATGTCCGTCTGGTGGTACATGTGCGTGTACCCCTGGGGACGAGAGTAAAGAGTCACTTCGTGGAACTACACAGACATGCAAAGTGCTCAGAATCGTTTTCACGAAGTAACACTATAGAGTTTTACTTCGTGAAAACGAACAATCCACCAAACCGCGTTATTTTACTTACACTCATTAACCTATTTACCATAATAATTAACTTTTTAAATTGTAGAATTTAAAATATAATAGTTTTTGTCTTACTAATAATGGTCGAGTGCTACTTCGTGGTGTCGGTGACGATTTGTTGGTCGTTAAAGTCATTTTTCTCCTGAAGTCGTGTGCGCCATGTATGGTTACTATCTCACGAATAAAAAAGGTGGATAGAGAATTTTGTGCTTTTTCCAACGATACCTCACTTGCTGAGATCAAACCATTCTGTAGGGGTATTTGGCCATTTTTAGGTAGATTGATGGGTTCTTGCGGCAAAACACCCTACAACTTCAAACTGCTCCAGCTCCTATACAAAAAATGACCGAATTTCGCTAACATTTTGCGTATCAGAGTTTCTCATGAGTACCTAGCCACACACCAAATTTCATCGAAATCGGAGGGGGTCGAGCAAAAAAGTGTGTGGAATGACGTGTAATGTGACCCATGTACTCTGGGCATAACTCATGTATGCATTTGTACACTAGGATACCTTTTTTGAAACAGATTCTCTCGGCAAAAGGTAGTTCATTAAACATACTCGAAGCAGTTAGATATGGACAACCAAGGATTAATCTGGCGGCTCTTTTTAACAGTCGGTTGAGCAAGTTATTATGTGCATTGTATCTGCCTCCCCAAACCGTACAGCAATTGTCCAAACTCGGTACATGTATTACAAAACTTTTAACCAAAGTATGCAGACTGCTTTTCGGGATGATGTGGCGAATTCTACTTAACATGCCTAGTTTAGAAGAAACTTTGTTTTTTATATAATCAATAATGAGGAGACCATGTTAGTGAATCGTCAATGATAACACCCAAACACTTGAATGACGTAACCTGTTCGACCTGATCGTTATTAATAACAATGTTAAGGTGGGTTGAAGCTACCTTGTGTTTAGAGCCGATGACCATAGACTTAGTTTTGGTAGCGTTAATTGTTAACCTATTTTGGGCAACCCAATCTTTAATATTTGCCATTGCTGTGTTAAGGCTACGTTCTATTTCATCTCGGCTGGAGGAGCTACATGTTATTGTGGAGTCGTCTGTGTACATGTGCATTTGGCAGTTTTCGGGAATGCATCGTGAGATATTTTGTGTAAATTATGAACAACAAAGGTCCCAAAATTGATCCTTATGGAACGCCAGTTCTGAGAGGTAGATCCCCAGAGTAGCGTTTTTTAATGCAAACTGATTGTTTGCGATCGGTTAAATATGACTTAAACCAAGTCATAACCGACGCAGACAAATTCATCAATTGTAGCTTCTCCAATAAAATATTACACTGCAAGAAAAAAAGGGTATTTTTTTGCCCAACTTTTACCCAACGTTGGTACAATAGTCAACATGCCCAGCTTTTGAGCGAAAACAGTTCCAACTACTGTTGGGCAAAAAATGTACCTAAAAGTTGGGTAATATTGCAGACAAAACAGTTGGATACTTTTAATCACCCATGAGTTGGGTAAATGTAAAGAACCAATTGTTGGTGAAACGTTGGTAACCAGTTGTTGGTTAGTGTTTTTCTCTCAATAATTGGGTAATATATTGTACAGATTTTCTCAAATTTAGGGCATATTTTTGACCAATTGTTGGTGTTTGCGGTACGCCTAAATAAGGGATAGCTTGAAAACGAGGCTTCTTTTTGTATATTTTATTGCAAACTTCATTATCAATCTGTAAAAATAAAACGTTCAAAAGCTGTTTACTTTCTCTTTCAAAAGACTAATATTGCAAGAACCCAATACAACATTGAAAGGACAAGACAAGTCTCATACAAACACAACAATGAAAAATGTCGTCTTAAAAGCAAATTTTCCCCATGTAATTTCGCAATCAACACGTTTTGGGGTTCTTAGACTTAAGACAGGTTTTCTTCAAACGTCTTACAAATAGAAAAAAGAGAGTAAACATCATGTTTCATTCCAAAGAACATTTTGCATTCTACCTCTCATCAGAACCAACTGCAATGTTATTTGAGGCTGCCTCAGGGTCGACTTGTTTTGTAGCATTAACGTGGGCAAACAAAGGTTCTTAGAAGCAGCAGGTTATTTGTTGCAAACATACGTCTGTAAGAAGGTCCAACCCCCTTGGATTAGTTGTTGTTGATACTCGCAATCGAGGGAAAAGTCCGGTTTTCAGCAAACATCTATGTCTTTTTTGACAGACATACGGTTGTGGATGGGCCTAGCTTCTCGATGAAAACGAAGACATTTGTGAGTCAAGACGCTTGTGGAAAAAGTAGTTGGATATCTTCTGTATCAAAAATAAACAATAAAAGAACTTTTAGTATACTATAGTTCACCACCAATCCTTGGGAAGAAAGTAACATGCATTCCAAACTCTTGGAGCACATGTCTTTATGTATTAAGAAAGAAAATGCCTTAGTTTGAGAGAACAGGAACAAATTGTTGGGAACACGAGAGCGTTTTAACCAACATTTTGGAAGAGCGAAATACTCACTGTCTGAGGAACATGTGAGATTATACCCAATCTTGGGAGGAAATAGGAGCACATGTTCCCAATATTTGGAAAGGAAAGGCCCAAACCATGTAAGTTCTATACGTGTTTTTTAATGTTAATATTTATGTCCCAAAATATTGGGGGTGGGTTATTCCTCACAAGTAATGATTTATGTGTTGCCAACTGGAGGATTAAGACTTTGGGACACCATAACACTGAGTTCATACGAAATAGTTCTATAGCATTTCAATGCGGTATTGTGTGGTAAGCACGTCACAACGTTAGCTGTACTCAGTACTGGGCAACTTTCAGTTCTGGTCCATACACATTCAAACAGGCACACTCGTTCCTGTATAATAATTTCTCTCTATAAACTATGACACATGTACAATTCTCACCTACACAAAACGTCCACCGAGGCGTTTATGCCTCGCTCTTCTATAACTTCGGCATTTGATAAAACGCCATTGCCTCTCAGTTGTTTGTTCATGGTCGGCTACTGCTGCAGGATATAGGCTGCATTATGTCTGGCCGACAAAATGGCGTGTGCACGACGATAACATTCCCAACAATTTGATAACGTCATACCGTAATGTCCATCTGTTGAGATTGTTACTCCACTTTCTACCCAACAATTCGTGGTTGGATCAAAGAAAATAATAATACAACATAGTTGGGCAATGTTTGCCCAGCTAACATGACTAACTACGTTGTCGATGTTTTTGCTTACCCAACTATCAAATGTACTCAATAGTTGAACAACATTTCACCAACAATTGGCTGATTGAGTTTACCCAGTACTATTTTGCCCAGTTTTTTAACAGTGTATGATCTACTGAATCAAAAGCCTTGCTCAGATCAATAAAAACAGTGCCAGTGATTTTCCCGTGCTCTACTGCACGGAGACAATTATCAATTAATCCATGCAGAATGGTTTATGTTGAATGCAGGGGTCTGAAACCTGATTGGCAAGGGGAGATCAAACGGTTTTCATCAAGGTAGGAATACAGGTCGTGCACGGCCCTCTCCATAATTTTTGAGACAATCGGAAGAATGGAAATTGGCCGATACTAGTTATTAACACAACCTTTGTCCCCACCTTTATGTATTGGAATTACAGAAGCATGTTTCCAAGCATTAGGGTATTGACCACTTCTTATTGAGAAATTTAATATATACGTTAACGAGTTAACTACATATGGACAAGCAACCTTTAGGATCTTTACACTTAGGCCTACGCCATCAAGGCCTGTTGCTTTTCCCACTGCCATCGAGTCGATCTGTTTTTGTACAAAAGCTTCATGCAGTGACCTCGAACACGAAAGCCGAGTTTACACGAAAGCCGGTCCCATATCCAGTGATGCTCGGGATAACAAAGGACTTTACATCAATGCAGCTTTACAATGCAATACAACCAACTTCCGTCGAAAGATGCAAACAATTGCCCTTTTTGAATAAAATTGAATAACAAGTTTCGCACCACGAGTTCTGGAAAGCGTAAACATCTTTTCATCATTGTCACAGCAGAGGTTGATTGCTTTTCGGTCAAGGGTGGCGCCACACGGTCTAGTCAGATCACAGCCCACGCAAAAGTGTTTTCTTGCCGCTCAGATCAAAGCGCGTAAAAGCCATGATTGCACTGTCCCCATTGGTCAAATCCCCAAACGACCTGGTTGGTTGACCAATAATTTTGACCATTCATGCATTGTTATACTAAACTCAAGGGCGCTTTCGCATGTCGGGTCCCCTGCTCCACACAGGCTTATACGTAGGGTAAACGCGGAGTAAAGTCGCCCGACTTTAACATGTGCCTGCCTGGCCCATGCCCAAAGATTTATTGTGAACAATATTGGCCCAACACGTGCATCAACGGTACGTCAATGTTCATTTTTTTCGACTGCTTTTTCATTTTCAATACAATTTTTGTCATTGGATGATAAAAATTAAGGTAAATAACAATTTTTATCAACTACAAAAGACAAGATGTTAAGATTGGATGCCAAAAACTCTTTATTTTTCGCATGAAAAAATTGTTACCCCCTATTTTGAAAATGGACGTTATCACAGCGTTTCGCAATCGCAGCCTCGAAGGGCCCCCCTCCGTCCCCCCCCCCCCCCCCCCCCCCGGCATGAACCATATGTACTGACGGTTTGTGTACAAACCAGAGTGCATGTACTCGAGCGTGTATCTACACTGTGTAGGATAACTAGTGTTAAAGAATACATTCGCGATCCTTATATCTCTCAAAATAGTTCTTTTTTTTATTTCTTGTAAACGATAAGTTAGGCCCTATACTATTTCTGGTCCTAGTTAACGATGCTGCTATTGGAAGCCATAAACGTTGGAAATATGTGGACGACCTGACCCTCGGGGATATAGTTAATTATGGTGAAAATGCTCAACTTCAATCCCATCTTGATGATCTCTCAGAATGGTCCAAAGCTAACGATGTTCTCCCCAAACCTGCTAAATGTCAAGTAATGAAGATCAGTTTCCTACGACGAGTTACACCTAACCCCATGTTTACTCTTAATGACATATCCCTAAACAAGGTTAATCATATGAAACTGTTGGGAGTCGCGATTCAGAGTGATCTCAAATGGGACATTCATGTTGCTGATATTGTCTCTAGAGCCTCTAGAAAATTATTTACCTTATGTATTTTAAAAAAATATGACGCCCCCTTGACTGACTTAGTTTCCGTCTTTACATGCTACATTAGACCAGTTTTAGAGTATGCCAGCCAAGTCTGGCATACCTCGATAAGTAAACAACTGGCTAATAGAATTGAGAATGTACAAAAACGTGCTTGTCGCATTATGTTAGGCTATCATCGATATCATAGTTACTCCAATGCTTTGGAAGTTCTAGGTATGTCTAGCCTTGAAACTAGGAGAGACACCTTACTGTATAACTTTGGCACTAAACTATTACATTCCAACAGATTTAGAAATATGCTCCCCCCCTCTTAAATTGAATAACACAACTCACCAGAATACTCAGAAACAGTTCCACGTCTACGCTTGTTATACCCAAGTGCAAAACTGATAGATACATGAAGTCCACAATTCCTGTTTTAGCTAAACTTTTGTAATTCTTAATTGTTTACAATATAGGTGCAAGTGAGTACTTTGTGTAATTTTATACTTCCACTCTTTTTAACTGCTATGTAACAATTTTTAATTCTTGTAAAGTGTAAACGTGGTCACTTCAGCTACTCTTCTGTGGCTGCCTACCTCGTGTTTTAATACGAATAAACCAGAATAATAATAATAATAATAAGGCTACACGTACTTCATTTGTTAATACAATTGCTGTTTTAAAGACCCTTACAATTTTAAATGTGGTATCCAATCTCAAGAATATTCATTTTATCGTTGCAATACATTGCAAACCAAACGAACGCGCGCTGCATGCGTACTGACTGATTACACAAGGGACTTCACATCCTGGCCTACAGCAACCACAGCTGTCTTTATACAACAATCAGCTTGTTTATATCTACCAATACTGTTGATGTTAATTTACCAGTCACCACATGCAGTGAACACACACATACCATATATTGGATAACCCATCAAAGGCTTCAAGGATATGAAGTTGTAAGGAGTTGATGCAAACTGCAAAGTTTGTAGTTGGACATACATTTATTATACACATGTAATGAGTACAAATCTTGGGGCGTCTTCAGTCTCCGCAGATTAACTTTGGTCTTATTTAATTTAATGTCGTAATGCAGTAAAGCAGATTTGAAAATAAATTCAATTTAAATTGATATTAGTGACTAAAACAAATAGATAAAAAAAACATGAATGGGATAGGGGTAATTGCCTTCGAGTGGCAGAAATGTTTCATAGCAATAATCTTTTACAGCGCAGAGTTTAGTTTCTTACGAGGAACCGCAAATATATATTTTTTTTAAATCTTAAAAAAAAGGGGAAATTTGGGCCACGTCGATAATATTTTATCAGTCTAGATTTTATAATTAGGAACAATCTTGCAGAGTAAAACATCAGGAATTGGTGTAAAGCATGACTAGTTTAAATGAAAGGACGTAAACCTTTATATTACGTTTGGGAAGTGTGTGAACGCAGTACTATTCACATAGCTGGTAAAATACAAAGGTATCACCGGAGCCGAGCGGTAATAAATAGTCGCCTCTTTGAAAAAAGTCGAATAATAAAGCGACTACAACCGCCCGCCGTAAGCATAAATAACTGCCATCGTCATGGTCGAGGTTCATTGCTTTTCAGTTCAAGCAGTTTAATTCACCTACTGTGATTATAATAGATGTCGTAGGCGTGTGTCCCTGACAACACAAAGGACCTGTGATTCATCTTAAAACTTACAACTGTAATTTCCCTACAGATATCTGCCTTTGATCATGGTTTGCTATACGTTACTTTGTTATCAGAATTATTTCTTTTGATAGAAATTCAAGGATACAACCAGAAAAAAAGTGCAACTTGTTTCCTTTGTACTGCCAGCAACAGTTCAATTGCCACTACAGTTATTTGGTGAACAATTCAGAATAGATAAATGGATTTTTTACAAGTAGTTTTCATTCTAGGGACCTTTTTCTGGAACCTACTAATTATTTAGACTTCTATGCTATACAGTACGTTATGAAAAGGAATGAACAATTGTTAAGAATCAATAACAAATATGTATTTGACTTCACGGGTGGGATAAGTCTCAATGCTTGAAGCTTGACAAAGTACATCTTGCATATGTGCATAGTTTCTACAACCACATGTAAATTGTACAAGTACATAGAATTTGTACACCTTATAAGTACATGTACATGTACATGTATATATGCAATAATATTGTAAGACTGTGGTCATGCAGTCGGAGCTGGAAAAGGCATCTCCCAGGCTTGCGGCTTGGCCGCTGTCATGGGGGTCGTAAATAACCGTCTGATCAAGCTGATAAGGTGTGTACACAAAACCCCTGGTGTCGGGGGTTTTGTGTAGAAATATTAAGGTACCAACTTTCACGACAACGTGCTGGTAATGAGTTTTTACGTCTTTTTGGACGCGCACGATTAAAGTTTTTTTTTCTTTCTGCAAATAACAAGGTTTTAATTAACGACGCTGCCGGATACATTTTCGTTTGTGTTAAACCTCGCGTAAACAATGAAGAATAGATATTTCACTACAGTATGATATACGGAAGAGGGTCGACCGCAAAGTTTAAAAGTGGCTCATTTGAGTCGAACGCTTGGTGGCGCACTGCATTGTGAATCGCCCGAATTGGGGGGACAAAATTACGATCGCGCGCGCCCTTTCTGGCGCTAGAGGGCGCGAGCATGCGGCATCAGTGATCGCGCAGGCGCATTGTGAACTTTGAAGGGCAACGTCGCGCGAAGCATGGTCAATGTGGGCCTGATTTAACATTAATTACTGTTTCCATCGAGATGTTTTGGTCAGACTACTCCAGTAACTATGGAGGAAACGACCCGAGCGAGATGGGTGAGCTTGACGGCAATGTAAACCCCGGAGCCGGTCCATCGACTACCCATTCGGATGTTTTGGTTCGTGATGCTCTGGATTTTGCCACCAAAGCGACACAATGCGACCAAGCAGGGCAGTATCAAACTGCCATATTCTACTACGCTGTATGTATTTTATTTATTTGAGGATTGTGTAGTTATAGTCCGAGTAATGCACCTATCAATTGTATGACGCACCCTCAGACCCCCGGGGTATGACGCACCCTCAGACCCCCGGGGGATGTGCGTCAATGTTAACAGTGAGGCCAGATTTTGGAGTCGCATGACGCACCCGTTCGTCATATCCTTGACGCACCATTCTTGGAAAACAATGACGCACACAAATCACGACGGACAAAAGTCGCGACATGAAGCGGGGCATCGCGCTGTGTGTATGCACGCATGTCGGGCGTGTGGCCGCACCGCGACAGTGGTGAATGAAAGAACGGCTTTTACTTTGGTTTTCTGCTATGGCATGCTACGGTAAATAACCACAGCCGTACCGTATAAACTCAAATTTTCCAGGAACGCTTTACTTTTGGATCGTTACCAGCACATGAGCAATCACAAACGTTCATGTACCGCGCGATGCGCGATGCGCGCCATCAAAGGGGTTTTCCAATGCTGCACATGAGTCACCCCTCTAGTCTGCATGCAGGCGCTTTGTCTCGCAAGCACCCTGAAGTACCGCCAGGCATTATACACCCATTCATAACCCGACTGGAGTGTAAGCCTATGGAACGTAGTGAGAATTTAAACTGTATACCTGACTAGTAACGATAAGCATACATGGAAAGTAATGTGTGCGACAAATTCTCCCTTGTCGTTTTGCTGAGGGGAAGTTGGCCGCGATCGAACTTGGGAAATCACATGCGGCTAAGTAAGCAAAGCAGCTGCATTGACGCTGTGTTATTCTCAATGTTATTCTTCCATTACATAGCCGAGAATTCGGATGCAACTGGTACCTTTTCTGTGAGATATTTTACGTGCTTGTCCCAACTAGGAAGGGCTCACGCACGCAATATCTCGTGTTCTTGTAAAAAGGACGACGCGTTGTAGGCCACCTAGACTTCCACATTTCGCGATGGGAAAACTATCGCTGTTACTTGTTAGTGTAAAAGTTGTTTGCAGTCGGCGATTCTGACTAACAATGATCAGAAGTCGATATGGTACAATTTATTTTTACTCAACAAGCACAGTTTATTCGCCGCATTGACGCATGGCAATGGTTCGAAACAGACGCACCTCGACACACCACGACGTGTTCGTGACGCACCTACATAAATTGCACTTTACGCACCCCCATCGTCCAATTTTGACTTAACATTATGGAGACATGACGCACCTCCCCCGGGGGTCCAAGGGTGCGTTATACAATTGATAGGTGCATAACTTGGACCCCAAAATCACCACCTTTTTCAACATTTGGACATGGTCGGGTGCAGGGTTGTCACCTAGATCCGCGGCCTGAGGGAGGGGTATAAGGGGAGGGGGTGTCCCCCTCCCCTTTTGAAAATTTTTCAAATCCTGATGGTGCCTAGTCCGAGTAACTTGGACCCAAAAATCACCTTTTTCAACATTTGGACATGGTCTGGTGATATTAGGGTCCGAGCAAGCCCGGTTGGACTCGTTGTTCGTTGCATGAGCGCGCGACTCCGGTCGCATAGTCAGCGGCTGTTACCTGTTTCGTGCACTGTGCTGTAGGGGATGGGTGCATGGTCCACTACAGCACAGTGCACGAAACAGGTAACAGCTGCTGACTATGCGACCGGAGTCGCGCGCTCATGCGCGCGACGTTGTTGTCAACAAGAATGACGTCATGAGTTTGCTCAACAATGGCTACGTGCATTTGAATCGGCGAACATTGCTCCACATTTTGAGGCCTGATTTTCTCACTTTTTGGAAAGGTAAGAACACACCGATAGTGTTAGTGTCTTCATTGATCCTTAGTGCCTACTGGGGACTAGCAGCATTTTTGTAAGTGGCCGTTTTAAGTGACATTTTGGGGGAAAAGTGTGGGAGGTCACAGGGGATCGATGTGCAGACATTTCGAACAACGAGTCCAACCGGGCTTGCTCGGACCCTAATATCACCAGACCATGTCCAAATGTTGAAAAAGGTGATTTTTGGGTCCAAGTTACTCGGACTAGATGGTGCCTACATGCAAAATGGTGGCAGTTAGAAAGGGTTTTGACACTCAAGATTCTTCTGAGATACCTTTGTTTTTTTCATGTGGATCACTGAATATTCCTGGGATTTTTTTTGTATTTAGACTAGAGCCCCTCATCACTCACCCCAGTGTTAATGTCCCATGAACTAATAAAGTACCAGGAATAAGTAACAAATAATTGAAGAAAATTGTCTAATTTGCCCGGAACGAATTCCAACCACGACCGCTTTCCTTTCCATGCGGTCTTGAAACCATCGGCACGTTTCTGCTTCTTGTTTTTAGCTTGCGATAATGCAGCGGTCGTTCCTTCATTCCCCGCACCACGTCCATCTTGAGATTCAACAACATGATCCTCGCGAACAAGAATAAAATCATCGTCAACAGCAGAATCACCTTCAGTTGAAGTATTCCTATCACCACTGTTATTCTCTTCAATCCTCCTCTTAGTAGTCTTACTCGCAGATTTTCCAAAGAAGAATTCCAATTTTTGTTGTGCCATGCTGAATTTCGTTGCAAAACTTTCCGCGAAAACTTTTAATTAACTTTAATATGCCACGATATCGCCCGAGGCGGCTGTGAAAAACAGAATCAGTGCGAAAATGTGTAATTCAGTGTAGGGACCTGTAGCCAGTCTATACATGAGAGTAGTCTGGTGCCGTGTTTTTAGTAGTAAACAACTCGACTACTTTGATATGGTTGCCATGCCACGTTCGGTTCTCCACTGCAGGTAAGTACTTCGGTGCGCAATGCGTGGCAACCCATGGCAAGCAGCATTATGAAAACCAGTGTGCGGGAGCGCGCGCGCGCGTACGCTACGTACAATTTTACTTTCATAATGGGTCACAACGTTAACGTTAACACTTTTGAATACATAGTATAATTAAAATGGAAAGGGGCACGACGGCCAAGTGGCCGTAAGGTACGTGTTTTTTTGAAGGGGCTTCACGGCAATTGGCTGGGGCATCGCGGCAATGGCCGCTGGTGGCCGCTGTTAAGGTTGAGGCCTGAGTTAGGGTAAGAAATTTGAGCCGGGCGGTAAGGCTGAACTTGACCTTGAGTACCGGGTGAAAATTTTGGGAGCTGGGTAGCACCGCCCGGCCCCGCCCGGCGTGGTGACAACCCTGGTCGGGTGATATTCACCCGACCATGTCAAAATGTTGAAAAGGGTGATTTTTGGGTCCAAGTTCTGAATCTGAATTATATAGTCGGCAAAGCATCCTTCCAGAAACATCACACCAACTTTTTGATTCGGTAGGCAATGCGTGTGGAGGAGAACGTCTAATTTAGTTTCAACTTTTGTCTAAAAAACTTGAAAAGTTGATCTCTGAATTCAGAGTGAGTTTTTCTCTTGACATTGGTCAATGATTTGTTTAGGGAGGTTGTTCCAGTCTTTAATTGTTCTAGGAAAAAAACTGTTTTCATAAATTCTGGTTCTGGTACGAAGCTGCTTTAATTTCTGTTTGTGGCCTCTGGACGGACGATTACTAGGGGTCAAGTATGCTTCAGAGGAGATGTCCACTGCTTTGTTGAGGATTTTGTACATCATGGTTATTCTACTGATTTTCCTTCGTTCTTCAAGTGTCAACCATCCTTGTTTTTCCAGCAAGGTTGTTACTGTTCCTGGTGTTGTACTGTAGTTGTTATGGACGAATCGAATGGCTTGCCTTTGTATTTGTTCCAAACGGTAGATGTCAGATTTTAGATGGGGATCCCAAGCAGGTGATGCATAATCTAGAATGGGTCGAACCAGCATTGTGTAGGCTGTTTCTTTGATCGAAGCACTACAATTCCACAAGTTACATTTGATCATGCCCAACACTTTTTGAGATTTTTTGGATACATCTGACACATGTTTGCTGCAAGACATACTATTGGAGATGGTGACCCCAAGATATTTTTGGGAGTCTACGCTCGGTAGGATTTGCCCACAAAAGCTGTAGGTAGTTTTGTGGGGTTTTCGGGTTCCTATTGATAATGTAGTACACTTGTTAGGGTTGAATTTCATCTTCCATGTGGATTGCCAAAGTTCCAATTTTTTGAGATCTTGTTGAAGAACATGTTTATTTGTATTGTAGATGAGGCAGTCGTCTGCAAAAAGCCGAACTGTTGATGAAACATTTGCGGGGAGATCATTTATAAATATCAGGAAGAGTAATGGCCCAATAACTGATCCTTGGGGTACGCCGGATGCAACTTGTATCGACTCTGATGTTTGCCCTTCAACAACGACTTTTTGTGTCCGTCCTGTCAAAAAGTTTGTTATCCATTTATGCAGTGATCCGGTAATTCCATAGTGGAGCAGTTTATTTAGTAGGAGTTTATGCGGTACTTTATCAAATGCTTTGGAAAAGTCCAAGACTGCTGCATCAACGGTTGCCTTGTTGTCAACTTGTTGAATGATGTCGTGAAGTGTTATAATCAGTTGGGTTTCTGTAGATCGTCTGGCTCTAAATCCATGCTGGTTGTCAGTTAGAATATTGTATTTCTCCAGATGCTTCATAATGTGACTGGCTATATAGTGTCTTGCAGGTTACTGATGTTAGTGATATCGGCCGATAGTTTGAGGGATCTGATTTTATTCCGTTCTTAAAGACAGCAGTCACATTTGCAGTCTTCCAAGATGTGGGTACATCACCGCTATTAACTGATGTCTGAAAGATGTCCCTAAGAATGGGTGCCAGTGGAGTTGCTAGGAGTTTGAGTAGCCATGGAGGTACAAAATATATATTGTCAGGACTTGGGGCTTTAGATGGTACTAGTTCATCTAAAAGCTTTTCTACTGCCTTTGTTGTAATTTCAAGATTTGTGATGTCATCACAAGGATCACCATCTAAAGTTGCACGAGAGTCAACATGGTCTTGAGTGAAAACACTTTCAAAACATTTGTTCAATATGTCTGCTTTGACTTTACTGTCACTAATGATGATATCACCCTGTTTTAAATCTGCAATACCAAGATTATCCTTCTGGAAGCTCTTGATGTAAGACCAAAATGCTTTTGGAATAGACTTGAAGTTTTCTTGCAGGTACTTACTGATGTATGACTGCCTGGCTATTCGCAAGCGTTTCTTCATGTTTTTCCGAGCTTGCCTGAAGACCTCCCAGTCATGATCTTGACCCGTTTTCTTTGCTTTGTTGTACAATCTGCGTTTCTTCTTATATTCCTTTTTGAGTGAGTTGTTGAACCAAGGGACATTGTGCCTGCTCGATGAATACTTATGTGGCACATGCAGACATGCTTATCTTTGAGTTCTCCCAATTTCTGGCTGATGAGCATCAATTTATCTTCCGTCGATTTTTCCTCAGACAGACTTCTGTACTGTTGTTTAAAATTATTTAGGTCATTAACAAGCCCTTCTGCATTAGCCTTGTGTCTCAGGAAAACTTTCTTTTTCGGCAACTTTTTTCTTTTTGAGTCCAGTTTAAGATCAATTTTCACAATGTCGTGATCCGAAATACCACCGACAACTTCGACTTTGCCAATACTACTTGGGTTATTTGTAAACACCAGATCCAGTATGTTTCGCGTGTTCCCCTGGGTTCGCGTTGGTTCCCTAACACACTGTTTCAAACCAAACTCTGTGGTTAAATCAATAAGCTTTTCCCCTGCAGTCTTGCTGTATCCCTGTATGCTGCAGACTGTCCCGTCATCCCAGTTTATGTTAGGAAGGTTGAAGTCACCCAGGAGCCAGGACAAAAACAGCATTTGAGTTGAGCTTGGACTTGAGAGCAGCAATTGATTTTTGAGTTCCTCTATCTGTAAGCCGTGTTGATCATCAGGTGACCTATAAAAGGTTCCAATGAGGATAGGTTTGTTGTTGCTTTGTTTTATTTCAGTCCAGTTACTCGGACTAAAGATAACTTAACTTCACTAGTCCAAGTAACTTGGAGTGGACCCCAAAATCATAAGAAAAGAAAAAGGTTAAGTTCGATTGCCCGATCGACAGCTAGTACTTACGTACAAAAATGTATGTGGTGCCTTAGACCGAGTTACTGGCCTCTAGTTATCGCTTTTTTAACATTTGGGCATTATCTTGCGCTAGTACTATGAGGCCGAGCCAGAAGAATATTGAAATCGGATCAGCTCTTAAATGTGGTTCAAAATGTCGCCCAAATCCACACAAATACTTAACAAAATACCTCTAAATCGTCTAAATAACCTTCCATATGTGTCCAAGCAGGACTGGACGGGCTTCGGGGTACTCACGATAAATTCTTGACCTGCAAATCAAGGAAATTCGACGCCAGTTTTCCAGCGCGTACTTAACTTTTGCATGGCTGCCATTTTTGTGATGAGCAAACCGAGCATTGTGGGTAGCCTGTGACGTCACTGCCAAAGTGCATGCCGACCGTACCACTATACGCGGAGGTACTCTGCGATGTCGCAGGTCAGTGTATCGCATGCGCGACGCGATACTCCAACCTGTTACATCGGAGAGCACCCCCGCGTATAGTGATACGGTCGGCATGCACTTTGGCAGTGACGTCACAGGCATGTATCACAAAAATGGCAGCCATGCAAAATTTCAGTACGCGCTGGAAAACTGGTGTCGAATTTCCTTGATTTGCAGGTCAAGAATTGATCGTGAGTACCCCCAAGCCAGTTAAGTTCTGGCATGGTGAGTTGTTAAAGTACTCACAAAAAATGTGTTTGGACGTGTATACTGTGCAGCGGTATTGGAGTAATTTTGTGCAGTTTGTGCATGGTTTCTATTGTTTAACGGCAGTTAACCTGTAAAAATCCCTTCTATCTATTGGGCTCCGCCCTACTGCCGTCGGGAGCCCTATAGTTCTAGGGGTAATCCATGGTTACACAGTAATTTGTATAGTAATAGTACTCGCATTGAATGACAATTTGATCGGGACCCCGTCCATTCAAAATTAATAAATAGGTTTACATCACTAAGATTTCAAAAAATTGGTGGGGAGGGGAATTTATATTTTATATTTTTTGTTTTTTACTTTCCTTCATATCCAAGGTGAAAGGCGCATGCTCATAGAAGGGAGAAACATGAGATACATTTGAGCGACAATTTTAGTGACTAGCGGTTGGCACATAGACCTACATGTATGTACGATCCTAGACAGTCATGTCGCCTTGCGGTGACTTGCCTAGGTTTGCTGTTGGCATAACAAAATAATCTGGTTCATGTCATGAACAAAGTAGATTTTATGCTTTTTTATGGTAGCGGCCGACCCTGAGAATGACTGAAACCGCAAGGTGCTTTTCCCGCCAAAATACATCGTCAATCACTCGGACAGTTTTATACATGTGAATATTAAATTGAAATAAATTGAAATTGAATTGTATACGTAGCGATCGTTTACTGTTCATTTATTTAATAGTATCAATACAGTGTGGCTTGAACACATTGGAATGATATAGTGGAAGGAATAGGGCCTACATCTGACATCGTAAGCCACCTGTCCAGCGTGCAGCGACTTGCCCTGTTTCCGACGATCTTTGCAAAGCGCGCTATTGCATGCCGTCAGCCACGTGATGCGACTTTTCTGAAGGCGGGTTTTGATGAAGCGATCGCGTACGTCTTCCTACAAGCACTGCATGGCGCGCGCAGTTGTTATCAACGATCTTAGACCATCGATTGCATGCACAGAAGTAGAAAAAACACAGTTTTAGAAAATATATAAAATATAAAAAAATATCGGGACGGAGCTAAAAATCGGGACGGATGGCGATGTAGACCTTTTAATTAATTTTAAAAGGCCTAAACTCAACATGCTCAATGGAATTTAAATTAGGCTTTTTTTATTTGGGCTTGAATTCCATTTTCTCAAAACATTATTTTCCTAAAAAGTATGTCATGCTGGTCTACAGTCTTCTTAGACTCTTGGAGAATATTTATGGACCATCTCATCTGACCATAAACAAATCTTAGTTTTTACTGACCAACTGACTTACGTACAATTTCATGGCACTGCCTAAGGCCAAAAAAAACATGTTTAGCGTCATGCCCTTTTTTTAAAAGGAAGGAGGAGGCCCTTTTTTTTTTTTTTTTTTTTTTTTCAAAATGGCCGCCCGACACATCTTTAATTCGAGTCATGCAGTAAACATGTCACACCCTATCTTCCAATTTAAAATTAAAACATGGTTCACCCACGATTAAACATTCAAATTCATGTGGGTCGATCAAGTATGCACCGTACACGACTACACATCACACCCTAGCCTTCCTACAAGGAAAAAAAATATTTCCAGAGCATTTACACAGTGATGCTAAAGTCTAAAATACGATCTTAAAATTTTATTATCTTTAAAAAAAATAAAAGAAAAAGAAAAAAGGTACGATCTTAAAATTTTATTATCTTTAAAAAAAATAAAAGAAAAAGAAAAAAGGAGGCGGCCCCAAAAAGGGGGAAGCGGGCGGTGACGCTAAACATGTTGTTTTTTTATTTGGTCTAACAATAGCACTACAGTTAGCAGAAAAGTTGTGCTAACTATAGCAGAACAAATTGCTATAATAAGCGCTATTTCACGCCGTTTTTGAGATTCTATTGTTACGTCACTGATTTAAGGAAATATTCTCGCTAGGTTAAGCGTGCCTTTTGCCGTGCTTTATACTGCTTACTTTCTCCGTGAAAAAGACAGATAGACAATGGAAGTACCGGTAGGAAACTAGACGGAGGCTCTGTTAGCAGAAAATTATGTGCTTAGCATCCTTGTGAAATTGGCCCGTGATGTGACACGTTCCAGATAATAGCAGTACTACCGGTAGTACTAGCCATATGGTGCATCATGGGGGGAATAATTTGGACGGTCGTGCCGAGTAGTAATACTGGTTACTACACGTACTACACGGTTAATACTGGGCGCTCAACGCTTACCATCGAATAGTCTGTGACCCATTTTAATTGTATACAGTCCCTAGTTTTTCGTACACACGACTTTTATACCTTTTTCTATTAACCAAAATTATTGGTTAATTATGCACATTTAATCTCATTTAGATACCGGTAGGGTCTTATAGAAAAAGGTATAAAAGTCGTGTATACGAAAAACTAGGGACTGTACAATTAACTAGGGACTGTATCCATTTTATTTTTCCTCAAAAAGGTTACTTTGTAGTTTGTACACGGTTCTATGGAGTAGTAATTTTATTCTCGTGTAGAATTTGTGTAGTGATTTGTGTGCATGGGTCTATGGAGTAGCGAGTAGGAATTTCATTTCCCCTAAAAAATTAACTGTTTAATTTGTGCACGGTAGTATAGAAAGAGTAGTGATTTCGTTCTCGTGTAGGTATTGTGTAGTAATTGTTTGTACAGGGGTCTATGGAGTAGTGAGTAGGAAATTCATTTTCCATCGAAACGGAACTTTAAAGTTTGTATACGGTTCTACAGAATAGTGATTTTATTTTCTTGTACATGTAAGAGTTGGGTATCATATATTAGTTAACCCCACGTGACCGTGTTTCAGCCAACCCAGGGGGGGGGGGGTGGAGGGGGGCCCTTTGAGGCTGTGATTGCGAAACGCTGTGGTACCGTCCATTCTCAAAAAAGGGGGGAACAATTTTCTCACGCGAAAAATAAAGAGTTTTTGGCATCCAATCTTAACATCCTGTCTTTTGTAGTTGTAAATAGTTGTTATTTACCTTAATTTTTATCATCCAATGACAAAAATTGTATTGAAAATGAAAAAAGCAGTCGAACAAAATTAAGCGTTGACGTACCGTTGATGCGCGTGGAGATTGTGCACAAATACTCAAACGACGTTAACAAATACCTCCCCTAAAAAGGGCAATAATAATTGATAAATTGTAAAAAATCGTGCTTCGAACCCACTCATTTTTTTCCATGGATACGTTAAAAAAGGATGTAGCAGTGATATACTGAATTTTTACAAAAATCTGCCTGTGAACCCCTTGCGTTTTATCGTGTTGTTTTTGAACGAAAATGGCAGAAAATGACATCGCCCCAATTTTTTTTCGTGTAGATCGTGCCTGTGTACCTGGCTTTGCGGACGTTGTATAAATCACTGAATTCGGGGAGCGAGCGCGGAGCAAATTTGTACGTGTTTCAATGCTGCGCTTCGAGGAAGCGATCTATACGTATTTACTGTGTGAGATGTGTGGCTCATGAGCGTGGAAGAATGAATGAGATACATTTCAACGTTGGTGGCGCACTTTGTTGGGCCCCCCCCTCCGCCCCCCCCTGTGCCAACCAGAATTCAGAACTAGCAAGAGGTGTGTTATAAACAAGCTTATTGACTGGTTGTATAGACGATTTGAGTTGTCTCAATCCTACATACCGTACATGTATATGCCGTTATCTTTCTATTCTGAATACAGGAAGCCATCCAAGCCATGTACGATGCATCCCTAGCTGATGAGCACCTCAACCTTGCTGAGCGGTATTCAGAGTACACCAAACGTGTCAAAGAACTGCATCGGATTGGTAGGTTTATTACAGAGATGAATTTTTTTTCGATTTTAACCCTCACCCTGCTAAATCCAACAGGATCCAACAGGATCCAACAGGATCCAACCAGTTAACATTTCCATTGGAACCTGTGGGATTTAGCAGGCAAGTCATTTGAGATATATTTCGGAACGCATTCAGAGTCGCATTCTGTTGGGTTACTGGTAAATAACCCCAACTTGGACTCTGTTGCATCTAACAGCAACAAAAATAAGACACCTTTGGATCCTAATGCACACATTAAAAACGAGTTCAATATTTACATGTTACAACATTAAAACGTATACCAAACAAAAATTGTAATAACCAACAACAATAACAATAACCAATAACCAACAACAATAACAATACAAAAAAAAGTCAAGCAAAGCCAGTCATGCCAGTCGACAAGTAGGTGTAGTTTGGAGTAGTTTACGGCTGAAAATAAGTTTAAGCATCAAACTGTAACACGTCTAAAACTACATGTACTCTTCTGTACGTACAGAGCTACAGTCGCTGGAGCTTCAACATGTTGCAAATTTACAATGTAGTTGTACAAAATGCAATGGTTTAAAATTTACAATAAGGGGATAAAAGTGTGGTTAACCGGTATTAAACAGGTTTGGAGTATGGACCCTGATAATGAACCTCAACTTTGGCTTGGTTCATTATCAGGGTCCAGACGCCATTACCAATACTGGCCAACCACACTTTTAATTCCATTCATAAATTTACCTTTTTGGTAAAAAAATCTGCACGTCAAGTTTGCTTGAAGATAAATTTATTATTCCGCTCGCGCTCGGCGAACACGGAAAGTGTAGTGCGTCTGTGTTCCATATATACCACTCGGCCATCGGGCTTTGGCCTCGTGGTATATGGAACACAGACGCACTACAATATTCCATGTTCCATTTGCGCTCGCGAGATGACTAATATTAAATGAAAATTACAGAAGAAAACTATGCGTATAGGCAGCAATGACATAGTATAGTGTAGTATACTTTCTCTGGTTTTCATGGTTTTTTTTTAATATATTTTTTCTCCAGTTAAACAGAACTCTGGACGGCCAACTGCACAAATGAAGTCTGCTGAGCAACTGGCTTCTGAGAGAGCTAAATTCTTGTTGAAACAAGCGTTAGATGAAGATGCGCAAGGGAACAGAGAGGATGCAACGGATCTGTATCTAAATGCTGCAGAGATGTGCATAAAAGCAGTTAGTATCTTACTGGCATTGCGTTTTAGGATGTACATGTACAAATACTGCAAAATACTCCTTGATTAAACTGCAGTATGCAGTACTCTTACTACACTGGCCTATGATAATTGAGTAGTATTTTGCAGTACTGTGTACCCTACCCCAGTGAATGCCTCTAGGATGTTTCAGAGTTGTATTAGAGTCCCTGCAAGTCCATCACAAGTCTTTTACTCTTAAAGGTAGTATACACCATTTGTAATTGCTTGAATTATCATGAATGAGTAGATTAGGGGGGTTGTATTTCATAAATATCGTTTAACTGGCCTGTCCGAAGTTTTACAAATCATGAATGCCGAGAAAAGCACGAAAAACAGAGTTTGTTTTTAGCCGGGGTCGAGCAGTTATTCTTATGTTATCGCGAATTTTTCTTTATAAATTTGTTTTGTTGTTGAATAATTACAGAATATCTAGCGCAATCCTCTTGCTGAATGCCTAGATTCATTATTTACTTTCAATTGAGTAAGATATTTCTTAATAATTCGGTAGTAAATATTCTCGATATCTGCAAATGGTGTATCCTACCTTTAAGTCGAGTCGAAAAATTGACGCGCGATCAGCAAACATGTCGTGTGTACATCGTCAGGCCTCAACCTCTACAGCGGCCACCAGCGGCCATTGCCGCGATGCCCCAGCGAATTGCCGTGAAGCCCCTTAAAAAAAACACGTACCTTACGGCCACTTGGCCGTCGTGCCCCTTTTCATTGATTCCATTACATTATGTATTCGAAAGTGTTATTAAAATATAATGTTAACGTTGTGACCCATTACGAAGATCAAATTGTTTCGACGTATGTAGCGTACATTCTCTCCCGCGCTGCGCACTAGTTTTCATAATGCTGCTTGCGCCATGCATCGCGCAAGTACTTGCAGAGGAGAACGTGGCATGGCAACCTTATCAAACGTAGTTGAGTTGTTTACTACTAAAAACACGGTACCAGACTACTCGTGTATAGACTGGCCAAAAATAATTCGCGAATAACGCAAAATGATATGGCGGAACAAGTCTGCGCAGGCGCGGCGTGCAAAGCTCGTCGCACCAAACAATCTCTATCTACGGCTCTGCCTAGGGCACTAGCAGAGCGCCCTCTGTTGTTCGGTGCGACGAGCTGTGCACGCCTGCGCAGACTTGTCCCGCCATGATGTTTTGCGTTTATCGCGAATATTTTTAATTTTTTTTTACGCAGATTTAGAGACAAATTACACCAGACGGAACCACGAAAAAGTCCTAATTATGGCGAAATATCGATGCGCTATAATAAATGAACCTGCATGCCGAGTTTGAGACCGAATGGTTTCCATGAAATCGGGGTTTTTGGTGGCACTGATGGACGCGGGGCCGGCCGGCCATAGACTAGGGCTAGGCATAAACATGCACGTTTACATAGGCGAATGATATGGCGTTAGGGGGATTCGTTTTCAATTTTCATGATCATATTTACGTTTACATAGGCCAATTATTTGGCTTTTTTTTTTTGGGGGGGGGGGGGGGGGGGGGGGGTCATTTAAAATTTTTATAATCATATTTATTTCTAAGAATATTTTTTTTTTTTTAAGAATTTTATATTCATCTTCAAGGTTAAATTTTCTGAAACAGCGGATTTTGTTGAGCCTTGAGGTTTTTGGAAGAGGAGGGGGGGTGGGAGGAGGGGGGGGGGGGGGGGGGGGCGTTGACTCGGATCGGAGAGTTGGGGCGGTGATCCGGGGATGAACAAATAACAGTTTGAAAATGGCCTTGGTGCCCTTTAGGTTGGCCTTGGTGCCCCTTTCATTTTTGGAGCCTTTGAGGCCAAGTGGCCTTGACCCTCTGAAGCTTAAGGTTGAGGCCTGCATCGTGTGTACATCGTGTGTACATGGTCCTTCACATCGTCGTCAATGGACATATCGCTAGTTACAGATAAACGTCACTTTTACTATCTTCATCGCCAAAATCTCCTTCAAAACTGTGCCTGAATCCAAAAATCTTACAAGCCTAGTGTTGCTTGGTATGTCATCTTTCATAATGGATACAAAATCTGACAAAAGCGCGTCTGATTCATGTGATTTTTGAAGGATTATTTCGCGAAAAATTTTCAATGGAACACTACATATTTATGTTGCCATTGAAAGGTCAATACTTCAGTTGCGCGATGGAAATGTTGTAGGTCACGTAGTCTTTTACACCTGTCGCAAATAACAGCTAAAATGGACCCTTTTGTTTGAACGCTGAGGCGTTCTGCTGGGCCGAGCGTGGGGAATGCCCAGGCGTTCTGTAGGGTTGAAAGGGTTAATTGCAAATGTTAATATGGTCCACCTAAAGTTTCTAAACCTTAACTACCCAAAACCCATCAAACTCCAACTGCAGATTTTGCTAGGTTTGGTACCAAACATTAGCAACTTGTTGTTGGACTTTGTTTGAATTGGTACAAAATCAAACTTGTTGGAGTTTGGCAGGTTTAGTACTGTTACATGTAGGTTCAGTTCCAATAATTACTGAACCTGTGTGCAGTTGTTGAAGTTGGTCAGTTTTTGGTTATGCTTTCTAGTGCGAGAGCCTAGCGGCTTGGGGTTAATTTTCATTTATTAAAATGATTTCATGAAATGTTTGTTGCAGGCAAATACTTGCTCCTCTAAAGAACAGAAAGCCACGTTTTCTGGATTTGCCAAGCAAGCAATGGACAGGTAAATACATGTACATCGATGCTGTAACAGATTCATTGAATGGAGCAGATATGGCTTTACTTGGCTTGTTGTATCTAAACATTGCATACTTTTTGTGTGACTTCCTTCACATATTTTTTCTGAATTATTTTTCTAAAGTCGCGCTATGCTATATGTGACCTGTCACCACAAAATGAGAGTAAAGTCAGAAATATTAAAAATTGAGATATTGGTATTTTCAAATTCTTGAGAAAGAGAGCTTTCCAATGGTATAAAACACTTGTATTTTTGCGATAAATACTTTTTACAGCGCTCCAGAAAGTCATAAGTTACACAAAACGTGTTTGTGAGAAAAATTACTTTAAACATCTTAAACAAAACACGCAAAAGATTACAAAACAGGACAAGTAAGGTTCGGTTGAGCTTAGCAATGGCTACATGTATGTTCTAATCATTATTTCTTCTTGAAATTTTCCACACATGCAAACTATTGTATAAACAACAGATTATCAAAATTTTGAAAACGTGGGATAATTACGAGGACCTGATTTGCATATTTAATTACCGTGTTAATTAGACCACTAATAGACTTTAATCCAAACACTAACTACTCAAACACTACGCAAAATCGCGTAACTTAAGAGGTTTCGATCATCTGATCTCACCCAAAAAATGGGAATATGTAGAGGAAAATTTGGGCTTTCCAAATCTCAAAATTGACTACCCCTTCATATTTTGACTTTGGATGGCCATAATCTCCAAATCACATTGTGCGACTTTACTCTCATTTTGTGGTGACAGGTCACATATTGAGTTATGATTGGAAATAGCCGACATATGTTTTCTTTTGAACTACCAGGTTTTTTTCACAAAAGATTAGCAGAAAAAATTTGATTTTCCTGTGCATACCGAAGAAGTAAAATGTAGCAAAATTAATGTTTAAAGGTAGGATACACCATTGGTAATTTCTTGAATTAACATGAATGGGTGGATTTGGGGGATTGTATTTTATAGTAAATATCGTTTAACTGACCTGTTCGAAGTTTTTACAATCATGGATGCCGAGAAAAGCACGAAAAACTCAGCGTTTGTTTTCAATCGGCCTTTAGCAGTTATTCTTATGTTATCTTTGTTTTTTTTGCGATCGCCGTTATAAAATGATATTTTTCGAAATAATTACAGGATATCTAGCGCGATCATTTTGCTGTACCGTAATTTCCTGCGGACAAGGCGCTCGGCGGTTAAGGCGCAGGTCCCTAAAATCACCCCCAAAAAATTCAAACGTCAACAGATAAAGCGCACCGCCGAAAAAGGCGCATGCTTGAACGCACCCAGAAGAACACCAGGCGCCACCCGGTGTAAGTACATCGCCACAAAGGGGTCATTTTGTTGCCTTAGAACGATCCCACTATTCCAAGCAAGAATTTGCTTAGTACTTGAGTTTATCTGGCACGCAAACAATGTATGAAAACTTCAAACCAGTAGTCACAATATCGCACGAGGTTTACTTTGCCGATACATATCATGTATCACTGCAGTATAAACTGCATACATGTACATGCACATGTACATCACATGCAGCGATCGCGTGCGGGGTATCCCTAATTGCGACACCCCCTAGTCTTTTTTCCAGTCGTTGTGAATGCTCCGCGCTGTGTAGTTCGGATGGTGAATTGCATGAAGCCGGAACGTAGACGAAAAAAACGTTTAGAAAAAGGCCACTTAGTACAGGCCAGCTTTTTATCGCTGTTGTACGCGTCATGCAGCGCACGCTGTAGTCTTGTTTGCAAGACGATCTTAATCGCGGTATATGCAGCGCGCGTAGGCCGCCGATGCGGGCGTCCTCTAACGTACGCCGTACCATACACGCAATGACCTTCGGTCTTAGCGAAGGTAATTCGCGCGTGGTCTACGGCGTACGTTAGAGGGCGCCCCGCATCGCGAAGATCGTCTTGCAAACAAGACTACGCACGCTGCCGAGTGCTAAATCACATGTATACATATGTACGTACGGTCGTAGGGTAGGGGGATCAACACATCGCGGCATTGTTAATGGAAACACGGTCACAATGTCTGGAGAGTTGAGCTAATTGGTTGACCGCATTATTGAGTAAGATTGCGGCGTTCAAAGAATTCTTCACACAAAGACCATCACTTTGAACTCAAGCGACATCATATACGGCGCACCGAAAGATAAGGCGCGGCGATGTTTTTGTGGTCTAGAAAGTCAGATAAGCCGCGTCTTTACCGCAGGAAATTACGGTACATGCCTAGAATCATTATTTATTTTCAAATATATTTCTTAATAATTCGGTAGTACATGTAAATATGTTTAAAATGTGCAAACGGTGTATCCTACCTTTAAGCTTTAAATAAGGAAATAAAAATGTGGTTGACTGGTTTTAAACAAGTACAACCGGCTAGACTATATTTTATCGGCCGTTTTAATCTGTCTCAGGTATTTATGAATTCAGCTTTAAATAAAATTTTAGTGCAGTGTCAAACCAGGGGCCAATTTTATGAAACATGTAAATAATTTCTTAACATAAAAAAAAAATTGTGCTTTTCATGCTAAGCAAAAAGTAGCTGAATACCACTATTCATTTTTGTTTGAAACCCCATTTTTGCCGTGAAGGAATTTTCATGCTAGAAGCAAATTGTTGTGCTTACATGTTTTATGAAATTGGTCCTAGTTGCCAGAGCACAGTCGGTTATCCACACCATTTTGTATCCACTGATTTCTCACAGGGCAGAAAAGCTCAAGAAGGAGAACGTGCCAGAGCTACATCTTCCAGAACCTCCCTCCTCCCTTCCTGACTTGCCCAACGACGAAGCCGTCTCTACGTCTCACTCCTTCCATTCCGCACCCCGGTCTTCCCCTAAACCCTCGCCCCAGTCCTCCCCCAAACCAGCCAAGAGGAATACTCACAGTGCAGGCAGCAGCAGTGTTGGGTCGAACGACGGCCGGCTGTCTGCGTTAGGAGGCGACGGGGGTCCTAACGGGGGAGGGAAGAGAGGGGGTGGAGGGGGCTCATATACACCAGAAGAGATTAAAGTACTCAGGTGAGATCCACGCTAGTATGGGCCAGAGTTGCATTCGAGTTCCTGCAAGTCTTTCCACAAGTCCACTCACAAGTCCACAAAACTGGACTTTATAAAAGTCCAGTTTTATTTTAACAAAACACTGTTTTATTAAAATGACATGGATTTATCTTTCTGCCATCTTGAAATGCACTGTAACCAACTTAGTTCGGTTTTGGTCGGAACAGTTTCGTCACACCGGCCAATTGAAGTCGCGAAACAATGCTCAACAAATGTGACCGGCTCTACAAAAAGGTGTATTATGTCGCAAACAAAAATTGAGTTATATACATGGGTAAAAAGCCCACAACGTAAGCTTTCATTTGGAATATAAAAGCTTACGTTGTGGGCTTTTTAGCCCCTCTTATTTTGGAGATATGACGTGTTTACATATTGATTACTTCCTTGGAGTTCAAATTGCACAACTGATAAAACAGGCTTTGAAATAGAGCGATGCACACAAAATGGTATTTTTTTCCACTTTATTCATCAAAATCAACATTTCTTTGAATGAAACCTGAAACTGTAGATATTGAAGATGTCATTCATGACAACAAAATAGTCACATTTTGATGAAATGTTTACCCTCTCAACGTTGAGCGGGCCATTACATGATAGTGCACAGCGCGAATTAATACACCTTTTTGTAGAGCCGGTCACAAATGACCAAAGCTGGAACATGTTTCAATACACGCCCCTGGTTGGGCAAACGTTGAGTTGAGTGGAGGTTCCGATGCCGGCAATTTGAGTTGCAGGCAGTATTTAGGTACACATTGTCCTATTCGCTTCATGGGAATGAAGTGTGACTTTGAGATAAGTAAGTTTAAATGGCCTGTGTATTACATGTACGTACATTGTTCTGAAAAGAGTTGCAGTGCAGTTTACATGTAGTGCACTGCAATTATTATTATTATTTTTTTTTTCATCACAGGACCACCTCATTTATAAACGGTCGAGAGTTTCTTCCTTATATATCTCAAGCGGACCTGAAAGAAAAGTTTGCCTTCTCGATTCCGTTCACGTAAGTTTGCCAGGACTTTGTTTCTAAGCATGCGATAGTACTGTGTATAAATAAGGAATGTTTGTGAGTGCGATGGTAAGAATTATTTCATGAGGTTGCAGATGGAATGTTCGCCGACTAGAATAGAACATTTTATCTGTCGCATCATGAAAGTATTCGTTCCATCGCACGAACGTGAAACATTTGATATTTGTTTTATACAACGCCTGAATAAATCCTAGCCGTCTGATTGGTCAGAGCGCGACCGTGTAATAGAAGTTATATTCACCGTTAAATAGAACCAATGAATATAACTTTTTTTGTGGTGTGGCCGTGTCATGATGTGACAGATGGAATGTTCCATTCTACAAAGCGAAGCCGAGTGGAATGGAACATTCCATCTGTCACCGAATAAAATTATTCTTTCCATTGCACAAACATTTATCATTTGTTTTTTACAATGGCTCAATTAATCCTCGTCATCTGATTAGTCAGACCGTGACCGTGTAATGGAAGTTCTATTTACCGTTGAATAGAACCAGTGAATATAATTGTTGTTGTGGTGTGCCCGTGTCATGAGGTGGCAGATGGTTTCATGAGGTGAATGTTCCATGAGGTGAATGTTTCATTCCACAAGGCGAAGCCGAGTGCAATGAAACATTTCATCTTTTACTTTTACACAAGTGTGACCCGCTCCATCGTAATCAGGAATAAGTCGCTGAGGCCGTTTTACGCAATCGGCCGTTGAAGTGAACGCATGGGTGAAAATCGTGACCAAGTCGATTTTCTGAACATTGTATTTTTAGGAAGTATAGTTATCACATATTATTGTCATTAATGTATTGTATGTAAAAACGATCAATAAAGATAAAAATGAAGAGGATTTGTGTGCGCTCTCCGTATGATTTTGGTCAATTTTGTTTATTTCAAAGCTGTTTTTCTCGGAATGTGGATTCAGCAAATAAATATACAACTGTCATCTTCATCAGACCATAACCTAAACAGATAAACACTGTGATGGGTATCATTAAAAAGCTTATGAAATTCCCTTTCTCACCATGTGCATATCTCATATTCCTGATTTCGATGCAGCGGGTCACAAATGTGAAACATTCCTTGTCATCTGATTGACAGAGCGCGACCAATGATGTGACCTTGGATTCAAGGAAGTTCTATTTAGCATTGAATACAGGGTTCTAGACACAGTGGGCGGCGCCGGGCGGTACCGCCCGGCACTGCAAATTTTCGCCCGGCACTTGGGTTCAATTGCCTGTGCCGCCCGGCACAATTTTTTATTAATTTGTATTTTTTTTTAAAGCAAATTATGGGCACAAAAGAGAGGAGATACAAAGTCACGTTAATCATGTTCATGTAGTAATTTATTTTATTAACTTAGCTAGACTTTCAAAGAAACATGCAAAAATGAACTGAACCCCCGGCCGTGAGGCGCGAGAGCTCCACTTGCTGCGCTCGCAACGCTTCGCAATATGATAATTTACCCGGCACTTAAAAGGTCCTAGCTAGAACCCTGATTGAATAGTACTTCTATTTTTGCGGTGCAGCCGTACCGTGCATTAAGATGAATAATTCAACGCACGTGATCAATGACCCACCAATCAGATGACAGAGATTTGTTCATATTTGTTGAGGGAGTCAGGTTGGCGTAGCATTTTTTTCCTCGCCTTTCACCACTATGACCCGGGTTGCGAATCCGGCCTGGGCCAATATGTGGATTGGGTTTTCAGTCCCTGCCTGATTCTGTGGGTTTCCCCCCAGGATATTCTTCTGGGGGTTTTCCTCCCACCTCTAAAACTGTAACTTCTGCACATTATCTTCTCTCATCCTGTAATTGGCACTATAGCGCTGTTGGGTGTTGAATGAAATAAATAAATATACAAGTAATGATTGTTTGTGAGTGCGAGGTTAAGAATGATTTCATGAGGTGGAAGATGGAATGTTCCATTTCATAAGGCGAAGCCGAGTGGAATAAAAGATTTCATCTGTCGCCAAAGCAGGCCTGGTTTTAAAGGTAGTATACACCATTTGCAGATATCAACAATATTTACTACTGAATTATTAAGGAATATCTTACTCACTTGAAAGTAAATAATGATTCTAGGCATCCAGCAAAATGATTGCGCTAGATATCCTGTAATTTTTTCAAAAACTATAATTTTATAAAGAAAAATTTGCGGCGATCGCGAATTTAAGAATAAGAATAACTGCCCAACGCCGATTGAAAACAAACGCTGTTTTTCGTGCTTTTCTCGGCATCCATGATTGTTAAACTTCGGACAAGTCAGTTAAACGATATTTACTATGAAATACAACCCCCCAAATCTGCCCATTAATGATAATTCAAGCAATTACTAATGGTGTATCCTACCTTTAATATTGAAATAGTTTAAATGTCATAGCAGAAAACCGAGGCATGATTTAGATGAACCATCGACTGTTGAGAAGGCCTCCTGTTGTTGTTTTTCTCTACAGGGACAAGTTGGGTCAGCTTGCCTTAGCTGCTAAGCAGAAATCCAGACTTGCTAACTTTGTAAGACCATCAGAATTTTGCTCAGACCCGCAGATGATCTTCGCTGTGTCGGCTTTCAGCATAAAACAGGTACTTGTATGTTTTATGCTTGCATTATAGACGATGTGCCCTCTGTTTACATTTGTATGTATTCAAATGTGCCCGGCAGTATGCGCACGCATCATGTTTTACATAAATTTGGTTAAGAGATGACATCAGAGGTCACATAATTCAAAGGCGATCTGACCTGCGACGTCACTTTTTAAAGGTAGTATACACCATTGGTAATTGCTAGAATTATCATGAATGGGTAGATTTGGAGGGTTGTATTTTATAGTAAATATCGTTTAACTGACCTGTTCGAAGTTTTACAATCATGAATGCTGAGAAAAGCACGTAAAACAGCGTTTGTTTTCAACCGGCGTCGAGCAGTTATTCTTATGTTATTTGTGTTTTTTTCGTGATCACCGTCCGCTGATCGCAAATTTTTCTTTATAAAATTTTATTTTTCAGAATGATTACAGGATATCTAGCGCAATCATTTTGCTGGATGTCTAGAATCATTATTTACTTTTAGATGAGTAAGATTTTTCTTAATAATTCGGCAGTAAATATTTTCGATATCTGCAAATGGTGTATACTACCTTTAAGCCAATTTTATGTAAAACACGATGTGTGTGCATACTGCCGGGCACATTTGAATACAGATGTAAACATGTGACGTCAGAGCGCACATCGTCTATACAACTGTCAAATGCCCTTGAGGGAGTAAAAAACCAATGACTGTTTCACAACTGCTTCATTATACCATGGTATGTTTTATATAAACTTGTTTGACTCTTTTTATACAAAATAAACAATGTAATACTTTGAAGGCAAGATACACCGTTGGTAATTGCTTGAAATATCAGGAATGGGTGGATGTAAAGGTACCGTGGGATGCACCATTGGTTATTGCTTAAATTATCAGGAATGGGTGGATGTAAAGGTACATGTAGGATACACCATTGGTAATTGCTTGAATTATTAGGAATGGTTAAAAGTAGGATACACCATTGGTAATTGCTTAAATTATTAGGAATGGTTAAAAGTAGGATACACCATTGGTAATTGCTTGAATTATCAGGAATGTTTAAAAGTAGGATACACCATCGATAATTGCTTGAATTATCAGGAATGGTTAAAGGTAGGATGCACCATTGGTAATTGCTTGAATTATTAGGAACGGGTGGATGTAAAGGTAGGATACACCGTTGGCAATTCCTTGAATTTTCAGGAATGGGTGGATTTGGGGGTTTGTATTCTATAGTAAATATTGTTTAATATCATTTAACTTTTTGTGTAGCCGGTCACATATTTGACTTTGTTTTGATCTACTATTTATCAGAGTTGTATTCGAGTCCCTGCAACTCCTTTCACAACTCCTTTCACAACTCCAGTCACAACTCCAGTCACAACTCCAGTCACAACTCCAGTCACAACTCCAGTCACAACTCCAGTCACAACTCCAGTCACAACTCCAGTCACAACTCCAGTCACAACTCCAGTCACAACTCCAGTCACAACTCCAGTCACAACTCCAGTCACAAGTCAAGTCACAAGTCCTTTCATAAAGCCAGTCTCAAGTAACTGGTTGAACAATGACAAAGGAATGCTTTGGTTAGCAGTTCATCTGAACAGCTAGTGACTTGACTTGAGACTGAAGGACTTGTGATGGACTTGCAGGAACTTGCGGGGACTTGCGGGGACTCGAATACAACTCTGCTATTTATTATCTGTATTATACAAACCTGTAGTTTCATGTGATTTATAACCCTCGTTCTAATGTGGTTTTCCTTCATCCACTAGACAATCGTTCAGGACTGTTCCTTCCTAGCGTCTTTGGCAATCTCAGCTAACTATGAGAGACGCTTCAAGAAGAGCGTCATCACAAAGTGAGTAGAGGTTTCATCAAAGTGTATCCGAGTGTATCAAAATTCTCATGGCAGAAATTATAATTACTGCAACCCAAGACTTCCAGGAGATTATCAAAAGAGAAAATTAAAAAAATTAATAAGTGAGGCTAATGGTGCATTCGTTAAGCTCACCCGGAAAAACCGAGGCGGGTTAGCCCTTAGTCGTACGATTAGCTCTGATGTCAGACTCTCGGGCTCACCCGAGTAAGCCATAGTCTTTGTCAAAGACGACTGCGTTTGATCGATCGTGTATGTCGCGTATTATTTTCCTGCAGTTTGCCGACTAACAACACGATTATAGACCAGCTCCCTCGCTCACGCATGCGTCTTTGCAAATCGCTTCTGGCGGTTTAACTTTTTTTCTTATTTTTCCGCAGGCTTTCCTAGGAAGCCAATTAGTGATCGCAGAACTGCGATTATCAACACATACTAAGCGCACGCACGAAATTCCTTTGTGAAGCAGCGCTAATTAGATATTCAACAAAAGCCAGGGCGACCGTTAAATGGTAGTCGACTGCGTGAAGATGCTACCGCTATGCCTACATTCGAGTGTCGAATTTGCATGAAAAGGTCGCGTCTCATTTAAGAAATTTGCAAAGACTATTGCGTGATAGAGGGAGCTGATGGAAATATAAATCATGTCAAATGCAGTGGTCTTTGGCAAAGACTTAGTAAGCCACTGCTTGTGGAGCAGAGCCACTGGTGTAATTTCAAGCAATTTTAAGCGATTGCTAATTGTCTGCATCAAATTTTATAGGCCGACTGGCTATATGTTAGATAAGCTATCAGAAATATCCATACAAAATTTATTCAGTTGTACTATTTGTGACCTGCTCCAATGAACCCCACGCAAAGTTGACAATTGGTGGGGTCTCTTTTAATTGAAAAAACCAAACAATTAATAAAAAGTTAACCGAACAGGAAAAATGTAACCGTGTAACCGTTTGAACGGTCGGTTAACCGTGTAACCGTTGCAGGCTTATCAGCGGGCGCCTTATATCACGTTTCCGTAGCCCATTGTTATTTTTCAAAAACATGACGTCAAAACCTCTAAAACCTACTTTGATTGGCTGGCACGCGGGATCGCATAAAATTTGTATGCTCACAAATGTCAGACGTTGAATACGGAGTGGGCTCCTTTGAACAGAGAATGATACACAGACTTGGACAGTACAAAAAAGAAGACTTTCTGCAATCTGTTATTTGTAAAGTATACCGTAATATTTATCTCAAAGTAAACAATGATATTGGCAAGGCGGGACTACCTGCGACCTCCGTAATACCGGACCGTCGCTCTACCAACTGAGCTATCTTGCCCTATGTTGGAGGTCTCCAAAAATTGTCGGTATCTTTGTTTAATTTGGGAATTTGACAATTTCGGAGACCGCCAACATAGGACAAGATAGCTAAGTTGGTAGAGCGCCGGTTGGCAGGTTCGAGCCCCGCCTTGCCAATTTTTGTGTTCACTTTGAAATTTATTAAAACTTACCTAGTCTGTTTCCCTTGTGGTTTATTTGTGTATTATATTTTTTTAACATTTGTATTATTTACCTTTATTTTGTTCAGAATTGTCTATCCCCAAGACAAACAGGGTAAGCCAATCTACAACCCTTGTGGAAAGTACATGGTCATCCTTCATCTAAATGGAGTTAAAAGAAAGGTCAGTTTCTACCGACCCAAGAAGAAGATCTGACTATTATAAAAAAGACAGGCTCGGGCCAACTGGTTACGGACTTCAGGGAGTGTGTTAAGACATGCATCCCCAAGAGTGTTAAAATGGCACATCTCACATCACAGCCATCCTGAGCCACGCAGCGCTTTTACACGCTTTCTACTAATAGCGCTCAAACCCCTGCGGACATTCTGCCAGATCCGTGGTTATTAGCGCAAAAAAATATGCGCCCAATCAGAGCCTCTGTTACAAACAGACCAAAGGCCATTTCCCAAACCCTAGCTTTGGATCTGTCTCCGGTTACAGCCTATTTGCTAAACTGTATCAATGAAGCCTGAGACAAAGACAAAGCTGGGGTTCGAAAAACAGCCAAAGGCATGCGAATGAACCAACGCGCATTTTGTATTGGTCTATTCACTTGGACATTAGAGGTGTTCTCACAAATGTTCCATCCTCCCACGTAAAAAAAATTAATTAATCGAAAAAATTGTAAAAATTAACATACAGAACGTGAAATAAAGCCTTGCTATTTTATATTATACAGAATAAGAAACAAGAAAGACTGAAAAGCTACGTAAACGCCAATAAAATTAAATATACATGTAGTGGACGTTCATATAATGTATTGGCCAACTTGTTTAATGATTGCTGCGAATGTCCGCAGGGTTTGAGGGCGACAATTCAAGAGCCCGTTAAACTCTGCGTGGCTCAGGATGCATCACAGCAGTCAACAGTTGTTTTGTACGGTGTTTTAAAAAAAAATCTAAACAAAAATCATGGAATACTACACGTAGAATGTGTTACCAACATAAATAATATAGTTATGGTTTGAAAAATATACTTTTCCACTTTTAAAATGGGACATGTCCAAATCTGATAATTTCTGACAAAGTTACTAGTAATTTCCCGAGAGAAGTCAAACTGACCGTGGGACCAAGTCCCAGTTTGAATTGCGACCACGATCAGCTTTTGGGGCACATTCTGATTCAGCCGGACACTCGTGGCGGAATCGGCCAATGACGCGCTCCAATTTGCTCATGAATATTTATGAGGTGTAGTAATAATTTGTACGCAGCTAGATTGTGTAAAGAAATGTCTGTTTTTCTGCAGGTGATTATTGACGATTACCTGCCGATCGATAAACACGGTGATCTGCTGTGCTCGTTTTCCAACAACCGCAATGAGTTGTGGGTATCTCTGCTGGAGAAAGCCTACATGAAGGTGATGGGAGGCTATGATTTCCCCGGCTCCAACTCGGTAAACACTCAGGGATGCTTTTATACAAAGGTTAAACTAGTATCTTTACAGCCTTTTTCACACTACAGCCTCCCAACCCGGGTTGAACTCAACCCTGGGTAAATCAGCCCTGGGTGAACCTGCTGCCGCCCAGGGTTGAACTCAACCCTAGGTGAACCTGCTGCCTCTCCGGGTTGAACTCAACCCTGGGTAAATCAGCTGCTGCCCCGGGTTGAGTTTTTTAAAATTTTCAACCCTATTTCGTTTCACACTCTTTATTAAGCATATTTTGATCAGTTACTACCATTTTGAATCCAGGTTGAGATTTCCAACCCAGGTTGAAAATCTTAACCTTGGTCTGGAGCAGGGTTAAAGTTCAAGTGAAAAATGGCACATGTTTTCCAGGGTTCTAGTTAGGACCTTTTTAGTGCCGGGTAAATTATCAGATTGTGAAGCATTGTGAAGCATTGCGAGCGCAGCGAGCGGAGCTCCCGCAGCTCCCGCACCTCACGGCCGGGGGTCTAGTTCATTTTTGCATGTTTCTGTGAAAGTCTAGCTAAGTTAATAAAATAAATTACTACATGAACATGATTAACGTGACTTTGTATCTCCTCTCTTTCTTTTGTGCCCATAATTTAATTATTTTTTTTAATTTAAATTTAAATAAAAATAAAAAATTGTGCCGGGTGGCACAGGCAATTTGAATCCGAGTGCCGGGCGGGAATTTGCAGTGCCGGGTGGTACAGCCCGGAACGGCTAGAACCCCGATGTTTTCAACCCTGCGTCAACCCCAAGATTTGTCTAGTGTGAAAATGGCTTTTATGTACCAAGCTAATATTTTTTGGTTGTAAATATAATTATTGTCTTCAAAACCCACGCACTTTCATGGAATAATTTAGCTTCCTTGATAACAAAAATATAAATACATTTCTAATTATGACGTCACATGTCACACGATAAGTAAAACAAATTATCCTGGTTCAGGGGCCACGTTGTAGCCGAAGAAAGTGTTCAACTTGGCCCAGGTCTTTTATCATCTGTTTAATACCGGCCACGTGACGGGCTCTCAACCAATAAGAATAAATAAACTGTCTAAGGGAATTTATGAATTGCCGTTTAACTATGTATTTTGCAAGTCCAATGATACAATTTCTTGTGATTGATTTTAATCATTGGTTGAATAAATCTATCTATTTATCTAAATAATTTTTGTACCAATTCAATATTAAAATCAAAGGTCATTTTAACTGTTTTTAGATTTAAAGGTAGGATACACCATTGGTAATTGTTTGAATTATCATGAATGGGTGGATTTTGGGGGTTGGATTTTACAGTAAATATCGTTTAACTGACCTGTTCGAAGTTTTACAATCATGGATGCCGCGAAAAAAAGTAAAAAACCGGCGTTCGTTTTCAACCGGCTTCGGGCAGTTGTTTTTATGTTTTTGTTGTTTTTATTGTGATCGCCGTACGGCGTGATTTTTTGGAACAATTACAGGATATCTAGCGCAATCATTTTGCTGGATGCCTACATGTACAATCAATATTTACTTTCAAATAAGTAAGATTTGTCTTAATAATTCGGTAGTAAAATGTTCGATATCTGCAAATGGTGTATCCTACCTTTAGGTAATTTTAAATATTAAAACCAAGTAGACTCTGTGGTTGAGATGTTATAAAACAAATATTGAATGCTTTATCTTGTGGTCGAATGCTCCTTCCATGGAGCATTCGGCCTCGGCTTCTACACGGGAAAACAGAATGCTCCATGGATCCAGTCGAGAGGCTAGTTTTACTACACCACTCTAAGCATTCAATATTTGTATGCTATCCATTACTGAGTCCTTGCATTACATTTATACATATTGGTTTGCGCACCATCCCATAGAACATTGACCTGCATGCACTTACGGGCTGGATCCCTGAACGCCAAGCCATCAGATCAGACTCCAAGGAATTCGACAAAGACCAAGTTTTTGCCAAACTCAAAGACCGCTTCAACAAAGGAGATGTCCTTGCTACCATGGCAACGGGCGTGATGTCTGATGCTGAAGGGGACCGGGCAGGACTGGTACCCACACATGCTTACGCCATGCTGGATATACGGGAGATAATGGTGGGTTGTTTAAAGTTGTTTACAAACTTGCTGAAAATATTTGCAATAATTATGCTAGTGCCGGTTTATGTTCACGTCACGTTTATGTTAGCAAATAATTATGTACATGTATACTTACATGTACATACATGTACATGGTATACCTATACAGCGACCGTCTGTTTTCCTTCCTCCATGATACATGTACAAACATTCTCGCGGTCGGACATCCGGGAACTTCGTTTATCTTTCCATTGTTTATGCACTTAGCGCAAAGGGGAAATTTTGAGGTTTAACGCATGTTGTTATGGACATATGCTGCATTCCAATCGCGTCATGTTTATCTTGTTCACGAGTCGTATAATGGCGTTCTAATCGCCTGGTAACTCGTGTTCACCAGTGGTGAACTCGAGGTGGATTTGTTTTCTCCATGTTCACGACTTCGTAAACGAATGAAATACTCGCGCATGCGTGTTGGTTCACGTAAGAGTTCTTGCCCAATAAAGAATGTCCTTACCGCACGACTAACTCGACTGTGCGCGTGCGTCTTGGTGAGTAGCGTTTGGAATGCAACCCACTCGTGAACATGGAGAAATTCACAATGAACTTGATAAACACGACGCGATTGGAACGCAGCATTTCACCGTGTCATGAACTTCCACCTTGTGTTTTTGTAACGTGTTTATTTATTGTAGTGTTGAAATATTTGTGACTCGAATTGACTCGAGCTAAATACTTGACTTGACTCGACTACAGGCTGTGACTTGACCTTCTTGACCTAATGACTCAACTCGACACGACTCATTACTTTAAAATGACTCGATCGAGTCACACAAATTTGAGAATATGTAGCAGAGTTGTAACTAGTCGCAAAAGTTCACGAACTCTCAAATTTGTATCCTAGTGGAGACATCTCTTTGTTCTCGTGTACAAACTGCTTAAAAAGTCGGGCACCTTTTTCAAAATGATCCTATTTCAACCACAATTAATTTCCTGGGTTGAAATTTCGACCCAATATACCCTATATCATACCCTAACCCAAACACTAACACTAACCCTAACCCACATCCTAAACCTAGTTTTTGAGTAATTTGAGGCACACTCCAAAAATCTAATTCGTGAAATTCCCTGTGGCGACCTATTCATCTATACAAATTTACCCTCCGGTGTCCTTTTGTCTCCATTATACACATTGTGTTCAGGTCTCCAGAGGGTACCGAATTTCAGATCATGACTTTAGTCGAGTCATTTTAATGAAGTGAGTCGAGACAGTGTATGGACTAGTCAGGTTGGGTCTATTATTTTGTTCAAGTCCAGAATATTGTAACAAATCTTTTTTTTATCACAAGAGGGCGGCATTTAAATTCAATTACCGTTGTGCTGCCCCCTCTTGACTATATAAATTTTACTGTGTTGTTGATTTCAGCAGTTGCTGCCCTGCCCTGATTCAAGCATGTTGTGTTTTATGTTTGGGTCTTATAACATTTAGGCGAGTTTCCTTGCCTAAAGTTTATCCTCTCTATGACCATCAATTAAGAACTTGAATTGTTGCAATCACATTCAAGGTATATTTTTGAGGATTTTGGTTGGAATTTTGGAAAATCTTGTGGACTTGATAGTGTGGCTTGGCAGCCATGTGCCCAGTTATTCTTCCTGAATTTGTATTTCCTTTTGGACAAAAGTTAGTTTAGAAGTCTCTAAAGGTTGTTTTGCAACTTCTTGACCAAGGATTTTTGGAGATTGAAAACGGATGGCTGATATTTTTAGGTTTTGCTGGTGAGAATTTGTACGGTTATTTTGACGTAAGCCAATTCTATGTGCTGTACATGTGAGTACATGTACTGAGTGCAAGTACACTTACTGGAATGTACAAATGTACATGGATAACCTAACTGTTCATCAAAACAAATTGACATGTCTTAGCAAATTTTAAAAGAGTTTCGTGTGCGGCCGTCGCCTTTTCTTTCACTGCGGTAAAAGTTCTCGTCTGATTTCCTTTTTCTCTCCATTTCACACTTCTCCCGAATACTCACTCTCTCGCATTATCGTTACCACACTTATACCTAGAGCTCGAACCCGCGCCGTTTCTACAGGAAAGTTGCACTTGCACCACCAACCTTAACTAGTTCACGCCAGATGACGTATATAAATGGAAGATGCATAAACACGCCACGAGCAAGGCTGGAAATGTCTGTCTGCAGCGAGCAAGGCCGGAAATGCGTGGGTGTGCTTCCCGGCACTATCGGCCTGAATCTGCTTCGGATCGAGTTTCGTTACAAATAATCCCGCCCATCGGCTCGGTGATGTTAAAAATAATCTTGCGTGTCGGCTCGGTGATGTTAAAATAATCCCGGCACGAACTGGTTAAAACACACATTTTTGTGTTTTTATTTGTGTTTTAAATGTAAGTTTCTGTTGAGCATGGGACTCTTCAGCAATTTTCTTGGATTTTCTTTCGCAAGTAAAGAACCTGTAAATTTTGTTGGCATTTTTCAATAAACAAACAGCAATTCATTTACAACAAACACGAGGCGTGATAGTCTTTTATCAAGCTTAATAAGTTAGCAATGACATCACAAATTTTTGATAAAATAGGTGATTTTCAGTCAATACGCCACAACTTAACGCCACCTTAAAATGATTGCGCAAGTTATTCCATAATTTATGGTGCAAGTTGTACTATCAAACTTTCATGAAGTTGTCATAACTGAAATATGTGACCCGCTCCAGGAACGAAAATTTGATTGAAATGTCCAGGATATAAGCTTTCATTTGGTACATAGTACAGCTCTATAGCCCCTCCTGTTCCGGTGATATGACGTTTTTGCATATTAATATATTCCATGAAATTCAATATACACAACTGAGAAAACAGGCTTCGAAACACAACAAAACTAAGACAATACATTGGAACCATGCACTCTTAAAAGATTTTGTTTCCCTTTATTTATCAAATTCCAGCTTTTTGTTAATTAAATCTGAAACTTTAGATATTAAAGATGTCATTTAAGACAAAAACTGAAAATCAAATGTTGAACAAAAATATTTACCCTGTTATACTTTAACAGGCCATTACTCATAAATGCATAGCGCGACTTATGTCACCTTTTTCTGGAGCGGGTCACATATAGTGCAACTTGCGCAAGAAATAGTGGTGCAAGGGGACTTGAAGAATGAAATAGGCTGCAGGACTGTTAACAAATGACATTTCCTGTCATTCCTTGTTCCATTATCTTACATCTTGTAGGGCAAGAAGTTACTGCAGCTCAAGAATCCATGGAGTCATCTGCGATGGAAAGGGCGATACTCGGAGACTGACGAGACCAACTGGACACCAGAACTTCAGAAGGCACTCAACTTTGACCCCAAGAATGCTCAGCAGTTTGACAATGGTACATCCTCTTACTTTATTTCATCCAGCAGTGCTTGTAACAAGAGTATTATGCATATCGGTACTATATAGACCCATTTGGTGGTCAGTGATTAGTCAGCTCGCGTGTCGTCTAAACAAAGTTTTGGGGTAATTAACCAGTTTCAGGTTGTTTTTCTGAAAAAAATGACGTGCTTTTATGAATTTTGATGAAATTTAGATGTAGTGAGCATTGGGTGGAAAGTCACAATTCTTTGAAGTGAAATACTGAAGTGAAAGGTCACGTAGACGTCATTTGAGGTAGTTGTTTAAACATGCACACAGTTTTACCTTTTTAAAGGGACAAAGGACCATTTGTCAGTTGTGCATTTTTATCGTTTGAAGGAGCAAAAGTGCTCAAAAATAATTTTTAAAAAGGTGTTTGACAACTAACCTTGTAAATTGTTAGCTCTTTGAAAATGAATGATGCATACGCGAAAAAAATATACTGACTTCGATTTCAATTTAAAAATTACAGAGTCACAATTTGAATTGCCACCACAGTCTGCGTTGAGGACGTGTTCCCAGCCAGCGGATTGCATCTACTCGCGTGTCACGGCCCTGAACTGACCAATAGTACCGCAAACACGTGCACCGCGTTTCGTTTGAACTCTTGGGCGCACTATTTGCGGAAATGTCCAAATGTGCGTTACTGAGACAACCTTGCGTGTATGTTAGTTATCCCGAATGACCCGTGACCCATATCATTACGTGCACAGTATGCGCAGTTGAAATATCGAACTGGCTTATTATTTTCTGTTCAATCTGCGAGTGATTCATTCTATGCCGAGTCGTTTTTTTTCTTGTTATTAGGAGTGTTTTGGATTGATCTGGATTCATTGTGTCACTTCTTTGACGTTGTCTACATGAACTGGAACCCCAAACTCTTCCCTTACACATACGTCATCCACAGGTTAGTCAGGCTAAGGTTTATTTGAACCATTTTATTAGAGAGCATAATTTTTAAGACAATCGGCTGACAATCGCATATTCAACCCTAGCCCCCTAGGCCCTTTTGGCTATGAACCCTCCTCAATCCTCCAAAATCCTCATAATACGAGTATGTAAAAATTGGATTCATCCTCAATCCTCAAATCATTGGTTATTTCTTGCATTTGTTCAGTGAAGGGGTGACCACTGCCTAAATCTCCCAAAATCCTCATTCAATCAATGCTATGGGTCCAGTCGGTGCTAATGATATTTATTTAGAAGCAGTGTCGGTGGTAATGAGCATAATGAATGGTTGCATTATGCATGGCTGAACATAAAGAATGCTGGGTACGACCTTGACTCATTGAATCCTGCAAATCGACTGTCATTTGTGACCCAGCACGAGTAAATGAGACACCTAGCGGCAAAAATGATTTCATCATTTAAAGCTAAACAAGCTTTAAATAATGAAATCAAAATCTCAATTTTTATTTTTGACGCAAAGTGTCTCATTTACTTGTGCTGGGTCACATTTTTTGCCATTCATCCTCAATCCTTAAAAATCCTCCAAAACTGCAATGAGGATTTTTGAGGATTGAGGAGGGTTAGGGTTAATGTAGATTGAAGATTAGGTAACTAGTCAGTCTGCATTTACAAGATGCAGCAAATGCATTGAGAGCATATTGCGCCATTATAAGGGTACTGCACGTATCGCACATCATACCAACGTGCTGCACAGGTGAAAAGTTGTCTAAAGAGGCGTACAGTAGCTAACTTGCAAACAGCAATCTGTAGGTCAATAGTGACACGAGAATTCTGGTGTATCTCGTTAAACTGTGTTGTGTCTATTTCAGTGAATGGAAGGCTGGGGAAGGTCCAAAGAAAGACAACTATAATCTGTCCAACAATCCCCAGTACAAACTGGACGTGAGAGGCAATGGTGCCCTGTGGGTGCTACTGACCAGGCATATCACGGACAAGGTAAGGTAAACTTGTGGATGAAGAGATGGCAAATGGCACCAACAATGCATAAATGTGACGGGCTCTGCGAAAATGAGTCACTTGTCGCACAGCATATTTCCCCATACAGGGTTGTTAAAAGTTGATAAAGACATACATGTACATGTAATTGTACTTTTGAAGCAACCATCACACAGGTTTCTAACATCTATCAAGCTTGTTGCATGCTCTTTCCAGCCATGTATGAAACTCTGATCAAGATTTGACCCCCATGTGACTCATTTTCGCAGAGCCCGTCACAAATCGTAGATAAATAAGTAGAAGCAACAGGCAGACTGGCTAACTGGGGATGTGCATTTGAACCGAGTACCCGATCACTGTAGGTTTATCATTGAAGTGACTAATAATCAATGTGCGCGACGGGTATTAAGACAAAAGAGTTATCGGGACAACAGAGTATATGTGACCTGTTCCTTGGGGTTGAATGTATAACGATGTACCAGCATTTTTTGTATTTTACATGTATAACAACTTATTGTTTTTGTAGAAGCTATAATTTGTGACTTTGTTTGTTCTTGGTTACATGTGCATTAGGATGACTTTGCAGACAATAAGGAATTCATCACCTTGCTGGTGTACAAGGGAGGCAAGAAGGTCTACTATCCCAGTAAGTCTAGTCCTCTTTACCTCAGACTAGATTCAACATGCCAGACCATGAATGAACCATGCAAGTCCTATCAGTGGATATAGAATTCTCATCTGGCGTTTCATGTCGGATAAATATCTACCGGTACATGTACTTGGTGTTCTTTGATCTACCTTGTCTTGCTCCAAGACCGAGGTTTTCATTTGTTCTAGGGCGCGCCGTCTATGCAGTTCATCAATCGTCAATATTTAAAAAAAACGGGCTTATTTAGGGCGCCCTTGACTATCATGATATTTGTTTCTCAACTCGGTCTTGACGCAAGAGTCGCGTGAACCCGTAAAATTCCAAGGACATTTCAAGCATAGCTCAATTAGCTACTGTTCAATTTTTCTTGCAATTCCCTCCCTCGACTCATCGCTATCCGTTGATTTGCAACGATTAATAACCTTTTCTTTCATACAGCCCCACCAAAAAAATAAAAATACTCAACCGTATGAGATTCTGAATCTCTCGGACTGTTCTGTTACTGATGCGTGATTTTTGATATTTTGAGGAAAAAAATTAAATAGATAAACTATTTGTTTTCCCGACGCAGTGTTTCAAGTAAATTTGAATTTTTGTACCAAAGCACGTAGCAAATGCCACCGATATTTTGTAGACCTAACGCTGGTGTCCGCCCCAATCGCTGCACTATTATTTGCGTGTACGTGTAGCCAAGGCGTAATTGGATAGGGCGATGGTAAAATTATTATCTGTTAATAAGTTGAATAAGTGTTAGTTGAATATATGTGACCTGTCACTACAAAATGAGAGTAAAGTCAAAAATATTGAAAATTTAGATATTGGTATTTTCAAATTATTGAGACAGAGAACTTTTCAATGGTACATAACACTTGGGCGTTTTACGATAAATACTTTTTACAGCGCTCTATAAAGTCATGGGTTTCACAAAACGTGTTTGTGAGAAAACTTACTTTAAACATCTTAAACAAAACACGCAAAAGATTACAAAACAGAACAAGTAAGGTTCGGTTGAGCATAGCAATGACTATGTTCTAATCATTATTTCTTCTTGAAATTTTTCACACATACAAACTATTGTATAAACAACAAATTATCAAAATTTCGAAAATGTGGGATACTTACGAGGACCTGATTTGAATATTTAATTACCTTGTTAATTAGACCACTAATGGACTTTAACCCTAACTCCCTACCCATTTTTACTTACACATAACCTGAATCCTGCAAAATCCTCCAATTCCTAAATTGTTAAAACTCCAAGTAACCTGAATCCTGCAAAATCCTCCAATATTGGTCACTGGTGACCATACAGCCTGTATCCTGCAAAATCCTGCAGTCTTGCCCTGGCTGCAGTCAGTAAAAACCCAAGTAACCTCAATCCTGCAAAATCCTGCGATGTATCAAACTCCAAGTGACCTCAATCCTGCAAAATCCTTGTGTGTCACATTCAGCCTGATAACCTGAATCCTCCATATTCCTGCAGGGGTAAAACCCCAAGTAACCTCAATCCTGCAAAATCCTGCAATGCATCAAACTCCAAGTGACCTCAATCCTGCAAAATCCTGCATTTTGCAATGAGGAATTTGGAGGATTTGGGAGGGTTAGGGTTAATCCAAACACTAACTGCGCAAACACTACGCAAAATCGCGTAATTTAAGAGATTTTCGATCATCTCATCTCACCCATGTAGAGGAGGACTTGGGATTTCCAAATTACCCAAAGTCTCAAAATTGACCACCTCTTCATATTTTGACTTTGGATGGCCATATCTCCGAATCACATCGTGTGACTTTACTCTCATTTTGTGGTGACAGGTCACATATGTAAACCATAAAAATATTGAGTGACCTGTTAAATGTGCACCCAGTTTTTGGTTTTTTTGTCCTCCGACCCTGCATAAAATAGTTGTATGTAAAAAACAAAAAAGGAATTTCAAACAATTGTTTTAATTCTCATTGGCAGATGACCCCCCACCATACAAAGATGGTACAAGGATCAACAGTCCTCATTATCTGTGCAAGATGCTAATTCAAGACAAGAGCATGTATACTATAGTCGTCTCTCAGTTTGAGAAGAGTAACACCATCCGCTATTCACTCAGGGTAAGATCCATGCAAGAGATGTGATTGCAAGGTTGGTACGGAGATGCCACTTTTCCGGTTTTAAGATAAGATAAGATAAGACTTTATTCAACCAATGCAAAAAGTTAACAACTATTGACATCGGAAATTGACTTATTCTTCGAGCTCCAAAAATGTTTAAATATATATTTATATAATAAATACAAATTACACAATACACCTATACTAGACACACAATAAAAACCTCAATAAACATACTAAGATTAAGTCCCATTGTATACACGAACTGCAGAAGGATAAAAACTCTTTGTAAAACGCTTACTACCGTAAAAAGTCCTAAGACGTCGGTTGGATGGCAGGAATGTGAAATAGTCAGTTGCTGGATGGAACTCATCCTCCATGATAGATTTGACCCGTTTGAACATTCTGTCATTGTAAATCGATTCCAGTGTTGGTAAGGTAGTGCCAATGATCTTCTCTGCTGTTCGAACAACAGAGTTGAACTTCTGCAGATCTTTTACAGAAGCCCGTCCAAACCAAACAGTGACTGATGAAACTATTACGCTCTCAATGATAGCTCGGTAAAAATTGACTAAAAGTCGGAATTCCGGTTTTCTAAAAAAATTCTCACAAATCAATTTTTTTTTTTTAGGTGTCAATTGAAAAGAATCGGAAACAAATCTGTTCTTGAAGAAAAACTGTGAAAATGCGTAGATTTTTTACCTCGTTAGCGCTAGCTCTCGAGTTTAGTACAAGAGCTACATGTAGGCCTACATGTTATAAGGATTGTGCTCCACTGCTGGCACAACGTTGTTTGTTGAAGTAGTCTTAAAAACAAGTCTTTGTTGTTGCCGAGCCTGCATGCGATACAGGCAGCCAACGTACTTAATTGCATGCAGTATACAAGGGCGTCTCGCGTGCTGCACCACCGCGTGTGGGCGTGTTGTGTGCTAGGCAACACTTAGCATTCAGCCAGGAAATCAAGTCTATCATTTCAGTTATCAGTGGTTCCAGGATCGCATTGATACATGCAAATACAAAAAAAACCTTGTACCAACCATGTTTTCGTCGCCCGCATCGCGTAGTGCAAAGGTCAAGTACACCGTATATCGTTGGAAATTTGGCTTGGCAGAATATGGAAAAATTCAAAGTGATTGAACGAACCGACGGCTTAAACGGAAGCAAAAATAAAAAACAAATGGAACTGTGCTTGGCTTAAAGAGAAAGATGACAACGATGGTGTCGGAGTGGCTTCGGAAACATGATCAGGGCAGTACGCGCTCTGCTTAGTATGCGCTCCTAGCTGGTCGTTCACTTGGCTGCTATTTTTTCATAAAAATTAAGTTCCGGTTTTTTCAAGTAGACTCTGGGACATCTCTGCTTGTAGGGTCTAATAGTTGAGCCCATGAGTCCCTGTACCACCCCTGTACTGCCGTGATTGAAATTTCCTGTACCGACCCAAACTGCCCACGCACTTTACGAGTGCAATCGAGCATGTTACTGTTGTTAAAGGTTACATCATTGGTAATTGTTTGAATTATCAGGACTGGGTTGATTTGGGGGTTGGTATTTTATAGTAAATATTTAACTGGCCTGTTCAAATTTTTACAATCATGGATGCTAAGAAAAGCTAGAAAAACGGCCTTCGTTTTCAACCGGCGGGGGGCAGTAGTTATGTTGTTCTTGGTTTTTTTCTCGCGATCACCGTCCAGCAATCGAGAATTTTTTCTTTTTAGTTTGATTTTTCGGAACAATTACTGGATATCAAGCGCAATCATTTTGCTGGATGCCTATAATTATTATTTACTTTCAAATAAGTAAGATATTTCCTAATAATGTGCTCTACACATCGAAAGTTTTTTGAACTGGATCATGTGACGCGTTACTCTTCGTAACTCGAGTTGCGACGTGCAGCAACGTTTAGTAAAATCGGGGGGCAGGGTTATTTCTCATTCTCCGTTGTGATTTGTATCTTGTTTATAGGTCTACAGTACCTGTGAGTTTAAGCTCAGCAAGATGCCAGAGCCATACACTAATACCAAACAGGTAAGTCAATCAATGCTGTCTTGCTGCATCATGAGTTAAACTGTTGCGCAGACTGTACTAGTCAACAGTTATTTTAATTTTTTAATTCTACTATTGTAAAACTACTGAATATTTCAGAAAAAGACAATTGTTTGTGGAAATGGGTAGAGAGTCCTCAGTCCAATGGTATAAGGTTCATGTCATTGCCATGGTATACAAACCTTTAATTTTGTGGCCCTGCCTTTTTTTCATTTTGCAATAGGCTGGTTGCGGGAAAACATCGTTTTTTTTGTTTTTTTCAATTTAGGAGGCGGGCTTCAGACCTAACAAGTCGTGCGTTATAATCAGCATACATTATAGGAATTTTTCTGTAACCTATACCTATTCAAGATTTACTGCAAGCAACTGAACCCCATTTTTGACAATGGAGTCTGGGAACCAGACTAATGCATGTGGCTGATATGTAGGGAATTAGGTCATTTAAAAAAATAGGCTGTTTCCAAACCCCAGCTTAGGCTCTGTCTCCGGCTCCCTTACCGGCTGCCAAACTGCATGTACGAAACCGAAGACGAAGCTGGGGTTTGGAAAACATCAATTACTTTGACCTTAATGGACCGATCCGGCCTGTCAATCGCTACGCGCATTGACCAATAAGATTACGAGTTTTGTTCAGGTAACTTGGCAACGGTTGCTACAGGCGTGGTCCGCCATTAGCTTGGTCAAACTATCACGTGTGGTTAGAAACGTGTACACAAACAAATGGCTTCGGTACGAAAAAGCACCGTATTTGTCAATCAAAATACGGCTTTATGGAGTTTTAAAAATTGTTAAAAATATGCATGAAATGGTCATGAAATATGTAAATAACACGCTGGTACTCGGATTACGACATCATTTTTTTCCGTTAAATACAAAAACAAATCTAAAAAATGAGAATTACTGTTGAACTCGGGTGACGTGAACAGCGGGAATGTCAAGAAGATAAACAAGGTCAAGCCTAGTACAGTCTAAGGTAGGATAGGGGCCTATGTAGAGTTAATAGTAATGCTCTACATGTATAGCAGTCTATTAATTAGGCTATGGTTTAATCCTGTTGTGACAAAATACGCGATTTATTCCAGTACCGGTAGTGACTTACCAAGCAACACTTACATGTACACCGTCCATACAAATTGACATGCATGCATGCACGGCATGCTTCATTTCCCCCAACTGCAACATAACCGCATCCTCCATGTACTGTTCATACCGTTCCTTAAAATAATGGTCATCCTTTTAGTTCGCCCGCTAGCTTACTGATAGTAATTTTGTCCCCGCCTAAAGTTTAAATCAACATTTTCGTTGTGCGTGTTCTACGCCTAGCCTACACGTACACGTACACGTACACGTACACGTACACGTACACGTACACGTACACGTACACGTACACGTACATGTACATGTACATGTACATGTACTGTACATGTACTGTACATGTACATGTACATGTACATGTACATGTACATGTACATGTACACGTACATGTGTGCAACTTGACCGAGGTAATGGCGTCGCCATGCCGTTGCTAAGGTGGGCGGGGCTTATGGTCAAATCCGGATCGGTCCATTTGCATGTTGACAATCGCCACTGCGCCTGCTTGCTGGTGTAACGGTCCGTGCTGCCCCCGTCGATCCCACGCAGATATAGTTCTGCTGCAAGGGGACCGGAGAGTTGTCCGATGGACAGAAATTTCTAGGAGCACTGATGGCGCCGACAATAGGACGGCATTAGTGAGAAGAGAATAAGACAGTTAAAATTGCTTCAAAACATTCATGTTTTTCTAGTTGATTAGAGAAATGTGTATAGCAATGACATTATGGTCATGCTAGTCGTCATTTGAAAGTACACGTAAACATGTCTTATGATTTAATGTTTAGATCACAGGAGATTGGAAGGGTAGGACTGCCGGAGGATGTGCCAATAACAAAGCCACGTTTGTCAACAACCCCATCTACCAGGTTACCTTACTGGACAAGACGAAAGGAAACTACTTCATGGTTGACCTCAAGGGACCAAGGTCAGAAATTGGGTTAGGGGTCATATGCAAACGAAGCACATGCAAATGAAGCACATGCAAATATAACACATTAACGGTTGAGTGCAGGCACAAAGTTAGGGCCATCAAATAATACCCATTAAATGATTGCGAGTGCAATGGTAAGAATAATTTCTTGAGGACACTGATGGTATACAAATATTGAGTGGGTCGAAGTGAAATGAGTGAAGTGGAAGAGTCCAGATTTTACTGAGTGATAATATTTCTCTCATTTCACAATTTAAAGCCACTCAATATTTGTTTTACATAAACTGACATACAGATCCGCGAACGTTGGCTCATCTGTTGACGTCGCCAGCTGCCATGATTCTGTGTGAGCAGCACAAATCGGATCACAATCTTCTTCCCAGGGTTTTGAAGTGAGGCCTGCCTGTTCAATATATATTTTTCAAATGCAACGCGCCAACTAACTAAAAAAAAATATTCAAAAAACGTTTGCAATATGTTAACCTTTCTGTAGTCTTTAATTTCGAGTAGCATCCAACCTGAACTGTCAGTTTAACTTTGGTTGGAACAATCCTTTGATCACAGCACAAATTAACCGAGGTTGCTAAAAAAACCGCCCAACCGATTACCAACGACTGATTTGTTGGTTACGTTCGCCAAAATGCAGCCCAGTCACATGATCACAGCACAACCAAGGTCGTTAAAATGCTTAACCAGTTCGCGCCGAAGGACGTATATATACACGCTAAAATTTCCCCAGATTCAAAACGGATGATGCATAAACACGTCACGAGCAAAGCCGGAAATGTCTGTCGGCATCGAGCAAGACCAGAAATGCGTGGGTGTGCTTCTCGGTACCATCGGCTCGAACCCGCCACGGATCGAGTTTTGTTGAACATAATCCCGCGCCTCGGCTCGGTGATGTTGAAATAATCCCGGCGCGAACTGGTTAACCAATGACCGACGACCACAACAGCTATACAAAGTGCATCCCTGCCACTAAAAATGAAAGTGTTCGGCATAAGCCGATCATGCACTGCGTCCATCCTCTGTTGTGAACTCGGTGTACTTTCAATACTTTCAGTGTTTGTGTTTATAATTCTGTGGCATGTGATTTGTATTCCTGTAGGGAGTTCAACGTTGGCTTTGAGATTCTGTCTATTGCAGCCGAAGGTCCAGGCACAACATCGTTCAGCAAACAAATGAGTGGAGATTACAGGCATGTACCATTTTTATGTCGCAAGTATTATATCAAAGTTTGGGCTTTTCAAAATTGTTCAAATCTTTATAGCATACAGGTTGTACCAACGATATGGAAAGTTTTCCCATTTGTGACCGGCTCTACAAAAAGGTGTTTTAAGTCGCGCTGTGCAGTATCATGTAATGGCCCGCTCAACGTAAATATTTCATAAAAATGTGATTTTTATGAATGACACCTTTAATACCTACAGTTTCATGTTTCTTAAATAAAAATGTTGATTTTGATAAAGTGTCAAAAACAACCATTTTGTGTGCATCGTTCTACATCGTTCTACAATAGAGCCAGCTATTTCAAAGCCCGTTTTCTCAGTTGTGTAATTTGAATTCCAAGGAAGTAATCAATATGTAAACGCGTCATATTTCCAAAATAAGAGGAGCTATGGAGCTCTATTATATACTAAATAAAAGCTTACGTTGTGGGCATTTCAACCATGTATATAACTAAATTTCACTATTTTGTGACATAATGCACCTTTTTGTAGAGCCGGTCCCATTTTACTATATTGAAAGAAAATAGAGAAAATTTTACATCGAAAGAATTTTCTGAGTTTGAGTTTAGAGAGATTTCCCTTAGCACACAAACCCTATGGAATTTCACCATAATGTAATGTACGAAAAAAATTGATGCACGTTTTGGAAAGTAGCTAGCAAAATAAATCTTGGGGTTGTGGTAATAATACTATTTGTGTAATTGTGCTGTTCTTATAAATATTTTCTTGGTTTTTGTAGGAGAGGTTTTACTGTGCTTCAGCTGGAGGATTTACCAGGAGGAACATATAACATCCGACCTACGACCTTTGATGCCGGACAGGAAGGCCCCTTCTTCCTGACCTTATCTGCGTCATGTCCGATGAAAGTGGCTCAACTTCAGTGATCTATTTGCGAGATCCACCCCCAACTACCGGTACATCATTTAGTTACTGGAAATACATACATGTATGAAATTTACTCTAGCAAAACGTTTTGTGCATACATGTGTAGCTGGTATTTTTGTTTCAGTGGAGGGCATGTAGGGTAGGGGGATCAGACTTTTTTTTGTTTGGTCGCAAACATACTTCGTCAAGGTTGTGGCAAACTTTCTTCTTGAGTGCCGTGGTCCAGATTTCACAGTGTTTGATTCATGTGCGATGGTGTGTGGGTTCGAACCCTGCCAGGAACATGGTGCTTGTGCCTTTGGGCAAGACACTTTACTACAATTGCCTTTCTCCACCCAGGAGTATAAAATGGGTGTCTGTTACAGTTGAGGCAAATCAAGGCTGAAAATTCATGTGTCCGTCATGCGTTTAAGCATAGTGCGTGATGTGTACAAATGTGACCCACTCCACAATAATGGGTATTATGTCACAAAATAGTGTAATTGAGTTATATACATGGTTGGAAAGCCCACAGCGTAAGCTTCCAGTTGGTATATAATAGAGCTCCATAGCTACTTCCATTCTGGAGTTATGACATGTTTGCTTTAGATTACTTCCTTGGAGTTCAAATTACACAACTGAGAAAACAGGCTTTGAAAAAGCCGGCTTTGTTGTAGAACAACAGAACGATGAACACAAAATGGGCGTGTTTTCCACTTTAATCATCAAAATCAACATTTCTTTGAATAAAACCTGAAAATATTGGTGTTAAAGATGTCATTAATGGCAAAATTTGTAAATCACATTTTGATGAAATGTTTATCCTCTCAACGTTGAGTAGTCAATTACATGATAGTGCACAGCGCGACTTAATACCCTTTATTGCAGAGCCGGTCACAAATCGAAAAGCATTGTGCATACGTCAAATTTGTCCATATTGTGCTATTCGTACTGCATCATCCGTTGAATTGGTTTTACGCTTTAGGTAGCGATTTAAACGGATAACGCATACATTACGCATGGGGTTTATTGCTTGTAACTTCAAGAATCGACGGAGTAATGGGGTAAAAACATAAGTAAATATTGGTTGGCTTAAAAGGAAGCAGTTTGGAAGCAGTAGGATCTGTCTTGATTTTCATTTTTTAATTCTATGTTTATATAAACATTGAACATTCACTCCTTCTGTACTTTAATGAGAAGCTAAAATCTTGTCAACTTTATTTCGCAAAATATGGACTTCGTCAACGCTACTCTAAATTCAATAGAGACCTAATTTTTATACTGGCAAACTACTTTTACATCCGTCAAGTGTGCAGAAAAATGCGCACGCATGGAATTTTGAGTACGCATCGGTGATTATACGTAACTGATAAACGCATAATGCAATACGGAGTTCGAAAACGGACACGTGGATTTTCGGCCTTCGGCTCGATGAACGGGGTATTAATGTAGTAGCAATGAACAGGATATAAATAATTGTAAAGCGCATTGAGATTGTCGATATGATGAAAAGCAATGTACATACACAGCCAGGGTGGCCCACAAAAAACGGACAAGCATGCATGCATGTACTTTCACTACTCTGTGTGTGTGTGCGTTTGTATTGACCGGCAATCGTGGTCGTCGGACAAAAGAATTGGGAGTCAAACAATGGGTCCACGATTAACACAACGTCCACGATCTTTTACCATGTACAAATCCTATGGCGATCATCAAAAAACGTTAGAGTACAAACAAAAGAGGGAAGACGGTCGGACAATACCCTGTCCACGATTGCCGGTCAAAACATAGCTGTGTGTGTGTGTACCAATGGATGGAGTATCTTTCAAGAAGAAAGAATATCAATATCTTCATTTGGCCAAGTAGTTTTAGCTGCAGATCCTATTTTAAGAGGTCCTTTTGCACCGAGAAATAATGCCAATTTAAGATGACATAGTTTTATTTATCTCTTGGTGCGAATGGATCGACGTAGCTTCACAAAATAGGGCCTGGAGCTAAAACTACTGGCCCAAATAAAGTTATCTTGATGTAATTTTTCTTTTAGAAAGATTATCCGTCCGTTGGTATACATGTGGGTAGTTTTAGACTCAAGGTAGTGGAAGTACCATGTTTGCTTGTCCATTTTTTGTTGGGGGGGGGGGGGGGGGGGGGCACCCTATGTGTATGACAATTATTCTAATGCCCCTTTTTATATATTCAATTACTTTAAAAGCTTGATTAGTGTAAGCAACTTGATAAATGACAGACGCGCGTAATGGGTAAAACTTCCTAGTTGTTTAGTCTGTTGTTAGCCATGCAGTTTCTTATCACTGTTTTGATGAGTTTCATTGCAAAAGAACTTCTCTCACAAGAAGCGGAGAAGCTCTTGAAAAGATTATCAAAATGCTACCAGTAAAGGACAACCTTTAAAGTGTGGGTGATGGTTTCCTAACTTTTTTTTTTCCCACAGGGTGTTCGATAAGGTGGTCTGTTAAGTTTATTTAGTGGTTTAGATCTCCCGTGTTGACTGTATGCTATGGATAGTCCCTGCTTTTTTCAAAATCCAGGAAATACTGGCTGCATAGAATTGCACAAAATATTGTTGCAAAGGTTTGAGGTTTGTTAGCATTACTACCCGTTGCTTTTGGTAAGATATCCTTCTCTGAGCTTAGAGGTATTGGGCTTTCCTCTTTCTAGAGTTTCAGTGCATTGACAATATTAACTTATCTTCTTCTGTGGTGTGTATTTCATTCGAGAGATGATCGTTACGATACTGTAGCCCAACCAGGTTTAATCAAAATGTTAAGTGTGGAATATGTAGATATGACCAAAACATCTTCGGAACAAGAATTTTTAAGTGTCCCTAGCAGTGCCTTGAGATGAGGGGCTTCCCCTTAGTTGCCAAAAATGTTAATTTAATGAAAATCATGAGTGCAGCCAAACATTTTGCATGGAATGAAAGCTTATTGTGTCCTGAATGTAATTTCCACACATCAGAAAATCTTTTTTGCTGCAAAGTCCAATTAAGAATGTCTTAAATTAGCACCGAAACCTTGGGCCAAAGGGTCAATGGTCACCTGAAGGTTAATTAGCAGAATAATCAAAGTATTGTAACGTAATGTGTATTTGTGTAAGTTCGTTCGTTGTTATTTACCGTACTTTGTACATACAAATGTTATGTACATGTAACCATGAGTACATGTACCATGTTTAAAAATAAGCAATATTAAAAATGATTACACAAATGTTTGGATAATGCACACATACATGTATAAAGGCAACAAAACAGACCACAGCAGACTTCAACAAAACACAGGTACATGTACCTTATGTTTTCTCTTCCTTTGAAGCCGTTTCAAGTGCAATCTTTCTAAGTTTTGTTTTCACCTCTGTTGCTACAGACTGGTCAGTTCCTTCGTAAAGTATACCTAAATTTTGTCCACCTTTTTGTCTTGTTTTTATGCCAGCCCCACGGCATCTCTCACAATTTTCTCTTGCACATCTTGTCGTCAACATTCCCATTCAGGGCCATTCTCTTATTTACATCTACTACAGCCTTCCATCTTCTCTTGATGATCTGTGGCCACCTAATTATTAGTGGTGCAATCTTCATTCCTCTTTTAAACCATGGAGCAAGGAACATACCGGTAGAGCAAGGAACAGAAGGCGTTACAACTGCCCCAACTTTAAACATGCAAGTTTCTTGTTTTGTTGTGATATCCTGAATTTTCCCAGTTGTTTCTGGTAGTCTTCATGAGGTGTGGTGGTGATGTAAGAAGAGGGGTGGAGTATCTTGAGGGCCATGCATCCTGTAGAATTTTCTGTTTGGTTAAGCTCTATTGGAGACGAAGGCTCTGACAGAAAACCCCACAATAGCATGACTGCTTCCCATATACAAGGATAGAGTTGATGACTGGAAATACTAAGACTGGTGAAGTACCCGATCGGTGACCGCAAAGACATGAAGATCCCACGGATCATCAAAACCAACACATTTTTCAATTTTTTTTTTATTGGCATACAAAAAAAATGATCAGCAGCAACAGCTGAAAAGGTCTCTTTACAAAATATACTCAAAAACAGCAATATAAAACGTGATAAGTTAAAACGGTCAAGATAAAAAAGAAAGATCGGTAAAAAGTTGCTATGTAAAAACCTACAAATTGGTAAAACTGGGGGAAAATAAGGGAAAATAAACGAAAAATAAGACAATTAGGATTAGGGAATAGACAAGTTATTTGAGAATTGTAACCAGTTGAGGAATAGTTGATTTTCTGTGGTATCTTTCTGTGTTGCATTTAATCTTGTTTAAACCAGACATGTTACGTAGGACGTTTGAATTGGTATCAGAATTAGAAGGTAGATGGTTAGATTTCAAAACACATGGCTAGCAATAGGAATATCTCCATCTTGGCACCGCTTCTCAAACTGTACAATTTCATTACCTACGCAGCCCACATCTACAAAACCCACAACAGCCTCAGACCTCACCGAATAAACTAAACTAGCCTTGAAACATTAAACATTAAACAAGATGCAGACTTCCTGCTCATGCTGCTGCAGGGACTCTAGGTTGATGTCCTTGGCAACACGTAGCACAAGATCCGAATTAAAACCAGCAGCCGGGTTTCCAAAATGCTTGTAGTACTGATGGAGGGTGTTTGGGCGAGCCAGTTTCGAAAAACCACTCTCGCAGCAGATTATATGATGATTTGCTTTGCAAAGCGATGCAGAAACTGATTATGGCCTGATGCCATCTCATCCCTTTTCCCTTTTGTAGGGCTGCCTCCAGAGCAAACCTGCTGGTGATCCCTCGGTCACGGCCGACTTAAAATCGTGCTCCCCTTCATCCATCACCTGCTGGAGAAAAGCCCCCTCTCGACTGCTGACAGCCACACTCTCCCCTTTCATCATTTCTGCAATCTGCGTATGGAGTGCTGCATTCTTCCTTTTTAACGCCTTGTTTTCCACCTTAAGCAGCTTCGTTTTCGTCTGTAACTCTGTATGAGAGAGGATACTATTTCTGATGTTTGAAGAAGTGGTGATGTCCCGTGAAGCTGCACTATCAACCTTAAACATCAGGCACACCTCACACTGCACAACTGGTTCAGGGACAAGGAGGCGACATCTCTTGTGGCGTACTGTCGCAAACGGGTACATCTGCACCAAATCCGTATTAGTGATTGACATGGGAAATTGACTTGCTGAACCTTCTCTCAATTTTAACAAGATCGGTAAATCCTGGGTTTCCGGTGCATATGTTGCATGTCTCACACTTTTGCAAAATTATCCACATTCGCTCTTTACTGGTAGATCCTGCAGAAACTAGAGATCCCGACCCTTTGATATCCACCTTACAAACTGCTTTCTCAAATTTTTTCGGTTGAATATCTCCAAATCTGGGCGCCCACTACTTCCAAGATGAATGATCTTCAACACATCTGTGCCACACGCCACTTCAAAAACGATGGATACCTCGCCAACACGGCATTAAATCTGTCACAAAGCACCGACATGTCTGGAGATAATTTGCTGAAAATTTCTTCAATATCTGGGAGTGGTTCGGCATCGATGGCAACAATGGGAGGGGTGGTGGTGGTGATGATGATGATGATGGGGGGGGGGGTAGGGCAACGATAGGGGCCGGGGGGGGGGGGGGGGGGGGGGGGACGATAGGGGCCGGTGGCGACGATGGGCAGACAGGAGATGCGGCAGGCCTTTGAGCGATGCCTGTTGACTCCAGCGTTTGGCGATGGTCATCAGAATCATTTAAAGAACGCTTCATTCCTATGAAGAGGAAAAGCAAATAATAGAATTATAAATTGTTCAACATAATACAAAAATAAGTGGTAGTTTTAATGAGTTTGGGACGTATGATACATTTGAATAATGTATATCAGAAGACAGTCCATACTGGTAAAACCATACTAACAAGGAAAAAGCTTTAAAATGTCATGTTCCAAATGAATAGTAATTTGTTAGGTATAGAGGCATTTACGGCAGTGTCACCGTAATATACGACTCAAGAAATAAATAGTGATGAAATAAAGAAACTATTCCAAAGGCGGTACACAAATTGTGAAGTATACATATCGGGCATGTTTTTTTGATTTCACAAACAACCTGAAACATTTTGATTTAATGTCAAAACGACAGCTAAAAGGCTAAACTACTGACAAAGGATCTTTCCTCCATTAATTTTGACGATCTTGGCTCTAAACAAGCCTGACTTGTAAGCCACTTTGACCTCCATGCCGACGTGCAGATGCCCTTTAGTCTTTATACGGCCTGATGACATATCTTCCTGTATCCCTAGCCATTTAGAAGTCAACCATTCAATCTTTAATAATTTAGTAGCCAAGCTGCACCCCCCCCCCCTCCCGATTTTTGGGAAACATGGGCTGGTGCACGATAGATTCATTTGTACCAGCGTGGTATGCAAGACAGTTGCCACCACTCGCGCTGCAACGCTATCACACATTTTCTAACTCTAGGTGTGCTTGATATCAGTGGCCCAAGTTTTGGACCAAAGCTGATGGCCTATTTATTTTTAAGAGACAAAAAACTATTCTTTGCATTTATGTTACGCACCGATGATGGCGTCGATCTTTTCCTTGTCTAATAATGGTTTTACTTGTTCCTTGGTGTTCTTGGCTCCCGTCAGAGAATGTAACATACCCCCCCACCAATATATTTAAACACCGGCAATTGTCGACCTCTTTTTTGTTTGTACTTCAACTTGTTCATACTCGCTTTATAGGTACAACTTTCATTTGAGCCATAAAGGTCTTGAAAGTAGTAATGAACTCCGGTTTTCTTGTAACCAAGATGCACACAAACGGAAAGTTATATTTACAAAGAAGCACTGTCAAGTCTCAACAAAAGAGAAATATTATTTCAAGACAAAACACGAGGAGGAACACATACCTTGGAAACTCGAAAGCTGATTTTTCAATTTTTCCTTCTCCTTCTTTTATCTTTTCAGCTCTTGACGAAGCTGACTGATCAATTTTCCATCACTCTGCCGTGCTTGTGCCTGAAGAGGGAAAATAGTAAAACAGTTTTAAAATATGATTAACAATACAAAACAAACTACAACCAAACAAAACTTATGATACTTCAACAATGTTCTACATGTATACATGTGCACTTGCCCCATCATCTAGATCTTGCTCCATCTGCTTGCGCAGGTCCTTGGCCATGTCATTGACCTTTTGGTGGCCATTTTTACTAGACTTTGGTCTTTTGCTCTGTACAAAGAATTGAATAAATAAATGTCAATAATACCCAGCATGAAAATTAAGGGCATTTCTTCTTGAAATACCATTTGGTGACGCAAAAATCAAGAATGCCGAGGTCCATTGCTCAGTGGACGTGATACGCACATTTTGGGCATCGTGGGGGCTAATTTGACAGGCGGGTGAATCGTGCGAGCCGACCATAAACACGCAGTCATTTGGGGTGCCAGTATTGCTATAGGCTGGCCGCGAATAAAGAACCAAATTCGATAAACTCCCCATTCCAAATTTTGTCCTGAATTAGTTTAGGAATCCCCAGATCGTCACAAACGCTAGTCAGCGCTGTGTAGTCTTGTAAAGGTGCAAGACTAGAATGAAGTGAACTTGACACAGGCAATAGGAATGAGTGCTACCATTGGTCGTAGTTGGACAGCTAACGGAAATTACGTGGGGAGCGGTTGAAAAATTTACAGGCATCTGAACATTATGATTAGTAACATTAGACTCGCCAAACCCTGAAGTTGTAAGCGGAGCTGGAGCACTGGGCAGACCTTCAGGCATGAGGACCGGCAGTTCATCCAAAGGGACGGCAGCGGCAGGGCTAGGGCGCGAACTGGTTAACAGGTGAATCATTGTCGCTCAACTCGTTGCTTGTCACCAATCTCGCAGGTTGATACTTGCGACGCTTCTTCCTGCCTGTAGCCGTCTCGGCATCGGTTTCCATTGACAAACCATCACACAATTTGTTTCTTTTTCCAACAAGCTTGAGTTTGGAATCTTAAATTTAAAAAAAATTAAAAATGAAGCGCCAGTGAGTACAAGGTACACCCTGTTTTTTCTTTTTTACCAGTTCATGCCAGGATTTAATTCCATGATTATATCTTGACTGACTGAAATAACGTTACATGTAGGTTTCTAGTGTAAATAACATTAACCTTTGTTAACATTATCTTAATGTTAAATTGTACAATTAGTATTAGGTTCCTTCTCCAGCAATGTCCAGCACTACACTACTAGTACTAAACCTTTATATTCTGCGAATATCCCAATGTCATGTAAGCTGTAGCATGGAGAAAGGCTGTAGTTACTCAAGTTACACCATACCGTACTTTACTTGCCATAGACTGCAAGAACGGTGGCTTTGTACAGACCCTTACGACTTGAACCTGTTGCCACATTCTGCAATGATGGCCGTGCCACATATTGTCATCGTTCCTCTTCTGTATCCACGACACTTCACCCACCTCGACACTGAGGTCTTCGAACTCAAAAATTGCATATTTGATGGTCGGCATTGTTGATTTTCTCACCGATTGTCGGGCAAATTATCGAAAGGGTCAGAGAGTCGAAGGTTGTTGTAAATGTATCAGTTGACGTTGGTCTGTATATATAAGGCACCCAGGCATTCCTGTTACCGATAAAAAAACAAACTGAGTGTTAGAAGTCCAATTCGCTTGTAATATGATACATAAATGCACCAAATGGACAGAAGCGTTAATTTATATACATATATTTCAATGGCACAAGTTCCGTACCTCTGAAAAAAAGATAGACATTGTCAGAAACCTTCACCCTCTATTCTGAGTATCTATCCACTCCCGGGTATACTCCAGAAACGTTTTTGAGTGTTAAACCGTAACCTGCAACTTCCCAAGCAATACAACATTTACAGGTTGTACTCGCTGCTACATTGCTTCGTTTTTAAAAAACAACTTTTAAAAGGCAAAGGGAACATAACCAGCAGTGTACCCGAGGACTTTTTCTTCTTCCTTTATCAAGATAATTTTGCTTCTCGGGTTCGTCTGTCGCGGGTGCATCCCTAGCGTTTCTAGCCTATATTAGTCTTTAAAAAATTTGAGTATTAAAAAATGTGATATATATGTGTTTCCCGTTTATTAGTCCTCCTTTCAATCGATGATATTTTACCTGTTCGTATAGGCCTGTTCTTTTAACTGTTTGCTGTCATCACTGTCTAAGACCAGCCACAGATGCAGTCGTAGCTGATACGAAGAAATTCTGAATTGGCGTGTCATTGATGCAAAGTAGCAGTCGTGTTGAGGGCAAGTGCTTGTAGAGTTTAACATCGGATGACTTTGTTGCCTCGTGAGCCTGCGTGAAATAGAAAATGGAGTTCTGCACAGCATCATCCTTCGTGAACACAGCATCGTCCTTCGTGAACACAGCCTTGGGTCTCTTTGATGCCGTGCGGAGTGAACCTAAACAAGATCTTCATATAGGATAAAGCCATCTTTCAACTCTGTTATCTTTAACATAGAAATTATGTCGCCTGTCATGAGGGTCTCATTTCAAGCAGCTTCGTTATCATTTGCTTCTTCTTTCTGGATAGTCAAAGCCATACTGAGAAGTAAATCTTCTTTCCTGCCAAAATGAATGTCTTGTGCAATACTCATGAAACTCTATTTCTGGCGTTGTAATCTTTTGCCGACTTCTCTGGATCGGCATTTGGACTTTCTTGTATCTGGGTTGTTACGTCGTTTTCCAACAAGTATCTGATGCAATGCCCTCATGTTTTTTCTCTTTGCACCGCGCTGCCTGGGTTGCATTTAGTTATGTGGTGCATCATAATTAATTCAGACTCCTTCATTAGCTCTTTCTGCTGGCAGAGGATTATTGTCGACTACCCCTGTAGGCTGCTTGCCATCAATAGCTGCTTTTGCTGGCCGGGGATTGTCATCATTAGCTGCTATTGTAGGTTGATCCTCATCGATATTCTCAACTCCAGCTTGCTGTGCCTGCTCGTTTTCTATATCGAGTGGTGTGTTGTTTTCGGCTGGTCTGTCATCAACCATTCCTCTTAGTCGTATCAGACGTATACATCTGGACTTTAATGCATCTCTACAATGTATTACGTCATCTGGTTCTGCATCGGCGCTGCTATCGTTTCGAAAGGAATTGCCTCCAAACAGTAAAGTTACAAAGGCTGGCTGTGAAATTACTCGTCTTTGGCACACTCTTTTTGTATACAAGGTGCTCTCTTGGAACTAGTCCTTGATTCTCCAACAAGGTATCAAAAGGTTTGCAACCTCCTTTGTGTCGTCTCAGATCTTGCCCAAGGAATGTTAGTGCCATTCACAAGCTCAGCGTCGGAATGATTACGTCAATAATTCGTCATCCATGGCAATGTTATAAATAATCGCCTATTTATCCCCATTGGTGATAAATAAGTTTATATAAGAACACCCAGAGAAAGTGTTTTATTTTAATTAAATTAATCGTTGTCGTAAACTAAACCTTTCTACATTCAGTGAAGCCCACAAATATATCCGCAGCTATTGCATTTCAGTATGCTAAATTATCAAAATGTGTATAAAAAACAACGCATAACATATGACGCCGCGGGAAGTACTGGTTGAAGTACTGGTAGGAGAGAACAAAACAATCTTCTGTTAACTCTAAAATGCTGCGAGAGCCATGGGCCTGGCTGCCAAAGGGTTTCCCCTGGTGGGCTACATGATCTTTAAAGAAGGAAATGCACTCCGGCCCGTCACAGACTATCTGTGGTGGGCCATTTGTGCAACTAGCGCAAGACAGTGCACAAATGGACTTGACGGGGCTCCCCCACGAGTAGCAGGGCCATGTGAGACCTTACCGTCGGTCCACAAATACAGCCGGAGGCTGGCAGACCAAAGTTCGCAGATTTATAAGCAACATCTCCACAGGGCTGGCGTTCTTTGCCCAGGAGGAAGCCACCTTTTCGAATGAGGCTTTTCAATTGGATTCTTTGTGTCAAGCATGTGAAGGATGTCCTGAGCAGAAGTGTACATGTACCGTGCGGAGTGAACCTAAACAAGATCTTCATATAGGATGAAGCCATCTTTCAACTCTATTATCTTTAACATAGAAATTATGTCGCCTGACATGAGGGTCTCATTTCAAGCAGCTTCATTATCATTTGCTTCTTTTTTCTGGATAGTCAAAGCCATACTGAGAAGTAGATCTTCTTTCCTGCCAAAATGGATGTCTTGTGCAATACTCGTGAAACTCTATTTCTGGCGTTGTAATCTTTTGCCGACTTCTCTGGATCGGCATTTGGACTTTCTTGTATCTGGGTTGTTACTTCATTTTCCAACAACTATCTGATGCAATGCCCTCGTGTTTTTCCTCTTTGCGTCGCTCCCTGGGTTGCATTATGTGGTGCATCATTAATAATTCAGACTCTTTCATTGGCTATTTCTGCAGGCTGAGGATTATTGTCGACTACTCCTGTAGGCTGCTTGCCATCAATAGCTACTTCTGCTCCTGTCGGAGTGTTCCTCATCGTGTCTCAATGTAGATTATAAAGCCTACATCGGAAGGAACACTTGAGTATCTCTAGTCCCCACAGCTACCTGCAAATGAAATAATAAAAACAATCAATAACGTTAACAAATACAAAACAAAATACAAGTTGATTTGGTTCGTATATAATAAATCTTACACGTGGACCATGCCTGACACAGGGTGGACTCAAGGGGCACTGAAGAGAAAACGTTGGCATACCAACTCTGTGAAATAGAGTTGCCACCAGTCATACTAATGAAACATAAGCAGCAATGTTTAGGGGTATGACACACTGCATCATTGGGTTACTGGTAGATAATGGAAGAAGACAAAGCAAAAGCAACATAAATATTTAATTTAGTATTCAATTCAAGAATGCACCTAAATATTATGTATATTTGAGACAGCCCTGCACTGAATGAACTATATACATTTCATGCTTTGAAATCTCACCTCTGCTTGGCGTGTTGCTGTCTTATTAAACTGTTACATCAGTGGGTGGCTCTTCTAAAATACAGCCTGAAATACATTTTTCAAAGTGTAATAAAAAATCAAACAAATGTTGCTGCTTAGCGCTAGATCAATCGCCATAGCCAATGGGCCATTAAACTCTACAAAAACAATTTTTCAATTAGTGACAGTCTAAATCCAGGCTCATACTCGACATGAATGCAAATTCGAATTTGTGCCACTGAGAGTTTTCATCCTGCGAATTTGCAAAAGTTGAACACATTTCAACTCGAAATGTTAGCTTTCGCAAATGCCTTACCACTTTTCACTTCATGAGCCTGATCAGTACAGTTCTTTCCATCGTCACTCTGGATTGCAGGACCTGTCCAACGAGACAGTACAAGTCACTCTCAATGAAATTTAAAATATACACTTGCTAAACACGAACGGGTGCTTTCACAATAATAAAAGTTTGTCTTACATCAGCATTGATGGGGTTTACCATTAGGTTAAAGGCTTCAGGTGTTCATATTGGACTGTTTTGTTTAGCTCCAGTTGGCTGTCTACCGTCTTCAAATCAACAATATTGCATATTTTGCAGATCCTGTAATTAATGTGTGGTTTTTTTTTCAAATTACTCTGCTATAAATTACAGTGCAACCAAGATTCTTCGAATAGTGCTTGCATTTATTTCCAAACTAAACTAAATTTCCAAATTTGTTTTTGAGTCGAACCTGTATGGTCCAATCCAATTGGGTTCCATCTTGCTGCCCTTTCGCTCAATTGCAATCTTCCTGTAATTCCTCTTCAGTACTACTGGTAGCATTCTCTCTTCCAACTTGAACGCCTTGACATTTCCCCCTTTTTTCTTTGCATAGGCTTAGTTGTCCTTGTTTTGTGCTGCCTCAATGTTTTTATTTACCTTTAATACAAAAAATCGTCAAGGTTTTCAAGAGTTTCGAGATTGGATTTCAAAATTAGAAAATAAATCAACCAATTTTTAGAACTTGCACGTTCCTTCACAACCTTGGTTGCTCTGCAACTACATCTATGCTGGCAAATTCCCGCAGGGCATCAAAGTGGGCAACAGCAGGTTCCTACACCTGTTTGGGTTCGTCTTTCAGCAACTGAAATTAGAACAAAGTAAAAGTATGCAATTTAACCCCAAAAATAGATATACTAGGTCTCATGGCATAGATGACAGTAACTAACCTCACACGGCAATTTGGCTTCCCTGTTGTACATGAGGTAAAATGGTGTGAACTTCGTGGACGCTTAAACTGAAGTCCTGTAGGCTAACGGCATAGGGTCTGTACAAAGAAATAGACGTTTTTAAGTTACCCAGATAGTGCTGGTCACTTACAAGCTTGGCAATGGATGTTTTTAGCGTCTGATTCATTCTTTCATCAAGGCCGTTGATCTGAGTGTGGGAAGTGGAGGACAAACTGGCGAATACCCCTTCGCTGGTACTTGTACAACTCCTCGGAAAGCTTTTGGAAACAATTGTAAAGTTTATAAGAACCTTTCAAAAGAGCAATATAGATTTTAATTTATGTCAGCATACATGTACTTCGTTTTCTTGGCTGCTGCGGCGGTCTTCAGGGTATCACGGCCATTGTCAAACGAGCAACAGACATCGATGATGGCGACTTTGTTGCCTTGATTACCATGTTTTCCGGGCGCTCCCGGGGGTGGAGATCTTCTGAGACGTGTTGATCGGTGAATAATTGCCCATGTCTGACTGCAGACATGATGCATTGCTGGATGAGGTTGTCTGCAGCAATAGTCAATGATGTGGGGTAAGGTCTCTCAAAGATAGTTGCAACAGCGGCACGCTGGGCTGGTGTTTGGTTTCCAGCGCTTCACTGTTGCATTGGTCGGCAGGCAGTTCAAGCGGGCACTGTGGATAAACCTCCAGTCAAAGAAACGGATGTAGTTACCGGAGGTCGCCCACGACGAGCTGTTGAAGTAGGGGTCTTGCTGGAGGTACTTGCCAATTTTCCCCTCGTCTGGTAGAGACAGCAGCCAGCTGGTGTAGTTCGCACAGCTGACTGCACGCAGGGCAGTGGTGATCAACTTGGCAGGCGTTTCCTGGAAAGGCTGCTGATGATGGTCACTTTTAGTCAGAGTAGAGAGCCTGGAGATGTTTTTCTGGTTGTGATGGGCATCCTTCATGACCGAGGACAACATAGACGTGTGCTTGTGTAACCAGGAAAAATGTCACACCATAACAAATAAATAGAAAATAAACTAAACTACTGTCAATGGGGAACAGATGTGCCCTCAAGGTCAACTTAGCCAAGGGAGAAAACTGGCCAGGCAGGCAACAATAGAGTGCTTACTAGTCAGTAATAAATGTACTGGTCATACAAACAAGCCATTAACTACAAGGTTAAAATGGTCTAGATCTAAGATCTGATGATAAGCAAAGGACTAGGTAACTCTAAAACCTTAACAGTAGCACACATTCCTGCAACATGATACTTGGGTGGGCTCAGGGCAACCAAAGGGATTCTTACACAGTTACACATCATAAGACAGTACAAATCTGAACAGCTCTGGCCAAAACTGATAGCTATATTCATTACAAACATCATCCGAGGGTTAAATACACCCGAGCAAATCGGGAAAGTTCTATAGTCAATTACGATGACAAAATATTTAGAACAAAGTTTAACTTTCCTTTTCTTCACCTAGTAATTAAACAGTTCTTTTTGGACCGCATAAACCTTATAGCAAAACAGAAACAGAACCTGGCAACATCCAGTAAATTGGTTTACTCCAACCATGATCCAAATTATTAAAAAATTTGAGAACATTCAGGTACCAAAACTATATTTACAGTAACTAATTTCTTTCACAAAAACCATTCAAAACCATGACAAGAAATTAAGGATTGACCACAGAAAACCAGAATTACCTTTCAAGATACATAGCCTATACCAACAAAGTCACTTTGGAACGAATACAAAGTAAAACATTTTGATACAATATAATTAAGAAAGAAAATGAGGACAACAAAGAGGTTTAGACTTACCGAAATAAATGGTAGGCGAAACTTTCAAAGGCAGATTTAAACTCGAAGTGAATGTGTAAAAGGTGGAGAGCTATTAATTGTGGTGTGCTTTCTTCTCTGCCAGCTTGGGGTCTGAGCAGTGCCAAGCACATGGCCTAAATTCAAAAGGCCCATTGTCTCGAGGTCGAATTAATCTGTTACTGGGGAGACTGTACCAGGGGACACACTACTAAATTTACAACAGGGGAAGATGGGTGTATTCTCATAAAAATGCGACTTTTCTTGGGTTGGCAGCTAATCTAATACTAACTAATTTCTGCTCCTTTACACTCGCAGCATTCTTCACCTGGACGGGTGCTCTTGTGCGAGCTGCTGATGAGATTATTGTTCAGGGCCTACGTGGTAACACGATCAGACAAGATTGCCATCAGCAGCTTGTAGAGGAAGGACTGCAGGGTGACAGGGCGGAAGTTGGCCAGGTTGGGAGGGTTCCTTTTCTTGTGGGTGAGGAAATTCCTTTTCTTGTGGGTGAGGACTATGGAAACAGACTTTCACGCAGGCTTGAAGATGGCAATGGTGATGAAATTAAAAATATCATCGTCGGTGTTCATTCTGCCAAAATCGGCTTTCTTCTTCAGACACGAACGCAGTTCGTAGTGGTCACCTTTACAATAGGAGCACTTGTCCACATGCCAAAACTTACGAAGTACTGGATATATATATATATTTTTAACCAAAGATGATGAAACACATCACTTAGATTGTCCTTTTGTGTAGCTTTCCTGGAGAGCTGTTCCCTGTATTTGCTGTTTCTTTCAAGAGCCTCTTCTGAAAGTGTTCTTAGGCCGTGGCTTTTGTTTGCTGCGATCAACTCGGCACTATGGGCAAGAAGCTGGTGTAAATCTGAAGTGAGTAAAATGCTCTAGAAGCATACTATTTGTGCCTTTGCAAAGCCTATCTAATTTTTCTGTTTTCGAAACATTTTTAACAATGCGTATGGTACATACCCGGCAACATATCTCAGTACTTTCTCTTCCTCTATCCATTTTTTCTTCATTACTTGTTATATCCTCGACCTCGGTGGCAATACGAGCTTTAAGTAAAACTAAGAAAACATCTACATGTAGTAGTAATTTCTGAAATACTATCAAAACATGTTTCCCTTTACTATGTATATCTGTCAAATTCAATAAAATGTCCCATTCAGTAGTGAACTGTTTTCAGTTTGTGATAGTTCTTTCACATGCCCTCGTACACTTCATGTTTCAACTTTGAATTATTCTCAACCGCAAAGACTTTTCATAATGCTGTCTTACAGGTGCAAAAAAAAAAATCCCCAAAATAAGGAGTATTTATACACAAAAGAATTTGCACTTTGGGGATTGCAAGTACTGCGTTCTGTTTACTAACCGGGCTGTGTAAATATACTGTTCGGAGTGTTTAGGTCGCAACGCTGAACGCGTTGTGCAGGTTCATCGGTTTCGAGAATGTTCACAGAGTTAAATCCGAACACAGACGACGACGACGACGACGACGAACAAATGATTATTACTTCATACAAAAATCCCCAATCTTGTAGAAAACTACGATGATTTAATATACTAAACTCATGTTACAATCACCGGACAAACGCTAAGAACTCGAGCAAGCTAGGTAAAAAAAAAAAGCATGGCTTGCGGAACCCGCTAAAAGTCAACAGTGGAACCACAGAAAACAGTCTACCAGTTATCCGTGAAAGACGGACGTTGATTGGTTATGCAAAACACGTGACAATGTTTACAGATCAAATGCCACCTGGAGGGTGGTCACCACAGCACGATCAAAGCTATCACCTGAATGGACGTTTCATAAAGATTGGATTCTTGTGCATGGTTTAAAGAGCTTCTGAAAAATGGGAGACAGCACCATCAACAGCATCCTGCTCGGTCATCTTCACTGTTGGCCTTGTGGTCATTACAAATTAACAAGTTTTGAAAATTTGTTTCAAACATAGCTTATTACATATACAGTAATTAATTTAATATTTATTTGAAAGATGCAAATTGTCCAGTGATCTTTTGATTGTTAATTAAAACTGCTATTGTTTACTCAAATTTGCCTGTAGTCTGAAATGTGAATTTATCTAATGTTTAATTACAGATTACATATTGCGTACTCCATCTTAAATCGGCATTTTGTAAACGCATGAATTTTGGAAGGGGATAGATTAATTTAGGATTCAGTGCAAAACATTCCTTTTAAACACACTTCACTTCACTTCAACTTCAGTTACCTTTCTTTCGTTGTTTTTTTGAAGCACCAGTTTTCTGATTTACTGGTGTGGACTCCTTAATTGGCTTGGTTGTTTGGTTTTCCTTTATAACCTAAAATAAAGACATTAAAAGCATTAATGACATGTTAGTGATTTTTAGAAAAGTAATTTAGTTTAGTTTTAAAAAAATTTGCGTCCCTGCCAATACTGTCTAGTGTCCCATCAGCGTTCTCAAAATTAATACATTCAACGCTCTGGTGCCTTCCCTCGGTGAGCTCTTGTAGAATGGTACAGGAGAATCAGGCCTGATGGAAAAACCTCGCTTCTGGACTTCTGGCTTGGCTACCTGTTCTGACGTAACTGGCTCGACTACCGGATGTGTGATGGGAAGGGAAGGAAGCAGCCGGGGGACTCTTTGTGTCGGCTGGTTCTGTACATCGAGGGGCTAGGAAACTGGCTTCCCTCAATTGGGTTTTGCCGCTGGTGGTGTGGGCAACCTTCTTTGTACCGGTATCCGAACTGGTATAAGCCAGCCTCTGGCACGAACCGGTGAAGTCTCGTCTGGTGTATCAGTGGTGTCTGGACTGAAACTGGTGGGTTAATTTTTCATTAAACTCTTTAGGCGACAGACATGGTTGGCCAGTTGGGAGTCTGAACCTTTGAAGCACACACTCTGAAAAAATATGGAAACAAAAAATACATGGCATGATACACAAACTTGAATACATTTAACAATAATACAGACATAATGTCAAGATAGGGGGCAACAGAATTGGACAGTATTTGCTCAGGGTCCACAAGTTAACTTCAACTGATTACCGAGTTGTACCACATGGAGGTTCTGCCTTTTGACACCCCTTAAGAGAGTCATAGTTATTCCCGCCGTTTACCCGCTCGTCGCGGAATTTCTTCTCTTTGACATTGAGCACTGGGCCAAATAATTAATGATAAACATACCAGTCATTAAACAATACACAGTGAAGTAAGTACATGTACAATGGATATGACACACACAAAAGCAAAACAGTACTCGCCTTGAAGAGAAAAAAAACTTAGCCAGAAGAGTAATCTGTTTATTAGGACGAGCAATCACAATCATCTCCTCCTGCACATAAGCCCAGGAGCGCCAGGGAGACTTTGTTCACATACATGTAGGACTTGGGGCACAGTTTGAAACACTGCTCCTTCACCCCGCAAACAGTGCAAACTATTCCCAAACCAAGACACTTAAAACATTTCTCTTCCTTCCAGGAGCTAGCAAAGTGACCCTTTTGGCCACACTTTACACAAGTCCTGAATTGCCCAAAACAGGAAACGCAGGCATTCCTATTACCAATCAGTAAAATTAATGGTACATGTACATGGTTCTTTATTTTTATCTGGTACGGTCGAGTGCTGTTAAAAACAGTCGGTTCTCTAGCGTAGGTACAAAACCTACTCTGAAGAACTTCCCCAAGCGAACTAGGCACCATAATATTAAAATATAATTATGCAAATGAATAATAGGGAACAAATTATTTTCCATCAGAAGATATTATATATAGGCCTTGGCCTTGCATGTTTTATGTGGGCCTATTACCTACATGTTGACATGATAGCAACAACTGGCAGCACATTTCCTGGCAAAAATGCTAAAAATCTTACTGAGTATTTCATCTATCTCACTGTAGAATGGGGATGTAACTCTTCCTCTACCACTCATGTTCTTCTTCTTCGCAAGCCTTTATTTTTTTCAAAGGTATTCACTGCGATCCTTGATTGCTTCCCATGTTTTATACGGACTGTCTGGGAATTTAGCTAGAAACTGGGGCTGTTATTGCAGCCCAGACTCTAGAGTTATACTTCATTCCTTCAAATCCGACCTGGTGCTCCCCCCCCCCCCCCCCCCCCTCCCCCAAATTGCGATCAGGCCACAGGTCTCCTTTTGTGACTAGTTTCATGTCTTTTTGCCGGCTTTTTGCCAAAGACGGCAGCTGGTTTCTTACCTGAAACGGCGGATCGATTCTTCCTGGTACCGTACATGTACTAGCATCAGCCATTGAGATTTATAGCACGTCGTACAAAAAACAGAACTGAAAAGAGCGTGTGCACGTACATGTACTATCTTCTCACTTTGGCAAAGAATGTAGTCCTTTAGCTTACCCATAGTGTATATACCATCTTTAATCTTTTCACCAGTAGCTCTCCGTGGGATTTGACTTTTCATCGACAGATAGAATTCTGATATCGGATTTCCAACATTTAGTTTCATTCTGAGAAGAGGTTCTTTCAGGAACATACATATATTATTTGCGATTTGCAAATCCACCTTTTGAGTACCATGGAAAAGGGATAGTAACTCTCCATTTAGAGATTCAAATGAAAAACACGAGTAAACCCACAAAGGACCAAGATCTCGAACAACATCACATAAATGTAGCAATTGATGTATATTTGATGTCATCTGTTTTGATGTATATAAAGTCCCATGCATCATACAAAAATACTTTAGGACTTGTTCACAGTGATCAACTGTATCCAGTGAAATCGAATCACCATTAAGTAAATACACAGCCTCTACTAAAAGCAAATAATGTTGGAAATAAATATCCGGCAATAATCCCGACAAAACTGGCAATGAATAGTATAATAACCATGACCTGCATTCAGAAGCTTTCCAGTATTTGGCATGATCTTTGATGCTTCTTGGGACCCTGGAAATGAAGTTTGGGGGCTTTATTTTACTTAACCTTGAATCCACAGTATGTACCAGACCAGATATTGAAAAGGGTTCTTTGGAGTAACTGCTGTCAAACCACAACTTTAGAAGTCTCCTTACAATTCCCAATAAAACCTGGTGCATCCAATCAATTCCTGTACCATGAATTAAATCTGGCATGTGATACAAAAACCAGGATGGTCCTTTTATTCCATAAACACTATGGTTCAAATTAAAGGCTTGTTCTGCAGCCTCAACAGTTTCTTTATGGTTGCGTTTTGGTCCATCAATATTATCTACATCAACCGGAAAAACCCTTGCATGCCCTCGGCCTACTTCTATAACTTGACCTTTTTGTAAGCACCTGGGACATCCATATAAGCCATTAAATTGCGTCATATTGAGGACCATACATTTAGCCGGCATGTCACAGGTACCACAAAGTACAATCCCTCTGACTGTAATGTCTTCCCCGTCAGTTTTTCACACTCACTCCTTCAAATATTTGTTTTAAGGACGTGTGAAAGGGTTTTTAAAATGTGCCCATACAAGGCTTTGATTCGCTATACCAAAGACCGGCTATAAGCATATTTCCTTTCGTATTCGGAGTTTTGGTGGTAGCTCATTCACACAAAAGTAGAGAGGCCAAATCGAAAATCGTGAAGATTTGAAAATAGGAATTCCATCGGTGTACCACATGAATGAAATATTATGTTTATTTTCTAAAAAAAAAACTTTGCTGAAAACTTTTTGTATACATTACCATCATAGATGTCTTCGATATTTTATTTTGTCTTCTTTGTACGCCTGAAACGATGCTGAATACCTTCACAAAAACACTTTTGCTTAAAGTGTGTTTGTAGTTGTGTCAGTAAAGGAATCTCAATAAAATGTGAAACTAATTTGGGATCTGTACCCAGTAAAACAGAGCATGACGGACATTTGTCATCCTTATGTCGCGGGGTCTATTCCAGTTAGGAAACCCCAATGAAATAATTCCAACCGGTTCAGTTCGACAAAATAATCAAAGAAATAAAAATGTTCAGAAATAGGTTTATGTACAGCTCGAATTAAAAAGGACCTTTAATTCAGTTTACTCATACACTCTTCAACTTGAGGTTCAATACAAAATAAAATCAAAGAAAATGAATATGTAAACACAAATGAAAATACACAGAATATTACAATAATTTATACAATGAAAGGAAAGGATAAGTTGTAAGCAGTTGCATCTCCTGGGGTCTTGTCCAGATCCAGCGATATGACTGACGATCCGAGTCCAAGTCTAGTTATGTCTGCGAACACGCGAGTACAAAGTTCGCGAAAAGAAGAAAGTTCACCGAACGAGAATTTGAAGAATCAGAGCTAGAGACCGAAAAGGAGATCCGGGGACGTCAAGGAATGCAGCATGCAGAAAGAAGAGAACAACTCATCAGGGGCCAGCCAGGGATTGTGAAGAAATGAAGAAAAGGTGATGTGGAGGGAAGCGGATAGAAATCGTCTCACAGCTTCACCGGTGGTAGTTAACAGGTCTCGTCCTCGTCCACAATGACAAACGGCAGGAGAACCTGTGCCAGGGAAATGATGGGTTACAAAATAAAGTGTTTCAGCGGTGATTCCAGTCCGGAGCAAGGAGAGTGATGTACTCTACACCAGAGCAAGGAAAGGAATGCCACAATTAACTAAATTATTTTATAAACAACTCTATCCAAAATAACTAAAAAAATATCAACTAAATTATATTATAAACCAAACCTGTAAAATAACTAAGGTCATCAGAGATCCCTAAAATCTTTCTTAAAACACCGAAACTATTCCCACAGTTCATCAATTTGGGCTCACACTGAGATAACCAAAACACAAGCCCAAGGCAGTTCTAAAGTAAAGATAAGAAAAGGAACACAGTGTGGTCTAGCCTACAACAGGTGGATGGGTAAAACAACAGCTAATTCTCCTGCATACGAAATAAGCGATCTACAGTGTACACAAGGTCAACCAAAACTTTCACATGATCTGGCCTGGTATGGACCCTGGACAGAGTCTTGAACACAAGATTTACAAGATAAGAACAGTGGCTAGAATGTCTCAGATAACAGAGCGGCTGGACCACCCTTGGTCAGGCTAGCTTAAAGTGGCAGAACTGTACGAGTGACTGTGGTAATACAAAAATGTGGTTGGCTAAATCCTAGTCTAAATACACTTACAGTTTAAAGGAGCAAACCATGAGGCTTAAATCTAAGCAATTAAACAGACTAATTCCTACAATGAATGAATTGTCATAGCTCAGAATTGGCACGATTCATACAAGTATCAGACATCGATTAAAGTTCAATTTATATCTGATCTAATCCAAAGGAAATGATCAACTGATCTAAGGGATAAAATAACCATTCGACAATCAATAAGCAAGAACAGGTCAAGTAGTTCGACATGTTCAAGCAACCCAATGATGTGAAATCATAAATCAGCATCAACTTGAAAAGTTAAAAGCCATAGCTAGGTTAAACATATATCTACATGAACTGAAATCTCTTCTAATAATCATTCACAAATTCCAAACAGTTTGAATGAAACGAATCAGGTTATATCCTCCCATGAAATAAACTGAATCCATGGACCAATGGAAGTGATCCAGTAAAGATACTTTCATAACAAAAGTCATACAGATCCATTCAATTATTAGATTATAGAATATCCCGATTCAATTCAATAATAGAGCAATGACATCATGAATTGGAATCAGACGCAATCAATATGTACAAAGGAAAGAACTCGTTCAAATAAGTTTCATAGTGGAAAATAAACTATTGACCCATCATCAAGCATTATGGTTGAGAATGAAAGTACATATTCTCTGAAAATACTCAAAGACAATTAATAGTTTGCTAATGGGCCAATACTAATGATAAATATACTGTATACTTAAATGAAGACAAATTTGGAAAACTTACCTGTGCCAGGGAAATGATGGGTTACAAAATAAAGTGTTTCAGCGGTGATTCCAGTCCGGAGCAAGGAGAGTGATGTACTTTACACCAGAGCAAGGAAAGGAATGCCGCACCCGCGCACAAACAACCAATCATTTCAGGCCAGGCTGTTGCCCCCCACATTGTCTTACATAACACAAGTGAACCATGCCTGACACAGGGCAGCACCACAGAGGGTGCATCTAGAAGAAATTTGATCACTCTTGGAAAAAGTAGACTTGCTCTAGTCATACAACAATTAATAAAATCATGGCAAAACTTGGGGGGTATGACACTTACTTTCAAGAAGATAGTGACATTTGGCACAAAATCGGTGAAATTTTAGAGGCATAGACAAATCCGAAAAAGATGAAGTGATGTTCGACAAAGATTCGGAACTTGACAGTGCAGGGACACAATCACACAAGTGTGAGGATGTCCACTAAACAGCTTCCGGTCAGGCTGTGTCTCAAGCACAGGCCCAGAATCAGCAACATACTCTCAGCCAATGTGATCGGTGCTCCTTCATACAAAGGTAAATCATCATTGCACTGAGGGGTTGCATGACATGTTTCATTCTCATCTATGAAAGTGTCTTCTACAATATCTTCAGTCTCATACCACTCAAAGTTCTTGAAATGTTCATAACTCGCCTCGTACCAAACGTCAGTGTCTGCCTCGTACCAAACGTCAGTGTCAGCCTCCTCGGGTTCTTTATGCTGCGTGTCCTGCAAGTTTTGCCAAACTTCTGGGGGTTCTACCACAGACAGCTCAGCCTCAGTGTTGTGCATCTCGGGGTTCTCACCTGTACATGTATGAACTGCATCAACACCTTGTATATCCCTCATATCTTCTAGTTGGTCCTCTTGTTGATTGTCACACCTTGAATATAATTTAAATTCATGTATTCAAGTTTGTGTTAGTCTAATGCAAGTTTATTGTAGAATGGTTATCATCTTTTTGTGTAATCGATTGTAGATTCATTATTACCAATACGGTTTTATAAAAAATCGTTCATTGTAATCGACTTTTTGGCAAGCTGCCATGGGGGTCTAATCAGCCCATAAGTCAATTGCAACTGGGGCAAGCTGCCCATTCGTTCATGGTCTAGGCCACAAGCTGTGGCCTATCTGGCAAGCTGTCATCACGTGCTTGTATGAAATTGGTTTATAATGGATTGAATAGATTGATTATTACCGGGTGCAGTGGTCAAGCCTGACCTCTGCTAACTTTTCTTATTTGCGGTCGGTGGCCGATTGACCCCCGATTGACCCCGGTAAGGGCACGGTACCATTTAGAGAACATTAATAAATTTGCAAGCTGCAGCAAAATAGCAAAAACAAAATCCTTTCTCCTTTGTCCTTTATTGCGTGTATCCGAGTGTAATCCATTTTATCGCAAATTCGCGATAAAATATATTATACTCGGCACACGGGCAGCAATCGCTCTGGGAATACCCAAATACTAGTATTCAGGTCATAAGGGGGCAGGACTTAAAGTGAGATGCCAGGGTGACAACTTGCTGAGGTTTTCACGCGCTTCGCAACGATTGGCCAGAATATTGCAGGTGTAATTGCCTAGGTGTACGCAGAATGGCCAATCGGTAGCCAGCATCGAAGCAGGAGAGCAAGTCAAAATCCCAGAGAGTAAACTGAATCACTTTTGCTGCAGCTTGCATTGAAGAAGGAAATTAAATGTGGGTGGTTGGAGACGTTGCATCATACGTTGCAAACGATGGACGTAGGCGGTGGGATCTAACTGAGCTGCTGCCGTGGTCGTGTTGAAAAATTCGCCGGGCAAGCGAAGAGTGGTGCCGTAAACACGCTCGGCAACACTGTGTCCAAAATCTGACTTGACCGCAGTCCGAATTCCAAGGAGGACGAGTGGTAAAGTCTGTCCATTTGTTTGGATCGACTTGTGCCTTTAGTGACGATTTCAATTGCCTGTGGAAACGTTCTACTAGGTCATTTGCTATGGGGTGATAAGCTGTTGTGCGTACGCGTTGTGTACCAAGCAGGTTGGTCAAGGCACGGAAAAAGTGCCGATTCAAACTGAGTTCCACGATCGGTGGTGATAGTTGATGGAACACCAAACATGGCAATCCATCGCGTGACAAAAGCACGGGCAACTGTCTTTGCGGTGATGTCAGTCAATGGAATGGCTTCTGGCCAACGCGTGAAGCGATCGATGCAGGTCAGCATGTATGTGTATCCATTAGAAGGTGGTAATGGACCCACAATGTCAATGTGAACGTGTGAAAATCTGGCATCTGGGGCAGCAAACTGAGTAAGAGGGGCAAAGGTATGACGATGGACCTTTGCGCTCCGTGATGAGGCGTTGGGTGGCTCGAATCCCAGGGTGCGACAACGAATGTAGCGAGTCAAACACTTCCCGGCGTAATTCAACGGGAACAAATGGGCGTGGGTTTCCAGTAGAAATGTCACAGGTTAATGTTGTCACATGATGGGATAGGAACATCTTTGAAGGTGAGCGAGGATGGTGATGCGCGCAGTCGCGTGAGTTCCGCACTGGCGGTCTGTAACTCTGCCATTCTGCGGAAATCTATGGCGTTAGACTGCTCCGTGTGTAGCGAGTCAAGTTCAACGCGAGACAAGGCATCCGCTGCAGGGTTGTCCACCCACTTTATGAATCGGATGTCGCAAATGAATTGGGAAATGAAATCGAGGTGTCAAATTTCACGTGGGGAATGTCTGTCCGTTGATAATGAGAGAGCATAGGTGAGGGGTTTGTGGTCCGTTAGCACGTGGAACACACGGCCCTCGAGTTGATGGCGAGATACACAGCTAAGAGTTCTCCTCCAAAAGCGCTGTAGCGTGTTTCGGCTGGTTGGAGTTTATTGGAGAAGAATGAGATTGGCTGCCATGAATTATCTATCCATTGTTGAAGAACAGCTCCGACTGCAACATCCGAAGCATCTGGCTTGGGGTGTGCAAGGAGGGTAGCATTGGCGAGAGCAGCTTTTATTTCTTCAAATGAAGTTATAGCGGCATCATTGAACGTGATTGGTGCTGACTTTTTTCCAGTGTTAGCCAGCAGAGCAGTGAGAGGATGGAGGACCTGAGAGCACCGTGGGATGAAGCGGCGGTAGAAATTAACTAGTCCAAGAAACTCTCTCAGCTTTGTCAGTGTAGTGGGTTGTGGAAAGTTCGAGATGGCACTGACCCTTTCTGCGAGTGGACGTACCCCGTTGCTGTCAACTTGGTGTCCGAGGAACTCAAGTGTGTTCACTCCAAACTGACATTTTGCAGGGTTGATGATCACCCCGTACTGGTGAAGGCGATCGAACAGAAGGCGAAGATGCTGTGCATGTTGTTTCGCGTCGGTACTTGCCACTAAAAGGTCGTCAATGTATGCGTAACAAAAGTCAAGTCTGCGTGTGACCTCATCTATAAAACGTTGAAATGTCTGAGCGGTGTTGCGTAGTCCAAATGGCATACGAACAAATTCAAAGAGTCCGAATGAAGTGGTGATGGCAGTTTTGATGGTACGCACGAACAAGGTCGATCTTGGAAAATATTGTTTCACCATGAAGAGTTGCAGTGAAATCTTGGATGTGGGGGACTGGATACCGGTCTGGCACAGTGGACTGGTTCAGTGCCCGATAGTCCCCACATGGTCGCCAATCTCCGGGTTGCTTTTTGGGGACCATGTAGAGTGGGGAGGAGTAGTTACTACTTGAAGGGCGCACGATGCCCAAGTCCATCATATGTTGAAATTCGCCTTTAGCAACTTTGAGGTGCGAGACGACGTGGACGTGCTGCAATGGGCGGTCCAGTTGTGACAATGTGGTGTCACATTATGCTTAACCGTAGTTTCACTATAGACAGGTCGAATAATGTCCGGGTAGTCCTTCAAAATATCCGCAAAACGCGATGGGGTTGGTGTCGCGAGGACCGGACTGAGTGACGGCGCATTAGTGGCTGTTCCGTTAATGCCTAAATTTGTCGTGGCATCAATTAGCCTGCGGTTGCGAACGTCGACCAGAAAGTTGAAAGGTGGGAGGAAAACGGCGCCTATGATATAATGCTGCACATCGGCGACAACAAACACCCAGCGGCAAAGCCGCCGGAGTCCAATGTCAAGTGTCGAGGATCTTTCACCGTAGGTAGCAATACTCGACGAATTTGCTGCCTGGAGATCCCGACCATGACACCGATGAGTGCGCTCATGAGAAGGAGGAATTACACTCGCCTCCGCTCCCGTATCGACGATAAATTGTTGGTTTGTTGTGCGGTCTGTGACATAGAATAAGCGACTTGATGGTCGGCCATCAAAACTTGTCGCATCTAATTGCCGGCTTGGTCGTTTCCCTGGTTGGCACCTCCGGTGTACGAACACGGCTGTTGGCATTTGTGTGCGTTGGCACCAAATTTCCAGTGGTACCAACACTCTCCGGTGGTATCACGAGATGAGCTCCGTTCAGGACGACGGTAGTCATTGGGCCGGCTACGGCTGCGACTCCTTCCGCGTTGTTGGGTAGACAGGGCCGAAACTAACGCTGTCAACTGTTTCACCTCGTCCCGCAGTTGTTGTAGTTCTTGTGGAGCTGGGTTTACTGGCGTGGCTAAGCTGGCGACCTGTGGCTGCGTCGCTACGTCGATGACTTTGTCTGCCAGTTCTGCAAGCTGCTCCATTTTCATGGAGGCACCGGCAGAAGTCAATACCATCTGCACATTTGCAGGCAGCCACTGAAGGAATAACTGGCGAAGAATTGACTCCTCCAGTGCCCTTTCACCAAGCAACTGTCGCATGTGGCGGAGCAGTTGGGGGGGCTTTCGGTCACCAAGCACCTCATCCGTGAGCAGTTGCTGCAAACGTTTCTGCTCGGTGGCCGTCGTGTGTTTTATCAGTTCCTCTTGGAGTGTTTTGTACGGTGTATCTTTCGGAGGATCTAGTGGTAGGTCCCTCACTTCTTGCGCCACCTCAGGAGTCAGGGCTGAAATGATGTAGTCATACTTAGTCTTTTCAGTCTTGAATACATGTAACAAGAATACAGACTTCATAATGTCAAGATCAGGGGCAACAGTATTGGACAGTATTTGCTCAGGGTCCACAAGATAACTCCACTCCGCCGGGCAAGTTTCGTTGTCGCAAGTAATCATTTCTTTCAAAATAATGAATAATTATTTCTTTAATAAAATATGTGCAGTAATTTTGCCCACCGTCTTCTTCATTGTCACTCAATGCTAACTTCTAGTTTATTACTCTATGGGCATTGGGACTACATGTACATGTTTTAGTTTATCAGCCATTTAAACATGCCCACATGTCAGGCTCTCAGCCAATAGGAATGGCTAAACTGTTTGGTACATGTACATGTATTTATGAACTTTTTTTTTTTTTCAGTGCCTGTCTGACGGTTGCACATTTTTGGTTGATTTTTCATTAAACTCTTTAGGCGACAGACATGGTTGGCCGGTTGGGAGTCTGAACCTTTGAAGCACACACTGTGAAAAATAAAAAATATGAAACAAAAAATTACAAGGCATGATACACAAACTTGAATACATGTAACAAGAATACAGACTTCATAATGTCAAGATAGGGGGCAACAGTATTGGAGAGTATTTGCTCAGGGTCCACAAGATAACTTCAACTGACGTGGAGGTTCTGCCCTTTGACACCTCTTAACCAGTTCGCGCCGGATGACGTATATAAACGCAAACATTTTCCCAAATTCAAAACGGATGACGCATAAACACGCCAAGTTCAAGTTCGGAAATGTATGTCAGCAGCGCGCAAGGCCGGAAATGCGTGGGTGTGCTTCCCGGCACTACCAGCCTGAAACCGCTTCGGATCGAGTTTCATTAAAAATAATCCCGGCGCGAACTGGTTAAGAGGGTCATAGTTATTCCTGCCGTTTACCCGCACTTCACGGAATTTCTTCACTTTGACATTGAGCACTGGGCCGAATAATTAATGATGAACATACCAGTCATTAAACAATGCACAGTGAAGTAAGTACATGTAAAATTGATATGACGCACACAAAAGCAAAACAGTACTCACCTTGTTTGTACAATCCAACTTATAAGAAAGAAAAGAAGAAACGCAAACAAAACCGCGTCGTTGCATCGATTCTGGAACTTTGGTCCGACCAGAGACAAATTACCTTTTTTGGGGGTCTAACCTTAACACATTTTACCTCTAGCATTCTTTATCTAAGAGGGCAAACCATGTGTGGACTTGGCCAAGTCCACAGAAGGTTTCAGAATTGTGTAAAGTGTGGACATCTTTTGTTACCACACTAAGTCCACACTAAGATAGCATGGTTCGTACATGTGTAGTAAATAACACTCACTTTTTTGCCCGTTTCTTGGGTGGCTTGTCATTATCTGAGAGGCAGTCTGTCGTATTGAAGTCGGATGTTTATATTGCCTTTGTGCATTTCTGCTCTGCATTCTTATAATCATCTTCATGTATGAAAGCAATGTAATTTAATAATTCCTGTTGGTCACTTTTGGATCAAGAATTTCAATTTAAAAAGTAATTTAAAAAGAATTTAAAAAGTAATCATACCTGTCATGAATAAGATTATTACTTTCCTTATACTCCAAGAATATGAGTACACTGCATCTTGCAGAACAAGCTTTCCACAGGGTCTTTATTGATCACATTGATCGAATGAACTGTAGTGGTCCAGCCATTTGGCAGCCACAACTTCCACCTGTTTTGGCTCAGTTTCAGAGAATTCCACTGCTGCAATTTTGCGCATGACATATATCTCGTGCGCACGACCTAATTGCAAGAGTTATCAACAACTCGCGATCGACAGTTTACATGGATTATATTTTGGATAGTTTTGGATGTGTATTGGGCATTTCTTTGGTTTCTATCCAAGTGTTCACAAAGAATGTCATCTCTATTTGCCATCATCTCCGTAATCGCTTGGAAGTTTCCTTTTGTTGGACTCACTATTGGTGTTATCATCTGTGTGGCCTCAAAGGGGAATACAAATGTATTCTGTTTTACGCACATGATCTCGTTCGTCAGGATCCCGGCTAGGGAGCAGTGAAGAAGTAGAAGTCGAACTAGATGTCGTTGGGCCAGAAAGTTCTGCAGACTTATCCAGAAGAGTAATCTGTTTATAAGGACGAGCAATCACAATCATCTCCTCCTGCACATAAGCCTAGGACTTTGTTCACATACATGTAGGACTTGGGCACAGTTTGAAACACTGCCCCTTCGTCCCGCAAACATTGCAAACTATTCCAAAACCAAGACACTTAAAACATTTCTCTTGCTTACACCTTTTTGGCCACACTTTACACAAGTCCTGAATTGCCCAAAACAGAAACCCAGGCATTCCTACTACCAATCAGTAAAATTGATGGTAAATGTTCTTTATTTTCATCCGGTATTGTCAAGTGCTGCTAAAAACAGTCGTTTCTCAAGCGTAGGTACAAAACCTACTCTGGAGAACTTTCCCAAGCGAACTAGGCACCATAATATTAAAATATAATTATAAAAATGAATAATAGGGAACAAATTAAATTCCATCAGAAGAAAAATATATAGGCCTCGGCCTTGCATGTTATGTGGGCCTATAACCTACATGCAGACATGATAGCGACAACTGGCAGCACATGTCCTGGCAAGAAGACTAGGTTGCTGACTAAAAAAAAATAACAGTCAAATGTTAAAAATCTTGCTGAGTATTTCATCCATCTCACTGTAGAATGGGGATGTAACTCTTCCTCTACCACTCATGTTGTTCTTCTTCGCAAGCCTTTATTTTTTTCGAAAGGTATTCACTGCGATCCTTGATTGCTTCCCATGTTTTGTATGGACTGTCTGTGAATTTAGCTAGAAACCGGGCTGTTATTGCAGCCCAGACTTGAGAGTTGTACTTCATTCCTTCAAATCTGGCCTGATGCTCTTCGCCCCCCAAAGTTGCTATCAGAACACGGGTCTCCTCGTGTGACAAGTTTCGGTGCTTTTTTGCCTAAGATGGCGGCTGGTTTCTTGCCTGAAACGACGGCTCGCTTCTTCTCGGTACTAGCATCAGCCATTTTGGATTTGTAGCACGTCGTACAAAAAAGTACCAGAACGGAAAAGGTCGTGTGCACATTAAATTTAAGATCGGACAAAAAGGCGCGCACGCTTGGGTACATGGGGTCAATTTAGAAAGGACACGCAGAGCGCCCTCATAAGTCATTAAACCGACAGCTCAGTTACTTCTACCACAGTCTCGACAAATTTTCCTGTGTCGAAAGTCCTAGTGCGGACAGTGGTAACATTTAACCATTTGACTAGGGCGTTACTTTGTATTACCTATTTTCGTGATGTCATACTATTAAGTGTAGATTGTCACGATTCATCAACAAAAAGTAAATTCTTAACAAATCTACATAACGATTCTACAGCACACTGTAGATTGGTAACGATTCTACAGAGTGAGGTGGGTTTGCCTCCTCGCCCGCTATGGGAGCTAGTAGGGCGGCTTGGCCAACTCCTTAACAAAAGCCAGTGATAGATGTTCATGTTTAAAGGCCGTTTTGGGACTCATGGCATGTAGACTTTCACGACACAAGGCCTCGTGTAGGCAAAGGGGGCGAGTGCAACAACTAAACCGCCGCAGCGATTGTCCCATGATGGGGCACCTCCAAGAGCAGCGAGGCCGAGCGGGACCGTACCGTACAGCCGCATTCCCGTCGAACCGAGCTGGCTTACATTTACAGGTACGCCACATCCCCCCGGGGCAGACAGGCTTACCTTTGGAAGGGGCCACCATCCCCTAACCTTATTTGCTCATAAAACAATTGAACACGAAAATAGACCCCTTGATGGCATTTTGTGAAAGAATACCAAGTTGGTTTCTGCTCAGCTTCACCCCACAATAAGAAGTTTTGCTAGTTAAAATCGCTCCCCTCGCACCGATAGGGATGCCCTCCACAGAAGTAGAGGATACACCAAAACAATGGCGGATATGATTGGACCAATATTATATTTGGTACATTTGCTGGTTTCGGAATCCCTGAGAGTATATTTGTGGGCTTCATAAGTTATCGCCACATCAGCGATAAACGCATGCTTCTTCACTTTATCGATAATCACCAGATCCGGTCTATAGTTACCAGTGTTGGTTGATACCAATGGCTCGGTAAAGACGGAGTCTTCACCGTACCGCCTGGACATATAACGGGCTACCTGCTTGCAAACTTCGTTATGCCTACGCATCCGTGCTTGAAGCACTGACGGACACCGCTGTAGGATATGTGATGTTGTTTCGATCGCTCCATTGCAGTTTCTACAAGAGGTCGGGCCACCCGTATATGCCAGGTTGTTGCGGCAGGGAAGGGTTTTAGCCCTGAGAGCAACAGCTTTGGTATATAGGTCACCTTGTAAGATCGTAGGGTTGTCCACCCAAGAGGAGGCCGCAGGATGGTCAAAGGCAAGCACGCCCTGACCCTGCATGGTCTTGGAATGATCTACAAGTCTCCGCATGGTGGTATCATGCAGGTGATTTTTTTTTTGAGATTTGTCAGCCTCAATATTCGCAAGTCCGAGAGCTCGGCTAAGGCCACCAAGCACTTTTTGAATGGCTCTGGAGGCATAGAGGTGACGTATGGCATCGTCTTTAGACTTCGCTAGTCTAGTTAAAGCCCCGTGCCGAAGCTTATTGGCAACACAAATAACGTCAGGGAGACCGAGACCACCCAAGGAAGTTGGGGGTTTTGAGTATTTCGAAAGATAATGTCCTAAGTACTGTCCTATATGAATAATGCCTTAATAATGCCTTAGTAAGAATTTTAATACAACGAAAAACACCCAAAACTTAAAAAGTAAAAGATAAAAGGGTGGAACAAAACGTCCTAACAGACGAGAGAGCCGCAGCACTCCGAGGACGACGCGTTCTAACCACGCACCTGATCAGAGAGGGAAGCAAGCACTGCTCCCTCTGGAAACGCCACAGATTGTACAGAAATCAACAATATTCCCCTTTTTCTGTGTACCTATTGTAGAGGCTGCAGCGAGATAAAGATACAGCAACAAAATATGTACTGGAAGGCCACAATCATTTTATTATTTCCCTCTCATTACCTACTTATTATTTACTTATTATTTACTTAGGCCCTATTATTTACCTACTGCTACTTATAATTTGTGTACGTTTAATGAAAATAAATTGACAAAAAAACTTGTAGAAATACACTTAAGAAAAACAAATAATCATGACAAATATAAGAAAAGCAGTGGCTCGGTGATGGTCATTATAAGGGGGGGGGGGGGGGGGGGGGGGTTACAATAGGATTATGCAAATGATAGTGCACGTCTGACTGAACTGCTACACACAGCTTATAGGATGATGGGCAGAAGGGATGAGCCAAACAAAATAATGAAGTAGGGAAAAGGTAATAATGAGCGGCTAATTTCATTACACTATTAAGATGATGAATAGAATAGAGGATAGAACTTTAATTATGAAGTTGTAGATTTTCACTTTGTAACAATGCTACTGGTAAATGTAGCACTGAACATTTGGCCATAAAATGCAAGAATGTGAACATGGTGAAAAAGAGTGGTCACAACAATTCTACTCGGCACTTCCACTTTATAAGGAAAAACCTATTTACGCAGTTTTATAACATTTAAATGCCTACCTGGGAGGTTACATTTCAGAAAAGTAATACTTTATGATCATAATTTATAATGTTGTGGTGTCATTACTTTGTGTCGGGCCATTCAACAGCAACATTTTTGTCTTCCTGCGTATGTTGGGGGGCAAGTTATAGAGCATGCAACTCTGGTTGCATATTAAGTAGGGGGAGCTGGTTGTGTGGTGAAAGGGTTGGAAGCCATCATTGGAGTACAAGAAGGCCAAGCGAGTATCTTGCCAGGCTTGTGTTGTATATCTGTCATGACCTCAGATACTTTGCTCTGCTCCAGCAGAGTTTTAAAAATCTTCTCCATTTCTGGTAGTTGCAGTAGTCTTGGGATCAGTGGAAGGTAGTGGTACTTCTTTCGTGCTTGGCTTTTCTCAGTTTATACCTGCTTTCCTTACAAGATGGGCATATGATGGAGTATTTATGTTCACCTCTGAGGATGAGGTAATCATTAACGCACACATCCTACTCGTGTACTGGAACCAACATGTCCGATACAGCTGCTTTGATTGCCGAGTAATTCCTTGGTGTGGTAACATTAATTGATCCAAACACTCTCTTCATCAGTTGCAAAACGTCTGCCACACACTGCTGGGATAATAATCCACTGTACTTTGATTGCAGCTGTAGCATCATCACACAAAATGTCTGATATGAAATGTTAGTGTGTCTATGTATAGGACGTGACCTGTCATCTGCATTCAGTACTTTTCTTGTAGATGTTTTTGCTTCCTCGTGCTCTTGCCATTCTCTTCGCTTTTTGACTACAGGTCTTTCATATTCAGATGAAGAGTCTGTTTCTCCTTGAGCAAGTTCTGTCCATGAAAATTTCGAAGGAACTGCATCTTTATTCAGACGTTGTCTCTGAGAACCAATACCAGTGAAGTCACTTCTCTTAAAATGACTGGAACATACTTTGGAACAGTTGCTCAACGAAACATGTTTTTTTTGTCCGTCTTTATTCTGTTGAACCATTTGTTGAGAACAGGTTCTTTAAAGGGAATCGAGTGGAATGACAAACCTAGGTGATCCTCTGATGTACTCTGGCATCCATACACAATACAGTGATGAGGCCTTTCTGAAAAAGACACATTAAGAGAGAATAAGAAAAGTGTCAAACCATAGTTAACAAACCATTTCCCTAGGTTACTAAACGATTTAGCCTGAATAATGACTTACTCCAGTAGACCTTATCACCTCCACCTTCTGATCAACTCTTGCCTGATCTATCACCTCCTGCCTGATCGATCATCATTCCTTAGTTATAAAAGTGGGTGTTGGAATTAATTAAAAACTATATTTTATCACGCCAAAATATTTTATTTTAAATACCAACATTTAAAACACCAAAACCAAATAAAATGTCTAAAAACGTCGCACAAATGTGACACGATCAAGCGAAATCAGTCGGATGTCGCCCCCGGTCAACAAATGAGTTTTCATGTAGTTTCAAAGAGGGCACCTGTACATTTTAAAAACTGAAAACCCCATGTTGATACGATGTTTTGTTGTCGAGTTATGTAAATTTGTTTAAATACCAACGAAGAACAGTGCATTTTTGGGATTCCCCTGACATCCGACTGATTCGGCTTGATCGTGTCACAAATGTGTCTCAACCAAGACGGAGCTAGTGAAACTTGCTCAGATGGGCTACCGCAGCCGATGGGCAACCATATTGAAAACGCGCACTGTTAGCCCCACCGAAAATATTCCAACAGAAGCTAGACGAATGGCTTCCTCACTACCTTGAATGTCCCATCGGCATACCACCTCCTAGCCCTGAAAAGATGTTGCAGCATCTCCGGATAGCCAAGAGTATGTGACGCCTTATTAGTTCATATGTGACCTGTCGCCACAATACATGTATGAGAGTAAAGTCGGACAAACTGAAAATTGAGAACTTGGGGGTTTTGCGATAAATATATTTTACAGCGCTCCAGAAAGTCACAGGTTTCAGCTGGGTCCTACATTGTCTTCTGCTTCCTCCATAGAAAAGGTAACTTTCAGGGGCTTCCAGAAGTTGAATGACTCCTGTTTACCTGTTTACATAATAAACATCTTACACAAAACACGCACAAAATTTCAATACTCTCATATTGTAGTGACAGGTCGCATATTTGTTTTAATAGGTTATTTTGAGTGAATTAGAAGTTTTGACCAGGCGTTTTTGTGCTACCGCCTGAAACAATTTTGGTAGATTTTGTATTCCTTGAATAAGAACATTGCCAAAATGTATGTATGATGTTATACCTTCCTTGTTGCCTCCTTGTTTACGCCAAGCCCTTCCTTGCAAGCATCTTGTATCTGTCCTTGATCTGGTCGTCGGTGGACGTCACCGCTGGGTTGCGAGCTCGGAAGCGCCGCAACACCAAGTTCCAGTTGATGCGCCGCTGCCCACCCGCTCTCCTATACCGCCTACACAGACGAAGGAGCATCTCATCCGTATGTACTGGAGGAGGTCTCGGTCGAGGCTGCTGGACTGGCGCAGCCGCACGCCCTGGCTGGACTGGTGGATCTGTGTCTGGTTGTCCTGTGTCGTCGTCCTCTTCCTGGTCCAAGTCGAGGATTAGTGCTGCTGGTGCTGCTAGCGGCAGAGGGTCCACTCGCCACCACGCGTTGGGTCGATGGGGTCCGTTTTGTATCCGTGGTGGGTGGTGTATCCGAGCAGGGACTTGAGGTCTCCCATGATTTTCTTTTCGGCAATGTGGATTGGTCGTCTGCGTCGTTAGTCGTTGACGACTCCGGAGTGGGCGAGTAGGGCCGATGCCTGGCCGATGAGGCGGCTGGTGTGTATAACCCATCCCTTGCAAAGTCGCATCTCTTGTTGTCATCACCGAAGTCCACATAGTTTGGCCAAGTGGATATTGGATACTTTGGCCACCTCGTTGAGACAACAGTCATCAAAGCGAGGCAAAACTTCACTGACCAGAATGTTGGCGTCTGGCAGCCTCTCTTTTGTGGCAATTAGCAGGGTCTGAAACCTTTTCAGGAAGATTACCAACAATTCTCTGCATAAGTCATTGGTTCCAACATGCAGAACAACCACATGTGCACCTTGTACATGAGACAATGAAAGCACAGTTTTTCGGAGACGAGATATTGTAGCACCAGGTTTGGTCACATCTGACATAATAAACCAATGTGTAGGTTGTCTGACAGATACCTTGTAATGGAGGCGCCCAGTATTTTTACAAGAAACCAAGGTAGATCGCTCCGAGTGATGGGCCTGTCATATGGCAAATGAGACGAAAATAATTTTTGTTTAAGCTTTTTTTGTTTACAGAACTACATACAACATTATACAACATTTGCAACAACAAAGATTTTTATTATATACCTTATTTGACTTTTGGTGAATAATTGTCTAAAGCATACTGTAAATTTATGGTACTTGGTGTGCCGTCTTTTTCAAGAAAAGTGGTATTTTTATTTTGTATATTTCCAATGCTGGTCGGCTTGGGTGGGGACTTCACGGAGTCCTTCTTCACAGAGTCTTTCTTCACATGACTAGCCACCTTCTTCTCCCTGCTCCTCCTCAAGCCGGCTCAGGCCTTACGTCTCTGATGGTTCATCCTACAGTGGCAGCGTAGATTATCCCTACACCTGCGAATGAGCACTAAAGACAATGCAATAGCATTGCTGGACCATGACCCCTCTTATGTCACAGTACCTTTGTATCCTAACAAACTTTTTGGAGCATTGATAACAGCGGAACTCAAAGTGTGTGGCACTTCATCTGTTGGGCATCTGTCTTGGTGAGATCCAGATGAGTCATGAAGTTCGAGACAAATTAGCAGGCTGGTATTAAGATTTGGGCCTAAATGACAAATACAGAAAACGAAGACAATCTTACAGATTTGTCAGTATTATTTTGAGAATAATTCAAATCATGAACAACTTCCTGATCTTTACAATCTGTATATAAACAGGATATCGTGCTTTTTTTATACTTCAGAAAGAAAGACTTGATCACAACACTACCTATTTTGTGAGGCGGTTATCGGTGCTTTGTTGGTTGTATTGTCAATATTGGATTCAATCTTCACATGTTGATTTTAACCTGTTAATATGGATTGGTCCCTGTTCATTGTATAGGCTGCACATTGGTACATGTTAAAACCATGCGCTTGTAATTATGAATAAAATTGTAATTAATGCTAATTAATTGCCTTCGGAATTATACATGTACCATGGCACCACGTATCACATTCTTAAGTGATTGGCTTATCATAAACCTCTTGATTTCCTTGCGTTTCAAAATTGCATTCAATACTTTGATTGATTATTATGCTAATCGACCTTCAGGTGATCTTTGACCTTTTTAAAGTAGGCATGGCAATGCCAAATATTTTCTTAGGTGGTGTATTTTGCATCCATTGAATGCAAGGTACATGCCACTTGTTTTATCAATGCACTCGAAAATAGAGCTAATTAAAAGATTTCTTAATAATTGGACTTGGCACCAAAAATGATTTTGTTAAGTATGGAAATCGCATTTAGTACACTATGCTTTCATTCCATGCAATTTTGGCTGCACTCATGATTTTTTATTAAATAAAAAGTTTGGCTCCACTTTAATAATAACAGATTATTTGAAGAGCGCCTTTAACAAGATCAAAGCGCTTTACATTATTATTACCCCTAATCATTGGGCCAATGAAACATTCCAAATACCATCTCAGCTCCCTGGGAAAAATACAGATGGATGCTGCCATTTTAGCGCAAGGCAGCTAAATCAATCACAATAACCATCTCTGCTTTCGCAGGTACCCATTTACTCCTGGGTGGAGAAAAGCAATGGGTGACAAAGTGCCTTGCCCAAGGGCACAATCACCATAGTCCCATGCCGGATTCATACCCACAACCTGTAGCTTTACCTACAGATTACAAATTCAATGCTCCAGACCACTAGGCCAGGGCACTCCACAGGCTGTCCCCTTCTAAGAATTCTTGTTCTGAATATTTCTTGGTCATATCTACATATTCAACATTCAAATATTATTTAAATCAGTTGGGCTCTGGACAACTGGGTTTCCACACTGGTTTTATAGCTGTGAGATAAGAATAACGCCTCGCCAACAGATTTTGTGTCTTGATTGGCCGAGATGAGTCACATGGCATTTTCTATTTTTGCTACCATATCTAAAAATATCTACCGGTACCATTAACAACCAAAAGTACTACATGTATACCCATGGTGTGGTATTTGTGTGCAGTTATGTGTTGTGTTCCTTTATGTGTACTGTTCCTTTATGTGTACTGTTCCTCGGGAAAATGGAATGCTCCATGGATCACCTTGGGAGGCAAGATTAAAAAAAAGGCATTAACAATTTAATATTTCGGTTTCGTTTTAACTTATTGTATTTCAAAAACCTAGGCCCAATTTCATATCGCTGCTTAGCCGTGAGCAGAAAAGTTGTGCTTGCTGTAAATGGCAGAAAACACTGATGTTTTATCAGCACTTAAAAGAAATCTTACTAGAGATTTCTTTTAAGTTGCTGATTTAATCAACTTTTTCCTTCCGTGGTTAAACATGCTTTTTTGTGTATTACTGTTAACACAGCCTCAGTCATTTCAGAGAGACTGTCAAGTACAAAATCGGCTGTTAAGGGTTGCTATGAAATAGGGTCTAGATTGAAAGGAAACCAACCAAAGTACCGTTCCCAAGAAAAGACAAAAAAAAAACATGTTTACGTCCAACAGGGCGGAAATTTTGTGGCATGCACACATATGCATTTCCCACTGGGCAGATAATTAAATGTGCATGTATGTAATTCATTGCATAAATGTGACCTGCTCCCACAAAACCAGACATAAGTGTGTGTTTTTTAAAGTGAGATGATTATTAGACTCATTATTTGATTCCCATAGCTTCGCGTAGTTTTGGTACCGAATGAAAGCTGAAGATGTGTACTAAATGGAAACAACAATATCTCACTTTTAAAAAAAAACGCACTTATGTCTGGTTTTGTAGGAGCAGGCCACAAATGTTGTCATATTTGTTATTTTTGTTGTAGCCTTATTGGGCACTTCCAGGATGTAATGCCCCTTTAAAGGTAGTATACACCATTGGTAATTTGTTGAATTATCAGGAATGGGTGGATTTGGGGGGTTGTATTTTATAGTAAATATCGTTTAACTGACCTGTCCGAATTTGTACATTCATGGATGCCGAGAAAAGCATGAAAAACAGCGTTTGTTTTCCACCGGCGTCGAGCAGTTATTCTTATGTTATCTTTGTTTTTTTGCGCTCGCCGGACGGCGAGAATGAATTTTGGTTTATACAATTCAATTTTTTTGGAACAATTACAAGATATCTAGGGCCCTTATTTTGCTGGATGCCTACAATCATTATTTACTTTTAAATAAGTAAGATATTTCCTAATAATTCGGTATTAAATTTTTTCGATATCTGCAAATGGTGTATACTACCTTTAAAGGGCCCGTTTGTTTTACACAGAACCGGATCGCAATCAGTGTTCTGGCTGGTTTGCTCTATCAATAGGCAGGATTTGTTTATGAACAATGGCTTGCATCTCTGATCGAGATCGGGATCCGGCATGAAACAAATGGCCTCTTACTACACCACTCAGTAAATTTGTCAAAGCAGTGAATTTGTATTATTGTTGTTTAATGGTAGATTACACCATCTATAATTACTTTAATTATCACGAATGGGTGAATTTGGGGTGTTGTGTTTTATAGTAAATATCATGTAACTAACCTGCCCGAAGTTTTACAATCATGGATGCCGAGGGAAAAAAACGGCATTACTATCCTACCTTTTTTAAAGGTAGGATACACCATTGGTTATTGCTTGAATTATCATGAATTAGTGGATTTGGGTGTTGTATTTTATAGTAAATATCATTTAACTAACCTATCCGAAGTTTTACAATCATGAATGCCGAGAAAAGCACGAAAAACAGCGTTTGTTTTTAACCGGCGTCGAGCAGTTATTCTTATGTTATTTGTGTTTTTTCGCGATCGCCGTCCGGCGATCGTGAAATTTTCTGGATGCCTAGAATCATTATTTACTTTCAGATAAAAAGATATTTCTTAATAATTCGGTAGTAAATTTTTTGCGATATCTGCAAATGATGTATCCTACCTTTAATACTGAGATCCACATCAATAGATTTAAGAACATGTGCAATTGCTATATTTTCATTAAATATTTTGCTTCGGTCCGTGTAGCTATTCAAAATTAATGTTAAATTTATGCAAACAGTGTGAGACGGAGTTTCTGTTCAAAGTAACCTTTTATTCTTGATTACTTAAAAACCCAAGACATATACATAGAAGTATGTAAATATGATACATAGATACAAAAGAACACACTTTGTACATAGTGGTGTGGTGATTTTCTACAAAGCATAACTTAAAACACATTTGAATAAATAGTAAATATTGCCTTTTTAGACCCATGATCATTGGTGGCAATAAGACATTTGCGCATGACCCCTAGTTAAATTTGAATAACATCTGGTACACTGACTTGCTCACACAGCTTGGCACAGTTTAACTTGAAATTCTCCAGACCAAAGACGCTGTTGCTATATCACGTGATTCGGGGCAAGCCTTACGCGTCGTATGCTAGCAACCCCCAGCTCTAGAATGGTCTGGTGTCTTTTTGCCATTCTCACCCATTGTAAACAATGTATTGGTGCTGAGCGTCTCTTACGTAACTACAAGTATGCCCCGAATCACGTGATATAGCAACAGTGTCTTTGGTCTGGAGAATTTAAAGTTAAACTGTGCCAAGTTGTGTGAACAAGTCAGTGTACCAGATATTATTTAAATTTAACTCGGGGGTCAAGTGCAAATGGCTTCAAGTATAAATTATGTGTTTGGTGGTTCTCAAAGTTTTTTTTTAAATGGCAAAAGAAATATACAAAAATTGTATACTGTAGTTTAATTACAAACAAAACTAAATACATGTAATGCATTTTTTGTAATGAGCAAATGTTCCTTATACATTCTTGCATTTGACCTACTCAAGGAAAGGTGATATACATTGTAAGTCGCACTAAGCCATTATGTGAATGGACTGTTAAAGTTAAGAGGGTTAAATTATTTGTCTTAAATGACATCTTCAATATCTAAAGTTTTAGAATGAATTAACAAAAAGCTGGATTTCGATAAATAAAGTGAACCAAAACCTTTCAAGAGTGCATAGTTCTATGTATTGTCTTAGTTTCATGGATTTGAAGCCTTGTCTAATTTGAATTCCATGAAAGCTATAAATATGCAAAATGTCACATGACTGGAACGGGATCAACTATGGAGCTCTACATGTACCGTACCAATTGAAAGCTTTCTTCTGGGTCAAACATGTACATAACTTTATTTTTATTTGTTTGGCGACTTGTATCACTTTTCTTAGATTGGGTCACAAATGTATTACTAGCAATGCTTCAATTCATCAGTTACATGTACATGTATATGGCAGGTTGCGATTAGCAATTACCAATTTCTTTGTAGTCAAAATGTCTTCTTCTTTTATCAAATGGAACCATTTCGGAAAGGGTTCTTCATCGTTTAAAAAGTGGAAGACTAACTTTATTACCTGATCTTACTTGTTGAATCTTAGCTATCCAAATAATATTACAAATGAGTAAAAACACTTGATGACAAAAACATACCTCGAATCAAGTTAGTGTTTATTTTTAGAATATACATTACTTGGCAACAAACTCTTTATCAACAGTTTTCAAATACAATAAGCCTCTGTACGCACCACATGTGCCTTCTTATGTAAGTCTGGTGGGTATGATGATGATTGTGTCCCTAACTAATTGGTTCAAGTGGAATGCATCTTTTAATCATAAAGATACGAAAATTGCTTTCAAAAAGCTACACTCGGAAAGATATCTATTCTACATGTTATGGGGACATTTATTCCATAGGGTTGTGTGATTAAGAAAAATCTATCTATTAGAAACTCAAACCCAAAATACTCTTTTGAACCAAAATTGTCAATATCGCCCTAATGTCTTCTTCATCCCCTGTAATTATACCCTAACCAAAACTAGCCCGAACATCTTTTACTGGAGACCCCAAAAGCTATGGGAACATAAAAATGTCCCCACAACTCGGTCAGCTTTTTTTTAAAGAAAGTAAAGTGTATACTAACTACCCTACAAATGTGGCTTTTAGGTGATTTTTATTTCATCTGATGATTTGGTTTTCAGTTCAGATATACATACATACTTGTCTTACACCAAAAGGAGACCAGGGCCCAATTCCATAAAAGCATTCTAACTTAGGAATCTTGCTAAAACCTAGTAATATACTAATGCCTAGTTGGTTGCTAGCAATCAACTAAATCGCATTCCATAACACCATTCTATGAAACATTCTTACTAGTTGCTTGCTTGCAGCTTGCTAGAATGGTGTGGGGTTTGCATAATCGCCAAAGTACATGGTCAGTTTGAGTTAACAATATGGAAAGAGTTCAAATCAGGTCATGCTGTGGGTTGTATTGTCAATGCATTCCTCTGTACATTTGTATCAGCCTAAGCACATGTTTCAGAAATGGCTAATTCAGAGAGTGTTTCAAATCAAAAAAGAGGAAAGAAGCCTTATAATTACTCGACTCAGGAAAATCTGTCCTTGACTCTGCGCATAAGGATGTCAATACAAATTCCCAAAAGATGAAAGATTGAAAGTGACTTTAGAATGTGCTAAGGATTTAGACATACCTCAAACCTATTCTAATTTTAGCAAGCAACTAGGAACCTTGCTAAGCGTAGAGTGGTTTTATGGAATATATTTAGCAAGTTAAACTAGAGATAGAAAGGAAGTTAGCAACCAACTAGGCTTAGAATGCTTTTATGGAATTGGCTCCAGAAAGGTGAGAAAATGTATTATGTATTAGCTCAATTGATCTTCAGATTAAATAAGTTCAGGTAATTATGAAGGTTTCAAAGAATTTTTTTATATTAGACCCACATTATTTACACAATCGCCCATGTATAAAATGCTGGTATAATTTGGCAATTGGAAGCATTTTGTCTATAAAAGTGTCGCACTCTTGATTTTGAATGTTGGTGGCTAACCAAACGTATTTTTAAATTGACAAATTTCAACTGGAATATGTTATTCAGATGTAAACAATTGTTATGGATGGATTTTATTACGGTGCTTTTAGTTTTCATTAGCACCAGAAATAGTTTTAAATCATTAATGCCGAATATGTATGACTTTTTTTACAGTAGCTACTTGAATAAAGGAACATTGATATTCAAGGTTTTATTCACGACTGTTTGTTAAAATCACCTTGCAGATGGTACAAACCTAATACGAGTAATTTTACTATTAATGGAATAGGCAACTAGATAGATGGCGCTTTACAAATGCATGATCATCATCATCATCATACCTGCAGATAATGTATGCATTATACAAACCTGAATAAATCCCTGCCATTCGATTGGTGGATCATCGATCTCGTGCATTTAATTATTCGACCCATCACGCGACGTGAACCTGCACCGCCTAAAATCAAATAGTGTGCAAGCATTGATAGAACTAAAAAAACTTCTTTCACGGTCACTTGGTGGCGCTACAGCAGCGCTGTCATTCACACATGTCATTCAGTAATCGGTTACTGAAAGTTCTGAATTTGTGAGAGTTTTTAACTTGAATAATATGCATTGAAAGTGTTCCACCAGCTATAAGTGTTACTAATGGTACATGTTTCTTACATTGATTGTAAGCACCAAGTTACCAATCAGATGACGAGAATTTAATCAGGCGTTGTATAAAACAAATAATGAATGTTTCACATTCGTGCGATGGAAAGAATGATTTTATTCGGTGACAGATGGCATGTTCTATTCCACTCGGCTTTGCCACTTTGAACAGAACATGCCATATGTCACCTCATGAAATTATTCTTACCATTGCACTCATAAACATTCATTATTTGTATATTAGTACACAGTGGTTTAATGTATGTATATATATACTGTTTGTATAGACCAACAAAATATTAAAAATGTACAAAATTTACAAATTGTCCTCTGTAAATTACAATTGACTCTTGGTTATTTTTAATAAATCACAACTTTGCATATTTGATATTTGTTTTTAGTTTTACAAATTTCTGATACTTGCCAATTCTCTCAATGATGAACATGTTAGAAAATCTGAAGACAAACAGTTTCAAACGGAGTACACTTTGAAAAATACAAAAACTGGCATGTATTAAATCTAAGTACAATGTGGTTAACAAACACTTACATTTATTCACATTCCAAAACCTCAATAATAATTTTATCAAAATGTGCATTGGTGATACGGGACTCGTTGTCATTACAATTATTTTCACACATTTGCTTCAGTTCGACTCCAATACTGATAACTGCATCGACCATAGTGCCCCTTATTTCAACATTTTCACAATTTGCTTATAAAACCTCGAATTTTCCACACATCTAGACAACATTTCACTAGAAAACGAACACCACATTTCAAATATACATCCCATATTTACAAGGTCAAAGCTGATGTTACGTAGCTATTCTCAGAAGTCTTGCAGTTATCGCTAGTCCTACTATTAACATGCCACTGGGTATTCTCTGCAGTGGTGCTGCGTTTAGTGGTGTCAACGTACTGAAGATTGCTGTTGTAGTGTTATGTGGTGACCAGAAGTTACACTTTGTTCCTTCACAGCATGATACACATCTCTGCAGAGAAAAAAAAGACACACATGAATTATTTTTGTTTTAATTCCTAAATTACCTCAAACAGTTTATCCATTCTTATTGGTCGAGAGCCCGGTACGTGGGTAGTTTTAAACACTTTTCGGTGTCGCATGAAATTTGGAAGGCTGTGAAATCTGGTCTTTTTTTATTGGTTGAAACCCCAGGCAGCATGTGCAATACTACCAAAACTGTGACCTGTTCCAACGAAACCCAGTCAAAGTCGCACAATGTGTTTTATTACAATGTACTGGTGAAGTAATTAATTTCAGGGTAAATTTTACCATTTCGAGGTTTGGTTTTTTTCTGAATCGCGAACTACTAATCTACAATCTCCCCAAAAAGTGTGTTTTTGTGTGTTTTTTGTTAAACAATTGTGTATAGAAATAATACGCTTTTCTGAATTTCAAAGCTGTTTTATCTCATAATTAGGTTATCAGGGTTTTATCACTAAATCCTTTCCCCAGGGGATTTAGGGAAGAGGGGGAGGGGGGGGTACATATGTAAATGATATGTATCTTTGAAGCCGAGAACCTAGAAAAAAAAATTTTTTAAATAAAAAAAACAATAATTTTTAACATTGTCCGGGTTTCGTTGGAGCAGGTCACAAATAGTCTGTACATTAATAGTCCTAAATTCACTTTGCATCAGCACTGCTGTTTTGAGGAGCAGGTGAAATGCGCGCATCAATCTCTATATAAGACTACATGTATACATAAGGCACTATTGAGCTAGAGGGGTGCTTCCCTTAAAACACAAGGTAAATATGAACACAATTGGTGGGAAATTGACTTTTTTTTTTTTTTTTACTTTTTGACCTAATCTTAAATACCACCCATATGATACCAGTACATGACCTGTCGCCACAAAATTAGTCTTGGTTGCAAGACGTCCTAATCGCATTATGCTATAGAGCATGCCATGACCTTCAAATAGGTCATCTTGGCTATCTCATATAATCGCTCGGTAAATTCAAAGCAGAATTGTGTCGCATTTGAATGCGCGTGTGATGTTGCGTGCATACTCGCATAACGTAGCATGCATAATCGCGTACTCATTGTTCAAGTTTCGGTAACATCAGCATTACGTTGAAGGGCGCCCGCATCGGCGCTCTACGACCCATCCAAATCCACTCATTCATGATAATTCAGGCAATTACCAGATTGAATGTACTTTTATTCAGGATACAATCTTACCTGTACATGTTTTGTGCTGGTATCTGTGCAGCCTACAGTATCCATTGTACAGTCTGGTTTCTGAGCACATTTCTTGTTGACTAATATGCTCTCTCCAGTCTCCTGGTTCACATAATGGGACGTAAAGCAGTACTTGGTGCCTAGTCAGTCAAAAGTAAAGAACTTCCAGCATTACAGAGAATTCTTCTAAATGGATTTTAACAACATTCTTTGCAGGCATTTCGACTTGTCTGCACTTGCTTGTCTCCATGCGATTGTGGCTTGCGATCTATCTTTCTACATGTAAAACCCTCGTCACACTAGCGGCCGAAAGAGCCGGAATGCTGTCGAAATGAAAATTTTTGGTATATGTGACCTGTCACCACAAAATAAGAGTAAAGTCGGAAATATTGAAAATTTAGATATTGGTATTTTCAAATTCGTGAGAAAGAGAACTTTCCAATGGTATATAACACTTGGGGGTTTTGCGATAAATACTTTTTACAGCGCTCCAGAAAGTCATGGGTTACACAAAACGTGTTTGTGAGAAAACTTACTTTAAACATATTTAAACAAAACACGCAATAGATTACAAAACAGTACAAGTAAGGTTCGGTTGAGCTTAGCAACGGCTATGTTCTAATCATTATTTCTTCTTGAAATTTTCCACACATACAAACTATTGTATACACAACAAAATATCAAAATTTCAAAAACGTGGGATACTTACGAGGACCTGATTTGCATATTTAATTACCGTGTTTTTAGACCACTAATAGACTGTAATCCAAACACTAACTACGCAAACACTACGCAAAATCGCGTAATTTATCGATCATCTGATCTCACCCAAAAAATGGGAATATGTAGAGGAGAATTTGGGCTTTCCAAATTACTCAAAATCTCAAAATTGACTACCCCTTCATATTTTGACTTTGGATGGCCATATCTCCAAATCAAATTGTGCGACTTTACTCTCATTTTGTGGTGACAGGTCACATATGTGACCCAGCACGAGTAAATGAGACACTTTGAGGCAAAAATAAAATTTGAGATTTTGATTTCATCATTTAAAGCTAAACTCATGTGTCTCATTTACTCGTGCTGGGTCACATATACCTGGATATTCAAAGTGCATTCGAAGTGCATTCTAAAAATTCGGACTGCATTCCAAACATTCAGGCCTATTCTTGTGGCCGGCCCGAACATTTTGCTCATGCTCAAAACTTTCCAGGCGCATTCGAAGTACAGAAATATCGAACGGCATTCGAAGTGTATTCTAACTGCATTCTAAATATTCTTATGGCATTCCAACAGCATTCGATACATTCTGATCGCATTCGAGGAAGAATCGAAACGGCAAGCCACTTCAAATCCTGCCAGAATTTCCCAGTTTTCAATGAGGAGTCGCCTGGAGAACATCAACTTTTTGTCAATTTGTTTACAATTTTCGTCAATTTAAAATTCCCGCCCGAATGTGGCGCGAATTTTCGAAAATTCTTCATTCCGGCTGGTTCTGCTCGATTCCTGCTGATTCCGAATAAGTGTGATAGGGGTATAACAGGTTGACTAATCAGCGGCGACAATTTCTCGTCAAGGTTTGGGAATGAGGGAATGGAGGGGAGGGGGGGGGGGGGAGGGGAGGGGGGGGGGGGGGGGGGGGGACACACACACACTGCACAACCACAACTTTGATGCGCTTATTGTGCAACAGACCCAATCCTTTGAAAATCACAGGTGTGTTAAAAAAGGCACACCTGGATTTTTCTAGGCGTGTAAATGTTCAAGGCATTCAAAATCTATATATTTTTTAATAATGGTTTGGCAACTTTAATAAACTATAACTTTGAATAGAAATGTCAGAAAATATATAATTTTGGTATCACTGTTAACACTGATGACGTAACCTTTCCAAATTGACATCAACCTCCAAAACTGATTTTGACTTTACCTCCCTTTTGTGGTGGATGGTCACATAATGTTTGTGTTTTTACCAGTAAAATCAATGGTCACGTCACTTGACTGATTTAGAGCTAGAGCATAGTCGGCGCAAACACGAACATGAATTATGGATGTCACGACTAATGTTCACACTGCAAATTCACAAAAGTTGATCAAATTTCTACTCCAGCAAATTTTCGCAGCAAAGACTTCGCAACGTAAAATTCGCATTCGCTTTTGCGTTTAGTATGAACCAGGAATGTAAATGTAGTCAAGTCCATCACAAGTCCCTGCAAGTCCCTGCAATTCCCTGCAAGTCCATAGCAAGTCCTCCAGTTCCAATTCATAACACAAGCTATTCAAATGAGCTTTGACAAAAGCATTCCTTTGTCATTGTTCAACCAGTTACTCATGACTGGCTTAACAACTGGGCTTAATAACTGGACTTAATAACTGGACTTAATAACTGGACTTGTGACCGGACTTGTGACTGGAATACAACTCTGGTATGAACCGGACTTTACCGTTTGGACAGAATGCATCATAAGCTCTCTCATTGCATTCCCTGTTACTCGTCTTATCCGTACAGGTAAAGCACTTAATCGCATCAGGAAAAGGTGTACCTACAGAATAAACACAAAGTATACAGACAATTAGCATTGAGGCAAATTCAAGGGAGCCGCGTTGATATTCCAGTATTGTCTACTACAAAATCGATGAATTGAGATTGAAGAATCACTAACGTAACATGGATGAAAATTCACCAGACTTTGCTTGAAAGGTTTTACCCAGTTCGTGCCGGGATTATTTTAACACTGACCGGAACCAGGTGCGAGATTATTTTTCACGAACCTCAATCCTAAGATTAAGGCTGGCATCTGTGGGTAGCACACCCTGATATTTGCAAGCCGGTCGCTGACAGATATGTTTCCGGCCTTGCGACGTTTATTTATATTCATTATCCATTTTGAATTTCGGAAAAACTGTGCTTGAATACACGTCCTCCGAAGTGAACTGGTTAAACTGGGTGAGAGTGAAGTACAGCAAGCTTTCAAGCAGACCCAGGTAAAAAAAGATGATAAGTACGATCAAATTGTTTTAAAAAGCTGGAAAAACGTAGGACTTTCTCTTCTCGCAATGAGCCAATTACGTTGAAACTTGTACATGTACATGTACGCGCTCAGGTCAAACGGTGTTTTTGTCTTCAATAATTTAGACAGTCGTCTATATTGTAAAATTCCATATTTATGACCGTTTCATAAAAAACGAAGTATTACAGAATACAAAATCAACCACCCGTAAAAGTCCTAGAGCCCGCGGCTCGGTTGTGCCCGGAAGTTTAATTGTGACAGACTTACACGGTCTATTCACACACATACACATGCGCTTTACGATGCAATCATTTAACTACCACACAGGTGTAGTACGCACGCGCGAACATCGCTTAAACTTATAATAAAAAGATGGCGGCACACAGCACAATGTTAATGAGCATTTTCCCCGAGGTCGAGCTTCTGAAAATGTGCAACTGATAAAACATGTATGAGATATAGTAAAACAAATGCATTGTATAACATGGTTTAGTCAATATTAGCTTTGCCTCGGGAACTAGTTTGTCAACTTCCAATACCTCGGGAGCTATAATGTGGACTACCCACCCTAAAATCATGTTATAACAGTATTTGTATACTATTGCGTTTGGCCAATTTTACATCACCGGGCCAGCTAGTCCCGGGTCTCCCGGGGCTGGGATTGCAATTGACAAGTGCTCAAGCTCTAATTGGAAGTACAGTTGCAGTACTCATATGCTTATGCCCTTCATTGTGTTATTTGATTGCAGTGTGTGACACTGTCAAGAACAATATTCATTTTTAGAGTTATGGGACCAACAAGTAGGGAGAAGGAAGTATACATGGACAGAAAAATACATGTAGGAGCAAAGTAGGAAAAAAACTAGGGAAAAACCTAGTAGAAAAAAACCTACATAGTAGAGAAAAAAAACTAGTAGGAAAAAAGACCTAGGGAAAGACCAAGGGAAACCTCTAGGGAAACCTCTAGGGAAACCCCTAGAGAAAAACCTAGAGGAAAACCTAGGATAAAAACCTAGGGAAAGACCAAGGGAAACCCCGAGAGAAAAACCTAGAGAAAAAACTAGGAAAGACTAAAGCCGTGTTCGCACTGGACTTTTTTGGGGGAAGGTTTTACTGAGACGATGGTAAAATAAAAAATGGTCAAATGTTACCACTGTTCGCACTTGGACTTTCGACACAGGAAAATTTTACCGAGACCTTGGGAGAAGTAGCCGAGCTGTCATTATAATGACTCGTGAGGGCGCTTTGCGTGACCTTTCTGCATTGACCCCGGTGTACCCATTTGCGCACATGCGCGGTGTCTTGTGTAGCATGACCTTGCACTGGAGGGCCGGATTAACGTTTTCCTGAGACGCTTTTACCGACTTATCGTCTAGGGAAAAGTGACCAGGGAAGTTTTCCCGGGCAGCAGTTGGCCGGTAGAAGTAACCACTGGACTCGGGAGAAGTACCTGAGAGGAAAATGTCCTAGGCTGTCCGCACTGGACTTAAAATGGGAAAAGTACCCATCGTCTAGGTATGTTTTATCATAATAAGTCCAGTGCGAACAGGGCTTATGGAAAAGACCACGGGAAACCTTTAGAGAAAAATCTAGAAAAAAACCTACGATAAAAACCTAGGGAAACCCCTAAAGAAACCCCTAGAGAAACCTCTAGAGAAAAACCTAGAGAAAAACCTAGAGAAAAACCTAAGATAAAAACCTAGGAAAAGTAGGAATACTTGAAAGCCTGATTACCAGCTACATGTATACAGTACCAAGATGGAATAACTTACTGTCATCGTAGGAGAAGATGAGAGAGGGTTCAGTGGGTGCACAGCATGACGACATCAAGACTAAACAGAGAACAGCAGCTGACAACCACTGCTGGATAATCTTAGGCCAATATGGTAGCATCATGGAGCACTGAACATTCTCACGGTAACAAAAACATCACTTTGGAATCTGTACAACAACAACAAAAAAGGAGAAAGAAATTCAGTCAAAATTGAGTGTATTGTTTTTTATTGATCAGTGTTTCCAGATAACCATACATGTACATTGCACCAGAGAGTATTTTTTTGCAGTGCACTGCGGGAGACAGTGGAGACTTCATCAAGGCAAATTTCCGGGTTGTGCAAAGTGGAACGTGTCCCACGGTGCCTTCTGGCATTGTCGGATTGCATTGCCTGAGGCCGATTTCACAAAACTCGTCTTATCTTACGAGTACGACTTGTCTTAGGACTCGTCAAAGATCGATCTTATGTCTTAAGATCGATTTCACTATAACCCATCTTATGAAAGATGCACTGCCCCTACTAATTTGATGGCTGTTTCCTGTTTGTTTTTACCGCTACACACTAAAAACTAAAGGTGCAAAAAAGGTGCAGACTCACTAAAAAAGGTGCAAAGTTCCACCTTTTTTCAAAAAAAGGTGCAAAGTTCATCTTAGTATAAAAAAGGTGCAACTTTGCACCCCTTTGAAGTACAAAAATGGAGAGTGAAGTTAAAGGTGCAAAATTGCACCTTATAGTTTCAGTTTCCGAGCATACTATTTTGCGTTACATCATTATGTTGCATATAGATTGCGTTGCACAGATTATTTAAACAGCGCGGCGTTCATTATTAAATGTGACTTAACACGTTTAGGACGCATCCGTGAGCATTGTTTTAATTTATAGGTCCGTATTAATTTAGGACATTGATCCAGACTGGACTATAGTCATTTCCCCCCCTTTTTTGTTTGTTTTAAAACTTTGTTTGTGGAATTACACCGTGGCAGGTTCATTCATTCCGGTTTCACATAACGCCCGTAAGTTATTACATGTATCCATGGAGGAATAAGAAGGAATTCCTCCATGATGTACCTCATCCAGACCCATGAGCCTGGTTTTAAACATACAATAAAAACCGGTAAACAACATAATGTTTCCTCTTATTATTACCGCTTCATTGCATTTGATCTGAGATTGGTTCAGAGATCCAATGCAAGGTCATCATCAAACGGACACGCGATCGGGCCGGATAACTAGGCCATAAATAACGCTGCATGCATACAATCGTATGGTAATGCATTGCGCCGCGCCAAGGCACCCAAAAAAATTGTTTGCCGTAAAGACTGACCCAAATTACATGTAATCTTTTCAATATTAAAACAAACAATTAATCTGCCGACCGAGCCGTGATTTTCTTCACCCTGAGGCTATTATTTGTAACAATTTGTGCCTGAAAATGTATGTACATTATAATTCATTAATGAAAAAAAAACCTGCGACGACCGACCCTTTACAACAAATCTAGTTACGACAAACAAACCATAGTTTTGGCGCCGTATGTCCACAATTGCGCATGCGTGCGGCATTATTGCCGCCATTTTCAAAGCCGTGGCAGTTGCCCGTCCTCGACAAAGGTGCTGAAACTTCCATTATTGTAGCTGTTTCTGCGTGTGTGTCTCTTATTCAAACTACTCGAGTGGAAGCATTGTTGGTACTATCATCGTCTGTCACAAGTTAGACAGCCATAGAATGTAAGTTAAGCCAAATCAAATCAAATCAAATCGCTGCATGACTCGGACCGTCGAACATGTCGGCGGGATAGGCCTTAGCTCTTTGTGCCTGTATAATGTGTGCCTGACCATGCACATAATTTTGAATTCCACACAAACTCGGTGCCGTCGGATCGCCGGATGAAACCACGTGTATAGGTCAAGCCTTTTGTAGGGCAGTATTGTTTTCACCAACATTTCGTTTCTCGTGTTGTTAGTGAATGTTACACATGTGCTTTTTAAGCCTAGCTAGCCTTTCTATTTTTGATGATTTATTGATTAATGATAGGCCTAAACCATATTTATAATCACACCTGTTGAGTGTCAAGTCATGACTCGTTTTGGTAAACCGTCGTTGTCGTGGTGTTTGTAATTGTAGATCAAATTTGAAAATAGTTGAATAGGCTAGCCTAGTTCATCCTGATCATAGGTTTCTACTTGCCTTCTAAATCTAAGTTTCATTGATTAGAAATTATAGTCGTAGTTTTATTAAGTAAAATTTTATTAAATTAAATTTATACTAAGTATTTTTCATTACATGATTATTCAGTGGTTCATTCTTTTTCCAAATTTAGATCTTGAAAGAAGTGGAGGTGTATTTTGGAGCTAAAAACATGTACATGTGTTTGAGGGGCACCATGCATACATGCAACAATACAATCTTGCAGTTGGGCCGCAAGATGTAAGCCTGTCAACTCAAGGTCTGCTGGAGACATACAAAGCAGCGGTTGCTGACAGCACAGAGGACAAGGAAATAAATGGTAAATTGCAGTTTCCAGTTTACTCCAGAGAGTTTGGATACTTGTATACATTTGTATTTTTATATTATTCCCTTGTTCGTTGTTATACATTGTATTTCAGAACTGACCATCACAGCATGCTGCTTGCATTATTTCTAGAAAAAAGCAGAGTACATTTACTGCACTGATACGCTATAACTACATGTGAAAACTGTTTTTGTTTTTTTTTAACCAGTTCGCGCCGGATGACGTATATAAACGCAAACATTTCCCCGAATTCAAAACGGATGACGCATAAACACGCCAAGTTCAAGTTCGGAAATGTATGTCAGCAGCGAGCAAGGCCGGAAATGCGTGGGTGTGCTTCCCGGCACTATCAGCCTGAACACGCTTCGGATCGAGTTTCGTTAAAAATAATCCCGCCCGTCGGCTCGGCGATGTTAAAATAATCCCGGCGCGAACTGGTTAATAACCAGGCCTGCAGGCACAGGATCATTGGTTCCAACCCATCCAAGCAAGCCAGCCCCCAAAAACAAAAACACATTTTTACAGGCTCTTTGAAATCACCGAGTATAAAGCTTTGTTTAAAATCATGGAAAATCAACAATATTCATAATTTTGGGAAGTAATTACCCCATTTTCAATAACTATTTACCCCCTACACGTGGTTAAAAAAAAACCCACCTTTTTAATCACACACCATCAATGTCTGTCATGTCGAAATCTGATCATACATCACATGTATAGACATGTCCGACGTAAATTCTTTTTATTTAAGACACATTCTTGGGTGAGATGTCATGACTTTCGGTGGTAATAATGCTCTGATAGATTTTGACACATAAATTAAAACCAAAATCTGTTGAAATACGGCTAGTTGGCTAAACAGATTTTTTTTAACTCAACAAATAAAAAGCTTCTGATTTAATTTAGTTGTCATGGAATCACCGTTTATAAAACCCAGTAAAAATGTACTGTTGTGCCTTTACAATTGTAAATGTCATATGGTAATTGTGTGTTATTTTGTGATTTTTACACTCACAGGACCCAATTGCATCCACGCCCTGCTTGGTCATGAAAGGAGATGCATTCAATACGGCAGACATGGGATGCAGGTATTTCTTGATGTGGTCAGTGTGTGTTCGCCTTCTAATCTAGTCATGGGCTTGGCAGTAATGTTCGCTTCTTACTATTTGTATGAGGTCGAATATCCCAAGCCAGTAAGAAACACTCTAGTGCATTTTCAACAGTACATTGCTGCATTAGGACGAGACATTACAACACCTGTCCATTTGCTTTTGCTGTAATTTTCGATGGGTTTAGGGGTTTATATTTATAGTAGATATTGTGACGCCAACCCGTTTTTAAAGTTTTGTATTTATAGAAGCTAGAAAAACCAAGAAAAAAGAGCTGTTCTTGCAGTCTGGTTCCTTGACTTCCTTCAAAGTAACAAATGTATACATGTCTGGGAATTATCAGGTTAGGAAACCAAGCTAGTTGGCTTGCAAATAAAATTTTGACTAACTAAATGTACTAAATTGTGGACAGTGTTTAAAAATAGTCGGGTAATATTTCCAATGATTGTCAGTTGGCAATCGTTGGAAATTGATACAAAATTATGCTTTTCTTGAAAACCACAGTACATCATGCGCCGTGATTTCACAGCATGCTTGAAATTGTTACTCGCCTAAGGTCAAAAAGGTATTTCATAAAGATTCAGTATACCGGTGTATATATATTGTTCTACTGTACATGTATTTGCAAATGATTTATACTACCTTTAATCCAATGTACATGTACCTTCAGTATTAAACAGGTGTTAAGAAATACTTATAATATAATATTTGTTAAAACAAATGAAGAGAGTAGTTTCCAAACTATTTTATAATTTATTGGTACAATATGTATTGTGGTCTTAAAGTCTCAAAACCGAGATCTTAGACCCTGTCTGTTCATTTAATTTTCATCAACTAAAGTGCCATGAATAAATTGCCTTTTTGTAGCTGCATCTCTTTCTGTGTACATAATACATATACAAACGTAAAGTATTGGTTGACAGATATAATATCAACTTGTTTCTCCTATATATCCACCCACGATTGATCGGAAACTGATGCCACAATTAATTTGTTGATAAGGACTCGATATAAATGTTTAAATGTTTTTTTTATAAACATGTACATTGTAAATGCATGTTGGTAAGTTCGTGTTTTTTGTGTGTTTTTTTTACATTGCCTCAAATGTTTACAACTATAAATTTGTTAGCCACTGCACGCACATCCATTTTTCTAAATATAGTACTATAGACTATAAAACAAATTCTTATTACATGTAATTATGAAAGCAAAGTATAGCTGATTGTTGTCATAGAATCTTGTTAAAATTCTATTTGGCAAGTCGAGGTAACTTTTTATAACAATATTGTACATATTCTTCAAAGGCAGCTGTTGGAATTCTTGCCTTTCATTTTTAATGTAAATGATGATCTTGCAAATGAAAAATATTCAGAGTGCAGTTTTAGGGATTTTCACAAGCGTAAAGATTGTTTTGATCACCCCCTTTCCCCACTCGAAAAGCGCTGCTGGTTACAGATTATTTCAAGGATACGCCAAGATTCACACGTAAACCGCATACGACCGAGGAAATGTCTACATTTCCACTTCTAAAATAATACATTTCTGTGCTGATTCCCCACCTAGCGTACACAATATAGGCTTGTGAAAATGAACCATTTCAACAAAAATTTCAGAATAGTACGTTAGTTGATAGTTTTTTAATAATATGTGATGATTGTATATTTTGAAAACCTTATTGAATTAAATGTTTTTGCTATGCGATGTTTCGATAGTAATTGTAATATCATTTGTTTTCTTTTGTTTTGTTTCACAATTTAACCAAACCAAGCAATTTTCAGCTGAATTGAGCTGCCCGTTTGCACCCCCCTGAGGTGCCCGTTTGCACCCCCTGAGGTGCCCGTTTGCACCCCTTGAGCTGCCTGTGTGCACCCCCTGAGGTGCCCGTTGGCACCCCTAAAGGTGCCCGTTGGCACCCACTGAGGTGCCCGTTTGCACCCCTGAAGGTGCCCGTTTGCACCCCTAAAGGTGCTATTATGAACCCATAAAGGTTCACAAACAGTGAATTAAAGGAGCATGTTTGCACCTTTTAAAAATATAGGGTGCAAATTTGAACCCTAAAAAGGGTGCATAGTTGAACCTATAAGGTGCACATTTGAACCTTTACATGGGGTGCAAACTTGCACCCCCGTTTCGGGGTGCAAATATGAACCCTAAAAGGTGCTCGTGGTGTTGCATTTTGTTGCACCCCTAAAGGTGGATATTTGCACCTTTATTTTTTAGTGTGTAGAAGTAAACAGTCGTTGAAAAAAAACGCCCAAACCAACTTCCTCGTGAGCGCGTGTATAGATTAGAACTTTCACCAGAAAACTAGTATATGCAATACAATCTGGTACGGTAGTTCTGCACTTCCTATACAACAGAGTCGACTAGTTGTTGGCGTATAAATAATTTGTTTTTAAAACTATACACTCGTATCAAAAATCTTTTCAAATCTGTTTCTTCCTTTTAACTCTAGGCCGACGTTTTGTCTTTAACGAGAAGATCATGCAATGGTTTACAGACGATATACACACTAATGCACGTATTAATAAGATAAGACGACCCTCGGATTGATCTTAAAGGTAGGATAGTGGATACACCATTTGCAGATACCGGTATAGAAAAAAAATACTACCAAATTATTAGGAAATATCTTACTTATTTAAAAGTAAATAATGATTGTAGGCATCCATCAAAATTATTGCGCTACCGGTAGATATCCTGGCTGTAATTGTTCTGAAAAATTAAATTTTATAAAAAAAAAATTATAAAAAAAATTATCTAGGTTCTTTCGACCAATAAGGTTACTAAATTGCACATGCACCGATGGGTGCAGCGTGCATACTTAGAAGCAGCTTCTAATGTGGTTCAGTGAATTACACTATCCAATCATAGAGAAAGGAACAGACGCAACTTGGTTTTATTTGTTCAAAACGACGCTGGTTGAAAACGAACGCAGTTTTTCCTTGCCTTTCCTCAGCATCCATGATTGTAAAACTTCCGACAAGTCAGTTAAACGATATTTACTATAAAATACTACCCCCAAATCCACCTCTTCAAGATAATTCAAGCAATTACATGTACCAATGGTGTATCCTATTTTTAAACCAAAAATGAGGATACTGGTATTTTCATTGTTTTCCCCTAGGTATGATCTTAACTTCAGATTGAAATAAAATTATTTATAAAAAAAAGGAGGAAAAAAACCTACCAGTATTCCATTTTTTATTTTATATTTGTTTGCATTAGTAATTTCAGCCCTGATTGATTTTTTTCCCAGTTTATTTGTGACTTTGATTGCCCTGAATAGCAGCATTACTACCGGTATCCTTGGGGCTAATATAGCTTCCTGTATCATTATTACTCCCTGTGAATGTCAAGGGCTTCAATTGGTATGGGTAAGTCCTTGGACTGTACCAATTTGCCATGCTATTTATAGGTTGACGATGCAAAGAATACGTGCCATGTGTGAATGTAATCACTGATGCTGCAAGATCTAACACATTCAATTCAATTCAGGCTTACTAAAAACCACAACAACAACAAGTCAAACTTATATAATTTGGTTTACCCAACAAAAATACAATAACAAATACATTTACAAAGTATTCCAGGATTCAGAATAGTATAAAAATTACATGTCTAAAAAATATATAAAATATAAGAGAACTACATGTAGTGATGGCATTTAGTATACAAAATTTGCGATCGCGAATTTATTTTAAAAAAATTCCCTTTTTCGGAACAATTTCAGGATATCTAGCACAAACATTTTGTTGGATTTTATAATCAATATTTACTTTTAAATTTTCGATATCTGCAAATGGTGTATCCTACCTTTAAAAGGTAGGATACACCATTGGTAATTGCTTGAATTTTCATAAATAAGTAGATTTGGAGGGTTGTATTTTATAGTAAATATTGTTTAACTGACCTGTTCAAAGTTTTACAGTCATTGATGCCAAAAAAGCAAGAAAAACAGTGTGTGTTTTGAGCCAGCGTCAAGCAGTTATTTGTGTGTTTTATATCGCAAATTTGTCTTTATAAAACTCTATTTTTCGGAATAATTACAGGATATCTAGCACAATCATTTTGCTGAATGCCTAGAATCATTATTTACTTTCAAAAAAGTAAGGTATTTCTTAATAATTTGGCAGTAAATATTTTCGATATCCGCAAATGGTGTATCCTACCTTTAAGGATAAGAAACATATACATGATGTATGGTACATACATGTAGGTATTTCTAACTGCCAGATAGCATGTTTTAAGCTTTCTGGTAAAGCCTACCGGTACTGCATGTACATGTACATTGTATACGCTTGAACCAGGCTATGTAGTTTATAAGCCCCAATAAGCCCCATCTGTGTCTCTTGCCTGACAGATACACAATATACATGCCAAGTTACCCTACTTGCCTGATCCTGTCCATCACTAACAACCCGGCCTAACACAGATGTGATCCTGTTTTGACATACCCTGTTTCACTTAAAATGCAGACTATAAAAACAAAGCCAACACTAGCTCCAAGCTTCAGGGAAAGTATACCTTTTTATCAAAAAATTAACCAACCAAATTATTGTTCATACACTTGCTTGATGTAAAGATATCAATGAGGACTCAAAACTCCATGTGAAAGTACTGTACATGTGACCTGTCACCACAATATGAGAGTAAAGTCGCAAAATTGAAAATTGAGATATTGGTATTTTCAATTTCTTGAGAAAGAGAGCTTTCCAATGGTATATAACACCTGGGGGTTTTGTGATAAATACATTTTACAGCGCTCCAGAAAGTCATGGGTTTCGACACGTGTTTGTGAGAAAACTTAATTACAAACATCCTAAACAAAACACACAAAAGATTGCCAAACAGGACAAGTAAGGTTTGGTTGAGCATAGCAACGGCTATGTTCTAATCATTATTTCTTCTTGAAACTTCCCACAAATACAAACTATTGTATAATCAACATAATATTGAAATTTAGAAAACGTGGGACAGTTACGAAGACATAATTTGCATATTTAATTACCGTGTTAATTAGACCACTGATGGACTTTAATCCAAACACTAACTACGCAAACACTATGCAAAATCGCGTAATTTAAGAGGTTTTCGATCATCTGATTTCACCCAAAAAATGGGAATATGTGGAGGAGGACTTGGGCATTCCAAATTACGCAAAATCTCAAAATTTACCACCCCTTCATATCTTACTTTGGATGGCCATATCTCCAAATCACATTGTGTGACTTTACTCTCATTTTGTGGTGACAGGTCACATATGTATTCCTTCTGGCGTGCTATCATTTAGAAGAAAACAATAAAAGTTAGTCCAAAAAGGTGTCGTAAAGACACATTTTCGGAAATTTCTAAAAGTAGTTGGTTCAAAATTAAAAATCCTAGAATATTATTTTCTTGGAATATACAGCAGAACACAGGGTTAAACTTCATCAGGTTAATAGTACCATAATGCAAAGCCCAGTGAAATGGAAATTCCATCTGTCACCTCATAAATTATTCTTACCATTGTACTCACAAGCATTCAATATAATATTTAATCATGCACTCAACGACACAGGTGCTACATGTATCCTTTGAGTTTGACCACCATCATGAATTTGTACACACACATCAATGGCACCTTTGCACAGGTGCTCTTCACAACAAGCCGTGAAACCGAATCCCTGCACGTATTTAAACACTCAAGTTCCCATTTCCAATGTCTTGTTTTATTCAGGGCAGAGGATCAAAACTGAATCCCAGTCCATGGTGAAATACAAGGAGCTGGGTTCTGAACCACTGAATGCATTAATGTGCACAATGGGTGCTTCTTAAAGGGATCGTATACGTTTAGTAATTAGAACCCACTGTTTGTTTCAATCCTATATAGTTACAGATATATACCATAAAACTAACCTGTACAAATTTCATTTCAAAAGGTGGTAGCGATTTTGAGATATTGCCGAAAATCAGGAGCGGTTATCCACGCAGGAAGAATAATCTGCATTGGAATACACAATCTGAGAAACGTCACTGCAGTAACCTTCTCAGATTCAAATTTTTGGGGATAAAAAGTGATATCTTTTGCAATAACCGCAGTACTTCGAAGTGAAAAGTTTATAAAAATGCATTATACTATCCAAAGCTGCTGTACTTCTTACCAAGTAAGTTTAAATTACTAAACGTATACGATCCCTTTAAACATTGCTACTGTACCAGTACATGCAGGGGGGCGGAGGGGGGGCCCTTCGAGGCTGTGATTGCGAAACGCTGTGGTACCGTCCATTCTCAAAATAGGGGGAACAATTTTCTCACACGAAAAATTAAGAGTTTTTGGCATCCAATCTTAACATCTTGTCTTTTGTAGTCAAGTACATTGTACAACGTTGTTATTAGCTGTTTCGGTTTTCCACCGAAACAGCTTTTGTTTTCGTTAAAGTTTTTTTTTTTCTTTTTAGCTGTTTCGGTTTTTCACCGAAACAGCTTTTGTTTTCGTTAAAGTTTTTTTTAGCTGTTTCGGTTTTTCACCGAAACAGCTTTTGTTTTCGTTAAAGTTTTTTTTTTTCTTTTTTTTTAGCTGTTTCGGTTTTTCACCGAAACAGCTTTTGTTTTCGTTAAAGTTTTTTTTTTTCTTTTTTTTTTTTTTAGCTGTTTCGGCAATTCAGCCGAAACAGCTATTGTTTTTGTTAAAGTTTTTTTTTTTTTTTTTTTTCCTTCTGTTTCAGACTATTCTTTCAGCCAGTACACTTTGACACTCTGGTAAATCCGATCGACTTGAGACTTGGCATACACTTAGACCACCACCCACAGATGATCCTAGAAGAAATTTGTCACGATTACGTCATTCGTGGTCACGTGACGTCACGTTAAAGGTGCAATTTTTTCCCATAGGATTTGTACACGTTTTTCTTCAGAATATTGAATTTGACACTTTTGTAAACCCAATCGACTTGAGACTTAGCACAGACCTTGACCACCATCCTTAGGAGGGCCAAGAAAAAAATAATCAAGATGACGTCATCGTGGGTCATGTGACGTCACATTAAAGGTGTAGTTTTTAAGACCCTCTAACTCTGAAAGTACAAGTCCGGTTGGGGTCAAACTTGGTTTGCAAGTATTCGAGGATGTGTTAAAGACGAAAATTAAGATGACATAATTATGACATCATCGGGTGTCATGTGACGTCACATTAAAGGTTTAGTTTTATCCATAGGTTTTGTACACGTTTTTCTTCAAAATATTGAATTTGACATTTCTGTAAATCCGATCGACTTCCGACTTAGCACACACCTCGACCACCTTACCCAGGAGGGCCAAGGGGAAAATCGTCAGGATGACGTCATCGTGGGTCATGTGACGTCACATTAAAGGGGCAGGTTTTAGGACCCTCTATCTCTAGAAGTACATGTCTGATTGGGGCCAAACTTGGTATGCAAGTATTCCAGAATGTGTTATAGACAAAAATTAAGATGACATCATGATGACATCATCGGGTGTCATGTGACGTCACTTTAAAGGTGCAGTTTTTCCCATAGGATTTGTACACGTATTTTTCAACTTATATATCTTTGGAAAATTGGCAAATCCAATCGATTTCAGACTTGGCACACACATAATGAAAGTCATCTTAGACAGCCGAAACAGCTCTGTGTTTGTCCACAAACACATGTCTAGTTTTTCTTTGCCTTTTGTTCTCCATAGGATTTGTACACGTTTGTTCAGACAATACACTTTGACACTTTGGTAAATCCGATCGATTTGAGACTTGGCATACATTTAGACAACCACCCAAGGACGGTCCTAGAAGAAATTCGTCGCGATTACGTCACTCAAGGTCACGTGACTTTGCGTTAAAGGTTAAATTTTCCCCATAGGTTTTGTACACGTTTTTCTTCACACTATTGACTTTGACACTTTGGTACATCCGACCGACTTGAATGTTGGCATACACATAGAACATCACACACAGATGGTCCTGAAAGAAATTCGGCACGATTGTGTCATTCAAGGTCACGTAACGTCACGTTAAAGTTTCAATGTTTTCCCCCATAGGTTTTGTACACGTTTTTCTTTAGTCTATGACTTAGACACTTTCGTAAATTTGATCGACTTGTGACTTGGCACACACTTAGACCACCATCCACAGACGGTCCTAAAAGACATTCGACACGATTACGTCATTCAAGGTCACGTGACGTCACGTTAAAGGTTTAATTTTTCCCCCAGAGGTTTTCTACACGCTTTTCTTTAGACTGTTTACTTTGACACTTTCGTAAATTTGATCAACTTGAGACTTGGCACACATCTCGACCACCATCCCCAGGAGGGCCAAGGGAAATATTGTCATGATGATGTCATCGTGGGTTATGTGACGTCACATTAAAGGTTCAGGTTTTTTAGGACCTTCTATCTCTGTAAGTACAGGCCCGATTGGGGTCAAACTTGGTATGCAAGTATTCCAGGATGTGTTACAGACTAAAATGAAGATGACATCATGATGACATCATGGGGTGTCATGTGACGTCACATTAAAGGTGTAGTTTTCCCCATAGGATTTGTACACGTTTTTTCAACCAATATATCTTTGGCACTTGGGTAAATCCAATCGACTTCAGACTTGGTACACATATAGACCACCACACACACACACACGTGGGTAAATGCCGTCAATAGGGGACGGGGCATTGTCCGACCGTCTTCTCTCTTTTGTTTGTACTCTAACGTTTTCGGATGATCGCCATAGGATTTGCACACGAGTCTGAATCGGGGACCTTTGCGGAATAGGGGACCCCATTGTTCCCTTTGTCATACGTCCCCTATTTCAATCAAAAACAAACGCATATTGAAAGTAATGTTAGAAACTCGAAACAGCTCTGTGTTTGTCCACAAACACATGTCTAGTTTTTTTTTTTTTTTTTTCCACTTTCAGTGTTTTTACCCATAGGATTTACACACGTTTGTTCTGCCAATACACTTTGGCACTTTGGTAAATCCAATCGACTTGAGACTTGGTATACACTTAGACCTCCACCCACAGATGGTCCTAGAAGAAATTTGGCTTGATTGCGTCATTCAAGGTCACGTGACGTCACGTTAAATGTTTAATTTTCCCCATAGGGTTTGTACACGTTTTTCTTTAGACTATTGACTTTGGCACTTCGGTAAATCCGACCGACTTGAAACTTGGCATACACTTAGAACACCACCCCCCAGATGTTTCTGAAAGAAATTCGGCACGATTGCGTCATTCAAGGTCACGTGACGTCACATTAAAGGTTCACATTTTACTCCCATTGGTTTTGTACACGTTTTTCTTTAGACTATTGACTTTGACACTTTAGTAAATCCGATCGACTTGAGACTTGGCACACACTTAGACCACCATCAACAGACGGCCCTAGAATAAATTCGGCACGATTACGTCATTCAAGGTCACGGGGCGTCACGTTAAAGTTTCAATTTTTGTCCCATAGGTTTTGTACACGTTTTTCTTTGGACTATTGCCTTTGACACTTTAGTAAATCTGATCGACTTGAGACTTGGCACACACAAAAGACCACCACACACATATTGAAAGTAATTTTAGACACTCGAAACAGCTCTGTGTTTGTCCACAAACACATGTCTAGTTTTTTTTTTTTTCCTTTTTTTTTTTTCCACTTTCAGTGTTTTTACCCATAGGATTTACACACGTTTGTTCTGCCAATACACTTTGGCACTTTGGTGATTCCAATCGACTTGAGACTTGGTGTACACTTAGACCTCCACCCACAGATGGTCCTAGAAGAAATTTGGCTCGATTGCGTCATTCAAGGTCACGTGACGTCACGTTAAAGGTGAAATTTTTCCCATAGGTTTTGTACACGTTTTTCTTCAGACTATTGACTTTGGCACTTCGGTAAATCCGACCTACTTGAAACTTGGCATACACCTAGAACACCATCCCCAGATGTTTCTGAAAGAAATTCGGCACGATTGCGTCATTCAAGGTCACATGACGTCACATTAAAGGTTGACATTTTTCTCCCATTGTTTTGTACACGTTTTTCTTTAGACTATTGACTTTGACACTTTAGTAAATCCGATCGACTTGAGACTTGGCACACACTTAGACCACCATCCACAGACGGCCCTAGAAGAAATTCGGCACGATTACGTCATTTAAGGTCACGGGGCGTCACGTTAAAGTTTCTATTTTTTTCCCATAGGTTTTGTACACGTTTTTCTTTAGACTATTGCCTTTGACAGTTTAGTAAGTCTGATCGACTTGAGACTTGGCACACACAAAAGACCACCACACACATATTGAAAGTAATGTAAGACACTCGAAACAGCTCTGTGTTTGTCCACAAACACATGTCTAGTTTTTCTTTTTTTTTTTTTTTTTTTTTTTTTTCCCATAGGATTTACACACGTTTGTTCTGCCAATACACTTTGGCACTTTGGTAAATCGAATCGACTTGAGACTTGGTATACACTTAGACCTCCACCCACAGATGGTCCTAGAAGAAATTTGGCTCGATTGCGTCATTCAAGGTCACGTGACGTCACGTTAAAGGTTTAATTTTCCCCATAGGTTTTGTACACGTTTTTCTTCAGACTATTGACTTTGGCACTTCGGTAAATTCGACCGACTTGAAACTTGGCATACACTTAGAATACCACCCCCAGATGTTTTTGAAATAAATTTGGCACGATTGCGTCATTCAAGGTCACGTGACGTCACATTAAAGGTTCACATTTTTCTCCCATTGGTTTTGTACACGTTTTTCTTAAGACTATTGTCTTTGACACTTTGGTAAATCCGACCGACTTTAAACTTGGCATACACTTAGAACACCACCCCCAGATGTTCCTGAAAGAAATTCGGCACGATTGCGTCATTCAAGGTCACGTGACGTCACCTTAAATATTCAATTTTTTCCCCATAGGTTTTGTACACGTTTTTCTTCAGACTATTGACTTTGACACTTTCGTAAATTTGATCGACTTGAGACTTGGCACACACATAGACCACCACACACACATATTGAAAATAATGTAAGACACTCGAAACAGCTCTGTGTTTGTCCACAAACACATGTCTAGTTTTTTTTTTTTTTTTTCCTTTTTTTTTTTTCCACTTTCAGTGTTTTTACCCATAGGATTTACACACGTTTGTTCTGCCAATACACTTTGGCACTTTGGTGATTCCAATCGACTTGAGACTTGGTGTACACTTAGACCTCCACCCACAGATGGTCCTAGAAGAAATTTGGCTCGATTGCGTCATTCATGGTCACGTGACGTCACTTTAAAGGTTTAATTTTCCCCATAGGTTTTGTACACGTTTTTCTTCAGACTATTGACTTTGGCACTTCGGTAAATCCGACCGACTTAAAACTTAGCATACACTTAGAACACCACCCCCAGATGTTTCTGAAAGAACTTCGGCACGATTGTGTCATTCAAGGTCACGTGACGTCACATTAAAGGTTCACATTTTTCTCCCATTGGTTTTGTATACGTTTTTCTTTAGACTATTGACTTTAACACTTTAGTAAATCCGATCGACTTGAGACTTGGCACACACCTAGACCACCATCCGCAGACGGCCCTAAAAGAAATTTGGCACGATTACGTCATTCAAGGTCACGGGGCGTCACGTTTAAGTTTCATTTTTCCCCCATAGGTTTTGTACACGTTTTTCTTTAGACTATTGCCGTTGACACTTTAGTAAATCTGATCGACTTGAGACTTGGCACACACAAAAGAGCACCACACACATATTAAAAGTAATTTTAGACACTCGAAACAGCTCTGTGTTTGTCCACAAACACATGTCTAGTTTACCTTAGTTTTATCATCAAATGACAAAAATTGTATTGAAAATTTAAAAAAGCAGTCGAAAAAAATTTATGTTGACGTACCGTTGATGCACGTAGAGATTGTGCACAAATACCCAAAGGACGTTGACAAATACCTCCCCTAAAAAGGGCAATAATAATCAATAAATTGTGAAAAATCGTGCTTCGAACCCACAATTTTTTTTCCATGGATACGTTAAAAAATGATGTAGCAGTGATATACTGAATTTAAAAAAAAATTTGCCTGTGAACCCCGTGCGTTTTATCGTGTTGTTTTCGAACGAAAATGGCAGAAAATGACATCTCCCCAAAAAAAATCCGTGTAGATCGTGCATGTGTACCTGGCTTTGCGGACGTTGTATGAATCACTGAATTCGGGAAGCGATACACGGAGCAAATTTGTACGTGTTTCAATGGTGCGCTTCGCGGTATTTACTGTGTGAGATGTGTGGCTCATGAGCGTGGAAGAATGAATGAGATACATTTTAACGTTGGCGGCGCACTTTGTTGGCCCCCCCCCCTGGGTACATGTATAATAAAGGCCTCTCTGCACTAGACCTTTTTTGGTAAAACTTACCAAGACGATGGGTACTTTTCCCCATTTTCAGTCCAGTGCGGACAGCCTGGGACGTTTTACTCTAAAGTTACTTTTCCCGAGTCCAGCAGTTACTTTTACCGGCCAGCTGCTTCCCAGGAAAACTTCTAAGGTAACTTTTCCCGAGACGATAAGTCCAGTGTTGACAGCGCGAGTTGGTAAAAGAGGCTCAGAAAAACGTACATCCAGCCTGAGTCTAGACTATGTCTTCGAAATCAGATTTATGTGGCTAAAAGAGATGCTCTCATCAGGAAGATTGGTTTTCACCTCTTCACTGACATTCAATGACAATCGGTTTTTCTTTTTGCATAAACAATCATGACCAACAATTCCAATGATGGAAAACATGTATACGTATTCATGCAATAGACTATTCAGCTCAACCCATGCAATAAAAGACAAATCGCAATCTCGAATGCCAGAACTTAATCCTCTAAAGCCCTTTTCACACTAGAATCTTTCACCCCTGGTTAAACTCAACCCTGGGCAAACCCATTTTGTAGTTGCTTCACACAAACGGCTTATTTTGCTCAAACTGAAGTTACTATCCCGGTACCATTTTGAACATCTCAGCCCTGGTGTGGAGCAGGGCTGAATTTAACCCGAGGCAAAATCAATCTCGGGTTGAAACAGTGCATTAACCCTGAAATTTGTCTAGTGTGAAAGGGTTTAGTACATGTACAGTACTTGTTCTGCATGTACATGTATACATGTACCGTACATACCGGTACATACATGTACACACTTCGCATTTTGTATCACTGTGGAGACATGGCTTTGTTCTCGTGTACAAAATGGTTAGAAAGTCGAGCACGTTTTTCAAAATGCTCCCATTTTAACCATAATTGTTTTCCTGGGTTGAAATTTCGACCCAATATACCCTATATTATACCCTAACCCAAACACTAACCCTAATAACCCACATCCTAATCCTAGTTTTTGAGTAATTTAAGTAAAATCCAAACATCTAATTCGTGAAATTCCCAATGGAGACCTATTCATCTATAGAAATTTACCCTCCGGAGACGTTTTGTCTCCATTGTACACATTGTGTTCATGTCTCCAGAGGGTACCGTATTTCGGAACATGTACGAAGCTCACAGCTGTGTTTTAACCAGTTCGTATCAGATGCCGGGAATACAGGAAAAGTTTTGTCCGGAATCTAAAAAGGATGACAACTGAATAAACACGTCACGACCAAGGCTTGAAATATCAGCGACTAGCTCACAGCGAGCAAGACCGGAAATACATGTATCAGGGTGTGTTACCCACAAATGTCGGCCTGAACCCGTCTCTGATCAAAGTTCGTGAAAAAAAATCCTGCGTCTGTGACAGGTCAATGTCAAAATAATGGTCAATATCCATGTACCAGTACGCGTGTACCACTGTCTGTCAATACTAGTATCAACTTGTAACATACATCCTAACACATAACAGACATCTTGATAATGTAACATCCGCCCACCATACGCATCAACTAATGAAAATATCTCAGTCAATAACATGAACTGCTTCCAGCTTAAACAAATAATACATATCCCTCTTGCTTGCCTTTTTAGAACATCACAATGCAGAAATCCTACATACATTTGTAAGTACCACCACACCTTCTTTCCTCACATTCACCAAGTGGCACAGCAGGCTCCATCCACAATTTGAGGCAAATAACTTCCTATCAATGGCGTAGAGTGAAAGATATGCAACAAACCCTTGCAGATTCTTTCCAGTCAAAATCAAGTGTAAATTTATGACAGCAGCTGTATGACTAAAATGTAGGTCACACGCACTGATGGCTTTATGGCAAGTGAAGTAGAGGACAGGCTAAGTAAGTAGCACAACAACTTTGTCAAATCTGGTGTCACCTTGAACAAAAACTGGTTCATAATTATATTCCACTGGCAACTAAAAACTAGGCTAGTCCATGTGGCCTCCAAACATGTTCCTGAATCCTGATCATAACAATAACAAACAGTTCATGGGTTTTGAGGCTGGTAGTTAAAAAATATTTAAAAAGCCAACAAAATCTGCCATGAGTACCAGGAGAGGTGGCCAACTCACATTGTGTCAACATCATCAATAAGCCTGCAAGTTTGTGGTTTAAAAATTATTTGTGTAATCTTATCTTTTGTGGTTACCGTTGACCTATACATCGCTGACAAACAAAGCTTTGTATTGTTTTGATTTATGTCTTCTTCTTGTACTATGCTCCAAAAATGGAAGGGTCAATTTTTTTAAATTTGATCAAGGTTAACCGAATCGGGAAAATGTAACCATTTGAACGGTCGGTTAACTGTGTAACCGTGTTAAACCGTGTAACTGCTGCAGGCCTAATCATCAAAATGCTTTTTCTCTTAAAAACTGGAATTGTATCCAAGAAAAGTAGACATTTTTACAGCCAAATAACTGAGGACAGATCAACTGAATAATGATAACAGCCCTATTTCTTTTGTGGTTAAGGACCCTCTACTTGCGCACATAAAACAAACAATCTATCTCAAATAAAAAAATATAGGAACCTATCCAAGGAAATGGTGCAATGGTGAAAAAACTGTTCATTGTGTTCAACACAAAAAATAAATGTAGAGCTAGATAGTTCCCCATGTTGAAATGTTCCCCCACAAAACGAAACACGAATAAAAAAAATGTCGATCACCGCGTTGGAAAACTGTTAAATGCATAATCAAATCACATTTTCTATGACAAGAAAGAAACTTCAAAACTTGACAAAACTGTTTTGTAAGATCAGTAAAGTATTCTTTAGGTTAGTCATTTTTTAATGATAAACATACCTTTGACTTGAATTGGACCAAAATAAACAGCGGCCCGTAACGACATGAGTTCATTCAAACTTTTAAACACTACAAGTACAAGTGTTATTTGGTCTGAAACTCGGCTACCTGTATATATTCTTGTTATCACAGACTACAGATGTAGGCTGTATACATCTGAGGTAGTAACAATTCTGCCCACAATTCAATGTCAATAATCAAAAGCGCTAAATTTTGACAATTTCTGATGAAAGTTTAGCTTTAAAGGAAGGATACACCATAGAGAAACAAAATTACTACCAAATTATTAAGAAATACCTTACTAATTTGAAAGTAGATACTGATTGTAGGCATCCAGCAAAAGATTGTGCTAGATATCCTAGAATTGAACAACAGCCTAATGCCAGTTGAAAACGAACGATGTTTTCCTTGCTTTCCTTGATTTCCATGGTATGTAAAACTTCGAACAGGCCAGGTAAACGATATTTACTACAAAATATGACCCCCAAATCCGACCATTCCTGATAATTCAAGCAATTACAAATGGTGTATACTAAAGGTAATATACAACATAGTCGAATACAGTCTTAACCAGTTCGCGTCGGATGACGTATATAAATGCAAAGTTTTCCCCAAATTCAAAACGGATGACGCATAAAGCCAAGTTCAAGTTCGGAAATGTCTGTCAGCAGCGAGCAAGGCCGGAAATGCGTGGGTGTGCTTCCCGGCACTATCGGCCTGAACCTGCTTCGGATCAAGTTTCGTTAAAAATAATCCCGCCCCTTGGCTCGGTGATGTTAAAATAATCCCGGCGCGAACTGGTTAAGCGGAAGACGCAGATTTGAAAAGGCCCTATGCAAGCTACATGTAGCTAATTTGGTTCCCTAACCTAATCAATGTACATGTACCGGTATGGTTTTTAACCAGTTCGCTCGCGCCAGAGGATACACGCAAAGTTTTCCACAGATTCAAAACGGATGATGCATAAACACGTCACGTGCAAGGCCGGAAATGTCTGTCAGCAGCGAGCAAGGCCAGAAATGCGTGGATGTGCTTCCCGGTACCATCGGCCTAAACCCGCCTCGGATAGAGTTTCATTAAAAATAAGCCTGCGCCTCGGCTCAGTGATGTTAAAATAATCCTGGCGCGAACTGGTTAAACACATAATTTTGTATTAAACCCCGATCCAAATTACAACATTTATAGGCAAATTTTGTACTACAATCAATCAATCAATCAAAACAATCAACCCCCTTCAAAAATAATATTAAATAAATAAAATAAATGATGCTAACTTATTTATAAAAAAGGAATAAGATTAAAACTGCTGCAAACTGCTTACTGGCTGGAATGACCTGAAATATACAAATCAAATAAGTTAAGAAGGCCTAATATTTTGATCTTAACAAGATCTTCTTCAGAGACAAAATGGCTGTGTTAAGTGTGTACAAGAAACAAACATACGTGAATGGAAACATACAGCATGAAAAAAAAAACTCACTTGGAAGGGGATCCCATTGGCATGTTTTGCAAATTCATAGTTGCATCTGAAAATATCCTTTTGAAGTACGGTATTAACGTGGTATACCGGTACCGGTGCATGAACTGCACCCGAACAGCTTCACATCTAGACAACAAATTGCTGAAAGGTTGGAATTGCCTTCTTGTGTAAGTAATTATTAGTTTCATGAAAGTCACAGTGTTTATGACAAGTGGTATTCTGGTGTAACACAAACTTGCGGCATGTCCCTTGATAGAGGCCAGACGTTTGCAGCTGTTGGAGAGTGTCACCTCAGCCAGTCATCGGGCTGTCTCAATATCTGGGTTAAAGTGACATTAACAGGCTGATTTACGACACCCTTGATATTGCTAAAGATTGCCCAGATTGTTCCAAGAGCATTCACCCAAGTGAGGCCACAAATCACCTTCGTTTTGAGCATAAAAATGATTGTTGAGAGAGATTTAGTCATCCTCAGCTGTTACTTTCCCTTTGATTGTAGTAATCAATACTAATAAAGGGACTATCTGATTCTGAAACGAGTCAAATAGTTTGGGCTCTCAGTCTGGGGCATAACAAAACTTGCCAGATATTAAAATGAAGTTTAGAGTTGGTTAACTTATGGTCAAAAATCATCTCCCATAGGCAACTTCAGGTGCATTCTTTGAAACTTTTCAAGGATTGTTTATAAAACCCAAATCCAATTGATGCCATTTTGTCTACCCCCAGGAGAGTTGATCAATTTTGTTGATACAAAAGGAAGAATGTACAATTTAGTGTACATGTACCCAATAATGCTTGTGGGCCCCAACATTCGCATTCAAAGTTTGAGCAAATTGAGTCACCCATGGAGGAATAAGAAGGTTCCTCCATGAGTCACCCAAGTATATATGCACCAAGAATACCTAGATCCTTAGATGGCAGTGATTATTAGCAAGGGCGTTTAAGAGGAAAATACATGCTGGTATGTAATGCACTATTGTCCAACAGAGTCCAACTGGGCATTATTCACCAGCACCCACAAAATTCTATGAATGTTTTCTGTTGCCTACTGAATCCAACAGAGTCCAACAGAAATATACTAACCTGGTACATGTATGTACCAGTACAAGGTCTTTACTGCTCAATCTTACAGGATCTAACCATTTGATTGAGCAGGGTATAGTTAAAATTGTCCAGCAATAATGTACGTATGTACCTCATTGTACTATTATTAATTGGTCTCAAAATAGGACAGAGTTGTAGTCCAGTCCCTGCAAGTCCGTTCACAAGTCCTTCCATAAAGGCAGTCACCAGTAACTGGATGAACAATGACAAAGGAATGCTTTTGTCAAAGCTCATTTGAATAGTTTTGTGATTTGAATTGGAACTGCATGGAGGACTTGTGATTGACTTGCAGGGACTTGTGATGAACTCGACTACATCCCTGAAATAGAGCTCATAGATCAATTTTGTTGTTGTACATGATTAACTGAAAAATAAGTAAATCCATGTCGTTTGCTTCAAAATGTAATGGGAAATATTTTCTCTCAAAAAAGGTCCATGACAACTGGATCCATTACAACTGGACCAAGGCCCTCACCTACAAATAGCTTTTATCTGGCCCCTCAGCTGCAACTCTCTTCCACTGTGGACAGGCAATTTATAGTCCTCCCAGTAATAGTTTTGCCAGTTCAGTGATAACCAACACCCTCAAAGTGATAAATCCTCCTCAAGTTCATCCCATACTGAAGGGTCAATACTTGAACAGTTTTATTAGCTGAACCTTCAATTCGGGGGTCAAGATATCTTGGTGGGAGGACTGTACACGGAGGTTCTCTTACTCATAAAGCTTAAAGGTAGGATGCACCATTGGTAATTGCTTAAATTATCATGAATGGGTGCATTTAGGGAGTTGTATTTTATAGTAAATATCGTTTAAAACTGACCTGTCTAAAGTTTTACAATCATGGATGCTAAGAAAAGCATGAAAATCGCGATCACCGGCCGGCGATCGTGAATTGTTGTTTATCAAAATATATCTAGCGCAATCATTTTGATGTATGCCTACAATCATTATTTACTTTCAAATAAGTAAAATATTTATTAATAATTCTGTAGTAAACTTTTTCGATATCTGCAAATAGTGTATCCTCCCTTTAAAAATGCATGTAGTTCCTTATTCAGTCAGTTAATTCTTATCAGCAGAACTGCTACAAAACAAATCTTGAGCAGGGATATAAATTATGGTTTTGAGTAGGGAAAGGCATTATTTATTAGGCCATGATTGCTGTTGAAATAACACCCCTGAGCCCAGAGTCCTGGTCACAATTTGCTTCCTTTCTTTCATCATTGACCTAATAATATTATGATAACAACCCATCGTGTCAGTTCACAGTCAAAGGTTTTTATTTCAAGTCATTCAGTAACAGGTTCTTATATCCACTTTTGTTATGATAAAGCTACATTTAGGTCTAGCAGATGAAATTTATCAGGTCACACAGCAGTAAAAATGCCTCCTGATACCTGATGCTGGTATACGGTAGTAATGGATGAAGATTCCTCAATTACAGCTATTATTGTACATGTTTAACCCTAACTCCTACATGTACCCCATTTTTCTTACACCTGAATCCTGCAAAAATCCTGCAATTCCAAAGTGTTAAAACTCCATGTTACCTGAATCTTGCAAAATCCTCTGATAATTATTACTGGGGACCACTGCCTTATCCTTCAAAATCTTGCAGTGGGTTTACTATCGAGCTATAAAACAGCCAAAAATGGCACAAACAGCTGCTAAGTGCCCTATTACAACAAGGGTCTGCTCACATGACACTTGGTATGCAAATGTTTCCTATCCTTGACACAAAACTTACACCTTGACTGAAGCTCTATAGAGAATGTGCATAGAGCATTGAGCAGTGTGAAAGTACGAAGTAACAAATAACCTCAATCCTCCAAAATCCTCATTTGGACAAATACCCAAGTAACCTCAATCCTGCAAAATCACCCAGCATTGGCTCAGGCCTTGTGACCTGGATATCCTGTATTATCCTCCAGTGGCAAAAACCCCAAACGCCCCTAATCCTGCCAATTCCTCCGATGCAACAACTTCCAAGTGACTTCCTGCAATTTGCAAAGAGGATTTTGGAGGAATTGGGGTAGTTAGGATTAAGGTACATTGTGGGAGGGGGAGGGGGTAACTATACACCATTTGCAAACATAAAAACTTAAAAAAATACTGAATTACATATATTATAAAATATCTTACTTGGCTGTAAATGAAACAGTCTCAAGTATTTTGTGAAATTACAGCACCTGGTGTGCTGTGGTTTTCAAGCAAAGTGGAAAATCAATTCCCAACTTTTGCAAGCCAGCAATCATTCGAAAAACCTATGTGACCGGCTCTACAAAAAGGTGTCTTATGCCGCGAACAAATGAAATTGAGTTATATACATACATGTACATGGTAAGAAAGCACACAACGTAAGCATGTAAGTATATGTGACACGATCAAGCGAAATCAGTCGGATGTCGGCCCCGGTCAAAAAATGAGTGTTCATGTAGTTTCAAAGAGGGCATCTGTACGTTTTGAAAACTGAAAACCCCATGTTGATACGATGTTTTGTTGTCGAGTTATGTAAATTTGTTTAAATACCAATGAAGAATACAGTGCATTTTTGGGATTCGCTGACATCCGACTGATTCGGCTTGATCGTGTCATAGAGATCTATAGCCCCTCTCATTTTGGAGACACGATGTGTTTACATATTGATTACTTTTTCGGAGTTCAAATTGGACAACTGAGAAAACAGGCTTTGAAATAGCCGGCTCTGTTGTACTACAACAGAACGATGAACACAAAATCGTTGTTTTTTCCACTTTATTCATCAGAAACAACATTTCTTTTAATGAAACCTTAAACTGTAGGTATTAAATATTTTATCCATGACAACAAATAAAAAAAAAATTTTGATGAAATGTTTACTCTCTCAACGTTGAGCGGGCTATTACATGATAGTGCATATCACGACTTACTTGTAAGACACCTTTTTGTAGAGCCGGTCACATATTTTCAAACACTGCCCCAAATTTATTTAGTTATTCTACATGTTATTAGCAATGTCGCTAAACATACGTGAATGGGCGCAAGCCAACTAGTCCGATTTTCTAACCTGATAATTCCCGACTTCTGTAACTTGCTTTTTTGTCTAAAGGAAGTCAAGGAACCGGACTATAATGTACAAGAACAGCATTTGTTCCTGCATCTATGAACATACCAGTACAACTTAAAAACAGGTCAGCATCGCAATACTTACAACAAAATATAAATACCCCAACCCATCCATTTCCGAAAATTACAGAGATATCAGATGGTGTATACTATATAACTAGGGATTTGGTTTATGAACACCAACTACTGTGTGTTGATGCCAATTTCATAGAGCTGCTAAGCACACAAATTCGCTTAGCATGACCATTTGTGCTTGGTAAAAACAAGGTTACAGACCAAATTTTCACGTAATCTTTATTTTTTTGGATTGATAATTAGCTGGTATAAACCCGTAGAATTTTGGCTGATAACCTGTTTTTAATGAGCAAGATTTTGTTTTTGTGCTAAGCAAATTCTAATGTGCTTAGCAGCTCTATGAAATTGGCCCCAGGTTGAAACCATGTTGTAACCGAGTTCAAAATAAATGTATCTAGGCTACAGCACACTGTAGATATATGGTACATGTGCACATACCCCGACTTGTTGGGTTACACCGTGTACATTTTCAATGCCATACCAACATGCCCACATCAAATATTTCTTACGGCACGTAGGCACCATTTGATTCCAGAAACAAATATTCTAATGGGGTCCAAAGTCATATTATCTAAACCTTTGACATTCAACTTTGAATACTTTCCAACAACAGATATGCCAAGTATTGTACGTAGAGGCAAAATTAACCTACATGTAAATAACAGCCAAGTCTAAATCTAGTAGCACAATACAATGAGTATTGTGATTAAAGGTAGTATACACCATTGGTAATTGCTTGAATTATCATGAATGGGTAGATTTGGGGGGTTGTATTTTATAGTAAATATCGTTTAACTGACTTTTCCGAAGTTTTACAATCATGGATGCCGAGAAAAGCACGAAAAACAGCGTTTGTTTTCAACCGGGGTCGAGCAGTTATTCTTATGTTATCTTTGTTTTTTCGCTCTCGCCGTCCGGCGAGAGCGAATTTTTCTTTATAAAATTCATTTTTTTGGAATAATTACAGGATATCTAGCGCAATCCTTTTGCTGAATGCCTAGAATCATTATTTACTTTCAATTGAGTAAGATATTTCTTAATAATTCGGTAGTAAATATTTTCGAAATCTGCAAATGGTGTATACTACCTTTAAAGAGCTGAATTGACAATTTGAGGCTATGTACATGTACAGAGAGTGTGTGACTAAAAATTGAATGCAGGAAACCGAGAAAGACTCGCCAAATCAAAGTTCACATTGGCCAGCCCAAATTTAATGTGCTAGTCAATAAAAGTTACTTGCCTACAATACAGGTAAATTTACGGTAGTTGTGGCTAATTTCTTTGAAAATGTATTTTAAAAAAGTACACAAACATTCAATTGTATAAGCTTCACTTGTTTGTGTGGCACGTGTAGATGTACACCGGTTCATGTCTAGGCTTTAGGTTAAAGGGATTGTATACGTTTGGTAATTACTCTAAAAATTAATGGCAATAAAAACTTACTTGGTAAGAAGTACAACAGCTTTGGATAGTATAATGCATTTTTAGAAACTTTTCACTTCGAATTACTGCGGTTATGGAAAAAGATATCACTTTTTATCCCCAAAAATTTGAATCTGAGAAGCGTTTACTGCAGTGACTTTTCTCAGATTGTGTATTCCAATGCAGATTATTGTTCCTGCGTGGACATAACCGCTCCAGATTTTCGGCAATATCTCAAAATCGCTACCACCTTTTGAAATGAAATTTGTACAGGTTAGTTTTATGGTATATATCTATAACTATATAGGATTGAAACAAACAGTGGGTTTTAATTACTAAACGTATACGATCCCATTAACCCATTTTTAACAAGATTTTACATAACGACTGTGTTAGAATCTTTACGGTACCTTAAACCTACAGAAAAAAATATGAATAAGAAATATTACCTGATGAATCTTAAAATGTCTGTTGAAGATGGAAACGCCAGACGACTTTAGTTTAACCAGCTGTACATGTACCTAAAAATACAATAAAAGATGAGATAAGAGATAAAAACCATGATTACAAGAAAAATGTCAGTGCAAAATGGTACAAATACCATGTTTGTATCTGCCTAACTCTTAACCAGTTCGCGCCAGAGGACGTATGTATACATGCAATGTTTTCCCCAGATTCAAAACAGATGATGCATAAACTCTTCACAAGCAAGGCCGAAAATGTCTGTCAGCAGCGAGCAAGGCCGGAAATGCGTGGGTGTGCTCCCGGTACCAATAGCCTGAACCCACCTCGGATCGAGTTTCGTTAAAAATAATAACGCGCTTTGGCTCGGTGATGTTAAAACAATCCCGGCGCGAACTAGTTAAACTGTTTGGGGTTTTTGGTGGTCTACCCGTACATGTACCATATCCACCACTTTATAGGTGCAGTAAAAACGCCTTTAGAACAACACCTCAGGATTTACAGATTTCAAAAAAGTTGTTAAAAAATTCTGAAAAATCTGACCAAAAAATGTAACCTACGGTAAATTCAGAAAACAAATCTTGAAATCTCACCCCTGTAAATAAGCACAAACAATTTCAACTAAAACACTACTTGAAAAAGAACTGCAATTTCCTATTCCTCTCTATTGAAGGCATTTCATTCACAGCTCCAATGAGTCATCACAGCACACCACAAATTCAATCTTCATTTCTGACAGACTCAATCTTAATTCCTGCAGATTAGCAATGGGGATGATGGGGCCAATGTTACTGCACTTGAGAGCTTTTTTATTCAAGGAATAAATGGATTTATGAGTCTGTCAATTGTTGTATTTATTTTTTTTGAAAGCATTATTATAATGATATTGGTTTGGGTTTTGGGTGGTTTTTTTTGGGGGGCGTAGTTTTGCACAATCATCTAAATGTATCAGTATCAGTATCAGTGTCCAGTAATAAATTATGCACGACAATTGCCCCATGACCTCTATAGTTTGACCAATGAGCAGGCTTGGTTTTGGGGGCCTTTGGCAAACTGCTAGTCAGCCTAGACATACGTTTTTGGTGTTTGCAACCAACTTTCACCGTGACAAATACTGCAAAAGTTATTTTAGTAGTGGTCAGCCAAGCTCATAAGACGATCAATTTGTTGAATGAATGTAGAGAAACCGGGTCAGCTGACACCCTGCTGACACCTATCAACCAATCGGCAGCTTAGTCCACATTTCTGCTTATAATGACGTTGACTCCAATTGGCTGGCGCATTGTCACATAAATGCACACATCAGACGTTGGTATGGAGATGGCCATGTTAACATACTCAGACATGATCTACACACATACATACATGTACATCAATTCGCATTTTTGTATCACTGTGGAGACATGGCTTTGTTCTCGTGTACAAAATGATTAGAAAGTCAAGCACGTTTTTCAAAATGCTCCCATTTTAACCATAATTTTTTTCCGGGGTTGAAATTTCGACCCAATATACCCTATTATACCCTAACCCAAACACTAACCCTAACCCACATCCTAATCCTAGTTTTTGAGTAATTTAATCAAAATCCAAAAATCTAATTCGTGAAATTCCCAGTGGAGACCTATTCATCTATAGAAATGTACCCTCCGGAGACGTTTTGTCTCCATTGTACACATTGTGTTCATGTCTCCAGAGGGTACGGTATTTCGCACCATGTGTACAGAACTTTGAGCGTAACCTCGATATATATACAAAACACTTCCCCCAAAAAAATCATTAGTATTTTGTGTAAAGTGTGAACTGTTTTGTGATTTTGAAATTGTTCCAGTCACAAAGTCAACATTTTTCCACTCTGGAAAAAAAAGCTACTGGTACATGTGTATCGTATATTTTGAAAACAAGTTCAAATTTTGACTATACAACCCCTTTGTGGTAGATGGTCACATTTTGGAAAACTGACATGTGTATGTTTGTACATGTATTTCAATATACTTGGACATCAAAATTGTTTACATTCGTCGGTGTGTTTCTTTTTCGCATAACAGAATTATTCATAAAACTTTGGGCAAAACCACACCTTGGAATAGTCCTTGCAATAAATACTGGTAGGGTTCAGTGCATGGATACTGAAATCATTTATCATGAATGGGTAGATTTGGGGGGTTGTATTTTATAGTAAATAACGTTTAACTGACCTGTCCGAAGTTTTACAATCATGGATGCCGAGAAAAGCACGAAAAACAGCGTTTGTTTTCCACCGGCGTCAAGCAGTTATTCTTATGTTATCTTTGTTTTTTCGCGCTTGCCGGACGGCGATCGCGAATTTTTCTTTATAAAATTATACTTTTCAGAATAATTACAGGATATCTAGCGCAATCATTTTGCTGGATGCCTACAATCATTATTTACTTTCAAATGAGTAAGATATTTCCTAATAATTCGGTAGTAAATATTTTCGATATCTGCAAATGGTGTATCCTACCTTGAAGGACTTTAAAAAGTCGGTTCGATTTGGGACATTTTGGGGCTCTCTGGGGATCATCCACAGATGCCTGTAGAAGAAATTTGTGACGATTGTAAAGGAAGGTGTGACATTATATAACATTGAAGATGCAAATCGGGCCCATTAAAGGTAGAATACACCATTGGTAAATGCTTGAATTATCAAAAGCGGCGTCGAGCAGTTATTCTTATGTTAACTTTGTTTTTTCGCGATCGCCGTCCGGCACTGAACCCTACCGGTATTTATTCTATTTTTTGGAATAATTACAGGATATCTAGAGCAATCATTATTTACTTTCAAATGAGCAAGATATTTCTTAATAATTTGGTAGTAAATATTTTTGAGATCTGCAAATGGTGTATCCTACCTAAAGCTTGTACAAAGTTTATAACGACAGATGGTTTTTACATTAACTAGTCGAGATTTAATGAACAGAGTGCGACAGCGGGTGAAGGGGAAAGTCATCAATTTATTTTATTAATAATTTTATATAAGCACCGCACATAAATTCGTGACGATTGTAAAGGAAGGTATGACATTATATAACATTGAAGATGCAAATCGGGCCCATTAAGCTTGTACAAAGTTTATAACGACAGATTTTTTTCTACATTAACTAGTCGAGATTTAATGAACAGAGTGCACAGCGGGTGAAGGGGAAAGTCATCAATTTATTTTATTAATAATTTGTTTCCCCCACGGGGAAACCCGATCTCTGACTGTGGGTTTTGTTATGTGTTTTGTTGAGCAAAGCTTGTCTTTGTTCAAGCGATACCACAATTTTTTCAGGTCGAATTCACCAGAAAGTCTGGTGTATTGGGCACTGTGTATATTGCAAGACAAGAAATGAAATTGAAGACTGAACAACTAATCCAAAGAATGTTAACCAGTTCGCGCTGGAGGATGTATACACCCAAATTTTTCCCAGATTCAGAACGGATGACGCATTAACACGACACGAGCAAGGCAGGAAATGTCTGTCAGCAGCGAGCAAGGCCTGAAATGCGCGGGTGTGCTTCCCGGTACCATCGTCGTGAACCTGCCTGCTCGGAATCCTGGTTAAAGTAGTTATCAATGAAATTTAGTCTCATGTCATCAAGTTAGGTCAAGCATATAGGTTTAGGTGGAGTGCTGTGGTCTCATGGTCTGAAGCAATGAATTCACCGTCTGTGGGTATAACCTGCAGGTTGTGGGTTCAAGTCTGGCCTGGGACTATGGTTAGTCTGGCCTGGGACTATGGTTAGTGTGCCCTTGGGCAAGACACTTTGTCACTCACAGCTTCTCTCCGCCCAGGAGTATAAAATGGGTAACTGTGAGGGCAGAGATAGTTACATGTACTGTGAGTAATTTGTCTGCCTTGGGCAGAAATGACTGCATCAAGCTGTACACTCCCAGGGAGTTGAGATGGTATTTGGAACGTTTAATTGGCCCAATAACCAGGGGTAATAATAATGTAAAGTGCTTTGATTTCAGTTAAAAGTGCTATATAAATTTCTGTTATTATTATTATTAGGCTAAATTTGGTATTGAACATACCGGTACATGTATACTTCCTGTGTTAACCAGTTCGCGCCGGATGACGTATATAAACGCAAAGTTTTCCCCAAATTCAAAACGGATGACGCATAAACATGCCAAGTTCAAGTTCGGAAATGTCTGCCAGCAGCGAGCAAGGCCAGAAATGCATGGGTGTGCTTCCCAGCACTATTGGCCTGAACCCGCTTCGGATCGAGTTTCGTTAAAAATAATCCCGCCCCTCGGCTCGGTGATGTTAAAATAATCACAGCGCGAACTGGTTAACAGAACACAGATCCTCAAATTTGTATCCTTGTGAAGACATCTCTTTGTTCTCGTGTACACTGACCCTATAACCTCGTCCTAACCCTAGTTTTTGAGTAATTTGAGTAAAATCAAAAAATATATTTCTTGTGGACACCTATTCATCTATAAAAATTACCCCGTGGAGACCTTGACTCCCATTGTCCACATTGTGTTCAAGTCTCCACAGGGTACCAAATTTTGAAAAATTATATCATCATCACATGTCACACAGCCATCGCAGAGTTCAACTCAATACAAACTTGCTCACACGAAGCAGCTAATTGTGTTCCTCCAGAACACACTTTCTGATTTTATCCAGAGTACACCTCGTGTGTGACAAATGCTCCGCCGAGAATTACAAAAATATGCAGAACTTTCTCATCCATTATCAATCTTCAATTTTCCTTGAAAGGTATCCCCCAGGCAATGCCATACCATGTGTTTGGCATCTGGTTCCTTTTACTCAATAACTAATACATCTGGCGTCTTCTCTGTAAGTAGGTAATCAGCATCTATAGCGCCAGCACTCTCAGCTGCCATAATACGATTGTTATTTAGAAGCTGATGGATTGAATAATGATAACACTGCTGGCATAACACTTATGAAAATGCAACCACTACAAAAGTTGTTTGCAGCATGCTTGGAGAAGCTTACTGGGCTAGGACTGTTCATTTTTTTAAATATGGTATTAAATTATTCAGTCAATTTCTCAAAATACATACTTTATACACACACAGAGGAAAATACCATACCCTGTGAATACGTAAACACAACAATACCTGGGGCAATGGGAGTCAAAAGGTCTCCAGATGTCTCCACTAGGAATTTTATAAAATCAATTTTATTATTTTACTTAAATTACAAAAAAAATTGAGTTAGGATATGGGTTAGATTCAGTGTTGGGTTACTTAGGGTAATTTATATTGGGTCTAAATTTCAACCCAGGAAATTAATTGTGGTTGAAATAGAAGCATTTTGAAAAGTGTGCTTGATTTTCTAACTATTTGATGTGACTATCCACGACAAAAGGGCTGTAAAGTCGCCAAAGCATATTTAAAAAAAAGGAACATTAACCCTAACCCTACCTAATGCTACTTTTTACTACTAGTAGTAACAAGTAGTATGCAGTACTCTCACTGACTTGTGTGCAATGCCTGTAGTAATTTTTTGTATTTGGTACTTCACCCCTTATTGCACTCGTAGTACTTTTTAGCATTGGGTCCCTCTGCTTGCTGAGTGTGCATGGCCCATGTACCGGTATGCTGTGTAAGGTGTTCTAAACTCTACAGCAAAAATTGTCACTTGGGACAGGGTCAAGGCTGGACTAACTGCATTTTTTGCCAGGTAAGTATTACTGACCTGTATTGCCACTATTACTAGTATTTTGTAGTTGGCAGTATCTGTACTCTGTCAGTAAACACCCAAACATCAGTCACAGAGAGACCCAATGCTACAAAATACTAAGTAGTATTCTGTAGTATGCAGTTCTTTAGCCCAAAGTAAGGCCTAGGGGGTTAGGGTTAAAATATGTGAAAAACATTTAAAAAACCAAACATTTTCATATTTAGTGTTACTTGTTGTAGCTAACCATACCAACTATGTCTTGTAATACATCATTTTAAAGCTTATTTCTTGTAGATTTCATTTCTCTAAATATCTCAAAACATCAAGATGCCTGCTTTACAGCCCTTTCGTCGATGACAGTCACATTTGGCAAAGGAGAACAGAGAGATGTCCCCACAAGGACACAAACATGCCAATACATGTACCTGTTCTCACCATGGAGTGTTTCAACTTTATGAGCTCTATTTTATGGCTTTGTTACTGTGTGAGTGCTTTTATCACATCCACTTCAGTTTTGCAAACTGGCCAATATCACTTTGTGTAAGGGAACTACTGGTATGTGTTTATGGACCCAAACAGGACTCTGAATAATCTTTGAGGAGGTCAGCTATGGGTACTTTCAATCCATCCACATATTTGACTAATCATGGTCACCCTTCCACCTACATGTACCAGTACACTGTACTGGTACACTTGTTAAGAAAAAATGCAATTTTATTACTTTTATTAACTGCAACTCCAGAGATGACTCATCAACCACCAATAAACTAAGAACGGAAATAATAAATCCATTCACAACTTGACAATATTAAAATGATCGGTGTTTAAAGGTGCAATATACTTGTAATATACTTGTACCTTTTGTGACTATCCACAAAATAACCAACCGAAATACTGTTTAAAGAGATCGTATACGTTTGGAATGGTAATTGGAACCCACTGTTTGTTTCAATCCTATAGTTATAGATATATATACCGTAAAACCAATCTGTACAAATTTCATTTCAAAAGGTGGTAGCGATTTTGAGATATTGCCACGTTATGTTATGTCCACGCCCGAAGTGAAAAGTTTATAAAAATGCATTATACTTTCTAAAGCTGCTGTACTTCTTACCAAGTACATGTAAGTTTTTATTGCCAAACGTATACGTTCCCTTTAAAAGCTAATACCCCTGTCACACTTATTCGGAATCAGCAGGAATCAAGCAGAACCACCCGAAAAAAAGAATTTTCGAAAATTCGTCCCACATTTGAGCAGGAATTTCAAATTGACAACAATTGTGAACAAATTGACAACAAGTTGATGTTCTCCAGGCGACTCCTCAATGAAGACCGGGACATTTTAGCAGGATTTGAAGTGGCTTGCCGTTTCGATTCTCCCTCGATTGCGATCAGAATGTTTCGAATGCTGTTGGAATGCCATAAGAATATTTAGAATGCAGTCAGAATGCAGTTAGAATACACTTCGAATGTCGTTCGATATTTCTGTAATTCGAATGCACCTCGAAAGTTTTGAGCATGGGCAAAATATTTGGGCTGGCCACAAGAATAGGCCCGAATGTTTGGAATGCAGTCAGAATTGTTAGAATGCACTTTGAATGCACTTCGAATATCCAGATATATACACCAAGAATTTTCATTTCGATGGCATTCCGGCACATTCGGCCTCTAGTGTGACAGGGGTTTAACTTATAAAGATATTGGCCAGTTCACGCTGGGATTATTGTAACATTCACCGAGCCGAGGCGCGTGATTATTTTTAATGAAACACCTGCACCATCCGACTTTCATTGGCGTAACAACACACCATTCCGGATGCGTACAATGTAGCTGTTGCCTCCGAGCCCAGTATGTCTTCACACCTGGGGCCAATTTCATAAAACGTGTAAGCACCAACATTTGCTTATTATGAAAATTCTTCCTTGGTAAAAAACAGGGTTACAAACACACATATCTGTTGATGTTTATTGTTTGTGAATAGTATTCAGCTGGTTTTTTTTCAGTTTGAATGAAAAGCACGTGGAGTTTTAGCTGGTAACCTGTTTTTACTAAAGGCCCGGTCACACAGCCTTTCGCGTCTGTATCGCGGGTAAAATTTCGCAATTTTTTTTTGCCCGCGGTTGCCCGTGGTGGAAAATGTGCAAAATTGGCTTACCCGCGGTTTACCCGTGGTATGCCCGCGGAACAGACGCCGGCGACTGTTCCGCGTCCTTATCGCGGGTGAAGCGCGGCGGTACCGCGGCCTACCACGGGTATAATAAAGCAGCCGAACCGGGCTGTAGAAATCATAACCGCTCAAGGCGTTTGTCCGTGCTTACACGCGGTACACACGCTAATGCACGTGATAACAACGCGGTACAGACGCGGAACAAACGTGCTATGACCGTGCTCCACCCGCGATTACCCGCGAAAATTTCGCGTCCTACCGCGTGTAACCACGTCTTAACCGCGGCCGTAGCACGTCCTAGCACGTTCGTTCCGCGTCTGTACCGCGTCTTTACCGCGTGTGTACCACGTGTACCACGTGTACCGCCCGCGATTACCCGCGGTCTAAATTTTTGGGCAGCCCAAAACTTTTTCGCGCGGCCAACCGCGTGTGAATTTCTTACCGCGTGTAACGACGGGTAAAGTACGGCTGTATCGCGTCTTTATCGCGACCTCAAAGCGTCCAACAGCGTCTGCTTCACGGGCAGAAATTTTTGGCCGTGATTCGGCCGCGATACGCCCGTGGAGGGCTGTGTGACCGGGCCTTAAGCAAGACTTTTTTTGTGCTAAACAAATTGTTGTGCTTGCATGTTTTATGAAATTGGTGCCTGCTGATTGCACTGACGTGGCTTCCCATACTTGCTCCTCAATTTTCAATTGAAATCAAAGTCTCAGAATATTGTTTATTACGCATCATTATTGTGCATCATTGACAGAGATAAAACTTTACAAGGTTAGTTGTCAAAGACCTAAGTTTTTAATATTTTGAACATTTTTGCTGCTTCAAACGATAAAAATGCACAACTGACAAAATGGTCTATTGTACCTGTAGGCAACTTGCACAGTATCAACATTTTTTGCTACCGAATTGTTAGGAAATATCTTACTCATTTGAAAGTAAATAATGATTGTAGGCATCCCGCAAAAGTATTGTGCTAGATACTCTATAATTGTTCCCAAAAATTGAATTTTCTGTGAAAATATTACTTTCACCGGTCGGCGATCGCAAAAAAAACCACAAGAATAACTGCCCGACGCCGGTGGAAAACAAACGCTGTTTTTCTTGCTTTTCTCAGCATCCATGATTTTAAAACTTCAGACAGGTCAGTTAAACGATATTTACTATAAAATTCAACCCCCAAATCTACCCATTCATAATAATTCAAGCAATTACCAATGGTGTATCCTACCTTTAAGTAAACAGGGCACATTTTGAGCACATACTCAATTTGGGATTTTCCCGACTAATGGCATGATGTACTGGTACTCTAGTCGATTCACCTTATCAAATGTTTTTACTTACAAACGTTAAGTTAAGAAACAAGCCATTTTGTTCCACTTGTGTACCCTTTAAACATACAATTTTATCAGGTTTAACCCCAACAATCCTACCAAGTCAAACTCGAACTCCAACACCAGATTTGTTGAAATCTGTTTGTATCTGTTATAGGATGGGTACTGCTGGAACCCTAAACCGATTGTTGTTTACACCAAGGTTAGGCATACCACTAGAATCAGAGTCCAACAGCTTAAGTACAGTTTTCAATACAGTGTTGGAATGATTATTGTTCCTAGTAAATTAGACTAGGGAGTTTAGGGTTAATTAATAACTAGAGCTAGTTTCTAGGCGCCCATACTATTTGCAGTTGGTTAAAGGTAGTATACACCATTGGTAAATGCTTGAATTATCATGAATAGGTGGATTTAGGGGGTTGTACATGTATGTTGTAGTAAATGTCGTTTAACGAACCTGTCCGAAGTTTTACAATCATGGATGCTGAGAAAATCACGAAAAACAGCGTTTGTTTTCAACCGGCGTCGGGCAGTTCGTTTTATAAAATTTTATTTTTTGGAATAATTACAGGATATCTAGCGCAATAATTTTGCTGAATGCCTAGAATCATTATTTACTTTCAAGTAAAGTAAGATATTTCTCAATAATTCGGTAGTAAATATTTTCGATATTTGCAAATGGTGTATCCTACCTTTAAAGGGGTGTGTATTTATGGGTAGTACTGAATTCTAAAAATCGGGTAACTGACTGAAAAACCACGAGTACCCAGTTATCTGTTTAAAGAAACCAACTCCAGCTTTTGCTGTTCAGAATGTTCATAAAGGTCCATGTACTACATGTATACGACATGGGTCTGCCAATGCACAAAAAGTACTTTGTATACGTACAGTTATCGTAAGCATCATTGTAAACTACCTGTAGTACTGGGCTAGTAACTCGAGTACTCGCCTACTCGTGATTAGTTATTGCTACTCGTAGCACTACTCGCAGTTTTTCAACTATTTGATTACCCGTGCCAGCCCGAGTAGCAATAAATACTCGCGAGTAGTGATTGTTAGCAAGCGACCGATTAGGTTGTGGTCGTATGATTGAACGACACGTAATGAATTGACTTGCTGCTCCCCACAATAGCACGCCTGCAATGGCACGTCTTATTCCCAAATAAATAAGGTTCAACGGACTAAATCCTTTGAGTGAGCCGACACGAAATGTAGCAAAAATCGCTGACCGCAGATGTCCCCAGACCGCAGATGTCCCCAGCCCGCAGATGTCCCCAGCCTGCAGAATTTATACAAAGGAAGCCACACTTCTGCAGATATCAGGGTTTCAAAACCACGTTCTGGGTTTGGGTTGGACTCTACTAATATTGACAAAATTTTACGATGGTTTTACGATATATGATAATGATTTGTATTGATTTTCAATTCTACCATACTGTAGGAATCAAAACATTCTGAATAAAGGAAACCAAATTTCTGCAGAACTGCAAAATTACCGTTCTGCTTTGAATGAAAACACATGGTGATAAACACGTGTGTGATCGTCATTTAAACCTTGTGAAAATTGTAGCAACTACTCGTGAGTACTCAATTACTCACGAGTAATTTCTTACATGTACTGCCCTGTCTGCCCAGCACTATTGTTAACAGTTTTAAAAATGTCCTAATGACATTCAAAATGTGTCTTTTTCATTGTCTAAGAAGTACATGTATCTAAGTTATATGCAATGTTGGTTACGGGTATTAGATTTACGGGCAAAAATGGAACTGGGGCCGATTTCACGAAACGCTAAGACGCGTCTTAGGAAGAGCAACTCGTCCTAGGATCGATTTCACCAAAATTAAGACGGGTTAAACACGTCCTAACTTCCATAGCAACGCGGCTGAACTCGTCTTAACTTAGGATCGGTCCGGGGTCGTCTTATCTCATTAATACGTACGTTAATCTGTATTATTGTGCATCATTGACAGAGATAAAACTTTACAAGGTTAGTTGTCAAAGACCTAAGTTTTTAATATTTTGAACATTTTTGCTGCTTCAAACGATAAAAATGCACAACTGACAAAATGGTCTATTGTACCTGTAGGCAACTTGCACAGTATCAACATTTTTTGCTACCGAATTGTTAGGAAATATCTTACTTATTTGAAAGTAAATAATGATTGTAGGCATCCCGCAAAAGTATTGTGCTAGATACTCTATAATTGTTCCCAAAAATTGAATTTTCTGTGAAAATATTACTTTCACCGGTCGGCGATCGCAAAAAAAACCACAAGAATAACTGCCCGACGCCGGTGGAAAACAAACGCTGTTTTTCTTGCTTTTCTCAGCATCCATGATTTTAAAACTTCAGACAGGTCAGTTAAACGATATTTACTATAAAATTCAACCCCCAAATCTACCCATTCATAATAATTCAAGCAATTACCAATGGTGTATCCTACCTTTAAGTAAACAGGGCACATTTTGAGCACATACTCAATTTGGGATTTTCCCGACTAATGGCATGATGTACTGGTACTCTAGTCGATTCACCTTATCAAATGTTTTTACTTACAAACGTTAAGTTAAGAAACAAGCCATTTTGTTCCACTTGTGTACCCTTTAAACATACAATTTTATCAGGTTTAACCCCAACAATCCTACCAAGTCAAACTCGAACTCCAACACCAGATTTGTTGAAATCTGTTTGTATCTGTTATAGGATGGGTACTGCTGGAACCCTAAACCGATTGTTGTTTACACCAAGGTTAGGCATACCACTAGAATCAGAGTCCAACAGCTTAAGTACAGTTTTCAATACAGTGTTGGAATGATTATTGTTCCTAGTAAATTAGACTAGGGAGTTTAGGGTTAATTAATAACTAGAGCTAGTTTCTAGGCGCCCATACTATTTGCAGTTGGTTAAAGGTAGTATACACCATTGGTAAATGCTTGAATTATCATGAATAGGTGGATTTAGGGGGTTGTACATGTATGTTGTAGTAAATGTCGTTTAACGAACCTGTCCGAAGTTTTACAATCATGGATGCTGAGAAAATCACGAAAAACAGCGTTTGTTTTCAACCGGCGTCGGGCAGTTCGTTTTATAAAATTTTATTTTTTGGAATAATTACAGGATATCTAGCGCAATAATTTTGCTGAATGCCTAGAATCATTATTTACTTTCAAGTAAAGTAAGATATTTCTCAATAATTCGGTAGTAAATATTTTCGATATTTGCAAATGGTGTATCCTACCTTTAAAGGGGTGTGTATTTATGGGTAGTACTGAATTCTAAAAATCGGGTAACTGACTGAAAAACCACGAGTACCCAGTTATCTGTTTAAAGAAACCAACTCCAGCTTTTGCTGTTCAGAATGTTCATAAAGGTCCATGTACTACATGTATACGACATGGGTCTGCCAATGCACAAAAAGTACTTTGTATACGTACAGTTATCGTAAGCATCATTGTAAACTACCTGTAGTACTGGGCTAGTAACTCGAGTACTCGCCTACTCGTGATTAGTTATTGCTACTCGTAGCACTACTCGCAGTTTTTCAACTATTTGATTACCCGTGCCAGCCCGAGTAGCAATAAATACTCGCGAGTAGTGATTGTTAGCAAGCGACCGATTAGGTTGTGGTCGTATGATTGAACGACACGTAATGAATTGACTTGCTGCTCCCCACAATAGCACGCCTGCAATGGCACGTCTTATTCCCAAATAAATAAGGTTCAACGGACTAAATCCTTTGAGTGAGCCGACACGAAATGTAGCAAAAATCGCTGACCGCAGATGTCCCCAGCCCGCAGATGTCCCCAGCCTGCAGAATTTATACAAAGGAAGCCACACTTCTGCAGATATCAGGGTTTCAAAACCACGTTCTGGGTTTGGGTTGGACTCTACTAATATTGACAAAATTTTACGATGGTTTTACGATATATGATAATGATTTGTATTGATTTTCAATTCTACCATACTGTAGGAATCAAAACATTCTGAATAAAGGAAACCAAATTTCTGCAGAACTGCAAAATTACCGTTCTGCTTTGAATGAAAACACATGGTGATAAACACGTGTGTGATCGTCATTTAAACCTTGTGAAAATTGTAGCAACTACTCGTGAGTACTCAATTACTCACGAGTAATTTCTTACATGTACTGCCCTGTCTGCCCAGCACTATTGTTAACAGTTTTAAAAATGTCCTAATGACATTCAAAATGTGTCTTTTTCATTGTCTAAGAAGTACATGTATCTAAGTTATATGCAATGTTGGTTACGGGTATTAGATTTACGGGCAAAAATGGAACTGGGGCCGATTTCACGAAACGCTAAGACGCGTCTTAGGAAGAGCAACTCGTCCTAGGATCGATTTCACCAAAATTAAGACGGGTTAAACACGTCCTAACTTCCATAGCAACGCGGCTGAACTCGTCTTAACTTAGGATCGGTCCGGGGTCGTCTTATCTCATTAATACGTACGTTAATCTGTATAGTGTCTGAAAACCATTGCATTAATTTCTCGTTAAAGACAACTGTCGGCCTATAGAGTTTTAGTTTTGAAGAATAAACCAGGCCCGTACGCAGGGGGGGGGGGGGGGTGCGACGGGTGCGTACGCACCCCCCCCCCCCCCCCCCCCCCCCCCCAAAAAAAAAATTACTAAAAGGTCCACATTTTCCGGATAAATAATGGTATTTTGATGTAGAAATAACTGTACTGCAGGCACACAAACAATTTTGGTCCCATTTTTGGTCCCATCAGTACAAATTCGCCCCCCCCAAAAAACAAAATTACCAAAGGGTCCACATTTTCCGGGGTAAATAATTGTATTTTGATGTAGAAATAACGGTACTGGCCAGACAATTTTTTGTTTCATTTTTGGTTTTATTACAATGTAGTGAAGTCATTTCGGGGTGGATTTTACCATTTTGAGTTTTTTTGAATCACAAACTAATCATCTACAATCTCCCCAAATTTGAACATAATCCGTCACCCACAATTATGTTTTTGTGTCGATTTTGTAAAAAAATTGTGTATAGAAATAATACGCTTTTCTGAACTTCAAAGCTGTTTATCTCATAATTAGTTTGTCCAGTTGTATTTACTAAATCCTTCCCTAGGGGAGAAAGAGTGGGGGTACCGTACACCTGTAAATGATACATCATTTTAAAGCTGAGAATCTAAAGAATTTGAAAAAAAGCAACCAACAAAACAAATTTGTCAACTTTGTCTGGGTTTCGTTGGAGCAGGTCACATGCAGTCACGGTGCTGCGCGCATTTCCTTCCTTTCATTGACATTTTTATGATCCTAAATTAAAGAATTATAACATTTTCCGAGTACATTGTAAATTGCTGACATCAAAAGAATATTTACATCTTGGGACAGGTGTCAGGGACATACTGGCATAATGCAGCCATTAACTGGGCCAAGCCCCTGCATTTTATGACATCAAATCACAGGAGATATGTGCAGAATGTGAAACCATAGCGAAACACAAAGGGGAATTCTTGGCCCTTTGTCCTACAATGTTTCGACACTCCCTTAACTATTACCAGTACATGAGAATGTTATACATGTACCTGTACATGCTTTGACAGAGTTCCACGAGTCGAGCGTGTTATTTTCCCTTGCACTGAAATAACTTTAAATAAAATGCCGTACCGAGAAGTCTATGCCTGGATGCTACTACACTCAAGGAAAAAAGAAACGCACCACTGATCTTTTTTTTTATAGTTTTGCCTGAATTTTGTGAAATCAAATGTATGTGTTTGAATCCCACATACATGTATACATGTCCTTGACATTTTAGCCCAGTAATCTAATGTTTATTTCATTTTTAACAACAAAAACAAAACAAGTTAGCACCACAGCTCACAAAAGTGGCATTTACAGTTCAATAATTAACATGACCTCCATTCCCTTCAAGAACAGCTGTAATTCGTTGCCTCATGGATCAACAGTAATGTCCCAGCTGGTCCTGTGGATACAAGTGTTTTTTGGATCATTTTAGTGTCTTTTTATAGTTGGGGTTGTGTTCAGGACAGGAGTGGTCAAACTCATCTCTATGGATTATCTCATGTGTAACATTAGCATTAAATGCACAAACACAGTTTTGGAACTCACCCAAATCACTCAGCCGTAACGAGATAAATAAAGATCGACGTTTATCACTAAATTGCTCAAAATCTAGAACATACCATTTTTACAATGCCGGTCCTATTTCCTTGAAAAAAATAGAAAATTTTACATGTTGCTTTTTTTTTTTTCCTTGAGTGTAGTATTCCTGAATCTAATCTAGTAGAAAAAAGGCACACAAGATTTTTACAACACAACATACTGCTTCGACAGAGTTCCAGGAGTTGAGCGTGTTATTTTCCCGTGAATAAGATTAAAACTGCTGCAAACTGCTTACTGGCTGGAATGACCTGAAATATACAAATCAAATAAGTTAAGAGGGCCTAATATTTCGATCTTAACAAGATCTTCTTCTCTGAAGAAGATCTTGTTAAGATTGAAATATTAGGCCCTCTTAACTTATTTGATTTATTTTCCCGTGCACGGAAATAACTTTAAATAAAATGCCGTACCGAGAAGTTTATGCCTGGATGCTATAGTATTCCTGAATCTAATCTAGTAGAAAAAAAGGCACACAAGAAACAACACAACATAATTTAGGTTATGTTTTTTGCCCCGATGATGGACTAACCTTTTCATCCATTCAAACAGCATCTTCCATTATACAATTGTTGACTGAGCACTGTGATGTGGGATTTGATGTTTTGAACATGATGGACGCATAGCACCCGAGCGAGACCGAGGGTGCTATGCATCCCCGAGGGTTTTCAAAACGTCATTTGACATCACAGCAGTCTACAATTGTTTTGTTATACCTCTGTCTTGGAACTCGGCAAACATTTATGAGGACTGAAGATACACAACGTTCTAGTAAACATTTATTTTACTGTAGTAACATTAATCAAGCAAACGCAATAAACTTACAAATTTCGTCTGCTCGTTCGATCTACTACAGTTGACTAACGTTTATGAGTGTGCAGGTAAAAATTGCGCGGGTACCAATGATATATACAGCTAACTGTGGCTGTCGTGTGATATCACACGAGGAGTGGGATATGCGTTGGTCATTCACGTGAAGGGGCACAAGATCGTTCTAGACCAATAGAAATACAGTATCCAAGACAGAGGTATAACAATACCACATACACCACACACAAGACATGCAACAACAAAATGCTCTCATCAGAATCAACTTTAGTACACTACAGTACTGTGTATTTGATGCACAACATCACCAGGAATGTTGGTAGTCAACTGCTCTACGAAATTATTAAATGTCTACAGAAAGTCTAGCCCACTCCAGACTTCTAGATAAGGATTCCATGGAATGTATAGCCTGGAGACTAATCCCATCTGCCACCCCTGGATACACAATACTATGGAAAGCTGCTCCTGAAAAATAATAACATGTTGTTTGTACCACTTGCCTCAAACACCAAAAGTCATTTTTGAAGTAATCTTTGAACTTGGATTAAAGGTAGGATACACCATTGGTAGTTGGTTGTATTTTATAGTAAATATCGTTTAACTGACCTATCTGAAGTTTTACAATCATGGATGCCGAGAAAAGCCCGAAGACAGCGTTTGTTTTCAACCGACGTCAAGCAGTTATTCTTATGTTATCTTTGTTTTTTCGCGATCGCCGTCTGGCGATCACGAATTTTTCTTTATAAAATTCAATTTTTCAGAATAATTACAGGATATCTAGCGCAATCATTTTGCTGGATGCCTAGAATCATTATTCACTTTCAAATGAGTAAGATATTCCTTAATTATTCGGTAGTAAATATTTTCGATATCTGCAAATGGTGTATTCTACCTTTAATGTTTGTGTGTCCTCTCCTTTACCCTACTCAACCCCTCCACCAGTACATGGTACAGTTTGCAAAGCAAAAAAAAGGGCCGGATTTTAGGTTTGATTTCAAATTCCTTGTATTTTGCAAAAATGTCCAATGGGGCATAAATTAGGCAAACATTTGTTTACTTGTTTTTGTTGATAAACAGCAGAATATTGGTTACATATTTAGTTTGGTTTGTTTACAAGGGATCCCCAATGTGTTTCTTTAATTAGGTCAGGGCGGACATCCAGAAACTTTCATTCTCACGCGTCATACACCGCGCCGATGAAAACAATGCACAAATGAAGTTCGCGCGTGCAGTGCAGTCTTGCATGTTGCAGTGCAGTGTTGACATGCATTGTTTTCATTGGCGCCCTGGTTGCCATCACGTGACTACCGACCTGTGACGTATGTCCGCCACAACCTAGACAAGACAGGATAACATTGTTAATCTCAGTTAAAGGTAGTATACACCATTTGCAGATATCGAAAAAATTTACTACCGAATTATTAAGAAATATCTTACTTATTTAAAAGTAAATAATGATTGTAGGCATCCAGCAAAATAAGGGCCCTAGATATCCTGTAATTGTTCAAAAAAATTGAATTGTATAAACCAAAATTCATTCTCGCCGTCCGGCGAGCGCGAAAAAACAAAGATAACATAAGAATAACTGCTCGACTCCGGTGGAAAACAAACGCTGTTTTTCATGCTTTTCTCGGCATCCATGAATGTAAAAATTCGGACAGGTCAGTTAAACGATATTTACTATAAAATACAATCCCCCAAATCCACCCATTCCTGATAATTCAACAAATTACCAATGGTGTATACTACCTTTAAAGGAGTCACGCTATATAATTTGTCATATTATTCATTGCACTCTCCCAAATTTCTAAAAATGTTTGCAAGATACTAAAACATCTAAATATCTGAGCAAAACGATAAAACTCTGAAAAGAAAATATCGCCAAAGGTATCTGGCTTTTAACAACACCCAGTTGAGAGATTGCAGTAAATGAGTTGTCCTATTGGGGAAACTGCTGGCAAGATTGATGGTAGGACAGGGAATATATTAAGGGTTTGCCTGTGGGAAACATTAGCCCTTCGGAATTGGTGTTGATGGCTGGATGGAGATTGCTGAATTTCTGAGCAGAAAATATGTGAGACAAAGTAGCTTAGAAAGTCTAGAAAGGGATATGGAATATCTCATAAATTATACAGTTCACATCTGGTGTGCTGTTAATAGCAAGTTCTCAGAGACTGAATTCTTCATGATTAAAATAAAAAGACTGGCCAACATTTCTAAGCCATCTGACAGGTGGGTGGATCAAATAATTTCTTGGAATGTTTCCAAGTAATATTGAGGACCAGGTTTTGGGCCACTTGAAACCTAAATGTTTGCTAAAGCTTTAGATTGTATTGTAACTTTTTCACTCTTTGTCCAATTTCCCCCCATCAGAGTTTTGTTCAATATCAGGGCCATCGTTTAATATGTAAGATATTTCTTAATAATTCGGTAGTAAATATTTTTGATATCCGCAAATGGTGTATCCTACCTTTAACAGAAATGTGTGTTCTAATAACTCACAAAAGTGGCAAGGCCAAGCGAAAGAGAAGCTATGTGATTTTCGAAGATAATGGGGGTATTTTACACATACTGTTTTGTTTATGATAAAGACCAGCATGGTTGGTTTTTTTGAATAAGTATACAAATAAGCTGAAGTACGCTTCAGAGAGATAACAAAACTAATTTGGTCCAGAGAAATAATCCATGTCAAACTCTGACAAATAATACTGAGACTTGTTGCTATTTTGCATTCATTATTTCCCTTTCATGTGTGCCTGTTTCTGTCCTCATTCGTAGCGTTACCTTTCATGATCTTCTAACTTTGACAAACTGTAACATTTTTGTTGATTGAAACCTTATCTTTTCCTGATCAGTTTTATACCATTTGGTATTGAGAGTAAATAATGTGAAGAAATGAATGAAATACCCCCTTTATCTCGGAACAGCCTATATGGAAGATGATTCTGCTAGATCTCACAGCCAACCATCAACACACTTTATTTTTTATCAAGGATTTATGAGGCAGTCATAGAAAGCACAAATTGGGGCCCTTGCAATCTTTCATATCCAGAGAATGTGACCATTAAAACTTGATGAGAAGCAGCTACATGTACACAACATGTGGCTGTGTATTTCAAGAAGGAACAAGAGTACTATGGATAAGGAATGAGAGTACCATGGATAAGGAATGAGAGTAAGTATGGATAAGGAATGAGAGTAAGTATGAATAAGGAATCAGAGTATTATGGATAAGGAATGAGAGTATTATGGATAAGAAATGAGAGTACTATGGATAAGAAATGAGAGTACTATGGATAAGGAATGAGAGTACTATGGATAAGGAATGAGAGTATTTATGGATAAGGAATGAGAGTAAGTATGGATAAGGAATGAGAGTACTATGGATAAGGAATGGGAGTACTATGGATAAGGAATGGGAGTACTATGGATAAGGAATGAGAGTACTATGGATAAGGAATGAGAGTACTATGGATAAGGAATGGGAGTACTATGGATAAGGAATGAGAGTACTATGGATAAGGAATGAGAGTACCATGGATAAGGAATGAGAGTATTATGGATAAGGAATGAGAGTACTATGAAGTGTTTTTGTAAAGACCCAGTGGTCACTGAATCCTCAAAACTATAACCAGTCATTGAGAGGGCATTTCATGTGGCACCTCATTCATTACTTTTTGCTGGTATGATTGTGGGCTAGATGAGAATTTCCGGGGAAAATTAGGATAACCGGATTTTGAAATTTTCACATTCTCCCACCATTACTCTACAGTACCGGTAAGTGAGTGATGTAGACTTGGTAGTTTCATTTTTTGATGTTTGGAAATGATGTACACTGTACGGAAGTTCATGACTATGAACACACTTGAACTTTATCGAGGAACTTGACAATTCCAGACACCGTTCCCTCAAAAATTGTCCAACAGTGAAACCCCCAACCATCTAACCAAAAACACAGTGGAAAACGTGACCCTTGGTACTGGGGTACACTCCCCAAGTACACATGTGTGAAAACATGCCTTGCTTGGAGAATTTGATTAGTACATGTAGGGTGTAAGAAAACACGGACTTCCCGAGGCGAATGCATCCTGATCTAGCCATGGAACATGTCCTGGCAACTCTATCCTGCAAATGGATCATGGCCAAAGCATCTTAGTTTCAACCAGTTGCACCACATTGTGCGATAATCGGCAATCGCCATGGGAACCAAGCTTGTGGATTTTTCCTGGAGATATTTTGGTTGAAGGATGCCAAGGCATTAGGGAATTGTACATTTTGTTTGGATAAGGGTTGGAGAAAATTGCTAAGTATTTTTGTGGGTTCTGATGGCCAACACCTGTATGTACTGTACCATACACATTTTGTACATTACGCTCGTAAACTGAAACTATAGCTGTGCGGTAACAAATTGCCACAATGTGTAACATTTGTAACATTTTACAACTGAGGATTCATTTCAAATACCGTACCCGGTATAGTTTACAAGTTAAATAGTTCAAAGACAACATTTGCAGACTTTGAAAAATACTACTACTCAATTATTAGGAAATATCTTACTTATTTGAAAGTAAATAATGATTCTGGGCGTTCAGCAAAATAATTGCGCTAGGTGTCATTGTTCCTGTCAACTTAGTGCGACGGTGATGTACCGGTACCAGTATCAGAACATACACAGTTTTACCAGGTTGCCGAAAGTGGTCGCTAAAAGTGGTCGCCGACGGAAAGTTTTCGCTCAGCAGTGGAAAGTTATCAGTGCCAGCAATGTGTGACATTATGCCAGCTTCGCAAGGCAAATAAACATTCCGTTGTGGTAAAACATAGTCCCAGTGTGAACGCACAGTAAAAATTTGCAACTTGCGTGTCGTATTAGGTTTTCATGAGGCAGAGGAAAACAATTCCAATGGGAACACAAGCATCCTTTCTTCAGCAGCCTCATATGTATGAGGATAAAAGCACTGTGTTGCACATGGGTTCGGTCAAGATTAGCAAGAATACAATCCAAGTGCAAATATGTACCGTACATAGTACAAATGTGGGAGTAAAAGACAGTGGTCGATGATCCCTCAGCGCAAGCTTAAAGGAGTCGAGAGATTTGAGCTATTTGTAGCTAAAGGTTTGAACCACGCAAATCTGCCTTTACCACTCTCTTATTTCCAAAGATTAAAATTTCAATACATCCAAGTGAAAATTCACCACAGTCTAAAACTAGGTGCCAGACAAATTATAAAGTACTCGTAAAAGATCTAATCAAATTTCAATGAAATTATGCTTTTTCTCTGTATTTCAATCTAAAATCAAAGTGCTTTTCACTCTAAAATGTCCAGACCCAAGTTTCACTCTAGAATTCAGGAGCATATTGATGGATCTCCTCCACCTACTGATATATGTCTTTGTTCAGAGAGAATGCTACATGTAGCCAGAAGCCATCAACCAATAATGGTTCGAGCTCACGCCTGAATCTACAATCATGGGCCTAATAATAAACCTACCCAATGGCAATCAGAGATTACTCAAAGAGGATGCCACTGAGCATGGGGTTATACATTTTGAGGCATTCTGACAAAATGAGACGGAACAGGGCACAAGGCATAGTGGAGAAAACTGCAAAATAATGAAGGATGGGAAATGTATAATTTATTTTTCAGATTTATTGATATTTGTAATCTTTGGTGTACCTACTACATGTAACTCTAATTTGGACAGAAATGGTACGGAAGCAGTGTAAAAAGTGTTATTAAAGAAAGACACGTTAGCATTTTTTCATATCACATAAAAATGTACAAAACTTAAAACTTCAAAGGCCTTTTTCTCAACATTTCACTTTTGCGACATGTTGATAAATGCAAACTTTAACCAGTTCGCGCCGGGATTTTTTTAACATCGCCGAGCCGAAGGGCGGGATTATTTTTAACGAAACGCGATCCGAAGCGGGTTCAGGCTGATAGTGCCGGGAAGCACACCCACGCATTTCCGGCATTGCTCGCTGCTGACATACATTTCCGAACTTGAACTTGGCGTGTTTATGCGTCATCTGTTTTGAATTTTGGAAATTTTTTGCGTTATATCGTCATCTGGCGCGAACTGGTAAACAGCCATAACCTGTTTATGGAATGTCAGATTGAAGTGCATCAAACAGCATTGTAAGAAGAATTCTATTCTCGTTTTTAGAATTCTCATTTTATTTTTAACCTATGCCCAGTTCAGTCAAATTTTGCCAGAGCCCCTCACAATTGTGTTGTACCAGTTGTGAGGGGCTCAACCAGTATAAGGCTACAAAGGAATTTTTGATAACAGAAAAAGTGCTTGATATTAATCTTTAATCCCATGCTTCAATACTCCTAATTGTCCTTTGTACACATGTACCAGTACAAGCTGCAAACTGTACACATAAGGCACTTCAGAAAACAAACTGACACTTTTTAAGAATCAAAATAAAGTACTGAAAATGTACACAAATGGCAGCAAGGAATAAGGAGCTAAAAAGTTGAAACTGCAATTGAATGTTATCAGTTAAAACTCAACAGGTGGGAACTTGTGTTTTTTCTCCAGACTTGTTTACCAAGGTCATCTGCCTTGTTATTAACCTAGTGAACTCTGGACTTTGTGTTCAATTAGATTCAATATATTATATAATTAAGTGGTGCTAATTTTTGCTAAACAGTAAAATGTTAGTGATAACAGTGCAAGTTGGCTAATTAAAATACGCATGCCCAGTGGAGTTTTGGTCAAATTTACTTATAAATGCATAAACAACCTGCTACATTCATGCAGAGGTAAACCTTACACATTATAGAGGATACATGTACATAAAGAAAGAAAACAGTCATCAAATAACTAATTCTGTATATTCTGTGCATAAGAAAAACGGGGTACATGTACATCCAGTGTTTCCCAGTCACTAGATGTTCCTCGATACTCAAATTCCCCGAAGCGCGAAATACCATTACAGTCAGTCCGCAGCACTCTGAAAAGACATTCATTTTGCGCTGTATGCATGGTATCTGTGCTTGATCTTGTTTTGAATACCTAGTACCGGTAATGAACAATTTGTCAGAGCCACACAGTCTTTAACACAAACAAACGTACATGTACCGGTATACACACAGAATGAAATACAGGTATCAAATAGGCTAGGTTTTTCATCTGAATAAAAGTAGTTAGAAGCTCTCCAAAGAATAAATTAGCTATTTGCGTTTTACTTCACACTAACCGGTTTGACAGGGTACAGGTACACATTTGCACATGTCCTTAAAATGAACATTAGCAACTTAAGCCGTGTTCGCACTGGACTTTTTGGGGGGAAGGTTTTACTGAGACGATGGTAAAATAAAAAATGGTCAAATGTTACCGCTGTTCGCACTTGGACTTTCGACACGGGAAAATTTTACCGAGACCGTGGGAGAAGGAGCCGAGCTGTCATTATAATGACTCGTGAGGGCGCTTTACGTGACCTTTCTGCATTGACCCCGGTGTACCCAATTGCGCGCGCGCTTTTTTCCCGATGCATCAGCGTGCCCGCATGTAAACAATGCAAAGAGCGCATGCGCGGTGTTTGTGTGTAGCATGAAATCGCAGTAGGGGGCCGGATGAACGTTTTCCTGAGACGCTTTTACCGACTCGCGCTGTTCACACTGGACTTATCGTCTAGGGAAAGGTTACCTGGGAAGTTTTCCCGGGCAGCAGTTGGCCGGTAGAAGTACCCACTGGACTCGGGGGAAATACCTGAGAGGAAAACGTCCTAGGCAGTCCGCACTGGACTTAAAATGGGAAAAGTACCCATCGTCTAGGTATGTTTTATCATAATAAGTCCAGTGCGAACAGGGCTTTAGACCAAAGTTATAAAGCAAAACAAGAGCAAGTATTCCAAAAAGGCAGAGTCCGAACCTACCTCAAAGTTTGCAAGGAGGCAATTCCAAGTTGTTCTAGACTAGAGGATGCTTCCAATGCAGAAAGACAGTAAGAATGTCCAGGTAGAGCACCTCGGTGATGGACAAGGAGACAGTTATTGGTTAGCAAAAAGCCAATGTCCTCTGTTGCATTCACCAGCTACACACTCATGCAGTCAATTACTCATCACCAGCTACAGGATACAGGCAAGACTGCTTATCTGAAAGTAATAGTAAACAACATAAAAAAGTGTGTACAGTGTGTACTGTAGAAAGTTTTCTTTCCCAGGAAGAGCCTAGGAATCTTTCGTTTGGGTTACATGTTTTGGTTACGATGGATACAGTGTATGCTCTATGGTATTACTAGTAGTGCTACCGTAGGATTTAAAATAAAATGTTTTAATATGAATTCGGTTTTAATATGAATTCAGTTTTGGATCATTGGTCTAGTTCAAATGCACAATACCACAGAGTTCTCTCTAGCGTTTTTCATTTCATAATATTCTGAAGGCATTGTTCAACTACAACCAAAATGACACCGTCGTGCGGCTTTGGTTATAAATGCGACATTTGTCGTGCAGCGCCGGAATTATTTTAACATTACCGAGCCGAGGCGCGTTATTATTTTTAACGAATCTCGATCCGAGGCGAGTTTAGGGCTGATGGTATCGGGAAGCACACCCATGCATTTCCGGCCTTGCTCGCTGCTGACAGACATTTACGGCCTTTGCTTGTGACGTGTTTATGCGTCACCCGTTTTGAATCTAGGGAAAACTTTGCGTGTATGTACATGTACATTGTACATACATCCACCGGAACGAACTGGTTAAGTGCTTACTGAGAAGTTCCCGGATATCAAATTTGGCACAAGAAGGAGAATTAGAACAACACTAGGCTCTTCCACAACTGCTGTCTGCTGTCTGCAACGCGGCTAACAAATAAGGTGTCTGGAAGCTTGCATGCAATGCAGTCAGATACAATAAACATGAACCTTGTACTTACCGGAACAACAATACCTGTACCAGCTCCCACACACAAAACAGTCAACCAAATGAATGATAGACTTTAGTTCACATTCCCATCATCAGGAATTGTTCAACAAGAGTTGTTAAACTACAATGTATGGAGGTATATCAAAAGGATAGTCCAACATTTCAAATCATGGCGTGCCTGGCTTTTTTGCTCAGCCATATATCAGCTGGTGGCCTTGTGGTGATATTGTTGTTATGATGATCCCAAAAATACCCAAAGGCAGCTGGTCAGTGGGATAGTAAAATGCCTGACATACACAGATGGTGATACGAAAATGATATTGACAGGAGATTTTGGGCACCACTGTGATGTAGCAAAGTGGATTGATCTATTGTTATAATAGGGGTGTTTATTCTAGATAAAGATGTTTTGTGATTGTGAAGCCCCTTGTTTTAGACACTTTATCCCGTAACCAAAAATATCAGCAACAGTTCAACATACATATTGACGTTCTTTCGGAGTGCATGAAAGTATAACAATTTTAAATTGATTTAATTACATGTACCTGTACCAGTACATTATTTACAAATCTCATCCTAAGTTATAGTCGGGCATAAGAGTAACTAACCAATGGAAAGAGAAGAAAAGTGAAAAATACAGGTACGGTAGGCAAGGGAAAAAAATATATTCACTATACTTTTGTGAACAGAAAGTAAACACACCAACAAAAAATGAAAAATATAAATCAGAACAGAAGAAATCGGCTTAGCCTGTTCGCGCTGGGATTATTTTAACATCGCCGAGCCGACGGGCGGGATTATTTTTAACGAAACTCGATCCGAAGCGTGTTCAGGCTGATTGTGCCGGGAAGCACACCCACGCATTTCTGGCCTTGCGCGCTGCTGACATACATTTCCGAACTTGAACTTGGCGTGTTTATGCGTCATCCGTTTTGAATTTGGGGGAATTTTTTCGTTTATATACGTCATCCGGCGCGAACTGGTTAAAAGAGGAAATTTCACAAGCCTGTATTGCCCCTAAAGGTAGGATGCACCATTGGTAATTGCTTGAATTATCATGAATGGGTGGAATTGAGGAGTTGTATTTTATAGTAGATATCGTTAAATACCTGGCCTAAATGTATCTGAAGTTTTACAATTATGGATGTTGAGAAAAGCAAGAAAAACAGCGTTTGTTTTCAAACAACGTCAAGCAGTGGTTTTCATGTTCTTTTTGGATTTTGTTCACGATGGCCGTCTGGCGATCTTTTTTTTCGGAACAATTCCAGGATATCTAGCGCAATCATTTTGCTGGATGACTACAATCACTATTCACTTTCAAACAAGTAAGATATTAATAATTCAGTAGCGAATGTATCCTACCGGTACCTTTAAACAAACAAAAACAGTTAAGAGTCATTTTTCCATAGTTTTTCCATCCCCAAAAAAATTGTCAAAAACACACAGTCCCTAATACCATTTTATACAATAAAATACACACCAAACTGTACACATTGCAGTATGTACAATGATACAGTCTACAACAGAAGGTGAACTGGCTGCTGTGAGGTTTATTAAACATAGCTGGATATGAGGCTACTTACTGTGAGCAAATGGTAGCTCACTGTGACTCCTGTTCCTTGCATTTCATAATCAAAGGGCTGTGCTTACAAGCCGACACTGTAATTGAGCACACGTGCAAGTAAGAGGAGAATTTCAGCTTAATTGGAAACACAGATGATGGTTTTGTTTTTGAGGAGAATTATGTACAGAGCCAGATCAGAAAATTGTAACAATTTCGAAAGACTAAAGCCGTGTTCGACTTTTTTTTGGGAAGGTTTTACTGAGACGATGGTAAAAAAAAAAATGGTAAAATGTTACCACTGTTCGCACTTAGACTTTCGACACGGGAAAATTTTACCGAGACCGTGGGAGAAGTAGCTGAGCTGTCATTATAATGACTCGTGAGTGCGCTTTGTGTGACCTTTCTGCATTGACCCCGGTGTACCATTCGCGCGCGCGCGGTTTTTTTTTGATCGCATCATTGACGCCAAGCCATCGTAGGTACGGTATTGCATCCGTTGTCGTGCTTTCTTTCGTCGTAAGACACGTTGACGTTCTTTATTATCATTTGGAAATGATGCACTAGTAGCACCAATCAAACTTCCGACTGTATCAATAATAATATCTGCCATAATATTGACCAAAAGAACCCCAACTCTACGTAATCTACGTTTTGCAGAACCACGTGCGAATGTGATCACGATGCGATTTGCATGCGTGCCCAACAATGCAAAGAGCGCATGCGCTGTGTCTTGTGTAGCATGACCTTGCACTGGAGGGCCGGCCGAACGTTTACCTGGGCCGCTTTTACCGACACGCGCTGTTCGCACTGGACTTATCGTCTAGGGAAAAGTGACCAGGGAAGTTTTCCCGGGCAGCAGTTAATGGCCGGTAGAAGTATCCACTGGACTCGGGAGAAGTACCTGAGAGGAAAACGTCCTAGGCTGTCCGCACTGGACTTAAAATGGGAAAAGTACCCATCGTCTAGGTTTTATCATAATAAGTCCAGTGCGAACAGGGCTTAAGTGGTCAGGGAAAGGGTGATCAAGGAAAACAAATCAAGGTTTTTTTAGCATTGTTGACAATTAAAGGTAGGATACCGGTACACCATTTGCAGATATCGAAAGTTTGTACTACCGTATTACTAAGAAATATCTTACTTATTTGAAAGTAAATAATGATTCCAGGCATCCAGCAAAATGATTGCGCTAGATATCCAGTAATTGTTCAGAATAATAAAATTGACCAAAACAAAACACAATCGCCGGACGGCAATTGCAAAAACAACAACAAAAGAACCACTGCACGATGCCGGTTGAAAACAAACGCCGATTTTCTTGCTTTTCTTAGCATTCATGATTGTAAAACTTCAGAAAAGTCAGTTAAACGATATTTACTATAAAACACAACCTCCCAAATCCACCTATTTACAATATTTCAAACAATTACCAATGGTGTATCCTACCTTAAACATAGCCAACACGCATCGCATGGGACGCATCGCATACCGACACGGCAGCAAAGTGCCGAGGCAGCTTGCGGAAATTAAGCTGGAAATTTCACTTTTCATCCTAATCGTAAGTAAACCTTAGTACCACAATCTTAATCGTCGATGTGTACTAATTAGTTGTATCTCAGATGACTTATCGAGTACTTTCGTGGCCGTTTTGAGGGTGAAATCGGATGTTTCTTTGGGCAAACATATGGTAAAAGTGACCTTTTAAATAAAATGTAGAAAAACCAATGGCGCTCTCTAGCACCCTACTATCGCAAGATCATGTCTAGATGTTAAAAAAGCGATATTTGGGTCCTAGTTACTCGGACTACCTTAAACGGACGAAATGCAAAATGCAAAAATCTGCGACAAATTGAAATAGGGGTGTGCATTTACGGTTAGTTCGGGAACCGAGTACCCGGGTAGTTGGGTACTCGTCAAAGAAACCCAACCCTAAAATTCAAATCTTGGAAGTTGCTGCTCATCTTTATTGTCATTTGTTGAAGTATTTTGAAATGTAACCTGCTCCCACGAAATCAGAGTAAAGTTAACATTTTGATATTTTGAGATATTGGCATTTCCAGATTCCTTGAATTCTTAGCTTTAAAATAATATAATTTATTGGGTAGGGTATTTAAAAAAAAAAAATCATATTAAGCAAAACCAGCGGTTATTACACACATCAAATTAAGAATATTTAAGAATTAATTTCGCTACATTTAACATGTACTTCTTGGGTACGCTCAGTAAAATCAAATTTATATTTTTTTCTGCTAATCTTTTGCAAAAAAATACTTGGTAGTTCGAATGAAAACATGTGGGAATTGTATCATGCCGAAACCAAAAAAACGATTCCCCACTGTCAAATCGACTCTTTTCAATCATAACTCAATATAGCACAGCTCGACTTTACACCGTTTTCGTGGGAGAAGGTCACATATAATTGGAACATTGTGAACTGTAGTACAATACACACCTACCTGTACCGTTATATATTGTAACTGCTAATCTGACATCTGCCCTCCATCTGATACCTAGAGGGCAAAGGGTTTTAATTGATGGAGCTTGTCAATTTGATAGTATCTGCTGAACTGACAGGCCATTTATATAAATACAAAATTCCAGCATATAGAAGTTGAACCAACTCTTTAAATTTATGTAATGGACTACAAAGTTCATATTCCTGGGCTAAACAGGACAAGTCTAGAAACTGGTACCATGGCCGGTTCTGTATTGTTTGGTAAACTTTCGAGTCATGTACAGTACATGTACATGTCATGTTGCGATACAAGTACGTGCTGATAAGATACACATGGTGGACGGTCTAGTACCTGGAGAACGTGTCTAATGTGGGACTAGCTACATGTATACAGAGGTAGAAACCAGCCTAGCGCTCTGTCAAAATCATGCACATCTTCAAGATTGTTCAGTATGCATACTTGTCTAAACCATGTGTGTTCATTATTTCTGCTTGTTTACTGAAATATTCTGCATTCAAAGTAGAGTACATACATGTAGGGCCGGATATTCAAGGAATGCAAAACACCCACAAATTCATTTGTAGATCTTCAGCATAAATGTAAAATCACACGGACAAGAGGACATTCTAGAAAATACAAGAATATTTATTTTTCTTTAAATACTGCTCCAACTGACCAATTTGCAATCAGTTACATATCCATGAATGACACTTATTTGTCAACCTGGGAACAAAGAGGCTGCAAGTTAAAACACATCAATAAACATTTTTTGAAGGCAGCTAGGCTTTCAAGGAAACAAATTAAACATGCTTTTGCACATGTAACAAAAACTGACATTTAAAAGATAAGGTAGGATACACTATTGGTAATTGCTTGAATTATCATTAATGGGTGGATTCGGGGGATTGTATTTTATAGTAAATACAAGTTTTACAATCATGGATGCTTAGAAAAGCAAAACAAAACAACATTCGTTTTCAATCAGCATCAGGCAGTGGTTCTTCTTAAATGTTGTTTTTATGTTGTGTTTAATAAAATTCAATTTTTCAAAACAATTAAAGGATATTTGGCGCAATCCTTTTGCTGGATGTCTACAATCAATATTTACTTTCAAATAAGTAAGATACTTCCTAATAATTCGGTAGTAACAATTGTCTTTATACTATAAAGTTTTTCGTCCATGCCTTACAGCAAAGTTTCACCGGTATCTCTTCAAATATGTTGGCAAAACAAACAAACCCAATGCACAGGGTACAAGTACCCCATCTCTCTAATCAGAAAAAAAAACATGCTATTGTAGCATGTATAGACACATGTGGAGTTGAACCATACTGTATAAAACACAGCTGATTTATACCTTCCCAGTCAGCGTTTTAGGGCGCTATATGGTGCTTTGATCTGGTTTCAGACTTCTTGGCAAATCAAAATAAGCAGGCTCACAATGGGGTAAAGAAATAGCCTTGAATGTGAGAGGGTATGACCTACAAATATACATTGCACCAGTACTGTCTCACCCTATGTGTTGATCAAGGAAAACCTTCATCCAGAAACTAGCATACATGCAGGTTTCATTTTCTTTCAGAACAAATTGAAGATAGTCATTTTTTTGCTTGAGGTAACGCATGGAGGAATACTTTACAGCGCTCCAGAAAGTCATGGGTTTCACAAAACATGTTTTTGAGAAAACTTACAAACATCTTTTAAAACAAAACACGCAAAAGATTGCAAAACAGGCCAAGTAAGGTTCGGTTAAGCATAGCAACGGCCATGTTCTAATCATTATTTCTTCTTGAAACTTTCCACACATGTACAAACTATTATATAAACAACAAAATATCAAAATTGTGTACAAATGTAACTTTAAGTACATGTACTAACTCTGTTCAATCCAACAGGATTCAACTATTTTGGTTTCTGCTTGGCCCCGTTAGACTGAGTAGTAAATATGATTCCTTTTAGATTCTGTTTAAAGTTTACGTTGGACACCTAAAGTTACGCTTAAAAATAGGATACACCATATCGAAAAAATTCACTACAGAATTATTAAGAAATATCTTACTTATTGGAAAGTAAATAAATATTGTACAGGTATCCAGCAAAATGATTGCCCTAGATATCCTGTAATTGTTCCAAAAAAATGAGTTGTATAAACCAAAATTCATGATCAGCAGACGGCGATCGCAAAAAAACAAGAACAACATAAGAAAAAATGTTGAAACTCCGGTTGAAAACGAACTTCGTTTTTCTTGCTTTTCCCAGCAACCATGATTGTAAAACTTCAGACAGGTCAGTAAAACGATATATACTATGAAATTTACTAACCCCCAAATCCACCTCTTCCTTATAATTCAAACAATTACCAATGGTGTATCCTACCTTTAAAGTTGGACAGTGTTGGATTGAGGCACAGTTGGGGTCTGCTGGGTAGAGCATGCAAACCATTTTATATTTGTATTTAACAAGAATTTTACATTTTCTTCAAATACTGCTCCAACTGAGCAATTTGCAATCAGTTACATATTCATGAATGACAATTATTTGTCGCTTCAAGTTGGACAGTGTTGGATTCAGCAGCAAACAGAAGATTCAGGGTCTGTTGGATAGTTGGATCATAGACTTAAGCCGTGTTCGCACTGGACCTTTTTGGGGGGAAGGTTTTACTGAGACGATGGTAAACAAAATTGTCAAATGTTACCACTGTTCGCGGTTGGACTTTCGACACGGGAAAATGTTACCGAGACTGCGGGAGAAGTAGCCGAGCTGTCATGAAGGCGAATGTGATCACCGTGACAATGCGATGCGCATGCATCAGCGCGCGCATGTAAACAATGCAAAGAGCACATGCGCGGTGTCTTGTGTAGCATGAAATTGCACCAGGGGGCCGGATGTACGTTTTCCTGGGCCGCTTTTACCGACTCGCGCTGTTCGCACTGGACTTATCGTCTAGGGAAAAGTTACCTGGGAAGTTTTCCCAGGCAGCAGTTGGCCAGTAAAAGTAACCACTGGACTCAGGAAAAGTAACTGAGAGGAAAACGTCCTAGGCTGTCAGCACTGGACTTAAAATGGGAAAAGTACCCATCGTCTCGGTAAGTTTTATCCAAAAAAGTCCAGTGCGAACAGGGCTTTAGAGAAAGGGACTGAGCATGCAAACCATTCTATATTTTCATTTAACAGGGTAGTCCTGGTGAACCATTCAGGGCTAGGGTTAAATGCATGTGTTCATGTACAGCCAATCCAGCCAGCCAAACGCTTGGAAAAAAAAACACTGGTTCTAATATTGTTTTAAAGAAATATACACCCCACACCAGCAGGAATGGTGGGGAAATCTTATACAAGGTGTAAACCAGCCCAAACATTGGTATGTCTAGAGTTGATAGAATTAGGCCAAGCACAATGCCCCTTGGATACATGTCCAATATACTTCAACAGGGATCAGGTTCAAGCTATCAAGGTAGGATACACTATTGGTAATTTGCTTGAATTATCATGAATGGGTGGATTTGTATTAGGGGGTTGTATTTTATAGTAAATATCGTTAACGGACCTGTTCGAAGTTTTACAATCATGGATGCCGAGAAAAGCACGAAAAACAGCGTTGGTTTTTAACCGGCGTCGAGCAGTTATTCTTATGTTATTTGTGTTTTTTCGCGATCGCCGTCCGGCAATTGCGAATTTTTCTTTATAAAATTCTATTTTTTAGAATAATTACAGGATATCTAGCGCATTCATTTTGCTGGACGCCTAGAATCGTTATTTACTTTAAGATGAGTAAGATATTTCTTAATAATTTGGCAGTAAATATTTTCGAAATCTGCAAATGGTGTATCCTACCTTTAAACAGTCTACAGCCAAGCGCTTGAGCAGACAAACCAGTGCCGGGTATAATTGTTTCACTTTATAATACTCATTTTGCCATTTGCCTTTCAGTTAATAATTCCAATAAAACAAATTGCTGAAAGAACCGGTTACTGAATCCACTTCGCCATACAGATGACTTTGCATGCAGCGACAAGTATAATTCTGTACTTTGATGACTGGACAGGCACTGTACTTACCACTTTATCAATAGAGATCCAAGCACCAAGCAACAGCTACCAGTAGTCTATAGTGTTTTTTATTCCTCCACGGTCTATAGCCAACTACACATGTATTCCGGTACAAACAGGGGTCTAGATTTGTCTCCGTATGAGTTCCAAAGGCTATAATTTTTCAATCTGCCATTTTTGCCAACACTGTAGACACTCAGTACTGAGCCGATTGCGTTTGTTGTCCTCTGGATGTATACGTGTGTACACATCAAACAGAGATGTACAATGTACATGTACAGTACTGTGTGGTTCCAGAGTGGCAAGTCTGCCTATTTATGCATCCAGTAATCTGCACGTACAATCAGTCAATAAACGCAGTGTACTGAAAAACTGTTCAATAGTGTGTGTGTAATGTGACAGCTCAGTCAATGGTGCTCAGAGGAGGAAGTGATCCAGGTGACACTTCAATAGAAGTCAGGTATTCTTCAGACTTTGGGTTAATTAACCCCAACTCCCCAGGGTGTGTGCAAAATCATATTGATTTTGGAGGATTAGGGAGGGTTAGGGTTGATGCTGGTTTGAGGTTAAGTTAAATTAGTTCCTCTTGTTTACAATCAGCGTCTCCTAACATTCACAGTAATCTGCAATACAAATATTTGGTAGAACAACCCAGTTCAGTATGCATGTGGACAAAATTACCTTAACCCTAACTCCCTACGCCCTTTTTGCTAGGAACCTTCCTCAATCCTCCAAAATCCTCATATTACCAGTATGAAAAAACTTGGATTCATCCTCAATCTTCAAAAATGATCGGTTATTTCTTACATTTGTTCAGTGGACAGGTGACCTTGCCTTAATCCTAAAAATTAGTCATTGAATCAACGCTATGGGTATAGTCTAGTGCTGGGCAAGTAACTTAAATGTCATTACTCGTAATTAGTTTTTACTACTTGTTGAACTACTAACGGTTTTTCAACTATTCAAGTACTTGTGTCAGACCGAGTAGCAATAATTACTCGCGAGTAGTGATTGTTAGCAAGCATTGATTGTTGACGAGTACAGGCGGACGTTGCAACACAGTGGGATTATTAACTTTATTTTGACAATTGCGATGGTTTTACGATATGATAACGATCTTTATTGATTTTCAATTCTACCATGGAGGAATAAAAACTTTCTGAATTAGAACTTAAGCAATAAAGGACACCAAATTGCTGCTAAGCTTACTGAGAATCTACCGTTATGCTTTTGAATGAAAACACATGGTGATAAACATGTGCGACATCATTATTTCAACAGTAAGAATCAAAACTTCTCAATAAATAACCACACAATCTACTGAATTTATAATATAGTTGATGTTAATGTCAAACATTGCATTAATGTGGCGCACTTTGATTTGTTTGCCTCTAGTTCCTTGCTAGAGCAAATGTTAGTTTTAAATATTTGTTTTAATTAATGTTTTTACTGTTTAATATTTCTACTGTTATACTTTCAAATGTTTGTAATTGCTGGGCACTTTTGAAAAACAGTGATCCATTGCAAGGTTTCCCCAGGGTAAATAAGAAACAAATAAATAAACATTTATACACTCGTGCAATCTCAAAAGAAAATGCAAGAATACTGTACACACAATTTCTCTTGCTACAAATTTGAACAACTGTGGTCTATTGCATTTGTGCAGTATTGACTTCAAGGACTCTGCCATCCTAGTACTAAACTGGGTGCCAGTGCACAGCAAGGGAAAGACATGGACAGTTACCCAATTATATTCAATAACTTGCAAACTGATTAACACCTTTTTACACCAACTCTGTGTGCTAGGAAAGGAAAGCATTATTTATCTTACTAATGCTACCTTGGGGCTTTGTCTGTGTTTTATTTGCCATCGATCTCTGATCTCCAGTTGCAAACTGGACGTGTTCATTGTGCCTTTGTAAATTGTATTGCCACTAAACCCTCATCAATCCTGTATAGTTGAAAGTAAAGGCAGCCTATTTTGGCACAAAGGGATAGAGGGAGGGCTGGCCGAGGACAGTTGGTATAACGTAAGCCTATGGGACACGATTTGGCAGGAACACAATAAGAAATGGTGCTAAGTAGAGCTACACTGCACATGTGGTCTCATCATTGTGGGTTTGTTCCACCTTCACATGGGGCCTTCCAAATTTTAATTCTATGATCTTTCACACCCCCTCAAACAACTTCAGGTTGGAGTTACGTACAATTTGACAAGTATTGTATGTTGAAGTTGAACATTTACAAATGTTGTAAATATTAATAAAACCATGATAAAACAAGGTGAAGTTTCTGACAAGAGCTTAAAGATTTCAGTTACACCATCTTTTAACGAGTCCGCACCGGAGGGCGTATACAAGCAAAGTTTTCCACAGATTCAAATTGGATGACGCATAAACGTACACGTCACGAGCAAGGCCGGAAATGTCTCTCAGCAGCGAGCAAGGTCGGAAATGCCAGGGTGTTCTTCCTGGTACCATCGGCCTAAACCCGCCTCGGATCGAGTTCCGTAAAAAATAATCTCGCGCCTCGAATCGGTGATGTTAAAAAAATCCAGGCGCGAACTGGTTAAGCCAATGCAAACATAAATTCCTATCATACAGGGCAGAGCACATTAAATAACACAAACTATCTAAACCGAAATCCTGGGCAACAAAAACAAAACTTTAAAGTCTTGACCCCGGTGTGAATGACCACAGCAACTTGATTTTTTTCTTCCTTTTGTGATTGTAATCCGAATTGTATACCAAAGTGCTTCCATTATTTGTGGCTTTGCATTCAATTCAACCATCTACAATTCACTCATCAGGAATTGACTTTGATTCATCCACCTCACAGTGAGGTGACTGACCTAGCGCCAAGTTAAGTTCAGCCAATACTGAGAGGTGTTTATCAAGCTACAATTCCCCTGGCACTCAATAAGTGAGCTGTTTAGTGTCCAAGTGCAAATTTTCAAAAGCAATTCATGGGATTCTGGCCTGTTAACTTGAAAATTACATTTTTGAATCCTAATACTGTGTACCAGTACTCTCTGTATATTAAGGCCAACATCAACAATCAAGTTTTGGTCTTTATATGTGACCTGTCGCCACAATATGAGAGTAAAGTCGGAAAAATTGAAAATTGAGATATTGGTATTTTCAATTTCTTGAGAAAGAGAGCTTACCAATGGTATATAACTCTTGGGGATTTTGCGATAAATACATTTTACAGTGCTCCAGAAAGTCACGGGTTTCACAAAACGTGTTTGTTAGTAAAACTTACTTATAAACATCCTAAACAAAACACACAAAAGATTGCCAAACAGGGGTAAGGTTCGGTTGAGCATAGCAACGGCTATGTTCTAATCATTATTTTATCTTGAAACTTCCCACACATACAAACTATTGTATAATTAACATAATTTCAAAGTTTCAAAAACGTGGAACAGTTACGAAGAACTAATTTGCATTTTAATTACAGTGTTAATTAAACCACAGATGGACTTTAATCCAAACACTAACTAGGCAAACACTACTCAAAATCACATAATTTAAGAGGTTTTTGATCATCTGATTGTACCCCAAAAATGATGTAGAGGAGACCTGGGCTTTCCAAATTACGCAAAATCTCAAAATTGACCACACCTTCATATTTGACTTTGGAATGGATGGCCATGTCTCCAAATCACATTGTGCGACTTTACTCTCATTTTGTGGTGACAGGTCACATATGATACATCTACCGGGTTAGTCAAATGTTAGGTCTGAGTATTCAAGTCCACGTTTAAAGGTTGGATACACCATTTGCAGATATTGACAAACTTTACTACCGAATTATTACCAGTTTGCGCCGAAGAACTTATCACGCAAAGTTTTTCTAAAATTCAAAACGGATGACGCAAAAACACGCCACGAGCAAGGCCGGAAATGTCTGTCAGCTGTGAGCAAGGCCGCAAATGTCATGGGTGTGCTTCCCTATACAATCAGCCTGAACCCGTCTCGGATCGAGTTTCGTTAAAAATAATCTTGCGCTTCGGCTCGGTAAATGTTACAAAAATCCCGGCGCGAGCTGGTTAAGAAATAATGATTAAGTAAATAATGATTATAGGCATCCAGCAAAATGGTTGTGCTAGATACTCTGTAATTGTTCCAAACAATTAAACTTTAGAGAAGAAACAAAATTACCAAGAAAAAAAAAAAAACCAAGAACATAAAAACCGCTGCCCGACGCCGGTTGAAAAAACGAATACCGTTTTTCTTGCCTTTCTCAGCATCCATATTGTTTGTAAATCCACCCATTCATGCTAATTTAAGCAATTACCAATGGTATCCTACCTTTAAAAACATTAAAGAGTTTGACGCGAAAGAGTTTTGTTGCATTTGAATTTGGCAATGAAGAGGTTGGCATTTTCCAGGCATCATGCTGTTCACACTGCCCCAGGTCAACCAACTTTAAAGCCCTGTTCGCACTGGACTTTTTTTGATAAAAGTTACCGAGACGATGGGTACTTTTTCCATTTTAAGTCCAGTGCGAACAGCCTTGGACGTTTTCCTCTCAGTTACTTTTCCCGAGTCCAGTGGTTACTTTTACCGGCCAACTGCTACCCGGGAAAACTTCCCAGGCAAGTCCAGTGCGAACAGCGCGAGTTGGTAAAAGCGGCTTGGGAAAACGTACATCCGGCCCCCTAGTGCGATTTCATGACGCACAAGACACCACGCATGTGCTCTTTTCATTGTTTACGTGCGCGTGCGCTGATGCATGCACAGTATCACAATCACATTCGCATGTGGTTCTGCAAAAAGAACAAGAACAGAAAAAAGCGTGGAGTAGTTGTACTACTTACTAGTGTCAACGATAGCGTCAATAATCGATCGAACAAAAAGCGCGAGCGCGCGAATTGGGTACACCCATTGATCTCCATTATGGAGAGCAATGGGTACACCGGGGTCAATGCAGAAAGGTCACGCAAAGCGCCCTCATGAGTCATTATAATGACAGCTTGGCTACTTCTCCCGCGGTCTCCGTAAAATTTTCCCGTGTCGAAAGTCCAAGTGCAAACAGTGGTAACATTTGACCATTTTTTTATTTTACCATCGTCTCAGTCAAACCTTCCCCCCAAAAAGTCCAGTGCGAACACGGCTTACTGTATGTGTCAAATATCCAGCTAAGTCTCTCATTTTTTTTAATCTAGAGATCTACTGTACTGAGAGGCTGTTGTCGTGAATAATTAATTTCGGGATCTGCACATATCATAAACACCTAAGTGTCCCAGCAGATATTTCGTAGACTACCCCGACCCTAACCCCACGTAAACACAGTTTGCAACAAAACCAGTCTGGTTCAATGATCAATGTGTTCAGCCTCCTCTGGTGTTCATCCAATAACAGGGAAACATTGCCGACATGATTAGCCCCGAAATAAGACAAATGTACTACTTCTGTGCCCAGCTACCATAGCAACATTACTTGGATCAAAGGTTAACAAGTCATAATAAACACACTGTCTCCAGAGGACACACATTTCTTTATGGTCCCAGAGCTCAGATAAAAGCCCTGCATTCTGAACCACATCATGACCATGAATACCCTATTGTGTTTTCTTTATTCCAGTACTACATGTACATGTATGACCTACCAGTACATGTACATTGTAACCCCATTAAACTAATGTTAGTTACCCAAATGACTTAGGACAACTTTTGACAAAGAAAGCGTCATCCAAGGATTCTTTGTTCCTTTTGTTCCTTTTTGTATTTCGATTATAAGTCGTAATACCATGTATGGGCATGTTCAGACGGTGGCGTAAGTTAAGCTAATCCAAAAATACTAAGTTATTCCGTTTTTAATCCAAAACATGCTTGCGTTCAAACGAGAAAGTTACGCCATTCCCCAGGCAGAAAAGTTGGTCAACTTACGCCATCGTGGTTACGCAATGCAAACACCACTTTCTCAGCCTTCCGGTTAAAGCGCGCGCGCGAGGGAAACAAGGAAAGTGTATATGTACCGGTACATGTGTATACAGTATACAGTATACATGTACATGTACATGTACATGTACATGTACATGTACATGTACATTAGAGCGCAAGCGTATACTGCCGTTTTCCAAACTCCAGCCTCTTCGCAATATCGGCTTTGTTTATGCAGTTTGGCTATGATAATGGAGCGCATGGACCGACTGGCCTAAGCTAGGGTTTGTAAAACGGTCTGGTAAATAAGCCGTGTACACATACATTGTACAAGCACAATCATGTACATTCACACACGGACGTGTACATGGTCATTGCACGTGCGACAGACCATTGCTTTATCAAAATGGCGCCGATGATGATCAATGCTAAAGTTTTTCTCGCGTTTTTGCTTGCCTGTATTCGGGATAAAAGGGAACGATCGTCGGATTCCGAGGCCGGAGAGTTGAATACTAAATCGTGTGCTGAAAAGGCTCAGAAGACTGAAAAACAACCGATTGCGTCAACAAGACCACGCTACCCGTTGGCGTTTTGGGCAGTTTGTCAAACGAAGGCAACGGGCAATCGGATGTATTCTCGGCGCGGTGGCCATCATTGCAAAGGGTTAACAAATAAATCGCCTTGTCCGTGCCCGGCTAATGAGCACGGCGTGGACCTGTTACGAAAAAGGTCAATGTGAATAAACTACCACCGGAAGTGGCAGGTCAGTTGCGTTCCAACGGGACTTCACGGCTCATCGCCGCGGGGGGAGATCGTTATCTTTAGCACAACTTAATCTAATCGGCCACTTTTGGGAAGCGTAAGTTACGCCACTTTGGTCGCGTAACTTACGCCGCGCGGGTGGATTAGAGCGTTCCAACGGACGGAATAACTTAGTATTTTTGGATTAGCTTAACTTACGCCATCGTCTGAACGTACCCTAAGAGCAATCATTTTTAAAACCAGTTAGCACTGGAATTATACTCCTGCCCTGAGTACAAAACTCGATCTGGGGCGGGTTCAGGCTGATGGTACCAGGAAGCACATCCACACATTTCCGGCCTTGCTCGCTGCTGACAGACATTTCCGGCCTTGCTCTTGATGTGTTTAAGCTTCATCCTTTTTGAACTGGTTAAAGAGTTAAATTTGTCAGTTTTGTTAAAATACATGTAAAGCTAGACATGTATGTGTCTGAGTGTTTTGTTGGTTTTTTTAGGGCTGGGGGTGAGGAAGTAGGAAGTTACTTGATACAGCCATCATGTGCTATCCTTCACTAGTTTTCATGAATACGCACTGCATTTAAATACCAATGCCGGTTGTGAACCGTTTCGTGACGTGGATCATTTACTTTGTTAATCCAATAACATTGTCATCTGTAGAGGGTACCTACCCTTATGAATAATAACATGAATATGAATATTTAGTTATAGTCTTCTATCAAGACAATTCTGTTGCTGACAATATTCATACATCTATAACGTATCTGACACAGGAGGAAAAAAAGTAATTTTAAGCCAAAATTCATTTTTTTCTTTGCATATTTACGTAAAATTAAGGTTCTACATTGCAACAATCACAATATTGTCTCCACAGTCGGATCCCCGTATGTTACACAGAAATGTTTTATAGTGTGAAAAGACCTACCGGGTAGTTCAGTAGTTTTCCTGAATAATATGGTGTCAGAAGATATAATTTGTTGTTGCATGAATAGTGTCAATGGTGAGTTGGACGACTGAATTGGTGTGAAGTGGCCTGTTCACACTGCGTGTGTGCATTACGTGTGATGTGAAAGGAACTCATAAGGACTTGGTTCCTACAATATTGAGCCCAAAACAAATATTACCCATTTACTGACACAGTAGGGTACAATGGACCTGTGTTGCTAATCTATCAGTATTAAGGTAGGATACCATTTGCGGATATCAAAATTTTCACTATCAGTATCAAATTATTAAGAAATATCTTACTTATTTGAAAGTAAATAATGATAATGATTGCAAAATGATTGTGCTAGATATTCTGTAATTGTTCCCGAAAATTTTCAGACAAACTTATAGTTGGGTATCAAAAATACACATTCGTACATCGGTTTATCAGAAAACAAATAATTACACTTGTACAGTATCCACACTTTGCACCAGTTTACGTTGGATGCTTCGTATACGTGTACAGACAAAGTTTTTCAAAAACAAGGTCAGAGCAAGCAAAGCCAGAAATATCAGGGTGTGCCACCCACAGATGCACCTGAAGCAGTCTCGGATCGAGGTTCTTGAACAACAAACCTGACCCTGGTCAATGTCGAAATAATTCCGGCAAGAACTGGTTAATGAGTTTGAATGGGCAATAGTGTCTTGTCTGGCAACTCACTTGGGAACTCACTCGTTGGTAACCTTGCCAGCATGTAAACTGTATTTGTAAAACTTTAACCCTTCTATGGCTTGACAGCACAAATATCAACAGTCAAGTCTTTTGCATACATGTACATGTTTCTGCACAGCTTTAGTGTACCACCAATTGTACAGCACAAAATGACTCTGGTTTGTGCTGATTAATTGGTTGTGCTGATTAATTGGGTTGTTCCTTATTAATTGGGTTGTGTTGATTGATTGGGTTGGGTTGGGTTACTGTTTTAGCTTGTCTATAGCCCTGTCCACACTGGACTTAATTTGGGCAAACTAACTGAGCCAATGGGTAACTTGCCCATTTCAAGTCCAGTGCGGACAGCCTGGGTAACTTTCCTCACAGGTAACTTACCCACGCCGCGTGGGTAGTTTAACCGAGCAAAAGGTGCCCAGGAAGATTGACCAGGAAGATTTAACCGAGCCAGAAAATCCAGTGCGGACGCGACATCTCGGTTAAATCTTCCATCACCCATTATGTAAGAAAATAATGTTGAGAGCTAGCGTCGGGAACAGACGATCCGGTCGTCAAGTCGCGGTCATAGGTCACGCAGGGCGCCCTCTTTATTGTTTTGGAGCCAGCTCGGTTAGTTTACCCATCGTCTCGGCAATTCTACCCGCGTAAATTAAATCCAAGTGCGGACGGTGGGAAGATCAACCCATCTGAATGTTACCCGGCGTCATGGTCAAATTACCCAAAATGTTTATCCAGTGCGAACACGGCTTATGTGACCCGTTCTACAAAAAGGTGTATTATGTCACTTCGCCTTGGAGATATGACATGTTTACATATTGATTACTTCCTTGGAGTTCAAATTACACAACTGAGAAAACAGGCTTTGAAATAGCCCACTATGTTGTACTACGGTACGCGGTACAACAGAACGATGCACACAAAATTGTCGTTTGTCCACTTTATTCATCAAAATCAACATTTCTTTGAATGAAACCTGAAACTCTATAGTTAAAGATGTCATTCATGATAAACAATTTTTTTTTTAAATCACATTTTGATGAAATGTTTAACCTTTCAACGTTGAGCGGGCCATTACATGATAGTGCACAGTGCGACTTAACCCTAACCCCCTAGGCCTTACTTTGGGCTAAAGAACTGCGTACTACAGAATACTACTTAGTATTTTGTAGCACTGGGTCTCTCCCTGACTGATGATTGGGTGTGCACTGACAGAGTACAGATACTGCCAACTACAAAATACTAATAGTGGCAATACAGGTCAGTAATTCTTACCTGGCAAAAAATGCAGTAGTCCAGCCTTGACCCATTGCTGTAGAGTTTAGAACACACTACACAGCATACATGGGCCATGCACACTCAGCAAGCAGAGAGACCCAATGCTAAAAAGTACTACAAGTGCAATTAGGGGTGAAGTACCCAATACTAAAAATTACTACAGGCATTGCACACAAGTCAGTGAGAGTACTGCATACTACTTTTTACTACTAGTAGTAAAAAGTAGCATTAGGTAGGGTTAGGGTTAATACACTTTTTTGTAGAGCCTGTCATATGCACTACCCCTTGGACTAAACTGAACAATAGACAGGGATTTCCCAAGAGAGAGATAATGTACACACTATGCACAAAACAACACATCCTCATCAAGATATCGATTTTACACTATGCAGTTACCGGGTTATCTCAGGGTTAACATAATATTTAACCCAGAGATTACCCGGGTAATTTGGAGCGTTTACACTACACTTCTCCCGGTTAAAAATTATCCGGGTTAACTGCCTCAAAACCCCATTTAACCCGGGCAATTTCTAACCCTACTCGCGAGGTGGGTTAACCATTAACCCACCAATCTCGGGGTTAACGACGTCCTTGAGACAATTCTCCGGGTTACTTTCAGTAGTGTGAATGCTCGCCGGGTTTTCTTCAACCCGGGTCCATTCGTCAAGTTTTATCAGTGCCGCCAGCCTTGCGCGTGTGCGTTGCAAAAGACAAAAGAAGACGTCATTTATTTAGTAGTCCCTTGTTGTAATGGCTTTATTTTTACGTGTACGTACTGAAAGACACCAGTCTGTAGTGTTCGGTAACTCGTCTTGATAAGTTTGTTTTACGTGTACACTAAATGCAAGGCACCAGTCTTAACACGTCAAGTGTAGGGGAACACGTTTTTCTATCGGCTTGTCATTTTATACACGTGCATATATCCAGAGTTCCCCTTTCTTTCATAACAATGGCGAAATTCAGAAATACAATTCAGAAATAGTAAGATCAACGCTACTGTTTCTAATTCCATGTCGGGCCCAATTTTTCTGTCAAGCTGTTGTGAGCGCAAAGGATCGTGGGAGGGCAGAGGTCAAGCAATGCACATTCTCCGGGTTGGCGCGCACTAAAGCGGGTAAGCTGAATTGCGAGGTTAACTTTGTAGTGTGAAACCGATTCTCCGGGTTAGTTTCTACCTGGGTATGGCCAACTACCCGGGTGAATTACCCGGGTAAGTGCAGAGTAGTGTGAAAACGGTACTTGTTGGTTTACTGCACAATTACTCCCATGGAACAGTAAAGCAACTTTGTTTTGGCAGCACAAACTGCAATTCTCTCGGAGGAGTACTTGGCTGCAGTTCTACTTACAAACTTTTATACTGTCCCCCTTTAATATGTTTGTTTTATGTTCACAGCCATTTTGTATCTGAAGAAGACCTTGTTATATAGCTCAAAATAATAGGCCCTCTTAAATACTTACTGGTATTTGGTTGGTCTAACTTCGTTAGGTACAGTACACATAATAATGAATTTCAGACTTAATTATTTGTTTCCCTAGATACAACTCTGTTAAATAAGTATTACACTGTCACTGCTTCCAAATCAATTAGTAAGAGAATCATTTTTTACACACATGGATATAAAGTACGTATGTAGCATGGAATAACATGAAAAGTAATGTTGAACCTTGCACAATTTGGCAAGGAGTTCAATTTCAGCAACAACAATAACCTAACCAAAGCTAATCACAATACTATACACACTTGTCTGATCCAATTAAATGAGTTATGGTCACTGATTTGCTTTCATTGTTCACTGTTATTGTGCACATTTCTTTTTAAATTGCCAGGTGCAAAAGTCAACTCTCTGATGATTTATTTTGGGGGATTTATTTGGGAATTTTATTTAACCAGTTCGCACCGGGATTATTTTAACATCACCGAGCGACGCGCCGGATTATTTTTAACGAAACTCGATCCGAAGCAGGTTCAGGCCGCCAGTACCAGGAAGCACACCCACGCATCTCCTGCCTTGCTCGCTGCTAACCGACATATCCGTCCTTGCTCGTGGTGTGTTTATGCGTGATCCATTTTTAATCTGGGGAAAACTTTGCGTTTATATTCGTCATCTGGTGCAAACTGGTTAATTTATATTTTTTTAAATCACTTTTTATTTAGGGGGAGGGTCCTTGTTGTTGTTTTTTTTTGTGCTTTTTTTTGTGTATTTTGGGTTTTTTAATCACAAAAGCCTAAAAGAAATATCGAACAACAAGATAAAAATCTCCGTAAAAAAAATGGCTCACTTTACATTCTAGAAAGGTAATAAGGCATTATATTTGGCAGAACAGTTCTTCAGTTCAGAGGTGTTGCTATTTGTACAATAATAACGCTATACTTGGCAAAGTTACACCAACAGAATGCTTCTCCCGGATTGAAAAGGGTGAGGGCTTTCAGGTAGCAATGTTTTGATAGGCCAGGGGGGTAACAAATATAGTGTGTATGCAGTCCATTCAGGAAGCCAGCGGGGATTTTGCTGAGCTCAATCTGGGCACCTTTCTGTGAGTTTGTTTACTCATTATTCAAGCCTTAAATCTGAATTCCTTTCAGATGTCAATCCCCATGTTTAGACAGCCCTTCATTTTGGCTTGGGTAGCTACGGTAGGTAGATACTCAAACCACAGTTTTTTGTTCCAATTTTCCCCCTTCATAAAAATTTTCACAAAAAGCCTTTCATTTTTGTACCCAACAGTACACCAATTTTGTGGTTGCAATAGCCATTGGTGGGATTAGGTAACAATAAGAGATTTCCTGCGGTGAATTGGGCTTGTTGCATGAAATCTGACCTCAATTCGTATTTGAATGCAGTGAGTGAAAAAGACTGGCAAGTGATGGCCAGTTAGTGACAATTTGGTACATGTGTACTGTGGAACTTGCCTAAAGTTTTCTCCCTGTGCTACAGGTACACACATTTTTTTTATTTTTTTTTAGGTTTTTATCCTTTCAACAAAAGTTATTCACTTTCAATGACAAATCAGACATAAATAATGTTCATACATAAAAGTTTGCGGTAGTATAAGTAATCATTACTTTACACATTGAACACACAAATTGTGGAACAATAAAGCAACACAAAAGCAACCTAAAATTTAAGCTTTATATCCAGAGGGTTGTACGGTATGTATGCCCAAAATGATTTTAAAGTTTATTTTTTAGTTTTGTATTTATTATGAATTTTTTGTTGGGGAGGGGTTATTAACCCTAACCATACCAAATCCTCTAAAATCCTTTTTGCAAAATGCAGGATTTTGCAAAATTGAGGGCACTTGGAAGTTGAGGCTCTAGCACGTAGTACAAAGCATACCAAACTTCAACAACTGCACACAGGTTCAGTAATTATTGGTACCGATGAACCCAACAGTACTAAACCTGCCAAACTCCAACTTGTTGAAGTTTGATTGACTTGTATGAATTGTTCAGTGTTCTGTGTGTATGGCTGTGTTTGAGTGGGGACACACAGGGTGTACACATCACACAGTTGACGAGGAACTGAGCTGTGATCAGACTGAGCTGTGATCAGACTGAGCCGTGACCAGTGCCCACGAATACATGTGCCTTCAGTGCATTCCCCCAAACTTCAACATTTTTAAAAGCTTGTAGTGACCCCTTTAAACTTTGCTTTATGCAAATGAGGCGCTCAGTCAGCCATCTTGTTTTTCCGCGACACATGTGAACAGACGTCAAACTATCGTTGACAACAAGTCGCGTTTTGGTACAGCAGTTATAACTTGCCAGAAGTTACGGCATTTTGCACAGTTAGTGCGTAGTTATCGCCCATTTATTTATATACCGTGCAGTGACGGTTTTACACGAACTCCCCTCAGTAGAGGGAGACTTTTGTTCGCGAAATCGCGTGACATATCTACGCGAGTCGACTCGCCCCGAACTCCGCACGCGGTCGCCCCCATCGGGCTCACTCAACACGCGTGGACGGACTTCCTGCCGGAATAGTGTTCTCGGATCGGAATTGAACTACAGGGTGAGTTGTAGCAAGTAACAGTAGTTGTTTTTAAATGTAGCAAACCCCTACAATTGGTGACCCTGACGTGATAGATTCACACCTTCAACATTTGGAGATATTTTGAACCCTACAAACAATACATACAACTGCCGTTGATCCGTTTATTTGTTTGCACTGTCACCTCGCGATTGTCAACATGGCGCATGGAGGAGTTCCAAAAAACCCTGAACTGGAAGATAAACCTCAGATTGGTGCTGTGGGAATAAAACTGCCGCCATTCTGGCCCGCTGATCCGATGATATGGTTTGCGCAAGCGGAAGCTCAGTTTCTCACACGCGGTATCAAAAAAGAGGAGACCAAGTTTGCACACATCATAGCCTCCCTACAACCAGAGGTCATTCAAGAGGTTCGTGATCTGGTCATCGACCCACCCAAGGACACCCCTTATACAAAGCTGAGGGAACAACTGATTAAGCGCACCTCTGCATCAGAACAAAAGCGTTTGCAGATGCTCCTAACTGAGGAGGAGTTAGGCGACAAGAAGCCTTCACAATTTCTCCGCAAAATGCGACAGCTACTAGGCGAATGTAAATTGGAAGAAGGCATCCTCAAACAGCTTTTCTTAAAACGCCTGCCCACCAACGCACAGCTTATCCTAGCTTCCTCCAGTGAAACCGTTCCGCTAGACCAGCTGGCTGACCTCGCTGATCGCATTCTTGAGGTATACGTCCCTCCAGTCAACAAAGTCACCAGCCCTACTCCTCCGTCCTCAGGGGAAATTTCGGAACTGCGTGAACAAATCTCCAAGCTGACTCTACAAGTAAGCTCCGTGCAGACACAACTGAAACAGCAGTCCCGCTCTCGTAGCCGAAGTCAAACACCAAGGCGTAATCAGCCGTCGCAAGACGCCTCAACCTCATCAACACTGTGCTGGTATCATCGCAAATTCGGTGCGGAGGCCCATAAGTGTGTCCAGCCTTGCGCCTACACCACTCAGCAGGGAAACGAACCCACCAGGGGATAGGCGCGGCGCTTCCACCTGGTACCCAACCTAGCCGCCTGTTTTTCATATGCGACTCAAGCAACAACCGAAAATTCCTAGTAGACACAGGTGCATCTGTCAGCATTTTTCCACCAAGCGCTGTCGAAAGGAAAAACCTGTCTACTTTTTCACTACAGGCTGCAAATGGTACCAGCATACCTACATATGGACAAAAATCGGTGACATTCAACATCGGACTCAGACGCACTTGTCGCTGGATTTTCCACCTGGCCGATACACCGACTCCAATACTGGGCGCAGACTTTTTGCATCATTACAAGCTCCTTGTTGATGTCGCGCACCGTAGGCTCATTGACACCACTACTAACCTCTCGGTTACAGGAACAGTGGCGCCAGACCTGCCCATCAGCCCCGTATTGGTCACACCTTCCATCCCAACCAGGTACGACAAAGTTCTCAGTGAATTTCCACAAATCACACAGCCAACATGCAAAGATGATCCTGTTCGTCACGACGTCACTCATCACATACAGACTACAGGTCCTCCGGTCACGGCACGACCCCGTCGTCTCGCCCCAGACCGGCTCGCAGTCGCAAAGGAGGAGTTCAACCACATGTTGGACTTAGGCATCATTCGTCCCTCCGACAGCAATTGGTCCAGTCCGCTCCACATGGTCCCCAAGAAGACACCAGGTGACTGGCGTCCATGCGGAGATTACAGAGGCCTGAATCGCGTCACCGTACCTGACCGCTATCCTATAGCCCACCTTCAGGATTTCGCATCCAATCTCGCAGGCTGTTCAGTTTTCAGCAAAGTTGACTTGGTGCGAGCTTACCACCAGATACCGGTAGACCCTTCGGACATTCACAAAACCGCCATCATCACCCCGTTTGGTTTGTACGAGTTCGTCCGTATGCCGTTTGGTTTGCGGAACGCCGCCCAGACCTTCCAGCGCTTCATGGATAAGGTCGTCCGCGGACTTCCGTTCGTGTACGTTTACATGGATGACATACTCGTTGCCAGCAAGTCCTCAGAACAGCATGAGGAACACCTCCGTCTGCTCTTCAACCGATTACAGCACTACGGAGTCGTGATCAATCCCAGTAAGTGCAGCTTTGGAGTAGCCGAGCTACAATTCCTTGGACATCATGTAGACAAGCACGGTATTCGTCCACTGGAAGCCAAGGTCTCTGCGATCCAGGACTTTCCACAACCGACATCGCTGAAGAAGTTGAGAGGTTTCCTCGGGCTAGTCAACTTCTACAGGAGATTTATCCCCAACTGTGCCCGCATCCTTGCCCCACTGAACGACCTTCTCGGAGCTCACAACAGCCAGCCTCGCAAACCTCTTGTTTGGGCCCCTAATCATCACCAGGCCTTCCAAGACATCAAGGCAGCTCTATCCAGTGCTACAATGCTGGTTCACACCGACACAAACCTGCCATTGAGCCTTATGGTGGACGCATCAGACAATGCTGTTGGCGGGGTCCTGCAACAAGGTAATCCTGGTGAGTGTCAACCCCTTGCTTTCTTCTCAAAGAAGCTCACAGCAACAGAGAGTAGATACAGCACTTTCGGACGAGAGCTCCTCGCAGTGTACCTCGCCATACGCCACTTCAGACACATGCTCGAGGGACGTCGGTTCTCGGTCTTCACCGACCACAAACCACTCACACACGCTCTGCATTCCAGACCTGACCGACATTCTCCTCGTGAGATCCGTCACCTGGACTACATCTCCCAGTACACCTCGGACATCCGCCACATCAAGGGAACGGATAATGTAGTCGCCGACGCTCTGTCTCGTCCTGACATCAACTCAATTTTTGAGGACACGATCGATTTCACCCAGATCGCCGCCGACCAGGTAGGGGATGAAGAGATTGCAGGCTTACACAGCTCTACTTCAAGCCTCATTCTCAAGAACTTTCCTCTTCCCACAACCGATGGCACTATACTGTGTGACGTCTCCACCGGAAACCCACGTCCAGTCGTCCCTGCGAGACACAGACGGGCTGTTTTCAATGCCATACACGGACTGTCCCACCCTGGAGCCAAAGCTACAGAGAAACTCATCACAGCTCGCTATGTATGGCCAGGCGTCAAGCGTGATGTCCGACGTTGGGCTCGTGCATGTTCTCCATGCCAACGGTCAAAGGTACATCGACATACCAAAGCACCATTTGGCACCTTCAAAACGCCTGATGCCCGTTTCCGACATGTCCACATTGACCTTGTTGGACCACTCCCTACATCCAATGGTCACTCGTACCTCCTCACCTGCATCGATAGATACACGCGATGGCCGGAAGCAATCCCAATCAGCGATATAACAGCAGAAACTGTCGCTAAGGCATTCATTGACAGATGGGTCTCTGTTTTTGGAACCCCTGAAACCATCACCACGGATAGAGGACGCCAGTTCGAGTCGGCACTGTTCAGCAATCTCACAAAATTGCTGGGGACTACCCGCACCAGAACTACATCCTACCACCCGCAGGCCAACGGTCTCGTCGAACGTTTCCATCGCCAGCTCAAGGCATCACTGAAGTCCCATCTCGACCCTACTCGATGGTCTGAATACCTACCCATCACGCTGTTGGGTATTCGTGCCACCATCAAATCAGACCTCGGTTGCTCCCCAGCGGAACTGGTTTACGGCACTACTCTGCGCCTTCCAGGTCAGTTCGTTGCTCCATCCAACGATACCACTCTACTGGATGCCAGCTCATTCGTGGACCGCCTCAAGCATCACATGTCTCAACTTTCACCAGCATCGCCTCGTGCCACGCGAAACACGGTTCACATCCCGAAAGACCTTAAAACATGTACTCATGTTTACATTCGCTGTGATGCCGTCCGCAAACCCTTGCAGCCTCCATACAATGGACCCTACCTCATACTTGGCCGCAACGACAAGTACTTCACCTTGTCCGTCAAAAACCGCCGTGAGACAGTCAGCATCGATCGCTTAAAGGTGGCGTACACGGATAGCAATCCGGACGACAGTACCACCACCTCAGATTTCTTCGAAGCTCAACCACCTACTCCCAACTTGCCTTCACGGACGATCACAACATCACCGTCACATGCACCTACACCAACACTTCCAGTAACGCCTCCAACACCGCCTGTCTCCAAGACAACGAGATCCGGTCGTCACGTTCGTTGGCCAAAACGTTATGTGGAAGTCATCAACATTGGCTGAACATCGCTTTTATTTCACTATCGATGGTTCATCACTTCCTTTTTTTTTTTTTTCCCCCATTCACCATCTGGGAGGGGGCTAATGTAGTGACCCCTTTAAACTTTGCTTTATGCAAATGAGGCGCTCAGTCAGCCATCTTGTTTTTCCGCGACACATGTGAACAGACGTCAAACTATCGTTGACAACAAGTCGCGTTTTGGTACAGCAGTTATAACTTGCCAGAAGTTACGGCATTTTGCACAGTTAGTGCGTAGTTATCGCCCATTTATTTATATACCGTGCAGTGACGGTTTTACACGAACTCCCCTCAGTAGAGGGAGACTTTTGTTCGCGAAATCGCGTGACATATCTACGCGAGTCGACTCGCCCCGAACTCCGCACGCGGTCGCCCCCATCGGGCTCACTCAACACGCGTGGACGGACTTCCTGCCGGAATAGTGTTCTCGGATCGGAATTGAACTACAGGGTGAGTTGTAGCAAGTAACAGTAGTTGTTTTTAAATGTAGCAAACCCCTACAAGCTCATGCCTTTCTGCCCTGAACCTCACATAATTTAACAGGGTCTCTCTGGGCCTTTTGTACTGATTCAAACAAAGTCCAACAACAAGTTGCTAATGTTTAGTTTCAAACCTGCCAAAACCTAGCAAAACCTGCAGTTGGAGTTTGATGGGTTTGGGTTAGTTTGGGTTAGTTAGGGTTAAGGTAAGAACATTTTATTTAAAAATTGTGAACCAAAAAGTGATAATTGATGGATTTTGTTATAACTTTAGGGTCATCCAAAGCCAATGGAACCTTAAAAATAATACATTTTTATCTTGCACTTCCACCACAAAGGAAATTAGGAAACAAGTCAAATTAGATGGTACCTGACTAAAATGAGTCTTAACCAGTTCGCATCAGAGAACGTACATTGTATACAACAAGCAAAGTTTTCCCCAGATTCAAAACAGATGACGCCTAAACACGTCACGAGCAAGGCCGGGAATGTCTGTCAGCAGCGAGCAAGGCCAAAAATGCGTGTACTTCCCGGTACCATCGGCCTGAACCCGCCTCGGATCAAGTTTCGTTAAAAATAATCCTGTGCCTCGGCTTGGCACGAGCTGGTTAACATTATGTTATTTAGGCGAAAACCTTGATTGCCGATATTGATTTCAATTGAGCAGAAAATAGATTACTATTTTCTCGTCAGCGCCCGCACATGATTTTGGTCCCGCAACAAACCAAAGATTTTACCAAAATTTCATTTGTTTGCAAAAGCGATGAAAATCCGAAACATATTACCAAGCGAAAAAGTTCCGTTTTTGTTGCGCGGTCACTACTTGTTTTGCAGTTTCGTATAAAATGTAAACCCAAAACAGTGAATAAGCATACAACAACAAACCACCCGTACGTAATACGTACGTTCGCTCATGCTGTCGTCCATGAAAAAAACAAAAACGTCTGGTTAACTGACATAATCGCTCTAAAAATTCTAAGCTGAATTGTGTCACCTTTGCATTCGCATGCGACTACTGTACTGACATTGCGTGCATATTACGTGCTGTAACAGAAACTTGACCATTGATCATGAATGACATAATTCAGAGGGGGGGGGGGGGTGGGAGGGGTGTTGCGCAATCATTTGCAATCAGTTTGGGTACACTCCATTAAAAAAAAAGGTTATGACCATTAAACATAAATAAAAAATCCATGTATTAAAATTCTCTCTTTAACAGCACTGAAAACATAATAGTTTATATTGAAAAAGTATTTTCAATTGTTGAGGTGCTTAGTTTTAAATAAAATGCGTAAAAATATTACCGACAATTTTCCGTTGGTCTATTGCAGCAGCTAACGTGTATGAATGGGTCCAGGTGGGAATTTCGTTACAAAACGTCTCCCCTAAAATGGCTACAAATATCGACATAATGTGAAAAAAATTATCGTTCATCCTCTGATTTGTTTCCACTAACGTAATAATTAGGAATAGATCTTTCATTCCTGAAAGTTAAATAAAAATCCCTCGGTACATCCTCTAGATATTTGACCTTTTTTTTTAATTTTTTTTTTTTAAATGGTTTCTGCCAATTCTTAAACGCGAAAGTTTACGCCATGCCTGTACTGTACGAATCTGGCTTTGCGGACGTTGGATAAATCACTGAATTCGGGGAGCGATGCACGGAGCTCGTCGAATGCAAATTTGTACGTGTTTCAATGGTGCACTTCGAGGTAGCGATCTATACGTATTTACTGTATGAGATGTTCAGCTCATGAGCGTGGAATAATGAATAAGATACCTTTCAACGTTGGTGGCGCACTTTTTTGGGCCACCTTTCGCCGCCCCCCTCCCCCCCCCCCCCCCCCCCCCCCGACATAATTAATGCATAATGTTACGTCACACGATTATACACGCAACGTTACACGCGCGCAATACAAATGCGACATAATTGTTATGTTAGAGCGATTATCTCAGTTTAGCCAAGACGTCCTATTTGAAGGTATATGCCTGGCGTGGTCTAGTCTACGGCGAACGGTTGGGGCGCAGCATCGGCGGCGCGCTACATACCGCGATCAGGACGTTTATAATCAAGCATGAAGCAAGTAAGACCGAAGTAAATCTAACGTTAATCTAACGTTTACCTCAATTTGTAATGGTACACCTTCTCTAGTCTTGGAGGAGTAGGGTGACGTTCTCCGTCAATATCCAGTGTACGTACGTCCGTCCAGTTAATTATCACCACGATCGTAGAAACACGCACCTGTCTGTACGTACGTGTGTAGTACATGTACCTCAGTAGTACAATGTAGTACGATGCTACATGTATGCAAGCTATGTGATATGCGCGGTCAGTCTAATGGGCCGTTTTCTAAACCCCACATTTGTCTTCGGAAGCTTCATTCATGCAATTTTAGCTATGGAGCCAGATTTGAACCAAAGCCAGGGGTTTGGAAAACGGCCCAAGATATGATGGGTGTGTTCGTTTAGCTCACCCGAGTCGACATGGGTTACCCCCGCGCGTTTATTTAGCTCTGACGTCATACTCGCGGCACACACCCGTACCCGCGGTTGCGAGGAAGACACTCCCCACTAATACCGGTGTAGCGGTTCGCGTTATTTTTTTTCAGGAGCTGGGTGGTGCGTGAATGTATATTCATGAGAAAGAGCAATGACAACTATAAAGAATTATAAAGAACGGCTTCCTCAACCAACTCGCCAATAGCATAGTTGGTAAAGAGGAGAGCTACGTGTATAGATCGAAAGATCTGCGGTTCGAATCTGACTCATTAACGTTTGTTTTTTCTTCAACAATGTTCTTATGGGTTATTTTAATCATTGAACAAGGCTGAAGGGAAAACCGGGTTAGATACATAAGTTTCTTAAAAAATACAACAAGAACCGCTACACTGGTTAGTTTATAGTGACTTCCGCGGTGCGAACCATCATACTTTACGCGAAAGCGATGGACCCTGTTTGGGCGGGTGGGGCCCCAAGCAAGGTCAATCGCTTTCGCGGGGAAGTGGTGGAATAATTTATGTGATATCATGGAGGAATAATCTAGTTTATTCCTCCATGGTGCATATACAGTCACACGCATTGTTTATTCCAAGCAACGGACAAAATTATGGCGACTAGGCTGCGGATCAAGTCAGGGCTCAAAAATCAACTTTATCTGAAGTCTAAACAATAATCTCTGACTTTGTCAAGGGCGTCAACCGCTTCTGAAAGGTGGGGGGGGGGGGGGTAGAAGTAATGCGAGCGCGGGCCAGGGAAGCGTGAAGCCTAGTCCACTAGCCTTTACGGCGTGGGGTCCGATCCGGTGCCCGCTTTATAAGGGCCGGTTAAATCATTGGATTCTAGATGCGATCTGTGGTGCGATCTGAGGCAATTTCTGATCACCTTATTCAATTTCATTTCATTTCATTTTCATTTATTATTTCTCCGGTGAACAAAATACAATACAAAAGTAACAAAATACAATACATAAGTACAGGGTAGAGGACGAGAATGATAACACCCGGCCCATGAAGAATTGCCAAAAAGAGAACCTAATCACTATCTGGTGGCTCTCCCATAATGCTACCATGCAGTTACAGGGACAGTTAAAGGTAGTAGTATAGGCCTACACCATTGGTCATTGCTTGAATTATCATGAATGAGTAGATTTTGGCCAAGAAAAGCACGAAAAAACAGCGGGTTTTTTCAACCGGCGTCGAGCAGTTATTCTTATGTTATCTTTTTTTTTTCGCGATCGCCGTCCGGCGATCGCGAATTTTTCATCATAACATTTTATTTTTCGGAACAATTACAGGATATCTAGCGCAATCATTTTGCTGGATGCCCAGAATCAACATTTACTTTCAGATGAGTAGGATATTTCTTAATAATTCGGTAGTAAATATTTTCGATATCTGCAAATGGTGTATCCTACCTTTAAACGATATTTACTATAAAATACAACCCCCCAAATCTACCCATTAATGATAATTCAAGAAATTACCAAAATTCTTTTATTTGGGGTCCCCCCAAAAAGTGACTTGTTTACGATTAACGGAAAGGTATTGTGCCAAATGGCTACGGCCACGTCTACTCGCGTTAGAGCGTTCGCTTACACGGCTTTCATGGCCGGCTAACCCGTTTCTTACCCGATTATTTTAACCGTGTGTGAAGTCGGGTGAGCTAAACGAACGCACCCGAAGTTTTGATTGATCGTAACTAGCTGTATCGACAGAGGGCGCGGTGCACGAGAATCGGGCTCATGATCAAAGCTTCGCGGCGCTCTAGGGGTGCACTACCCTAATTGAAGGGATAATTTCTCCGCGGTCTCATTAGCATGAAATGTGCCCCCCCCCCCCCCCCCCCCCACAATTTATTTTGAAAAAGGAGTCCGTTTGGTAAAAGAAATGGTGGGATTGTGTAAATTTAGCATGGGATCAACTCCCTGGTTTCTGAGCTTCAATCTAAAGGCAGACTTGACAAAATTACGGTTGAAAAATGGGTCCTAATTGCCCGAGAACGTGGAGGGATGCCATTGGTAAAATGGCTGCGTGCAGGCTGGGAAAGTATCACTTTTCGGGAGGTGAGTTTCTTTTGGTGTGAATATTAAAAAATTGTAATTGGCTAACCCACCCAAAATTGAAAAGAAATGGAAAGATAAAGGCCAAGACAATAATCTGATTGTTGTTTGATAAACCCCAGTGATGTTGGTTTGCATGAAACTTGGCCCTAAACTTTGTTGATTTTACACTGTTTTCAATGGGGCTTGAATTAGGATAGTGCACCCCTAGGGTCTTTGCTCATGATCATCCTGTGTACAATAATTATTATTTTGCAATACATTACTGCATGAACGAAATCGATAAGGTTTTCTCGTAAGTTTACATACATGGGCCAAAACAATGAGGTATCTTACAGTATTTCTCAAACGCTTGAAGGGTTAACACGGTTAATTTCCGGCTATGCTACCTCATACCTGTTCATCAAAACAAATAACCCGCGGTTCTTAAAATACTAGTAGGGGCCTACAGTAGTATCCTAAACTAGCATTCAAATATCAAGAAACATTTTACAACAGCTTATAACACCGTCAAATATCGCAGACTGTCAACAGATCATAAACGCCTATTGACAAACAAACATAATAGTGGAATTCGAAAACAGAAGAAATTATGACAACAAACAAATTTCAAAATTATGTTCTCTTTGTTTAAATTTAACATCTGTACTGAACCTCGTTTCCCTACGAGAAGTAAAAAAAAAGTCAAATAACTGCCAACAAAAAGTTTTAGTTTTTAGGCAATTATGCGTCCAAAATGGAAATCCATCTTACTGCGTCTCACCATTAGCTATAGCCTCTCCTGACCTAACCATATCGTACAGTCCTAACCAAATCCTACTCCTAGTCCTAACCAAATCATCATTGTCTGGTTTCTCATACCTACGGAAGCCCGGTCGTGCCGCGCCAGGTTGTATATTTTTATTGCGAAATAACGGCAATGCTATTGCTAAATAACGAAATACTTGTATTGCAATAGTATATTGCGTTATTTCGCAACACTAATGCGAAAAAACGCGATACTCATTGCGAAATAACGCAATACTATTGGGTATACAGTGGGGCACATAGAAATGGAGTTTAGTGTAAAGTGTGCAGTCTTGACTTATAGAGGAGAGGGAAGATAGAGGGTGGATTCCGATGGCATTCTTCTCCCTATGGTTTGCTACTGATTTGAGGCGTTTGGAAGAGAATGAAGGATACAATTATCTTGGTGTTTTTGGAGGCGGACAGCATGATGCACGAAAGAAGTGAAGGACATAGGCATAAATAGTACACCAGGAGAGTAAAGAAGTGTCTCAAATCAAAGCTGAATGGCGGTATAGGCGGCAAATACCTGGGCTGTGTCGCTGATGAGCTATAGCGCCGGGAATGTTGACTGGACTAAGGCGAAGTTAGATTATCTTGACAAGAAGACGAGAAAGCTGATGACGATGCTACATCCGAGGGCTAACACCAGAAGGCTTGTACTTATAGTTACTTGCTGAACACTGAAGGGGGGCGGGGCTTGATAAGCGTGACAGACTGTGTTAGCATCGAGAAGAGAGGTTTCCAAGGGTCATGTTTATCGGGCGCAGGAGATGGATTGCTGAGGATGGTATGGCTAGGAAACTCGTCATGGCCAAAGTGGATCCCGTTGTGTACAGGAAGGAAAGAAAAGAGAAAAGGCTCAGAGATTGGGAAGCCAAAGCCAGTTCATGAAAAATGTAAGAGATACAATGAAGAGGTAGCACGGAACAAGACCTGTTGGTGGTTATAAAAAGGTGGTTGGAAGGAGACGGAGGGTTGTATAACTGCTGCACTATATAAGGACCAGGCACTATACGGACGAACGTGATGAACTTAAGGCGAAGATAGAGCTGTATCTCTAATGTGTATGAAACACGACAGAGACTGTATTCCATTTGGTTTGTGAATGCAACAAGATGGTACAGACGGAATACAAGGGTAGGCATGACAAGTTAGCTAGGGTTATCCACTGGGATGTTTGCCTGAAACGAGGTCAAAGACAAGTGGTGGGAGCACGTTCCGAAGAGAGTTCCAGAAACAGAGGAGGTGAAGGTTTTCTGGGACTCGTGCAGGCTGATCATGTTGTAGAACATAGGCGGCCGAGTGTTGTTGTCCTAGTTGCAAGGAAAGGAAATGAGGTGTTATAACCAGGATTTGGCGAGGGAACTCCGCAAGTTGTAGAAGGTCAAAGTGAATGTCAATCCAGTTGTTGTGGGGGCTCTATGTACCATTCCCAGGTCCCTGAAGAAACATCTCGATGGGAACGGCACGACCGGACTGTGTGTGAAGGTTGAATTGCTACAGAAGGTGGCTCTTGTAGCTTCGTGAAAGCAATTTACTTTATGATCCAAGGATGCATTCTATACTTGCAACATTTTTGTTTGGGACGAAATTGAACGATAGAGTAGTGAATCTGAATGTTGGTTTTTTAATAGCCAGGAAAACCTACATTATCTGATCTGCGCATTAGCTGCCTGTTGCAGTCAGTGCAGCCTTTGTTCGATGTATACTTCACAAGTTATCTGTCTTTGTTTTAAATGTCTTTAACTCACGTTACTTCACAAGTGATCCTTATTTTCCACATTATTGCGGCAGAAAATGTTACTATAGAAGCGGCGCTATGACTTTTGTTCGACGCTAGAAGAAAAATGCCTCTATCCATTGTAACCGCAAGAAAACCTTATTTTGAGTTTGTTGTTTTTTGTTTTGTTTTTCCAATGCAAAAAAAATTCTGATATTTTGTAAGTTTTATTTGGACCAGGAAATTAGATGGGGGAAATTGCTGTTTATCATTTTCGCAGCGAAATGGGGGCTCTCAGTCTCATTCTCAATAGTACTCTTTTAACAGTTCCTTGAAATTTGCGATTGAGCGCAATGTTCTGAAACTGCTGAGCTTATAGCCTCGGCGTTGCTAACTAACTAACACAGCTTAGGAAAATAAAAACAAATACAGAAATAAGAACACCACGCAGACAAGCAGTAGTTTTCTTTTTAATATTTTGTTTTTCGGCATTTTGTTTTATCTTTGGTATTTGTATACATATATATATATATATATTATATATTTTATGTTGCATTTTGTGGTAATGGTGATAATCTTCTGTGTTAATTTGAGGCCCGTAAGATTTGTTGCGGAAGATGGTGTATGAGTTCTGGAATTGAATTATAATATGTAGTTTCATCCGTCAATTTTGTTATGTCTTGATATGTGTGTGTGAGTTCAGCGCTTAGCTTGAGTGCAGTGTGAAGCACAGCTTATTTGAATTATTCTTATTTGTCCCCCCCCCCCCCCGATTATTTCAAACTACCAAAACTGACATTTCTAAGTGGTTAAAAAACTTTCTGCTTTTTTGTCTTCGAATTTTTGTTTCAGAAATGATAATGATTACCTTTGAAATACTTGCTCAAGTTTGAAATTATTTGCAATTTGAAAATGCAAATGACAATCTTCCATTAGTTCAACAAAATATCTCTGAATGATTCCCTGTAAAGTTATCCAGTTTGTTGGCGTCTTATATCAAAAATCCCCATGCACAGAATACGAACAGTCCACAGACGACTTCTACTAAAAAGGTTTTTCCCAGTAGTTTTAGAAATTCAGTGCACCGGCGGCACTTCTCCTGCACGGCTACGAGCTGCGGGCGCGGAACCAGATCTTGCTGGAGGCAGGCCAGCTCGCCCCTGAGCTTGGTCAGGTGACCGTCGATCACGTGATTGGACCTCTTCCTCTGTCGATACTCTTTCTTGGTCTGCGATAGACGCTGCTTTAGCTGTTCCACGCGTTCTTGCAGGTTGCTACTAACTCGCAGCTGTTGATTCGTGAAGGTGGTGTGGGATTGCTGGAGCTCCAAATGGCGGCGTTCTTGGTCCAGCGCCTTCTTTCTTTGTTTGGAGCATTCTCGCATCACCTCCATGTTTTCGGTTCTCAGTTTTTCGATATCGTGATCTGAAACAGAGCATCATTACAAAATAATAAAATTTGTTCACACATTATTTAGTTAATTGCAGTAACGAATACACGATAAGATGATAAAATGTCTCTTAATAAATAAAGCCTGGTTACGAGGCATCATTATTTTAGGTAAAAATGATCAGATTCTATAGACTCAGTTTTAATTAAGTAAAGAAACTCTCGACTTATTGAGTAGGTTCACAGTAATTTTGTTCTGTGGGTTTACAGACGTAACTATATTATGTATACCTGTTGTCCATTCCTCGTGGTGTTTCTTCATCTTCACGACTTGCTCTCTCATGTGGTTCACCTTGTCCATCATCTGACTCCGCTCCTGTCGAGTCCGCTCCGCAATCTCCCACAGAGCAGTCATCTCCTCCTGGTGCCTGAGACGGAAGCGCCTGAGGACGGCAGGCAGATCCTCTGCCTCCCGCCTGCTGCTCAACCGCTGCTCCTCCAGGCCGCGTCGGTGCCTCACCAGTCTGGTCTTGTAGTCCTGGGCTAGGGCCTCTTGCTCCCGGGCCTGCTCCAGTCTCAGCCTTGTCGCCTTTAGCTGGTCTTCCAGGAGGGAAACCCTGCGGGCTTCCTCCAGGGACTCAGTAAGCTTCGGCTCCCTTTGGGTTGTAATGGATCCATGCTCGGTTGGGGCGTTGCCGCCAGTAGGTGCCGAGCAGGGATTTGGGGAGCCGGTAGCTCGCCTTTTGGGATCAAAAGCAACAGAACTTATGTACAATGCTACATCTAAGTTCATACTCATAACTGTAGGTATAAAGGAGGCTAACATTGCTTTGGATGTCAAGAGCTGAAATTATTTGGTCAGCTAAGTTTTGTTCAAAATGGTGAGAATAATGACTTTTGCAAATATTGGAGTAACAAAAATACAAAACCTATAGTATTATAACAGGAAGCTATAGATCTTTGGATACTTGCTTTTTGCAGACGACATGGAAAGCCTGTACCAGTCGAGATTGGTTGAAGTAAGTCTCCATGGGATCCAGGCAAATGAGTGAAGTCATCACGTGGAACATGAGGACCAACGGGTCCGGAATACGAACCCTCGGCATAGTCATCTCAAGAGCAGGATATGATACAAACAGTGCACGATTGGAGTAGCAATGTAGAGAACGAATTGGCTTGACCAAAGCTGTGAAAAGGTCTTTACTTCTCAAGCAAAGCTGTCGATAGATAACTTTATCTCCGAGTATAACGAGTATCACTTCGCAGTACACACACCAAACACAATGAATGGATGTTTTGTTGATGTTTTTATACCATGACGCCCCTCTCTCTAATGCTAAAACGCGCGCGTCCCTGTGGTCGCTATATGACGTCACATGGCTCTGTTCTGTACGTCACACTCGTAGCTTTAGAGAACAAAATAACTTAAACACACAGTACGTAATTGTCTGTAATGTTGTTACAGTTTTATAACTGTAACCAGGGGCCGAATGTCTTACACTGTAAAATCATTTTGTGTAATTGTACAGTTTCTGCTATTTCATTCAGATGTTAATTTGTAAAAATCACAGACCTTTGTTGGTGATTATTTAAAAAAAGATTACAAAAGTTATTACATGTATAGGTTTTCCCGGCGAATTTAAACAAAAATTCAGTCAAGGAGAATGGACGAGGAACTATAGATTCGTGCAAATAATGGACGAGGCGAAGCCATATAGCAATTCACATATTATGGAATAATTTAATATAAAATGGCTAATAATCATCTTCCAAAAATGCAAGGCACCGTTCCGTATACCTTTAAACGATTAACTTTTGGGGACTTCGTAACTTCATCGATGGGATTGAGACTGTGCTTTGTTGAGTTCAAGCCCTTTGAAATCTAAAAATCAGGCATTTCACTTTCTCAAACAGTTATTTCCCCCAAAAGACAAGAGAGCTTTCTACAGTTCTTGAAGATGATGGGAAGCAACATTTGTAGACCGTGCACTAGTAGTTTTATTGACAAATCGGAGTTTTTACTCACCAACCGACGTGATCTGTCGACTCGAATGTACGTTATGCCCCCATCACACCAAACTATAGTTCTCACTACGTTCTTGAAAATGTTGCCGAACGGGCTCAAACCGTGTGCGAAAGGAGTGGACGTAGTAGCAACTGTTTACGGTCTTTTTACGAACTTTATGGACGGGCTCAGACGGAAAGGGTGCTCCAGAACTTTGAGCATACTCACAATTTTCGGGCGGCCATCCCGTTCGGCAATTCTGACAACGTACTTAAAACGAGATGGACGTACTACAAACGGAATTGCCGTACTTCGATCCTACTACTGGACGGGGCTTCGGGATCTTCGGGTAGCAGTACTGGCTGCTTTCACACGGCCCGTCTTCCTGTATCTTCTTCTTCCAAGTTACGCACCAACTTCATATAATTGAAGACTGAGGCACATCATTGGGAGCGCTGCTTGTGGATGGAGTGGATAGCCTACTGATTTAACATTGGAGACCCATTAACTAATAATTGTTTAAACTTTGGAGGGTTGCAAGCCTTGATCGTAGACTCGGGGAGCTTGTTCCATTGAGTTGTCGTGCGAGAAAAAAAAGACATCTGATAATATTCTCTGGAGCAAGATGGGATTTTGTAGGCTTGTGAATTTTCTGTTCAGGTAGGAGCATCTAGATTCTTGGACTCAGTTGACATGTTGACAGCAGCCAAACCACAATTAATTTTGTAAAACATCGTGAGTCTTGCAATTCTTCGCCTATCTTCAAGAGTTTGCCACAGAGATTTTAGCATTGCTCCAACACTTGAAGTGTGATGATGACGATTCAGAACAAATCTTGCTGCCCGCCTTTGCACCATTTCCAGTTGACTACTAAGTTTTTTGTGTGTATGGATCCCAGACTACTGAACTATATTCCATGAGAGGCCTAACAAGAGATTTATAACCTAATTGCTTGATGTGTGAGTTGCGAACTTTGAGGTTACGTCTCAGAAGGTTTAAAGAGGTTGTGGCTTTAGATGCGATATTGTTGATATGCTTGTTCCATTTCAAATCGTGTGTAATGGTGACACCCAGATATTTACAAGATTGCACGCGTTTGATTTCGTGACCGTGAAGAGTGTACTAACTTGTAGATAATGAGTTTTTTCTTGCGCGTGATATAATTACCTCACCCTTTTCTGGATTAAATTCCATTTGCCAAGTCTTCTCCCAGGTAGTTAACCAATTGAGATCAGCCTGAAGAAGATTTGCATCACTTTCCTTCTTTACTGCAAGTGACAGCATCGTGTAGTCAGCAAACAGACGTGTTGTTGAAGTGAGACAACTAGCAATATCATTAATGTAAAAAAAGGTACCCTTGTGGTACCCCAGAAATGACAGGTACAGTTCCAGAGGTGAAACCATCCACAACACTGCCTGTGATCTGTTGTTCAGGAAGCTTGCTATCCAATTATGTGTTGAACCAGTGATGCCATACCAGTTGAGTTTTTCCAAAAGTCTGCGATGCCCGACCTTATCGAACGCCTTGGAGAAGTCAAGAACACACACATCAGTCTACAGGCCTCTCTGCATAATTACTAGTGACGTCATCAACAAACTGAATGAGTTGGGTTTCACATGACCTTTTTGAACGAAATCCGTGCTGGAGTGGGTACAATATATTATGAGTACTGGCGTGTTACATAATGATAATGTTACTGAACAGAACATGTTCCATGAGTTTTGATGCTACACACGTGAGGCTGATGGGACGGTAGTTTGATGGGAGATACTTCTGACCTTTCTTAAAGATGGGAGTAATGTTGGCATGTTTCCAGTCGGTCGGTACTTGCCCCTCTTGAAGTGATTTACGAACTATTTTGCTGAGTGGGTCTGACAATTCCTCAGACAGCTCCTTGAGAATCCGCGGGCTAATGTTGTCTGGGCCTGCAGCTTTACCTGGTTTTAGATTTTTTTTAGCAGCTTTAGAACTTCTGGTTTGTATATCTTGATATCTGGCATGGGGTGTGTGACTGTGTCAGGTGCAGGGAAGGAGAAATCAGTTTCTTGTGTGAAAACTGACTGAAACTGTTTATTTAAGACTTCCGCTTTGAGCTGAGCATCCATGATTAACTTGCCATCCACCTTCAGAGGAGAGACTCCAACGAAATCCGATCTCTGGTGTTTGATATACATGTATGTCCAAAACCTCTTCATACTACAGAAGTTACTGGCGTCTGTCGTTTGTGGGATCATAAGATTCTCTATATAACTCCAGTATGCCTGACGTAGCTCACGCTGAACGTCTGCCTTGAGTTTCCTAAATTTAGTTTCTTGATGAGGTCGACAAAATCTTTTGCTTAATCTATAAGCTTTGTCCCTACGGCGAATTTTCCTTCGAAGTTAGGCCGAGATCCAAGGATGAGAATCTTTGGTTTTGGTAGATCTATGGGGAATGAATAATTGAATTCCTTCATGGATGCCTTGCTTGAAGATGTCCCACAACTGATCAACTGACGAGGTCTGTTCAGCCATGTCAATTTTCTCAGCTATTTGGGAGGCATGATGATGACAACTTTCCCAGTTGGCCTTGCTGTATACAGGGGGACTTTTCGAGGAAGTTGTTTTCTGTGTGCTGGTTTTATGTCTAATTCTGTGTAGACTATGTTATAATCGCTAATACCAGGAATGACTTGTGTCCTGTTGATTTGGTTAGGACGATTTGTGATGATGAGGTCGAAAGTATTTCCAAGACGAGAAGGTTCCTCAACCATCTGAGCCAAGCCGTTGTCGTCTAGTATTTCTCCGAACCTTCTGTGGACCGATGAATGATGAACGTTGTCTTTGAGAGATTTAGTTGACCAATCCCAGCCAGAGAGATTGAAGTCCCCACCGAGGACAATTGTTTTGTTACCATGACCAGATATTTTTCGAAGAGATGAATCTAAGGGAGTCAGGTTGGCGTAGCGGTTCTTTCCTCGCCTTCCACCACTATGACCCGGGTTCGAACCCCGCCTGGGCCAATATGTGGATTGGGTTTTCAGTCCCTGCCTGACTCCGTGGGTTTTCCCCAGGATATTCTTCTGGGGTTTTCCTCCCACCTCTAAAACTGTACCTTCTTCTCATTGTCTTCTCTCTACTGAGGGCCCCAAATGATCAGCTCCTGCTGGATGGGTTACCCTCATTAAAGATGGTTATAAATAAATAAAATAAAATAAAGGCATCCAGTGTAACAGTATCATCAATTTGTGCACGGTATAGCAAGCCCCAATGAACAGCGTCTTACAGCCCTTTATGTTGATTTTCACCCAAACTGTTTCAGAAGATTCACTCTCGAGATCTTCTACTTAAATGAAAACTTAAATGAAATCACTATTGACAGCGATGGCAACTCCTCCACCAACTCCATTTAGCCTGTCACGTCTAAACACATTATAATGGGAGTTGGAGTATTCAGAGCCATGAATACTACTGGTGAACCATGTCTCGGTTGCAATTATGATATCTGGTCGTGTGCTATCGATGACATTAGAAAAAGAGCAGATTTCTTATTCACTAGCGACTGACAGTTAACATTGGTGATACGTATGGGTCTAGGACCAATACAAGACTTCTGTTTGGGCTTGATAGGTGATGACATAAATCTAGGCTCCAAAAGGGAGTGAGGATTGTTATCGTCAAAGCTAGCCACATCGAATTTACTGCCGTGAAGATCAAACAGAACTGAGCTGTAGTTTGGGGAATCACAACAGAGGCAGACCCATGAAACTGAGCTTCTTTCAAGGTTTTCATATGATAAGTCATGGATGTTCTGACAGCCAATATGGAACCATGTTTCACAGTTTTCGCACATAACTCCTTTGTCGTGCCAGGTAACAGGGATCTCACAGGTGCCATAAGGAAACACGCTAGAATTGGGACCAGGATTGACTTCAATGTCACTTGAGGCCATTAGACGCAGTACAGTTATGTACAAGACTGATGAACGATTGTTGTAGTACTGGAGGCGATGAGGCTTTTTGCCATACCAAACTAGGCTAAATGCACTTACAGTACTTGCACCTGTGATCTGCTTGTGTCAGTTGTTTCAGGGCCACAATTGACACAGAAGACGGTAAAAAAGGCTGTGCATGTCGCAGCTTGGAGTTGTATATCTGTGTAGCCATCAGAAGACCAAAGAGTAGGACAGAGAAGCACGACGTCCGAGTCCGAGTTTTAGCCATGGCAAGTATCGGCATATTATCGTTACACGTGAATGTTACTGTTAAATTACACGTGAATGTTAGATTTACATCAAAATAACGACAAAATGACGATAATAAAGTGAAATAACCAACAATCCGATACAAGCAGTTAGAAAGGAAGACGTTAAAAACTTGATAAAAACTGGATGCTTCTAAAAAAGAGTGATTTTTCACGATTAAAAACGACGAGTAAAAACAGTAATAAAAAACACGTCCATCCACGGAGAGCGCCCCCACCCCCTCCGTTTTGGAGGCATGATGCTCGTAATTGTCGATGTCGGAAAACTTCAAAGTGTTGATCTGAAAAGGTTGAAGCGGCAAACGCAAATGAGGACTGGCAACAACGCGCTGGGTATTTATAGCCGTCGGGCCAGGACGCGATTGCAATTACGTTCAGAACGCACTAGGGACGAGATGAGGACGTGGCGAGAACGAGGTGGACTGTCCAGTTGGAACGAAGACTTGTGGTCGAGTTAAGAAATATAGTTAGAATGGGTTAGGACGTACATGTATTAGGAACAAAGTACACGTAGAACAAGTTCAGAACGGGTTTAAACTGACTACGGACGGGCTTGGACTTGGAAACGTTGTCCGCACGAGGTGAACAGGCAATGTTACCCGATCCGAGCTGGATACCAACGGAATGCGGACGGGTTAAAGACGAGATAGACATAATTGAGGACAGTTTCTAAACGAAGTAGCATCGTATTTATGACATTATTTGGCCAAGCACAGCTTAATGGCCTTGTCACACCAGAACATTTTAGGCCAACGCGTGAGTAACGTGTTGTAATTTTGGCAACACGCTGGCAAACGCTGACCAACGCTAGGCCAGCGTTAGCAACACGCTGAGCGCGTTACTCACACGCTGGGACACGCTGTCACACGCTGGCGGCGCGTTCGAGGTTCGTTACTCACGCGTCGAACACGCTAGACGATTGTTATCAACCCGCTACTCACACGCTGGTGTATGCTCGCGTACGTCGGCGACACGCTGGTTATGGCCCTGCCACAACAGAACGTTTTAGGCCAATGCATGAGTAGCGCGTTGAAAATAGTTGATACGCTGGCAATCGCTGAACTTTCACAGAAAAAAGTCAAGTGGAAGCGTGATTTCAGCGTGTCCATACAGGTTGATAACTGGTTCATAGCGTAAGCCAGCGCGTGGGTAGCGTGTGAGGAACGCGCTCAGCGTGTGAGGAACGCATCACTGATTTATAGTAAAAATACGACAGCGGGTCGCCAGCGTGTGAATAGTGGGTTGGTAACGATCGTCTAGCGCGTTCGACGTGTGAGTAACGACCTTCCTGCGCGCCGTATGCAGTCACACGCTGGCAAACGCTGAACATTTTAGGTATGTTGAAAAATGTATTTTTGCCTCAGCGTGTGACAGCGTTTTCCAGCGTGTTGGTAACGCGCTCAGTGTGTTGCGAACGCTGGCCTAGCGTTGGTCAACGTTTACCCGTGTGTTGCCGAAATTCCAACACTTTACGCGTTGGCCTAAAACGTTCTGGTGTGACAGGGCCATTATTGTAGTAGCGCGTCGGCTTTTTATACAACTAATCATGTGGTCGTTGCCGTACGCTGGCGCGCGTTGGACCGCGCTACTCACGCGCTGGGCAGTCGTTCATCAGTCGTCGAGCGCGTTACTAACGCGTTATTTACGCGCTGGCGAACGCTACGAACCCGTAACCAACGCGTTATGGACACGCTGAAATCACGGTTCCACTTGCCTTTTTGTGTGGAAGTTCAGCGTTTGCCAGCGTATAAACTATTTTTAACGCGCTACTCGTGTGACAGGGCCATTAGGACGGGGCAGGACGTTTTGAAAACTAGTTTAGTGTGACGGGAGCATAAAGGTACCAATACCCCCGTCACACCGGACTGGTGTCTTTACTGCGTTCCTAAGGCGACCCAGGACGCGGTAGGGACGCCATGGACGCCATAGGGTCGTGGTGAGAACGCAAAAAAAGCCGTTGGGACCCAAAGGACGCCGAAGGTCGCAGAGCGACGGCGATTACTTCGGTCATGTTCAAAGTAAACGCCGAGGTTTGGCGTCCTGGCTCAGGACGCCGTAGTTATCGCCCTGGGGTCGCCATGTTCGCCGTAGCAACGCGGTAGGAACTCGACGGACGCCCTAGGGACGCAGTACAGACGTGCTAGTCGCCGCGGTGGAAACGCGGAGAAATGGATCTGGGACTTGCACGGCGACCTTACTGCGTCCATACCACGTCCACCACGACCCCACTACGTCTATGGCGTCCTTTCTGCGATGTCAGGGCGGAGTCCAGCTCTCTTAATTGTCCGCGAACTAACGACGTTCTCAAGGCGTCCTTACGTCGTTCAGGGCATTTCTACGGGGTTCCCAGTACGACCATGGCATTTCTACTAAGTTTGCACTGCGTTCCTAGCGCGTTTCTAGCGCGACCATGGTTTTCGTGGACGATCATCTATGAAAGCCGATGTTTTAGCTTATTATCATCATCTCTCAACGTCAAGACTGCCTGTTGTACTCATCATCATCATGGCACTGAGTATAAAGGTCGTGGTAGAAACGCCCAAAACGCCGTGGGGTCGCCATGCGGTTGCCGTGCAGTTGCCGTGCGAGCGCCATGGACGCGGTAAAATCATGGTAGAAACGCCAATAACGCAGTGGGGTCACCGGTGATCGCCGTGCGGACGCCGTCGGACGCCATGCAAACTCAATAGAAACGCCAAGGACGCGGCAAGATCGTGTTGAGGACGGGCAATGTCGTGTTGAGGACGCCGTGTAAACGCACAGATCGCGGAGCACAGGACCCCGGTGTGACCCCGTGTTTTTTTTATTTAATGGGGTTCTCACGGCGACCATCGGCGTCCTCTATTTCAGGACGCAGTATAGGGACGCCATTGCGGTATGACAGGGGTATAAAATATACACCATTTGCAGATATGGACAATTTTTTTATTAAGAAATATCTTACTTTAAAAAAAAAAGTAAATAATGATTCTAGGCATCCAGCAAAACGATTGCGCTAGATATCTTGTAATTCTTCCGGACAATCAAATAATTTTATTAAAAATAAATACGATCGCCGGACGGTGACAATTTGATCGCCGCGAACTAAAACCAAGAAAACAACTGCCTGACGCCGTTTGAAAACTAACGCCTCTTTTCCCTTTTGTTCTTGGCATACATATGATTGTAAAACTTATGACAGGTCAGTTAAACGATATTTACTAGTATAAAATACAACTCGGAAATCCACCAATTCCTGATAGTTCAAGCACTGGTTATACCCCCGTCACACCGGACTGGCGTCCTTACTGCGTCCTAAAATGGAGGACGTCGATGGTCGCCGTGAGAACCCCAATCCTTTTTCTTTAAAATATCAAGATTTCGGTCACCCGTCACACCGGGGTCCTGTGCTCCGCGATCTGTACGTCTACTCGGCGTCCCCACGGCGTTCTCACCACGACCTTACCGCGTCCTTGGCGTTTCTATTGAGTTTGCACGGCGTCCCCACGGCGATCATCGGCGACCTCACGGCGTTTTTGGCGTTTCTACCACGACCTTATACCGCGTCCTTGGCGTTTCTATTGAGTTTGCACGGCGTCCCAACGGCGACTCCACGGCGCAGTAAGGACGCCATAGACGTGGTGGGGTCGTGGTAAGAACCCCATAGACGTGGTAAGGACGCAGTAAGGTCGCCGCGGGGTCCACGATCCATTTATTCGCGTCTCCACGGCGACCCTACCACGTCCATACTGCGTCCCTAGGGCGTGCTTCGAGTTCCTACTGCGTTGCTACGGCGACCATGGCGACCCCAGGGCGATCCCACCGCGTCCTGAGCCAGGACGCCAAACCTCGGCGTTTACTTTGAACATGTCCGAAGTAAACGCCGTCGCTCTGCGACCTTCGGCGTCCTTGGGGTCCCCACGGCGTCCTTCTGCGTTCTCACCACGACCCCGCGGCGTCCATGGCGTCCCTACCGCGTCCTGGGTCGCCGTAGGAACGCAGTAAGGACGCCAGTCCGGTGTGACGGGGGTATCACCAATGGTGTGTACGCCGAGTCTGAGAGGTCATCTGTATTGGCTCGACAATTTTTGGAAGGGGGAATTGGTTTCTTTTCACCGCGCACAACGATGATGATGTGTGGTTGTAGATTGCGCACGCTGAACAGAAAACTTTCCCACCTTCCAAAAATTGGTCGAGCATACAGTACAGAAAGAAACATATTGACCAATTTTGGGAAGGGGGAATTTATATCTTTTTACCGCGCGCAACCCGGACGCGTAATTTTTTTCCTAGGAGGTTTAGGGGTAATTATCATAAATGGGCGTATCTACACCACACTGAGTGGAAGACACTTCATGACTTAGGTTCTCAGATCCTTACTTTCCCTTAAATTAAACTCACTCCAACAACAAACTTGGAGACCAAAAATAGTCAATGAAAAAAAGGCAGAGAGCGAATTCGAACCCCAGTCGAACGATCTATAACCTAACCCATTATCCATAAGCAACCATGAGAGAGGTCGACAGAAGCCGTTTTTCAAAGTGCTTTAATGTACCTCGGGGATAATGTGTAACTAGTTGAATGAGCAATAACAATGTATTAGAGTCTTTGTTAAAACTACTGAATAATCATGACGCGAGCGGTCTAGTGCCGCCCATTTATGATAATTACCCCTAACCCTCCTATAGGAAAACAAATTACGCAACCCGGACCCATGGTGCAACCACATTATGGTCATCACCGTTGCGCGCGATAAAAAACCCCACAATTCCCCTTTCCAAAATGGTCGAGCTTATACAGACGACTTGACCTCTCACCGAACAAAATTTGATCGTCACGAACGAGTCGCCGCCATATCACGTTGGTTGTTTATAACCTCAGATTAAAAAAAAACCGCCAGGAGTGCCATGGTCCACAAATATTGCCTCCATCGTTTTTAAGAAAAATAAAGGTATCATGGCTTTTTGGGGAGATTAAGTAATTAAGAAAGTAGAATTCCTGATTTAAAAGAAATGTCAACAAAGCAATAGTCCCAATCACATTGAGTTAATCGTTGTAAGGTACACATAATTGGCGAATACTAGTTGTCCACCCGAGGGATTCTAATCAAAATATAGGACAACTTGTTATGTCATGTCAGCGCTTCAAGAAATATGGGGATTTCCCCCTGGGTTTTCTGTAATCCCACAAGAATACGGATTAATTACATTCGTGTCAAACAGTTCAAAACATTTCTATCCAAATGGCATTTCCGTAATTGTAACCTTATTAAAACAAAAATCGTTCGCGCCAGTGTCCGATGTGCGCGCGCACACTCGTGGTAATACTTTGTGAAACCAAATAAAATGTAACACTGGGGTGAACTTCGTGGTGTCGGTGACGATTTGATAATAAAGTCAGAACCCTTGAGTCAATTTTGGCCTTATTTTGGAAGTATAACACACAGCTTAATCAACAGGGGTGGTAGTGGTTGATATAGATCAATCGCGGGGGAGTAGTCGCCGCTTTGTTCAAGACGGCGATACTTTAGTTTTAGCCAAATTGTAGACCCCTTTCAAGTTTTAGCAGGTTTCGAGTGGTAAATAAAGGTATGAAGCACCATTGGTAATTGCTTGAATTTAATATCATGAATGGGTGGATTTGGGGGTTTGTATTTTGTAGGCCTGTCCGAAGTTTTACAATCATGCATACCAGGCCCGTACGCAGGATTTTTTATGGGGGTGCGAATTTGTACTGATGGGACCAAAATCGGAACCAAAGATTTTCGTGTGCCAGTACCGTTATTTCTACATCAAAATACCATTATTTACCCCGGAAAGTGTGGACCTTAGTAGGTAATTTGGGGGGCAAATTTGTACTGATGGGACCAAAAATTAGACCAAAATTGTTCGTGTGCCAGTACAGTTATTTCTACATCAAAATACCATTATTTACCCCGGAAAATGTGGACCTTTTGGTAATTTAGGGTGGTGCGTATACGCACCCGTCGCACCCCCCCCCCCTCCCTGCGTACGGGCCTGCATACGGCATACACGGCATTGACCTTTTTTCTCACGCGGACGCAGGTTGAGCCTTTATATTGTGGATTTGCAATGACGTAGACGTGCATATAAGTACGTACGTAGTCCCGGTTTGATATAAAACGCGGCGGCGTCCGGAAATTGGGTACAGAAAGCTCAAGTGTTCCCTAACGTGGCGCACTTGAATAAATCTCGGAAAATTCCAAGTTAACATTTTAAGAAAGGTTGATAAATTCTTATAAACCATTACATGCCCAGAAGTTTATCAGAATTGTTTTATTTTATTTAAATTTTTGGAGGCATTTTACTATAATTAGGGTTCACTGTCGGAAAATGACACCGAAATATATTTCTCTTCAAACTTTGTAACGTGTACGGTGTAGATAAACTCAATAAAAAAACTGACAAAATGCGCGCGCTACAGGCAAAAAAATAAAAGTGCACCAAGTTAGTGGGGCCGCGACACGTTATAGGGTACATCTTATGGAAATGCACGCCACTAGCCTACCTGTATATATATACAATGAAAACAAAAATAAAACAGGAATGTGGTCAGCTCTCGCCCGCTAGCTGCATCAATAAGCCACTTCGACATTCCAACTGCGCATGTGCACAACAAGATTCAACAATTTTTCCCTGCAGACAAACACGGCAGACAAATGCACACAAGGCTATGGGGGACGTGGTAACCGAATCCGCATTTTGTGCATTTTCTTGTGAAATCGAAAAGACGATGGGAACTTTGTTCGAACAAAAGTTTGGCCACACAAAACACCTGAAAACACCAAAACGTAAAAAAAAAAATGTTACTTAATAACTTTAGAACACGACGATCTCCTTAAATTCGCTGGTACCCCGCTATGCTTTTGCAAGCAAAAGCTGAAATGTTTATCTCAAAAAAAAAATCGTAAAATCTCCATGTGCACACGCGCAGCGGGAATGTCGAACTGGCTTATTCTTTTCATGGCAAAATTTTGAGTTGGAATCACAAAACTTAATTATTATCACCGATACTAATTAGGTACGGTGTATTATGTACATCATCGATCGATCGTACTCGGCTTGTAGTATAGTAGAGAGTCGCTAGATGATCTTTGGTATACATCGAATACTGGTAGTCGATACTGCTGGGCGCGCTAGCGGGTAAGAAATTGGACAATGTGATCTGTCTGGAATATCGCCCAATTTCCAGCTTTTTTCCCTACCGTACCTGATCCCTGTTCAATCCCAGCCCAATATAAGTAAGACATATTGGGAATTACTGGTAGGAGTTTTGTTCTTATTATGTCTTCACAACCACCGCAACGGCCTAGGCGAAATGCGTCTCCAAGAGCAGGACCTCAGCCGATGCGAGCAACATTACCAGTCACACTCCAAGTCAGACAGAGCAGTCCCACACGGTCTAGCAACGGCCGACGCTCAAGTCCGGCATTGGCGTCATCACCCACACAGCCATGGACTAGTAGTACAGGAGAAAACCACCATAAAGTCAAACATAGACGGTCGCCTGATCACAGAGCTTCACCGGAAAGAAGTCCAAGCTCACCAGGTTTCAGGGGTGAGGATAACCCCACAAATCATGGCTCAATTACCTCTGTATTGTGAGCCAAACGACGGCCATCTTGAATTTAGCCGGAATGTCCGGTAGACATTTGGTTGCCAAGGACATTTATAAGGTTACAAAAACTTGTTTTCACTTGATAATCATTTCATGTGGTACTAACCTTGTAAATGTTTCAAAACTTGTGGATTCTGTATCTTCCAGTTTCTAACTGCCATCTGGAGAATCGTATGTACTGGACCCATGTGGCGGTATATCGCCACGCTTCGATGGATTTCCAACACTTTGTATTATCCGAAAAAAATGCTATGTCCTTTGCAACGAAAAAATCTCGCCAATTTACTCTTTAGTATTTTTACTTTTGCTCTTTTACACCAAAAGCCGCAAAAATAGCACCTTCCGTTCCCAAGAAATCTGATGAAAAAAGGTGGAAATAGGATAAGTAAACAATCCAAAACATAAAATGTTCAGGGATTTTAGTGCAATGCCCCTTTAAATCCAGTGCACTTAATGCATGCGCATAATGTATGCTCGATAAGTGATGTTGGTGGCTCGTGGCATGCTACTGTACATGTATGCATGCTTGATGCTGTCATGACTTGACCCTACCCCTGCCAGACCCAGCACAGTGCATCTGTGGTGACTGCTTGACCTTGCTGCACTCTGCACACAAGTCAATGTGACAAAGTATGCATTCTGATGCGTCTGGCAGGGTTTCTAGCCCAAAAAACCTGGAGGATTAGGGTTAATTAAGGTACATTTGTAGGATACACCATTTGCAGGTATTGAAAATTTTTACTACCGAATTATTAAGAAATGTACATATTTGAAAGTAAATAACCTAACCCTAACCACCCTGAGTCCATCAAAATCCATTTCCTGTTTTGGAGGATTTTAGCGGATTCAGGATACCTCCATATTGAACAAACTGGAGGAGTGTGATGGATTGAGGATTTTAAGCCTAGCGTTACTGCAGGAGTTTGATGGATTCAGAATTCAGAAATTTGGTGTATCCTCTACCGGTACCTTTAAAGGGCATTGGGTGTTCTCCAAGTTCAGAAATTCGCTATTATAAGAATGTATTATTATTATTATTATTAAGCTAACCAGAATTCATCAAAATATAACAAATGCATTATGCATGTAATCTTGCATGCTAGGCGAGTATTTTTTTTTCTGGCGAGATTAAAAGACAGTTACTTTTGTAGATGCTGGAAGATACGGAATCCCCAAGTTTTTGAACAATAACAAGGTCATTACTACATGAAATGATTATCAAGTGAAAACAAAAGCCTTAAAAACAGCGTTTTTTGTTCCCTTCGTAATGTCCTTGGCAACCAAATGTTTTCTGGACCTTCCGGCTAATTTAAGATGGCCGACGTGTGGCTCACAATACGGAAACTTGTGCATGTAGCAAGGCAGGATTATGAACAATTTAAGTTATTGCAATTCCTTCAAATGTTACATTATCTGAAAGTGCTCGGAAAGAAAGGGAAAACTGAGGGGTCAATGACCTCAATATGGTAACAAGAAGGTAAGTTATTGATTTTTTTAGTGACCATGTTTTTTGGCCGTTTGTCCGAAATAGGCCCACAAGTTCTGACCTAATACACACGACAATAAGTAGTTACATGTACTGGTACGTGATTCGGTACTTGTGGTGCGACTGATAAAAGACGGGGTTTGCTCACCCTGGTGAGACAAGATGTTGCTCTGCCCTTGGGATGAATTTCACAAAATATATCCAGACATAATTCATACAGTACACTTGTTATAAACTGTATTGACACAATTAATATATTTATAATTAACTGGACAGTTAAACAGGGAGCCTTATTAGTCCTAGAGGACCGGTCGTGGAGGATTGACCAGACACTCGGTGCCATTGTCCCCTCATCTCCCGGAGCCCGGAGGTTAGCGGACCTGTAAAAATACCAGTGGGACCTGGGCTCGTGCCCTTAAACTGCAAGGGAAACGACAGGGTGCTGTGTGTCTGGGGGATCCTCCATAGCCCGCATCTCATGGGATTCTCCTGGAAAACTGCCAAGAATCAGTCTGATGAAAAAAACCTTGTGGTGCTGCATCTCTACCCATGTTGTGTGACATTTATGTTGAATATTTGTATTGCTGGCTGGGTTGTAGTTACGCTAGCTCGCGCCGGCCGGCTACCGCCGGCATTCAACATCACCGGCCGGCACTCGGGGTAAAAATAAAGCTTGCCGGCCGGCACAAATTCTGCTGAATTACAACGCGATCTTGTATTTGTTGCCGCACCGCATCACAATTTTGTACGTGTCCATTTGTATGCTGCATGCCGCAATCGCTAATGCACTGGCCGCATGCATGCACCACCAAACGCGGGGGCGTAAAACTAGACGTGTAAGAGCGCTCGCAGGTTTTTCGGTTCTCAGACCAAAATATTCTGACTAATTCCTGGTTCATTACATGTAGGTCAGGGTGCCAGACTATCTGATGTTGCGACATCACGTTTTGTTTTATTCAATCATAGAGGGCGTGCTATCATCCAACTGGCCAGCTGGCGGTACAGTACCGGTACGTGGCTAGGCTATACATACGTACATTGTACAAGCACTGATGCACGTACATACGTATGTACATTAATTAGTTGGCCCGCGAGCGCAAGCTCCTCGTTATTGAAGCTAAATGAGCTGATACTACCGCGCGGCTCCGAGCCCGAAAACAGCCGGCACTGAAAAAATTCTAGCTACAAAGTACAAGTACAACCCTAATTGCTGGCTGGTCGCACAGTGAATGAATGTATGAAAAGGCAGGTAGATTTACCAGTTGGGAAGTACAGTTTTGGCAGTCGTAACCAAAAGAAGAAACACAAACTATTATAAATCAAGAACAAGAATTGGGTCGGGATTTGAATACTACATCATCACGCGTAATCCTTGCCAAATTAAACTTGCACACGAAAATTTGTGAGAAAGAAACACTAAACAGGAATTGACCTGACAAAATTACGAGCCATTTCAATATGCCAGGCTCCGACCATAATTGATCCATGTCGGGCAGGCCTACGGGGCATATTTTGTACAATGTCAATCTGAGGCCGTTTCATACCACACGCAAATTGTGTGACGTTTAGGGCAAGTTTTTGCCCTGCGAATTCTCAAAAGTTGAACATGTTTCTGAGTTCATTTTGCAACTTACGCCGCAAAACTGATTCGGAGACCGACATAATGACTCATGGGCAAAATTTAGTAACGATCAACTGTATAATGAATACAGGGTACAGCGTTGAAGAGTTTATGATTTTACTAAATGAGCCATTAAGTTTTCAGACTATATTTTCTTTTTAAAAACCTTCAAACCACAAATTAGGAGCATTTGTGGCCGCCGGGGCGCCGTTGTGACCGTCGGGGCGCCATTGTGGCTGTCGGTGCGCCGTTGTGGCCGTTGGGGCGCCGTTGTGGCCGTCGGGGCCGTCGGGGCGCCGTTGTGACTGTCGGGGTGCCGTTGTGGCTGTTGGGGTGCCGTTGTGGCTGTTGGGGTGCCGTTGTGGCCGGCGGTGCGCCGTTGTGGCTGTCGGGGCGCCGTTGCGGCCTTCGGGGGGCCCGTTGTGGCCGTCCCTGCGCGGTTGTGGCTGTCCCGGGGCTGTTGTGGCCGTCTCGGGGCTGTTGTGGTCGTCCCGGGGCTGTTGTGGTCGTCCCAGCGCTGTTGTGGTCGTCCCAGCGCTGTTGTGGTCGTCCCAGCGCTGTTGTGGTCGTCCCAGGGCTGTTGTGCGCCATTAAGTTTTCAGACTATATTTTCTTTTTAAAAACCTTCAAACCACAAATTAGGAGCATTTGTGGCCGTCGGGGCGCCGTTGTGACCGTCGGAGTGTTGTTGTGACCGTCGGAGCGCCGTTGTGACCGTCGGGGCGCCGTTGTGACCGTCGGGGCGCCGTTGTGGCTGTCGGGGCGTCGTTGTGGCCGTTGGGGCGCCGTTGTGGCCGTCGGGGGGTCGTTGTAGCTGTCGGGGCGCTGTTGTGGCCGTCAGGGCGCCGTTGTGGCCGTCGGGGCGCTGTTGTGGCCGTCGGGGCGCCGTTGTGGCCGTCGGGGCGCTGTTGTGGCCGTCGGGGCGCCGTTGTGGCCGTCTCGGGGCTGTTGTGGTCGTCCCGGGGCTGTTGTGGCCGTCCCAGCGCTGTTGTGGCCGTCCCGGCGCCGTTTTGGCCGTCCCGGCGCTGTTGTGGCCGTCCCGGCGCTGTTGTGGCCGTCCCGGCGCTGTTGTGGCCGTCCCGGCGCTGTTGTGGCCGCCCCGGCGCTGTTGTGGCCGTCCCGGCGCTGTTGTGGCCGTCCCGGCGCTGTTGTGGCCGTGTGCTAAAATGTTTACCACTCTGCTAAACTTTTCAATATCCTAGGATTTTTCCCATTGTGCACTTCACACTTCAACTGAGTTCAAAGACATTTACTGGACTCTATAGACTCCCAATCGTCTAAAAAACGGTAAAAGGTAAAGATATCCCCTGCACTAAACTAAACTGAACTGAACTCAGCACAAATGCAACATAAGCAATTACATCACGGAGAGTCGCGCAGAACAGCCACGGTGGCACAAAAGTTAACCCTAACCCCCTAGGCTCTCGCATTAGAAAGCATGCCAAACCTAACAAACTTCAACAGCTAACACAGGTTCAGTAATTATTGGTACACTGTACTGAAACCTAACAGTACTAAACCTGCCAAACTCCAACAGTTGAAGTTTGATTGACAGACGGGTCAATGCATTGTTCAGTATCAGTGCAGTGATGACTGGCCAGTAGTGCTTGAGTAGGGACACATGTACAGGTACACTTACAGTTGACCAGGAACTGTGCCATGACCAGTCATGGGTCACCCACGAATAATTGCCTGTCCCACCCCTAAACATTTTTACAAGTCTCGTGCCTTTCTGCCCAGAACCTCAAAGAATTTTACAGGGTCTCCCTAGGCCTTTGGTACTGAGTCAAACAAAATCCAACAAGAAGTTGCTATGGTTTGGTACTAAACCTGCCAAAACCTAGACAAACCTGCAGTTGGAGTTGGATGGGCTTAGTTAGGGTTGAGGCAAACATGGAATTTGTATTGCGTCCAATACGAGCAGTAAGATCTCGAAATAAATGCATGTAAACAGAAAATACACAGAGAAGAGAGTTAGTCTCTCCAACATGTACATGTACATCGCTGGGACTGTGACACATGAGGAGAGTGACTCGTACAATTACTTACGAGGTTTGAAAAGTGCTGAACTGTATATTTCTAAATGGTTTGTCTCTTTTTGTAGTTTTATGTAGCCCACCAGAAATATTTGCATTCATAAGTTGTTGGTAAAATTGACCGGCACAGACCAAACCTAGGGGGATGCTGTGTAATCAAAATAGATTTGGTGCATGAACTCTTGAACCAATTAAATGCTGGGCGAGTAAATGGGTATGGTCGGATCGATCGGATGTTTGAGAATTCCTTATAATAGAGTACAATGGAGCCTTGTGTGTTGGTACGTATGTACTTGAAGTTTAGAAACCCAGGGGAAGCTAAGCACAAGGATTATTATAACATTTAGTTAAGATAAGCTGAATTAACTTGCAGAAATCTGCATTCTTTTTTTGGATTGGAAATCGTTGGAACGCCAAATGTTGTAATTTCACAGGATGCTTGAGGCTTGCAGCCAAGTACATACACATGTACATGTGCTATATGTACACAACCTTTAAATTCAGATATTAAGAGCTGGGAGATTATAGAATTCATCTACAGGGTAGGAATCAAAGATATGCGTGATACCGGTATGTGACATTTTAACCAGTTTGCGCCGGGATTATTTTAACATCACCGAGCCGTGACGCAGGATTATTTTTAACGAAACTCGATGTGAGGTGTGTGCAGGTCGATGGTCCCGGGAAGCATACCCGCACATTTCTGGTCTTGCTCGCTGCTGACAGTCATTTTCGGCCTTGCTCATGACGTGTTTAGGCGTCGTCCATTTTGAATTTTGTGAAAACTTTCAAAAATACGTCCTCCGGTGCAAACTGGTTAAAGGTAAATGTGTACTGTAATCAACTTACTGGGTTAGTTGACGTTGTGTGGCAAACCGAGGCCATATAAAATTCCACTTTTCCTGAAAACCACAGCACACCAGGTGTCTGGATTTCGCAGGATGCTTGAAACTGTTATTCACCTAAGCCCCCAGTTCCACAAGGACCTGCGATTTCCTGCGACCAGTTCAGTTGTGCTACATGTACCGGTACTAGGGCCGGTCGTGGATACCGGTACTGGGGGGTAGTCGTGGATATTTTCTGCGATTTTAGCCTAACAGTCGCATTGTAAGACCAGTCATGCGACCTGTGGAAGACATGTTGCCGACTGATAGCACCACTAATTGCACGACTGTTGCATGACTACCCCAGACAATGTACAAGTGGTAAGGTCCTGACGCACGACTGGCATCAACCAGTCGCGCGTTACAGGTGCCGACTGGCTGTGATTGATCGTGCGACTGGTCGTGATCACTAGCTGCGACCGGTCTTGACCAGTCGTGCAACTGGTGATAGAGCTGGAGCGGAGCTGAAGCCGAGGTAGATGCTGAGATGTCAGCAGAGCGAGCCCCCTGTACGTAAATGGGGAGTCAGGTTGGCGTAGCGGTTCTTTCCACTATGACCCGGGTTCAAATCCGGCCTGGGCCAATATGTGGATTGGATTTTCAGTCTCTGCCTGACTCCGTGGGTTTCCACAGAATATTCTTCTGGGGTTTTCCTCCCACCTCTAAAACTGTACCTTCTCATTTTCTTCTCTCTACAGGTTTCTTCATGCTTACGAGCTACAGTGCCTTGGGCACTTTTGAGGGAACCTTGGTTTCATTACCAGAAATATATAATAGTAATAATAATAATAATATACCCCCGCTGACTGGCCTTGGGCAGTGGCACGACCGGCGCAGGACAACTCACGACTTCGTACAACTCACGACTTCGTACAACTCACGACTTCGTACAACTCACGACTTCCTACAACTCACGACTTCGTACAACTCACGACTTCGTACAACTCACGACTTCGTACAACTCACGACTTCGTACAACTCACGACTTCGTACAACTCACGACTTCGTACAACTCACGACTTCGTACAACTCACGACTTCGTACAACTCACTACTTCGTACAACTCACGACTTCGTACAACTCACGACTTCGTACAATTCACGACTCTGTACAACTCACGACTCTGTACAACTCACGACTCTGTACAACTCACGACTCTGTACAACTCACGACTCCGTACAACTCACGACTCCGTACACCTCACGACTTCGTACACCTCACGACTTCGTACACCTCACGACTTCGTACACCTCACGACTTCGTACAACTTTGCCGTTAAGTCGCACGACTAGTCTTGCTTAGTCGTACATGTACATTGAGTCGTGCAATCAGGTCTACTTACATGACAAGTCGGGCCAGTAGTCGTGGAAGGTCGTGTGACTGTCCTACGACCATTGCATGACAAATGAAGACTGCTGCGACAAGATGCGACAAGATGCGACTACTCCAGTTGCAGCCATGTATTGAAAAAGATAAAAAACCTCTCTGCGACTGATTTCCTAATTTATATAATGACTTGTATGCATACATTTTTCCTGACAAAAATATCTTTAAAAAATCGTACACAATTTAAGAGCGACCATCACCAAAAATATTCCAAGATTGTTGCTGACATCATAAACTAATTTTTGAGAATTGTTTTAAACATTTAAAGCCAAAGCATTTATAAAATGTAAGGTCAAATGTCATTTGTGACATTTTTTTCTCTGCTTCACACTACAATTTTGATTTGATTTTATGAAATGGGGACCATTCAAAAAGCTTCAAAGTGATGTACAACTTGGCCTTCTCGGTGCTATACTGTCCAAAACTATACCCCAGTTTGGAAGTCACACTTATTAGTCCAAAACTAACGATCCAAATTACAAACAAATTACAATCATAACAATCATAACACTGAAATTAATTTCAATCTGTGTGGGTCGGGTACAAAATCATGTTCAATTGCATGGAGGGACCCTATAAGATAACATGTACAAGTACAGGGTACGTTTGTATACTGTACCCCCAAATAAATGCCTATAGTACAGTACGGTATATGATGTTAGGGTTAATGCCAATGTGCATCATTTTACATGGGCAATTCCATTATTACAATGCAAGCCCAACCATGTGATGATGTACATGTTGTACAAGGTCATTAAGGTGGTGGTGTAGCTGGTATACATGTACACATATGTAGTTAGGCCTGTACATGTACTGGTACAATGTGTACACGTACTGGTTTGAGTTTTCTACTCATTTGACATCACATACTGTATTAGTATGTACGTGCAACACATTTTTTCAAGAGCAGTTCATTAAAATAATAACCATAACAATAATGTGGTAAAGTGTACAACGTTTGCGAACATCAAAAAACAAAATGACCAAATTATCACAAAATACTTTACTTGACTTTTGGGAAATTGTTGGGACAGTTTAAAGTACCTGTAAAATCATGGCTTCTGTTGTGCTAGCATTGTTTTTTAAGTGGTATTTTTGAATCGATTTCTTATGCTGATCTGCCGACCAGCGTTGGAAAACAATTTTTTTTTTTTTTTCCAAATAGTACTGCTCCTAATTCCACATTTTATTTGCAATTGATTACACACCTGTGAGTGAAGGGCTCAGGCCAGCTACCAGTAGACTGATTGTCTGACCTTACTACATGATGTCAAAATCGGATTCCTCCAGCAGTGTTGTAGTCGAGACCCTTATGTCCGAGACCAAGACTGATAAGACCAAGGCTTTCAAGACCGAGACCAAGGCTTTCAAGACCGAGAACGAGACCACAACTTCCAAAACCGAGACCAGAAATGAATGAAAATGTATGTGTTTAAGTCATTACCAAATACTTGAACCAGTCTTATGTCCGAGACCGAGACCAAGACCGAGACCAAGGCTTTCAAGACCGAGACCCGAGACCAAGGCTTCCGAGACCAAAACTTTTGCAGTTTGAGACCGAGATCACAACTTCCGAGACCGAGACCAAAAATGAATAGTGTTTAAGTCATTACCAAATACCGGAACCAGTCTATGGTCGACATATGTAGTGTAACAAGTCAACTTCATAAAAACAAACACCGATGGAGATAAAACAGTTTTAAGTTAATTCACAAAACATTACCTCTCTTTCTCTCTACTTAGTGTCGAACAGCATCGTTTAATGTATGTTCGGAATGAGACTACATTTTTGTGGTTCAACGTAATTTATGTGGGGCAACGTATTTTGCTGTGGTCACGACGGGTCTTAAGGGTAAAACCTGAGACTGTGGCATCCGAGACTGAGACCCGCACATCGAGACATGAGGCTTTGCTTGGACAAGACCGAAACCGAGACCTAACAAAAAAAGTCTTAAGACATTCTCGAGACCGAGACCGAGACCAGGCCTCGAGACCTCCATTATTGTCCTCCAGCAGTGCTTCGTCAGCCCTCCAGGCCCAAGTCTTTCACAATCCAGCAACACCTCGGGTCTGAAAGACCAAGTTCCCAAAATGGATTTTGCTGGGTTTGGGAAGGTTAGGGTTAGTGTCTGACATCTAATAATAATAGGCTGTCTATCGCTAAGCGATAACGACTATGTAGAGCAAACAAGATAAAACAACAACTGATGCAGGCACAACTCGGTGGGTCAAAAAAGGTAAATATATAGCTCATTAAACAGAGTGAGTTCTGGCACAGGCTCGCTCATGAGAGATGAGACCAATTCTGGCAGTGATTTTTGTTAGATGTCTGACATCTAACACATAATATAAAGGGTCAAACCTCTATCTCTGTATGTACACTATGTATATTCCTTGTACACTGGAGGCCTGGCAGCCTTCATATTTGGTACAGGTACCGGCAGGTATCCCAAGCACAGTGACTGGGTCGCATTTTTTTATTACATAATTATGGGCGATTAAATGTAAAAATATGAACGACGACATATAGTAGTATTTAACTTGCACAAGTCCTTTGATCAATGTAATCTGCTCGATCCCGACCGCCACATTTTGAACGAAGCCAGATTTTGTTATTACATAATTAGGGGCGATTAAATAATGATTGAGGGTGTTGTTCTTTTCATGCGTAGTGTTAAACTTGCAAAAGTGCTTTGATCGCTGTAATCTGGCTGTAATTTTGACCGGGCACTGCACTATAATTCACATTAAAAATGTGTATACATGTACCGTGTATGACAATCGACGGGCGTCAACAAGCTTGCAATAATAGGGGACAGATTCTCATTGTAATCAATCACTACATGTACGGTACGTGTACATCCGATAACTATCCGAACTGCTAAAGACAGGTAATCATCCAGTGTACAGTACATGTACAGTATACAAATGTACAAATTTACAGAATTGTCCATGTCTAAACAACATGACCAGGGGCCAATTTCATAGAGCTGCTAAGCACAAAAATATGCTTAGCATGAAAATTTGTCCTTGGCAAAAACAAAGTTACACACCAAATTTTCCTGTGATCTTTATTGTTTTTGATTCATAATCAGCTGGTTTTTTGCTTAGCATGAGAAACACGTAAAATTTTGGCTGGTAACCTGTTTTTATTGAGCAAGACTTTTTTGTGCTAAGCAAATGTTTGTGCTTAGCAGCTCTATGAAATTGGCCCCTGGCTGCTGGTAAAGTCTGCAAGACAGCCATGTGTTATCTGCAAAATGTAATATTTTCCGTACCTAAAAGTATCAGTTTACAATAGAATTTTCATTCTGTTCATGTTTAGGTCTGTTCATTTTTGGAAGAAATAAGTATTCACTTTTTTTTTAAATGCACTTTTGTTTAAAAATGCACTTGACTGAATATTGGAATACCGGTATTTGAAACTCACTGATCAAGTATTACACACACTACCGTAGCTGCGATTGGTTTCCTTACTGGTCAAAGGTTACATGTACATACAAAGCGCCGGTGAAAAAAGTGCACGTTCCGATGGCTATTGTGGCATTCTGAAGTGTTTTGCAGTAAGACTAAGTACTGTACTACTGCATAACTGTCAAGGGACTTTACCCCGCTAAAATAATGGGACCAATAAATAGGTGTTACAAAATGTTACTGTCGACAATAACAAAATACAACTTTACGATTGAAATGACAACACAGTCGTGCGAACACATTCATACATGTATTATTTCCTTTTGAATATTCAATTCGGTTGATGATTGAATATTCGTATATAATTCTGTTTATACAACACCTGAATAAATCGCCGTCATCTGATTGGTAGATCATTGATCACATCTGTTAAAATAAAATTATTCTTACCATTGCACTTACCAACATTCATTTTGGATCCAGGTATCCGAATGCCGCATCCGTGCGGTTCTCGGGTACACGAAAGTGGAACGTTCAGAAAAAAGCTTGACCTTTATAGGAAAAAGTTAATTGCATGGTGTGGCCGCTAAAAACTAAACATTTAATTTTAACATGGAGCTCTGCGATTAAACCGTTGCCATGTAAAGAACTTCCGAGAAAATTGAAATTAAATGCAGTATAAAAGTTACCGTCGTGAAGAAAATATCTGAAAATTAACATGTTTTCAATCTGCGGAGGATGAATCCTGCTGTGATTAAACAAACGACTTACTGGTTACGGATGTCTAAACAACATTGGTATTTCGAGGGAGCCCAGAAAGAGCTGCGCGATAATAAAGTGCAACTGCCCACGAAGCTATAAGTTTACAATTTCAATTAATTTGAGGACACTCTAGGGTCTTTGATGTCGAACATAAAGGTGCGAAATACGGTACCCTCTGGAGACTTGAACACAATGGAGACAATGGGAGTGAAAAGGTCTCCAAAGGGTAATTTCTATAGATGAATAGGTCTCCATTAGGAATTTCACAAATTAGATTTTTGGATTGTATTTAAATTACTCAAAAACTAGGGTTAGAATGTGGGTTAGGGTTAGTGTTTGGGTTAGGGTATAATATAGGATATATTGGGTCAAAATTTCAACCCAGGAAAATAATTGTGGTTAAAATGGGAGCATTTTGAAAAACGTGCTCGACTTTCCAACCATTTTGTACACGATAACAAAGCCATGTCTCCACAGTGATACAAAAACGCGAATGCATGCACATGTATGTTGATATTATTTTGTTTCACTTCAAACAACGTTAATGAACATTTTGAAACACTAGACTACTACACCATAATAAAACTTAATACACCAATAATAATAAAATCACAACAGGACACACAGAGTTGGACAACACCAAAATAATGAAACAGACACGCACACATACCATAAAACGAAATACTTAAAGCGAAGCCGTTTATTGACTTTTAACGTATACTTTTGGGCCTAATACTTAGAGAGCTTCCCACTCACGCTGCCCGGGTGTGTTGGCCACATTCACTCTCTTAAGATCAACGACCCAAGCCGCTTTTTGATCATACCGCGGAGCTCTGTCAGAGCGGAAACCGCAGTTCACATTCCATTGACAGACTACTGAACGTTGACCGGCAACAATATTGACTTTTCATTCACTGCATTTTGGTTATTAGGGCGTTGTTAAAAAAAACAAAAAACACCAGACAGTTCGTATCTTTCGGGTCGGAAAAAAGTTGGAATTTCGAAATGGATAAAATTGACTTTAGACATTATTTATTATTAATAAATACCTAGGAGAGTTGCTGGTTTCTGATTGGTCGAGACTCGATCACGCGGAGTGGATTATCAGGTAGTAATATCATGGGTTTCAAGAAGAAGCGAATAAATGTTCCCTGAACCAGCAATAAATCAAGCATCATGTAAGCCAATGATTGGCCGAATGCAACAGTTCTACGGTAACTTGTAGGACGCGTCAAATCTTGATACTGCGCGCTATAAATGTACGCGTAGAACGTTTGTATCTATACGGGCTGCATTTTTCAAAATGCGCGTGTTGTCTGTTAACACTAGCGCGTTGCTATGCACGGTGGGCATCAGTGGTCAGCTAGTCTGGTCTCAAAGTATGGGTTATAATAACAACACATATTGAAGAGACAGGGTACCATGCATAAGCTAAAACATGGCCCCTAAACATGAACACAAAACGCTGGAAATATCGCCGAAAGAAAAGTCACGAAATTTGGAGCATTTTCACAATTTTTCTCGTTAAAAAGGTATTTATTAAAGGTAATAACAGTGCGAGGACCCGGTTATTACTGCGTGATAATGACCTGGTTGGGGGATGACCGCTGGTAATGGACCTCGCCTTCGGCTCGATCCATTACCAGCGGTCATCCCCCAACCCGGTCATTATCTCGCAGTAATAACCGGGTCCTCGCACTGTTATTACCTAAATATAGTTTGGTCTTCAATGTTTAACTTAAGTTTTCAATGTACATGTACGGTAAGTTGCGTGTACCCGAACAGGAAAAATGAAACCGTATATCGACGCCGGTATTCGGTTGCCCGGATACCCGTATACCCGGATACCCGGAACAGGCCAACATTAATTATTTGTATAATATCCTATAACATTTAATGAACTGTTTTTGTTTTTTTTGCAGTTGAGAAACCTAAAGCAGTACGAGCAAGTCCCATTCGTCGCACTAACTCCCTGGATACGATAGCAGTGCCATACTTGTCAGGTTACTGGCCACGGTCCGAGGCAGTTACATGTCCTGCCTTCTCTAACTCATCGATATCCAACAGTCATGAGCCAAATCAGAAAGACCAGTCAACACAGGTACCAGGCAAACAGTCATGATTTTCTTTCGATGCATTCTGTTCACACCTGCATATACACATGGAGCAAGGCAACAATTGTTAAATCAAGGCAAACGTTTTGTGTGTGACAAGTTTATAATCACTTGCTCAACTAGAGCCTTCAAGGCACGGTACTTGCCTTAACCAGTTAGGGCCGGATGACGTATATATATATAAACGCAAAGTTTTCCCCAAATTCAAAACGGATGACGCATAAACACGCCAAGTTCAAGTTCGGAAATGTCTGTCGGCAGCGAGCAAGGCCGGAAATGCGTGGGTGTGCTTCCCAGCACTATTGGCCGGAAACCGCTTCGGATCGAGTTTCGTTAAAAATAATCCCGCCCCTCGGCTTGGTGATGTTAAAATAATCATGGCGCGAACTGGTTAAGAAAGTGGCCTGTTTTTATTGCATAGTTCTTAAACAGGTTACAAAGGACACACCACATAAAATGAAAGCTTTAGATACAAAACATAATAACCAAGACAAAGACAAAATACTATTCAGCTCCCGAAGGATTACCCAAAGGAAACGTTGTTCCTGTCAAGGGGTTCTCCAAGCTGAGTACATTGTAGGATACAAGAAACAATTATAGAAAAACAAATTGTAATTATAATTATAAAAAGAGAAGTATAATCAAATTAAATAATACGTTAAATAAAGTTCAGAGCAAGGTAAATAATAATAAATAAATACAACAAATATATAATTTGTTTTAAAATAATTATTACATGTATTATCATTATTTGACAAAGTACAGTCACGTTTTTTGTTTGTTTTTTGTTTTGCTTTACAGACAGAGGAAATCGACAGAAAAGGTTCATCCCACAAGAGATCGTCATCATGGGGAAGTGCAGACAATCTGAAAGAGGTGAAATATTTCCACAAATGTGTCCCGTTGACTCACTGCATTCACATTGTACATGTATTGTCAATGGTAGTTTAATCGCTAAGTGTGGTGGTGTGCGTGTCATGGTTGATTAACCCTAACTCCCTACCCCATTTTTCTTACATGTAACCGAAATCCTGCAAAATCTTGCAATTTCAAAGTGTAAAACTCCATGTAACCTAAATCCTGCAAAATCCTCTAATATTTATTACTGGTGATAACTGTCTGAATCCTGCAGAATCCTGCAGTGGGTTTACCATTGAGCTATAAAGCAGCCAAACATGGAACAAAATCGACAATTCTTTTTCAAAATGCTCCTATTTCAACCACAATTAATTTCCTGGGTTGAAATGTCGACCCAATATGTGACCTTGCACCATGAAATGGGTGGAAAGTCGCAAAATAAAACAATTGACATTATTACATTTCTAGAAGGAAGAAGTCCTTAGCTTTCAAATGATGTATTGTGTGTTGCTGTAGCTTATTCTTAGCCGCCGCTATACTCTTTTGCAAGTGCTGAAGTCATGCTCCCTTGTTTTGAGAAAACGTCCGTGAACCATGCCAACTATACTATCACTCAGTGCAATTCAGCCACAAAAATTAGAGTTTTAATTGAGCTATACAATTTTGGGATATGATAAAGAAGGGTATTTTGTATGTAAAAACGTTAACAACTCGAAGCCGACCTTCCAATTGGGAAAATGGACGGTACGGCCAATAACTCGTTTTGGCCAAGTGCGACTTTCCGCTAATTTTGTGGTGCCATGTCACATATACTCTACGGTATATTATACCCTTTCCCAAAAACTAACCCTTACCCACATCCTAACTCGCGTCCTAACTCTAGTTTTTAAAAAACCTTGTGGAGACCTTTACACCTACCGGTATATAGAAATTACCCTGTGGAGACATACATGTATTCATTCCCATTGTGTTCACGTCTCCGCAGGGTACCATATTATACAAATATTGACTGCTTTGAGTGGTATAGTAAAACTAGCCTCCCGAGGTGATCCATGGAGCATTCTATTTTCCCGAGGCGAAGCCGAGGGAAAATAGAATGCTCCATGGATCACCGAGGGAGGCTAGTTTTACTATACCGCGAAATAAAGCAGTCAATATTTGTTTTATAACACCTCACTCACAGATTCTGCACAATTTAAGCTTCCTGAAAGTATAGTAATGACAAAAAATCTCCGAATTCAGTGATCAAACCTACATGCAAGCAGTGCGTTGTTTACGAAAGAAATGTACGTTAAATTTGCGTTTTGAAAGGGCACCCGACTATTTATATCTTCGTTCTCTTTTTCTCGATCATACGTGTACTTTGTTGCCTTGATGAACGGGTGCGAGGGTGATAGAGCAATGTTTACGCAATGCACCGAAACACACGTCTGGGTTTCAGTCACGCTTTCGTTGCTATGCGCATAGTACGTGTGTTGCTATGCGCATAGTACTTTTTCAGAACGAGGCTGCGTGGTATAGTCTTTTTGGAGCGCAAGTGAAAAATAGTAAAAATAGCAAGTGACACGCGACGCGCTCTCGGCCAATCAAGACACAGAATCTGTGAGTGAGGTGTTATAATTCCTTCTATACATGTGATCATTATACCAGTGGCATTTGTTGGTATGCCATGTAGAATGCCGTGGTTAGGGTGTTTGACTCATGTACAAAGTTGCGTGGGTTCAAACCCTGCCAGGGACATGGTGTTTGTGCCCTTGGGCAAGACACTTAACTACAATTGCCTCTCTCCACCCAGGAGTATTTATACATTGGTACCTGATGAGAGGGTTGAGGCCAGTTGAGTGCCTACCGGTATAACGGTTGCCGCGTGGTCCAGGGCCTGATGAACGGGGTAATAAATATAAAGCGCTTTGAGTTTGTTGATACGATGGAAAGCGCTATCATTATTATTATTGGTAATTTTCATTATGACAGAAACTACGCCAGCAGCTCCGTAAGCAGGGTAGTCGCCAATCTACTGCCAACACGCAGCGTGCCTCACCTGTACATGCTAACCATTCCACCGCTGCACCATACACGGTGCCCTCTGGCAGCCCAGCAGCACCAGCGAATCAGCCTTTACCTCGGTCTTCTACCATCCCAGTCCCAAATAATTCCTTGAAGGCTCCTACTCCTAAGATCCGAGGAAGTGTGGAAGGTTTGAATCAAGAGATTGAGAGACTAGTGTTGCAAGGAGTACGCCGTGAAGATGACACAGATAAGGTGCGATACTTTCATGTACATGTACCATACACAAACCGGACAGTTTGGCACAATTATTAACAATTGTTGTCGGCTGTGATGTGGGATATGATGTTTTGAACACCCGAGAGACACAAAGCACCTGATGTAAAATTGAGGAGTACTAGGCGTCCCGGACGGTGTTCAAAACGTCAAATCCAACATCACAGCAGTCAACCATTGTTTTGTTATATACCTCCGTCTTGAAGCTCAGCAGACATTACAATGTATGATGACTGAAGATACGAAACGTTTAAGTAAATATTTATTTTACTGTAGAGATCATGCAATCAAACTGCAGTGCTGGGGGTAAACGTAAACGAAATGAACTCAAACTTTATCACGCGTGCACAAAAACAGCTGATCGTCTGCTCGCAGTGTTGTAGTCAAGACCCTTATGTCCGAGAGCTAGAACGAGACCAAGGTTTTCGAGACCGAGACCAAGGTTTTCGAGACCGAGACCAAGGCTTTCAAGAACGAGACCAACACTTCCGAGACCGAGACCAAGACCACAACTTCCGAGACCGAGACTGAAAATGGATTTTGGGGATTTGAACGTGCAAGCCTAGCATGATCGTATTTTAAGTTTTATACTTGCCAAAGCACTGTGGGGGAGTGTCTCAATTTTGTTTTGTATTTTGTTGATTATCCAGCGAGGCATTATAATACAAACTCAGGAACCGACGCTAGATGGTCATCGTGCACCTCCTCCCGTTCTAGCAAGTATTGATACCGGTACCCAAACCCCTGCCGAGAACCAAGACGACGGCAATATCAGTGAAGAGAATGGCAGTAGAGGATCAGGCAGTCGCAGCCACTCGGTATCACCGACATTTCAAATGGATGGGTCACCATCGCGACCTTCTAGCAGGTCAAGCTCTATGGGTAACGGCGAGGTTAAAGGGGAAAAGGGTGAGTCCTTCTTTTTGGTGACTGTTTCATCTCTGTGTCAAGTTAAGCCATTCAAAATGTTCAATGTTTTACATTTTTGATTTTCTTTTCTTTTTCAAAAATGTAGGTGAATGGGTCAAAGAAACTTATTGAAAATTGAAATTTACTTTTCTGTAAAAAATAAAGGAAAAGAAAAAAAAAAGCTCTTTTGATTTGCATATTGCATTTCAGTGTTAAGATTTGTTTGGTTTTTCAACCTGTGTGTATGTAAATGTACACAATCAACCCATTCATAGTCATAATCATTCAAGCAATTACCAACGGTGTATCTTACCTTTAATTTCAAGACGTTAGTACAAAACTCCCAGTCACAACCCCCTCTCCAAATTGTGAAAACTACAGAGTAAAGACCAGTTCCTACATGTACTTCACGCGAATGTCATTGCGAAGCGAATTCGTTAAGGCAACGGAGAACATCACAATAAAACTTCAATTGTATACGTCATAAAATTCAAGTGCAACCTGCACCCGATTTCACTACACTCTTCGTAACTCACGACGCATCGCACATCGTACGTGCGGCGCGTCGTAGGTGTATTTATAGCACAAAACAGCGACTGTTGTATGTACCTATTCAACGCACAGTAAATAGCCGTCTGGTATTCAGCAAAGAGTCGTCGAATTTCTTCTCGCAAAGCTTAAAAAATGCAAATCAAAATGGCTGACGTACGCTGCAATTTTAACGAAAAACAAGCTTGCTGTGGACCTCTAGCTAATTTGAAATTTCAAGTGCACTATTCAAGGTTTATTCATATGACTACGATGAATGTTTCATTTACAACTTCCAACACATTGTCTGGGTATTCTAGTCTCGTTTGTTTAATTTCTATGGCGTAAAACTGGCTATGAAAAGACGCATCTTATTTTACTACGACCCAAATACACTTCGTAACTTACGACGTGTTACTTGCCGTTGTCAAGGTATTTGCGACGCATTGAACGCATCAAAACTTTAGTGAAATGAATTGTACGACGCGTCGCGAGATGCGACGCGTTACTCTTCGTAACTCGAGTTGCGACGCGTCGCAACGTTTAGTGAAATCGGGTGCAGATCTATCAAAGTCTGATGAAACACAGGAAATCATCGGAGCACATGTTCACGTGGGTGAGACCCACAGCTGCATGATACATGTACCATCACTGCAATGGACTACATGTAGCTGAATACCAGTCACATACAATATATGTGACCCGCTCTGCTTAAAGGAGTCTGATGTCGGAAAATACCTTTTTAAGTAAAGGGCTGTTTATTGTCTCGGAGGTGACTTTTCTTGCATCAAATAATATTTTTGTTTTAAGGCAAAATTTTCAGATCTGATCGATTGAAAAGATTGTTTTGATCCCTAAATTAAATTAAATACAGGTTTTGTCATTCTCTTTCAATAGCATCTAATGAGGCACTACAATTGTAAATCTTTATTTCTTGTAGAAGACATTTTGAATATAACTGAGAAAAAGCAAGTTTCCCAAAATTGTGAAAGACCAATGCATTACACTACAGAGTTGGGCCATATATCAAATGAAAGCTTATTTCCTGCTTTTTCTGACCAACTGTAAAATTGATATATTTTTTTAACACATCAGACTCATTTTTGCAGAGTGGGTCACATATACCCCACCTGAATATTTGGTGTGTAACACTGTTTTTGCCAAGGAAGAATTGTCATGCTAAGGAAACGTTTGTGCTTACATGTTTTATGAAATTGGTCCCAGAAGGTGTCTGTTGTTTTGAGCCTTGGCACAATAATGATGCCTTGCATTGTAACAAGGAACATACGGTACACGATGTGTAGTAAGGCCGTGTCCGAAACGGGTGTCTAGAGCTACGGTCTACGTCTACAGCTACATGTACGTAGGCGCTAAGGCAAATGGAATTCGGACGTGGCTACGGTAGAGCCTACGGCTAGTTATTGCGCCCCCAAGCGATGCTTGAATTAGTGTTTTCAAAATTACGATGTAAGAATTTACAACAATTATCGTCTGCTAGATGTTATGCAATGTTTGTTTACAGCCAGTCGAAATACCTGATGATATTGACGTATTTGCCGATATGTTAGTTTCAATTCATTGCACTATCATTGAAAAATAAACAACATTTTGCTCCAAAATTAACGTTAGTGCTGCCGCCATTTTGTTTAGCCTAAGCTAGACATCTTCTTTTACGGCTAGATTTTTGTGACGTTGTAGCCGTAGCTGTAGCTCTAGATGGCATTTCGGACAGCGCTACAAAATGGCCGACGCAGACAATAGCCGTAGCTGTAGCTCTAGACACCCGTTTCGAACACGGCCTAATACTTGGAAGCCTTTTTTCAACTCTGTATGGAATCCATATTGCAGCATGTTGAATCTTTATACTGCATGCAAAGCACTAGTCGTTATTTTTCTATTCCTTTTTAATCTGTATTTTGCACAGGAGAAGCATCACCAGATTTCCACGGTGGTAAATATGCATCATCACCCAGCCACAATAAATCCTATCAGCTGACCAGAGACCCACCCGATGGCTGTGAAAAAGTACGCTCTATTGAAGAACCAAGGTTAGTCATCATCAAAAGTTCATGTATGATAGAAGTCATTCATAATACAGGGTGAATCAGAAAAAGAAAAAACCCTGAGATATTGATGCTAATTATAACTTTAGGAGAGCATAATATGTGACCTGCTTTAACGAAACTCAGATAAAGTTGACATTTTTAGTTTTTTAGGTTTTGCTTTTTTCAAATTCTCTAGGTTCTCATCTTTAAACTGATGTATGATTTACATAATGTACCCCCAACCTATCTCTCCCGGGGGAAGGATTTTATAGTGATAAAACCCTGACAACCTAATTATGAGATAAACAGCTTTGAAGTTCAGAAAAACGTATTATTTCTAAACACAATTGTTACACAAAATCGACCAAAAAACACACTTCTGGGTGATGGATTATGTTTAAATTTGAAGAGATTGTAGATTAATAGTACGTGATTCAGAAAAACCCAAATTCTTATAATGGTAAAATCCGCTGCAAAATGACTTCACGAATACATTGTAATACATGTAAAACATATTTTGCAACTTTGTTGGGATTTCGTTGGAACAGGTCACATATTGTTTCAAGAGGGGATAATTTCTTATTTTAGGCCCGGATCTCCTTTAAACTTTTTTTCACCAAGGCTGTCAAGCTTGTTCTCTGAACGAGCGAGCGGCTGCTATTGTACAGCTGATCTGTAACAACATCTGTAAACGCATATGCATGACACAGAAACCGTTCACACATCGAGGCAACAAGACAGTCTTTGTGGTGTTTGATTGGTTCGGCCTAAATTGCCCGAAAATGTAAAGAATTTTGAAGTGAACAAAGAAATTGGCAAGGCGGGACTCGAAACTGCAACCTGCGGGATACCAGACCGGCGCTCTACCAACTGAGCTATCTTGCCCTATGTGGGCAGTCTCACAAATTGTCAGTATCGCTGTTCGAATGGCGCTAGTCAGGAGTCATAAATGCCAGAATGCCGTGTGGCCAGGGATCACACCCAATTTTATGATACAACCCGGGAAGCGACATTGTAGGAATCACTCATTGAGGATACGACTTTTTATCTTATAATACATAAATAAACCCCAAAAGGGAAAATGTAAAGAATTTTATTTAAGCAATCTGAGGCAGTTGCGTCAAAGCCGTATTTCGCCTCGAATGTGTGGTACTGTGTTAGGATGTACTAATACATGTACGTAAAGGGGTCCTGTTAAGGCTAACGTACGCGGCGCTTGGCGCTGGGCGATTTACCGCTCGCTTGTTGGTGATACCCTTGGTCAAGGCTATTCTTTATGTTTTTGGTTAACTGAGCAGCGAACACTTTTATGCAAAGGGTCAGGTGAGGGCTTTGCTCTACTTTCAGGAATTGTTTCTAGTGGCCTGAATCAGGCCATGACCATTTTGCAATTGTCAAATTTTGAAATTATAAAGTGGCTGGAGAGAAACCTGCAGTTTCATACCATTTTTGCCTTGCCTTGGCATTGGACAGTAGTCACAGTCCCTATAATCCGGCCTTGCTCGTTGCTGACAGACATTTCCGGCCTTGCTCGTGACGTGTTTATGCGTCATCTGTTTTGTATCTGGGGAAAACTTTGCGTGTATATACTCCCTCCGGCGTGAACTGATTAAGCTGCGATATATAGCATGCAGATGTAAATTATGCTTTTTCTTAACAAAAATATCTTTAAAAATAACTTACAAAGTGCCTATCAACACAGCGCCCATCAACATTTTCCAAGATTGTTGCTAATATTATAAACTAACTTTTGAGAAAATATTTTGAAATTTGGAGCCAACGCATTTTTTAATTCAAAGTCAAATGTCATTTTGTTATGTATTTCCTCTGCTTTTCACTATGATATTGATATTATTTTATGAAATAGAGACCATTCTAAGAGCTTTAACCAGTTCGCGCCGGGATTATTTTAACATCACCGAGCAGAGGAACGGGATTATTTTTAACGAAACTCGATCCGAAGAGGTGTTTAGCACACCCACGCATTTCCGGCGCAAACTGGTTAAAATGGTGTACAACTTGGTCTTTTAGGTGCTATACTTTTTGAGATATAAGTTTTTTAAAGTTTAGCAGTAATAAAGTAAGCTGGCCTGCGAAATTACACAAACAAATCAGTTCTGGGGCTTTGTCATAGGCCAATCATAACACTAAATTCATTTCAATTCTGTGAGGGCCAGGTCAAAAAGCATGTGAATTGACATGGAATGACCAATAACTGTCTTATACACTGATATACAGTATCATGTCTGGCAATCTGATTGAAGGTAGGATACACCATTGGTAATTGCTTGAATTGTCATGAATGGGTGGATTTGGGAGGTTGTATTTTATAGTAAATATCGTTTAACTGACCTGTCTGAAGTTTTAAGATTATGGATGCTGAAAATAGCAAGAAAAACAGCGTTCGTTTTCAACCGGCCTTGGACAGCGGTTCTTATTAACTTGTTCTTGTTTTTTTTTGCAATCAATTTTTCGGAACAAATACAGGATTCTAGCGCAATCATTTTTGCTGAATGCCTACAATCATTATTTACTTTCAAATAAGTAAGATATTTCTTAATAATCCGGTAGTAAGATTTTTCGATATCTGCAAATGGTGTATCCTACCTTTAAAATTAATGTACTCTTTCTCCCCCTGCAGTCGTATTCCACTGTTCATTGAGGGCGATCACGAGTATTGTCCAGACAAGAAGGTATCTTTTAAGCTCAAACCCAGCGATAGCTCCGCGTTCTGCCCGCTACCCAACTACCCACCTGGGGAATTTACTAAGTCCCCACAAGCTACAGTTGCCGCCACACAAACACCGAATGCTGCATGTGGGGAATAGCGGCTGCCACTCCGATAAATGGCTGACAGCGTATGGAATTCATCGTTGTGCAAGTGAAGATAAATGTAACATTGACGACATGATAAACCGAGAGGAAACTCTCTGTAGTTTACATTTGAGAGAAGGTGGTACAACTTACATGTACTGGTCCCAAGATGCTGCCTGGTTTGACTCCCCACAGAGTGAAGGACTCGGTCAGAAGTGGTGAACGCTGAGGGACAGGTCACTGTGAAATTCCCTAACAATCTTTTACCTCATACATATATGCACCGTTAATTAATTCATCTCTCAAATACCTGTAAAAGCTTAAGGGTTTCCACCAAGAAGAGCTTTTATTAAAAGGTACATGTACCTTGCCAATTGTTATGAATATGTACAAAGTGTAATCAACACGGTGTCCCTAGACTGCAGGGTTATGTCTGGAGTTCTAACTACTGCAGGGTTATGTCTCGAGTTCTACATGTACCGGTAGTATACATTGGTAGTCTGTAGAAAGGGTTTCGCTTGAGTCTTAGTATCCATTGGTTAACCACTGCAGGGTTACGTCTTTAGTTAAAGTATCCACTGGTTAACCAATGTAGGGAGGGTTACATCTTGAGCCCCAGTATCCATCGGTTAACCACTGTAGGGTTACGTCCCAAGTTCAAGTATCTATTGATTAACCAATGCAAGATTACGTCTTTTGTTCTAGTATCCATTGGTTAACCACTGCATCGTTACGTCTTTAGTTCTGGTATCCATTGGTTAACCAATTTTGTGAGGGTTACGTTTTGAGTCCTAGTATCCATCGGTTAACCACTGTAGGGTTACATTTAAAGTTCTAGTATCCATTGGTTAGCCACTGCAGGGTTACATCTTGAGTTCTAGTATTCATTGGTTAACCACTGTAGGGTTACATCTAAAGTTCTAGTATCCATTGAGTAACCACTGTGGGGTTACGTATTGAATTCTAGTATCCATTGGTTAACCACGTTAGGGAGGGTTACATCTTGAGTCCTAGTATCCATCGGTTAACCACTGTAGGGTCACAATTAAATTTCTGGTATCCATTGGTTAATCACTGCAGGGTTACATCTTGAGTTCTAGTATCAATTGGTTAACCACTGTAGGGTTACATTTAAAGTTCTAGTATCCATTGGGTAACCACTGTAGTGTTATGTATTGAGCTCTAGTATCCATTGGTTAACCACTGCAGGGTTATGTCTCGAGTTCTACTAGATGGTTAACCACTGCAGGGTTACATCTCCAGTTCTCAAAGTATCCATTGCTTAACCATTACAAGTTTATGTCTTGAGTTCTAGCTGTTTAGTTGTCTAAGTTTGCATGCAAAGAACTGTGCTTTACACACATCTTTGGAATGAAGCCAATTTCATACACTACATTTATTGATGGTCATTGAAATTGTGACAATCCCTTCATTGAGACTGAGCAGTGAACAACCTTAGTGTGTGCATTTGTGAGTTGCACTTGCACCACAGAACAAATTCTAACATTAAAAATGCTTCCCTCCCCCCAACTCATCACTGCTTAACGGGATCGTATACGTTTGGTAATTACTCCAAAAATTAATGGCAATAAAAAACTTACTTGGTAATAAGTACAGCAGCTTTGGATAGTATAATGCATTTTTAGATACTTTTCAATTTGAAGTACTTCAAGTACTGCCCTTATGGAAAAAGATATCGCTTTTTATCCTAAAAAATAAGAATCTGAGAAGTGTTAATGCAGTGACGTTTCTCAGATTGTGTATTCCAATGCAGATTATTCATTCATCCTGCGTGAACATAACCGCTCCAGATTTTCGACAATAGAGAGGTTTCGCACACGAACGGATACGCGTACGCGTATGTTTAGCTATCCGTACGCGTTTTATATTTACGTGTAGCGAGCGAGATGTCCATGCCTTGTACACGGTTAGCGGATAGTGAAGAACTGTGACGTCATAAGTTTGCGAAAATTGATGACGTATCCGTTAAGCTAACCGTATCCGTTCGCAAATGACATTTTTACAGGTTAGTTTGATGGTACAATGATAACTATATAGGATTGAAACAAACAGTGGGTACCAATTACAATAAATGTACCAAACGTATACGATCCCTTTAACCCTGTGGTAAAGGTAAGATGAGCTGCTTGACTGCTGCAGACTATATACAGAAATCCTAAACCAGTCTACAATGTATACACATGCTATAGTCAATAAAGCACTTGTTGGAAAGTGAAAAGCCCACTTTGGTGTCGTTATAATATATTGCATGTTGTTAAGTATTGGGGGCTACTTTTTAAAGTGTAAAGTAACTGTTTACAAGACAGCAAAATGTCTTGGTTTACTTCAATGATTTGCCGGGTCAGACATCAATGATCATACATGTACATGTATATTGATATATTTTTTGTTATGTTTTTATGGACTTCAGTCGCATTCTCTTTGACATGTTGGATCTGTACATGTACCTTGTATGTACATGTACTTCAAGTGTGCTAGCATTATTTTACATTACATTTTAGTTTGATCAAACAATCCTTTGAAGAATATGCGAGGATCTTCCAATGCAACAAGAAATAGTTTTTGTATGTATTTAACGCAGTATATAGCGAGTGAATGTTGACATAGATGACCTTTGACCTAGACAATCTGTCTGCGCCAATGGTCTTTCAACAACGTGCATGTATTAGATTTGAACAGAACAGGCCAAAGTGTAGGTTCACATTATATATTGCAGTCTTGTTTGAAAGCGTGTTTATTTTTATTTTCTGAAATTTAAATGGCTTGATGTTGTACATGTATTTTATTCAAATAACAGCCTTGGCTGTATTCAATGTAAATACATTTTAGGATTAATTAGTTTTAATTTAAAAAACTTCAACACACGTATGTAATGCCCAGATGTGTTTAATAATTTGTAACTTTGTGTGCATGAATTGACATGTTTGTTTGCATTAATTACTATGATGCAAAGTGCTATTTGTTCTTGTTTTTTGTATTAACCAGATGGAATGGTGCAACATTTGTTGTTCCTACAACTTTCTTGACACTTACCTCATGTTTATGTACATTGGAGTCGCACATTTTCGTTGTAGGATATGTTTACATGTGACCTGCTCCCACGAAATCAGAGTAAAGTTGAAATCAAATTTTGATATTTTGAGATATTAGTATTTCCAGATACCTTGAATTCTTAGCTTTAAAATGCTTTATAACTTATTGGGTAGGGTATTAAAAAAAAATATTGAATATTGAGCAAAACCAGCGGTCAGTAAACACATCAAATTAAGAATAGTTAAGAATTAATTTTGGTACATTCTACTTCTTCGGTACGCTCATTAAAATCAAATTTGTATTCCCAACTGTCAAATAGCATAGCACGATTTTACGCCGTTTTCGTGGGAGCAGGTCACATATTTACAATTCCTAGGATGATATACATGTAATATACAAATATTTACTGCTTCATCAAGTGGTGTAGTAAACTAGACTTTCAAAGGTGATCCAAATTAGAATACCCCATGAATCACCGAGGAATGCAAGTTTTACCACACAAGGAGTAGTAAATATTTGTTTTATAACACCTCATCCACAGATTTTGCTTGATTTTTAAAATTTTACAATTAAATCTAAATACAGTTAAAATGAACTTCTATTTCAATACCAAATTAGTGGAAAATGTATTTGCTCTTTTCCAAACCAACCCCTTGACCAAACGTTTGAACCCATCTCTGTGGAGTTGGCACTTCGGAACAATACACGCTAAGTACAATGCGCAAAGTGCACACCCCCATGCATCTGTACTACACACACATACAGCGCGCGCGCACATACAGCGCGCGCGCACATACAGCGCGCGCGCACATACAGCGCGCGCGCACATACAGCGCGCGCGCACATACAGCGCGCGCGCGCACATACAGCGCGCGCGCGCACAAGCAGTACACATAATATAATATGATGTGTACTGCTGTATTGTTAAACATAGTCGTAGGACTGATGTATTATTTGGTCAATCATTGGTTTACATGATGCTTGATCAATGCTGGTTTAGGGGCCATTTATTTGCTTGTTCTTAAAGCCGATCCATTATCACATGGTATAATACACCCTCGACCAATCAGAAGCTATCAACTCTCTAAGGTATTTATTAAAGTTTAATCTGCCCTCTGAGGTGACTTGCACACGATGATGTACAGTGCAGCGGGTTCCTTAAAAAAATGGTGCAAGTGGAACGCGTCGTTTTTCTCACTAAATATTCAGCATTTGCTATTGATGTTTGTATGAGCTTTAAGATAACTAAATTTAGCTTTGTTTGACTAACTACCAACACTCACAATCGAGTGTGCCACACTTTTTGAGAAAGAATGCCAAACGATGCCAGCATTTTACACATGGGTGAGATTGTGTACAGAATGTAGCCCTAGTGAATTTTTTTTTGAAACCTCTTGATAATTGTGATGTGATCTGGGAAATCCCTTCACATGCTGAACTTTGTTTTGCAGCACAGATGCACTGCATACAATTTGAAAAGTGATGATACGCATACCCAGAATGCCGTGCGTTTCTTAACCGGGATTATTTTAACATAACCAAGACGAGGCGCGGGATTATTTTTAACAAAACTCGATCCGAGGCGGGTTTAGGCAGATGGTACCTGGAAGCACACCCACACATTTCCGGCCTTGCTCGCTGTAGACAGACATTTCTGGCCTTGCTTGTGACGTGTTTATGCGTCATCCGTTTTGAATCTGGGGAAAACTTTGCGTGTATATATGTCCTTTGCGTGTTTAATCTGTGCAGCTAAGCCGCATCAGCGTTTCAGATGCTCTGCATACAATTTGAAAGTTGCACAACAACAAATTTCACCATGTGAAGGGTTTTCCCAGATCACATCACAATTAGCTTAACCTTTTTAATCTCAAGATATTGAGCTATTACATAATACAAGATCAACTAAGCTATACATTACATAGTATATTTCCCACCTTTTTAAAGTCCAATCGTACAGGGGTAATATGTTCCATTTTCGGATTAGACCTACAAATTTAACTTGAAGGGGCACATCAATTTTGGGTAGCTTTAGTTAATTGGGTATATCTCTGGACTGACAAATCAAAATTTGTAGTCTTTCCAAGTGTGTAGCTTTTTAAAAATGCAAGTTTCATAATTTTATGAAAAAAAAGATGCGTTCCACTACGTACAGTATGCAGCACTACGCGCGGGCAACTTGTTGAGCCAGTAGGCTTTGCCAACGTTGCGCGTATAATTATGAGGATGGCATCTACACAAATTTGCAGTCGAGGCTTAATGACAAGCCAAAACAGTGTTGTGATGCTAGATAACAATGTTTTTTTTTTATTGACTATAATTACCAAAGAGGTGAAAAGTGTATTACCAACATATCAAATGGACCAATTGTAAGTGAAGTCAAGTAACACTGTATGAATTTAGCTTGGTTTTAATGTGCGAAGGCCAACATATGTGACCCAGCACGAGTAAATGAGACACTTTGAGGCAAAAATGAAAATTGAGATTTTGATTTCATCATTTAAAGCTTGTTTAGCTTTAAATGATGAAATCAAAATCTCAATTTTCATTTTTGCCTCAAGGTGTCTCATTTACTCGTGCTGGGTCACATATAAGATGGTGTTGTAGTAAATGAGGATCCAAAGATGGTCTTGTCTCCAACATGATATAAAATGGAAAATTGTTTGTTACTTTGTAACAGAGTTGTATTCGAGTCCATCACAAGTCCTTCAGTCTCAAGTCAAGTCACTAGCTATTCAAATGAACTGTTAACTAAAGCATTTCTTTGTCATTGTTCAACCAGTTATTTGCGACTGGCTTTATAAAAGGACTCGTGTCTGGACTTGTGAAAAGACTTGCAGGGACTCGAATACAACATTGTAAAATAATATACAAATAATGAATGTTTGTGGGTGCAATGGTAAAAATAATTTCATGAGGTGACAGATGGAATGTTCTATTCCATAAAACGAAGTCGAGTGGAACATTTTATCTGTCACCAAAAGATTTTTTTTTCCATCGCATGTACATGTACATAAACACTTGTATACAACGCCCAAATAATCCTCGCCATCTGATTGGTCAGAGCATGACCGTGCAATGGATGTTTATATTCATCAATGAATAGAACTTGTTTGTGGTAGGGCGGAACAAATAATTCAATGCACATGATCAACATTCCAGCATTCAGATGACAGGGATTTATTCAGGTGTTGTATAATAGGCAGCTAATGCACACATAAACTACACTACACATTTATCTCCACATTATAGCCCATTTCATTTCTACATGTAATAGTGGGGCAGATATTGAAAATATTTAGGGGAATTATGCTTTTGATGATACTAGCATGACATTTGGAACATATTCAGAGAATGATAATTGTCTATAAGGCCATCGCAGATATTTGAAGAAATACAGGGAGAATAACGAGCAATTTTCAAAATTTTGAAAATGGCTGCCATTGCGTGTTATTCTACATTTTTTTTGAAAGTCTGCGATCATGGCCCTATAGCCAAATATACTTCTTTCATACTTGTGTCATCAAAGGCACAATTAATCCCATTACCTATATCTGCCGTACTATAAGTGTATGTATTCATATTGTCTTTAGGAAACTTCATCCAGAATTAAGCTACTAATCCAAGAATTAAGATATAATAAGATATAAAAAGAATGAATAACACATAATGAACATTCCATGAGAGTGATCATAACCCAATTCTTCCCACTAACCATTCCAGGTCAGAATGTGTCTTGGACCTTGATGGAAGAAGAAATAAATGTTTATGAAACTGATAAATATATCCAATTGTTCAATGCTCCAGCATTGTCACAGTGCCCTAATAGGTTGGGGTAAATTCTGGTAAAAGTACAACTCAATGAAGTGCTAACCCTAAGCTACATGTGTATGCCACCTCAAGCCCCCTATATTTCTGCCATTTATTATTGTTCCTAGTGTGTCCATTTTGGGGGTAAACTGTATGTAGCTATACATGTTAAGTATAAGCTGGCTTTTTTTCTTAAAGTGCCCTGCAAATACTAAATACATTTTGTAAAGTGAACAATGGATGTCATTAAATGCCTACGAAGTTAAAGCATCTGTTGAATGTATTTTGGATGAACTTCAAACTCTAAAAGTGTTGCTGAATATAAACTGAAATCGTACAACATTGTAGAGAATACTTGTGTATAGATTGTGATAAGATTAATGTTAGTTCAAAAGCTGTTTCATTTAGTCTTTAAAATTACTTCACAAGTTTGCCATTTTTGATGTTTCCAATGTAAAATATTTTCTTGGCATAAATGATTACATTCGCTCTTAATGTTCTGATTTTACGTTCCATTTGGGAGCAAACTTATACCAATATAAGTCTTATTTGGTCTGTTGATTTGAAATGTAGTTCTAGTCATGATAAAAAAAAAATCAATTTTGAAGATCAAGTAACATTTTCTGTGGACACCCATACTTAAGAGAGAAATTTAAAACAATAAATGAATTGAAGTACATGTATGTGGAAATAGTTTTTTTTTATGTTAGTTTTTATATAGCGCTTCAGACTCCCACAATATGGGTGTATCAAAGCGCTTTACAATTATAATTATAATTATAAACCCTGTTCACCAGGAACGAGACCATTTCTGCAGCAGCTCAAGATTAGCACATGTGGTCTCTACCTTCACAGGTACCCATTACTCCTGGGTGGAGAGAGGCAATTGTAGCAAAGTGTCTTGCCCAAGAACACAAGCACCATATGTTCCCTACCAGGGTTTGAACCCACGTACCATCGTACAGGAGTCAAACACCATAACCACTGGACCATGACCAACTTAGGATTTTGGTGAACATAATTAATTAGTCTTACATTACACAATGTACCATACACTGAAGGATTGCATTTTTTTATGTAGTCAGATAGCTTAATGTTATATTTAGAGTTTACCCTAACTAGGTAGATAAAAGCACCATATTTGGCATGAAAATCTCTTTGGGCATAGTAGTTAATGTTAGCCTAGTAGCTCATCAATACTGAATTCGATGATCCGAAACTGTACAACTACAATGACACTGCACAGAACTTTAGCTTAACACCTAAGTCACATTCTACTTTGTGCTTGTATGGTCATTGTTGAAGTGTGTGCAGTGTTCGACCAAGACATCCCCAACGTCAATTGCCCTAAATCTGATGTATGGTTATAGTCTTACATGTATTTGGACAGCAACACTCAAATACTAATAGTCACTACTCACCCAGCTTCAAGGTAAAAAATGTCTATCTCCAAGTGGTCTAAACATGGCCAGATATGCAGTACTTGTTTCCGATCATGACCCCCTGTTCAAATATCACAATTGTTATCATTGCAGTGAATCCTGGTCCAGCGTCCGATCAATCGTTTCATATTCGTGTATCTGCCCACTTGTAATTTTTGTATATGACATCAGAATGTATATGCCATCAACCATTATGATCAACACATCTGTCACTGCCCACATCCAATGCAGAATTGTGTACTCTTGACATTAATCTGTATCAACTGTGCTTTTCCCGTCATCGAATTAAAACCCAACAGCTACAAATTCTTAAGTCAAATGGGATTTTGAGATACTGAGGAAAACGTGCCGGCACGTCAAACAAGTCCAACAACCGTACTCAAGATGACTATGTGAGGTCGAATAACCTCCTGTACTCCATCCAAACTCCGCATCACCCAGATAACTGTTCAGTGTCCGAGAAGTTATCGGCACAGTACAAGAAACTTGAGCAACCTACCGGTACGTACCCTCTGCAAGGGTTATTACATCTGACCTGCTACCCTGCAAACTTATCTCCAAACTGCAACTGTCCTCCATCGTTTATGCTGCTAAATTCCAGGGGCCAATTTCATAGAGCTGCTAAGCTGGTAACCTGTTTTTAATGAGCAAGACTTTTTGTGCTAAGCAAATTTGGTTGCTTAGCAGCTCTATTAAATTGGGCCCAGGTCACTACAGTAATTGCTCAGCGAATTAATGAACATCAGACGATGAGTGTCACCAAGTGTTTCTTCTTTCGTTGCCTGACCTTTATTTATGGCGAATAATGGCGTGGTATAAATTTTCGTTATTATTATTATTTAAATTGAAGGACACTCGATCATACGAGTTATGTGAACAAAATAAACAACACGTGCACAAGTTCTTTAAAATTCTGCAAAATTATCATTTTTAATTGCTATTACTGGTAGACAGAATCTTGTTGATCGAATGACAGGACGTTACAACTAATATGCACAAAAGAAGTCACAAAAATAAGTATACATTTGCTAATGTGGCGTAGTTATGTAATGAGTGCATATATCCTACAGCTTAAACATCAACTATTTCTTTAACTGTAGTATGTCATAGATTAGAAATCGTGGGTAGGCATACACCTAGCTGCGGAGACAGTTTAATTTGTTTGAAAAAAGGTGACCGAGTTCTGGGTCTCCAGTAAAGGAGTCAAGAGGTAGTTTTGGGTAAGGTATAATGAAAGGAATAGGAGAGGAAGACATATTAGGGTTATGTTTAAAATGTTGGGTCAAACAAAATGTTAGGGTTTGAGTATATAAAGATTTTCCATTTTAGCACATTAACCATAATGGAATGCCCCCATACAGTCATCCACGGAAATACTATGTTTCAGTGAATTACATGGGAAGTTTAAAATATATATTTGAAATATTATTTTAAGATCGTCTTTGGTATATTAAGGGACAGTATACTATTCGCAACTATCCAAAAGGTATTGCCACGTTATTGTTCAAAAGTTTAGTTGATGTAAAGATATTATAAATGCATACTAGCTAGCTTACTATTCTCCGATATCTCACCATTATAAATGTATAAACTGGCACTACAGTGGTATACATGTAAAAGTCTACAAAAGTATACTACATGTACATGAGTTTTCCCACAGTTATGCCCCACAATTATATATTCTACTAATTTATTTCTTATTTATTGCCCTCTGTTGCTCTTTTTTGCTTATTTTTCTTTTGTGGTTGCTCGTATTCTTGCTTATTTGTTACTCCCTGTTGCTTTTTTGCTCATTTCTTGCTCTTTGTTGCTATTTTTACTCATTTATTGCTATTTTTACTCACTTCGTAGCTTATTTGCTTATTCCTTTGTATTGCTCTTTTTACTCATTCTGTTGCTAATTTCTTGCTTACTTTAGCACACAGATCGAATACTCACAAAGTAAAAAAAACACGCTAGTCTTAATGAGTAAAATGAGCAAAAGAGCAAACTGATCAATAAAGAGCAAAAATTTGCAATAAAGAGCAAGAGATGAGGAAAATGAGCACAAAAAGAGTAATGAAAAGTACAGTATACTATTTGCAACTACCTGAAAGGTATTACATGTAGCAAATTATTCTTCAAAAACTTGGTTGATGTTAAGATATTATAAATGCATACTAGCTAGCTTACTAGTCTGTGATATCTCACCATTATAAATATATAAACTGGCACTACAGTGGTATACATGTAAACGTCTACAAAAGTATACTACATGAGTTTTCCCACAGTTATGCCCCACAAATATATACTCACAATAAGTTACCCCTAACCCTTCCAAATCCTCCAATATAATATGATTTTACACACACCCTAGTGAGTTATAGGGTTAACTCATTATATGATTAGCCGGGCTACATTATTGCTTTTTATACACAATTGCATGAAAAATTACGGTGGATCAAATTGTGGATCAAATTGTGAACCAAACTGTGAATTAACAAATGTAGCTTCTACTTATTACCTATATGTGATTGCTTGTTTCACTTCCATAGGTCTCACTTATTACTAAAACCTTAGATTTGTAAGGAGAATACTAAAAATCATTTGAATACGTAGCATGAATAGACCATTTGAATTAGCGAGCTGCGGGTTCCGAAGATAGATGTGCCCTTTTGTTAAACATTGCGTAATCCGCTGTGGAGAGAATGATGTACATGTACGACTAGACCACTAAACATCGGCTAAGCATGAACTTGTACACGAATGGATAAACAGCCGATTATTTTCCTACTGAATTTCGATCATCACAGGAGTTTATCCACTTGGTACTTCTCTGTTTAGCCACCGTACAAAAGTTCTACGTAACTACAATAATCGGGTGATCATCACCGTTTATGAATTCGGGCCAAAATTTCTGTAAGCCATGAAAAACAAAAAGGCTATTTAGCAAACACTTTAACTACACAAAGACAAAAAAATGTACATATGGAAGGTGCGAGAAACAATAGGGGGTCCACAACAGGAGGTGTTTACACACAGGTATGGGTAGGCATATACCGAGTTATGAGGACACTTTTTTTGTTTTGAAAACAATCTGACCGAGTTAATGGGGACATTTATGTTAGTGTCCCCATAACATTTTGGGATTACAGTTATGGGTTCTAGAGGTATAATTGTTAGGGTATAATGTTAGGGTATAATGAAAGAAATTGGAGAAGACAAATTAGAGAGATGTTGACAATTTAAGGTCGAAAGAATTTCCAGAGTTTGAGTTTAGAGAGATTTTACTTAAGCACCAGAACCCTATGGAATGTTCCTACATAGTCATGTATTCAAAGGATGTGCTCTTGCACCACATAACGATAGAGTGTCGAGACACAAAAGAGCACAAAAGCCCCTCGGTCGACGATATGAATGGCAAAATTCGATCCTCGATCGTCGGGGCAAGCGCTAGGCAATGGGGTTTGGGTATAACATAGGAATACAGGAAAACACAATATCGATCCTCGATCGTTATGTGGTTCACGACTGCATGTACGTGTGTATGTGTGGGCGTTTGTTTATGGTGTAAATGGAGGACACATGCCTGGCGACACGAAGGTGAATTGGGGTTAGGGTTAGAATCGAGGACGACCTCGATTGAGATTCGTGTACAAAACCAATGAGAGCCGTCGGAAAAAGTTAGAGTACAAACAAGGGACATTTTCGAGAGGAACAAAGGAAACTCCTCGATTTACACCATAAACAAACGTGATGGTGTGCTCTGGTACCACATAACGACCGAGGGGCGAGACACAAAAGAGAACAAAGGGAACAAAAGCCCCTTGGTCAGCAGTATGAATGGCAAAATTCGGTCCTCGATCGACGGGGCAAGCGCTAAGCAATGGGGTTTGGGTATAACATAGGAATAAAGGAAAACACAATATCGATCCTCGATCGTTATGTGGTTCATTGACTCTCAAATTTGTATCCTAGTGGAGACATCTCTTTGTTCTCGTGTACAAACTGCTTAAAAAGTCGGGCACCTTTTTCAAAATGCTCCTATTTCAACCACAATTAATTTCCTGGGTTGAAATTTCGACCCAATATACCCTATATCATACCCTAACCCACATCCTAAACCTAGTTTTTGAGTAATTTGAGGCACACTCCAAAAAACACATTGTGTTCAGGTCTCCAGAGGGTACCGAATTTCAGATCACGACTACATGTGCGTGTGTGTGTGTGTGTTAATGAGCTTGTTACCCGTTACAACCGAGGAATGCCATATGATTTGTTTAACACCCGTTAGTCAATTAAAGGTCAGTTGTGTTTTCAGCGCATTTTATTTTGCCCCAGTAAAAATTAATTCATGAGATTTTAACTTAATATTTCAAAGTATGACATAAAATTGTACACCAAGACATTACATGTATAACCTATCAAGTTGTTCGTTTATTTTAACCTTCATATAACCTTTATCAATTTGTTTGGGTAGAAAATTCTCAACTTGGGGTAAAACTGTCATTATTAACTTTTACCTCCCCCAATCATTCTTAAACTGGGATATTACACTGTATTTATTTAACAATTTCCAGCAAATTAATCACTTAAAAGGTTTTGGCAGAGTAAAAATGCTGTTATATTATTGATGCAATATATCAATATTGCTATCGTACACAATTGCACACTTATTGTAAATCAATCTACATATAGCTACTTTTTTTGTATCAAAGAAACCGTTTATAATTTCACAAATTACAAAAATATATAAATTAAAATTGTATTATTGTATGCTCATTCATAAATTTAAAGTGCTGAATAACAGTTTTCACCAAAAGTTTATCTGATAAATTAGTCAGTATTAACGAGGAAACAAGCTGCATCATATGATCAGCTCACTATTATGGCACGATCAGCTCCCTATTATGGCACGATCAGCTCACTATTATGGCACAATCAGCTCACTATTATGGCACAATCAGCTCCCTATTATGGCACGATCAGCTCACTATTATGGCACAATCAGCTCACTATTATGGCACAATCAGCTCCCTATTATGGCACGATCAGCTCCCTATTATGGCACGATCAGCTCCCTATTATGGCACGAGTCATTTCCTTTTATATTTGTATGAGAAATCTTCAACCAAAATAGAAGATACGTTTCCCCTTGCTTAGTTGTAAGTATTGCTGTTATATTGATTACATGGAAGCATCTATTCGTTATGTGTACTGATGTGTACATGTAGGTGTACAGGTACCTACATGTAGTTAGCGCTTGGCTGTGGTATCATCCCATGTAAGGATGACTTTGCCAACATTCTTGCGTTCTTGTATATGCTGCATTGCTGCTCCAACCTGCTCATAAAAGATACAGAAATGATAAAGATAATTGGACAAATATTACACAATTTATTATTTTGTTGGCTTTCATTAATTCTCCAAAACCTGCAAAAGCACTTTAAATTTGAATGACTTCATGTGCTGTTTGTCTACAAATTCTGCAGACTATATGCATGACTCGACTCCAGTGGCTTAGCATGTTGGTATAATATACCTATTGGCATTAAATGAATTCTGGCATGTCTGCGGGCTGCACTATTCAATTAAATAAGGGAATAAAAATGTGGTTAGCCGGTTAAAAAAATATGTTTGTTTAACACCGGCTCATTGGACGCGTTGATGCTTGGATGCATTAATTCGAGGGCATTAACAATATTAAGGCTCATGAGCTGGTTTTAACCAGTTCGTGCCGAGATTATTTGAACATCACCGAGCCAAGGCGCGTAATTATTTTTAACAAAACTCGATCCGAGTCGGGTTCAGGCCGATGGTACCAGGAAGCACACCCGAGCATTTCCGGCCTTGCTCGCTGCCGACAGACATTTCCAGCCTTGCTCGAGGGCATTATCAATGTTCAGGCTTTAAACATACTTTTTTAATAAAATAAATCTAAACTTTTCGGTCCAACTTTCCCTTTCCTGTCTGATTCCGTGGGTTTCCCCAGGATATTCTTCTGGGGTTTTCCTCCCACCTCTAAAACTGTACCTTCTTCTCATTGTCATCTCTCTACAGGTTTCTCCAGGCTTTTAAGAGATCCTTGGTTTCAATACCAGAAAGAATTAATAATAATAATAATAACAATAAGAATGTTCAAATTGTTGGCTTTGGCTGTGACTTCGGTCGTTGCTATGCTGTTGCTAAGGGCAGACAATGACGGCCTATAGCAACAGCATAGCAACGGCCGCAGTCACAGCCAAAGCCAGCCATTCGGACACGGCCTTACTTTGCTCATCTCCCACACCGAGTCCACGTGTGGTTTTACTTGTCCCTCCTGGTACATTTTCATGATGTCATCTACAGCGTTGCGTAGTAGGTCCACCTCTTCAGCTAACCAGCCCAGATGAAACCCACACACTGCTTTGTTTTGAACCATCATGTCGAACGGTTTGAAGTTTGGAGTGTTCCACCATGTAGATACCAACGCCTTCATGCTGCGCAGTTCCCCTCTGATAACGTTTGCTCCTCCTGCATGGCAGACAGGTATAAAGGTAGAATACGCCATTGGTAATTTCTTGAATTATCATGAATAGGTGAATTTGGGGGGTTGTATTTCATAGTAAATATCGTTTAACTGACCTGTCTGAAGTTTTTCAATTGTGGATGCCGAGAAAAGCTCGAAAAACAGCGTTTGCTTTCAACCGGTGTCGGGCAGTTTGGTTTTTTTTTGCAATTATATTTTTAAAATAATTACAGGATATCCAGCGCAATTATTTAGCTGGATGCCTAGAATCATTATTTACTTTAAAATAAGTAAGATATTTCTTAATAATTTGATAGTAAATATTTTTGATATCTGCAAATGGTGTATCCTACCTATCCCTTTAACCACAGTTCCATTTGCATTAAACAAAAACAAGGTTTTTTTCAAAGATCCATGTTAACCCTTTTACCCCTTAGGCTCTTTTGGCTGGGAACCATCCTCCAATTGCCATTATGTAAAATTTGGATTCAACTTTAACTATCCAAAATCATCTGGGTGTGCATTTACGAATAGTTTGGGAACAAACGGCTACCCGAAAAAAATCAAAAAGAAACCCAGCCCAAAATTCAAATCTCAGAAGTTGCTGTTCAACTTGTTCATAAATTTTTAAACTACATGTACTGTACTACATTGGTGAGTACCCATACACTGTGGCACTTTCGTAAATCTTGACATGTACATGTATGCCGAAGATTGTTCGCGTGATTATGTAATCGAGTGTCAAGTTACATGACATTAAAGGTGACAAAACTTTGAATCCTTATATCTACCCAACTAAATGTTCAATCGGGTTGATATTTGGTATGCACATACACTGTAGAAGGGACGTGTTGCAGACAAAATACAATTTGACGTTATGATGACATTATGGTTATGATGACATCATCGTTATGATGACATCATTAGGTGTCAAATGAGATCTGAAGATTCGCGCGGCGAAAAGGCAACAAGATGAGTAATTTGCGGTAACACCACGGTAATACTCTTTAGTGAGATGTGTGAGATGTGTGTATCTGTGATTCTCCCAAAATTGGTAATGGACTGAGGGTTATAAGTGCATACAGGCCTAAACAAATTTAAATTAAACTGACATATACTGCTTCTCAAAAACACATTTCTTACCAAACACGATGATTTTGCCCAATGGTCTTAACAGGGAATATCCTTTCTTAATGTCAACACCAGCTAGAGGATCCAACACAATATCTACCCCTAGAAATAAAACACAAACAAACAATAGTATACAGTTGCAATTACATTCACCCAATTCACCTCCATGTACCAGTAAGATATTAGTAGCCATACAGGTAGCCATACCCACTGTGAACACGTAACAATGGATTTGTTTTGCTAGTGCACCAGTTTTTTTGTTTTGTTATCTATGTTCACAGTGATATTGCTGCTATGTTTAATGGGAAACATTTGAGACGATAGCGGGTGCCCTACCAATTACCGGTCCTTTTCTATTGTTCACAGTGACGAAACAATAGAAAAGAACCGGTTGGTCGGGCGCCCGCTATTGTCTCAAAAGTCTCTCATTAAACACATATAAACTGGCAATGAGGTCACTAGGCCTCAGGCCTGTGAGTGATCATAAGGGGGACCTATTTTTCTCACAGTCCCTCGGGGAATAAACTTGCTCTAGTGACCGAATCTTGCCAGTCCATATGTGTTTTATAACACACCTCGATCCAAATTATGAAATAATCGTTATCCGATCCAGACGCCGCCATTTTTAAAAATTAAGATGAGCCTGGCAAACCTCTTGAGGGCGCTGTAACCAGTCAAAAATTTTAAGTCTATTGCCCGCTTCGGGAACTATTTCCCGCAAATTCACGGTCTCGCAAATCTCATGCACTAGCCTATATTAACCAGAATACAGAACTAGCCAGAGGCGTGTTATAATGATATACCGGTACATGTACATGTATATCTCTAGTTGACATTTTGAGACAATAGCATTTGCAGCATATTATGGTCATCACCTCCTGAATTATCAGGACCCCAAAGGGTTACACAAATTTCACAAAGTGCTGACAAAATGCTGACATGACAAAAGGTTGTCATATTTGAGTGGATTCTATGGTCCATAAGCAACATCTCTAGGATGGACCACTAAATTGTGTAAGACGGTATAGGAGTTTTAGCTGGTTTAATTATTAGTTTTAGATTGCAAGGCACGTGTGTGATTCCGCGACATCGTTTTGTACTCGAGACATTTAGTCTCGAGTTCTTTAGGTTAAGGGCACTCGCATATAAATACCGGTCCGAGTCAAATTTCAGATTTACCTGATGGCGATATTTTTCTCACTTCCTCCACATAGTTCTTGGTGTGGTAGTCAATAGGATGGGAGACCCCGTTCTTTCTAATGATGTCGTGTTTATGAGCAGAGGCAGTGCCAAACACCGTCACATCTGGAACAGTGTGGCACAACTGAGTAGCAGCCCAACCAACACCACCTGATAACAAAACAGTCCATGAAACTGTACAATGTACCGGTAGACTGGGGATCTGACCTTACATAGATGATACCGGTACATCTATGACAGTGCTTTAAGTTTGCTAGTTTGCGATTTTAAAATTATCCGTGTAACCTTATGTTTTGCAGTTACGGTTAACGGTTAAACTGTAACCGAAGTAAAAAAAAGTTCCAGAAGTTTGTTCATAATCTTATTAGTTACCACGTAAAATGCAGATATTTTTCAAACATCGCTAATTTAAAGATGGGAATCGCAAACAAAAATGATATACATGTACATATCCAGACAGGTAAACAAAATTCCACTACCCTATACATCGTCGACAAACAATATATATATATATATTAATGTATATAATATGTATATTTAAAAAAAATCATAATTACAAAATCTAAACTTTGCTTAATAAACATGTTCATGTAACCCTTCAGTCAGATTGGTTTTTGTTGAAATGTACTACTCCAAGATTGAGATATGAAGGAGAATTTGTTATATCGACCCCACCCCCAATGAGGGTAGAGGGGTGAACTTTACGTGTGGCCAGAGCATGAATGTGCAATGTCAGGATATGGGATACATGTACGTTGGAGTTGTACTTGGATATGTATGAACTTCACTTTAAACAACATTTCATCTTCTGCCTACAAGTGGACCACACAAACTATTTTCTGATGGGGTATGCAAGGATTGGCCTATAGTTTAATACACTGTGCAGTGAACTAATACGTGCCAGCCTTGGTACCAAGTACTAGCCACCCTGCTAAATGCAACAGAATGCATTAGATCAGGAGACATGTGTTGACTGCTAAATGCAACAACTTGCAACAACTTTTTATCGCTGGTGCATTCTGTACCATTTAGCAGGGTTGCCGTTAAAATCTGTACATTAAAGGTAGGATACACCATTTGCAAATATCGAACATTTTACGAATTATTAAGAAATGTCTTACTTATTTGAAAGTAAACAATGATTCTGGGCATCCAGCAAAATGATTGCGCTAGATATCCTGTAATTGTAAAAAAAAAGAATCGCGAAAAAACTCAAGAACCACATAAGAAGAACTGCCCGACGCCGGTTGAAAACGAATACCGTTTTTCTTGCTTTTCTCAGCATCCATGATTCTAAACATTCGGACAAGTCAGTTAAACGATATTTACTATAAAAAAACACCAAATCTACCCATTCATGATAATTCAAGCAATTACTAATGGTGTATCCTACCTTTAAGTAAGCTTTTGAACAATAGTTTGGTTGGTTACTTTTTGGATAGTTGCAAAAGACATAATTTAAGGCCCTTTTTGCTTTGATAGAAATTAAACAAAGATTTTACCTGCTGCCGAGTGAATTAAAACACTCTTCCTTTTCCTCAAATTGCCAAATTCAAAGAGCATCAAGTATGCTGTCAGGTAGTTGACTAGAATGGCTGCAGCATCCTGGAATGTCATCGTGTCAGGTATCTTAAAACACTGGTTTGCAGGAATAGCAACACACTCCCGCCAGGCTCCAAACATAGTAATAAACATCACTCGATTGCCAACCTTAGAGAGAACAAACAAATACAGCAATCAATGTTATATGAGAGGGGTTCTAGCAAAATGAGACGGAACTGGGCAGAGGTTGAAATGAGGGTTCTCAGATATTAGAAAAGAGGATACAACTCTCCTTACAATGCCGTTTGTTGCGTTTCAGTCGGACACTCCTTAAACAAATTATGGTCGTCTAAAGTATGTACATGTACCGGTATGCATATCAACATGTCACAAAGGTAAAATTGAGAAAAAGGTCTTTGGAGTTACGAGTTACGAGGTATTCCGTGGTTTCCGGTGATTCTCAGCCTGTTTATTATCACAACACTCGTATCAAAAACACTGACATGAAGCCAACATTATCACGCGGTACTGGAAACTGGTCTCAACCGGTTCTGCGTACATACGCGATCAAGGACGGGTTTTCCGGGGCGCACCAGCAGGGACCACCAGGGCGACTCCACCGTGAAATCGCTCTAGTGCCCTCTACCAGCCAACTGGCGCAGACGCTACACAGCCCCCCCAGGAAGACCTTGTTTGCCCCTAAACAAGACGGCGGGCTCTGCCGTCGCACACCCGAAAAACCCGCACCGGAAATCGCATAACGCCAACAATTACAACAACAAAAGAAAAACTAGTTAAAGTTCTCAACTAGGAGGTGGGAGGTGGCTGGTGCTGAAACTCAGTCTGCCTGCTCCCAGAACTCCCGCGGGACGTCTAAGTCTCGTCCAGCAGCTCCACCCGGCACCCGGCCGGCAAGACTCGGGGCTGCCCAAGCCATTTGAACGTCGACCTCAGAGGGGGCGTCGAGGGCTCCGTCAACGTCCCGCGTTTCCGCCCGAGCTGGCGGGGAGGGTCTGGCGGTGCTGCTTCCTTCCGGGTTGCTGACGCGGTGTCCGTGTCCCCGTTGCCCCGGGGGCGGTCGAGGTAGCCTCTCCTGGTCCCAGCTGGGCTGGCTGGCCGATTCGTCCCGTTTCTGCACGAGGAGGCCGGGAGGGCTACTCCGAGTGGTCCTCCGGCTCTCTCGCTGGAACTGGTAGGTGACGTCGTCGGTCCTCTTCAAAACCACGAAGGGCCCGTCCCACCTGCACTGCAGCTTGGGCGTGCAACCCACCTTCTTTGAGGGGGTGTAGAGCCACACGGCATGTCTGGACTCGTAGCCGGCAACCTCCGCCCGACGATCGTAATGTTGTTTTTGGTGTGTCTGGCTTCCCTTCAGATGCTGTCGAGAGAACTTGTGCGCGCGCTCCATCTTCGCCCTCAACTCGTCCACGTACTCCTGCTCCGTCGCCTCTACCGTCGGCTCCTCTGCCACGGTGCGGGCCACGGTCTGATCCAGAATCGGAATCACCCACTTGGGGAAATAGTCGGCCACCACCATGATGCTTGTATTCCCGGCCTTGGTCTTTGGGAACCGGCCCGTGAGGTCGATCACAAGGCGCTCCACCGGCGCACCCACCAAGTACTGCTGCAGTGGGGCCCCGGAGGGGTCGAGGAAGCGGCTTCTTGGATTCATACTTTTGGCACTTTCGGCACCATTCCTCTGCCTGACGTTGCATCTCTCGGAAGTACACCGGCGCCTATCTCAGCCGAGCAACTGTCCGGGCGACCCCCAAGTGCCCCGATGTCCTGCCATCAAGGGTCAAACGCAAGACGTCCTCTACCCGCGTCCGGGGGACTACTATCTTCCACGGCGGGGGTCCGCCCTGGGGCTGCTCCCACCTTATCTGCAACACGCCGTGGGACAGTCACAGGGTCTCCCACTCCGCCCACCAGAACGTCGTGACCTCGTCCAGGGCCGACACGTCCAACCAACCGGGTCTGGAAGCCCTATCCTCTAGCCAGTGGGCGATCCGGCCCAACTCCAGGTCGTCGCGTTGTTCCTGCTTCAGTTCCTCAGGGTCCCAAACCGCCAGGAGTATCTCCACAGTGGTGGTCTCCCGTTCAGCTCTCCCAATGGCTCCCAGCAGGGGTCCCTTGGTGTAGCACTCGTGGCTGAGCTTGCCCGAATGTCCACGCGGCGCTCGTGTTCTTCTTGCCCGCCCGGTGTTCCACGTCAAACTCGTAGCACCCCAGCCTCTGGATCCGGTTCTCGGAAGTTGAACAGCCACCGCAGGGATTCATGGTCCGTTCGAAGCAAGAACTGCTTGCTGAGGAGGTAGTGTTTGAAGTAGTGCACGAAGTGAACCACGGCCAGCAACTCTGTCAGTAACCCAGCCAGTCGGGAACGTTGGGTCTGGTTGAGGTCTGCCTCTCCCCGTTCCAGAAGGTTTTGTAGGTGAGGAGGAACCTCTGGCTGTGTGTTCGTTGGAGCATGGCCGGCAGCAGACCCTCGTCGCTCCTCCTCCAGCTCCATCACGTCCAACTCCTCCACCGACGAGAAGATAGCCAAACGACTGCCCTGATAGATCGTCACTGGGTCGGCCGTCGACCGGCACGGTTCCATTTTTGGTGTCAACCAGCCCTGGGGCGACCGCAATCCGGCAGTTGTCCGTAGCCTCCAAGTTGGGGTAGACCATCCCGACTCTCGCTCGCGACCTGCCCTTATTTCGTCGGCAAGTATCGCTTCGTGGCCGGCCGGGACCACCACGTTCGCCGCCACCTGCACCCTCGCCACGATAGGCTCGCGTGTGATACCCCCAGGGGAAGCGTCCTCCCGTCGGGGGTGACCTACTGATCGTCCCAATGCCACTTGCAGTGGTACTTTCAAAGAAAATAAATCCCCAAAATAACGTCCGGCTCGATCTCGGCCACGGTAATGGTTTGGTTCACGCAGAAGTTGCCCACTCGTAACTCGAAGATCCTACTTCCCCTCGCCGGCATAAGACTGCCGTCCACCATCATCAGGCCTGGGGGCACAGTATGGGGGCACAGTATGGAGGCCCCGTCCCTCCGCGCTGAGCCAGGCATTGTGGAAACGTTCTGCGATCAGGCTCACCGTCGCCCCGTCGCCGAGGAGGCAACACACTGGCCTCCCCGCGATTCTTCCCTCAATGTAGCTGGCTCCGGACATCCCCGTCGCGTCTGGCCTAGCTTGACCTGTCGGTCCGGGAAATGGTGGTCTCGGCACTCCCTTGGCCCCAGGCTGGGGCAGTGGGGGCCAGCCCTTCCTTTCCGGCGGGGGCAGTCTATCCTGTAGCACTCCTTCCGAGCCTCCGCGTTAGGCCTGTATCGTGTGCGGAGCAGCTCCAATACCTCATGTGAGGAGCAACTCCGCTCCATTGGATCGTGTGCGGAGCAACTACGGTTGCCCTGCTCAATTTGATCGTGTGAGAGCAATCTCGACGGCTCCGCTCCACTGCGTTGTGTGCGGAGCAACTCCGCCCCGTTGGCTTGCTGGAAAAGCCATTCCATTGGCTTGTGTGCGGAGCAGTGCCGACGGCTCCGCTCCATGGATCGTGTGCGGAGCAGCTCCGGTTGCTCCGCTTCATTGGATCGTGTGCAGAGCAGCTCTAGTGGCTCCGCTCCATTGCCTCGTGCGCGGAGCAGCTTCAGTGGCTCCGCTCCATTGGATCTTGTGCGGAGCAGGTCCGGTTGCTCTGCGCCATTGGATCGTGTGCGGAGCAACTCCGGTTGCTCCGCTCCATTTGATCGTGTGCGGAGCAGCTTCAGTGGCTCCGCTCCATTGCCTCAGGTGAGGAGCAACACCGGTTGCTCCGCTCTATTGGCCCGTGTGCGGAACAGCTCCGCCCCGTTGACTCCCACGAGGAGCAGCTCTGGTGGCTCCGCCCCGTTGCCTTATGTGCGGAGCAGCATCGTCTCGTTGCTCCCTGTGATGAGCAACTCCAGCGGCTCCGCTCCACTGCCTTGTGTGCGGAGCAACTCCGCCCCGTTGGCTTGCTAGAAAAGCCCCTGTCCCGTTGCCCCGGAGCGGCCTCCCGTCTCGCTGCCGGCCTCGAACGATGACTTCATGTGTAATCCGTCGCTACCTGTGAGGGCACTGTTCTGGTGACTTGTCTCCAGACGACCACCCATCCTCACTGTGTCGACGAACACGACCCGCGAACGCTTCGAGTGGAGCGACCCGCCGGCCGTGCCGCCGTCTATAGCATTGGGTGGGCCCCCCCAGACTGGGAACGCACTGGGGTAGTGTAGTAAACTCTGGGATTGTCCTGACGAGGCCCTGCCCCCGCCGCATCAACGGCCGCAGCTTGGGATCGCTCCGCGTGGAATGACCTGCCTGCCGCGTCGCCGTCTACAGCACTGGTCGCCTCTCCCCCACCCCCCCCCCCCCCCCGACTCGGTATAATTTGTATCGAGAAACTGGGAAATGTCCCGGTGGTTTCCGGTGATTCTGAGCCAGTTTATTAGCACAACACTCGCAACAAAAACACCGACATAAAGCTAACGTTATCACGCGGTACTGGAAACTGGTCTAAACCGGTTCGGCATATATATGCGCGATCAAGGACGGGTTTCCGGGCCACACCAGCAGGAACCACCAGGGCGACTCCACCGTGGAATCGCTCTAGTGCCCTCTACCGGCCAACCGGCGCAGATTCTACAAAACAAAAGATTACAAATATCAATAAATCTGAAAAAATTCCTGTGGAGATCCTTTGACTGCCATTGTGTTCAGCTACACAGGGTACCAAATTTAGAAACATTTTTCTTCTTGGTTCATAAAACTGGGTTTTTTTTACCGTGAATTCTTGGACACCTTCTCCAACTTCAATGACGACACCAGAGCCTTCCATGCCTAGTACTGCAGGGCAGGGAGGTGCTCCAATAGGCCCATTGTATAAGCCTTGACGTGCACTCACATCAGCAAAATTGATTCCACATGCAACCACTTTCACCAGTACCTAATCACAAAATAAATGACACAGTTTACTAATTTACTAATTTGTAGCATCAAAAGATGCAAATTCAATATTAGATTTTGGCCCTTTACGTTGTTTTTAATTAACCAGTTTGCGCCAGAATTATTTAAAAATCACCAAGCCAAGCCAAGGCGCGGGATTATTTTTAACGAAACACTATTCGAGGCGGGTTTAGGCCGATGGTACCGGGAAGCACACCCACGCATTTCCGGCCTTGCTCGCTGCTGACAGAAATTTTCGGCCTTGCTCGTGGTGTGTTTATGCGTCATCCGTTTTGTATCTGGGGGAAAAACGTATTTCGAAAAATTATCATTGATAAACGCGACGTCGAAATATCATGTTTGAAAGGATTGACTCTAACATGACAAAATAACAATTAAAAAATGTTAAACACATCGACTTCAGTCCTAATTATTGATATTAGACAATTCCCCAGGGGTTAAGATCGCGCAAGGCATGGTGGGAGGGGACATGGGACAGTAAGATCGTAGCCATGGTAACGAGGTTGATTTGGTATCACCGGTCGTGATCTTACTTGGTCACTGGTCGCCTTCGGCCTTCCTGTTTGAACCATTTTGAAATTTCCATAACCTCCATATGCAACAAGCTGCATCTCCTTCATTGTTAAATGGTCATCCTGGCAAGCCAAGTCCGAATTTTCTTTTTCAAGACATTTCTCATCTTTATGTTTGCTGAATTCCATCGTGCACACAAATGCCTAACACTACACTAGCAACAATATAATGGCGGTGTCATTAAGGGGCCGGGTGTGTTCGATTAGTTCCACACGCCTGGTTAGATTCACCTTTTGTTTTCCTTACACATGACCGTTCGATTAACATCACGTGGTACTCTTGGTGCGCGCATGCCGGCCGCCAACAATGATCTTTACAAAGGGTGCGTTCGATTAGCTTCCCTGTTTATACACTCGCGCTGAGCTAGGCGCGCACTAGTCCACTTCCTGGACTGTTTTCGTGCGATCCGCGCCGACGCGCGCGCGCGCACGACGTGGCGCCCGAGCATGCGCATACACAGCCAGCCCGTCAGACTCGCGTACTCACACCACTGACCTCTATACATGGACAGATCATCATTGTTTCATTTTGAAGTCGGCATGCGGAGAAGTGCAACATGGCGGACCCACGACGTGACTCTGTGAGCCAATGAAATGTCCATGTGTTGGTACGATACGTATTACGTAAAGTTTATAAATACAAAATGTACAGAATAAATCCGCTGACCTCAGCTCCTCCACACCTGGACATTTCATTGGCTCATAGCAGTGACGTCTTGGGTCCGCCATGTTGCACTTCCAGTTCGCGCAGACTTCAAGTGTTAGCACAGCAGAATATGGACAATGGTCCGTCCAGGGCCCAATTTCTTGGCTCTGTTAACCGCAGAATTCCTCGCTTACGGTCACCATTTTCCGCTAACCGCGATAGCAGAAAAATTATGTGCTCACCCCGTAAGCACAGAATCCTTAGTTACGGGTTATACGCATGCTCAGAGACCAAAATTCCTTGCTAACGCGTGAAATACGTTTACCGTAAGCACCGAATTTTCTGCTATAGTAAGCAGGGATTTTTTGCTAACGGTAATTAGCAGAGCCAAGAAATTGGGCCCTGGTGTAGAGGTCAGTGACTCACACCCGTTTTTTCCACTGACCTCAACACCTGGACGGATCATTGTCCATATTCTGCTGTGCTAACACTTGAAGTCGGCGCGAACTGGAAGTGCAACATGGCGTCACTGCTGTGAGCCAATGAAATGTGCAGTTGTAGAGGTCAGTGGATTTACCAACCAACTGAACTCTACACCTGGACATTTCATTGGCTCACAGAGTGACTTCGTGGGTCCGCCATGTTGCACTTCTCTGCATGCCGACTTCAAAATGAAACAATGGATGATCTGTCCATGTATAGAGGTCAGTGGTTTTTTCTCCAGGCGAGCTTTTGTTGGAGAGGGCGCCCTAACGGACCACTTATAAACCGGGCCTAGGACGAGGGGCATCAGTAAAAAAAATTTTCGATATCAGGGGTGCGTTCCACTTACGCGAACTGTTTGCGCGAACGTTCGCCTACGTTTTGAGTTAGCGTTACTTGAAGTGGAACGATATTTTAAAAACTACGTTTTCAAAATGGCGACGCCCAGTGACAGTGACGTCGCTTGGTTGGCTGCTTTTTGTCCAACTCATTATTTTTCTTTAAAAGATCCCTGTGACTGCTCAAAACAACCCACGGTTTATAACGAAAAGTATGAAACGTAAATCAAATCCGTGAAAAGAAAACCGTCGGCTGCTAACTTCTCCGCCATCTTTAAAATACGTCACTGGCCAACAGCGAACAGCTCGAAATGACGTTCGCCGTTTTCGCTAACGTTTGCCAACGTAATTGGCGAACATTGCGTTCCACTCACGCGAACAACGCTAACGTTGGCCAACGTTGGCAACGTTCGCTTGAGCGGAACGCACCCCAGGTGTGGGGTGGGGTGGTCTAACAGGCCTCGCGGCCACTGACCTCTATACATGGACAGATCATCCATTGTTTCATTTTGAAGTCGGCATGCAGAGAAGTGCAACATGGCGGACCCACGAAGTCACTCTGTGAGCCAATGAAATGTCCAGGTGTAGAGTTCAGTTGGTTGGTAAATCCACTGACCTCTACAACTGGACATTTCATTGGCTCACAGCAGTGACGCCATGTTGCACTTCCAGTTCGCGCCGACTTCAAGTGTTAGCACAGCAGAATATGGACAATGATCCGTCCAGGTGTTGAGGTCAGTGCTCGCGGCAGACTTTTCTGGCGCCAGAAAATTTTGCAAAAAGGGGTGGGTCTAACTGGATTTTGGAATGAAAAAAAAAAAACACCTGACTTGAACTACAAAAAAATATTTCACTCCATTTTTCGCCATTTTCGAAAGCATGGAAGCCATGTCAGATAGGCTGTGGCTGTTTTCCACATGTGCACATTATTATAAGACCGATGAGAACTGCATATTTTACAGACAAATCGGAAACATCGAGGAAACTAGGCACTGATTCAAATATAAGTTGCTGAACAATTATTATAGTAGACTTGGTGCCAAGTCGGTAATAGCGGTCCACTCGGTATACAGGGGGGAGGTTGCGGTTGCCTCGTACCCAATGTGCAGAGTTCGAAGTTAGTTAGATCTGTCGCAACTCGGCACGTTACTAGTCTTAAACCAGCCGTGCCGATGAATTTCGACTGAAATTCACGGATAAAACCCGACTATCTAACGACTTGTCTTCAAGTCTATTATTATAGTAGCGAGTGAGGTTGAGTGAGGCCATCCAATACTCGGCGATTCGCCGACTTTGGAACATTCGCTGAGCCTCCTGGCATGGATAGTTCAGTTGAGATCGATCTTGAATACAAATACTCGTTCAACTCGGTTAAACGTCAAGAACCTGGCTCTACCACCGTATGATATTGATATGATAAGACAAAGCGTGACAACACTCGATCAAATAACATTGAATAATTTGAAACAAAAGTGATACATGGAACGAGGTGAAACAATTTGCACTCGACTCGACTACTGATTATTATGCAAATAATGATGAACCAACTCGACCAACGATTATAATATTCTGGTTTAAAATATAAATTGAACATTCTGCATTCTCGACAATGCAACTCGGGACTCCGGGACTTCAAGACTTCAACTTCAATGACTTAGATCACAATATCAAAGCCTCGATTGACCTGAGATCAGTCGAATAGGTAATAGTATAGTAATACCTCGGCTTCAGAATGACTGTAACGTGTATGAGCTTTATAAAACTGTGTGTCCAAACTGCAGTTGGTGAAATAAAAAAAAATATCCCGTGAAAAGGGTGGGTCCGAACTTCAGTTGGTGTAATGAAAAAATATATCCCGTTAAAGGGGTGGGTCCGAACTTGAGTTGGTGAAATGAAAAAAATATTTCCCGTTAAAGGGGTGGGTCCGAACTCCAGTTAATGAAATGAAAAAAAAATATTCCGTAAAAGGGGTGGGTATGGCATCCGGATATCATTTTCAAAAAAAAATATCCGTAAGGGTGGGTGGGTCAACGCCGAAAATTTCGTTGGAATTTTCTGACCCGATATCGAGAAATTTTCTTCCTGATGCCCCCTGCCTAGGACAAAAAAACACGTCCATAATCTGGACTAGGCGCGCACGTACGTGCAAGCGCAAGCCGGCCATGATTGAAAAAAATGGCGCAGCAACATTCGTACCCATGACATCGAGGTTGTACCTGACGGTCGGGTTTTCGAAACCTTTTTTTCGTCTTCGGAGTTGGTTCGCCTTCAAATTCCGAATCACTGAGAAGCAAATCAAAATAGAAGCAAACGGGAATATTCGAATTTTTGGGTTCACATCAACGGATTGAATGTTTTTGAAGCACAAACAGAGACCAGAATGTGGCTGGAATTCCTGAAGTTTGGAGCTTAAAGCCACAGACGAAACGAAGCCAGGGATTCCCAGGACAGGCGCACGTTTTATGTAAGGTGTGTTGAGCGCCCTCTATAGTTAAAGTAGGATACCCCTGCGGTTTTAACAACATGGTTAATTTTCTGTATCTGGCAGTGGCATATCTGTGACCACATGCACTGATCTGGCTTAGTTTAATTAACTCATTTCACGTCAGTGAGGAATTCACGGTCACGTCATAACTCATGAAAGTGTTTTTCATCGAAAGCGGTATTGGAAAGCATCATTTTGACATCGGAATTGAATGGCACAGGTAGGTGTGCTCATTTCTCTCATTAACCGTTGACCCAGTGATGACGATGGTGTGTCTATTTTATACACATTTTGAACAGTAACTCAATGATTTAAATTATGTTTTTTTTATGTCGCCTAAAAAGTAAAATTGTACTTTATTAAACACTAATCTCCTAAAAAAGCAAGTCATGTTGAAATTACAGCTCTCTTTTCTTGATTTAATTTATTTATACTTAACTAATACAAAAGTAATAGTACTAGTACAGTTTTCCTAGTTCCGGATTTTTTCTAGTTCCGGATCGCTTCAAATAAAAACCTACCTCTTATGGCTTGGTCTCCAATACTATTTTTTTAGATGAAGTGCATTTTGAAAAGAAACATACAAGCTTCCTGACACATAAATATCTTTTCAATAAAATATCCAGAAAAGGAATTTTGGCTAGATTTTCGACTCGTACTTTGACATGTTTGGACGTTTGTAGAAATCACGGGAGCCGCAAAACCACAAACAAATATTCTGCGACATGTCACTCAAAACGTTTGATTTCATTTATGCCTTTTTGTAGTCTACAGTTGTATAAAACTCATGCATCGATTATTTGTTGAGTAAAAATAAGTCTAAAAGTCTCCAGTATTAAAAAATCTGCCAAAGACTGAACGTATCTTTTCCTAGTTCCGGATCGTGCGTAAAATACATGCATCAACTACATGCGCGCAGGCGTTTTCCTATGACGTGTTCACGATGTGATCGGTCAACGTTTATCGGCTCGTTGCTGCGCCACACACGTACCGGTTGCGCACGCTACACGGACAAAACATTTCAAAACATTTCCTTGCAAGTTTTCTTTTTGAACTTTATTGGAAGTGGAAGTATTTGAAATGTATTTTAAACTGTATTTATATAAACTAATGAATACTTTATCAGAAATATAGGCTTGATTCGGGTTGGTTCTAGCGTGATTATTTTTCATGTACGAAGCAGTTTTTAACCCGATCCGGAATTGGTTAAACCGATCCGCAACTAGGAAAAGTGATGTCGGTATTTTTGATGTCGTATTTTCAAATTAAGAAGAGCATAAATATCGAAACAAAAACTGTAGTTTCTCCATTACTTAAGGTAAACTACTAAACCTATTTCATTTGAATTTCGAGGATTAGACTTGCCGAAAACAGCCTGAATTGTTTTTGCGATCCGGAACTAGGAAAACGTCTGTAGACCAATCTGAATGGATGAAAATTTGTTCTAAAATCTGAGTTTTACTCGCCAACTGACGTGATGTGGTGCGAAGATTGAAAGCTGTAACTACGCGACTGATCATCACATGACCCCAGGTCATCTCTCTATGACATTGGGGCTCGACCATTTTTGGAAGGGGGAAATTATCTTCTTTTTATTGTCACGCCTTTTGTGGATATGCGGCGCTCTTCAGCGCTGGTCAACCGGGAAATAAACAAAACCTAGAAATAACGACAACCGAAAAAAATCAAATATTTTATTTCTCTGATAAGAATTAATGATATCAGGTTGTAAGTAGACATACCGATATTTGTAAAAAACAAAGAGCCAAAAGCAGTTTGTGCACGATGAAACAAATTCACCCTCTTCCAAAAATGGTCAAGCCCTATTACTCACGTCACATGACTCATACATCAGCAGAACAATGCATTAGTCTGTTTTCAAAGCCAAATCATTCTGACTATAGATGAACATTATATCGGCTTAAAAAAAAATTGTCGGGCTAGGGAACCAGACTAAATAATATGTGTTTGCTAGGATCTTGAACTTGTCGCATCACGTCAGTTGGTTAGTAAAAACTCGGATTTTAAAACAAATGGTCATTCAGATCATGGTCTATAAATCCCGTACAGGAGTCTAAAAGAGCTGTGGATCAACATGACTTTAATTTATTAATGTTTGATCAACATGATTAATGTTTGATCAACATGATTAATGTTTGAGAAAGTGGAATTCTAGACCACAAAAAAAAGCATAATTTCAATCCCATTGAGTTACGAGGGACCAAATTGACAATAATCGTTGTAATAATATGTGTACATGGTGCCTTCCTTTTTTGAAAGTACTATGTAGGTGTGCTGAAGCCACAAAAAAATAGTTTAGCTTCCGGTTACCCGACCGATCCTAACTACTCGCACACGCCATGAATTTGTCGCATCTTTTAGCACCAAAAATTTGGGCCCAAAAAACTTTACGACCTTTGAATCCTATTTTTGTAAGGCATGTAATCGGAAGCAGAACTATTTTTTGGTTGGCCTGAGCCTGTGCTATGTTTAGTATTTTAACATCACCGAGCCGAGGCGCGGGATAATTTTTAACGAAACTTGATCCGAGGCGAGTTTAGGCCAATGGCTGAAGCAGGCCTCAACCTTAAGCTTCAGAGGGTCAAGGCCACTTGGCCTCAAAGGCTCCAAAAAAGAAAGGGGCACCAAGGCCAACCTAAAGGGCACCAAGGCCATTTTCAAACTGTTATTTGTTCATCCCCGGATCACCACCGCCCCAACTCTCCGAGTCAACCCCCCCCCTTCTCCCCCCCTCCCCCCCCCTCCCCCCTCCCCCCTCCCCTCCCCCTCCCCTCCCCCCTCCCCTCCCCCCTCCCCTCCCCCCTCCCCTCCCCCCTCCCCCCCCTCCCCTCCCCCCTCCCCCCCCTCCCCCCCTCCCCCCCCTCCCCTCCCCCCTCCCCCCTTCCAAAAAAACCCACAACAAAATTCGCTGTTTCAGAAAATTCAACCTTGAAGTTGAATATAAAATTCTTAAAAAAAGATATCCTTAGAAATAAATATGATTATAAAAATTTGAAAAGACCGAACAACAGAGGGCGCTCTGCTAGTTCCCCTATGTTGTTTAGTGCGACGAACTTTGCACACCGCGCCTGCGCAGACTTGGTCCGCCATATTGTTTTGCGTTAATCGCGAATTATTTTTGGCCAGTCTATACATGAGTAGTCTGGTACCGTGTTTTTAGTAGTAAACAACTCGACTACGTTTGATATGGTTGCCATGCCACGTTCTCCTCTGCAAGTACTTGCGCGATGCATGGCGCAAGCAGCATTTATGAAAACTAGTGCGCGGGAGAGCGTACGCTACATACGTCGAAACAATTTGATCTTCGTAATGGGTCACAACGTTAACTTAATTTTTAATAAAACTTTCGACTACATAATATAATGGAATCAATGAAAAGGGGCACGACGGCCAAGTGGCCGTAAGGTACGTGTTTTTTTTAAGGGACTTCACGGCAATTCGCTGGGGCATCGCGGCAATGGCCGCTGGTGGCCGCTGTAGAGGTTTAGGCCTGGCTGAAGGTACACCCACGCATTTCGGGCCTTGCTCGCTGCTCACAGACATTTCCGGCCTTGCCCGTGACATGTTTATAATGCGTCATCTGTTTTGAATCTGCGGAAAACTGTGCATACAGTACGTCCTCCGGCGCGAAGAGGTTAACCCTAACTACCCCAAACCCATCAAACTCCAACTGCAGCTTTTGCTAGGTTTTGGCAGGTTTGGTACCAAACCGTAACAACTTGTTGTTAGACTTTGTTTGACTCAGTACCAAAGGCCCAGGGAGACCCTGTTGAATTCTGTGAGGTTCAGGACAGAAAGCATGAGACTTACAGTTCCTGGTCAACTGTAAGTATACATGTAAGTTTACACCTTGTATGTGTGTCCCCACTAAAACACATAATACCACTGGCCAGTTATCACTGTACCAAGTCAATAAAACTTCAACTGTTGGAGTTTGGCAGGTTAAGTACTGTTAGGTTCAGTACAGTGTACCAAAAATTACTGAACCTGTGTGAGCTGTTGAAGTTTGTTAGGTTTGGTATGCTTCATAGTGCGAGAGCCTAGGGGGTTAGGGTTGAACCATTTAACAAGTGCTCTTTAATTGTCACTCAAACAACAGAACATCTGGTTTTGGTTTGGATAAAATCAGTTATTACCCTAGGTAGAATCATCAAATGTCAAAGTTGATTTGATTTGATTTGAATTTACTATTTCTTAAATAGCTTTCAAATGCAATTATATGAGGTCTCTTACATCTAGGGCAAGCAGTTCTGATGTTATTGAAATTTTTAATTTGTATTTGTTTCCTTGAAATTATGGCTGAAAACAAATGTGACCACGGAATCCATAACTTTTTTTGGCAACGTGAATTTCTTGCGAACTTAACTCCAACTACACCTCAACTACCGGTACATGTACACCTCGTAATTCTTCTTTTTCTTACATGTATTTACAAACAAACTGAAGTAATTTTCGGCATGAAAATAGCGCCACCAATGTTCATGGTGGTGATTCAGCTTACCCATTAGGGTAATAAATTAGGGCATAACAGGGTGAGGACCCGGTTATTACTCTGTGATAACGGACCGGGTTGTGCGATGACCAATATTAATGGACCGAGCCAAAGGCGATGTCCATTACCAGCGGCCATCCCCCAACCCGGTACGTTATTACGCAGTGAATGACCGGGTCTTCACCCTGTTATTCCCTTTAATAAATACCTTTTTATTTAGGGAATAAACAGTGAATTTGCTTCAATTTTTGAAAGCCTGGGCCATTACTGCAAAATAATGCCCTCCACGTGATCGAGTCTCAACCAATCAGAAGCTATCAACTCTCCTACATGTAGGTATTTATTAACCCTAACTCCCTCACGGCTTTTACTAGAAAGTATCCTGAATCCGCCACAGTCCACCAATTTTGGTTTGCAAAAACTGCTGGTGTCCTCATGAGTCCATCAGACTCCACCAGTATGCATTCTGGAGAGATCCTGAGTCCATCATAATCCACCAGCAAAAGTTTGATGGACTGTGACGGATTCAGGATACCTAGGTGGCATACAAAAAATTGCAGTGCGTTTCTCCATAGAGTCCATCACAGTCCATCACCTGAATTTCTGTATCCTGAATCCATCAAACTCCTGCAGTAACGCTAGGCTTAAAATCCTCAATCCATCACACTTCTCCAGTTGTTCAATATGGAGGTATCCTGAATCCGCTAAAATCCTCCAAAACAGGAAATGGATTTTGATGGACTCATCAGGGTGGTTAGGGTTAATCACCCATATCATTGCATGCACTGGCATATAAATTTACATGTTACTGTCATAGCCTTCAAAACCAGTCACGTTGCGGAATTGTGTAACTTTTGGCCTAGTTTTCTGAAAAATGTATAGATCTGCAATGGCTGATTTATCTCTTATTTGGGGGGTCTTTTTTCTATTAAGTAACACTAACTGGATATCAATTAAATGGGAAATTACCTTGAAAATATTTTTGGCTGGCATACCGGTATCTTCCCTCCGTCTGTTACTCCAGAAGGATTATAATAAATTGAGTAGTATTTAAAGGTTATGAAAGAATAATCTTGAAGACACTTTTCTTTGCTCAATCATAACTCGACTGAAGCAAGAGGAACAAACTTAGTAAAGTTTTGTTCTAGTAAAATAGTACCCTTAACCCTAACCCCCTAGGCCTTACTTTGGGCTAAAGAACTGCGTACTACAGAATACTACTTAGTATTTTGTAGCATTGGGTCTCTCCGTGACTGATGATTGGCTGTGTACTGACAGAGTACAGATACTGCCAACTACAAAATACTAATAGTGGCAATACAGGTCAGTAATACTTACCTGGCAAAAAATGCAGTAGTCCAGCCTTGACCCATTGTGTCCCAAGTGACAATTTTTGCTGTAGAGTTTAGAACACCTTACACAGCATACATGGGCCATGCACACTCAGCAAGCAGAGGGACCCAATGCTAAAAAGTACTACGAGTGCAATAAGGGGTGAAGTACTTTTTACCAAATACTAAAAATTACTACAGGCATTGCACACAAGTCAGTGAGAGTACTGCATACTACTTTTTACTACTACATGTACCGGGTAGTAGTAAAAAGTAGCATTAGGTATGGTTAGGGTTAATGTTTATATTGAGAAGAGTTTTCCCAGAAACTTTCCTCTTTCTTAATAAATTATATGGAGGAGGATGCCACAAAAATGTGAGGTGTTCTGGCAAAATGAGACGTAACTGGGCACAAGGAATAGTGGAGAAAACTGCTAAAATAATGAATAATTGGTGATTTATGTTAATTTTCAGATTTATTGATATTTGTAATCTTTGGTATGCCTATTAACTATATTTTGTTAAGAAATAGTATGGAAGTAGTGAAATAAGCGTTTTTAAGAAAAAACACAATTTACATTTTTCTATATCACGTATACATACAAAACTCTAAACTTCAAAGGCCTTTTTCTTAACATTTTTATTTTGCGATAGTATTTCAATAAATGCCAACTACATGTATAAACAGTCATAACTTGTTAACGTAATGTCTCATTGAAGCGCAACAAATAGCATTGTAAGGATAATTGTATCATCTTTCCTAATACCTGAAAAACCCTCATTTCAACCTCTGCCCAGTTCTGTCTCATTTTGCCAGACAAATAACGTGTACGTCACTGGGACAGACAGACGGTTTTAAATTACTTTTGCTCTAATTGCTGAATACTTTTTTTTAACAAACCAAAAAAGTAAGGGCCCTATCAAACTCACACCAATGTTTTCTAGGCTGTTTAACTAGGCTAATTTATACAAATGTAGCTTGACTTTAAGAAATACTTACATCTTTTCTGACATCACGTTTGTCACAAGGACAGACTTTGTCACGAGGAGGGAGTTTGTCACAAGGACAGACTTTGTCAAGTTTGTCACAAGGACAGATTTTGATTATTATGTTTGTCAGTTGCCACAAGGACAGATATTTGTAACAAAAATATAAATTAAAACATGATTAATGAGCCAAACCAGTTTATATTCCAAACCAGTTTATAGTTTAGGATGATTGTGTTTGTAGAAAGGCAACTTCAAGCTGGATGAACGCATTGTAACCCTGTTTATTAATGCATACAAATAACGTTTGTTATGGACAGGCTATTCAATGGTACCGGTACATGTACCTGTGTGCATAAAAGCTGATCACTTGCCAGTTATTCCAAAAATGTAACTCACCTGGGGGAAAAAATTGATTGCCCACCCAACCAATATGTTGATTACTTGACATTGTGATAAAAAGGTAAACATAATGTACATGTAGATATGTTGACATTGTGACTTGCTGAAATCACCGACTTTAATTTGGCGTGTCAAGAAAACTACATGTAATTTGTATTTCTTGAAAAACCCTATTAAAGGTAGGATACACCATTGGTAATTGCTTGAGGTATCATGAATGGGTGGGTTGAGGGGGGGGGGGGGGGGGTATTTTATAGTCAATATCGTTTATAAAGGGTCCTAGAAATGTGGTTTTTATTAGTTTAAATGAAAGATTATAACTAATTGAGTGATTTTCAGTTTATAAAATTTTATTTTTGGGTAATTAATATGAGAAAAATAATAATAAAGTGCTTTGGGGGACCGGCCCCGCCCCCTAGAATGGTAGCTTATTAACATGTAAAATTTGCATAATTGTGACGTATGTTCGGGAAGACTTTGACGTCGCGACCAGCGTGCCTGTGCATGCATGCATCATGTGCCACGCGTATCGATGCAAAATCATCCAGTCGATGGTTGACTCAAGTTATTGTCAAAGGAATTGTTCCGAGTTTTCTTATTTAAAAGAAGAATGCCAGCCAGATGTGTTGCTGCAGGTTCAGATGTAGAACCTGATGATACTGCGGATATTTCGTCCGATTCTGTGGAATATGCGCTTCCCGGCCCCGAACTGTCGTCTTCACTCGCCATACATCTGAACAAAATCTGCTGCGTGCGTAACTGCGTGCAATGCATCTCGCGTACATGTACAGTGTGTACAATGTACATTGTATGTAATTTACGTACGCGGATCGCATGCTACACGCACGCCGTGAAGCGGCATCGTACGGGGCTTATCTAGTGTCCAGACGTATTGTCAGGTACCAGACTATAATTTTGTTTCTTTTTGGGGGTTGCCGAATGTTCGTCACGAACAGCGCCACCATTTGTCAGTGTTGGAACATGTTAATGAGGGGACCAATTACATTTACGGTGATTAACCCCAATTAATGTCATTTTATACCATTTTATCACCGCTGGTCTTGTTACTTACACACCAAGGCACATTTTAAACTATTAAACAGCAATTCTCCTCAAAAGGTCTGCGTAGAACCTTTAACTGACCTGTCCGAAGTTTTACAGTCATTGATGCCCGAGAAAAGCACGAAAAACAGCGTTTGTTTTCAACCGGCGTCGAGCAGATTTTTCTTGTGTTATTTTTGTTTTTTCGCGATCGCCGTCCGGCGATCTCTTATTTTTATTTATAAAATTCTATTGTTCTGGATAATTACGGGATATCTACCGGTAGCACAATCATTTTGCTGGATGCCTAGAATCATTATTTACTTTCAAATGAGTAAGATATTTCTTAATAATTTGGTAGTAAATATTTTCGATATCTGCAACTTGGTGATATCCTACCTTTAAGAGGCAGACTTTGTCACTAAGCCATTTGCTTGAAATCTACATGCCTCACTGAGGTAAATTATCTATTGTTAGATTAGTGCGTCGGAGACAGCATACACAAAACAGTGGCAATTTGTGAGAAATCATGTCCCACACAAATAGTTTGTGTCTTCTGCAACATTTTGTAGGATACACCATTGGTAATTTCTTGAATTATCATGAATGGGTGGATTTTTTTTTTTTTGGGGGGGGGTTGTATTTTATAGTAAATATTGTTTAACTGACCTGTCCGAAGTTTTACAATCATGGATGGCGACAAAATCACGAAAAACGGCATTTGTTTTCAACTGGCGCTCAGGCAGTTGTTCGTATGTTATTATTGTTTTTTCGCAATCACCATCCAGCGATGGCAAATTTCCCCCTGCTGTGCCAACAGATTTGCGACCAAGATAAGTCTCACTGGGTCTGTTTGCAGATCATAAATTTCTTTTCTAATAAAATTAAAAAAATCAGAATAATTACAGGATATCTAGCGCGGTCATTTTGCTGAAGGCCTACAATCAATATTTACTTTCAAATGAGTAAGATATTTCTTAATAATTCGGTAGTAAATATGTTCGATATCTGCAAATGGTGTATCCTACATATTGTATTCAAAAATCTGCATAAATACGTGTTCTGTTCTCGAGTAGAATATACATCATTTGCTTTTGCTGTAATTTTCAGAAATAAATGGATTTGTTGTATTGTATAGCAAATATTATTACACTGACTTGTTTGTTTTTTGTAGATGCTGGGAAACCAGGAAAACTATCTTTTTCATGTAGTCTGGTTCCCAGACTCAACTTAAGATGAAATAGAGCAATTTATTAACGTCAGGGAATCGTACAGTCAGGCAATCAATCTACATTTGTTAGTGGTTTGTCTTCGTGCATTTTGATTGCTAACAAAATGCGAACTAAATAAATATGGGAAATTTAAGTTGCATTGCTCATTGACCGACTGGCATTGGAATTTGATATAAAAATACTACTTTCTTGAAAATGACAGCACACCAGGTGCCACAATTTTACAGGATGCTTTAGACTGTCATTCACCAACCTTCCAGTAAGATATTTCATAATACATGTAATTTGGTACCAGTAGTTTAACCAGTTCACGCCGAGCCCACGGGCGGGATTATTTTTAACGAAACTCAATCTGAAGCGGGTTCAGGCTGATAGTGCCGGGAAGCACACCCACGCATTTCCGGCCTTGCCTGCTGCTGACATACATTTCCGAACTTGAACTTGGCGTGTTTATGCGTCATCCGTTTTGAATTTGGGAAAATTTTTGCGTTTATACGTCATCCGGCGCTAACTGGTTAAAAAAAAAAATTGGTACATGTTTGCAAATGTTGTTTATTCCTTGTGGAGTGCATGTAGGCGACGATTCAAATTAGGCGAAATCTCTGAATGAAAAGAAAAGAAAAATAAATACCGTATTTTACAAAAATAATTAACATAGCCCTAAAGAATAGCAGTAAAAACTGACAAAGATCAGCCCACTTATATGATCACGTACAATTTAGTTTTTATGCTCATGCACTAAATAACAAAAATTTTATGCATAAAAATGTCTGGAGGGGCCGAAGCCCGCCAATTTTGTTATTCACGTTCGTCACCCACTGAGCGGGGACTGAAAATCCTGTTTGCGAACACTGTGTGCTGAATCTCGTCATTCAGAACCCTGTTTACGTGTTCATTCAATATGGCCGAACCTCAATATTTCGTACTACTTCCAAATTTAAAGGTTGGATACACCATTGAAAATTGCTTGTACCGGTATTACCTTGAATGGGTGGAATTGAGGGTTGTATTTTATAGTAAATTATTTCGTTTAACTGACCTGTCCGAAGTTGTATAATCATGGAAGCTGAGAAGAGCAAGAAAAACGTTGTTGTTTTCAGGCAGTGGTTCTTGTGTTGTTCTTGTTTTGTTGCGATCGTCGGATAGCGATCGCAATATTTTTTTAAACAATTACAGGATATCTAGCGCAATCCTTTGGCTAGATGCCTACAATCATTATTTACTTTCAAATAGTAATATATTTCCTAATAATTTGGTAGAGAACGTTTTTGATCTGCAAATGGTGTATCCTAATGGTACATGTACCTGAAGGTTTCATGCCTGTCCTGTGAGACAATGGAAGTGCTAGACCTGCACTTAAATGTACCTGTGCAAGGACTGGGCTGTCAGATGACCAATACCGTATATTGATTTGGATTGGTGCTGTAAGTAGAGATGCCTGGTATGGTTAGATTATCTGGACCTACAGGAAGGGTTTGGCGAGAGCAGTGTCGTCTTTCCTTGTCCAGGTGCCCAACTTCCTACAATCCATATTTCTGTCTGAAGGGTAATTTCATGGTGCATGCGGCCAATTTCATAAAACATCTAAGCACAAAATTTGCTTGGCACAAACAAGTTTTGCTCAGTAAAATCAGGTTATCGGCCAAAATTCCACGTGCTTTTCATTCAAAGTAAAAAACAGCTGAATACCAGTCACAAACAATAAACATCAACTGAAATTTTGGTTTGTAACCCTGTTTTTTTTCCCAAGGAAGAATTTTCATGCTAAGCAAATGTTGGTGCTTATGTTTTTTGAAATTTGCCCCTGGCCTGATTACATGTAACTCGAGTTAAGTTCTATGGGATCTGCCATATCTCTTATCTGTGCTGGTATTATATTACATGTCCTGTTACCTCATGGCCTTTAGGGTTGATTGTTCCAAGAAGATCTCTTGAAGTTTAATGATTTGACCACAGAAAGGATGTTGGCTATTAAATTGTTGGTCTGTCAGTAATTGTTGTTTCTTTGTGGTATAGGCCTGTATGTATTCCACATTCATAAATACCTGGGACAGTTTAGGCATTCCTATTGGTGGAGAGCCCGTCATGTGGCTGGTATTAAATGGGTGATAAAGACATGACTGGAAGTGTTTAAGACCAGCTGACAACAAAGGTGGCCCCTGCACATGGGCCCCGTGAGTCCTTCGACTGCAATGACAACATGTGTACTTTATTTCCAACCAACCCCCGTCCCCAGGGCTTACTTTATTTCCAACTGTACCGCTCGTCTCCAATAGTACATGTAAGAGCGGATAGTGTTGGGCGCGTACAGCTGGACACCCTGTGACAGGTTGCCAATGGCAGTAATGGCCATTTAGTCTGGTTCATAGTAAATACCTTTATTGCATGTATTGTGTAGAGCGACAGAGGCGGAAACATGTCATTTGACAGTAACCCGTGAACATAGATAGGGAAAAACAAACAGAATGGCGAAACACCGAAATTTACTTATGACAATTTTCCTGGATTTTCGGGGCTCTTTTAGCTGAATTTTACAAAAAAGTATTGATGAATGGGAATAAATATGTGTTCGGTCGGTATTTATCACTCTGTTTAATTCGGCGAGGGTAATTATCAGCTCTCGAACACACATTTATTCCCTTATTATAGAATATGACAGAGCAAAGAAACCTTGCAATGAATTTACCAAAACCAGGTAGCTGCATTAATTACGCCATCACTAAAATGCACTTTTTACTTTTTTAAAATTTAAATTGAATAGAAAAATCAATACTTTAAGATTGAGGTACCGGTACATGTACATGTATGTAGGTGGGTGGTTGGGTCAAATATTTTGTTGTTGTAAATATGAGCTGTCATTCGCTATTTTTGGCCCCTTCTTTTCAATCATTGTCCTACCGGTAGGAGTTGAAGTGAGCTTTAACAATCATTTACACAGTGTGGCTGATTGATGTCAATGTCAAAGTTGAATTTGGATAGGTTAGGAACCCCTCTTATGGCAGACCCCAAGGGAGCTCGTGTAGCTGATCCTTTGATTTGACATAACCCTCTCTTGTGCGGGTATTGAGAACACCTGTATATTTGTGCTCTTCTTCTGCACAGATGAGAATACCATTCACTTTGGGAGCAAAGTGTCAAAGTTAAAGGTATATGACCTGGCACCACGAAATGAGCGGAAAGTCGCACAATATGTACATGTACCGGTACATGTATGGCCAAAACGAGTTATTGGCCAAAACGTTCGTTTTTCCTGTGGGAGGTGGGTTTTGAGTTAACGTTTTTACATACAAAAAACGTATCTTTATCATATCCCAAAATTGTATAGCTCGACTAAACCTCTAAAGTGTTTTGTGTGTGGCTGAATTGCACTGAGTGATAGTATAGTTTGCACGGTTGACAAACTTTGAAATTCGTTTTCTCAAAACGAGGGAGCATGACTTTAGCAATTTCAATAGAGCATAGCGGCGGCTAGGAATAAGCTACAGGAACACACAATACATCATTTGAAAGCGAAGGACTTCCTCTTTCTAGAAATGTAATAATGTCAATTGTTTTTTATTTTGCGACTTTCCACCCATTTCTTCGTGACAGGTCAAATATGTACATTGTAGGATACACCATTTATATCGGAAAAATTTACTACCGAATAATTAGGAAATATATCTTACTTATTTGAAAGTAAATAATGATTCTAGGCATCCGGCAAGATGATTGCGCTAAATATCCAGTAATTGTTCCGAAAAATGAAATTGAAAAAAAAAACGATTGCGAAAAAACCCCAAGAACAGCATAAGAACCACTGCACGATGTCGGTTGAAAACGAACGTCATTTTTCTTGCTTTTCTCAACATCCTAATTGATTGTAAAACTTCGGACAGGTCAGTTAAACGATATTTACTATAAAATACAACTCCCTAAATCCACATATCCATGATAATTCAAACAATTACCGATGGTGTATCCTACCTTTAAAGGATCACAGAAATAGAAAATAAAAAGTACTTATATGATATAAAACATAGGTTACAGTATTAATACACCCAATAAAAAAAATTGTGTGTGATTTTAGGGTTATTTGAGCCATTACAAATTTCAAATTTCTCTTCGATCGCCCCGCCCAGAAAAATTCCTCCTTTGACAGAATGCCTGGATGTCGAAGTCGTGACGTCACGTAAAGAATAGCTTTCTTCGCGATTGATTGCAATCGCGTGGTTACGTATGTACGCACGCGATCGCGATCAATCGCGAAGAAAGCTATTCTTTACGTGACGTCACGACTTCGACAGGAGGAATTTTTCTGGGCGGGGCGATCGAAGAGAAATTTGAAATTTGTAATGGCTCAAATAACCCTAAAATCACACACAATTTTTTTATTGGGTGTATTGATACTGTAACCTATGTTTTATATCATATAAGTACTTTTTATTTTTCTATTTCTGTAATCCTTTAACACGGCCTGTGTTCCTATTAGTACATAGTGCTGCACATCGGTCTTAATTTTCATCTCCTTTGTAACATCATCTATTTTCTCAACGTATACAGTTCTATCAGATAAACCATTAAACTAAAATAATAATAATAATAATAATAATAATAATATCAAATATAGTGCGCAAAGACGTTCATTGCGCGCATAACAATAAAAAACAACACTTAGGACAACAAAAGGTTAAACATGTGTGTTTTTAGAGCAATTTTAAAGTCAGAGAGACTTGTTAAAACGGATGGCCTGGGGAAGTTTGTCCCACAGGAGTGGACCAAACAGCATGTGAAAATGATCTACATGTATCTCCCCAAGTGTTGGTGCTACGTGGAACTACATACATCAGCTGGCAAGCACTGAAAGAGCGAAGGTAACCAGTGCCATGTTGCTTCAATTCAAACACCACAAGGTGTAACTTGTCTAGAGGTACCCACCCATTGAAGCTCTTGATCATTTCTAGTGTAGATTTGTTTCAAGTAGGCCTTGGTTAATCCGGTTGTGATGAGTTGCTGCTTTAGTCAATGCAATTGTATTTTATAATATTTTATAGTACATGTAAATATCATTTAACTGACCTGTTCGAAGTTTTACAATCATGGATGCTGAGAAAAGCAAGAAAAACGAAGTTCCTTTTCAGCCGGCGTCGGGCATTTTTTTTTTTTTTTTTTTTTTTTTTTCGCGATCGCCGTCCAGCGATGGGTATAAAATTCAATTTGTTAGAACAATTACAGGATATCTAGCGCAATAATTTTGCTGGATGCCTACATTCATTATTTACATTCAAATAAGTAAAATATTTCTTAGGAATTTGGTAGTCAAATTTATTGAAATCGGCAAATGGTGTATCCGAGCTTTAATGTTAGTTCTTATAGCGCTTTAGACTCCCACATTATGGGTGTATCAAAGCGCTTTACAATTATTATCCCTGTTCACCAGGAACGAGACCATTTCTGCAGCAGCTCAAGATTAGGCAGCGCATGTAGTCTCTACCTTCTCAGGTGCCCATTACTCCTGGATGGAGAGAGGCAATTGTAGCAAAGTGTCTTGCCCAAGAACACAAGCACCATGTTCCCTGCCAGGGTTCGAACCCACGTACCATATACAGGAGTCAAACACCGTAACCACTGGACCACAGCGCCCCACAAGTTAAATCACTAAGAAATGTCCTATTTTAGTTGATGCAAATTATTTAACTCATTTGAAAGGACATTGTTCTTGAACATTGGTAGTTTTCTTTAATGCTATGCATCAGCTTTATTTGTACCTGGTGTCCATGTCTACCATGTATTCTTAAGATCGGCCATTTAAATATCCCAGGTGTAAACCTCTCAGAAATAACTACCAAACACTTGTTCATTTCTGTTTTAGATACATTTGTTTAAAGGTATGATACACCATTGGTAATTGCTTGAATTATCATGAGTGGATTTGGGGGGTTGTATTTTATAGTTAATATTGTTTAAACGACCTGTTCGAAGTTTTACAATCATGGATGCCGAGGAAAGCAAGAAAAAAACGGCGTTCGTTTTCAACCGGTGTCAGGCAGTGGTTCTTATGTTGTAATTGTTTTGTTCACAATTGCCGTCTGGCGATCAGGAATTGTTTTAATAAAATTATTTTTAGGATTATAGGATATCAATTATAGCGCAATCATTTTGCTGGACACCTACAATCATTATTTATTTTCAAATAAGGAAGATATTTCTTAATAATTCTGTATTAAAATTGTTTGATATTTGCAAAAAAATGATGTATCCTACCTTTAAGTTATAAGGCTTTGGAGAAGTTGTTACTAAGAATGATGCAGTTGCTAGGTAACAGACATTACCATACAGTCCTTGAGGTTGCATACACTAATTTAATTACTCCTATCTCTTCTAGACATTCCTCTATCCAGATGAACTCATTTGAAAAGAAATAATTCTCAAACATGGCCTGTGTTTGTTTTGGTGCTGTGCACAGGCAGTATTTTTTATCTCTTTGTTTGATGTCACTTATCTCTGCTCCTGGGATCCATATCCACCATCAGGGGCCAATTTCATAGAGCTGCTTAAGCAGAAAAATTGCTTAAGCACAAAACAATCTTGCTTAGTAAAACCTGCTTACCAGCCACAACCCCATGTGATGTCAATTATTTGTGATTGGTACTTAGCTGTTGTGAGCTTAGCATAACATTCGAATGGAATTTTGGCTCCTTACCTGATTTATTAAGCAAGGTTTTTTGTGCTTTTAAAAGCAATTTTGTGTGCTTAAGCAACTCTATGAAATTGGCCCCAGGTAACCAACCTTAAGACTAGTCAATTTGAATACCCCAAGGTGCAAGCTTTCCAAAATTACCTACCAAACACATGGTAATTTTGGTCAAATATAATATGACCACTGGCGCCTGCTCAAGTATTAAATAAATGACACCCGGCTCCTGCACTATACCATATGCATTATGCATTTTTAACATGGGTGGCAATGGGAAATTGTGGCATGACCAATTTCCGTATATTTTTCAATACTTTCCACCACTTGGAATTTTTGAGACCTATTTATGAGACTAGAACAGTTGAAATAAGTTATGTTGCAATTAGTGTGGGATTAGTGTAGGCTGTACTACGGTATAGTACCGTACAAATATGTACTTAGTAGAAAACAAGACTATAGCCCTGTTCGCACTGGATTTTTTTTTATAAAACTTACCGAGACGATGGGTACTTTTGCCATTTTAAAGTCCAGTGCGGACAGCCTAGAACGTTTTCCTCTCAGTTACTTTTCCTGAGTCCAGTGGTTACTTTTACCGGCCAACTGCTGCCCGGGAAAACTTCCCAGGTAACTTTTCCAGTGCCAAAAGCGCGAGTCGGTAAAAGCGGCTCAGGAAAACGTACCGGGTACATCCGGCCCCCTAGTGCGATTTCATGCTACACAAGACACCGCGCTTGCGCTCTTTGCATTGTTTACGTGCGCGCACGCTGATGCATGCACATCGCATCATGATCACATGTGGTTCTGCAAAAAGAACAAAAAAAGAAAAGAGCGTGGAGTAGTTGTACTACTAGTGTCGACGATGGCGTCAATGATCGATCGGACAAAAAGCTCGCGCGTGAATTGGGTACGGACCAACTTCAAAAAGTTGACCCCTAGATGACCTTTGACCCGACAAACGCTTTTTTTTCCACGCTCAACTTGCATTCGGGCTTCCCGTCCCCGAGTTTAAGCCCGATAGGACAAACTTTGAAAATTCGACCCTTAGACGACCTTTGACCCCGGAAGACCCGAAAAACGCTAACCCGTTTTATTTTTGCCACGCTCACCTCGCATCGAGCATTGCGATCACCGAGTTTAAGCACGATCCGACCAACTTCAAAAAGGTGACCCCTGACCTTTGACCTCGTACGCTCTAGCGAATGCAAACTGGTTCTTGCGGGGACCGAGCCGGACCCACCCACCGAGTTTGAACGCCGCACGACCCCGGGAAGGGGACGAAAAAGCGCGCACAGACAGACACACAGACAGACAGACAGAGAGTATAGGACAAACTTTGAAAATTCGACCCTTAGACGACCTTTGACCCCGGAAGACCCGAAAAACGCTAACCCGTTTTATTTTTGCCACGCTCACCTCGCATCGAGCATTGCGATCACCGAGTTTAAGCACGATCCGACCAACTTCAAAAAGGTGACCCCTAGATGACCTTTGACCTCGTACGCTCTAGCGAATGCAAACTGGTTCTTGCGGGGACCGAGCCGGACCCACCCACCGAGTTTGAACGCCGCACGACCCCGGGAAGGGGACGAAAAAGCGCGCACAGACAGACACACACACAGACAGACAGACAGAGAGTAGCGTATTATTATATAGATGAAAGTGACTCAAGTTGAGGATGCCCGTAATTTATAATAGATACTTCAAGTACTGGTCACAATGTACACAAAGTTACATGTATTCTTCTACATCGTGTATGACTTTACATCTTCAGCCTGCATTGAATTTTATGTGTTGAGTACAGTAAATTACCAGAACCTGTCTACAAATTTGAATTACTGTGTACGCACCTTTATTAGTTTGGGAGCATTGCATTAAAATCAATTCAACCTAGAATGTTAAAATACTAATATTTAAATCACATGTATGTTAAAATATACATGTAGGAGTTAATATGTTAGTTATAGAATGGCATCAAGGAATGTTGGCTATAGCCAGAGGTGCTAACAGTCTTTCTGGAGTAATTATACCACAAATTCAGAAGTCATATTCAATCTCTCTGGTATGTGATTTTGCTGCCTGAACGATGCATAGATGTCAGCAAGAATCACTTGAGACAGCTCTTTCATCAAGAATTGGCTTCAGGGTGACAGGGATGTAAATCCAATACCAGATTGGGCGGCATCAAAGGTCGTGAACCTGTGGGGGGCTATTACAGCCAATATGCTACAGATCCACTTAGGTTTCACCCAACAGGACCCAGTCCTAGCCTTGTTGAGAACTTGAGATACCATATACATTTCTGGTATGAAGAGATAATTCCAGAAGCACCCTTACATTTGGTTTTCATGCCTGGAGAATTAAATTTCAGCGGGATTGCAGGAAGGGTTGTGAAAGCAAGTCTTTTTGGGGCGCACTAACCAATTCTAAATTGTATGACAGTAGCTCGGTAGCTCCGACTGTACCGCACGTACCATGTGAAAGTTTTGGATTAGGTTTTTGTAGTGACACCACAAGTACCTGGCTGGACAGCAGTGCTCACAATATAGAGACATACCGCAAGGCCTAATTCTCCTGTTAATTCCCACTAGTCTCTCTGAAAATGAAGGCTTTTTGTGCAAAAAAATGGATGGGCTGAGCTGAAGTTAACCCCACACTGGAGGAGATTATTCACGAATGCATTGTTTGTATGCGTCAACGTCCAACCCCAAATTTTTTCGAGCTGTGGTTAACCCACCGGAAGATCTTGTTTTATTAGGCATTTGCCCCTAACCTCCCTGAATCCATCAAAATTAATTCCCTCAAAATTCATCAAAATTTGGAACCCGGGGAAGGAGAAGGAGCCGCTGTCGGCACCCAGAGGCGGAGGAGTCAGCTCCCAGAGGAGTTGCCACCGTCTACACCGAGAGGAGAAGGAGTCACCGTCGACCCAGAGGAGGAGGAGTCAGCGCCCAGAGGAGGAGAAGTCGGCACCCAGAGGAGGAAGAGGAGGAGAAGTCGGCACCCAGAGGAGGAAGAGGAGGAGTATTCGGCACCCAGAGGAGGAAGAGGAGGAAGAGGAGGAAGAGTCGGCACTAAGAAGAAGAGGAAGAGGAGGCACCCAGAGGAGGAGTCTTCGGCACCCAGGGTCGTCGTTGTAGTTGGCAACGAGTCATCAGCAACCAGCAGAGTCATTGAAAACAGACTCATCGAAGTCGTTACATCAAATCAGAACCCAACTCCAAACTTTTTGTTCGAATTTGAACTGTTTGTCCCGTTATTTAAGATCAAGCATACTAGTGACAAAATTGAAGTTTTCCAGTACCGGTACATTTGTACTTAGTAAAATTCTTTATTGATAGTCCCCTATAACCAGGACTTTTGTGATTTTTTTTAATACCCCGCTTACATTAACACTCTTGCTTACTTGTAAGGCGAAATAAAAAAAAATACATGTTTCCCGTCCCCGCCCGCTTCCTTTTTTAAGGCCGCCTGGATTTATTTTTTATTGTTTATTTTTTTTAAATGAGGAAAAAATATTAAAAACTACAACAAATCAATCGGAAAATAAATACTTGCGAGTTCGAAGTCTTCTAAATTAATAATTGTTCGCGTAGTTGGCAAATGTTGGCAACGTTTGCGTGAGTGAAACGCCAGGATTCGCCACTTTGTCATGTTCGTTTACTTCAATAAACCCGGCAAAACTTATTAATTCGGACTAGTTGTAACGTTAGACAGCACTCGAACCATGTCAAATCATTTATAACTGCGCTGGTATTGTCATAAAAATGTGAATTAACGTTGGAGAGATCGACACAGAATCATTGCCAACTGCAAAATTCTACTCGTACCGCGCGTACGGCTGCCCTTTATGGCGCCCTCATGTGGTTTGCTTAAAAAAAAGGCGTTATTCAATCGTCGGCTTCGTCGTTTAGCTTTGGCTTAAATTCAAGCCTGTAAAATTGGCTTTCTTGGCGTGGGCTATCTTTCGAGAAGGGCCGGGCTATCCCTGGTTAAATCTACTGTTTTTGTTTTCTATCGCATTGTTGTTGAGTCGATTTTAACCTGAATAAATAAATTGTCAAATCAAATCAAATCAAATCCAAATCGAATCCGAATCTGACGAATCCGATAATGAATATTATCATAGTCCGCAGGTCACCGGTCCACAGTATGCGTGCAGTCTTGGAGGCCCGGGGGGAATAGGTTCAGTTCTTGTGTGGTTAACAATTGTCCCTTTTATTTGTAACATTTCATTTATAGCGAACACATCAGGGATTGACGGGAATCTCTAATGGCGGCCATCTTCAAAAATAAAAAATAAAAAGCCCCTCTTCTTCCTTTTTTTGAAAACCCGGACGAGAAACATGTTTTTTTTGTATTCGGCCTAACCACTCCCCTTCCCCTCCCCCTCCCCCTCCCCAACACCCCCGAACACCCCTCATACCCCTCATTTGTTCATCACGCTTGGCGAACAATAGATCCCTTCAGTCCTCCAGCGTTTGTCTTTTAAAGTGTACGCTAAGTCTATGAGTTTAGGTTTAGTACAGAAACAAAGGAAAACACAGTAGGGTATCCTCAGTCGTTAGGGTAAAAAATGACTCAATGTACTTGTTACGTACAGTAATTATGGGGACATACACTTGTTCCTGCACTGTATTTATGGGGAACGAAAATGCTATAACACACTAGACTCCCATACAATCCCTTTTAGTTTATGTCTAAAATTGTAACATGTAATGAAGAAGGCCCATTGATAACCTTACATATCAAGGTCAATATTGATTGACAAAGGATCCTAAACTCCCCACAAGCTAAACTTTGGCTAGCATTACACAAAATGACAGATGTCGGTTATTTAATACAGAATGTGACTGCATATTGAATGAGATAGAGTTATTGAAGAATCAAACCTGCCATAAGTATTTACAGTCACAGAATACCAAATGACAGATGCAGTTAAAGGTAGTATTTGTGCTTTTGCTGTAAATTTCACAAATGGATGGACTAGGGGATCAATATATATATTAGGAACCAATAGATTTGATATGGATACGGGGATACTGTTCGTCTTGAAAAAAAGTCGCCCATTAATCAGTTCGCGCCCGGAAATTATTGTAACATTCACCGAACCGAAGCGGGGGATTATTTTTAACAAAACTCGATCCGAGGCGGATTCAGGCCGATGGTACCTGGAAGCACACCCACGCATTTTCGGCCTTGCTCGCTGCTGACAGACATTTCCAGCCTTGCTCGTGATGTGTTTATGCGTCATCTGTTTTGAATGTCAGAAAAACTTTATGTGTATACATTCTCCGGTGCGAACTGGTTAATAAGTTTATGCCGGGGTTAAATTTGACATTGACCAAGCCTAGGCGAGTGAATCTTTTTCACGAAACTCGGGTTTAGGGTTCATATGCAAACTGGTCTTAGACATATATTTCTGGCCTTGCTCGTGACGTGTTTATCCATCATCTGTTTTATAACTTTGCGTGTATATTAGTGCTGGGCGAGTAACTCGATTATGTAATTACTCGTGATTAGTTTTTACTACTCGTTAAACTACTCGCAGTTTTTAAACTATTCAAGTACTTGTGCCAGCCCGAGTAGCAATAATTACTTGTGAGTAGTGATTGTTAGCGAACACTGATTGTTGACGAGTACAGGCAGACGTTGCCACACGGTGGGATTATTAACTTATTATGAAAATTACGATGGTTTTGCAAAAACACATTCTGAATTGGAACTTGAGCGATAAAGAAAACCAAATTGCTGCTAATCATCGCTGAGAAAATACGGTTACACTTTGAATAAAAACACATGGTGATAAACACGTGTGACTGTCATTATCCGACAACTACTCGCGAGTAATTTATTCGCCAGTACTCGAGTGGAAAAATCACTACTCGCCCAGCACTAGTGTATATCATCCGAGGCGATTTGTATAAAAACCACCATTTTGCATTTTAATTTCATCAGTCTTACATACTGTACAATGTACCTTTTTAATATATCAGTATGAGAAGTAACGATAAATGGCAAAGAGTGTACCAGATGAAACAACAATCAAATGGTGGTTTAATAGTAGAATACTCGTATCAAATCTAATCCCTATTGCTAGACTGACGTTTCAAGTTTTCTATTCATACTAGTCTTGGCCCAAGATGTCAGTGATCAGCAGTGATTGTTGTTGCGCGCGATCACACTACTGTTTTTGACAGTGTACTTTTCTAGCACGAACATCTTGGAAAACCTGCAAAAATGGGGCATGACCTTTCATGCAAATTTTACAATTACATGTAGTGTACCTTTGAATAACATTTTGGCTTTAAAACTACCCATTCAGCAGTCGCACTGGCCTGCATTGCATCTAATTAGCGCTGCTTCACTGTTGAAAATGCATGCGTGTTTGTTTACAACCGTCGAGTGATGATACACTGTACTATGAACTGCCCAAAAAGGCTTAACTTTTTCACACTACTCAATGCAACACTATCATTTGTGCTACACGTATAACGTGTTGATCTATGTATTGTGCAATCGTTTCAACTACAACCGCAGACGGTCATTCTACACGTGTAAAATCAGAAAATTGTCCATAATGTGATGCGGCGCGTCATTAGCTGGCTGCCTAAATTATGTTTGTGATGGTATATTTTAGCTAGTAACATCTACAAAAGTAGGTCTTTTTTTTCCTCCGATTTTGGGCCCATTTTTTAAAATAATCTAAAATTGTGAAGAACAATCTAAAAATACGAAAAACACGCGAGCGGTCGGTGCAGGAATCTAAGTTTTGTTTGTTTGTTTGTTGCTAACAACTACAGTGTATGATTGGGTGTGCGCTCTGTGCACATTTTTGCTCTGATCCACGGTCTGGTTACCCAGGTCGAACTTGACCCGGAGACATGCTAAAACTACGACTTTCAACAGTGTGGAACTTCCCTATACGGGTCGACAGCTTTCAACCTACCTCCCTAGCGGGGTTGGTCTCGACACGGATTGAGCATTCTACACGGTTTAGTGCCGTGTTCACTTGTTGTAATGTGAAAAGGTCAGTCTACACGTATGTAGTTTACACGTATCAAACCTGTGTCCAACCCGAAGATTTTGCATAGTGTAAAAAGACCTAAAGTGTTTCACTCAACCATCCACGTCAGACGCTCATCATCGCGTGAGCGACTTTAAACATGACTAATTAGTGATCGTTCTGTGAAAGCCTGCGGAAAAACAAAGAAAAAGTTAAACCACTGGTGCAGGTTTACCATGACAATAGTACTTAGGTAGTATACACCATTGGTAATTTGAATTATCAGGAATGGGTGGGTTGGGGGGTTGTATTTTATATTAAATATCATTTAACTGACCTGTCCGAAGTTTTACAAGCATGGATGCCGAGAAAGCAAGAAAATTCTTATGTTGTTCTTGTTTTTTTTCACGATCGCCGTCCGGTGATAGTACATTTTTAAAAATACAATTCTATTTTTTGGAACAATTACAAGATAACTAATGCAATAATTTAGCTGGATGCCTAGAATCATTATTTACTTTCAGATAAGTAAGGTATTTCTTAATAATTTGGTAGTAAATATTTTGGATATCTGCAAATGGTGTATCCTACCTTTAAGAGTGGGGAGCTGGTCTGATCATGTCGTGAGCGGGTGCACTGCATGGACAGATTTTACTCAATTTTTGTTATTGCAAACAAAATATGAACTAACTTAATTTGATAAATTAGGGGCAATATTATAAAATGATCAGGTTTTTTCAACAATGGTTAATGTTTGTGACCCATCCAAAAAGTAACCAACTTGATGTCAAGATATTAATAACTCTAAAACTCCCTGTGAAATGATTCCTTCTGGAATGCTGTCTTTTTAAAGAAAATAATGAAAGATGTGTCCAAAGATGCGACACACGCCCCCAAACAGCCTTTGACTTTTAACATTTCCAGAATGCCTTTGGGAATACATGAATACATGTTTGATTAGTCGATTATTTTGTGGCTTTAGCTACATGTAGCTGTGTATCCCATACCGATGCACATTACTAACAAGACAGTATTACTATACACCAAAAGTAAATGCTAACTTTGTGTATTTATGCACGTACTAATAAGACAGTATCACTCTTACACCAGAAGTACAACGTACTGGTATGTATGTGTAAATGCTAACTTTGTATTATACTGGTGGCAAAGTACTGTATGTTTATTTTTACCCTAAATCAGAAATACCGGTAGAAAAGGGTCCGTGCCTAGTTGCCAGAAGTTTTTTGGTACCCTAGTATACCACCAAACACATGTTATAAACATTATTGGCCTGCCCTTTTAGCAGGGTGTAACCCGGTTATATTGAATTGCTTCACAGCCACCAAGGGACAAGGCCGGGCTTAACTTTTGTCTATGATTTTCATAAAAAAGTGCACTGACAGTAGTTGAAATGTAAGAATTAGTTGACATATGCTAAGAAAATTAGGGTGTTGCTCCCTGTCACTTTATAAGCTGGCGTGTGAAACTTTACCCAAATTTGTATGGAACCTCATGCCATGTGGAATAAGAGGTGTACATTATACAATTGTGGTCCGCTGTGATGTGGTCCATGGTGTTTTGTACACCCGAGGTAGAAAATGGCACTCGAGGTGAAGCTGAGGGTGCCATTTTCCCCCTGAGGGTGTACAAAACCCATAGACCACATCACAGCGGACAACAGTTGTTTTGTTATTCCATGGTATTGAATACAATTACATGTAGGAGGCATAGGATGAATAATTTTAGAAAAACAAAGTTTTGGTAGTTAGCGTAACCATGTTAACATTAACGTTAACAAATGTACTCTTGAAGCATTCGAACATTGGTCAGTATGTCTTCGTGTTCATGCTGCCTCGCTAAAAATTCAGATCTTTTTCTTGGATCGACAAAGAAACCTCTTTTTTAGACATAATTAATTAACGGTGTTGGAACGTAAAAACTAAAGGGCAGACGAAACAAACAGTAATCAGGTAATAATGGTGGCAACGGAAGGTCTTCCATACTTGTATGCTTTAACTGTTCCCTATTATACATGCATATTTAGTTCACGTAGTACCAGTGAAAATGAAAACCCTTTCCCACGATCTGCTTCTATTAAGCTTGTCGTTTCAGGTGAGAATGGGCCAAACGTTGAGAAAGATCAAGGTAATGTACTCCACCGGGTACATCACTTTTTTGGGGAGTGATGTACCCCAAAATATTACCTTGGCTTTCATCACTCACAGTAGCCTAGCGTATTTTCCCATTTTACTGGTTTAGTGGGTATGTCCCATATAGCCAGTAGCCACACAGTTATGAACACGTATTACCATCATCAAGACTTCAAGAGAGTACAAGGATTTTCCATGTTTCTTCACATTATCTGAATGTTCTTGGTAACCCTTACCTTAGCTATCAAATATATTAAAGTCAATGTACAGCAATGTTAATTCACTACAAGCATGTTTTGAAGCTTACATTTGAAATCGGTCCTGAAACCACTCGTTCCTGCCTCTTCATCAGACCTTGGTGATCCTTAAAAAAGGAATAAAAGAAAGCCGTAAATGTGAACAAACAATAAACAAAGAAACAGATGCAGATGCAATGGGATAAAAGGTTTACAAAGTTTAATAGTTTGTGAGATTAAGTTAGTTTGTGAGGTTAAGTTATTTTGTGAGGTCAAGTTAGTTGGATTTAGGGAACACGATCGAAAACGGGATCGAAAATGGCTGAGTGGACATTAAATAATGCACTTTCCATCAACAAAAGAAGTTTTTTTTGTCGTCTTCTGTAATGAAAGAATTTGGTTAAATTACATTTTGGTCTTTTGACTCTGAGACTTTCAAAATTGTTCACATAATTGTTTTATATTTGTGACCCACCACCCTAAAACCAGGCTAAAGTCGAAATTTTTCATATGAGAGATTTTTATACCATTGGATTGCTAGCGTTTTAAGCTTTAAAATGATACATCACATGCACCAGTATACCGCTATGGAATGAAAAGTAACGACTCTTCAAAAAGTGACATTTTGTTGCCGTTCGCTCAATTTGAGTAATAGCAACGACAACAAAAATCAGGAGAAGGCCGATATTATCACTTTCGGGGATTTTTTAAAAGGTTTAAACATGAACAGCCTATAAATTAGAGTTTTAACTAACGATTAAAAAAAAAAATCGACCGGCAACACATTTTTTTGGTGTACAATGCCAGATCTCGAAATGGCATTTGCCGACTTCCGCCTGGTTTTGGCCTGGTGGGTCACATTTTTTATATATTTTTTTTTTAAAAATCTTTGGTTAATACAAGAAAAAGTTCCATTGACATTGACCGTAACTGTCATTAAAAGATGTGTCCTCCCAAACCCCTGCCAACATATGTAAATTATACACAGTATATTATATTATATTATACATACCGGTACTGCTGTTCAACCTGTGTACTCCTTGTTCAATCTACTTCTTGTTCAACATATTATGTAGACTGGCAAATCGTAGTCCAGGTTAATAACGCCATTTCGTCTTTGCACTTCCAGACCCATCTGTGACTCTTCTATGGGCATTTTACACACTTGTGCTATAATTGTTGACCTAAATGAGTAACCGTACTCTCCCCCGAGAAATCTTAGTACATGTATTTTAATTTTATTTTGGCAAATTTCCTCAAGAAAAAAAAATGATGAGAAATTGGTTGGAAGTGGGTAAAAATAAATGTTACACCTTCACATCCGGATTTTTTCTTACAATGTACGGTAGGTCTCCATGTTGGATCACGTTTGTTTTCACATCGCGTCATTTGTGAGAACGAACATGATAAAGGGCACTCAGATTTACCTACCTACATCCGATGGATTCTAGAATAATTCAGGCTTGTTACAATAATGCATTGAAAAAGTTGTTATCAATGATAATTTTCAGTTTTTATATACGTGAGATGCTAGTAACAAATTACAAAAGCCTTTTCTGAGGGTGATTTTCCTAAAAAATCAATGCACCAAAAAATAATTAAAAAAAACTTGGACTTAAATTGTTCAATTTAAGGGGCCTAAAAACATGCCACCAGGGGTAAACTTGCAGGCTCTATTGTCTTCCAAAACTAAACCAGAACACAGTACACAATCGTGAATTGGTATTCACTGAAACGAGGCATTATTCACGTTTACACAATTTGTCGACTGTCAAAAAGTTGTTCAAAATGCTCCCTACTTAAACCACAATTCCTGGGTTAAAATTTCGACCAAATATTCTATATTATACTTATTAAGGGTCACCAAATCCGTCTACTTCGTGAAATCCTTGCAAAGACCTAGTACGTATACAATGTACAAATTCACCTACATACACATGTATACACATGTGTATGTACCAGTAGGTGAATTTGGTATACATACCCTGCAGAGACATATTCAGTCCTATTGTTCCTATTGTGGGCATTCAAATTACATGCCCATGTACGTAGCTAGGAATCTCTGAGGAGCTAGGATTTGCACTGTCTCTCTCATGTAATGGCTTATTTCAAACCAGCTTAATCTACATACACATGCCTCATTAGGTCACAATGTAAATAGCTTGGCAACTGTACAAATGAGCTATTCCCATTCATTTTAATTAGACGTTATTCTTTTATTTTTTATATTAAAACTGCTAAAATAGGCCTTTAAAGGTACATAGAATACACCATTTGCAGATATATATACACAATTAAATTATTAAAAAATTATTAAGAAATATCTTACCGGTACTTATTTGAAAGTTAATAATGATTCTACGTGTAGGTATCCAGCAAAATGATTGCGCTAGATGTCCAGTAATTGTTCCCAAAAATCACGATAAATCACGATTGCCCCATAAAAAAACAAAAAACATAAAAACCACTGCCTGACGCCTGTCGAAAACGAACGCCTTTTTTGCTTTTCTCAGTGTCCATGATTCAGACAATGGTCAGTTAAACGATATTTACTATCAAATACAATCCCCCAAATCCACCCATTCGTGATAATTTAAGCAAATACCATTGGTGTGTCCTACCTTTAAAGTCTCTGGATGCATGGTATCAAGTTCACACATGTGGCTGCATAAACTTAAGACTGTAATATAAGCAGTAAATGGCTGTGAATTTTGAAGTCACAGCTGCATATGTAAGTATCTGAAAACCTTTTGTCCTTTAAAAGATAATGGTTTGAGCAGATGTTGCGGCCCCCTGCTAGGGCCCTAGGAGGGCAAATTACATAGTTGTGGCCTGGATGACCTGTCTTGATGGAAATTATTTGCTTTTGCTGTAATTTTCAAAAATGGATGGATTTGGGGGGAAGGGGGGGGGGGGGGGGGTCGTATATTGTATAATTAGCAAATATTAGCAAGTTTTGTGTACGTAGTATGCTGCAAAAACTAGAAGTGTGTTTGTGGATGAACATGTTTTGTGTGAGCATGTTTAAGTTTGAACTTTGCGATTGCTTTATGCTTTATGTTCTGTTTTGTCTGTAATATTGCAAAATAATGCAATACTTTATATTGCGAAATAATGCAATACTTATTGTCTTACGGCGTAAGGTCCGGGCCCGCCTTAGGGCCCCTGAAAGTGTTTTCATTAAAACCAATCATGTATCCTAATCATTGTTCCAAATAATTAAGACACAAACATAATATCACTTACCCTCTTTCTTGAATGCGAAAACAATTTTCTTAAAACGAGTGATACATGTACATTGCCTCCACTAACACTGATCTTGTAGTTTGTAAGAATCTTGTTTTAACCCTAACCACCCCAATTCCTTCAAAATTCTGTTTGCAAATTGCAGGATTTTGCAGGATTGAGGTCACTTGGAAGTTGACGCGTCAAAGAAATTTGAAAGATTGAGGGCGTTTGATTTTTTTGCCACTGGAGGATAATGCAGGTTCCAGGTCATCAGGGGGCTAAACTAATGCTGGCTGATTTTTCAGGATTGAGGTTACTTGGGTTATTATCCAAATAAGGATTTTGGAGGATTGAGGTTATTTGTTACTTTGTACTTTCACACTGCTCATGCTCTATGTACCGGTACATTCTCCATAGAGTTTTAGTCAAGGTGTAAGTTGTGTGTCAAGGATATAGGAAACATTTTGCAGGATTCAGGTTACATGGAGTTTTAACACTTTGGAATTGCAGGATTTTGCAGGATTCAGGTTATGTGTAAAGAAAAATGGGGTAAGGAGTTAGGGTTAAAGGTTCTCCTCTTGCTCATCATCGCTGTAGCATCCTTTCCTTTGAATGCATGATTTACTGCTACGAGTGTGAGTGAACGTACTAATGAAACGGCATTAGGTCGATACTGGTGTAGATCATTAGCTCGTACAGGGTGCTGGGAAGCGCTGACGAAATTGAGCTCTGATTGGATAGATTTTTGTGACCTGCATGAATGTATATATGACGCACATGCAGTAGAATTTTCTTTAAAAGCCAGTTTTTTTTCAAACGCTTGTCGGCTGACCAGCATTAGAAATTGATATAAAAATACCACTTTTCTTAAAAATAACGGCACACCAAGTGCCATAATTTTATTGGAGGCTTTAGGATGTCATTCACCAACAGTCCAGTAATTATGTTTATACCCTTGGTAGGTAGTTTATTTTTTTTGATAAATGTTGTACAGTGTATATTTCCTTTAACCAGTTTGTGTCGGAGGATACACGCAAAGTTTTCCCCAGATTCAAAACGGATGACGCATAAACACGTCACGAGCAAGGCCGGAAATGTCTGTCAGCAGCGAGCAAGGCCGGAAATGCGTGGGTGTGCTTCTCGGTACCATCGGCTTGAACCCGCCTTGGTACGAGTTTTCGTTCCTGGCGCGAACTGGTTAAAGGTGACTCGGACTTGTGAAAGGTGACTTGGACTTGTGAAAGGTGACTCGGACTGGACTCGATATTTGGTGACTTGAATACAAGTCGGACTGTTTTATTAGGAAAAAAAAAAATTCAACATTAAAAACTACATGTACCACCTGTCAGATCATACTCTCATATCTTTCTATATTCAAAAATACCTAAGACAGTTTACCAATTCCTATTTGAGAGCCCATCACGTGGCTGGTTTGAAACAGATGATAAAGACCAGCTGGCTGGTTTGAAAAACTTTACCAATGTCACATGAAATTTAGACGCTTTACTGTTTTATTGGTTGAAACCTCACAAGGTACATGTATGCGCAAGACTATAGAAACGAGTCCGTATTTCATAGTCTTTTAATAATTTACGCTGTACTTGCAGCTTGCATTCTGCGTAACATCGCGCAGTACGCGGGATGCGCGTTTCAATGTCCATGTGCACGCTTCAATGTCCATGTGCACTTTAGCTTACCTCCCGGACAGATCACGCGAGCGAGGATATTTGAGGAACATAAACATATAGCTAGAGGGGTGTGATGTTTCACAAAACATGAAGCACAGGCCTATCATTGTTTAACAAAATAGTTGGAAACTTATATTTTTGACTTGTTTTAACATATTTTACCTGAAAGTTTATAAATCGGAATAAATATCTGGTTGGCCTGTATTAACCAGTTCGCGCCGGAGGCCGGAGGGTGTACTGGTATATACCTGCAAAGTTTTCCCCTGATTTAAATTGGATGACACATAAACCTGTCACGAGCAAGGTCGGAAATGTCTGTCAGCAGCGAGCAAGGCCGGAAATGCGTGGGTGTGCTTCCCGATACCATCGGCCTGAACCCGCCTCAAATCGAGTTTTGTTAAACATGATCCTGCGCCTCGGCTCAGTGATGTTAAAATAATCCCGGCGCGAACTGGTTGAACGAACGTTTAAAACTGGCTAATCGGCCTAGACATCAGCCCAGTCACATCCAAACAAGTTTTTCTGGTTGGAGGGTACAACAACCTGTGGCCTTGGCCTCTGTTTGAGAGGTTGGAGCCTTGACTACATTTGTACAGCATGTGACTCGCAAAAATAAATCTGCTTTGAGTATGCCCACGAATCAGCTGGATTTTGTGAATTGGATTCATCGTTGTTAAAATCGTGACAGTGAGACCTGGGGCCAATTCCTTGGCTCTGCTAGCTAAACCACAGAATTCCGCGCTTACAATCACTATTTTGTGCTAACCATGTAAGCACAAAATTGTTAGTTACGGGATGTTTGCATGCGCAGAAGCCAATTTTGGCTTCTGCGCTAACGCGTGAAATACGCTTACCGTAAGCACGGCATCTTCTGCTACAGTAATCAGGGATTTTTTGCTAACGGTAAGCAGAGTCGAGAAATTGGGCCCTGGGCTTTACCTAACTAATGCACTTGCCATTTGTAATCCCGGCCCTGGGGGACCTGGGACTAGCGGGGAAAGTAGCCGGGGATGTAAAATTTGCCCAGCGTGATTATCCCGGATTGTCCCGGCCGGGCGTTTTTTTTGTACATTCCTGACTATGATCCGGCCCCGGCATGTGGGGCAATATTCAACAACTCCCGCACGATCCCGGCCCTAGAATGCGGGGCATTTGTCACAACCCCGGCAAGATTATACAACCCCGGCAAAGTCCCCACTATTGTCTCGGTACAGCAGGGCAACAAGATTGTACAACCCCGGCAAAGTCCTCTCTATTGTCCCGGTACAGCGGGGCAATAAACTGTACAACCCGGCCAAGTCCCCGCTATTGTCCCAGGTAGCGGGGCACATTTTTTTTACATCCCCGGCTATGCGGCTACTTTGTCCAAAGTCCCGGGTCCCCCAGGGCCGGGACTACAATTGACACGTGCATAACCAACAAATACAACGTACATGTACCAGATACGGTACGTGTAAACCAAAATGTGACATCCAACCAAAAAAAAAAAAATTTATGCAAATGATTTTACAGTTTTGTAAATACAACCTCTCAAATCCACCCATTCCTAATAATTCAAGCAATTACCAATGGTGTTCTGTAACCATGGAGAAATAAGAACACGCCAGTTGTGGTAAAGCCTATAGAGCCTACAAATGCACAATCCACAGCAGTGTGTCCCTTTAAATGGCCCATTGCTGCCAGTCAGTACTGCATTGGAGAAGATTGACAATGTCACTCAACCAGCAGGGGTAGCCATCAAGAAAAAAACCTCTCAGATTACAATACCTGGGCCTCTCTGTTTAATTACACAAGTCTCTGATGGATCACCACCTATACACTAACTGTGTGCTTATTTAACATTGTGCACACATACATATAGCACATGTGTGGATACATCCCTGCATGGGGTACTTCAATGTGATATTGATTGACAGTGTCAGTCAAGTTTTTTTGTAATGCCCTCTTTTACAACAGGAATTAAAGCATGGAGATAAATAAAACCCAGATTTGTTTTACTGTACTGTACCATGTACATACTGTACATGTACATGTACTGTAGGGGAAATTGAACCAACTGAGCAAAGGAACTACTCATTTGAAATTTATCAGGAAAGAGTAAACTTTAATTCTCTTGTCAAATTCTAGTCACTGTTTATGAAATAATAAATTTCACATTCTACTTGAAAAATATCTGTTTTACATTGGTTGGAGGGGGGGGGGGGGGGGCTGTTGTCGTAAAAAAGAACATTGGTTTAGATTTCCAACTTCCAAGCATAATTTGCCACCCTTGTAAACCAGTTCGCGCCGGGATTATTGTAACATTTACCGAGCCGAGGCGCGGAATTCGATCTCGGAAACTCGATCTGAGGTGGGTTCAGGCCGATGGTATCGGGAAGCACACCCATGGCATTTCCGGCCTTGCTCGCTACTGGCAGACATTTTCAGTATTGAATCGTCATCAATTTTGAATCTCTGAAAAACTTTGTGTGTACATACACATGTACGTCCTCTGGCACGATCTCTGTCTACTTTAAACAGGTATTTTAACTGTAGTTAAAATTTGTCGCAGGAAGCCCTGATGGCGTGAAAAAAAATAGAGAAAAAGACAAATTATAGGGTGATGTTGAACATTTTAGAATTTTAAAATGTTCTGAGTTTGACTTTAGGGAGATTTCCCTTAGCACACAAATCATATGGATTGTAATGCCATGTACGAAAAGAATATAGCACCCACGGATGTGTAACCGTAATATGCAAATACAACAGAATGAAGCTCAATGAAAACAAAACCCAACTTTTTACTGCAGCCAAATCTCGTATTTTGAACAAGATCTTTCTCCTCAAGATTGGTGATTCCACAATTTATCCTTCCCCTTCAGTCAGGAATCTAGGTGTGATTTTCGATTCTTCAATGTCCATGTCTCCTCACATACAGTAACTTCTGTCTGCAAATCTTTCAACTTCCATTTACGCAACCTTCATCGCATCCGAAAGTTAATTAATCTCAACACCTGTATTCATACAGTTCGTTCCCTCATCATTTCTCGCCTGGATTATTGTAATTCGTTACTGTATGGTGTCAATCAGGGTAAGATCAACAGACTACAAACACTCAAAATTCGTGCCGCTAGGCTTGTTTATTCTGTTGATCGATATCATGACGCCTCGCATCTCATTACGCAACTACACTGGCTACCAATGAATTACCGCATACTTTTCAAATTACTTCTGGTTGTGTTCAAATCCCGACTTGGTTCATCACCCTCCTACCTCACAGACCTATTATTCTTACATCAGTCTGGTCGGGAGGGGCTTAGATCTTCATCAGATAAATCCCGTCTGCAGTTAACAACACACACACAAGCTACAGGCGACAAAGCGTTCTCCATCGCAGGTTCTAAAGAATGGAACAAAATCCCACGTTATATCCGAGACTCGCCTTCAGCTCAGAGTTTCAAGAAGAACCTCAAAACTCACCTGTTTTCCAAAACCCAAACGTAATCTGTGCTCTACCAGGTTGTTGACCTTGTATTTATTGTTTTTCTCTTCTTTGTAGTAAAGTGCTATATAAGTACATGTACATGTACAGGTCTGTATTATCATTATTATTATTATTATTATGCTAAACATAATACATTTTTTTAAAGGAGTAAAAATTAAGATCGTTTGTCTCATTTGAGATTAAGTCAGGAACTTGTTTACACTAGCCTTGCAAAGCTTATCTGAAGTAAATTTTCTTAATAAGTATCTTTTCTTAATATTTCAGCTAAAATAAGCTTATAAAGGATATTTCTGCCTGTCATTTGGGGGTGGGGGGGGGGGGGGGGGAGGAATGTGTTTCCATTGGAGAAACCTAGAAGGGCACAGACCTTAACGGTCATTCACCCTTCTTGCAGCATGGCGTACTTAAAAGTTACTGTAAGTTGTGTACCTCCAGGGCATTTACACAAAAGATATAAATGTAGCTTTTAATACTATATGATGCATTTTCAAACAGGGTGCATTAACCTTGTGGCCTCTGAGCAGATTGTAAAGTGGGAAAGAGAGAGACTTTGCATGCAAGAGCCAATCTTGCCAGCAGCTATACAGCTTACTTTTCTTCTACATGTTGTCTATAAGAATATTTATATAAAAAAATGATTTTATGGAAAAAAATGAAACATTACGCCTATGTTTTTGCAGTTGCAGCAAGTTGCTACCGGTAGGTTATTCTATGTCAAATCATAATCTTTTTTGCATCATTTTTACAGAGCTCTTTTTAAAAAAAATTGCTGGAATTGTTTGGCCATATAAAACTCCAGACCAAAACAAATGTCAATTTGTTTTCCTGAAAAACACTGTTATTACACTACTTTCTTACTATTTCTTTAGAAATATGGTTAGTAGACATAACAAAGATTACAAATATCAATAAATCTGAAATTTGGAATTTTTCTCTTCTAAAGCCATGTGCCCAGTTCTGTCTCATTTACATGTACAGTAGCAAGAATGTCTCATAAATATGAAGTAAAATGCACTTTCTGGTATTCATGTACACTGTACGTGCATGTACACGCATACCGGTACGTGTACTTTATGTGAAGCTGCAGTACTTACAAGCCTTTTGCAGCTTTCCAAACAATAACCAACCAAAATACTGTTAAAAAACTTACTTGTTTTGAAACTTTAAAACTACATTTTGAATGTATTCCTTCTGTCATGCTGTCATTTTAAAGAAAATCTCAAAAGAAAATGTCATTTCAAAGATGCGTCTCAGAATGCATGTTTGGAAATTTCCATCAACAATTGGTTTGTTATCCGCGGATGATGTGAGCAAGCGTTGGGCGCTATTATCGGTGTGACACACCCGGATCGAACTTTGATTGTGGTCACAATTCAATTTGTGACTCGAAAAATTTTCGTGATCACCTATCAATTTTTTCGGAACAATTGTAGGATATTTAGCGCAATCATTTTCAAAAGAGTAAAGATTTTTCTTAATAATTCGATTGTAAAAGTTTTTGAGATCTGCGAATTGTGTATCCTACCTTTAAGTTGCCTATTAGTTCAGGTCTTTTAGGCTTGAATCAAGCTGGCGTCAGTCAAAATAATATGCACGCACAGTACTGTCACTGATTAGTCAGGGTTCAAAACTCATTGTGTTTTAATACACGAATGTACCGTCATTATTTAAATTACTAATGCCTGTTCAAAACAGGCAAAATGCTTGGCTTTCAATTCTGTTTAAAAAAAATCCACCAGTGTATTACTGCAGGGTTCCCTGCCAGGCAGTTTCTTGGAAAGAGCTGTTTTGGAAACACTGCATGTGTTTAATTTGCAAATATATTAGATCACACCGTAATGCATGTGTGGTGGTATAGTCTATGGTATAGTGCAGTGCACATGCAAAAAGTGTGCCACAGTGCATGCGCACGTTGCAGGGTCTATTCTGCCATGGGTGGGGGGGGGGGGGGGGGGGGGGGGGGGGGGGGGGGGTGGTACCGGTATATTGCTGGTTTTTTTTACAGAAATGTGCTTGTTTCGAACGGGCAAATATCTTAGCCTCCGGTAGACCCGCAAACGTGGCGGTACGATAGAGTGCGCCAGATCTACACCTCACAGTTGCACGATCCTCCCCTTAAATAAAATATGGTCAAGCCCATACAGCCAACCACTATTCTGCGTGCGTGGCAGTCTACGGTACATGTACATGTACCGGTACATGTACATTGTACGTATACCCGCGCCCACAATTAGCTTGACCTTCCATACGTACTGTGGACATTTCTTTGTCTTTGTGTAGTTGAGAAAATGTTGGTAAAATACTAATTTTTCTCGCTTTCCCCCAAAAAAATTCACCTCAAATGTTGACTCTGGGCCTGTCAGCTGTTCCTCTTACCTTTTCTATATAACCCTAACCCTATTTTGTTTTCTAAAGCCCTTTCACAGAGAGGGCAAAACGGACTGTGGACCTGTCCAAGTGCACAAACCGTAACCTCTTTCCGCATCCTGTGGACGTCAATTGTTTGGAGGTCCATAGTGCATATGAAATACTAACTCACCCGAACACCGCAACCGAACCCGCGCACACCCCTTTGCGCAGTGCCTATACCATGAGCAGCATGTATGCGGTGTGGCGTGGCAGTTATATAGCCACATTTGCGGGTCTAGATAGACCTCCAGTATTGCTTGTTTTTTGGCAGCTTTTTTGAGAACCGCTTATCCGAACAACTTGACAAACTCGACACTGCATATTCTACCGTAGGCCCCTGAGCAAACACCCGCCGATTTTCCAATTTCATACAGTACCCGGTAATACTAACAGACGCACAGAGATTCCTGGAAATATACCATAGTATAGATCTGATATCCTACACAATACGCCTGCGTACATGTACACTATGTAGATGTACATAATTGTACATGTGTTGGCTGTATAGGCCCACATGTAAATGAGTGGCAGAGCATGTATAATCTTATGTTACAGGTATGTTGGCATTGGGATACTGTGGTTGTTGATGTACCTAACAATATGATGTACCGTATTCTTCATGTACAGTAGCACCTCTCAAGGACTGGGCCCCAATTACTGTCTAAGTTAGTTCCATGTACATAAAACATTTCCAACATGCATGGAACATAGTGTGAACACATACATTGCTTTACTTGACAGACTTAGCACACTGAGCAAGCATGAGACTTGAGCCAAGTCTACATAAAACATGGAATTCTACTTTACTGATACTCAGTTGGCGTGTAAACCTGATACCATGTGGCTTTGAAATGTTGAGGTTGACTGTAATTGGGTGTGACAGCTTTAACCATGATCTGCAGAGTGTTAGGAATGATGTGAAGACAGTTTGACAGCATGCGTGCATCATAGCAGAGGTGAAGAAAGACAAAGCTTGACTGCCCTGGTGCCATTAGAGCTAGCCAGAATTGTAGGATCATCAGCTTCATGTACTTCTACTCAATTGTGGATCAAACCTAAATCTGGGTACATGTACAATGTACAATATGTAAATCTCATTGCAGTGCCAAATGGATCTTGTTGGTACTCGGCCATTTCTCTGTTGAACCAAATATAATTATGTGAGGGGTTCTGGCAAAATGAGACGGAACTGGGCAGAGGTTGAAATAAAGGTTTTCATGTATTAGAAATGAGGATAAAATTCTCCTTACAATGCTGTTTGTTGCACTTCAATCGGACATTCCGTTATGGCTGTTTAAAGTTTATCAACATGTCGCCAAAGTAAAATGTTGAGAAAAAGGCCTTTGAAGTTTCGAGTTTTGTACATTTTATATAGAAAAATGCCAATTGTTTTTCCATAAACACTTTTTATATTACTTTCATACTATTTCTTTATAGTATGTATGTAGTAGGCACACCAAAGATTACAAATGACAATAAATCCGAAAATTGAAATAATCCCCCATTATTCATTATTTTGCAGTTTTCTCAACTACATGTACATACCCTGTGCCCAGTTCCGTCTCATTTTGCCAGAACACCTCACATATTGTCTAAAAAAATATAATGCAATGATTGGATATCTTATGGGTTAGTATAAAGAAGAGTTTGGTGAACTCATTTTGACCTTGAACCTCATTTAATCAGTTCTACCAGTACGTGGCGTTTATCTACTTATATATCAAAGATTTTGGCATGGTTCCAATAAATCAACGTAAAATAAACCCATGCTAAATTGAGGCAACATGGCAATCTTTGCCAAGTTACAATATGTGGCACAATGGGCACCACTATAATTACATAGGGTTGCACTGAAGTAGAGTCCAGGTACCGATACATGTATGTGTACTTGGTCAAAATACCTGAACGTATACATTTATAAACATAAAAAGAGGACATTTTTAACGTCAATACAAAATCTGGGGTTATAAGTTAGCCATACAAAAGCACATGCAAACTAGAAATATGTTTCTGGACGAACACAAGTGTGAATGGGCAAAATCACGAAACTGGGGGAATATAGTTCGTCCTACAACACTAATTTGCTTCAACATAAGGTCGAAGCAATTAATAATTAAGCTCAGACTCCAAGTGCATAAATATTTCTTGAAAAATTGTTTTTTTGTACAGTATGTAGTACTAGAACTAATATTTTGTTGTTACCAGTCGACCACGAAATGAGCGGAAAGTCCACATGGCCAAACCGAGTTATTGGCCAAAACGTCCATTTTTGAAGTTGGAGTTCGATTTTGAGTTGTAAACATTTTTACATAAACAAACCTTTATGATTTCCCAAAATTGTATCTATAGCTCAATCAAAACTCTAAAGTGTGTTTTTTTGGTGGCTGAATTGCACTGAGTGATAGTATAGTTGGCACGGTTCACAGACTTTGAACTCCTTTTTCTTAAAACAAGGGAGTACGACTTCAGCAATTTCAAAAGAGTATAGCGGCAACTACGAATAATCTACAGCAACACACAATACATCATGTACATCATTTGAAAGCTCATAGGACCTCTTCTTTTTAGAAATGTAATAATGTCAACTTTGTTATTTTGCGACTTTTCACTCATTTCGTGGAGCCAGGTCACATATACTACACAACTTGTACACATGTCATAATTTATAATAAAAAAGATATTCAATTATATTCTGAATACAACATTGTGTACGGGCTACATGGCAAAGGACACCCCTTTTTGTGACATGGTACAATGTACTACTGCAGTACACCCGACAGGCCTTTGACACCACCCTTGTGCTGATAACGATCTTGAGTGCTCAGTGCACTTTCGCATTCAATAGCTCGATTAAAGCAGGTTTCGTATTAGCTTGACAAAATGTACATGCCAGAGTTCATATACTTTTTTGGGTAGATACTTTTCTTTTCAAAGTCCTGAATACTCCTGGTTAACAAAGAGTGCAGGTGTTTCACCATGCCACTGGCTTCAATCCTCTTTAAATTGACCGCATTTTCCCCCCATGTTTTTTTTAATAATAACTTAAGCTTGTACCATTGTGTCAGTTTTCACTTGCTTTAAGGCATTCTGTATAAATTGTTACTTTGTACAATATACGGTAGCATTTGATATGTCCATTGTTAATGCAATGAGGCGTACCTTCTACTAAGTTAATCTGGTTGGAATGTTTTTGATAAACCACAATAACTTGCACATTGTATTTCAAGCTGAATGCTGCATGAAATAAGGGGATCAAGTGCTATTCAACAATACAATAATGACCATACCCGACTAGCTCAGCTCTCATTTTAGGGTTTGGGTTAGGTTTTGGGACCAGGGAACATAGAGACTTGAGAACATATGGACTGATGCGTACCTACCGTATGTTTCCCTATGTTTCCCGGACCCAAATCCGGGAAATATAGGGATCGGGAAACATACATGTAGGGACCGGGGAAACATAGGGACCGGGGAAACATAGGGACCCGGGAACATAGGGACCGGGGAACAAAGGGACCGGAAAACATAGGGACCGGAAAACATAGGGACCGGAAAACATAGGGACCGGAAAACATAGGGACCGGAAAACATAGGGACCGGAAAACATAGGGACCGGAAAACATAGGGACCGGAGAACATAGGGACCGGAGAACATAGGGACCGGAGAACATAGGGACCGGAGAACATAGGGACCGGAGAACATAGGGACCGGAGAACATAGGGACCGGAGAACATAGGGATCGGAGAACATAGGGACCGGAGAACATAGGGACCGGAGAACATAGGGACCGGAGAACATAGGGACCGGAGAACATAGGGACCGGAGAACATAGGGACCGGAGAACATAGGTACGCACCATGTGCAAACCGTTAGCATTCCGAACTCCAGTTTGAATCTGGTTTCTAAGACATCCTTTGGACAAGAATACTCTGTAGAAGAATACTGCCCAAAACACCAATATTTGAAGTTTCTGTTTATGTATACATGTGTAATATTTTAGAATATGATGATTGTTTGTGAAATCTATCGGTTATGGATGTTGTAAAGTAAGAAGCAGGCATGCAACCTTTTCTCGGCTCTGCTGATTTCCTCTTTTTTCACTTCACACTTACATGCCATTAAAAATTGAAAAACACTGTACAAAGTCTTGTAAAGACAGGAATTTCCTTGTTGTGTGTTAAGTCTAAGTTGCATGCCTGAAGCAGGCAGTCTCAAATCATGTACAATAATACGAAAAAATACAAAAGAGGAAGACGTGTGTTTTGGGGTGTAAGTGTTTGCTTCATGCATCAATTATTTTCTGTTTTACGCGTATAGTGGTGCAGGGGGTGAAAATTTTAAGTGTGAATCCGGGCTTATTTTCACCCCAACATAGCCCCAGGGCCACCTCCCAGATTCGGTCTAGCCCCGGGGCCACCTCCGAGATTCGGTCTAGCCCGGGGGCCATCTCTGAGCTTTGGTCCAGTGGGAAAATGCCTCTTTATGACAAGCTCCCACAAGATTGCAGCACGTACGGTAAGTTGCAGCTAGCCGGGCATTGCCATCTAGACACCCGGAGCAGCATACCCATCACACAATGTTATGGGAGCCGAACCATGGGAGAAGAGGAAAAGGGTGGCCCAAGCTGACCTCTGTGGATGTCCTGAAAAAAAGATTGGGAGCCGACTCATGGGAGAAGAGAAAGAAGACAGCCCAAGCCGACCTCTGTGGATGTCCTGAAAAAATATTGGGAGCCGACTCATGGGAGAAGAGGAAGAGGGCGGCCCAAGCCGACCTCTTTGAATGTCCTGGAAAAAGATTGGGAGCCGACTCGTGGGAGAAGAGAAAGAAGGCATCCCAAGCCGACATATGTGGATATACAGAAAAAAAGATTGAAGGGGGGTGGGGGAGGGGGGGGGGGGGGGGGGGGGGTGGGGGAGGGGGGAAGGGGGTCGACCAGTGCTTAATATGTGCATGGTAAAAACCTTGCATCAAATTTGTGCATAACTTCTTTTCACCACTGTACACGTGCACATGTACCAGAATATCAGCAGAGATAGACAACTATTAATGTGTTATCAGCTCTAGCAGTGGATTCCCAGGTCTGTCCTTCTTCACACTCCATTAAAGTTTCAGCATATTTCTGTCCTCAAATGCTGTCAGATCGTGTCCCGTAGGATTTGAGGACACTATGATAGCTTTAGCAGTGGAAATGTGTTAAATTCATCCTAAGCTGACCATAAATCAGACAGAAAACCTCACCTTGTCCCTATCAATAAACCACAGGCCCCCAATAAACCCTGGGATCCCTGAGGAATACTGATCAGGCCTACCAGACCCAAACCATTGGTAGCTGTTACAAGGTGTCTTCTGAAAATGTATTACTGCATTGTACATCTGTTCAAATTGTAACAGAGGAAAATCAATTCACTACTGGTGCAGAAAAAAGATTTGGTGTTTTTGCATGACTTACAACATGCACTTGCAGGCATGAATTTTGCCTATAGAGGAGAACAATATTGCAACATTATAGTATGGATCGTACAATCATTCATGTAGCTATGTCATTTTAAAGGTAGGATACACCATTGGTAATTGTTTGAATTATCATGAATGGGTGGATTTGGGGGGTTGTATTTTATAGTAAATATCATTTAACTTTACCTGTCCTAAATTTTACAATCATGGATGCTAACAAAAGCAAGAAAAACGACGTTTGTTTTAAACCGATATCAGGCAGTTGTTCTTATGTTGTTCTTTGGAACAATTACAGGATATCTAGCACAATTATTTTGCTGGATGCCTACAATCATTATTACATGTACTTTCAAATAAGTAAGATATTTCCTAATATTTCTTTTGTCATTTGTTTAGATATTTGCAAATGGTGTATCCTACCTAAGGTATGATACACCATTGGTAATTGCTCTTATTGTCACGAATGGGTGGATTTGGGGGGTTGTATTTTATATTAAATATCGTTTAACTAACCTGTTCAAAGTTTTACAATCATGGATGCTGAAAAAAGCAAGAAAAACTGCGTTCATTTTCAGGTGTCGGGCAGTGGTTCTAATGTTGTTCTTGAATTTTTTTTTTTAATTCGATTTTTTTTGAACAATTACTGGATATCTAGTGCAATCATTTTGCTGGATGCCTAGAGTAATTACTTTTAAATAATTTGGTAGTAATTTGTTTTGATATCTGCAAATGGGGAATACATCCTACAAATGTACCTTTGAAAAGGTATGATGTGATAAGCTGGGAATGTTCATGTGGCCAGTGAAGGACAAGCAGTGCATATGGCATAATTTTATAAACTAGAGGAGGCCATAGTTTAATTGTGTGTCTGCATGTACATGTGCTCTTCTGGTGAAGTACCATACATGTAGGTGAACTCTGCATATGGAAGATGTTCCTGCACTTGCAGATTGTGCCATTTCAACTTTCATAGCCTTTGCCCTTTCTTGACTGACTACATTAGGTACCAATTTCACAGCCTTTTTGAATGATGAAAGATTTGTACCAGATACGCCTGAACTTATGACCATAATACATGAAGGTTTCTGGTGGCAATAAGCACACTAAGCAATACCAGCTGTTCAGGAAAATTGAAATTTCTAGACATTGCCTACAAAATATAGTGTTAACATACATGCACGTGTGTACAGTATGCATTTATGTCATGGGATTTAAACTTTTAGCCAACATTGCATATTTGGAATCTATCTATTCAAAGATTTTTGCCAGTTTTTGACAGCTGCATTGACAAACTATGGAAGCACACTTTGGATTGCTAAAACTTTTTAAATTTTCCCCAACATAAATTAACACCATTCACATACTTTTCAGGTCCCGCTCAACTAGGCCTATAATTTTGTAGGTTTAGACAATATTTGAAGGGTCTGCTTGTAAGTCCGATGCCCCACAGGTCCAACGCTCCATAGGACCGACAATAAAATAAATTTCCGACAATAAAATAAATGTCCGACATCGGACTTATAAGAGGCGTCGAAGCTATGAGGTGTCAGTGCTATGAGACCAAACAAATAAGTCTAATGCCTCATAAATCTGATGTCTCATAATTCTGTAAATTCAGACTTATCAGGCATTGGACAAAATTTATGAGGTGTCAGACTTTTAATACATGTACGATACAGCCTTATAATTACTGCTGTTTTATCTAGTTCTGTTATTTCTTATGTTAATGTTAATCATATGTTAATGTGTGTGGGCGTCATTTGGTGGGGGGTGGGGGTTGGGGAGGGGAGGACAAGTGATGGCCACTCCCCCAGAAGTAGGAAAATGATAAATGCTGGAAAAAGAAGCAACACTTAAAAAATTTCAAGTTAGCTATCAAGTCCACAGCAAGCTTGTTTTTCTTTAAAACTACATTGTACATGTACGTCGGCCATTTTGATTTACATTTTTGAAAGTTTTCTGATAATTAAGAGACTCATTGTCTTTTTGCTGAATATCAAACGGCTATTTACTGTGCATTAAAAAGGTACACGCGGTCACCATTTTGTGCTACAAATACGCCTACAACGCTACGACAGGTTTAAACAAATTAATTGAATGACGCTTCGCAGCTTTGACGCATCGTAGGGATACGACAGACACGTCGCAGCGCTGTGATTAGTGCTGGGCGAGTAACTCGATTATGTCATTACTCGTGATTAGTTTGGACTACTCGTTAAACTACTCGCGTTTTTTCAACTAATCGAGTACTCGTGCCAGCCCGAGTAGCAATAATTACTCGCGAGTAGTGATTGTTAGCGAGCATTGATTGTTGATAAGTACAGGCGGATGTTGCAACACGGTGGGATTATTAACTTATTATGACAATTACGATGGTTTCACGGTATGATAACGATCTTTATTGTTTTTCAATTCTACCATGCTGGAGGAATAAAAACACATTCTGAATTGGAATTTCTGAATTGGAAACCAATTGCTGCTAAGCTCGCTGAGAAATTACTGTTATGCTTTTGAATGAAAACACATGGTGATAAGCATGTGTGGCTGTCATTATCTCCTCTTGTGAAAAATGGCGATAAATACTCGCGAGTACTTGATTACTCGCGAGTGGTTTATTCGCGAGTACTCGAATGGGAAAAATCTAGCACTAGCTGCGATGCATCCTAAGTTGCGATGCGTTTCATGAAATCGAATGCAGATGATGAGATCGGACCTGTGTGGTTCATTGGAGAATCAGTACACAAACTGCATGTTTGACCGCTGATGCACCAAGAATTCCAGATTACACGCCAAAGTTAATTATCACAAAACTAAAATGAATTTCGTATAGTTACTTATGTACCGGTAACTCGAGTGTATGCAAAATCATATTGATTTTTGAAGATTCAGGACTTTTAGGTTTAAATTATTGAAATAAATTTGTCACCCGTTTCAATGGTGAATGGTGTGGTCACACTCTTCTTATTTACACTGTGTCGTTCTTGTTCATTGACAAAGATACGTAATAAACATGGACACTAAAATTGTGTTTTCAAGATGAGGACAACATAATTCCTTGTGGTTCCTATTGACAAGTGTAGGTCTTAGCTTTGTTGTTTTATGTTCTAAAATAGCTGTCCTTTTCAAACGTCGCTGTTTTGTAATGCCAAGCAAACGTGGGCAAGATTTCCTGTTGATGCGATACACGTTCATCTTTTGAACCCGAGCCTTGTTGGAAGTGTTTTGCTAGGTTTGTACATCTGTACGTCAATACGTGGGTTGTGTTTTGTGTTTTACATCAATGCTCTATAACTAGCAGTCTGTTTCGTGACAAACATGGCTTATTTTTTGTGGATTTTATTTTGTATTTGTTATATTTTATTACACTTTTCCACTGGCAGACAACAACAAAATTACAGGATGTACAGTTTTAATGATGAAAAATAAAAAAATAATCACAATTTACATAATTAATTCTTTAAAAAGATAAGGATTAAGCCAGTGAGTGGCAAGATAGAACAGGTGACCAGCATCTCTACAGAGCCATCCTACCGCGAGATAACATGATCCTTCTACTGACAAGTGCAGAATGAAACAAATGAAAATTTGTTTTTTTGTTGAATAAAAAAAACCACCTCAAATCCACCCATTCATAACAATTCAAGCAATTACCAATGGTGTATCCTACCTTTTAAGGACTGGGCAATTACATTAGAGCATGGCTGGAAAATTGTCAAATATTTACTAGACTAGCAAGCATCACAAACTCAAATGCACTACATATGTACACTGTATGCATGTATCAAATTAGAAGACAAGAAGACCTTTCGTGTCACTGAGAATGTATTGTTTTGTTGTTGTTTTTGTTTGAAACCTTTAATCTGAAATTGATTGTAGGTATATCCGGTAGTAATTTGGCACAGTTGTTCTTTTATGCAATGTACTGGTACTAGGCTGAGGGGCAGTTCAACAGAAAAGTGTACAGTTTATGAAATCTTCCAAACACATGTACAGGTACATGCATCACAGTAACGTGGTGTCAAACTAAATGGGACAGACAATCTTTCATTTGGGTGGTGTGCCAATGAGATGTAATGTAGTGGGACAAAAATTGGTAGCTAAAAGCATGGATTTTTTTGTAGTTATTTGGAATCTTAATTGTTTTAACATGCAAAATGTGAGTGTTGTAATTTTTTTATTTTTTTTTAGGTACATGTACATGTACATGTACCGGTAGCTTCTCAAACTTGCTCATGAGAACTTGATCGCTGAGATTAGAATACTCGATCGAGTGCAATATCCAATAATTACATACTCAATTATTTGAAAATAACAGCCCCGTGCCTACCTAACATGCACTGTAGACATACCTGTGTGTTTGCAGACTGTATTGTAAATATGGCACTGTAGGTTTAGACAGATGAGAATGTTGTGTACAAATGTTGATTCTGTGCACAAAGTAAACTTGTGACCTGCTCCGATCCAGTCCTACGAAACCCGACATAAGTCACCCAGGCTATTTCGAGATACAGCTCTATATTTAAATTAAGAAATTAATCAACAGGAAATGATAGATATATCACGATAAGACACTGTAACAAATTTGAAGTTGATATTATTTTTCTAATGTACTACTATCGTTCTAAGGCAACAAAATGACCCCTTTGTGGCGATGTACATACACCGGGTGGCGCCTGGTGTTCTTCTGGGTGCGTTCAAGCATGCGTCTTGTTCGGCTGTGCGCCTTATCTGTTTGCGTTTGAATTTTTTTGGGTGATTTTAGGGACCTGTGCCTTAACCGCCGAGCGCCTTATCCGCAGGAAATTACGGTAATTACTATGGTGTTTTGAAACCCTTTATTGTAATAAATAAAGTTAACTTTTAAAGGCATTTAACTCATTATTTGATTCCCATAGAATCGCGTGTGTATATACATGCAGTCTTAAAATTCACATAAAATTGGAAGTATGTATGGTATAAAGGTGGTTTTGCTACCAAATAAAAGCTTAAGATGCATTATGTGTACTAAATGGAAATTACAATCTCAGTTTTCAAAAACACACACTTATGTCTGGTTTTGTGGGAGCAGGTCACAATTGTCTGTCTACAGTGATACATACATACACATGTACAGTATGTAGCTTCACATGGCACCCATACTTGTACCAGTATACTGGCGTGAGATGTGCTTTCAATAATCTAATAAGGCACATGCCCATCACAATTTTATGATTGACATTTTGCTGTGGATATTTTGGACCTCTGACCATTTCAATTGCTGGCATCTCTTCAGCTGCCCCAGTCATTTATACACTCCAATGGTTTGCCTAAATGCCTTCTTCTGACCCCATGGGGGGAGCCTCAGCTGCATTGCTGTCAACTATGCAGTTGTCATCATTGACTCTCTACCTATGAAACCCAATTGAGGTTTTTTTTCTCCATTCCTCTCATTTCAGTCTTTTCATTTCCATTGAGAATTTCCATCCAGGTTGTGTTTCTTGGTTGGACTCTGCATGCCCAAGCTGTCTGTCCTACTGTGCGTCATCATTGCCTATTAGGCTACTAACCAGGCTGACATCTCTCAAATGTTTGTACCACGTTGTATGCATTGATGAGTTGGTAAATTGGAGCAGTGTGGGGGCAGGTTGCATGTGGCGTTTCTCCTACCACAGAGATGTTATATTGACTGCAATCACGCAAGATTCAGCACATTTTCTCTAGAGATTTCTCTACACGTTGTGGGGGCCATGCAGCCTAACTGATATTTCTTTGGCTAAACATTTTTTCAAGTTTAATTACTGCAGTGTTGATTCTAAGATAATTTACTTACCAACAAAAATGTTAATTAAACATTAATACATATTTTGCTCATGTGCCATGAATTCTATATGTACATGTACAGCACATATAAAACTTAAATAAAAAATATCAGAATGAGTCTGCTTAGATCTCCAATTCAGATTGTTTTTTGCACATCTAAGATGAAATGAAAGAGAAAAATTGAATTTGGACACCTTGCGTGCACGTGCACATGAACCACTATACTCCATACTGATGGAAAACAATTTTCAATTTACTTTGGTACAAGTTGCATGTAAATTATAATAAAACAAAAAAACATTAAAACAACAAAATCACAATAACATAATCATTTTGCATAATAAAAACAGGTGCCAAAATAACTGCCTAATTTTACACCTAAAAAAACCAAACTCTTAAAATAAAATAAAATAGTTTTTCATCTCTTGAAGATCTCAAGCACCACCACTCCAATAAAAGGTCTTGTTTATTTTAATTTGATACCACACTTGGCTTGTGATGCTGTATAGTTCCCACTTCTCAGCTGTGCCCATTAAATGTGGTTGCCCTGGAAGGGTATTTACGTAGTCTGAGTATCATACTTTGGTTAACCAGTTCGCGCTGGGATTATTTTAACATCACCAAGTCAAGGCGCGGCACTAATTTTAACACAACTCGATCCGAGGCGGGTTCAGGCCGATGGTAACGGGAAGCACACCCACGCATTTCCGGCCTTGCTCGCTGCTGACAGACATTTCTGGCCTTGCTCGTGACGTGTTTATGCGTCATCCGTTTTGAATCTGGGGAAAACTTTGCGTGTATATACGTCCTCCGGCGCGAACTGATTAACAAAACCATCTCCGAACCAATGTCTGTTATATGTGGACACGAAACTTTATGCAACCCCGGCCGCCAGCTAATCAGTCCACTTTGATGTCATTTGGTGCAGAAATCTGGACAAAGCTGCTAATTGGCCAATTTGGCTGCATGCCGTGTGTTTTGTAACATAGCAATGTGTAATGAAAGACGCGATATCACGTTGGAAAGCACTTGCTGAACGGACAGAATCTTAAGGTCAAGATGCAGTATTGTTTGCATAAATAATCACCGAATCTGCTCGCATATCATAGACACTCGTCATCCAACGAACGGATATTGCATAGACTATAGTGTGGGCAATCAATACAAATTGGCTATTCGTTGTAAACTTGAACACACATACATTTTGTACATTTCCCAGCCCATAAAATAATCGCATCTCCTTCTCCATACCCCCTCCCCCTCCCCCTTCCCTCCCCCATCCTTCCCTCCCCCCTCCTTCCCCCCCCCCCCCCCATCCTTCCCCCACCCCCCCCCCCCATCCTTCCCCCACCCCCCCCCCCCCCCATCCTTCCCCCACCCCCTCCCCCCCCACCCCCTCCCCCCCCACCCCCTCCCCCTCCTTCCCCCACCCCCTCCTTCCCTCCCCTTTTCCTCTTTTCTAATCTGATATACAGATGTCCAACCTAGGCCGTTTTCCAAACCACTGCATCATCTCCGTAGTGGCTTCATTCATGTGGTTTGGCAATAGTGATAGAGCTGGTGATGGAGCCTAAGCTGGGGGTTTGGAAAACGGCCCTGATCCTGATATGCCTGGTACAGATTTTGGCAATTATCTTTTAATGGGCAGGCTGCAGTGCTGTTCCACCTGATACCAATGATGCCAGAGTCAGTGACTGGGAATGGTTTACTCCGATTGGCTGAAAGAGATTTGCAGTGACCTGGTCTATCCTCTGAGTACACTAACTGTATAATATTCAGGGTGAACAGCTTATAACAGCAAGGCATTGTGCCACGGGTGTAATCTACTCTGGAGTTTGCGAGGTCACAAGATCCCTATGCACAATCATGGTACAACCATAGTGGTACAACTATACTGCATTACTGGGTCCATGAATGGATATTATTATTGCACAGGACATTACTATTAGTACTAGGCAACACAGTTAGTCCTTCAGCAGTGGAAATAAATGGCAGTACATGGCTAGCAATCACTGGATTCTTCTGTCTCAAATCACGCATCTCCAAAATGTGTGATTCTGCCTGTGTAATAAATTATTGTTGAGGAGCTTCAGACAGTAATGTTCACAGCGGAACGTTTTGCGTCATCCTACTTTCATCTGAGCGTGTATTAAGGATACGATCTGATTTATTTTATGATTTTCAATCTTCTTCAGGAGGGAAGGAATACATGACTTTCATCTGTGACAAACTTTGTCGGTAAGTTTTGACAATATGTGAGGGCTCATTTGAATTTTGGTTTTTATTTTGCCTGTTTTATTCTGTTGACTGGTAGTACGGTAAATGTACGCCCGATCTCTTTTTCTTACTTTATGCGAGAACGTAGACTAGAGATAACTGGTTGTGGAATTTTATCAATAATTAGAGTTGTAGATTTGTCATGTGAATCACTGTATAGTGTTAGAGAGCTGGGCCTTGATGCTGATAACCATCTCCTAGTGGATGTCGTATGAAGAGCAAATAACTGCTGATAGGATCCTGGAGGACTAATTAGCAATATCAGAATAGCTCCAGAAATTGTATTCTCATTTTCATTTTCTCATTTTCATGTTCATTTATAATAACAACGCTTAATGGTACATTAGGGAGACTTCTCCATAGAGACGTGCACACAAATTTTCATTCTTTACTGTAACCTAACCTGTTTTTACCTAGAGCTTTTTCCACGAATTTTTATTTTTATGCATTTTGGACCCCACTCTATCGACTAGACTGTAAAAAAAAATAAAAAATATATCTCTCCTTCATGGAGTTGAAACCTTAGGGAGACTTCAAAATGTCTCCCTAATGCCAATGTCTCCTCAATAGCGTAAAAGGTACATTTAGCAAAATACAAGTACATGTACCGTACTTATTATAGTGCACATGTATAATAGATAGGCAGGAGTACCGTACATGTACCTCCCCACTTCATATTGATTTTTCTGTCCAATTTTTCTGGACTAGATGCAAACGGCTGAAAAGAGTTCTCATGTATCTCTCAGATCACGGGGAGCAATTTTTGAAAACAGAAAGGACCCTTGTTTGCAACTGAAGTTAATGTTTGTTGAAGTTCAATTTTTGAGACACAGTGTGATAATGAAAATCTCATGCAATTGCATGGTCGCAGCATGAAATATCACTCGTAACTAAAGTAAAGACAGGGTTATTTGTCCAGCTTATCACCACAGAATTTAAATAATGGGTCAAAGTACAGCATATCCTTTTGTGATGCACATACATTGTAATATTGTTTCTGTCTTCTAGTTCTACATGATTGTATACGATTTTACCAAAAAGTCAGAGTGGCTGTTGAAAATGCAGAGTTGTTCTGATTCAAATGGAAAGCATTCGTGAATCAAATGATAATGATAATACACACAATGAATTAAGACTAAAATTGTCTAAATTTATGCAGTCTGTGCAAGTACTGCGGTTATAATAAAAGATATCACTTTTTATCCCCAACAATTTGAATCTGAGAAGCGTTACTGCAGTGACGTTTCTCAGATTGTGTATTCCAATGCAGATTATTCTTTCTGCGTGGACGTAACCGCTCCAAATTTTCGGCAATATCTCATAATTGCTACCACCTTTTGAAATGAAATTTTTACAGGTTATAGTTGTATGGTATACATGTAACTATATAGGATTGAAACAAACAGTGGGTTGCAATTACCAAACGTATACGATCCCTTTAAGTTATTAATTCCAGAGAATTCATGACTGATACATCATTGTTCTCAGATTGGAGTCAGTGACCCCCTTCTCCAGGGCCCAGATTTTTAAAAAAATATATGAAAAGAATATTTGTATGCTGCTTCTAACCATACTTTAACATAATTATACCCCCCTACACTGAGAATGATGGTTGCTCAATTACACCCCCTCCTTTTCCAAGAAAGTCCTGGCTAAACCATTGATCTTATTACTGCAATAAGTGGTCTATTTAAAGGTAGAATACCAATTGCAGATATTGACAGTTTTTACTACCGAAATATTAGGAAATATCTTACTTATTTGAAAGTAAATAATGATTGTTGGTTTCAGCAAAAGGATTTCACTAAATATCTTGTAATTGTTCAGAAAAATGTAATTGTATAAAAAATCACGATTGCCAGAGGGCGATCGCGAAAAAACAACCCAAGAATTAACAACATAAGAACCACTGCCTGATGCCGGTTGAAAGCGAACATTTTTTTTTTTGCTTTTCTCATTACCCATGATTGTAACATTTCAGAGAGGTCAGTTAAACGATATTTACTATAAAATATAGTGTGGGGGGTCCGGACCCCCAGGACCCCTCCCCTGGATCCGCACCTGCAGGGGGAATGGACATGTAAGCCAACAATATGAGAATGTGGTATATTTGCATAGTGGCATCTGTGATGGCTTTTCCAGGGACCACATGTATTCCAGATGGCTTGGTCTCATGGTCTCATGCATGGAGTTTGGAAGGGATATCTGGAGCATGTGGTAGCAGTACATATTGACAGTAATATAATTGGCCAGGGCTCCTTTGCATGTACGCTCCGAAATCCAGGAACCTACTTCTTTTTTTTCTCCAGGGTAGGCACATCCAATTATCACACAAGTCATGTGTGGTAATAATGCAGTGTCCAGATACAGCTCTACTTTCTGTATTTTTTAGAAAAGGAAAATAATGAAAGAGACCTCATCTGGTGCTTTCTCATGGACTATTGAGCAATTTTTTTTTTACATTTAATTAGTTTGCGCCGAAATTATTGTAACATTCACTGTGCCGAGGCGCGGGATTATTTTTAACGAAACTTTCTCCTAGAGCTTTTTTATACATTTATATTTATACATTTGGGACCCTACTCTGTCGATCTAGACTGTTACAACAGTTAACAAAATTCTCCTTCATGGAGTTAGAACCTTGGTAAGACACCGAAATGTCTCCCTGATGTCAATGTCCCCTCAGTACTGTAAAACTTTACATTAAACTGTCTTCTTAATGGTACATTTAGCAATATAATTACCAATATAATTAGCAATATTATTATAGGTAACTATAATAATTAGCAGAAATGGGTAAATAGGGGGACTTTCCTATAGATGCATGCTTTACTGTCACCTAATCCATTTTCCCCTAGTCCAAACATTACAATTTTGTCTCCTTCTATAGTAGCTAAACCTATACGAGATACCTCAAAGTGCAGGTTTTCCCCATAGGTTTTGTACACATTTTTTAACCAATATATCTTTGGCACTTGGGTAAATCCGATCGACTTCAGATTTGGCACACACTTATACCACCACCCACATATTCAAAGTCATTTTAGACCGCGAAACAGCTCTGTGTTTGTCCACAAACACATTTTTTAGTTGTAATTGTTTCCCTATTACTGAAATACCGGTAGTTGTGCTAAAGTGTCTTCCTATTATTACATTTAACAAAATAATATTAGGTTCCTACTGGTCTGTTGGATGTTCAGATTTATAATTTTATTTTTATTGAACTGTCCTTATTGGGATGATAGTAATAAGTGTTGTTATTTGTTCTGAATTTTAAGATTCTTGAGAATTGAGTGCACGGTAAACAAATCTGGATACTAACCAGATGACTTTAAAATACAGGAAAATTGTGATATCTCAAATTGAGATAACTATTAATCTCTGCTTATCTACTTCATTCCCATCAAGAGAATGCAGTCCAATGTCGGGTATTAAAGGTTGGATACACCATTTGCAGATATTGAAAAATTGTACAACCAATTTGTTAAGAAATACTTTACTTTTTTGAAAGTAAATAATGATTGTACATGTAGTCATCTTGCAAAATGATTACATATCCTGTAATTGTTTCGAAATTTGTTCCCGGCGATAAAAAAACAAACCAAGAAAACATAAAAACCACTGCCCGACGCCGGTTAAAAACGAACGCCATTTTTCTAGCTTTTCTTAGCATTCATGATTGTAAAACTTCGGACAGGTGAGTTAAACTATATTTACTATAAAATACAACCCCCTAAATTCACCCATTCATGATAATTAAAGCAATTTACTAATGGTGTATCCTACCTTTAAATGATACGCCATTGTGATCGGACTCTATAGGCAGTGCAATCAACAAAAAGGAGGAAATGTACCTACAAATGTAGCTATAACCAGGCTTTAGCAAATTACAAAAACAGTGTTTCTAATTTCACTACCCGCTTTTGGAGACCAATAAACAATAGAGGACAATAGAATTAAAGGGTCTCAAAAAGACATTTGAAAGAGGACGTCTCTACTAAGAATTCTGCGCACAAAGTCTATACAGGGGAATTAATATGGGGTAAACAATAATGCCATGTCTTCGCACGCACAGGGATATAAATTTTGAAATTAGGGGAGCCATTCACGTGAGTAGATGTATTCGTGCACATGTATAATTGTGACCCGCCACGGCCAAACCAGTCGCATGTCGCATGACCAGTAACCTCTATCTGGTCGATATTGAGTTATCATAAAAAAACTAATAATAACAATTTGATATGTGTTTTATCAAGATTTGAGTATTTTCATATTTTATCAATATGACCGCCAAAATGGCCGCCAAAATGGCCGCAAAAGAAACCCCATGGGACATTATTTAATATTGGGAATATAAAAATACATTGACTAGACACAATGAGGATCACAAAAAGGAGGTTAGAAATTATCCACACAGGGGAACCCTACCTTCCTTCTAGACTAATTAGACCATGGTTGCTATGCAGTTTTAAAGATAGTATACACCATTTGCAGATATCGAAAAAATTTACTACCGAATTATTAAGAAATATCTTACTTATTTAAAAGTAAATAATGATTGTAGGCATCCAGCAAAATAAGGGCCCTAGATATCCTGTAATTGTTCCAAAAAATTGAATTGTATAAACCAAAATTCATTCTCGCCGTCCGGCGAGCGCGAAAAAACAAAGATAACATAAGAATAACTGCTCGACTGTAAAAATTTGGACAGGTAAGTTAAACGATATTTACTATAAAATACAACCCCCCAAATCCACCCATTCCTGATAATTCAACAAATTACCAATGGTGTATACTACCTTTAAGTGGAAAACCTCTGAAAATGAACAACAAACTTTAATCGCGATTTTCTCAAAACTGCGTATTTGCGATTGAGCATCTACAATTTGCTCTAACTCGGTCAATTTTTATCCGAATTCAATGAAATATGCATCATATTGAAAGGAATTTTGTGCAGATTTGCCTCATACTAAAAACTTCAATTGTCAAATTTTGGACATGTGACTGGTTTTGCCATGGTGGGTCACAATTATGATGACTGAAAAAATAGTGAACCTCGCTTCACTCAAACTTCGAATATCTCAATTTGTTTTAACCCATTCCCTTGAGATCCAACTTTAAATGAATGTTTACTGTAAAGACAAATAACGTGTAGCAATTAACTTGGTGTCATTATGATGACCTCACTGAACTAAATAATCAGCATGCATTCCAAATTTGACCTTTGAGATTGAATCAAGTTCAAATAATTTGACTTGTAACTTTAACCCCTGGCCTGGACAACAGGAAGCTGTGGCTTGCTAATCCATCCAGAATGCTGGACTCGGACAAAGGCTTCAGTCATGGGTATAATCCGGTTATGAATTTGAGTGGGGCGCTGGTATTAAATACCTACCAGTATACCCTGCACAATATGTGGCAGAGGGGTAACCCCTCTTATCCCTATACCTTATACACACTCCACACTATTGTTACCTAACACATCCCCCTTGAATCCTAAAAAGAATTCCTGAGATTCCGGGAACACAATGGTCAACACAAAAGAGGGGGGGTTTTATCTGCCACATGTCGTGCTTCATATGTAAATACCAGCGTCAAGGGGTTAAATATTTCTAATTTGTTAAAAGTTCAAATATTTATTATTTTCAAATAAAGTGCTTTTTTTTTTTTAAAACGTTACTTAATTATAATGTTATTTACTGGGAACTCCCTAATGTTTAACCCTATACCGGTACGTAGCGTACAAACAAAACAAATAAATAAAATGGAAAACAAAAAGTAGACAAAACATTTCAAATCCCCAAAATACACTTTCGAATTTAACATTCAAATTGATGTTTAAATTTCTACTCAAATTGATGTTTAATTTCTACTTAAATTGAAAAAAATGCCTGCACACTGGCTAGCAATGACACTTTGCTGCCTTTCTAAACACATTATTGTACACAGACCTTTATGTATATCAGACCTCTATGTATTGCAATACACAATTATCCCAATGCCGTATCATTAAGGCATTTCGGTATAGATTATCGATGCATCGGTGAATCATTACACACCTATTTAATTCTGTTGATTCTGTCAGAAATGTATACCAAATGAAAGATATTTTGATACTCTGACTATAACCATGGAGGTACATGTAGGAAACACCTCCATGCTATTACTAACCTGACCTTTGACCCATTTTTCGCCCTAATGACCTTCCAGGCACCAAATGATATATGATATTGGTACAGTATATTGTGAGATTTTTTATCAGCATCCTTGTCATATTTCTCTTTTTCCCCTCCACTTGTCCATACTTAATGTAAATTGAAGTCAGGTTTCATGGTGCACAGAACATATGGCTTGTGAATTGCCTATCTTTCCTCACCAGGTTAGTCTGTAATCACTGCATAGTGACAGAGACAAGCTGCCTGGTTAGTGATGACAGACACTATACAAAGCTAATATAGGACATCAATCTCTGTGTTGGTGTGATTGATGTTCACTGTACACTTGGATCATTGCAGGGGGTGGTGGCCAGTGTTGCCACTGCTTGAAAGATCTTTCAATATCTTGAAAGATATGTAAAAGTACATGTGAATGTGCAATGTACCGGTACATGCATTTTATTAAGTTTATTATTGAAGTTTAAAAACCAATAAAATGTACAAGTACCGGCGCGGTATGTGGTCGCAGCATGCTTCATTGCATGACAACATTGTAGCAATTACATAATGTTTTTATTGATTCTTTTTACATGTATACAATTTATACAGAAGAAAAGCTTTAATAAGGTTTGTAAAAATAAAAAAATACATTAAAAATACAACTTTAAAGGTAGGATACACCATTGGTAATTGCTTGAATTATCATGAACGGGTGGACTTAAGGGGCGTTGTATTTTATAGTAAATATCGTTTAACTAAACTGTTAAAATTTTTACAATCATGGATGCTGAGGAAAGCAAGAAAAACGACTTTCGTTTTCAACCGGCGTCAGGCAGTGGTTTTTATGTTTGTTTTTTTTGCGATTGCCCTCAAGCACTTTTGATTTTTTTTTTTTTTAAATTTCTGATAATAGAATATCTAGTGCAATCATTTTGCTGGTTGCCTACAATCATTTACTTTAAAATAAGTAAGATATTTCTTAATAATTCGGTAGTAAACATTTTCGTTATCTGCAAATGGTGTATCCTGCCTTTTTAGAATGAATATGGATTTTTCCATTATTTCGAGCACCCCTATTTTTTTAATGGAAGAGGTACATGTATACACAGACAGCCCTTCCTAATCAGCTCAGCCCCCCCCCCCCCCCCCCCCCCCTGGCCACCCCCCCCTGGCCACCCCCAACTCCACTTTTTCAAAATGCCAATTTAAGAAAAAGAGTTCACCCTGGCAATTTCCCCTATTTAAACAACATAATTATGATTTTTCAAGGCTGTCGAAAATCATTATAGTTTTACACAGCACAGCAGGCAGAGTATGGTATCTACATACATGTGCATTGTATTTCATATGTAGCTGAACTTAAAGGGATCGTATACGTTTGGTAATTGGAACTCACTGTTTGTTTCAATCCTATATTGTTATAGATATACCGGTACCATAAAACTAACCTGTAAACATTTCATTTCAAAAGGTGGTAGTGATTTTGGGATATTGCCGAAAATCTGAAGAGATTATGTCCACGCAGAAAGAATAATCTGCATTGGAATATACAATCTGAGAGACGTCACGGCGGTAACACTTCTCAGATTCAAATTTTTGGGATAAAAAGTGGTATATTTTTCCATAACCGCAGTACTTCAAAGTGAAAAGTTTCTAAAAATGCATTATACTATCCAAAGCTGCTGTACTTCTTACAAAGTAAGTTTTTATTGCCATTATTTTTTGGAGTAATTACCAAACGTATACGATCCCTAATAGCATGGAGCAGTCCAAGCTTTAAGACATGCAGGTGGAATACAAAGAAAGTATTGTGTACAATTGAAATTGTACTGCATTCAATGTAATGTGAGAGCCAATTAAGCTCGACATTTCAAACTCAACTTTCATAAAGTGATATTGCTGGGTTTAACCCAAGACTGCAAACATTTTAGGTATGTTTTGATTTTTTTGTAATAGAGGGGTGTCTTTTTAAATTTAAGGCGTCTTGTGTCTGCAGTCTATGTGTTCCACTTTATCACTCTAAAATTACGCATGCCCTAATATTCATGCAAATTGAGTACCTAAGAAATGCTCGAAATTTTTCCAAGGAGGCTGCAGAAATTGCCAAGACTAGATTTTGGTTACTCCCTCTTGTTTATTTTTGGCAACTGCGCGCTATATGCATTGCGCACAATATAGGGACTGACTGCAGATCGACTGTACCAGTACATCCAAGAAATATTCCAAATCCAGTCTTGGGCCAAGACTAGACTATTCTCTCTTTAGGCATTTGCCTTCTAGTTCAATTACAAGCATTGCGCACAATATAGGGGCGGACTGCAGGCCAACTGTAGGTCCACAAAAAAATTTAAAACCCAGTCTTTGGCCAAGACTATAGGCATTTGCCTTTTTGTTAAAATTACAAAGCAGTTTGCTTTAGATTGCTAATAGATGTGAACATACATGTAAATACTATCGTGTACAAATTGCAAGAATTTCTGCATTATATTAGCAGGGCAGTTTTGCGTAGGCTAGCTTTTTCTTATATTGTCAGTTCTGAGTTGACATTGGATCAGGAAAAGTGGGATCAAGTTTTATGGGGGTAATAAAACCATGGGAAGCTTCACAGCAAATAAACTGTGCAGTGTTTACACTCCATCCTGATCCAGTTTGGCATGTACACAGAAGACAGTTCAAGTGCCCATGTTCGTGCAAGACAGAATCGGTGCAAAAATTGTAAGATTGCAGGGTCAGATCTCGCAATTGCAGGGTCTGATTATTCTGAAAGGTGAATCAGATCCTGATCAAACTTTGATTCATCTCACCTTGACACTTGCGGTTAAAAGCGGACTTCAATCCTCCTTTTGGATTGGATCCCATTTTGATCCCCCTTGCGGGATCGAGTGTAGATTACCGTGAACCAGTATACGGCCTTTAAAGGTGAGATACACCATTGGTAATTGCATGAGTTATCATGAATGGGTGAATTTGGGAGGTTAACCATGGTTTAACTGACCTGTCCGAAGCTTTACAATTATGGATGCTGAGAAAAGCAAGAAAAACGGCGTTTGTTTTCAACCGGCTTCGGGCAGTGGTTCTTCGGAACAATTACAGGATATCTAGCACAATAATTTTCAATACAATCATTATTTACTTTGCTTACCAAGTCGGTAGTAAAAATATTAGATATCTGCAAACGGTGTATCATACCTTTAAGGTGGGAACTTAACTTCTTGAGCGAACTTAAAAATATCACCAATATGGGAACTTTTTGGGAGGTTAAATGTTGCATTTGCAGACTTTTCCCCAGATTTATATACCGTAGCATATAGCGCCATATGATAATAATTATACTACATTCCTGCATACTATGCTATAAAAGACTGCAAAAGAAAACAATTACATTCGAAAGAGAAAGTGCCGATTTGAAAATGACTAAGATTTTTGTCCTTTTTTATTTTAAATAATAATTTTTTTAATTCATTTAGGTGTGCACAGGGGAGAGGCAGTCATATCTGTTTTACATTCAAGTACTAACAAAAAAGAAAACCAGAGGCCATTGAACACTGCTACCCATGTAACGGCACTGTTGCATTGTCTAAATCGCCATATTGGACCATGGTTGGACTCCTTCCGGCACAGCTTTTAAGGTCTTATTGTGTGAACTGACAGAGTGTGAATGGTTTGTTTTGTGGGCCTGTGTGGTCAAGGATCCAGTCACAGTCGCAGACTAGAGTGAGCCCATCTTGATTTCAACCTGTATTTCTATGGATATGTTTTAATAATGTACCTTGCAACTGCTGATGGCATTCTATATTTAACTTTAGTGAGATTTGGTAAAATTTACGAAAGTATGTTTGGATTTCAGGTTTAGATTTACAGTGAATTGACCATTCCTTCTGAACATTTTAAGGGCCAAATTCATAAACGGTGATTTTTCCTTGATCAAGATCACGATCTAGGTCCGAATTCATAAAGAGTGCTTAGATCAGCTGCTATTTATCAAATGTAGTGACATGTGTCTAAGTAACAACAGAAATTGTAATCGTCCCAAGGGGCTTGTTTATCTTGTGTACAAGTTACAATATTTCTGTCGCTTGCTTGTGGGATGGATGTATGGCCATGGATCTGCTGCGTATCATTGAAATAGCACAGGAAGAACTTTTTCCCATCTTTTACACACTCAATGAGACCCATTTTCTGGTCATGAGTAAAAGTATTAGCGCGTTTTTTCGACATGGCGACCCTCTCACTAGTGTCAACTGAGCTGATCAGCAGAGCACAGCGATATGCGTGTTTTTGAAGATAGATTTATATGCCCTTTTATTCAACATATTGCGTAACCGCTGTGAATAGAATGATGTACAGCTAGACCACTAAACATCGGCTAAGTAGGAACTTGTACATGGCTGGATTATAAACAGCCGATTATTTTCTTACTGAATTGCGATGATCTCAGGAGTTTATCCACACGCGCACTTCTCTGTTTTAGCCACCGTACATTAGTTGTATGTGACTAAAATAATCCGGTGATCATCACCGTTTATAAATTTGGCCCTAATTCTTCGATTTTTGTAGAAACAAATTAAAAACAAGAAATTTTCAATAAGACCCAAGTAACAGTAAACTGTGAATAATTCCGTAATAAAGCAATTAATTGCACAAGGAAACAAGTACATACTGTAAAAGGCATGTAATGTACATGACCTGACTGACCTCAGCTGACAAGGTCAACCTCAGAACAGGTCAAGACCCCAGGCCAATCTCCAGTGGTCACTGCAGGGGGTCAATCTCAGTTGGGTCTATTTACATGCAACAAATTACCTCTGTCCCCTGGTGGAATAGTGGTCCTGTAAATTAGATTAGGGAAACGAATTCCCAAGATAACTTGAGAAAAGGTACCATGCTGTGCTAACTACATCTACTGGTACCTTCAGTTAATAATTGTATTATTTATAACCTTAAATGATGATGAACTCTAGTTTCCTTGAGGGTAGTTTATTGGCAATTGCTTAAATTAATGAATGGGTGGATGTGGGGATATGTATTTTATAGTAAATTTAAACTGACCTGTTCAAAGTTTTACAATCATGATGCTAAGAAAAGCAAGAAAACGGCGTTCGTTTTCAACCGGCGTCAGGCAGTTGTTCTTATGGGTTTTGCGATCGGCAATCGTGATTTTTTTTTATAAAACTCAATTTTTCTAAACATTTACAGAATATCTAGCGCGATCATTTTGCTGGATGCCTACAATCCTTATTTACTTTCAAATAAGTAAGATATTTCTACAAAATTTGGTAGTAAATTTTTTCTATATCTGCAAATGGCGTATCCTACCTTAACCCACAAAAAAACAATTTTGTTATTTTTCCCTATGGGGTATTCCATTCATATTTTAAGGTTAGGGTCAAACTGACAAAGAATTGCATAATTACCACCTTCAGCACTGTTGTTTACTATGCGTATCCATAAAATCAGAACATTTTTGTGAAAAAGAGAAAAATGTTGGCCAATTTTACGTTGAAGCATGGAACTTTGGAAGCAAAGACATCTAAATCCAGCACAATAAGAGACAGAGGGACTCCTCTCTTTGTCCCCCATACATGTACATATCTATGCACTCTTTAGACTATTGTTACATTACCCTCTCCGCTCAAAATCTGAAACAAATTACTGAAAAACCACAACATTCCGCAAACGTCAATAGCCACCACAAAAAAGGGGGGAGGGGGTGGTTAAAAAAACTGAGGAATGCTAATGTGCAGAAGCACTCTTGGTAGAATATTAATTATTGTTAAAGATTATTTTATTTCATCTGAAATATTCAATATTTGCATTGTCCTTGACCTTTACAGCTCTTGACCTTGTGAGGATTTTTTTTAAAGGGTGCATTTTTATCGTAACCCTTGAAGCTGGTGTGGCTGTGCTTTGGTAATCAAATTTGTGTCCTTGTAGAGACATCTCTTTGTTCTCATGTACAAAATGGTTAGAAAGTCGAGCACGTTTTTCAACCACTAATTTCCTGGGTTGAAATTTTGACCCAATATACCCTATATTATACACTAACCCTAATCCACATCGTAACCCTAGTTTTTGAGTAAATTAAGTACAATTCAAAAATCGATTTCGTGAAAATTCTTGTGGAGATCTATTCATCTATAGAAATTACTCTGTGGAGACCTTTTGACTCCCATTGTCTCCATTGTGTTCAGGTCTCCACAGGGTACTGAATTCAGAAACTTGTAGGGGGTCTCACCTACCCTGCTTGTGTAGGAGAGTCTGTGGTAGAAAATGCATTGATGCAATATTCATTCCAAGAAACGGTACATTGAATGGCCGACAACATCATCAGCAGAAGTGGGCCTAATTTAAAACCTACTTTATTTGTGACCTGCTCCGACGAAACCCGCACAAAGTTGACAATTTGTGTTTGTTAGATTTTGATTTTTTTCAAATCCTCTATGTTCTCAGCTTTTAAATGATGTATCATTGACATATGTACCCCACCCTATCTCCCCTGGGGGGGGGGGGGGAGAATTTTGTGATAAAACCCTGACAACCTAATTATGAGATAAACAGCTTTAAAGTTCAGAAAAGCGTATTATTTCTGTACACATTTTTTGCACAAATTAAAACAAAAATATAAATTTCTGGGTGACGGATTATATTCAAATTTTTGTGATTTTGTGATTCAGAAAAACCCAAAACCTTAAAATAGTAAAATCCCCCCTGAAATACATCAAGAGTACATTGTAATAAAACACATTGTGCGACTTTGTCTGACTTTGTCAGGGGTTCAGTTGTAAGAGGTCACATTTGAAGTCTATACATGAGCTCTTTGCGACTTATGAGGCCATAATTCCATTGTGCAGTTGATAGAGAAGCAGTAAATCTCAGAGAAAGACTAGGTTTGAAACAGCATTTTGTCAATAGACATGGCTGAGGATGACACCTGAGAATCATGAAAGCATGTGTTGAAGGCATTGAGCCTTTGATTAGCCCGGCTTTCATCACTAACCCCTGCCTTTACAGGAGTTGATCAGCATGAGCTACCAGTAAACGTACTCATGTAACACTTTGGAAATGTTACAGTTCCCCCCCAAAGTATTTGCATAAGGACAGTGTGTTGCATCATGTCTTGTACCACTGTGCCAACACAAACGTCAGTACTTTTCAAACAACAAGTGCCTTTTGTCCTCGGAGGGTTTCCATACAAAACCTTTAGATGACCTGCCCCCGATTTCACTTACATTGCGATGCGTTGTGTGATCCATTTCACGAAACTCGCGATGCGTCGAACACATCGCAACTACCTTGACAACGGTATGAAACACATCGTAAGTTACGACGTGTCTTTGGGTCGTCTTTTAATAGTCAGTTTTACGCCATAAAAATGAAGAAGAAAAAACGAGACTAGAATACTCGGACTACGTGTGGGAAGTTTTAAATGAAGCTATCATCGAAGTCATACGAATAAACCTTAAATAGTGCACTTGAAATTTTCAAATTAGCTAGTAGAGGTCCACAGCAAGCTTGTTTTTCTTTAAAACTGCATCATACGTCAGCCATTTTGATTTACGTTTTCCCAAGAAGTTTTTCAACGACTCTTTGCTAAATACCAGACGGCTATGTACTGTGCGTTGAACAGGTAGATACAACAGTCACTGTTTTGTGCTACAAATACACCTACCGGTACGACGCGTCGCACGTACGATGTGTTTCATGAAATGGATTTCACAACGCGTCGCAGCTGCGACGAGCGACGCGTCGTAGAGATACGACGCGTCGCAGGGCTGCGATGCATCGTAAGTTACGTTCACTTTAGTGAAATTCGGATGCTGAAATTAGTCAAGAAAAAGTGAAATTCCCTGACCATTCTGTTGTTCTTTCTTTTTACACTATCTCTAACAGAATTATGTAGGTGGCAGTCCTGAGCTCAACAGATACAGCATAAATCAACAGTGCCATCAACCAACCCACTAGGACTGTTCCAGCCAATTAGCAAACAAACATAGGTCAGCAACCAGAAGGTCAAATGTCACATGTCACCATGGAGATGGGCCATGGAGGCAGTCATCTGCACAATGGTCTGTCAAGTTACTCTCATCACCATGCTGGAGTGATGGGTCATATGGCCATGGGGTCAGCAGGTGATCAGGTCAACAGCAGTCACCAGCATGCATCATGTTCACCTGCAGGTGAGCATGTGGCCATAATTAAAGGCTGCAGGCTGTCATGTAAGAATTATTTGGCATTATTTTGGTTTGGAATGACGAACTCACTATGTGCGGTTACCTAAGTATTACGCATGTACCGGTATATCTTAACACTAATAGCAGTGGTGTTTCTAGCTTTTAAGGTAATGAGGTAGAAACAAAAAGAAAACTGTGACTTGTCATCACAAAATGAGCGTAAAGTCGCACGGAGTGATTTCCCAGTACGACCAGTCAAAGTCAAAATTTGAAGGGATGGTCGATTTTGAGATTATAAATCCCCAACAATCAATTCCCAATTTTTCAGGACGATCAGATAAAAACAAAATTAGTTTTTGAGACAATTTTGACTATGCCTTTCTATGCCTTTCACACAATTTCTCGCAAGAAATGCCCGTTTTCTCATAATCTCTGTATTAAGACTCCAGACTAAAAAATAAAACTAAAAAAATATTGAGTATCAAACCTCCAAGTGTTATATACCATTGGAAAGCTCTGTTTCCACATAATTTAGAAATACCCATATCTCAATTTTTGATTTTGCCAACTCTACGCTCATTTGGTGATGACAGGTCACAACTATGGTTTAAAATACATGATCTCATGATGCTTAGATGGGTCTACGGTACATGTGTAGTGCTGCAAGTCCAAAGTTCAGCAAGGATCAGAAATGTTTGCCAGATAATTTTTAGAGTTGGCAGCAAATTAAAACTCCAAACAGTTGATCAAACACTTGGTAGATGATTAACCGCGAGTGTGAACAACTTGTGGCAGTGTTAAACCAAGGGGATTGGGAGGGGGAGAGGAGGGGGGGTGGGGGGGACTGGACTGGACTGGATATGCCACTGTAAAGTGTGGAGTGCTGTGGCCTTGTGGTCTGGAGCATTGAATTTGTAATCTGTAGGTAAAGCTACAGGTTGGGTGTTGGAGTCCGGCCTGGGACTATAGTATGTGTGCCCTTGGGCAGGGCACTTTGTCACTCATTGCTTCTCCACTAAGGAGTAAAATGGGTACCTGTGAGGGCAGAAATGGTTATTGTGGTTGAATTTAGCTACTTTGCACCGAAATGGCAGCATCCAGACTGTATACTCCCCAGGGAGCTGAGATGGTATTTGGAATGTTTCATGGGCCCAATGACCTGGGTAATAATGTAAAGCGCTTTGATACACCCACATTGTGGGTGTCTAAAGCGCTATATAAGAACTAACATTATTATAAAGTTGCTTGCTTCAATATTGAGTTTTGCCCTTAACCAAATTATACACTGTATATTCATTGTTGTCCAGAGGAATTTGTAAAAACGATAACTGACTTAGGTGGGACTCGAACCCTTGACCTCTTGCTTTCTAGTGCAGACATAATCCCTCGGGACAACACTAAATATAATATACTGTTTTAATATACGTCGGTGAAGGGCAAAAATCAATATTGAATTTACATAATCTCCTGATGCAAAAGTTTCATCTTATGAAACATGCTTGCTTTTACTAATATTTTATACACCACTGACATCATCCCTTATCCTATTTGTGTAGTTGACTCGTTAACCAGTTCGCGCCGGAGGACGTCATATACACACAAAGTTTTTGGCAGATTCAAAACGGATGTCGCATAAAAAACGTCACGAGCAAGGCCGGAAATGTCTGTCAGCAGCGAGCAAGGCCTGGAAATGCGTGGGTGTGCTTCCCGGTACTATCGGCCTGAACCCGCCTCGGATCGAGTTTCGTTTAAAAAAATCCTGCGCCTCGGCTCGGTGATGTTAAAAAAATCCCGTCGCGAACTGGTTAACTGGTTGAAGTGTGAAGTGAGCTAACTTAAGATTCATAACATCATGTAAAATTTTGCTTCCACCAAAGAACCAATTGAAAGACTAAATCATCTCAAGTTAAAACGCAGTAGCAAAACTGAATTGACATATTTTGTAAGTCACCTTGTCTGAAAACACCACCAGTGTTGGGGACGTGGTACTAAATGGCATAAAAACAAGATATTTGCAGATATTTTCTACCAAAATTATTAAGAAATATCTTACTCAAAGTAATATTGATTCTAAGCATCCAGCAAAATGATTACGCTAGATATCCTGTAATTATTTTGAAAAATTGCAAGAAAATGAACACCGTTTTTCCTTTTTTTTTTCTTGGCATCCATAATTGTAAAACTTCGGAAAAGTCAGTTAAACGATATTTACTATAAAATACAATCCCCCAAATCCACTCATTCCTGATAATTCAAGCATTTACCAATGGTGTATCCCACCATTTAAGTGCCAACTGAATTGTGTGTTTTTTTTGTAATGGGATCTTATTGATGTTTTCTTTATAGATGATGTTGACCTTGATGCTTTAATCAACGACATGAACACTTTCCCCTCTTGTAACGAAGACCGCCCCCTATTAGAGAGCATGGAGAACTTGTCCCACCTGCAGGACACGAGCAGCTGTGACTGTGGTTCCAAGCGCACTAGCCACATGGCTCGCATCATTCCCAAGCCTAAGCTAGACTGGGCTTGGCGAAGTAAGTCCACGTCGGACACACCGGTGGCAGAACATGCCAAACTCAAACTGAGTACTTCACTCCCAGAGAGAGGAGAACGCAAGAAGGGAGTGGCTGGGGAGAGTGAGGTGCCCAATCCATTCCCGGGATTGAAGACGACAGGAGTAGGCTCAGCTGTGGTTAGTACTTAGTAGATTAATGTAGTTTATTACAGGGACCTAAAATCTTCTATTTTCTAATACCGGTAACTGCACCGGTATGGTAACTGCAGTGACTTTATTGGCTTAAAGGTAGGATACACCATTTGCAGATATCTAAACATTTTACTACCAAATTATTATACACATATGGACTGGCAATGAGGTCACTAGAGCACGTCTATTCCCCCGAGGGACTGTGAGTGACCAGAAGGAGGACCTATTTCCCGAGGCCAAAGGCCGAGTGAAATAGGTCCCCCTTCTGGTCACTCACAGGCCCGAGAGGGGGAAGACGTGCTCTAGTGACCGAATCATGCCAGCATATATGTGTTTTATGACACACCTTGGTTCAAAATATAAAATAAGAAAAGAAACCGCCATTTTTCATATTAAGAAGAGCCTGGCAAACCTCTTGAAGGCGCTGTAACCAGTAACAATTTTTAAGTCTATTGCCCGCTTCGGGAACTATTTCTCGCAAATTCACGGTGGTGCAAATCTCATGCACTAGCCTATATTAGTTAACCCCACGTGACCGTGTTCAGCCAACCAGAATACAGAACTAGCAAGAGGTGTGTTATAATAATATATATCTTACTTGTTTGAAAGTAAATAATGAATCTCTGAAAAATTGAATTATATAAAAACAAATGTACCCGGCGATCGCGAAAAACTAAACATAAGAACAACATAAGAATAACTGCCTAACGTCGGTTAAAAACGGAAGCACAACATTCCGCAAACACAATGACCGCGACATATCTTGCTTCATATATCTGTCTTAAATACTATATTTTTACGGGTCTGGAAGGATCACCTGTCCATTGTATAACAACGCATATCCCAGCCCCCTGTGTGATATCACATCAGTGTGGGCGTGATATCACACGGCTGCTGTTCTGTAAGCTGTGTATCATTGGTACCCGCAAAATTGTCACCTACACCCTATTGATAATAGTAAACTGTAGTGGAGCAGCAGACGATCAGCTGTTGGAGCGCGCGTATCGAGTTCATTTCGTTTGCATTGTAAAATAAATGTTAATACTTGAACATCGTTTCTCCAGTCCTCATAATGTCTGCTGAGCTTCAAGACAGAGGTACATGTATAACAAAACAATTGTAGACTGCTGTGATGTAGGATATTGTTTTAAGCATCCTTGGGGACGCATGGCACCCTCGGCTTCACTTCGGGTGCTATGCGTCCCTCGGATGTTCAAAACATCATATCCCACATCACAGCCGTCAATAATTGTTTAATGTCACACACATTGTCCAAACCTTGTGGAATGACCCACTTCATAACTGCTATGTACATTTTTTCTCCTAATGTACTTATGTGTACAGGCTTTTAATGTTAAAGTACAATTATGTTTTGTTGTTTTACTTTTTCAACCTATAGGAGAGTTTGTACATTGCGCAGAAAAGTGGAGAGGAATTATATCTGACAAACGGAGAGCAGAGTGTGATAACACAGGTAACTTGGATTTTTGCATTAAAAAAGTTTTAAAAAGTGATTTTTCGACCAAATAAGAATGACAATATTATTATTATGATTATTTATTTATGTTAATGAAACCAAAGATCCCTCAAAAGCGCCCTCAGCACTGTAGCTCGTAAGCCTGAAGAAACCTGTAGAGAGAAGACAATGAGAAGAAGGTACAGTTTTAGAGGTGGGAGGAAAACCCCAGAGGAATATCCTGGGAAAAACCCACGGAGTCGGGTAGAGACTGAAAACCCAATCCACATAATTGGCCCAGGCAGGATTTGAACCCGAGTCATAGTGGTGGAAGGCGAGGAAAGAACCGCTACGCCAACCTGACTCCCTTGTGCTATGTAGCTCCGTGTACATAACTCTATCAGTTAGACGGTGAGACTACGCAAGACTGTTTTATAAGGGCAGTTGGGGCATTTTCTATTGCCATGCATTCCTTCTAAAACAATAAGTACCGGTACCTGTTGTACATGTATACATGGGGGGCGCTGTGGTCCAGTGGTTACGTTTTTTGACTCCTGTACGATGGTACAGTCAAACCTTGATATAGTGGCCATCGACGGTGCCGGTTTTCGTGGCCACTATACGCATGTGGCCACTATAGCAAGACGTACACATGTATACATGTACATGTACGTATATATATATACGTACACACACATGTGCGTGTGCTCGCATAATGAATGTATGTGTACGTACATGTACATGTAGTACGTGTGCCCACCATATGACCATATGAACAACACAACTATATGTATCAAATCTGAAACAGAATTCTTCTGAAACAGAATTTGTGTTTATTTTTTGTCCAATTGTATTTATTTATTTTAATCTCAAGGCACAAGAATGGCAAGAAGAAACTTGCATAATATGTGACCTGTTCCAACGAAACCCGGACAAAGTCGACTTTTTAGTTTTTCAGATTTTGCTTTTTTCAAATTCTCTAGGTTCTCAGCTTTAAAATGATGTATCATTTACATATGTACCCCCACCCTATCTTCCCGGGGGTCTGGATTTAGTGATAAAACCCTGACAACCTAATTATGAGATAAACAGCTTTGAAGTTCAGAAAATTGACAAAAAAACACTTCTGGTAGACGGATTTTGTTCAAATTTGGGGAGAATGTAGATTAATAGTGAGTGACTTAGGAAAACCTAAAACCTCAAAATGGTAAAATCCATCCCGAAATGACTTCAGGAGTACATTGTGACAAAACACATTGTGCGACTTTGTCCGGGTTTCGTTGGAACAGGTCACATATACTGTAAATATTATTTCTTTCCAATTGTATTTATTTATTTTAATCTCAAGGCACATGGATAGGCAATTCACACTTCAAAATGATGAAATAAAACTAAGCACCCACGATCTGACGTTTAATAAAACCATGAACACGTACGTTTACATGTGTCGCGACGACAAAAACTATTTTAGTCTGTGCGCTCGGTACCGTTTGTGTAAAACACGAGTATAAAGTCCAGGAACCAAACAACAGGGGAAATTCTAAAGTCAATAGAGGGCGCACTTCATTTCTGCGGCCGGAGTACACAGGTTTTACGGCAATGCAATTGTACACATTTTATTTGCTGTGGGCTATTAAAGGTTGGCCGCTGGCCGCGTTACGCAGTGGCCACATTAGCAAGACGTGGTTAGGTATGTTTATGCAAGAATCAAACTGGGACCAAGCAAAGGTGGCCAGTGAAGCCAGGTGGCCGCTGTATCAAGGTGGCCGCAAAGGCAGGTTTGACTGTACTTGGGTTCAAAACCGTGGCATGGAACATGGCACTTGTGTTCTTGGGCAAGACACTTTGCTACAATTGCCTCTCTCCACCCAGGAGTAATGGGTACCTGTGAAGGTAGAGACTACATGCGCTGATCTTGAGCTGCTCCAGAAATGATCTCGTTCCTGGTGAACAGGGATAATAATTGTAAAGCGCTTTGATACACCCACATCGTGGGAGCCTAAAGCGCTATATAAGAACTAACATTATTATTATTATTATACTTGTACCAGACTAGGCAACCTTTTGTAAAGTGTAGACAAGTGGCATTAGGATGATGTTTATGTGGCAAAAATGTGACAATATACTGTAAGTTTGATTAGATTGAAACTTGGTATGTATGTAAACCGGGAAGTGTTATACTTCTGTATGATATTTTTAGTTTTTGAAAATGTTAAAAATTGCGACCAGCTCACAATTCATGCAAACAATTTTAAGAGCAAGAATATGGCTGATCATTTTATTATATTATAGCTTCCACTGAGAATATGTTGTGAAGATGGTACCAACAAGTTGTGCGAGGTTCACCCCAGTCTAACGGTTCAAGATGTGTGTGCATTGATGGTCAGCAAGATGCATACTAGCGACGATAAGAGTTGGTCATTGACAGAGGAGATTGCGGACCTTGATCTAGGTGAGTTGCTTATTAGTGTTGGAGTTGAAGTTGGAGCTAGCTTTATACAGGCTTTCCAGTTTTTTCAGAATTCAAAACAGATGACAGATAAACACGTCACGAGCAAGGCAGGAAATATCTGTCAGCGACCGGCTCTACTACCCACAGATGCCAGCTTGAACCCGTCTCAGATCGAGGTTCGTGAAAAACAATCCCGTGTCTGGGCCCGGGATAATCCTGGAAAAATAGTCCCCGCGCAAGTCAAATGTTTTGGGTCATTCTATAAAGTTGGGACACAAAGTGTGACATTTTGCTACATTTCTAGTTACATGCCATCTATCAGCTAATTTATTTGAATATTTAGGTGACCTCGTGTTATTCTACAAATTTACTATTCTTATTATTATTTTGACACAATTCTCCAGAATTTTATGTCGACATAAAAACTGATATCAACTTCAATTTGAACACATGAATGCACAACCTACTGAAAATGTGCACAAATGTACATGTAACTAATGACATCAGGATGTATCAAATTGTTAATTTTAAAAGCAATTGAAGAATAATATATTTAATCTTTGAAAAATCAATAAGAAATCAAACTTTAAAGACCTGGAGCCAATTCCATAAAAGCATTCTAAGCCTAGTTGGTTGCTAACTTCTTTTCTATCTCTAGTTCCTTGCTAAATCTATTCCATAAAACGATTTTCCCTTAGCAAGGTTCCTAGTTGCTTGCTAAAATTAGAATAAGGTTTGGGGTATGTCTAAATCATTAGCACCATTCTAAGTCACTTTCAATTATTTCATCTTTTGGGAATTTGTATTGACATCCTTATGCGCAGAGTCAAGGATAACCTTGAACTCCTCATAGCGTTCTGCAAGGAACAGATTTCCCTGAGTCGAGTAATTAGGCTTCCTTCCCCTTTGTTAAAGTTGAAACACTCTCTGAAGTAGCCATTTCTGAAACATGTGCTTATAGGCCGATACAAATGTACAAACAAATGTACATACCCTAAATAGGGTACAGAGGAATGCATTGACAATACAACCCACAACATGACCTGATTTGAACTCTTTTCCTATTGTTAACTCAAACTGACCATGTACATGTACTTTGGCGATTATGCAAACCCCACACCTTTATAGCAAGCAAGCAACTAGTAAGAATTTTTCATAGAATGGTGTTATGGAATGCGATTTAGTTGATTGCTAGCAAGCAACCAACTAGGCATTTTGAATCTTGCTAAAACCTAGTAATATACTTAGTTAGAATGCTTTTATGGAATTGGGCCCAGATCTTGACTTTTGTGGGAAAAAATTGTCTCGTAAGAGGTTCTGGACATAATACATGTACATGTAGGGATGCCGTGTTCGAAAGTAACATGGTGGAATGACTCGGATGCCAATTTTGACTCACTTTGCGAATGCAGAAAGGACGTTAGAAGATCACGAGATGGCGTCTGCGGTATACAAAAGTTGGCCGCAAAATTCAAACAACAAACTCCATTTCCGGAAAGACTTCAGAAAATATGAAATCTTCCAGAGTCCAGGGGTGAGTGATTTAAAAAAATTAACTTGATTGCACGCATTTAAAGGGATCGTATACGTTTGGTAATTTAATGGCAATAAAAACTTACTTGGTAAGAAGTAGAGCAGCTTTGGATAGTATAATGCATTTTTACAAACTTTTCACTTCGAAGTACTGCGGTTATGGAAAAAGATATCACTTTTTGTCCCCAAAAATTTGAATCTGAGAAGCGTTACTGCAGTGACGTTTCTCAGATTGTGTATTCCAATGCAGATTATTCTTCCTGAGTGGACAAAACCGCTCCAGAATTTTGGCAATATCTCAAAATCGCTACCACCTTTTGAAATGAAATTTGTACGGGTTAGTTTTATGGTATATCTATAACTATATGATTGAAACAAACAGTGGGTTCCAATTACCAAACGTATACGATCCCTTTAAATCACGGTTTAAAAAAATAATAGTTTCAAGATTTTACCACAACAGAAAAAAAAAGTCACTGAGACTTCACACACACAATCTACTTAATGCGCGTTTATGCAATTGGTTGTGAAAACTTTAAATGCAAAAGCTGCTAAACGTCATTTCCATGAAAAACGAGATAACGATATCAAGTGAAAGCTCTAAGTGCCTAGTGTGTGATAATCAAATACTTTTTGCTGGCATTAATAGCGGCTCTTGCGCCTGAAGTCTTCATCAGGCATGCAACGTTTCCTTAGATCAGCTGATTAGAATGTCCTTGCTTTGTTGCATGCCTGCTTTATGTACATGCACCATATACAACATTGTACATGTAACTGTGGCACCTGGGACAGAATTATGATTCCATTGTTGGTCAATTATCTTTAGTATATTATACATCATTTTATTTCATTTAGTGCCCTAATTATTGGTGTAGAATAAAACATGTACAAAATCTGTAGAAAATAATTGTTTATTTTTATTTTTCTCTACTGATTTTCTTAGTTATCATACTGTACCGGGTCTCACTCTCTATAGTCCTAATTTTGTCCGTGTGTAGTTTTTGTCCTGTCCCACGGAAAGGTATAAAAGTATTACTTCATCGTTTTCCTGCATGTTGACATAGTTTAATGCTTTCGATTATGTATTGTCTTTGATGAATGCTCTGTATACACAGACATATTTTCTCCTTTATTTGGATAAGAATTGTAACTGAGGATGTCAATCTGAAAATAAATGTCGAGTTGAATTGAATTGAATAAATAAAAAATCATACTTAAACTAACGATAGGGCTTGGGCCTACTGCAGGTACAGCCAACAAAACTATAAACAGATAACTGGGCTTTCTTAAGTTTTTCCAAAGTTTTGTAATCATCTTTTCTTTACATACATGTACACAGTACTCATTGATCAAAATGTTATGCAAAAAAACTTCTGGAAGAAATTTAAGAGCAATGTCTATTAGTGTTAAGTTTCCTCATGACCGGGTTCAGGACCATATTATCGAGGCAGCAGATTCACTGCAAGATATCAGTGTACAATAGTTCTTGATATTTCATCACTGTTCAAATATACATTTCCTGGTATTGTTTGTCATTATGTATACGAATCGTACACGTGTATTCCAAATGAACCTCTATGAGGTGATATACTTTATAGGAAAACTCCACCCATAGTTTATAATGGCATAATGTTAAAGAGTGTCAATTGCCATTGTGACTTGATTTTTATTTTATTTTTATCGGTTTCGGTAATCATATAAAACAGAGATTTTCTCGCACTGCGCTTACCGTCATGCGAGCCACCATTTTGTTCTGGTGTACAAACAAAGGAAATTATCGAGATTTACACCATAAACAAACGTATGTGTACGTGAAAGTGGGCTCAAAATCATATGGAGAAAGACCTGATGCCATATTTACTAGCTCACAGATTTTCTATTCTCAGAAAATACACGATAGTTTGTGGCGCGTCAAGTCGATATTCTGCACTGAAATGCAATACATGTACTCGCAATAGTCGGGCGCCGTACAACATACGTATGCATAATGTAGTTGGCCGCGTCAAGGTAGGATACCAGTGCAAACAACACGCAATATAGCGATGTGCATTGAGGTGCAGACACTACGTCATAATGTACCGGATGAGGTGGGAAATTTGAACAATATGGACGCGCTCATGAATGGCAAGAAATCGTGAATATAATAGGCGCGTTAGTCGTTCTCGGTAACAAATTCTCTGCGGAGTCAGTATGTTACCGTATATTCTTTCAGACTAGGTAAAATATTATTGAGCCTTGAATTACCCTTTAATGTACAATGTACATTTTAATGGCAAGTATAAATTCCTTCATTCGAATTAAATAGTTTCTGTACTTGGTCACACCATTCTGGAGAATAAGTCACTTTGGCCAAAAGTGTAACTGGACCGATTGCATAGGTCAGTAGGGCCCTTAGGGAATACACTGGCCAAGCTACAAGAATAAAGTCAATGAAGATCGCTGATTTGCCCACGCATGTTGAACTAAACGAACAGGATGGCCATCGGGTATAACTGGATTTTTACTTCCAAGAAAATCTGGAAGCTTTGTCCCGTCTAATTTGATCAATGTGCCGATAAGATTATACAAGTATTTGAATTAACACGTAAGGGCACATTCGTAGAAAGTGATACCATTATTAAATCTTCAGATATGTGATTTGATCTTCAAAAACCCTTCACATGGGGAAAACAAAATTGTTTACCTTTCAAATTGCATGCAGCGCATCTGAAATGATGATGCGGCGTAGCTCCACAGATTTCTGTGAAAGAAATGTTCAGGATGAACAGGATGGCCATTGGGTATAACTGGATTTTTTACTTCCTAGAAAATCTGGATGCTTTGTCCCGTCTAATTGGATCAATGTGCCGATAAGATTATACAAGTATTTGAATTAACACAAGGGCAATTTCGTAGAATGTGATAACATTATAAAATTTTCATTAAATTTTCAGATATGTGATTTGATCTTCAAAAACCTTCACATAGGGAAAACAAAATTGTTTACCTTTCGAATTGTATGCAGCACATCTGAAACGCTAATGCGGCTTAGCTCCACAGATTTCTGTGAAAGAAATTTTCAGAATGAACAGGATTTTCCTTCGGGTATAACTGGATTTTACTTCCTAGAAAATCTGGAAGATTTGTCCCGTCTAATTTGATCAATGTGCCGATAAGATTATACAAGTATTTGAATTAACACATACATGTGAAGGCAATTTCGTAGAAAGTAATAACATTATTACATTTTCATCAAATTTTCAGATATGTGATTTGATCTTCAAAAACCCTTCACATGGTGAAAACAAAATTGTTTACCTTTCAAATTGTATGCAGCACATCTGAAACGCTAATGTGGCTTAGCTCCACAGATTTCTGTGAAAGAAATTTTCAGGATGAACAGGATTTTCCATCGGGTATAACTGGATTTTACTTCCTAGAAAATCTGGAAGCTTTGTCCCGTCTAATTTGATCAATGTGCCGATAAGATTATACAAGTATTTGAATTAACACATACAAGGGCAATTTCGTAGAAAGTGATAACATTATTACATTTTCATCAAATTTTCAGATATGTGATTTGATCTTCAAAAACCCTTCACATGGTGAAAACAAAATTGTTTACCTTTCGAATTGTATGCAGCACATCTGAAACGCTGATGCGGCTTAGCTCCACAGATTTCTGTGAAAGAAATGCAAAGCATCGGAGCCACGGAATTGATGACAACAACAATTTCACCATGTGAAGGGTTTTCCCAGATCACATCACATGTGAGGCGTTCTGGCAAAATGAGACAGAACTGGGCACAGGGCATAGTGGAGAAAACTGCTAAAATAATGAATAATGGAAGATTGTTTTATATTCTCAGATTTCTTGATAATTGTAATCTAAAGTATGCCTACTAACTATATTTTGTAAAAAAGTAGTATGGAAGTAGTGGAATAAAAAAGTTTTAAGGCAAAACAATTCACATTTTTTCATATACCGGTACAAAACTTGAAACTTCAAAGGCTTTTTCTTAATATTTTACATTTGCGACATATTGATGAACGTCAATTTTAAACAGCCATAACTTGTTTACGGAATGCCCAATTGAAGTGCAACAAACAGCATTGTAAGGAGAATTTGATCCTCTTTTCTAATACCTGAGAACCCCCATTTTAACCTCTGCCCAGTTCCGTCTCATTTTGCCAGAACCCCTCACATATGCATTACAACCTATGCATCACAAAAAATTGGAACTGTGCATCACAAGACAATAGTGTTTTTTTATTTTCTTTCTCAAAAAATAAACTAGGTTTAGGCTAAAATAAAAATTAAGTCTTGGGTAGTCATTTAGGTAACAGTGTTATTGTGGTGTTTTTTTAAGGCAAATAGAAAGGTTCTTTCTTTATGACAATATCACACAAAGCTTAGAATATTATGATTCAGAATGCCTTTATCGTGTATTTATAAATGTTGCCGAGTCCCGATGTGGAAAAGCCAGTTTTTTAGGATTGGATAAGAAGGGGAAAAGAAGATAACAAACAGTGGCTTTTTTCAAAAAGATGTGAAAAAGCCATTATTTTTTTTTCATTACAACCAAAAAATACGCTTGCCTCAGGTGAATGAAACTTTGCACTCATAAAAGGATCTAGCCTTTTCACGATCACCTGTAATATGATCATGTCAATATGTTTTAGCTGCAGCGTTGGGCTTGCTGAACCTTGGATCCCATTAGTAAAGCTCTAGCACACTCACTGTGTTTGTTCAACACTCGAGTCTACTGATACGTAACGTGGAGTGTGACCCACTTTCTTTTGAGAGAGGAAACTTTATGATTATCAACCTCAAAATGATGGTAGTTATTATATTAGGTTAATTTATTTAAGAAAAAAAATGAACCTGAACTTTAAAACGTGCGTAATCTCTTTGATATGCATACATAACCGCGATTTCACCTGTGAGGGCGGCGTTGACACGACTGTTGATGCATTTATCTATGCAGTTAACTATGCGCTTGACCTCCATGCACCTTCATCAACTTCAAAATCTAAGCCTAAAACACATCAAACCAAAGTGGTACATGTACAACAGCGACGTGGATGATTCGAGACGCAAGTTGTGGGAGTCAGACTTGCCAGTCGCCACTGATTGTTTCATTTACGAACAATTTAAACGCAATCTAGCTGAAATCCTCTTTAAAGCCAAATTGTCAATGAACTCGCTGGTAAACCCCGGTCATTGCCGTCGATTCAGGACTCGCCCTTAGTTCTTGATAACACCTTCTGCCAAATTTTCATCCACAACATTACGACTATTCAAAATTCAACTTCATCTGTAGACATTTCAGAAAGCCCTCCCGATATTACCTCCATCAAGTCATTGATAATTTAGCAACCAAATCCTGTTATCTGAACATACATGTAATTCCAACCTGGATAATCAAACGGCTCATACATATGTAGCTACCTTTCTACTTAAGCTGATATATAGGGTTTTCCCAGACTCTCTTTTAAAATGATCGTCATTACTCCAATCCTCAAGAAATCACCTTTCAATAAAACAGTAGTAGCTGAACCCCTACAATCTGCCTACAGATCCAACCACAGTACCGAGACTACTCTGCTTTTTGTACTAAACGACATACTCGGAGCGATGGACCAAAACATTGCCGCTTTCATGGTCATGCTTGATCAGCTGCCTTTAGTACCCTAGACCACGACACACTACTACGTTTTCATGACAGATTTGGTATAACTGGCACTGCGCTCCACTGGTTGAAGTCATACTTCGATAACCACAGGAGTTAGGTTATTCTACCTGACGATGGCACCTCTAATGAAGTAGCTCTTCGTTTCGGAGTTACTCATGTTCGGTACCTGGCCCCAGTCAGCGACGTTCTTCAACAGCATGACGTCAATTTCCACCTGTATTCTAACGAAATCCACATCTACATGAATTTAACTCACAAATTCCCAATGATGCAAAACTTGGGCTGTTCAAGCTCTCTCAGTGCCTCATTAAAGTTCAATGCTGGATGATACGGAATAAGCTTCAATTAAATAAGGGGAAAGCCCACCTGACTCTCACCATGAACAACATCACACTCCACCCATTACATGTATCTTCCATCCGGGATTTCATCTTGGCATTGTTTTTGACAAAATCTTGTCGATAAGTGATCATGTCGCATCTTTTTGCAAATCTGCTAACTATCACATAAAAGAAGTACATCGATGCCGAAGACTGCCACGCTGCTGTCTGAGCACTTATACTGTCATGACTGGACTACTGTACTTCCCTGCTAAATGGACTTTCTGACTGAATTAAGTACATGTAACAACACAAATTGAAATAGAGCATCTCGTGTAATCGTCTTCTACCCAAAGGCAATGTTCCTACTTCTCCACTGATCAAACGGCTGCACTGGCTTCCAATTGAGAAAAGAATCATGCACAAAATGGCCTTAAACATGTACAAAATGGCCTTAAACATGTACAAAATGGCCTTAAACAAACAAATGCATTTCGGGTACATTTACAATTAATTACATACCAGGAAAGCGAGGGTTAACTTACCCTCCCATTGTAACTTCTATATTCCATGAACCACCAGAAAATCAGAAGATGGGACATTTTCAATCGCATGCCTCAGAATGTGGAATTCCATTCCATACTCAACAAAAATTATAGCTCAGTACAAGCCAAGTTTAAGGGTAGAATACGCCATTGATAATTGCTTGAATTATCATGAATGGGTTGATTTTGGAGGTTGTATTTTATAGTAAATATCGTTTAACTGACCTGTCCGAAGTTATAAAATAGTAAATGCCGATAAAAGCACAAAAAACAGCGTTTATTTTTCACCTGCGTTTGGCAGTTGTTCTTATGTTATTATTTTGTTTTTTCACGATCGCCGTTATTTAATAAAATTCAATTTTTCGGAACAATTATAGAATATCTAGCGCAATAATTTTGCTGGATGCCTACAATCATTATTTACTTTCAAATAAGTAAGATATTTCCTAATAATTCGGTAGTAAAAAAAAGGGATATCTGCAAATGGTGTATCCTACCTATAAAGATTCATTAAAGGGATCGTATACGTTTGGTAATGACTCCAAAAATTAATGGCAATAAAAACTTACTTGGTAAGAAGTACAGCAGCTTTGAATAGTATAATGCATTTTTAGAAACTTTTCACCTCAAAGTACTGCGGTTATGGAAAAAAATATTACTTTTTATCCCCAAAAATTTGAATCTGTGAAGCGTTACTGCAGTGAACTTTCTCAGATTATTCTTCCTGCGTGGACATAACCGCTCCAGATTTTCGGCAATATATCTCAAAATTGCTACCTACCAAATTTTTACAGGTTAGTTTTATGGTATATATGTATAACTATATAGCATTGAAACAAACAGTGGGTTCCAATTACCAAACATATCTGTAACTTCCTTGTCAGACCTTGCCTCCGCGTGCTAATCTTAGAGAGCCCTTTACTTCTCGGTCTCATCAGTGATCATTTCTCTTTGTTGCTCTCACTGGGCTCTCTTGTTGAGCGTTGCAGGCTGGGTCTGGCTTTTTTTTTTCCCATTTGGTTTTACGTTATTATACCATTGGCATTGTTGTGATTTGTTGGTCATACTCTAAGTGCTTTGTAACCCTGGGAAAAGGCACTTTATAAATGTTGATATTATTTCACTAAATGAGCACTTAGGGAGACAAATTAGCGTACGTTTTTAGTTAATAAGGAGACAGTGACACTTAGGGACATTGCAGTGTCTCACTACTTGTCTAGTTACCTTAAAAAAATACGATATTTGGGAGTTATTTTTGCTCTAGAACGACAGATTGGGGTCTAAATAGCATCTCGAAGATCTTAACGAAAAGGGTCAAGGGTAAACAAGTTAGGACTGTTTTAAGTTTGTGTACATCCCTATGGGATTGTCTCCCTATTAGGGTCGGTGTGTTTTTTATATTATTATTATTATTATTAGAAATAAGAGAAAAGTTGTCAATTTATTTTTTAAACTACAGATTATTTATAATATTCAGCTAAAACCTGGCTTCAATAAATGCATACATTTGCTGGATTAGTTGCCTTATAATAGAATGTTAGGGGTGAATGATGGTTGGCATTGGTTTGAATTAATTATGCTAACTTTTCTTGTGACATGTTCAAACTATTTGGTATTTTCTCTTGTGATTGCTTGCAGCAATTCTTCCCAGAGCAAATGCTTGTTGATGAAGATGATGGTGACAGTCCAACGCTCAGTAGCAAGCGACCCAAGACACCATGGTTATTGGTAATGATTGCAAACGTTCTTGTTGATGTGTAATTAATTATTAATGTGTTTTGGTTATGAAAATATTTTTGTTTATTTAGAAAATGACTTTTTTTTGCAAATAGGATGTTATTATTATTGTTGTACCCGGACAAAGTTGACAATTTTTGCTTTTTAGATTTTGCTTTTTTCCAATTGTTTAGGTTGTCAGCTTTAAATTGAAATATCATTTACATATGTACCCCCAACCCTATCTCCCCTGGGGGAAGGATATATTGATAAAACTCTGACAACCTAATTATGAGATAAACAGCTTTGAAGTTCAGAAAAACGTATTGTTTCTATACACAATTTTTTCACAAAATAACAAATAAAAACAATTCTGGGTGACGGATTATGTTCAAATTTAGGGAGATTAAAGATTAATAGTTTGTAATTCAGGAAAACCCAAAATCTCAAATTGGTAAAATCAACCACAAATGACTTCATTAATACATTGTAGTAAAACACATCGTGCGACTTTGTCCGGTTTTCGTTGGAACAGGTCACATATTGTTTACATGTACAGTAAACTCTGGCCAAGTAGGCACTCTCGGTAGCCCAATTTTTTTTAAAATAATTATTATTATTAATTCTTTCTGGTAATGAAACCAAGGATCCCTCAAAAGCGCTCTAGGCACTGTATCTCGTAAGCCTAAAGAAACCTGTAGAGAGAAGACATTGAGAAGAAGTTTTACAGTTTTAGAGGTGGGAGGAAAACCCCAGAAGAATATCCTGGAGAAAACCCACGGAATCAGGCAGGGACTGAAAACCCAATCCACATATTGGCCCAGGCCGGATTTGAACCCGGGTCACAGCGGTGGAAGGCGAGGAAAGAACCGCTACGCAAACCTGACTCCCCAATTGTGCACTTATGATTCACTCCACAAATACGCTTCGATTTATCCTGGTTTATCTTCTTAATGCTTGAGTTGATTCCAGCAAATGAATCCTCAACTGTCTCCATCAGGAGCTGGGGTATTGATCAAACTGTCATACAACGAAGCATTGCTATAGTGGAGACCACGTGTACACAGTCGTGACAGTACATAGTACATTACATTTACCTGTGCATAATACGTGTACATTTACAAGTTAAATGCACTCGTACGGGGTATTAGCAAACCATTCAATAAGTCGACCCCCAATATAGACAAAGTGCATGTGTATGTGCATACTAGAGTTGAGTGCTGGTAATGATGTGTGATGCTTTGTAAAAACTCTTTTAGTGCTGCCCGTTGCGGTAGTGCCAGCCGTAGTGCAGAAAGTCGATGCCAATACGTGATTTTCTTTTTTAAATGGCCACTTACACAAATAATTTTCTAGGGCTTTTTATGGAAAAGGGAACGAGAGTAACACAGCGACTTGAACGAAATGGCGACTTACCGTATAAAAGCTGACTTTGAAATAAACTTTTCAATGGAAATGCATTAGAGGCAATCTGGACTTTTGTCAGACGGCCGACTTGAGCGGTTTGGTGAGTTGAATACGATATTGACTTGGCCGGAGTTTATTCTGTGTCATTCACTGGTAATAACTGAACACTGCTCCATGTAACGTTCCTGGTTTTGATGAAACAGATCTTTCTTAATTTTGGTGTACCGTACCTATCTAGGACCTATTATCAACGGCGGACAAGATTCCTGAGATTCAAGGCTACTTACATGTCAGGGAAGGGCACAAGAAGTCCTGGAAGAAGACGTTCTTTCTATTGAGGGAAAATGGCCTGTATTACTCCAGCAAAGGAAACTCCAAGGTCAGTTGTACATGTACTTTGAATTTAACCATCTTGAAGCACAAATGTGAGGCGTTCTGGCAAAATGAGACGGAACTGGGCAAAGGGCATAATTATTGGAGAAAACTGCAAAATAATGAATAATGGGTGATTTTTATAATTTTCGGATTGATTAATATTTGTAATCTTTGGTATGCCTACTAACTCTATTTTGTTAAGAAATAGTATGGAAGTAGTGGGATAAAAGTGTTTTTAAGGGAACACAATTGGCATTTTCCCATATTACATTTATAAAACTTGAAACTTCAAAGTTATTTTTTTCAACATTTTACTTTTGTGACATGTTGATAAATGCGAAATCTAAACAGCCATAACTTGTTAACGGAATGTTTGTTTGAAGTGCAAGAAACAGCATTGTAAGTAGAATTGTATCCTCTTCAGTACGGTAATACCTGAGAAACCCTCATTTCAACCTCTGCCCAGTTCTGTCTAATTTTCCAGAACGCCTTACACATTTTAAGCAGGGTTTTCCCTGTGGTTTTTGTTAGTTGTGAAAGGATACCCCAAATTGATTGTTGACCTTAAACTGTGTGTGCTCACTTGTGCAGCAGTTATGCATACACGCTTTAAGATGATAAAGACACCCCTATATGTTAGTGTATATTTGTGTTAATTGCTCAATGGCAACATATCCCAAGGGATTAATAACCAGACAGTTAACCAAGAGCACTAAAAGGCAAGGGGAACTAGCATAACTAGAACTATGTCTGTTCGAATGAACAGAACATAGGGTTTTTCCGCATATTACTGCGTGTCTCGTGTTTGGTTTCGAATTGAGGTTTATTCGTACATGTAGTCCTATGGCATATGCACATTCTCATAGTTGATTTTTAAATATTCTAATTTTAAATAATTACTGGACCGTAACATTACTCCCCTCTCTCCTTGAGTTATCATTAGCGAGAAATTGAGACCAAGCAATAAATAATAATTCTAAAATCACGGTACTGAAAACTAATTCTGAAATCCTTCCATGGTAAACAAGTCCCATACTCGAAAGTAACACTAGTACTGCCTATATTACTGTTCACTTCAACACAAACGACAATCGTATGAAAAAACATATTTACTATTCACAATTAATTAATGTTTCAATGTGTTTTTTTATAACCAAATCTACACACTTTGATGTACCCACATTCTAACTAAAATTAGAGCAAGTATACTCGACACGATATGAGACCGTTGAACTCTCCTCTTCGCTCTCCCCTCCCTCTCTTTAGCATGCCTTTTCAATGATGCTCATTTGGAGTAGTGAATCCAGTTCATCTCTCATTGATTGGCGTTGTGTGTGGGGGACAGTATAGCACTTCTGAGTGATGGGTGCGTTGTCTGTCAGTTAAATGTCGAATTCTGTGATAGGGGTTAAACCATAAGTGACCCAGAGAATGAAACGTGTACAAAGTCAATGGCATTTGGGATAGAAGACCAAGAAGAAGAAATAACAAAATACAATAACAGAACCCAAACAATGGCTTTTCCGCAACTTGCGGAAAGCAAATAAAAAAACCAAATAAACAAAATTTTGACTGCTTTTAACCAGTCCGTGCCGGAGGACGTATATACGCAAAGTTTTTTCCAGTTTCAAAACAGATAGTGCATAAACACGTCACAAGCAATGCCAGAAATGTCTGTCAGCAGCGAGCAAGGCCGGATATGCGTGGGTGTGCTTTCCGGTACCTCGGCCTGAACCCGCCTCAGACCGAGTTTCGTTGAAAATTATCCCGCGCCTCGGCTCGGTGATGTTAAAATAATCCCGGCGGGAACTGGTTAAGCAGAAAAGCAACATAAAGGCAAACTAAACTGTGCAATGTTACAGGACTAAATGTTGCCAATTAATGTGGTTAGAAGCATGGCCATCAGCTTCATGCTAGGATCCAATCTAGCAACAGAGTGATCACATCTCTAGAGTCCTTTGCTGCAGTTACTCTCTGTCGGAATGGGTGTTCATTGGGCATCTGAGCGCGCATCACACCCACGTACAGCACGTGTACAATGTTGTCCAAGGGGCATGGTTAACTCGGCAATCATGATAGGTCAATTGCCATATGTCATGACTGGTTACGTATACATAGTGTGGTGTATTTTTTATTTTTTGTTTTGTTTTATCTGTACAGGATCCGAGACATCTTCATTTATTTGTGCAATTCAATGATGTCCACATCTACCAAGCTACTAACGCAAAGAAGAAGTACCACTCACCGACGGATTACATGTTCTGCACAAAGGTAAAGTTGTGTTTCTGGGTCATAGATTTGAAGCTGCTTAAAGGTAGGATACACCATTGGTAATTGCTTGAATTATCATGAATGGCTGGATTTGGGGTGTTAGTAAATATCGTTTAACTGGCCTGTCCGAAGTTTTTAACAAATCATGGATGCTGGGAAAGTTTGTTTTTAACTGGCGTCAGGCATTGGTTCTTATGTTGTTCTTGTGTTTTTTTCGCGATTGCCGTCCGGTGAATTTCTGGTTATAAAATTACAGGATATCTAGCTCAATCCTTAGGCTGTATGCCGACAATCATTATTTACTTTTAAATAAGTAAGATATTTCCTAATAATTTGGTAAATTTTGTCGATATCTGCAAATGGTGTATCCTACCTTTAAGAGAACAATTATGGTGCACTAACATTGTGAAACATTTAATTCGAAATTTTAAAGCATTTAAATTTTTTAATAGCCTCTAAGCCCAACCCGTCTTTCTCTCGCAGGGTTTGTGACCAAGTTTGGCCAAGCTACAATGTACCATGGTCACCTGACATACTGGTGTCTGCGTTTATATTTTAGTCGTTAAACAATCCATTTCTATAATTGCATAATTTAGTGTTTGTTTTCATGAATTGTGTACCGTTTGATTTGCAGCACAGCAAAGGTAAATCGGAGCTAAAAGACCTGAAGTGCTTCTGTGCAGAAAGTGAGCGGTCGCGACAGTGCTGGCTGGCTACTATGCGTTTGGTCAAGTATGGATCATTACTGCGTGAAAACTACAACAGTGCTATGCACAGGACGGCGAAAAACAAAGTAACTGATACTGATAATGCTATAAAGGTGAGGCACATGTTTAAAAAATCTCTTGTTATCACTTCAATACAGATTTACATGTACAGTCCACTCTCGTTGACACGAGCTCGGTTAGGACGAGGTTCCGTTTAACCAGTTCGCGCCGGATGACGTTTATAAACGCAAAGTTTTCCCCAAATTTAAAACGGATGACGCATAAACATGCAAAGTTCAAGTTCGGAAATGTCAGCAGCGAGCAAGGCCGGAAATGCTTGGGTGTGCTTCCCGGCACTATCGGCCTGAACCCGCTTCGAATCGAGTTTCGTTAAAAATAATCCCGCCCCTCGGCTCGGTGATGTTAAAATAATCCTGGCGCGAACTGGTTAAGACAAGCTTTTTTGTCATTCCCGACCCAAGTTTACACATTTTTACCTAAACAAAATGCTTATTACGAGCTTTGGTGACTTGACATTTTAGTTAAAACGGTCCAGTCCATTAAGCACCTCGTATTAACGAGAGTCGATTGTACATGTATTAATATTTTGGTTGGAAGGCAATTAGTATTAAGTAAAACATGTTAAAACCTGTGATATTACGATGAGAAGGATGAGGGGGCTTCATCCAACTGCCTCGGGTATTTATGAAAAATGAATAATAATTCACCCAAACGATAAAAGGCCTCATCTAAAATGACAGTTTTTCAACTTTAACACTCAAAACCTTTGGTCACTATAAAAGCTTTTGCCTAACATGACATACCTGTTGTAACGGCAGTAAAGAAAATTAAATAAATGAAGTTTAACCAGTTCGCGCCAGAGGACGTATATACACGCAATGTTTTCCCCAGATTTAAAACGGATGACGCATAAACACGTCACGAGCAGCGAGCAAGGCCAGAAATGCGTGGGTGTGCTTCCCGGTACCATCGGCCTGAACCCGCCTCGGATTGAGTTTCGTGAAAAAATAATCCCGCGCCTCGGCTCGGTGATGTTAAAAATAATCCTGGCGCGAACTGGTTAACAAAATACAAATGTCGGAAGTGAAGAATTTCCTACAATGTTTTCTTGGGTTCTTTATTTTCCTAAATCTGTGATCAAGGACATCAAGAACTGCACAGAGCGAGCAGCAATGGATTTCTCAGGTAATCAAGGGCGTGTGATTGACAACCCATCAGAAGCTATAGCCATAGCCAGACAAGAAGGATTCAATTGGAGGGTAAGGAACTGACCATTCACTATTCTCATTAAGAGCGAGTGTGTGATGCTCAAGATAATTCCCACATTCGTAACCAAAAGGATTCCAATCCAATTCAATTCAAGACATTGAAGGGATCGTATACGTTTGGTAATTACTCCAAAGATTATTGGCAATGAAAACTTACTTGGTAAAAAGTAGAGCAGCTTTGGATAGTATAATGCATTTTTAGAAACTGTTCACTTCGAAGTACTGCGGTTTAATATGGAAAAAGATATCACTTTTTATCCCCACATATTTGAATCTGAGAAGCGGTACTGTAGTGACGTTTCTCAGATTGTGTATTCCAATGCAGATTATTTTTCCTGCGTGGACATAACCGCTCCAGATTTTCGGCAATATCTCAAAATCGCTACCACCTTTTTGAAATGAAATCTTTACAGGTTAGTTTTATGGTATATATCTATAACTATATAGGATTGAAACAAACAGTGGGTTCCAATTACCAAACGTATACGATACCTTTAAACAGTTGTTGGACATTTTTATTATCGCACATGTGTCGCAAGCTTAGCTTATTTTCATAGAAATTTTACATTTTACATGGTAAATAATTTTTTTTTGACAGCATGGCAACGTAGGAGTGTATCAATTTTCTTTAGTTTTAGATGACATATCAGCAGCCGGTTTCACTAAACCTTGTACAATGGCGCAAGTCCCCTTGGCAAAGTTGTGCAACTTTTTCACGAAAGTTTGAAATAATTTTTTTGAATTGCTGTACGATTTCGCAAAAGGTCGGACAAAACTATTTTCAAAATAACGGGTTCGAGAAAACAGTAATTGAAAATGTTGTTAAAAATGTTGGGCAGCTACGCCAAGTTTCATGAATTGGTCCATAAGGAAATGGTGCAAATTTGTAGTTTTTTGTCGCATAAGTCTTACGTCACTTTTGTAAAAGATACAAGCTATGCACTTTTTCGTGAAATTGGCTGCTGAATGATTAGAAATGGGAATTTTTGTTATTCCTTTGCTTTTCCTTAATACGTCTAAACGGATCGCAAGTTAATTTTATTTATTTCTGTGTCTCTTATTTATTTACTTATTTAAAGAAACGAGGAGGGCAACGTTCATTTGAGGGACCCTCTTTGACAAGTCCTCGACAGGCTAATGCCAGCAGTCCTCGTTTTGTCTTCAACCCATTACACAAAGACCTTCACAATACTGGCAGTCACAGTCCACAACCTAGCAGTCCCAGGCATAATGGAGGGAGTCCTAGAGGAGGCGGTCATCATGGAAATAGTAGCCCTGCTGGTCACAGACTGGGAGGATTCAGATCAGGTTAGTAGCACTTCTGGCCACAAACTGGGAGCTTTTGCCACAAACTGTGAGAATTCAGATCAGAATTAGTAGCCATACTGACCACAGATGGGAGGATTCCGATCAAGTTAGTAGTCCTTTGGCCACAAACTGTAGGGATTCAGAACATGTTAGTAGCCCTTTAACCACAAACTAGGAGGATTCAGATCGGGTAGTAGCCCTTTAGCCACAGACTGGGAGGATTCAAAACAGGTTAGTATCCCTTTGACCACAAACTGGGAGGATTCAGATCAGGTTTAGCAGCCTTTTGGCCACAGACTGGGATGATTCAGATCGGGTAGTAGCCCTTTTGCCACAAACTTGGATGATTCGGAACAGGTTAGTAGCCCTTTGGCAACAAACTAGGATGATTCGGATTGGGTCATAGCCCTTTAGACACAGACTGGAAGGATTCGGATTGGGTAGTAGCCCTTTGGCCACAAACTGGGAGGATTCAGATCAGGGGCCAATTTCATAAAACGTGTAAGCACCAAAATTTGCTTAGCATGAAAATTTTTCCTTGGGAAAAAACAGGGTTACAAACCAACATTTCCGTTGATGTTTATTGTTTGTGAATGGTATTCAGCTGTTTTTTGCTTTGAATGAAAAGCTTGTGGAGTTTTGGCCGATAACCTGTTTTTACTGAGCAAGACTTTTTTGTGCTAAGCAAATTTTTGTGCTTACATGTTTTATGAAATTGGCCCCAGGTTAATAGCCCTTTAGCCACAAACTGGGTGGATTCGGATTGGGTCATAGCCCTTTAGACACAGACTGGAAGGATTCGGATTGGGTAGTAGCCCTTTGGCCACAAACTGGGAGGATTCAGATCAGGTTAATAGCCCTTTAGCCACAAACTGGGAGGATTCAGATCAGGTTAATATAGCCCTTTGGCTAAAAACTGGAAAGATTCAGAACAGGTTAATAGCCCTTTAGCCACAAACTGGGAGGATTCAGATCAGGTTGATAGCCCTTTGGCCACAAACTTGGAGGATTCAGATCGGGTTAGTAGCCCTTTGGCCACAAACTTGAAGAATTTTGATCGGGTTAGTAGCTCTTAGGCCACAAACTAGTAGGATTTAGATCAAATTAGTAGCTTTTTGGCAACAAACTAGGATAATTTAGATCAGGTTAAAAGCTCTTTGGCCATAAACTACAAGGATTCAGATTTTGGGCTACAGACTGGGAGGATTCAGATCAAATTCGCCTTTTGGCCACAGACTGGGAGGATAAAGGGCAGGTTAGAAGCACAGGGCCACTAATTTCTATTTAATGATTATTTATTTCTCGCACTATTTATTTGGAATCTATTTTTTCCTTCCATTTTCTTTAGGTATCCATATGACACAACCCTGGTTCCATAGCGGGCTAACACGTGAGCATACTCATGAACTCTTTGCCAAGAAAGGGATGGTGGATGGCATGTTCTTGGTGCGGGAATCTCAAAGAATAGCTGGGGCATACGTCTTGTCATTCAGCTTCAACCAGAAAGTCAAACACTACCAAATCAATGCTGTAAGCAGACTTGTTTTCCATTGTTACTATTATTATTTATTATTAATTCTTTCTGGTAATGAAACCAAGGATCCCTTAAAAGTGCTCTAGGCACTGTAGCTCACAAGCCTGAAGAAACCAGTAGAGAGAAGACAATGAGAAGCAGGTAGAGTTTTAGAGGTGGGAGGAAAACCCCAGAAGAATATCCTGGGGAAAACTCACAAAATTGGGTAGGGACTGACAACCCAATCCATATATTGGTCCAGCCGGGGTTCGAACCCGGGTCATAGCGGTGGAAGGCGAGGAAAGAACCGCTACGTTAAGTTGACTCCAACCTGACACATACGTACGTACATGTACATACACATTTGTTTATGGTGTAAATCAGAGATTTCTTTTGTTCCTCTCGACTTTTTCCGACGGCTCTCATTGGTTTTGTACACGAATCTCAATTGAGGACGTCCTCGATTACACACCTTACCCCAATTCAGGGATGTGTCCTCCATTTACACCATAAACAAACCCATGTATACTCACCGTGTGACACTATTAAGATAAAGGTTTATAATTATTAGTTCCCCTTGATAATGAATTGATCACCTGACCTCCTTAGAAAAGGCCTAGGAAGGTTGTCTAAATCCTTTATCACAAATAATCAATCACATTGTTTAAAGGTATGTAGAATCGTTTGCAATTACCTAGAAACGTACCTACTCATTTGAGTGGGCATGCAAGCACACTTTTTTATATTCGTAAGAAAAACCACCTTCACTGTGAACTTGGTTCAGGCTTTATAGTAAAACCCATATAATGTGTATGAGTGGACATCACAGAGTGAGTGTCAGTGTGTATTGCGTCTGTGCTGGGTTCGCCAATGGTTGAATGCAAATTTGTTCCATTTGTTGATTTGAGTCATTGTCGCAAGAGGTTGCAATTCAGGTAGCATGTTCCAATTCCGCTCTTGCTAATTGTCTTTGTTTACTTTAATATGTATGCACATTAATTAAGTATTAACCTAGTCAGTTTTCCTTCTGGCATATTGGTGTAATATATGATAAAAAGTCGTATCCTCATTGTGTGATCCCCACAATGTCCCTTCCCAGGTTGTATCGTAAAATTGGGCGTGATCCCTGGCCACACGGAATTCTGGTGTTTATGACTCCTGACTAGCGCCCCCTGAACAAAGATACTGACAGTTTGGGAGACTGCCAACATAGGGCAAGATACATGTAGCTCAGTTGGTAGAGTGCATGTCCAGTATTCCGGAGGTCACAGGTTCAAATCCCGCTTCTGCCAGTTTTCTTTTTTAATATATATGCACATTTACCTAGTCAGTTTATTTGGTGGTATATTGGTGTAATATTAAACTTTGATAGGGTTATTGTATCGGTGTATATTATCAACTGTTAATAAAGCTAGTGGCTGAAATTCCATGAAAGAAAAATATATGTTTTTCTGGCGATTAACAGAGCTTGGCAGCAATGTGTTCTTGGTTTGTTAACACGTTGACTGCCGACTACGAGTATAGTCGTTGTACCGGATTCTGCCAGTATACTCGTAGAAAATGAAAGGTTTTTGTATTAATACACTGGCATCACTGATAGCGCAACAAATACGCTGCTGGCAGTGTTGAGGACATACAGCTATCAAATGTTTATTTTTGTCCGTGTACCTATATTGTCCGTATTATGTATGCCGCATGCGTACAATGCTTGGCTAATAGGGGCGCCCTGTGAAAGTATTTCCCGGCAGTCAACGTGTTAATAAATTGAAGCCTCTGTATTATGTAACTTGCATTATCTACCAAGCCATTATCTTGGACAGTTAGAATTTGCAACGGTTAAAAGTCGATTTACATGTAATAGACATAACTTTCTACTTCTTTATGCCATTTGTTTGCTTTTCCCCCCACTTCATTCATTTGTAGGTTGAGAGCAGTGGACAAGTTTTTTACACCTTGGATGAAGGCAGCACAAAGTTCACTGACCTGGTTCAGTTGGTTGAATTCTACATGGTTAATGCTGTTGGATTGCCAACACCCTTGCTTCATGCATGCTCCTCTGTCTAGCTGATGTGTATGGTTATGAAAGTGTCATTGAAAAGTGTGGTCACGTGTCCTAGGATATGTAATGACTTCACATTTGTCCCCGTACCATCCTGATCAGTGCACCGCCTGTAACTCCTTAACCAGTTCGCGCCGGGATTATTTTTAACGAATCTTGATCCGAGGCGGGTTCAGGCTGATGGTACCGGGAAGCACACCCATGCATTTCCGGCCTTGCTCGCTGCTGACAGAAATTTCCAGCTTTTAATCTGGGAAAAACCTTGCATGTATATATATACGTCCTCCGGCGCGAACTGGTGTAACAATGCACCTATTCTCACACATGCAACTTGGAAGTAACCAAAAAAAAAGGGGGGAACTTACAAAAATCTTTACAAGACTTTGTACAATGGGATAAGTGTGAAATGAAAAATGAGGAAATAAGGTGATTCAAGGAAATGTTGCATGCCTGTGAACTGCCTGTATGTCTAGGTGTACAAATATTAAAAGTTTACTTTTGGGTTCTAGAACTGAAATGCTGAGAGCATTAAGTTAGACACGACTGTAATTACATTATTAACAGAATTTGTAAATACTAAATCTTGTGGCATTCATGTATATGTACATGTAGTTGTGAAATAAATTGTGGAAATGTTCTACATATTTTGCAGATGGCCGATTTGTTCTGTAATATCTAACTTGGCAAAGATACTACGACATGCACATTGGCTGGGCCTGCACTAGAATAAGCAGTTCCATTCCTTATTATCTTGTTATCTGGATATATTTATTGTCAATTGACACCTCATCAGTGTTGTTGTATTAATATTTTTTTTAGAAAAGTCATAGATGTAGATTTATTTTATCATAAAACGATAAAAACCCTGTAACGTTTGTCAAAGTATGTGTTAATAGAGCATCAAGGCTCTATTGACTTTAAAGATGTCCGTTTTAAGTTTACATAATGGTGGTGTTTATATTGGGGAAATATTAATTAATGCAAAATGCCTTTGTTCAGGTTTGTATATTCAGCTTTCATCTGTGTAACTTAATCATTGAGAAAGATTGGCGGGGGGTGCCATGGAAGGTTTTTTTGTGATTGTACCACTTGTATTTCCCCTCTACTATCAGAAAAGAGACCAGATCAAAATCATGACTCAAGAAATATCCCTTTTATAATTAAACTTGTACTTTCTTGTTTCTGCGAAAGTACTGAACAATTTCAGAAGAAAAGAAAATCAACAAGTGCAGTAGCATATTCTCTGACTCCACCTGGAATTCCCGGGAAAAAAATGGTTTATTTTGTGAAAATTACTTTTTTAATATTTCATTTTTTATTCCGTGAAATGAAATTCCATGGTCTGATGATCTCTACTCAAAGACCCCCCTACGAAATCTGTCGATTCAAGATCACCGTATTTTGGCCAAATTTACTAACATGACACAAGTCAAAATGGTTTCTCAAATGGCATTTCCTTCGTTTCACATTCGGGTGCTTATAGGTCAATGAGCAGGGGCCAATTTCATGGAGCTGCTAAGCACAAAAATGTGCTTATGCCGCAGCATGAAAATTCTACCTTGGCAAAAACAGGGTTACGAACCAATTTTTCTGGTGATGTATATTGTTTGTGAGTGGTATTCAACTGTATTTTGCTTTGAAAAGCACTTGGAGTTTTGGCCGATATTCTGTTTTAACTGAGCAAAACTTGTTTGTGCTAAGCAACTCCATGAAATTGGCCCCAGAGCGTAACGATGAACCTAACACTAACAGGCATATAAAGCAAGACATGAGACAGAGAGAACCTTCCTCCTCTGTGTTCCTGGAATGTTGTGGTTTCTTAGGAATTCTTGTTAGGCTTCTAAAGGGTGTATAAGTATGGGGGAGTCCCTCTGTCTCAATTCATGCTGGGTTTATTAGCATGCTTGCATGTCATGCTGATGTGCGTTTGTATTGAAAAGCAATCGTGGTCGTCGGACAAAATAATTGGGAGGCAAACAAGGTATACCCAGCACGATATGTGGCAGAGGGGTACCCCCCTCTTATCCCCATACTTTATACGCACTCAACACTATTGTAACCTAACCCATCCCCCTTGAAACCTAAAAGGAATTCCTGAGATTCCGGGAACACAATGGTCAACACAAAAGAGGGGGGGTTTTCTCTGCCACATATCGTGCTTCATATGAAACAAGGGGTCCACGATCTCAACTCGTGTACAAATCCTATGGCGATCATCCGAAAACGTTCGAGTACAAACAAAAGAGCTAAGACGGTCGGATCAACATGCCCGTCCACGATTGCCGGTCCATACATACCTTCCATCGTGGACGTCGGGCAAAAGAATTTGGGTCCACGATTTCAAATCGTGTACAAATCCTATAGGGGTCTTCCGAAAACGTTCGAGTACAAACAAAAGAGGGGACAATGGGGTGTCCACGATGGAATGTGTTTACACATATGAGTGGGTAGCTAGGCGTATACCTTGTTATCAGGACAGTTTCTTTTGTTTGGAAAAAAGCTGACCGAGTTGCGGGGACATTTTGGGTTAGGATATAATGAAAAATAAAACAAATTGGGGTTATATTGAACAATTTAGGTCAAAATAATTTTCAGAGTTTGAGTTTAGAGAGATTTTCTTTCACACGAATCCCATGGAATGCCCCCATAACGTCAGGTTCTAACATAAATTGTGCAGTAGGACAAACATGCATTCTGTATGTTGTGTGTCGCAGCAGTTTGTTCATCCGCGATGTTGTAACACTTCAGTCCACAATGACAACTTATTGTAATTCCGACGACTTATAAGTCTGAATTTTCGAAAAACAAAACCCTTCTATGGTGGCTGGTACCATGGAGGAATTCCTCCATGCTGGTACGCATAATAAATACATGGGGTAAACCCCTAATACGGGTTGTATATCTATGATACTTGAATGTCTGTCCACTTTATCTAATCAATGTTTATAATGCAGATTGTACTATAGTACTAATCAAAAGCCAACGATGATAAAGAACAGCTGATCCATTTTGGAAAGTAAAAGGTAATTCCATTGAAACGTGTATTAAATTCAAATGTGGTTCTCTGAAATGTCCAAAAGAGTATTAATAGTAACTGTACTGTACTTTGCGTGATGTATCAAACTACTACTAAATTCAGTGTTATTCCAGGTTTACTTGGTTTTTACACATGTATTTAAAATGTTGCATAACTTGTTGTGATTGATTATAACATGTATAAAGTCACGAACATTAATGTACATTTATATGTATTTACAGATTGAAGGAATAATAAAGTAATGCAGTGACTTTATGTGAAAAAACTCCATTTGCATATATCGAAAATATTTACTACCGAATTATTAAGAAATATCTTACTCATTTGAAAGTAAATGATGATTCTAGGCATTCAGCAAAATTATTGCAAAAAATTGAATTTTATAAAGAAAAATTTGCGATCGCCGGACGCAAAAAACAAAGATAACGTAAGAATAATAACTGCTCGACGCCGGTTAAAAACAAACGCTGTTTTTCGTGCTTTTCTCGGTATCCATGATTGTAAAACTTCGGACAGGTCAGTTAAACGATATTTACTATGAAATACAATCCCCTTAATCTACCCATTACCAAATCCTACCTTTAAAAGACCACTGCAAGATTAATTACAGGTAAACACATGATAATGTCCTAGATTATAGAGGCTGTCTCCATAATTAACCTCATCTCTTCTACATTATGGTCTCACAGAACAATTTTTTTATTTTTTTAAAAAGATATTTTGAAAATGGCATGTTTTTAGGTGTACCGGTAATTCCTGTATACCCTGCTGCAGTTTAAGGTTTGTTTGATGGTTGCAGAAAATTTGCATGGATTCAAAAATACTTAAGAATGTTTTGTTTAACCAGTGGAAAAAAAGGACATTTCTGTGCTGTGGTTAAACTGGCTGTATTTTCTGTGTAGGAGGTGACCGCCAGCACTAAAACCAGATGAACTGTGGATAAAATAATACATATGATGCAATTTCAGGGTTTAGTCTGGGTCTGCATGTAAGTGACAGTTACAATTGTTTTATAAAATAACTTCAAAGCTACATCACATCATGTTGTACACAATCTTTGATTGACAGTAAGATAAACTACGTACTACCTTCACATGCTTAACATACATGAACTCCATACCTTAGTATTCATAAACAGGACGAGATATGTTTTGGGTTACACACATGCTTAAAGTTTGCAGATATCCAAAATATTTACTACCGAATTATTAAGAAGTACCTTACTTATCTAAAAGTACATAATGATTCTAGACATCCAGCAAAATGATTACGTTAGATATCCTGTAATTATTCTCAAAAACAAAATTCGAGGCGATCGCCAAATAATAACATAAGAAATACCTGCTCGACACCCAGTTTAAAACAAATGTTATTTGTTGTGCTTTACTCGGCATCCATGATTGTAAAACGACATTTACTATAAAATACAATCTCCCAAATTCACGCAATTACTAATGGTGTATCCTACCTTTAAAGTTAGGATACACCATTTGCAGATATCAAAGATATTTACTTCCAAATTATTAGGAAATATCTTACTATTTCAAAGTAAAAAAATGATTCTAGGCATCCAACAAAAGGATTGCGTCAGATATCCTGTAATTATTTAAAAAAATTGCGATCGCGAAAAAACAAAGATAACATAAGAATAACTGCCCGATGCCGGTTGAAAACGAACCCCCTTTTTTCGTGCTTTCCTCAGCATCCATGATTGTAAAACTTCGAACAGGTCAGTTAAACGATATTTACTATAAAATACAACCTCCCAAATCCACTCATTCATGATAATTGAGAAAATAGCAACCTACAGTTGTGTTACGGTGATTGAATGATGACATAAGAAAAATGGGATGAAATAGGTTTCAAAGAAAACAAAACAGCATTGGAATAAGGTACATATTTAGGACTTACAGATTAAGGTTCATATGAAAAAACACAAAATCAACTACATCCTTCAAATGTTAACTTTTGCCACCTGTTCTGCAAAATGGCAACTTTCAACTTTAAGTTTATTTTGTGGTGACGGGTCACATTTGTTTCCGGTGAAAGTTGCAACATAAAAAACAATTTGTAGGCTTTTAGTAATGCAGGATAAAATGTGACCTGTTCCAACGAAACCCGGACAATGTGTTTTATTACAATGTACTCGTGAAGTCATTTCAGGGTGGATTTTACCATTTTGAGGTTTGGTGTTTTTTTCTGAATCACAAACTAATAATCTACAATCTCCCCAGAAGTGTTTTTTTGTCGATTTTGTGAAACAGTTGTGTATAGAAATATTTCTCTTTTCTGAACTTCAAAGCTGTTTATCTCATAATTAGGTTGTCAGGGTTTTATCACTAAAATTTTCTCCCAGGGGAGATAGGGTGGGGGTGCATATGTAAATGATACATCATTTTTAAGCAAAATCTAAAAAACAGAAATTGTCAACTTTTCCGGGTTTTGTTGGAGCAGGTTACAAATTTCATACTGAAACGATTTTAAGCAAAACAGCAAATCTATTCTTAAAATATTCGCAGAGAGAAAAAAAGATAAGAAAAAGTACCGGTAAAAAGGATCTAGAAAGCCAGTACCTGACAGTGTGCCAAGTTATGAGTGACTGAACCAATGAGTAGTTGCTTATCATAGTAAGCAGCTATGGATGATGCTGAAACTTGCCGACCGTCATCTACATAGGCTTCTCTGATTTCATAAACGTATGGCGCCTCCTTAGAATTCAGCTGGATATGCAATACCTGCACCAAGGAGAGGAAAGAGGTGTATTAATTGTCAACAATGTGTATTTACATATTCTTTAAAGAGGTCGCCAGTCCGTAGGGTCGCCAGTCCGTGGGGTCGCCGGTCCGTGGGGTCGTGGGGTCGCCGGTCCGTGGGGTCGCCGGTCCGTGGGGTCGCCGGTCCGTAGGGTCGCCGGTCCGTAGGGTCGCCGGTCCGTAGGGTCGCCGGTCCGTAGGGTCGCCGGTCCGTAGGGTGGCCGGTCCGTAGGGTGGCCGGTCCGTAGGGTGGCCGGTCCGTAGGGTGGCCGGTCCGTAGGGTGGCCGGTCCGTAGGGTGGCCGGTCCGTAGGGTGGCCGGTCCGTAGGGTGGTCGGTCCGTAGGGTGGTCGGTCCGTAGGGTGGTCGGTCCGTAGGGTGGTCGGTCCGTAGGGTGGTCGGTCCAAAGGGTCGTCGGTCCAAAGGGTCGTCAGTCCGTAGGGTCGTCATCCCATAGGGTCGTCATCCCATAGGGTCGTCATCCCATAGGGTCGTCATCCCATAGGGTCGTCATCCCATAGGGTCGTCATCCCGTAGGGTCGTCATCCCGTAGGGTCGTCATCCCGTAGGGTCGTCATCCCGTAGGGTCGTCATCCCGTAGGGTCGTCATCCCGTAGGGTCGTCATCCCGTAGGGTCGTCATCCCGTAGGGTCGTCATCCCGTAGGGTCGTCAGTCCGTAGGGTCGTCATCCCGTAGGGTCGTCAGTCCGTAGGGTCGTCAGTCCGTAGGGTCGTCAGTCCGTAGGGTAGTCAGTCCGTAGGGTCGTCAGTCCGTAGGGTCGTCAGCTCGAAGGGTCGTCAGCCCGTAGGGTCGTCAGCCCGTAGGGTCGTCAGCCCGTAGGGTCGTCAGTCCGAAGGGTCGTCAGCCCGAAGGGTCGTCAGCCCGAAGGGTCGTCAGTCCGAAGGGTCGTCAGCCCGTAGGTTCGTCAGTCCGTAGGTTCGTCAGCCCGTAGGTTCGTTAGTCGTAGGGTGGTCAGTTCGTAAGGTCGTCAGTCCGTAGGGTCGTCAGTCCGTAGGGTCGTCAGTCCGTAGGGTCGTCAGTCCAAAGGGTCGTCAGTCCAAAGGGTCATCAGTCCAAATGTTTTAAGAGGGGTGAAAACAATCTAGATTAAAATCTGATTTCGATTAAAATCGAAAAAGTAGGTTTTTATTATAGTGGTATAAAACAGATTGCGGGACACGTGGCACATTTCAAGTAATGACACAATGTGTGTCTTCTTTTTTTCGTCTTTCCCCCATTCAAAGCTTGAACTGGGTTTACTGTTAGTGCTCGTTAAGTTTAGGAAAAAAGCTTGCTTGAATGCTTTGCAATATAAAGCCTTTCATAGTTCTGGTGGGTCCTGTGTGTGGGTACAAAGCCTAACGGACAAATATTGTATTGAATAAATACTTTTCATTCTATTGTAATGGGAATATCTTATGCAAACATTCAAGCTAAAGTGATTTGTTTAGGTTTATTAGGTAGTAATGGACAGATGACTATTCCTTTACCTGTGATGCTGCATGTTCAGTAAAATTCCTAAAGTGAAGCATAGTCTGATAGACGATCATCTGACATCCCACCCACAGGTCACCTGATGTTGAATCCACATATATGTTATCAGGAGCTGTACCAAGGTCAATTACCTGATAACATCAAGAATAACAGAACAATCAGGTCAGGTATATCATGAGATGATCATTGCACAGTGCAGCCTGGTCAAACCTGATAACATCAAGAATAACGGAACAATCAGGTCAGGTATATCATGAGATGATCATTGCAAACCTCCACAGAAAGTCAGATATCAACTCACTAATCTCCTAGGGAATCCAACTAACTTAATGTAACCCTCCGACGTGCCACCGTACAATTTCTGATAGTCGCTTTGCCGTAAAAAAGCCAAAGGTCAATTGTCAAAAAAATCCTATGTTACATGTATTCCTAGTTCAAAGCATGCCGAATAATGTGTGAACATATAAAGCTGTAAAACTAAAACAGCTTGGGGGTATACATGAAATACAAGCGACTATCAAAATATTTTGTGTATAAACCATATGGCGGCATGTCGTCGCAGCTTTTTGAGGTCTGAATTTCCCTTCCAAGAAATCAATCGTGCTATTGTTGTCTTGCCTTATTCAACAACACCAGCTGGTTTCTGGGTCTCTGACTTATGATAAAGGGCTGTGTGAACATATAAAGTCGTAAAACCAAAACAGCTTGGGGGTATAGACGAAATACAAGCGACTATCAAAAATAGTACGGACGCGCATTCGTGTATACAAAACCAAAACGCACAGGGACGGCCAAATACATATAATTTATATGGTAGTTGGTTTGGGGCTGAGTAAACATAATCAAGTCTAACCTGTGTCCTTAACCTGAATTGATCAATGCATTCTATTTAAAGTCAACGCCTCTGATGTCACCGTAGGCACTGGGGAATTAGCGGGAGATTAGGCCTTGTGGTGTGGCTCTATATTGTGGGCACTGCTGGCCAGCCAGGCACTTGTGATGTCACCAGGCTTGTGTATTGACCCATAAATAATAAGCTCATTAAATAAAGAAACCTCATGTTAACGATTAAAACCGCCCGGTACCGCACGGTTCAACCCACTGTTTATTAAAGCCTTTGCCCCTTAAGCCACAGCCGTTTGCACTGGACTTTTTTTGATAAAACACACCGAGACGATTGGTACTTTTCCCTTTTTAAGTCCAGTGCGGACAGTCTAGGACGTTTTCCTTTCAGTTACTTTTACCGGCCAACTGCTGCCCAGGAAAACTTCCCAGGTAACTTTTCCCGAGACGTTAAGTCTAGTGCGAACAGCGCGAGCCGGTAAAAGCGGCTCATGAAAACGTACATTCCGCCCCCTAGTGCGAGGTCATGCTACACAAGACACAGCGCATGCGACCTTCGCATTGTTTACGCACCTGCGCGCACGCTGATGCATGCACATCGCATCGCGATCACATTCACATGGGGTTCTGCAAAAAGATTACGGAGTGTTGTTGTTCCTTTGGTCAAAAATATGGCAGATATTATTATTGATACAGTCGGAAGTTTGAATGGTGCTACATGTACCAGTGCATCATTTCCAGATGATAATAAAGAACGTCAACGTGTCTTACGACGATAAAAAGCATGACAACGGACAACGCAAAGCGCCCTCATGAGTCATTACACTGACAGCTTGGTTACTTCTCCCGCGGTCTCTGTAACATTTTCCCGTGTCGAAAGTCAAAGTGCGAACAGTGGTAAGATTTGACCGTTTTTTATTTTACCATCGCCTCAGTAAAACCTTCCCGAAAAAAAGTCCAGTGCGAACACGGCTTTACTCATCCCAACCCTGTTCATACTTTATAGATCGAGTGTTACGCGGTGCTAACCATCTACGTTAAGAGCATCCCATGCACCTTCACCTGAATGTGGCTGAATGTGATCCCAACATTACCTGAACAGGTTGGAGTGAATGGTCTGCTTGAGGCTCATACACAGTCAGTATTCCAACTATTGCTGATGCAACGTAAATATACCTGATCAATGGAATGAATCATGGAAAGTTACGGTGAGCAGTCATTGGGCCAGGACCATGGGTGATATATGACATTCAGTCATTTTGTGGCAAATCAATCAACTGCTATGAATGTTTGATAATATGTGAGGTGTTCTGGCAAAATGAGACGGAAAGTAGGCACAGGGTATAGTGGAGAAAACTGCAAAATAGTAAAAAATAGGAAATCTTTAAAAGAAATTCAGATTTATTGATATTTGTAATTTTTGGTATGCCCACTAAGTAAATGTTGTTGTAGTAAAATAAAAGTGCTTTTAAGGCATTTTCTATATGAAATGTACAAAACTCTTTCTCAATATTTTACTTTTGAGACATGTTAATGAATGCGACATTTACACAGCAATAACTTGTTAATGGAATGTCCGCAACAAACAGCATTGTAAGAAGAATTGTTATCCTCTTTTCTAATACCCCAAAAAACCTTATTTCAACCTCTGCCCAGTTCCGTCTCATTTTACCAGAACCCATCACATATTAGAAAAACAATTTAAAATGTCAACATTTTGGAATATCCAAGTCTCCAGAAAGATAGGCCTAAGGTAAAAAACAAAAATTAGTTGCTCGTCCTCGCGTGCATCCTACAAACAAAATAATAATTATCGTACATAATTAATACCGGACCTGCACAGATAGACTACTGACTGACCTGCCATCTGGAGATCTGTTGATTCCATTGGGTTCCAGACCTCTAGGCACAACAACTTGCCCACGTCCAGCATCCCCATCATAATAGATCACATTGCCCCACGGGAATTTCAGAAACCGTTCCAGGATTCGCTTGAACAGCTGATTATTGTAGCCATCATTAGTGAAGTAACAAGACTTGGTTCCTACGGCAACCACATCGTTGACACTACATGTATGTTCAAAACAGTTTGAGGTTAGATGAGATTTAAAGGTTTTTATGGTGAAAGGGGAATAAGATACATGCAAGTTGTTTGCGGTAGCACCATGTGGAATATATCTTTTATGAGTTGTGTGATTTTAAAAAGAACCGAAAGTAACTCGACGTTTCAGACAATATGTGACCCGCTCCATCGAAATCAGGAATAAGTCTCAAAATGACTTTTTGAGATATATGCACATGGTGAGAAAGGGAATTCCATAAGCTTTCTAATGATACCCATCATAAGTGTGGATCTGTTAAGGTTAACGAGTTATGGACTGATGAAGATGACAGGTGTATATTTATTTGCCGAATCCACATTCCGATAGTCTAAAGGTAGGATACACCATTTTGTAGATATCAAACAATTTTACTACCGAATTATTAGGAAATATCTTACTTATTTGAAAGTAAATAATCTTATCTTATATCTTATATTTGTTTCAAAAATTTGGAAACAAATCGGACGATGATCGGCTGGACAACGATCGCAAAAAAAACCCGACGCCCGACGCCAGGTAAAAACGAACACTGTTTTTCTTGCTTTCCTCGGCATACATGATTGTAAAACTTTAAACAGGTCAGTTAAACGATATTTACTATAAAAAACAACCCCCAAATCCACCCGTAAATGATAGGTCAAGCAATTAGCAATGGTGTATCTTACCTTTAATGACATAACTTGTTTATCCAACAAACAATTACTAGATATCTAGTGCAATCATTTTGCTGGAATCATGGAATCATTATTTACTTTCAAATTAAAGTAAGATATTTCTTAATAATTTGGTAGTACACATTTTCGATTTTTGCAAATGGTGTGTTGCAAGCCCTTTAAAAATATGTGCATTTTTTGTCTTACTATTCATTTGATGTCTCAGTAACAATGATCAAATTCCCTTGTGGTTCATCTGAAATTGTTCAAATCTTGCAAGTTTGAAGAAGAAAAAAACAGGCAATGCAGTCATGACATCGTACTCTATAGCCGTGTTCGCACTGGACTTTTTTTTTGAAAGATTTTACTGGGACGATGGTAAAATAAAAAATGGTCGACACGGGAAAATTTTCACGAGACCGCGGGAGAAGTAGCCGAGCTCTTATTATAATGACCATGAGGGCACTTTGTGTGACCTTTCTGCATTGACCCTGATGTACCCAATTCGCGCGCACACTTTTTGTCTGATCGATCATTGACGCCATCGTCGACACTAGTACAGTACAACCATAGACATGGAGGTTTTTGTACTACTCCACGCTATTTTCTGTTCTTGTTCTTTTTTCAAAACCACCGGCAAATGTGATCACGATGGGATGTGCATGCATAGCGTGCGCGCACATAAACAATACAAAGAGCGCATGCGCGGTGTCTTGTGTAGCATGAAATCGCACTAGGGGGCCGGATGTACATTTTCCTGACCAGCTTTTACCGACTCGTGCTGTTCGCACTGGACTTATCCTCTCAGGAAAAGTTACCTGGGAAGTTTTCCCGGGCAGCAGTTGGCCGGCCGGTAAAAGTAACCACTGGACTCTGGAAAAGTAACCGAGAGGAAAATTTCCTAGGCTGTCCGCACTGGACTTAAAATAGGAAAAGTACCCATCGTCTCGGTAAGTTTTATCAACAAAAGTCCAGTGCGAACAGGGCTTTAGACGTGCCTTCCCTTTGCAGCTAGAGGCAGAGGTGCAATACTTCACAACAACCTATTTGCCGAACATTCCCTTATTAGTTCATGTCTTACCTTCTCATGAGTGGGTCTGTAATAGAATACAGGTATTGAATGGATTTGTTGTCCTGGTTAAAGCTGAATACTTCTATTGCATCATGCTGTTTCTTGTGATTTACTACAAAGACGGTGGCTGTCAACAAAAACAGATATTGCAGTAAAGAAGTTATAGAAGTTAAGCCGACAATTTCTGGTTTTTGTTATAGATTTGTGAAAGGGTGGATTTTCAGGAGTTTTTATAACTTGTTTTTTATGTTTTCTGTGACGTTTTTTGATGGAGGGGGGGGGGTTGTTGTTGGTGGAGTGCCTTTAGCAAGGTGATAAAAAAATGGCGGCAGTGAATAAATATGGCTACCTATTCATTCCTAACAAAACTTTCCTGCCTGAATCCCCTGTCTCAGAGGATAAACACGTCACCAGCAACATTGATGAATTTGTGCTGCCTGAATCCCCTGTCCCAGAGGAACACAGCGTCACCAGTGACACTGATAAAACTGTCCTGCCTGAATCCCCTGTCCCAGAGAAGAAACACGTCACCAGCGACATTGGAAACTGTCCTGCCTGAATCCCCTGTCATCCCAGAGGAACACCAATCACCACGTCACGAGGACACTGACAACATTTTCCAGCCTGAATCTCCTGTCCCAAAGGAGAAACACGTTGCCAGCGACATTGACAAAACTGTCCTGCCTGAATACCCTGTCGTCCCAGAGGAGCACCACGTAACCAGTGACACTGACGAAAATGTCCTGCCTAAATCCCGTCGTCCCAGACAAGCACCACGTCGCCAGCGACATTGACGAAACTGTCCTGTCTGAATCCCCTGTCGTCTCAGAGGAACAGCACGTCACCAGTGACACTGACGAAACTGTCCTGCCTATTAAATCCCCTGCCCCAGAGGAGAAACACGTCACCAGCGACATTGACGAAACAGTGCTGCCTGAATCCCCTGTCGTCCCAGAGGAACACCACGTTACCAGTGACACTGACATTTTCCAGCCTGAATCCCGTCCCGGAGGAAAAAACACGTGGCCAGCGACATTGACAAAACTGTCCTGCCTGAATCCCTGTAGTCCCAGAGGAACACCACGTCACCAGTGACACTGGCGAAACTGTCCTGCCTAAATTCCCTGTCCCAGAGGAGAAACACGTCACCAGCGACATTGATGAAACTGTGCTGCCTGAATCCCCTGTCGTCCCAGAGAAACACACCGTCACCAGTGACACTGACAAAACTTCTCTGCCTGAATCCCCTGTCGTCCCAGAGGAGCACCACGTAACCTGTGACCCAAATTATTCTTTTCCTCTCCCCTGTTTACCTTTTTTCCCCCTCTTTTCTCTCCCCTCTTTCCTCTCCCCTCTTTCCTCTCTCCACTCTTTCCTCTTTTCTCTCTCTCCCCCACAAAAGTGTGGATGGGGGTCTACGAACGAATACTTACCTGTAGAGCATCCCTCCCTCCTTCCCCACTATTCTCGATGTCATAAATGTTCTGACTTAGCGCTTGTGAAAAGGCCAAGCGCACGAGGCGTACTGCGAGGCACTATGGGTAGAAGGCCACACGAGGGCGCCATTGTGTAAACTCTTAGCAGTAAAACCTGCCAGTCAAGAGAAAATAGGCATAAGTAGATGACTCAAATAGAGCTATATTAAATTACTAGAGCACTGGCTCGATGCACAAAGTGATGCGAGCTGGGCGCATCTATGTTTGTGCACAAACCTATGGAAACCTCAAAATTTTGTCAGGCTATTTGCATATCTGCGTTTGTATTCTATACAGTGTGTTTCCGAAGCCGATACGCCCAAAACTGAAACGAATGATTAGCAAATGAGCACAAATGCGAGTGCTTATTCCCGCGCTGCAGATGAAATTCAATCCATCTATTTTGATTATGTTCTACAAGCACGCACATGAATTCAAAATGTCTGCTCGCAGAATGAATTCAAAGTATCTCTGTGCGTAAGAATGAAGAGTTAGCGCTCTAGTCATTTAATATAGCTCTATGATGGCTCTACAGGTAAGTATTCGTTCGTAGACCCCATCCTAGCCTTGGTCAAGGCATTCATCGTTACCCGTCCGTACGTACAGCGCAGCGGTAATCGGAGCTCAAACAACGACCTCACGCGGCCACTATTATATGCAAACTAACTGAGGATACTCGAACGACTTGGATCATTAGGTTTTGGGGGCGGTGCTCATTATGCTAATAGATTAAGCTGACCCTTATAGTCGTTTTCTTATTGGTCGATCGTTGCGTAGAAACTGCATAATTTGAGCTAGCGGTGAAAGGTCATAGCTAGCTCGCAAGTGTTTACGAACACCGCCATCGTTGACATATTTCATCGGAGAAAGTTGAGTGATTTTTACGAAGGCTTGTAGGAATTACACATGAAGATTTGAACTGTCTTGCTTGATTGGTGAGGGTCGCAGTTATTTTCGCTCGTTTTGCTGGGTATTTTCTTGAATGTTGACAATGTTATGGTCAAAACTAGTTGTGTTTAGCTGCTTAGTTTTGAGTTTTCAACCGCGGTGACTGGAGAAGGCCGCGACTCTATTGAAACGTGTCGAACTCGGCCCTACATTATGTCGCACACATCTAATCCAGCTGATCTGAAAACCGTGGCTCGTTAAAACGCGGAACTCTAATAATTAAATGCCTTGCCGGCTGAATTTTGACAAGAAAATAATCTGAGGAGTTATTGGGGATATAAGACACTTGTCCCTGTTTAAATTACGATATTGCGATCACTTTGAAGGTTGGTTCTGCAGCCGTAAACATGCCCCCTCCCCACAGCGTTGGACCATGCTTGGACCACAATGTGGCGATACCGCACAGACCAGCATGCCTGGGTTAATGCCGATTATGCGGCGATAAGAAACTGACCGAACACGCTGAAAACTGACGCTGAGTACCTGGCCGTACGTGCGAGCTCCGAGCAAAATGGGGCTCAGGCTGCCTGAAAAATGACGGATTTCCCATAACCTGTCGGCAAATTCACAAAGACCACGAAGAAAGGATTCTAATGGCCTTTCGCTGCTCGGGTCTAAAATCTTCGAGGGATAATATTTTCGCTGCAAAATTCAAACAACACGACAGATCTTCGGACGAAAGACGACGCTGAATATCTGCCATTTTGTCTTAAATGTCATGCTGCATCAAATTTGATGACGTCGGGTTTCAACCGCGTTGTGATTGGACACTTCACATCTTAGCCCCGCCTATACTTATCTGTATTCGCATACGAGGTCATGCGCCACAAATGTGGCGCAAAATATAGGAAAAACATAAGCTTTCAAAAACCCAATGATCCAAGGCGAAAAAGTAGCCTCAGTAAATTTGCATAAATAGTGGCCGTATGAGGTCGCTGTTCGCGCTGTATCTTTGCATGGGGCGCAAGCTACATGTAGCAGCATTTATACGGGGCGCGCGCATAGTGTATTTCTGGACGGATAACGACGGACGGATAACGACGAACTCGCCTTGACCAAGGCTAACCCCATCCACACTTCTGTGGGGGCATTTCATTGTTTGATGTTAGAGTCTTACTTTGGGTTTCTTCCTCCCATACACTGATGCCATGTGGTCTAAAGTCAGAGTGGTCAAAGCTGCCTCGTATTGGCAACTCTGTCACATTGGCATTGGGTTGCTTGAAATCAAAGAGATAGATACGTCCTTTCCATGTCAGAGAAGATGGATCCACGAGGTAGCCAAGGGGTTTCAAATCTATACCCTACCCAAAAATGTAGAAAATAAGAAAGAAATTAACTTCAAAATTAAACTAAAAACATACATGTAGTTCTACATGTATAATCATTGTACAATCAAACATTTTGGTTACCCTTTTAATATTGTTCTACTCTACACAACATACTATCAGGGGAACACACATTCTGTCTGTTGGGCGTATAGTACCGGTACATGTACATGTACATTCTTTGAAAATTGCAGAGATTATTAACAAAATAATATTAAAAAACATACAAAAACTCCAAACTTTACTTGATGAAAATGTTTAGGTGAAATGACCTGCTCCAACGAAACTTGAACAAAGTTGCCTTTTTTTTTTATTTTGCTTTTTTTCAAATTTTCTAGGTTCTCAGCTTTAAAATGATGTATCATTTACATATATTGACACTTTGCCGCAAGCACCCACTGATGTGCAGCAAATAACTTTCTCTTTATGATCTTTGACATTCTTCATTGCTGTTGATAAAATTTTAAAATGGCAATTTTGTGTACCCTTTCTCTATTAACAGATTTGCAACAAGCACCTGACGCTTTGCAGCAAGCACCCGACGCTTTCCAGCAAGCACCCGACGCTTTGCAGAAAGCACCCGACGCTTTGCAGAAAGCACCCTACGCTTTGCAGAAAGCACCCGACGCTTTGCAGAAAGCACCCTACGCTTTGCAGAAAGCACCCTACGCTTTGCAGCAAGCACCCGACGCTTTGCAGCAAGCACCCGACGCTTTGCAGCAAGCACCCTACGCTTTGCAGCAAGCACCCTACGCTTTGCAGCAAGCACCCGACGCTTTGCAGCAAGCACCCGACGCTTTCCAGCAAGCACCCGACGCTTTGCAGCAAGCACCCGACGCTTTGCAGCAAGCACCCGACGCTTTGCAGCAAGCACCCGACGCTTTGCAGCAAGCACCCGACGCTTTGCAGCAAGCAGCCGACGCTTTGCAGCAAGCAGCCGACGCTTTGCAGCAAGCACCCGACGCTTTGCAGCAAGCACCCGACGCTTTGCAGCAAGCACCCGTCGCTTTGCAGAAAGTACCCGTCGCTTTGCAGCAAGCACCCGTCGCTTTGCAGCAAGCACCCGTCGCTTTGCAGAAAGCGCCCGTCGCTTTGCAGCAAGCGCCCGTCGCTTTGCAGCAAGCACCCGACGCTTTGCAGCAAGCACCCGACGCTTTGCAGCAAGCACCCGACGCATTGCAGCAAGCACACGTCGCTTTGCAGAAAGCACCCGTCAATTTGCAGCAAGCACCCGTCGCTTTGCAGCAAGCACCCGGCGCTTTGCAGCAAGCACCCGGCGCTTTGCAGCAAGCACCCGTTGATTTGCAGCAAGCACCCGACGCTTTGCAGCAAGCACCCGGCGCTTTGCAGCAAGCACCCGTTGCTTTGCAGCAAGCACCCGGCGCTTTGCAGCAAGCACCCGTCGCTTTTCAGCAAGCACCCGTCGCTTTTCAGCAAGCACCCGTCGCTTTGCAGCAAGCACCCGTCGCTTTGCAGCAAGCACCCGACGCTTTGCAGCAAGCACCCGTCGCTTTGCAGAAAGCACCCGTCAATTTGCAGCAAGCACCCGTCGCTTTGCAGCAAGCACCCGTTGCTTTGCAGCAAGCACCCGACGCTTTTCAGCAAGCACCCGACGCTTTGCAGCAAGCACCCGACGCTTTGCAGCAAGCACCCGGCGCTTTGCAGCAAGCACCCGGTGCTTTTGGAGTGAGGTTAATTTATATTGACCCACACCAAAACTATCTTTGACACATGCAACTAGGACTTTGACCATGTATAAGAGATGGACAATGAGATGAGATTACATCATACCGAGGTTATCAAAGCCAAGCCATTCTTCAATACATGAATATCTTCTGAGCCAGAATCTGTCAAAGATTAATAGTATCATCAACTAGTTAATAGTAAGTTCACTAACTAATTTATCCCTAACCCTGCTAGACCCAGCACAGTGCATCTGTGGTGACTGCTTGACCTTGCTGCACTCTGCACACAAGTCAATGTGACAAAGTATGCAATCTGATGTGTCTGGCAGGGTTTCTAGCAAAAATACACTGGAGGGTTGGGGTTACATGTAGACTGTAGTGTCAATGAGAATGTGACGATGTACCGTAGTTTATAGCCATGAGCTCCATAAATTGGAGTGATTTTAGTTACACTAAAACACTTGGGTAACACTTTTAGTTACCCAAAACATACGAAGTCAGTCCTTCTGATTTGAAAATCACAGACGAGTTAAAAAAGGCACACCTGGAATTTTCTAGGCGTGTACATTTTCAAGGCGTGTGAGTCTGTGGTCCAACCTGAGACTAAACAATACTTGGCATTTGTTTAAATAATATTTATCTTGGTTAGTTTACAGTATAGCCATTTTCTCTTTAATGTCATACTTTTAAAAACAAATCATTTAGCACTTTTCAGGAAGCTTTTAGGCGTGCGATGGTGTGGGGGTGCGATCGCACGCCTCAAATCAGAAAGACTGCCAAGTGCCTTCCTATTATACACCAAACCAAACAACTACATGTAAGTGCCCCCCCCCCCCCCCCCCCCCAACCTCGAACCTTTTGGTAAAATAACCACCAATCAATAGAGAAACTCATACAAAATCCAGCCATACTCTATTTCCCCAAAACCAATGATTTTATGGATGAATGTATACAAATTTACATGGTAAAAATAGTCTAAAAAAGGTTCTTTTAACCAGTTCGCGCCGGGATTATTTTAACATTAACCAGCTGAGGTCCGGGATTATTTTTAACGAAACTCGATCCGAGGCGGGTTCAAGCCGATGGTACCGGGAAGCACACCCACGCATTTCTGACCTTGCTTGCTGTTGACAGACATTCCCGGCCTTTGCTCGTGACGTGTTTATGCGTCATCTGTTTTGAATCTCAGCAAAACTTGGCGTGTATACGTCCTACGGCGCGAGCTGGTTACAAAAAATATACTTATAACCATATTTATCTCACTGGAACACCACTCATACACGTCAAATAAAAGATCTTGTTACCCCCTTTAAATTTGGCACTACGAGTGAGGTTGTTATGCTTATTTTCATAAATTGTCCACTTTTCAGCTATGACCACTAAAGTTTACTTGGAAGTGCCCAGATACGACAGACAAACTTACCTATTCCTGCTACAACTCGGCATGATCCTGGTCGGTGGTTGAATGCCCGCTCATGGAAACCCAGGCTATAACTACATGTGTACGATGGAGTCAAAAATGAGATGCAAAAAATGGTAAACATAATTGGCTGAACATTTTGAACATACCGGTACATTCATAAATTTGTATACTCGTACTTTAGACAGTTTACCCATTCCCATTGGTCGAGAGCCTGTCATGTGGCCGGTTTTAAACTGGTTATTTCACACTATACCGGCAGCTTGCGTTTTGCGTAACATCGCGCAGTACGCAGGACACATGCGCCAATGTTAATATAAGGAGTTAGCTTACCTCTCGGACCAATCACGTGAGCGAGGATATTCAAGTTACGTACCATAAACGTAGCTGGAAGGGTGTCTTACAAAATATTAAGTATTGCTTAACAAAATAGTTGGAAACATAATAGGTTTTGTCTTGTTTTGACGTATTTCACCCGAAAGATACAGGTATTTATGAATGGGAATAAATATGTAGTTGGCTGGTATTAAACCTATGTTCGAAACCGGCTCATTGGCCTGGACATTAACCCATCTAGGCCCATGAGCCGGATTTAAGCGTACATTTAAAATCGGCCAACCACATAATTATTTATTTCCTTATAAATACATCAGTTATAAGGAATTGGAGTGAGTACCCGTTACGTACAGCCATGGCAAGCTGTCATTTTGTGCATTATTATCCTCAGCTTTTGGCAAAAATCATGAGCTCCTGATTCACTTATACACATCAATGTGAATTGTGTCAATGATAATTTACTGTAAAAAAAACAGCCAAAAAAATGAAAATATCTGATATTTGATATTGAATGACCTAACAATAATTCTATTAACATGATTTTGCTCACAAGAAAAATAAATAAAAGTTTGTACTTACACTATTGACAAGATGTGCTGCAAGATAAGCAGAGCTGAGATGCAAATCAAGATGTTTTTAATCATTGTGAAGACTCACTTCTGTTGAGATTAAGGTGAGGCAAAAACTTGTTTTGGGAAGGCAAAAACTACTTTATTTATTAAAACAGTAAGACATCATAGCTCTGAAATCAAATCACCCCAGTACCTTACTTTACAAATATAAACGGTTATAAAAAGTTCCTTAAGAATATAATTCTTATTTCCTGTGAAATATAATTTATTTATCCCGTAGCACGTAGTACATATATTTCATGTCTATTATATTTGTACGTATTGCATTTAGTTTTAAACATTCTCGTTTTTTAAATCTGGAATTCAGCTGTACTTTCAGCCAGTTATTTGTCTCATATTTTTTAATTGTCACTTGTAACAAGAGTTGTATGTATATTAATGCGTTTTGCCTGGTTTCCGCCATTCATCACTCTTTGTGCATTGTATAAGTAAATGTGTGACATTATTTATTGTGATGTATGGAAATAAAACAATACCAATACCAATACCAAGGTTAAACAATAACGTAAACACTGGGGCAAATGCATAGTGGAAACGAGTCATTGATTTTTGTGACTCGATCGACTCGAGTTGAGTCATTAGGTCAAAAAAGGTCAAGTAGAGTCGAGTCACTTCCGTTCCAAACCACGTTTGGATGTAAACCTGTTGTATACATTAACCTCTCTAATTTGTTTACATGCACACAGGGTTTGACTTCAGAAAAAACAATTTTCTGAGAGCAACTTGTCACAAACTAAGATACGTTGCAAAACTTACTGGCGTTTTAAGTCCAGTTCTTGGTTAGCAGTACATGTACGTGCATGTACCGTATGCTGTACATCCACAAACCTGGAGTCCGCAATACGCTGTATGTTTGTTGTATCATGGAGGAAAGAAAACCTACGTCCGCTATGTATACCATGTACGTTGTAAAGTGAAGAATACAGTAGCGCCTTGCGGTTGCACTGTCCATAAGCTCTACTGTTTTCTTTATTTATTCTGGATTGGTTTATAAGTTAGATAAATGTTATACCATCTGGAAGAGAAAAGTGTACTGACAACAGTGGGCTCTGTCCAGTATTATCAGCTTGTTCTATACAAGCAATATTCTGGAGAAATACCGGTAGCATGATTTATTTTGTACACCTTATGACTGTGAACTGGTGTTGTTGTTGTTGTTGTACAGGAAGAGTGGCGCTTATGTCCCATTACTGTGCCCTTTGCGCCATTAGATGAGGGATACACGCATGAACTGAACGACAACAACGGTCACGTCATACGTCATGTGTACTGAGAGTGGCAGGAAACTGAGCATGCGCAAAAAAAAAATCAAACAGTCAATCAAAAGGGAAGAAAGAAAGAAAAAGGGGTAAAAAGCATGGGTGGGAGGATAGGAGGAGCAACGGCAATCTTTAGAAACATCAGTGTCACAGGGTCCTGTGTGAACTGGTCTTGAAAGTGATTACTGTACTGTGGCATGTCAATTGTACCAGTGATCATTGACATGTTTTGTGACCACCCATGGCATGTCAAGCTGCAGCAGTCAGAGTTGTAGTCGAATCACCTGTGTCAAGTCCGAGTCCCAAGTCACTTGGTTCGAGTCCGAGTCACGAGTCACTTGGTTCGAGTCCGAGTCACGAGTCACTTGTTTAAATAATTAAATAGTTAGAATACTTCATACATTAAAAAGAGGTAGCGATATAGCCGCAGCCAGCCAAAGATGTCATTCGGATTCCAAAGCTGAAAATTTCCAATTTCCCTGGTAATATGCATCAAGCACAAGCAGTGGCTATAGTGTTAATGTTGACAGAATACCAGCGTTAATGTTGGTGTCGTGCACAATAATGCTTTTACAGAAATATATCCCAGTGTTATTATGGGTATTGAACATACCGGTACATGCTCTGTACATGGCCATATCTACACATTAATCACGAACACTATTACTTGCAACACGATACGACAGTGTACTTATTTCGTGTGCTAACGTTAATATTTCTCCATGTGCATGACGATAGGATCATCGGAATTGATTTTAATATAAAAAAAGTATTGTTGGTGAAAATACGTGACTCGCGAGTCACGAGTCCTCGGGGGCAAGTCCGAGTCATGATAGTCAAGTCCGAGTCCGAGTCCTTTGCCGACGTGACTCGAGTCAAGTCCGAGTCACCGAAATTGTGACTCGAGACGGACTAGAGTCCGAGTCCTGGACTCGAGTCATACAACTCTGGCAGCAGTGACCATCATTATCTTCTGGACAATGTCACTGTTTTTATATTCTAATGAGGAGCTTCTGGTAATAAAGGAACAATGCTCTGGGACAAGGCTGCCTCTAGATGTCTACCATTCAATTGTGGACAATGACATTTAGTGCTGTCAAATTTACAAGGGAATTTGAGAGTTCTGCAGGCGTCAATACACTGTCCCTGTTATACAATCTAATACAAGGCAGAAACAACTACATGTGTAAATGCTCGCAGTTGCGAAGTTGAAAATCTCATTCACATTGAGCCAATTTCCAAACTTACAGGATTGTGTACTGTTAATTTACAGTCAATCAGAAACAAGACAACAGCGTTTGTAGAATTTGTGACTGATCAGGATTATGACATCGTGGCCCTTACTAAGACATGGTTGAGACCAGACGATGACGTCATCATTAAATATGTCATCATTAAATATGTCATCATTAAAGATGTCATCATTAAATATGTCATCATTAAAGATGCCACACCTGAGGGCTACAAGTTTCTTTATGTCGCTCGCGAAGGACGAACAGGCAGAGGTGTTAGACTGTTGTGCAAATCCAACTTTGCAATCATGACTGACAACCCTGGACATTTCTCATCATTTGAGTCTCTATACATACGAGTGCAAGTGACTAACAAATCTTGTTCTTTTTTACTTGTCATCATTTACCGATCTGGCAATAATAAAGATGGTCGTCCATTGCCATTTTACTGTCTTCTTGGATGAATTCAGTTCATTGACAGACCACTTACTTACCGGTGATTTTAACATCTGGATGAATGAGCCAACTGATGTGAATGCGAAACGCTTCGATAGTCTGCGGTCTGCTTATAACATGAATCAACATATCACTGGTCCTACCCATCGCCTTGGTCATATCTTGGACTTGTTCATATCACGAGATTGGGAACCAATTATATCGCGTGTGTCATTCTGTCCAGAACTGTCTGACCACAGTGCAATTACATGCAGATTGGCTTTACAGAAACCAGATCCTGTGAGGAAGACCATCACCATACGGAATTGGAAAGACCTCATCAACGGAGATCTTTTCCAATCTGGTGTTTGCGGAGCCTTGTCGGAAACAACAACCTCTGCAAATCTGTGGTGGAATATGAGTCTTCAATGCAAAACCTTCTTGATTAACTTGCTCCAGTAAAGATTTGATCCATTACACACAGACGGGTGTTGCCATGGTATAACAATGACATCCAGGCTGCTAAGCAAAAGTTCGATGCAGATCGGCAACCGTATCAGAAACAATGCCAAACTGTCATCAAATTTATCAGGAACGCAAAAAAGAGAGTTTTACTATGCAGCTGTTGAGAGCTGCTCTACTTATCAGAAAGCATTGTTCACCATCGTCAACAAACTCCTTTAGCACAGACGACCCGGTGCTGCCTAATCACACTTCAGAACGAGATCAATCCGAGAGCTTTTTTGAGCATTACCTGGGCAAAATCACCAAAATACGTGATGTCCTCGAACAACATGGGTCACACAGATCCACAGATGATGCCGAGGCCAAGTTCATCTACAGACCCACACCTTTCCTCCTTTGAACCAGTTTCAATTGAGAAGGCCAGGAATGTCATCATGCGGTCACCAGCCAAGTCATGTGGTCGGGACCCACTCCCAACTTGTTTGATCAGGGAGCATGTCGATATCTTTGCTCTGTTTGTCACAAGACTGGTGAATAAGTCACTTAACTTGGGTACATTTCCTGGAAACTTCAAACATGCGATTATCAGACCTCTACTGAAAACGTCTGATCAACAAGGAAGCTCTTGGAAGCAACAGACCAGTGGCAAACTTAACCTTAACCCCCTCACTGCTTTTTCTAGAAAGTATCCTGAATCCGCTACAATCCACCAATTTTGGTTTGCAAAAACTGCTGGTGTCCTGAGTCCATCAGACTCCACCAGTATGCATACTGGAGATATCCTGAGTCCATCAATAATCCACCAGCAAAAGTTGATGGACTCTGGCGGATTCAGGATACCATGGTGGCATACAGAAAATTGCAATGTGTTTCTCCTCAGAGTCCATCACAGTCCATCACCTAAATGTCTATATCCTGAATCCATCACACTCCTGCAGTAACGCTAGGCTTAAAATCCTCAATCCATCACACTCCTCCAGTTTGTTCAATATGGAGGTATCCTGAATTCACTAAAATCTTCCAAAACAGGAAATGGATTTTGATGGAATCAGGGTGGTTAGGGTTTTAAAGTATCTTGGGAAAGTACATGTAATTAAGCGAGTCGTGTCATCACATATTCTTGAATACATAGACGATAAACAGCTCCGGGATCCTCATTAGTCTGCATACCAGAAAAATCATAGTGTTGAGACTGCTGTATTGCGGGTAAGCAATGATGTGCTTCAAGCTATATACCGAGGCATGCTAATACAGTAGGCCTTGTTCTTCTAGATCTTAGTTCAGCCTTTCGATGCTGTCGACCATAAGATAATGAATCAGAGTCTGGCCGATCTTGGTATCGGTGGATCTGTCATTGAGTGGTGGAGTTTTCATCTCCATGGCCGGACACAATCTGTGCAAGTTGGAGCCGTTTCATCAGAACCAGTATAGTCTGTCAACTTCTCTGTGCCACAAGGTTCAGTACTTTGCCCACAGCTGTTCTCCCTCTATATTTTGCTGATTGCTGACATTATCACTAGACACAACCTCATGTACCATGTGTATGCAGATGACATACAGCTGTACGTATGTATCCTGTTTGCCTATAATCAAAGCGACATCGATTGCATAGTTGCAAGACTGGAAGCGTGTGTAGCAGAGATCATGGTTTGGATGAAAAACAACTACCTAAAACTGAATGAAAGTAAGAGTGAATTCATCTTCTTTGGATCTGTTCAACACCGAAAGAAAGTCACTATCCCATATACCTCACGTACTGTTGGCGATTCCCAAATAGGCCCTGTCGACAAAGTTTGTGATCTTGGTCTGATACTTGATGCCAACATGACTATGGAGCCTCAAATTTCTACTTGTGTTAGGTCTTCAGTCTACCAGCTGCAAAACATTCGCAGGATCAGGGAGTACTTGAACCCACAAGCAACAAAGCAGCTCATTTATGCACTCGTATCCTCACGTTTAGACTTGTATAATTCCACATTATTTGGGTTACCTCAATGACAGATCAACAGACTGCAAACGGTGCAGAATGCAGCTGCACGTCTCATCTCCCGTTCCGGGTCTTCATCACATATTACACCCATCCTGAAGCAGCTACACTGGCTTCCCATCAAACAGCGACTTCAATACAGTTCGTGCCGGGATTATTTTAACATCACCGAGCCGAGGTGTGGAATTATTTTTAACGAAACTCGATCCGAGGCGGGTTCAGGCCGATGGTACCGGGAAGCAAACCCACACTCGCTGCTGACAGATATTTCCGGCCCTGCTCGTGACGTGGTTATGCATCATCCGTTTTGAATCAGGGGAAAACTTAGCGTCCTCTGGCCCGAACTGATTAACGCACTTAGCGGTCAAGCTCCATTGTACATCTCAGAGCTTTTTTTAAATTAATGTTCCCCGCCGTTCCAGTCATCGCTCTAACAACACCCACGGGCTGTCAGAGACCAAATCGAGACGGTCGTAGGGAGACAGGTCACTCGTGATTGCCACACCACGAGTTTGGAACACTCTCCCAGTCCCAAGAGACATCTTCATCCCTACAGTGTTTTAAATCCAATCTGATAACTTGAGTGAACACTTTATTTATTTATTTATTTATTCATTCATTCATTCACTCAACTAAATGATTTTTGATCTTTCTCCATTTTCCTTTCTTATGTGCGCCTTGGGTGTCCTTGGGCAGATACATGTATGTTGCCCGGTATAAATCAATAATTATTATTATTAAACCGTTTTAGTGAACATAAACTGACATCGGCAGCATAGCCAGGGTTCTCATTCTTGGGGGGGGGGAGGGGGGGGGGGGGGGGGGGGGGGTGGGGGGGGGAGGGGGGGGGGGTGGGGGTGGGGGGGTGGGGGGGGGGGAGAGGGGGGATGTTGCAGTGCAGGGGTGATCAATTTCCTTTAGTAAAAGGTGAACAGTTTTTTTTTAAATAGGGGAGAAAGGGGGGGTAAAAACTAAAATCATGGTCAACTGCCGTGGCCTCGTAGTCGTAGTATGGAGCATTGAATTAGCCATCTGTGGGTAAAGACAGCTACAGGTTGTGGGTTCGAGTCCGGCCTGGGACTATGGTGTGTGTGCCCTTGGGCAAGGCACTTTGTTGCTCATTGCTTCTCTCCACCCAGGGGTAAATGGGTATACATGTGAGGGCGGAGATGGTTGTTATTAGCTCATAGCTGCCATGTGCCAAATTTGCAGCATTGAGCTGTACACTCCCCAGGGAGCTTCCAGGGAGCTGAGATGGTATTTGAAATGTGGGCCCAATGAGCAGGGATATAAATAACACAGCGCCTCGAGTACCAGTTCTGCCAGTATGTACATGTATATCATTATCATGCACTAATCCGAGTTACTGGACTCTAGTTATCGCTTTTTTTAACATTTGGACATCATCTGGCGCTACTACTACTACTAGTACTAGTCGGAGGAAGTACACATGCATTCGTCGCAATCTCTTTCAAAAGGTCGCCCAAATCCACAGAAATATTTAACAAAATACCTCAAAATCCCCTAAATCGCCTTTCATATGTGTCCAAGATCAACTTTCAAGGCCTCAGTGATATTCGCGAACAATTTCTGACCTGCAAATCCAGGAAATTCGACGACGATAAAGTACATTGTACAAGTGTCTGTGCACTGTTGGTCGCCATCTTCAAAAGTGACACCAAATGTTTATGGATACGGTGGCCCGGACGGGACATAATCAGTGGTGATTATTTTTGCAATGTCGTCAATATTTACGACTGGTCGTAAATATAATTTGTGGCATCGTAAATTTTTACGACTAGTGAATATTTTTGCCACGTCGTGAAAAATATTTGCAACCATTCGTGAATAAATTCACAACGTTGCAAAATAAATATTCACCACCGATTATGTCCCGTCCGGGCCACCGTATCCATAAACATTTGGTGTCACTTTTGAAGATGGCGACCAAGTACACACTACTTTGAATATCGTCGTCGAATTTCCTGGATTTGCAGGTCAGAAATTGTTCGCGAATATCACCGAAACCTTGAAAGTTGATCTTGGACACATACATATGAAAGGCGATTTAGGGGATTTTGAGGTATTTTGTTAAATATTTCTGTGGATTTGGGCGACTTTTTGAACCACATTTAAGAGATTGCGACGAATGCATGTGTACTTCCTCGGACTCTAGTAAGTAGTAGCGCCAGATGATGTCCAAATGTTTAAAAAGCGATAACTAGAGTCCAGTAACTCGGACTAATCATGCACTATAAATATCAAATCCAGTTATTAATAATTATTATTATGAACTCAACATGAAACTGTAAATAAAAACAAAACATGCAGATTACCAGCACTATTGAAGTACATGTACATTAGGATTGCAGATTACTTCAACTTGCAGTTGCACAAGGCAAGCAGAGATTAGGCCTACCTCATGGGCTCTCGACGCCCGCAGCCCCAGGGTAGTTTATAGTTCAGTTGTGGTACACAAACCATGCACAAACTACATGTACGTGCAATTACACCCAAAACCGCTGCACGGTCTACCTCCAAAATTCGTTTTTTACTATTTTATCAACTCACCTAGAATGTGCGCTAAAAAAACAGGTCGAATTTCGCCCAATTTGTGTAAAAAAAAGGGAAACTATCCCCGTTCAGCAAACGCGACTATAACAGTTCAATCATGGAGAACTTATTTCTCCATGGTTCAATGAACTTACCGTAAATAAAATAACCCGTCAGTGCAGTGAGCGGACCAATCACATGGCTTCTGTCATGATGACAGGGCTGTTTCCAAACCCTGGCTTCGGTTCTGTTGTGACTCTGGCGCATTGCTAAACTGTATGAATGACGCCTCCCAAGATGAAGCTTGTGTTTGGAAAACGGCCCATGGCGTTCGCCGGCGGCGATAATTTTTTCTGCAGGTAGGTTGGTACCAGGGGGGGGGGCGGAGGGGGGGGGCCCTTCGAGACTGTGATTGCGCAACGCTGACGTACCGTCCATTCTCAAAATAGGGGGAAACAATTTTCTCACGCGAAAAATAAAGAGTTTTTGGCATCCAATCTTAACATCTTGTCTTTTGTAGTTGTAAAAGGTTGTTATTTACCTTAATGTTTATCATCCAATGACAACAATTGTATTGAAAATGAAAAAAGCAGTCGAAAAAATTAAGCGTTGACGTACCGTTGATGCGCGTGGAGATTGTGCACAAATACTCAAACGACGTTAACAAATACCTCCCCTAAAAAGGGCAATAATAATCGATAAATTGTGAAAAATCGTGCTTTGACCCCACTCATTTTTTTCCATGGATACGTTAAAAAAGGATGTAGCAGTGATATACTGAATTTTTTTAAAAATCTGCCTGTGACCCCCTTGCGTTTTATCGTGTTGTTTTCGAACGAAAATGGCCGAAAATGACATCGCCCCAAAACAAATTCGTGTAGATCGTGCATGTGTTTCTGGCTTTGCGGACGTTGCATGAATCACTGAATTCGGAGAGCGATACACGGAGCAAATTTGTACGTGTTCCAATGGTACGCCGCGCGAGAGCGATCTATACGTATTTACTGTGTGAGCTGTGCAGCTCTCGAGCGTGGAAGAATGAATGAGATACATTTCAACGTTGGTGGCGCACTTTGTTGGGCCCCCCCTCCGCCCCCCCCTGGTTGGTACATAGTGTACATTTATTAGCCAATCAGAACACAGATGGTGTTGACGTCATTGATGAAGTTAGAGTTGTCTTAGCCTTTTGACAAGGCCTCGTGACTCTGGCTAAGCGGCTGAGATGAGTCTAGATACCCGGGGTGAACGCGCGACCGAGTGACGAATGTTACGAGGCCTTTTGCAATGTAGGTTTCACTGCTCTGCATGAATTATTCATAGATACATATTAGCATGCCAATACGCCCAATCAGAACGGCGATCTCCCAGTTGGCTTCGTTCGTGATTCGTTCAATATCAAAGCATGTAAGAAAAGGTACAAAAACGTATATAAATTTTGCTTCTGAGTTGAATATATGAATGATAAATACAAGATATCACATTTAAATATATTTTACATGCAAAATTGCTATAAATTAGGAAGCAACTAATGATTTGAGCTAAATATTGTAAGTGACATGATTGGACATTCTCTGTTTGTAAAATGAACTAGTCCAACTCAAATATAAGTTGACGTCACGCGGAGATACGTTCGCTGATTGGACGCTACCATTTCGGTAGCGATTCCAGTCGGAAACAAAGGTTAACATAAGAAATCCAAACCAGATTGATAAAGGCCACTTGTCTGGGCAATTCGCACTGGCGTTCACTCAGGTTTTCGCGATTAGTCTCTTTTTAGTCGCTCGGCGTCTATCAGACATGTGGCCTTGTTTAAAGGCTAGAGTTGTCTGGGATCTAACTAGGGTTAGAGCATGGAGGAATAAGAAGGTTCCTCGATCCATGGTTAGAGGTTAGGGTTAAGGTTTGGGTTAGGGTTATAGGATAGGGTAGGGGTTAGGGTTAGGGTTAGGGTTAGGGTTAGGGTTGCCCCAGGCAACTCTAACATCATCGATGATCACGTCAACACCATTTGTGTTCTGATTGGCTAATGTACCAACCTACCTGCAGAAAAAAAAATCGCGCCCCGGCGCGGCTTGAAAATATACGCACAAGTCGAGTTCGTGCTGTACCGGTAACCTTATGCTGCTCTCATGAAGCAGAATCAGTGTCAAAGAGATCGGACGTGTTTTTACAAACTCGGACAATAAGGTTGTTTCACGTTCCGCGGCCATCTTGGATTCAGCGCAAAAAGGGGTACGCAACTTACCCGGATGATAGCGTGTTTATATGGGTGTTCCCCTCTCCTACATGTAGTAGGCCTACAGAGGGCGCTCTACTGAGCATGCGCAACTGGAACGTGAAACAACCTTATGAACAACTACTGAACATTATTGGGATATTTCGACATCTGATTAAATTCTACAATAAATTGTATTTTCAGACCAATTTCTTACTATTAGTAGTAATTGGGTACTCATCAAGATGAATGGATCACGGCTAAACATTATTTAATGAAGGAGATCGAGGAACAACTTTATTAAAGTAGCGAATAGGTGAAACAAGATGTCAGCGCCCATGGCACATACAATATTATGTATACAAAAACAGCACCCATAAAGAGGGCGCTATCGTACAGATAGATCTAGAATAATATTAGAATAAGATGGCGGTTTCTGCGATTAACGGCTTACGAAGTGGGTAAGATTAGAAATTGGTCTGAAAATACAATTTATTGTAGAATGTAATCAGATGTAAAGCCTAAGGTCCCAACTGATGTGATATTGATTCCCCCAATCATGGAGGTAGGTCCTACCTCCATGCCCCAATCTAATGTTCTGTCGAAATATCCCAATGTTCTGTCGAAATATCCCAATGCAGTAGTTGTTCATGTCGATCCTTCCAGTTCCAGAGTAGTCACTTGGCCTTATTTACAGGACGAAAAAGGAAAACCTTGGCTTTAGTTTTGGTGAGAACAGGGGCCAATTTCATAGAACTGCTTAAGCACAAAAACCCTTGCTGCCTTGATGAATTAAGTTATAGGAGCCCAAATTCCATGTGATCGTTATATGCTAAGCTAACATACAGCTTAATACCTATACATCACAATGGAGTTGTGGCTGTATGGTAAGCTGGTTTTACTATAAGCAAGAATATTTTGTGCTTAAGCAATTTGTATGTAGTACATGTACTATAAGCAGCTCTATGAAATTGGCCCCTGGTATTGCAATGGAATTAACATGCATATACATGTATGTAGTTCGACTAACTCTGACCAAACCTCACGCTAGTCGACGATGCATGGTTGGACTAGTCTAGTCGACTATTTGCGACCAACCTACATGTACCGTGGTTGGTGGCACTGGTTATCAATAGCAACATTTCCATGGCCTATAATAGTGCAGGGAGGGGGAGACCAACTATCGCAAAAAAAATGACAGACAACAAAACTTTGCCCACAAGCTGGCATATGTTTTTCCCATGTGTAATTCTGCCACTTTTGTCACATTGTACTATGAACAAACGTTATGTACTGGTAAGTTAAAAAAACGTAAATATAATGTTGAAATATTGTTTTGCCGGTGCGATTACAATTTTTTTGGTGCCACAAACGTTCGACCACAGTTGACTAGAGTCGTTCGCTCTGAAACTTCATAGCGCAACCACTAGTGAACCATATTGGTCGATGGTTGAACTTGAACTTGAACTTGAACTTGAAGTAGGCCTATACATGGCACATGCGCGGTAGCACAGGAAAACCCAGCAGCACAGAATTTAGCAAAACCTTTACTCTCAAATGATATGTGACTTGTCCTACACTCCACCTTTGTGACTTGAGACTTGGACTAGGACTCGGGAGTTGTGACTCGAGACTCAGACTTTGGTGACTTGAATACAAGTCTACTATGAAGAGTCAATTATATTTTGTTAAAAAATTGAAAAAATATTTGTTCTCAGCACTATGCAGATTTACGATTTTTTTCAACATTTTGGTACTGATGACTGACCTTGATTGAGATGATTGACGTTAACAACAAGTGCTATCAGGATGCAACATTTTTTCTGTGTATTTAAGTACAAATCTTTGTAATGCAAAAGTGCAGTTACATAGAATACCGAATAAGTATTGTGTTTTGTCACCGTCACCAACACCGTCAAGTGTTACTTCGTGGTGTCGGTGGCGGTTGTACCCAAAAAGCAACAGCTATTAACAATTTAGAGTAATATCAACTAAATTTCAAATAACTCGGCCAACAAAAATTTAACTTCCATTGACGTGCAGACTTTTTAAGTTTTGCTTGTAAAAACATCTATTTCTTTCATTGTTATTTCAGGTAAAAAATCTTCAACTACTGAAGAGTGGATGAATTGCAATGAAGGCTTACATGTTACATGTACAATAAATTCTACAGTTGTACTACAGTAGCAGAACGTACACAAGGCTCTACTGGGAGGAAGAATGGCTCAAAGAGATTTTGTGAAAGGCCTGATAACTATCACACTTGAAAATATAGGTGGTGTCGGCAAACGTCAGAATGATATTGTGTTTTCCACAGTCGCACATGGCAACAGCTCTAAGCAACAAAGTGAACCTCGTATCTCTAGTTCATCTCCCAGTAGACATGTGGTATTCTTTCCTGGAGATGTGCAGGTAAAAATATCCCTATATTTTAACTAATTCATAATTTGAAAATGTTGGCATAGTTTAACCAGTTTGCATTGGAGGAAGTATAAACACGCAAAGATTTTCCCGAATTCCAAACGGATGGCGGATAAACATGTCACAAGCAACTTGGTGCTTACCCACAAATGCCGGCCTGAACCGGCCTTGGATCGATGCTTGTAAACAAAAATCCCGTGCCTGGGTCCAGTCAATGTCAAAATCATCCCGGCACGAACTGGTTAACACAGAGTTAGCCCAGTTCTTTGGCTAGCAGGACGGTATTGGCATTGACATTGACAAGATGGGCAAGATAGTACATAATCTGTATACACACATTTCACAGCTAAAATAGGCAAATTTCTGACAATTTGGACTAAGTGGCACTCCTGGATAATATCATTTTTTTTAAAGTCAACCATAATCTGTGAGCGATAGTTGTGCGCGCAAGCTGCACACTTTTCTCGCTCTGTATTTTTCATGTAATATATCCTGCTATTCACATTAGTCTGTTGCATATTTTTATACCATCTTGAAGAGCTAACACCAAGGAATCTTCTGGTGCTATCTACATGTTGTCTATCTACTCTTCTAGTGGATATATTGCTGTTGGAAATCTTCATTTTTACTAACTGGAAGGTAATATTCATCTATGGGCTTTTTAGCCATGCAAACCACGGATCAATGACTCAGCCAAGCCACTGGAGCCTGACTATGCATGAACAATAAGAGTAGTTGCTGTTTATCTGCTGCCTACTGCCAAACACAATGGAGGTGTTAACTTGGAGTTTCCTGTTTGCCTTTGTTCTGGTGTCTGATGTGCAGGGATTAGCAGGTGAACAGTCTGCCAGATATGCATACTCTCCAGCATATGGCCCAACATGGAAGAGATTTACCATCAAGTGTTATCTGAAGACACATATTCCATACTACCAGAATTCTAATTCGACTTTCAACATTGCCCTGTTAAACTGTGGGGACATAAATCCCAACCCTGGTCCTGTTAGTGAGACAACTACAACTGCAGTCATCAACAAACCTACTCATAAGTATTCGCGAGATCATCTTCTGAGTATCGGGTTAAGATGTAAAACAATACCAGTTTCCCCAGCTACATGGTCCACCCTGAAAGACCTGCGAATAAACTCAAAGCGACCATCACGTCGAGGAAATCGATCTAACCCCCCAACACAAGTGGCACACGCAACACCAACTGTATCTTCAGACAATGATCTGCATAAATCAACACCGCCAGCGTCAACAGACAATAGTCAGAATCAGTCTAAACAGTCCAAGCTCTTCAAACTCTGTGTCCTAAATGCCCAGTCTGTGTGCAATAAAACCAACCTTCTGACTGACTACTTTATTGAACATGATTTTGATTTGATTGCACTGACTGAAACTTGGCTATCGGCTACTGATAAACACAATAAAATAATTGGTGAATTATGCATTCCTGGATATGACATGTGTCATGTACCTCGTCCAAATCGAACCGGTGGAGGTATTGCTCTCATATATAAGACTAACATCAGATGCGGCCCAATAACATCACACAGTAGCGACAATTTTGAAAGTCTATGTTGTGATGTGACTGTTAAAGGAACTTTCTCATCTGTGAAGCTGGTAATCATCTATAGACCACCATACAGCTCAAAGAATCGTATAACCCCTACAATGTTCCTTGACGATTTCTCCGAATATGTCAGTGTACTCTCGACATCCCCAAGCAAGCTGCTGATTGTTGGGGATTTTAATTTCCACTGGGATACCGATGATGCTGCTGCCCGCCACCTTAATGATATAATTCATAACACTAACATGAAACAGTTTGTATGTGCTTCTACACATGTGAGTGGCCATATATTGGACCTTGTCTTTGCACGACCAACCGATAATCTTATTGATTCAGTGGAGGTTGCATGTTTTCTGACAGATCATGCTGCTTTGCATTGTGCACTGAATCTGACTAAACCTCAACCAACCAAGAAACATATTTCCTATCGTAAATATGGAGCTCTTGACCACGACAGTTTTTCTAATGATATTAGCCAGTCAGAATTGATTACCAACCCGTCCAATGACCTCCAAACACTCATAGATCAATACAACTCCACACTGAAGTCTATTCTGGAAAAGCATGCTCCACTGAAAACTCGCTGTATTACCATTAGACCAGCTAATCCATGGTATTCACCGGAGATTGCCGATGCCAAGAGACTCCGCAAGAAATTGGAGAGACGCTGGAGGAAAACCAGATCAGAATCCGACAGAAATCAGTTTAAAGCGCAACGACTCTGTGTTGTTAATATGATCAACAGTGCCAAATCATCATACTTCAAAGAAAAACTAGCCAGCTGTGGGAACCAGCGAGAGCTCTACAAAATTGTTGAATCTCTACTCCACAACAAAGGAAAAACTAAACTTCCCACACACGACAATAAACAGGAATTGGCGACAACATTTAGTGATTATTTCATAACAAAGATTCAGAACATTCGTAATAACTTTAACCTCGATCCAGATTGTATGCAGTCGAATACCACTGAAGCATCTCACTCTAATATTACACCATTGGAAGAATTCACACCAGCTCTGGATGAGGAAATCAGAAAAATCATCAAATCATCACCATCAAAGACGTGTGAATTGGATCCTATTCCTACCTGGCTCCTAAAGAACAATCTGAATATTTTGACTCCAGTTATCTCCAACATTGTCAACATGTCTCTTCAATCATCTAAATTCCCACAGCAATTTAGAAATGCGCTGGTGACTCCTTTGCTGAAGAAACCAACCCTCGATCCTGAAAACCTCAAGAATTTTCGTCCTGTATCCAACCTTTCATTCATATCCAAAGTAATAGAGAAGGTTGTTTATTCACAAATTACTGATCACCTGAATGAACACAATCTACATGAACCATTGCAATCTGCGTATAGGAAACATCATGGAACAGAGACTGCTCTTCTAAGAGTAAAAAACGATATTCTTCGGGCAGTTGACAATAAGCGTGGCGTGTTCCTTGTTCTCCTAGATCTCTCTGCAGCATTCGATACTATAGACTATGATGTTTTATTCCACCGCCTTCAGTTCATCGGTGTTACTGGTCCAGCACTGCAATGGATCAGATCATATATATGTAATCGAACTCAGTCTGTGAACATAAATGGAACCTTATCATCTCCCATCTCACTTTCTTCTGGCGTTCCTCAAGGATCAGTACTAGGTCCCTTATTTTTCACAATATACTCCGAGCCTATTGCCGCTATTGTACGAAGACATCAACTTCAAGTTCATTGCTACGCAGACGACACACAGATATATGGATCATTTCAACTGGGAAACCAAGACGATGAACATTCTGTGAGACGGCGTATTGAACAATGTGTCTGTGATCTAAAGCAATGGATGACCAGGAATAAATTAAGATTTAACGACGACAAGACCGAACTTCTAATTATCACTTCCAAACGTAGCCAGGACAAAATCAGCTGCAACCAGATGCAAATTGGGACTTCAAATATTGAACCTTCTACGATTGCACGTAATCTTGGCGTCATGTTTGACAGAACGATGTCAATGGAATCACATGTCAAGAAAGTTTGTCAAACGTCATATTACCACATTAGAAACATCAACAGCATCCGCCGAATCCTGACTGATGAGTCAGCTGCCATCCTTATCCATGCTCTCGTGACATCTAGGTTGGATAATGGTAACTCACTTTTGTTTGGAATCACCAACACTCTCATGCGCAAACTTCAACGTGTACAAAACACTGCGGCTCGTGTCTTATCCCGAACACGGAAATTTGAACACATTACTCCAGTCCTGAGAAATCTTCACTGGCTTCCAGTCAAAGAGAGGGTTGCCTTCAAAATAATGCTAATTACATGGAAAGCTCTCAATGACAGTGCACCAACATATCTGCAGGATCTCCTCACCCAGTATTCCCCTCATCGCCACCTAAGGTCATCTGGCAAACATCTTCTTGTGATACCAAGAACTAGAACATTGTATGGTGACCAAGCCTTCTCAGTCTCGGCCCCCACTCTATGGAACTCTTTGCCTCAGGAAATTCGTAGCTGTCAATCTTTACAAACCTTCAAATGCCTCCTTAAAACATTCATGTTTAACTCAACTTATAATTAGAATGCTTGTTTTGTTTCAAGTGACCTGGAAATTAATTATTATTGTACAGTAACTTTTCTTATAGCGCCTCGGAATATGTCTACATAGATAGATGGCGCTTTACAAATGCTTGTATTATTATTATTATTATAACAATTTCCATAATTAAAAAAAAAAAAATTAAATATTTGTATAAGTTTCATCATTCGTTCTGCAAAGATATGGCAAATTTTTAACCTTTTTAACCAGGTCACGCCGGGATTATTTTAACATTACCGAGCCGAGGCGCTGGTATACTGGTAGGCCAGTTTCTTATAGAAGAGGTTTTTTAAAATAAATTTTAGGCAAATATACACGTAGCTAGAGAAATAAATAGAATCTAGACAATGTTTTTGATTTTTGAATTTCTGAATTTACTCCTTTGGTTCCAAAGTTACATACCATGTACATACATTAAGTGAGCCAAACCTTATGCAGCTGTCCACAGTGCACAATGCATTCTATCACTGTCTTTTTCTAGTGAGTGTGTGTACTATGTACTGTACAGTGCAAGTCAATAATAAAGTGACCGCACGTTTTTATTCGTTCCCGTAAAAAAAAAAATTATATTTGATCCACAAATAATGTATGTGTTGATAAAGTACCATTGAAATTGGTGCGTGCTATCAAGAGCTCTGCTTGTTTTACCATAGAACTACTTTTAAATATCGTAGCTGTCTATGAAATGCAAAACACACATGTATATGTCCAGAAAAAACCATACACTGCTTAGCATTCTGAATTCAAAAACATGCCTAGTTTATTCCTGATATAAAAAAACAAAAGCAAAATATGAAAGTAAAATAATATTTCAGGCTTCACTAAAACTTTGAGCATTGTTTGCAGTTAATATTTTGGACTTTAAATCTACTTTGAATATGAATGCATGTGTGAAATTTGCTGATCGCTTCAACACATCATACCATTCCATGGACAGCTATTGAAAAAAATTGTCTTTTGGTAAACAGGCACCACAGCTCTTGATAGCAAGGAACAATTTCAAGAACTCGCTTTTCAGGTGTTGCGAAGAACATGCTCTATCAACACATACCTTACTGGTGGATCAAATATGATTGTTTTAAACACTCTCAGTCACTTTCTTTTTTAATCACACTATTACATTACATACAGGTACAAAATATATATTTCTGCCTTATCTGTGAGTGCACAATCACAAATTAATATGGGTTGAAAGAAGATTCATGGTGTGAGTTTTTTATATAAATTGGCAATTCCTTTGGAATGGCGAGGAACAGCTGTTGTAGACTATTTCTAACTATCCAAAAATGTATAATACACGATTTGAAAATTTATTGTTTTTTTTACCATTTCCCTTTTCAAATACAATAATCTCAATTTGAAAAATGTTCTCACTTGTTATTAAATGTTATTCAGCACATACACATTTCCTTTTCTCTCCAAAGAACTTTCACAAGGTGATGATGAACCACCCGACAGACCAGAGATTGGCATGTTGGAGCTATGAAAACACCTCTGCCCTCTTACACCGCCGCTTCCCGAACTCCTACGTATGGTTGATCAAACCCAGCCGCATCCATGCGAATACATTTAGTTGCTACGACAACTTTCTCCCAAGCACGTTGTTTGGTGCACCAGCAAGCTTGGAGTATCACGACGGCTTATTGCATCTTCGTCGCATTCTTCTCAATGCCATCAGCAGAGTGAACGCGCATCTAGGGAATGTCTTGGAGATACAACCCATTTCTAAAGATGCACCTCTAACCATAATTGCCTTTAGTAAAGGCTGTGTGGTTCTAAATCAGTTCCTATACGAACTGGAGTCGGCAAGGACAAATCCAGATTTAAAAGACTTCTTGAAACTGACCAGTGCCTTGTATTGGCTAGATGCAGGGCACAACTCGACTTCCAGAGTCTGGGTAACAGACGAGGGCATACTACAGGGACTAACGGATTCAGGGATAAAAGTAAGAGTTCATGTTACACCACGGCAGGTGAGAGATCCAGGGAGACCACATATAGGAGAAGAGGAAAGAGTGTTTGTGGACGTGCTAAAGCGTCAAGGTGCAGATGTTGAAGAAACACTTCATTTCGCTAATGAAAAACGCTCCATGGAGCAGCACTTTCGCATTCTGAAGGATTTCTAACAATGCGATGCCCTAATTATTTCATATTTGTGACTTGCTTGAAAGTGGTATAGGTTTCAATGATAGTGTAGTTTCTTGATGATTGCCGACTTCCTCCATCAAACTTCCTTCCTGTCTTTAATAAATTTCAAATCAAACCCCTTCATTAGAGTCCACTGTGTTATGAAAAGTGTTATTTCTTTAATTTCTAGTCTGTGTTCCTACAAAAAAAATGAGAATTAAAGGGTACCTGAAATAAAAAACTTTAATATGGCAAAATATACGCTTTAATAACGCTAAATACTTAACAAATGCAAAAACTTCATATTTGTTATGTTTGCTCATTAATCGTGAACCTAAAATGTAAAGCAATATGCGCCATGTCCCGCCCACAAAAGATGACGTCAGATAGCGGGCTATGTCATGCACAGCCTCTAGCCGGTTGACGATCGATCGCGACATTGATGCAGGATCATCAATAAACTGCCTCATAGTCCAGGAAAAATAGGTTTTGACCTCAAACAAATTGCAACAAATTGTTTTTCACCACAGTGCACTTCTATAAGGTCGCTAGAATTACATACTAAAAGTCGACAAAAATCCAAGTGGTGGAAATATGACTAATTTGCAAAAATCGTTAATCCCTGCCGCGTAATATATTTATTCCCATATTTGGGTATATAATATATTTTTAATTTTTTAGAAAGTTTATTTTGGTGATTCTACTTACATATCCTTACATCAATAACATTTGCTAAATCATATAAGTGACTGAATAATTATGGGAACATAGTAAATATCAAAAATGACAACTTCGTGACCCTATAAATGTGCGCACACTACACTGTCTCCAGATATCATCAAGTAGTCGGTATTGGTGAGCTTCAAATTCACCAAGTTGCTTACTGGCACAGTTATCATATTAAAACCTTATGAAAAATCATAGGAACAATGATAACATTGTGATATTTAGCCCAGCAAACAAAAACTGGAGGAAAATGGTGTGTCCATAAATTGGGCGAAAAAGTAGTTAAAGGGTTGCCTAACATGGGAGACGTGAACAAGTTCAAGGAAATCCCCAAAATACATTTTAACGTAGATAGGATTATTGTAAGCAACAACAATCTTTAATTTGGGAGGTTTCCTTGAACCTGTTCAAGTCTCTCACCTTAGGCAACCCTCCACCTACTTGTTAGCCCAATTTAGGGACACGCCATTTTTTCCCAGTTTTTGTTTGCTGGGCTAAATATCACAATGTTAACATTGTTTATGTGATTTTCCATAAGGTTTTAATAGGATAACTGTGCCAGTAAGCAACTTGGTGAATTTAAAGCACGTCAATACTGACTACTTAATGACATCTGGAGACAGTGTAATGTGCGCACATTTATAGGGTCACGAAGTTGTCATTTTTGATATTTACTATGTTCCCATAATTATTCAGTCACTTATATGATTTAGCAAATGTTATTGATGTAAGGATATGTAAGTAGAATCACCAAAATAAACTTTTCAAAAAAAAAAAAATATATATATATACCCAAATATGGGAATAAATATATTACGCGGCAGGGATTAACGATTTATGCAAATTAGTCATATTTCCACCACTTGGATTTTTGTCGACTTTTAGTATGTAATTCTAGGGACCTTATAGAAGTGCACTGTGGTCAAAAACAATTTGTTGCAATTTGTTTGAGGTCAACAAAACAAAATTATGTATTTTGCCTGGACTATCAACTAATCGTCTGGACATAGTATCAAATGTTTAATAGAGCTACAACTATGTGCACTGCTTTGCCCAGCATATACTTCGCTTCGGCCAGTGAGAACAAACATTTACGAACTTTGTGCAGCTCATATAAACTCAACTCTTGTTGCATCTGTTGTTTCAGTGATACATTTCTAACTTCCAAAAAAATCTGTTGTAGGTTAACACAGGTCCCCCCACCCCCCCCCCCCCCCCCCCCCCCCCAAAAAAGGGACGGAGCCGATGTCTACGTGCGTGTGCTTGTTACCGCCATTTTTTACCTTCCATTCGAAAAAAACACCCGACAATTGAAAGATACATGTATATGACTGCTCCCACGAAATCAGAGTACAGTTGACATCTTGATATTTCGAGATATTGGTATTTCTAGATTCCTTAAATTCTTAGCTTTAAAATGATATATAATTTATTGGGTAGGGTATTTAAAAAAAAAAAATGATATTGAGCAAAACCAGCGGGGATTACACACATCAAATTAAGAATAGTTAAGAATTAATTTCGCTACATTTTACTTCTTGGGTACGCTCAGTAAAATCAAATTTAGATTTTGTCTGCTAATCTTTTGCAAAAAAATACTTGGTAGTTCGAAAGAAAACACATGTGGGAATTGTATCATGCCAAAACCTAAAAAACGATTCCCCACTGTCAAATCAGCTATTTTCAATCATAACTCAATATAGCATAGCGCGACTTAAAGGGATCGTATACGTTTGGTAATTCGAACCCACTGTTTGTTGCAATCCTATTTAGTTATAGATATATACCATAAAACTAACCTGTAACAAATTCATTTCAAAAGGTGGTAGCGCGGTTATGTCCACGCAGGAAGAACAATCTGCATTGGAATACACAATCTGAGAAACCGACGTCACTGCAGTAAACGCTTCTCAGATTCAAATTTTGGGGGATAACAATCTTTTTCCATAACCGCTGTACTTCAAAGTGAAAAGTTTCTAAAAATGCATTATACTATCCAAAGCTGCTGTATTTCTTACCAAGTAAGTTTTTATTGCCATTAATTTTTGGAGTAATTACCAAACGTAGACGTTTTCATGGAAGCAGGTCACATAATAAATACTTCCCCCAATTTACCAACTTTAGTTAGTCCCCATTTTGTTTGCAATCAGTAACACATCTGTGCACGGATGCAAATCGGCTAGTTTATATTAAAACACAAATTAACCCTAACTCTCTAGGGTGTGTGCAAATTCATATTGAAATCTGAGGACTGTTAGGGTTAAAGAAAGTCATTTTTCAGCCGCAGACTTTACGACAATTTTTACGACGGCCAACTTATCTATTTGGGGTTGTAAGAGACCAGTCAACTGTACAATAAAATTAATTATAACACACCGGCCTCTAGCTAGTTCTGTATTCTAGTTGGCTGAAACACGGTCACGTGGGGTTAACTAATCAGGGGCGGATGCAGGGTGGGGGGCGCACGCCCCCCCGCCCCCTTTTGCTTGAAAAAAAAACACACAAAAAACAAAACAAAAACGGGAAAACAAATTTTGTTGCTTGGTAAATTTTCAGGCCCCCCCGTTTTGAAAATCCTGGATCCGCCGCTGCTAATATAGGATAGTGCATGAGATTTGAGCCACCGTGAATTTGCGGTAAATAGTTCCCGAAGCGGGCAATAGACTTAATTTGTTTGACTGGTTACAGCGCCCTCAAGAGGCTTGCCAGGCTTATCTTAATATGAAAAATGGCGGGGTCTGGATCGAAAAGTGAAGGTTTCTTTTCTTATTTTATATTTTGGACCGAGGTGTGTTATAAAACACATAATGGACTGGCATAATTCGGTTACTAGAGCACGTCTATCCCCCTCTAGCCTTTTGACAAGGCCTCGTGACTCTGGCTAAGCGGCTGAGATGAGTCTAGATACCTGGGGTGAACGCGCGACCGAGTGACGAATGTCACGAGGCCTTTTGCAATGTAGGTTTCACTGCTCGGCATGAATTATTCATAGATACATATTAGCATGCCAATACGCCCAATCAGAACGGCGATCTCCCAGTTGGCTTCGTTCGTGATTCGTTCAATATCAAAGCATGTAAGAAAAGGTAAAAAAAACTTAAATAAATGTTGCTTCTGAGTTGAATATATGAATGATAAATACAAGATATCACATTTACATCTATTTTACATGCAAAATTGCAATAAATTAGGAAGCAACTAATGATTTGAGCTAAATATTGTAAGTGACATGATTGGACATTCCCTGTTTGTAAAATGAACTAGTCCAACTCAAATATAAGCTGACGTCACGCAGAGATACGTTCGCTGATTGGACGCTACCATTTCGGTAGCGATTCCAGTTGGAAACAAAGGTTAACATAAGAAATCTAAACCAGATTGATAAAGGCCACTTGTCTGGGCAATTCGCACTGGCGTTCACTCAGGTTTTCGCGATTAGTCTCTTTTTAGTCGCTCGGCCTCTATCAGACATGTGGCCTTGTTTAAAGGCTAATCCCCCTCGGGCCTGTGAGCCAGTGACCAGAAGGGGGACCTATTTCCCTCGGCCTTTGGCCTCGGGGAATAGATCCCCCTTCTGGTCACTCACAGTCCCTTGGGGGGGAATAGACATGCTCTAGCGACCTCATTGCCAGTCCATTATGTGTATAAGTTGATGAATCTTAAAAATTGATATCGAGAGTTGAGCAGAGCTCCACAGGGATTACTCGAAGTCGAATGTTAGCTCTGTGTCCATTGTTTCCTTCTGGAATAGATCGTCCAATGCTTCACTCTGAGCTACGGTGAATTGGTTTTTCCAATCGCCAACTTGTCCTGGAAAAAAAATCATTTATTTCAATCACCCAAATATTTCATGTCGCCCCGTCTATAATTCAAATATGTTCAGTTGGTATATAAAATAATTTTATCTCCGATTGCTGCCCTTCTGCGACAGCTTAGACGAATTTGATCTTTAATGACGAATATTCCCGAAATTGAATAGTAACTAACTAAATTGGTTTGGTAAAAGTGTGTGAATTTTCTTCACGGACAAAAGTTAATGTGAAAGATGGTGAATTTCAATAATTGTTTTTTTCAATAGCAATGAAAACCAAAACTTACCCTTTCGCATGAATGACATACATGTATCTTTTTCCTTCGGCGTCTGGTTGACCACATCACTGTCACTACCAAACTCCAACACCATGTCTGGATTTACTTTGGGGTCTTTTTTCATATTTTGAAAACTGCACTTCTCTGTGATTTTCTGTATGTCGTCCTGTGTCACGGTTCGTTCTAGGAAATCGGCAGTCGCCTGTACAGCTTTCTTCAGATCCTTGGCAGAAGATTATATTAGTTTAGATTAGTTTAGATTATAGTATGAAATAAGGTATGCATGTTGTCAGTGTTGTATTCGAGTACCTGAAAGTCATTTCACAAGTCCTTTCATAAGACTTTTCATAAAGCCAGTCGCAAGTAACTGGTTGAACAATGACAAAGGAATGCTTTTGTTAACAGTTCATCTGAACAGCTAGTGACTTGACTTGAGACTGAAGGACTTGTGGGGACTTGCTGGGACTCGAATACAACTCTGCATATTGTCATCTCACTTTTTTATATTCTGCCCCAAAAGTTTCTCACTAATTTATCAATTTGGGTTCGTTGGAACATCGGTTATGAGAAATCATGTAACAGTATAAAATGCATGCATTGTTTAGAAATTCCCAACTTATGCCATACACAAAATCATGTGTTCTCAAAAATTACCTAACCTCTTACCTTTTTCATGTCTTCATATTTAATGAAAAGAACATTTGGATCACGTCGCTTATCCCACCAGAACAGGTTATGCTGAAACCAGTCACCTCCGGAAACTGTAAAAATTAAATAAATACCATGTGAATTAACATATACAACTCGCTCCCAGTGGTGGGAAAGCGAGGATGGATGCAGTTAGTCTTGGATTTCAATTCTCCGTGCAACTTCCGAGGCAGTAGAGGTAGTAGGAGTAGTAGTTTAATTGACCTGTCTGAAGTTTTACAATGGATGCCAAGAAAAAAAGCAAGACCAAAAACGGCGTTCGTTTTCAACCGACGTTGGACAATTATTTGTGTACTTATTTCATTCGCAATTGCTGTCCGGCAATCGTAAATAAAAACAATAAGAAAAAAAAATCACATTTACGGAACAATGTGCAATCATTTTGATAACAGTAATTTTAAGGAATAATCTTTCAACAATCCCAGTGTAGAATCGTTTAGGTCTATCTGCCATGTTATAGAACAAAATCAAAGTTAGCGTAATTTGATCTTGAATGTGCGAAAGGTGTTTTAACCTTATAGGTGTGTAAGGTGTTGAAACCTTAAAAGGTCTACGCTAGCCTACATATTAAAAATGGGCAGTTTACAAAGTCGAAGTAATACAAATACTTTACGGCAGTTGATGTGATTCTGGTATCTCACTGCAGCGTATGGAGTGACTGTACTGTATGTACCGTACTGTACTGTTTAGTTAGCTTTATTTTTTGCGTTTAACCAAGAAGTGAGGGAGTTGTTTTAGGGAATCATATTTCATCACCCCAGTTCTAAAACTACGGCCAAAACAAATTGCAAATTGAAAACGTATGAATCAATAACTTTTATTATTACAGACCACGCCGATTACATTTTGGAAAAAAATGCTACCTTATCAACAATCATTCTGTAAACCCGAGTTTAGTATGAATAAGAGAGAATTGCCTTTTTGAAAGACAGTTCAGTGAAATTGAGCGGAATTCATTTATTCCTAGTAAAAGACATGCTCCAAAGGTGGCATTAGGAAAGAGCGGATATAAGGTATTATTGGTATTAAAGAATCCAACAAACAGGGTACATAGGCCTAATCCCAATTTTCCCACAGATTCCTTAAAATCCGACATACAATCTTATAGTATTGTCTTTGTATTGATCCGGGCCCGGTTGCACCAAACATGTCCTACTTGCTTGTCGTAAGATAAGAAATGTAGGACAGCCCAAAGACATGTCGTAACTGCGGTTGCACCAACAATCTTTTAGGCCTGTCCTAAAATGCATATCTTACGACACGCCGTAGTGAGGACATGTACTAGTGTATAATTATAACTGCATTGGGACCGACGCAGGCCACAATCCCGAAATTAGATAGCAACTGTACACAGCACGTTTTCGATCAGTTATGTTTTATTTTTCTTAAAATTTAATCAAAATTGATACACCAACCAAGCACATTCTCTCACTCATTTTGTAAAAAAGAATTACCTAAATTGATCTATGCTATCAGAAGTTATGCATATTATACTAACAGAACCCATTTTGATAGCTGTCCATGGAATACTATTTGAAGCTGTTGAGCTTATTGAGAACTCAAATACCAATGAGATTTTAATAATTTAAATTATAAGAATGAAAACCTTATTTGTATTGTCATATTTTGTGTTTAGATCCGAAATATTAATGGCGATTTAAAAATAAATAAAAAATTGGCAAGTCAATAAAATGTACCTTTTCCCCGTCATTTAAAAACAAATATATTGGAGTGAGCTAAATATTGTTAAATTCGGTTACTTTCTTTCTGACTCGCCAGGTGTTAATTAAAACAATTCCGAGTTATAGATTAAACAATTGTTTTCCCCGTCATTTAAAAAAAAATATATTGGAGTGAGCTAAATATTGTTAAATTCGGTCACTTTCTTTCTGACTCGCCAAGTGTTAATTAAAACAATTCCGAGTTATAGATTAAACAATTTTTTTTTTTCAGTTTGTATTCTTTGCTATAATTGTTGTATTTTTGAGTAGAAACAATAATTGAATCATTTGAACGAAATCTAAATAGTGAATCCTATGTGCAGTCTCTAAAACGTCTTTTACAATTGCTGTCTGGTGGGTTTTCCCCTCAGCTACTGATTTTCTTAAGGATTTCTTGATAACTTATTGGCTAATCGTTTTTAATACGATTTTCGGGTTTTTAAAGTACAACAACTCGTCTAATGTAATGCTAGATATGTCATGGTCCTTCGCAAATGTTTAGTTTTGATTTAAAAAATAATGAAATTTCTTTTCATAAACATTTTTTTCACAACTAAAATGTTAAAACATTCAGAAGTATTGTTTTCAATATTTTCATTGAAAGAAATCATAAATGGCACTGTACTTTAACCCGAACATATTGCCGCGTATATAGCTGCCCTAACTATTTTAAGTCGTAAATCCATATCGTAAATCCATGTCTTACTAATGCGTACGTTGTGATGGTGCAACAGTTGTGTCGTGATTTCTTTCGGTTGCACGAAAGGTGTCTTACACCACACGTAAGTCAGAATGCGTACGGCAAGGAAGTTAGTACATGTCGTAAGACATCGATGGTGCAACCCATTCTCGTTCATAACCGTACTGTACATGTACATCGCTTAAGACCGTTGGTGCAACCGGGCCCTGAACATCATCCGCCAACCTCCTAAAACCCTAAGATACACCTGTGGTGAGACACTCTAGTACAGACAATATAATGATGCGCCAATAAAGGTTAAAAATACATGGTCGTGCAACTTCACTCTTTGAGTTTTTCATAGTGAAAACAACTCCAAAAGAAGTGAAAACCACTTAAAAATAGTAAATTGTCACTCTTTTAAGAAGCCATAAATATTATGAAGGACAGTTTTGTCAGTCATTTGGTTATTTTGTATTGGTCATTATGGTCCTAGAATCTCGGGATATCCCTTTTTTAAATTGTATTTGTATAGATATCTAGGGAATGTATTGGCTAACAATGGTCTGGAGTGTGTACGTGCGTCTGTTTATGGTGTAAATGGAGGACACATACCTGGCGACACGAAGGTGAATTGGGGTTAGGGTTAGAATCGAGGACGACCTCGATTGAGATTCGTGTACAAAACCAATGGGAGCCGTCGAAAAACGTTAGAGTACAAACAAAGGAAATTTTCGAGAGGAACAAAGGAAACTCCTCGATTTACACCATAAACAAACGTGCATGAGTGTGAGTTAGTCTTGCATACGCATTGTGGACCTCCGAACAATATAGGTCCACACGATGCGGGAAGAGGTTACGGTTTGTGGACTTGCCCAGGTCCACAATCCGTTTTTCAGTTTCCGAAAAAGAGCGCTAGAGGAAAAACGGGTTAGGGTTATATATAGAAAAGATAGAAGGGACAGCTGAGAGGCCCATAATCCAAATTTGAGGGTAAATTTGTTTTGGGGAAGCGAGAAAAATGAGTATTTAGTCAAAGTTTTTTAACTACACGAAGACAAAGGAATGTCCACAGTACGTATGTAAGGTAAAGCTGTGTGTACTGCCCCATTTGGGTATGGTATCACATGTATACCTGCGTCAGACAGAGCTTTTTTGCTTACAATAGATTCGCGATAGGCAATCGTAAGTCTATCGTCACAATCGTGGGCAAAATCGTAACAATCGTGAGGCAATCGTGAGCATCGTAAGCACATTTTGGGCACTTACGAAAAGATAAGTTGAACTTATCTTTTCGTAAGGATTCCACGATTGAGTCAATCGTGGCTATATCGCAGCTCTATCGTAGCTCCATCGTAGCGTTATCGTGACACTCGTAAGTCCAACGTAGGCTATCGTAGCTCTATCGTGGCGGTTTCTAGGCATAAAATGATGATTGAGACAAAAAAGTCTCGTATTTATAGTTATATTTATGTTGTAAGTCCATCGCAACAATCGTAACTCCATCGCAACAATCGTACCTCTATCGTGTTGATCGTAAGCCAATCGTATGAATCGCGAGTCTATCGTTAGCAATCGTATGTCCAACGTATGTCCATCGTCCCGAGAAACCGCACCATTCCGCAAGCACAATGACTGCCACAAAGGAGGCGGGGTTCATTCTGTCCCATACCTTGCTTCATTATGCCAGGACCAGTAATCAAGATCTCCTACAAGAGTACCATACAATGTTTAATGTTTCGTTTCATGACTTACCATCCTTATTTAGAAATCTCTCAAAAAACTTCTCCCAGCTGGGGTACGTCTGTAAGGTGGTATCGAATTGATGCATGTGGTAGTACGATACAGCCACGTCTTTGGGGTTTCGAGCTACGTACACAACTTTTGGCTTCTTTTCGAAAATCTGATTGGGTAGAAGAATTGGTGCAAGGTGCGTCTTGATCTTTCTTGGTGTGTCTCGTGGCATCTTGGCCAATAGCGTATGCGTTGATGGGATCAAACCAACCTGTAAGACGGTTTTGAAAAAAATTACTTGCCACAAGAAAATGATTGTACTTGTTACTCTTCACAAGCAGCCCACAAGCGAGCATCTACTTGACAGGAATTCAGTTTTATTCTCACTGTAACAAAAATCCGTAAAACTTGGTCGGATGTCGTGCAGCGGAGATTCAGTTTCATCGTTTTCTATTTTTCAAAACATTCGACTCTTTTAAAAATTGGGTTCAGAAGTATCCACGTCAGAATTGTTAAGACCATCGTCAACTTCAGTTGTTTCAGATTCTTCTTCAGCATGTATACATTTCTAAAGCTTTTGTCACACTGGTGACAAGCATAGGTTTTATCTGCGGTATTTACTTTCATGTCGAGTCTTTGAAGGTTAATATCTGATGGCAAGAAACAGAGGAAATGGGTTATTATATAACAACCAATTTTGCTCATTTTTACTGCTGTTTCACTAAATTCGTTGCTCATTTTGCTCATCCCTTGCTCTTTTATTGCTCATTTGCTCATTCCTTGAATTTATTTGCTGCTCATTTACTCGTTTCGCTGCTTATTTACTCATTTAGTTGCTCATTTCTTGCTCTTTTGTCACTCATTTTACTCTTTTCGATACTCATTTACTAATTTAATTGCTTACTTGTTCCATTGCTCATTTTGCTCATTACTTGCTCTTTTATTGCCCATTTGCTCTTTTTGTGCTCTTTTGTTGCTCATTTCACTCATTTTGTTGCCAATTTACTCATTTTGTTTTTGCGTTATTTTGTACTTCCCCCTGTCTCGCTGCACGATACAACTCGTCAATACTACTCGAACCACTTTCGCGACCTATGCGTAATATAACATATTTAAGTAACTATCGCTATCTTTCACGTTTTTTTCTTGTCAATGAATAACTTAACAGTTCTGTATGTTTTATTGATGGCCTTTAATCTTAACAAACAAGTCTTTGAAATAATAAAACTGTTGAGTTATTGTTATGATTTATTTATTAAACAACAGACGATTTCTGGCACGAACAATAGGATAGCTTGAAACGATGCGTTTGTTGTCTTCAATTCAACTCTGATCTATCTTTCTCTAAACCAGTATCGAGAATGTCATCCAGAGCGTCATTAAAGCACCTCTCTACCTCGTCAGACACCAGACAAATCGTGATTTTTCTGCGTTTGGCAGATTACATCCGTAACATTGTTTTCTATACATTTCATCTACTTTCTTGAGAATGCAAGGAACGAATATTGACTAAATAATGTTAAATAAAAGTTATTTACAAGCATCGCGTTCCTTTAGCTCCGCCTGTGTTCTGACGGGCTCCATGTACGGAACGGCGTCTTGGGGAGCCTAGATGCCCAAATAATTCCCATGTTGGCAAAATCCTGATCGACGCTACCACATGATGTCCTTCCTTTATACAAGACTACGCCTACACCATTCCCCTACCTCCCTCAATCCAATAAATCGGGCCCCGCCCTTCTCCTCCTTCTCCTCCTCCTTCTTAAACAAGGCACGATTTCCTCCTCGCCTACTACTCGTGATCCAAGCGCACGCTCACGCTTTTTAAGGGTGCGGAACCTAAACAAATTGAACTGATCAGATTTCAACGAGAAATTGAATAACCATGCCAACACTTTAACGAGAACTATTACGTTAATGCCTGTATTATTTGTACTGTATAAGGTTAACCATACCAAGAAACGATATGGGTAGTTAATTATCGATACTAAACATCCATAGTTTAAAAACTAACCTGGGAGTAATGACTTATCCACGTGTTCTCCAGAAATGGAAATCGAAAAAAGACGTGCAGGTCCTTATGTTGCTGAGCATCAAGACCATCCGTAATCAAGCTGATTATTTGTTGCATCCACGTTGTACCTTTATAAGAGTGAAAAAAAATATTTGATATCTCAGTATTTTGAATGAATTTCAGAATTAATGACGAAAACAATTCCAGATAATTTACGACGAAATACAAACAAAAAACAAACATGCCAACACCCCCATTTGACATTATATAGGTGCGGATCCGGGGGGGGGGGGGGGGGGGGGTTCTGGGTGTCCGGACCCCATTTTTGTTTTTAATTAAATTTTTTTTTTTTTTTTGGTTAAGTTTTATTTAGTATGTTTTAAACTAGTGGCTAAATCATTTGGCGACCAGTATTGCGTATAACCAGCAGCCTAAAGTCTAAAGGTAGCCTAAAGTGTAAACAATAACAACCAGCAACAGGAACAAAAAATATAAGAAAAAAAAGGGAAAAATTAAGTGGCAGAATGCACATCATGGCTTCTACTGGAAAACAATTTCGGGGGGAAGAGCCACCAGACCCCCGCCCATGGCTAGGACACCACATTCATAAATTACTGCATCCGCCCCTGTTATATCATGCTAGTTCACATCCTTACCAGCTTTAGGGTACGTTATAAGGTAGATGTCATCCTTTCGAACTTCAAACGATTCCAGTTCTTCAAAGACATTTTTAGGTACTCCTTTGGACACACAGATTCCCTTGTGGTAGTACTCAAGACTATCGCCTACTTCAGGCTCTACCCGAGGCAAGGACAGCACCGTCCTCTGAAACTCTGTAGAAAATAAACAGGGGAAAACTTTACAATATCGAAAATGTCAATATCAATTAACCTAATCTGCATTATTGGGGAGTCAGGTTGGCGTCACGGTTCTTTCCTCGCCTTCCACCACTATGACCCGGGCTCAAATCCGGCCTAATAACAAATAGGCCTAATATCTTTGTTTTATGGCATTTTGGTTTCTCCGACACTTTTTTTTTTTTTTTTTAGATCTGATCGATTGACAAGATTGTTTTAATCCCTAAATTAAATTTAATACAGGTTTTGTCATTCTCTTACCATAGCATCTGATGAAGCACTACAATTTCTTTTTAAAGACATTTTGAATATAACTAAGAAAAAGCAAAAATTTCAAAATTGTAACAAAAATAATGCATTACAATACAGAGTTGTGCCATATGCAAATGAAAGCTTATTTCCTGCTTTTTCAGACCAACTGTAAAATTGAATTTTTGTTTTTTCAACACATCAGATTCCTTTTTTTGCAAAGTGGGTCACATAATGTGGATTGGATTTTCAGTCCCTGCCTGACTCCGTGGGTTTTTCCCCAGGATAATCTTCTGGTTTTTTTCCTTCCACCTCTAAAACTGTACTTTCTTCTCATTGTCCTTTCTCTACATGTTTCTTCAGGCTTGCGAGCTACAGTGCCTTGGGCACTTTTGAGTGATCCTTTGTTTCATTACCAGAAATATATAATAAATGAATAATTGGTAGGGGAAACAGCCACCAGTGTAGTATCGCCTATAGGTGGTGAATCTGAATTCTTAGATTAATAATGAGGCAAGGTGCGCCCTCAATCCAGCCGTCGATGCGGAAACATCGCACGTGAGTTTCTGGATACTATTAGCGCAACGTATGTGAAGCGCGCATGTAAACAAAACAGGACGTCATTTATTAAATTACATGAGCAATAACAAACTAAATAATTTTTATTATTATTTGTTTATTATTATTATTATTTTATTCCTCTTAGTCTCACTACATTTAAAAACTGGTGTTGAATTTACATTGGTATTTATATAGAACCATCTGCTGTTAGATTTGACTGGTGGTGTCCTATATAGCTACGTATTAGTGTTAAATTGACACCACATTTTTTCAGGGTACAGTAAGTGTGTATGGTGAACCTCAGTTCCTGCTCGTTATAAATGGCCAGCTGCAACAAACGAATAGACACATAACAGTCCAGTTTGTGACTCCCATTCCGTGTGTATAACCGATTATACTGTTCGATGTTAAAGGGCTCGTATACGTTTGGTAATTGGAACCCATTGTTTGTTTCAATCTTATATAGTAATATATATATATATACTATAAAACTGTGAAGATTTCATTTCAAAAGGTGGTAGCGATTTTGAGGTATTGCCGAAAATCTAGAGCGGTTATGTCCACGCAGAAAGAATAATCTGCATTGAAATACACTGCAGTAACGCTTCTCAGGTTCAATTTTTGGGGGATACAAAGTGATATCTTTTTCCATAACCGCAGTACTTCGAAGTGAACAGTTTCTAAAAATGCATTATACTATCCAAAGCTGCTGTACTTCTTACCAAGTCAGTTTCCATTGCCATTAATTTTTTGAGTAATTACCAAACGTATACGATCTCTTTAATACATGTTTTGTGGGCATATAAAATCCGCAAGAGTGTACATAATTGACAGGGAAACCGTAATACACATACTATAGGTTTTCCAGACCAATTTAAACATAAATTAATTCCGCTGCACGACATCCGACCAAATTTTACGGATTTTTGTTAAAGTGAGAATAAAACCTTAATTCCTGTCAAGTAGATGCCCGCTCGTGAACTGCTTGTGAAGAGTAACAAGTACAATCATTTTCTAAACAAACGAATGGCGTACTTTTTGTTCAATTGCCCAAACAGTCGTTTGCATAAACAAGTAATAAGTTAAGATTCGGGAACCACCCCTGAATAAAACAAACTAAATATTGCTGATGGGTATAAATTGTTCTCAGTATATTATAATAATATAATATTTTTGTTAGTTGTATGCAATGTCTTTGCAAGAGGGGTATTTCAAGATATTGTCTAGTGAGGGCGCTATACACTGTAAGTTTGCTAAATTGTCCCTGGTGAAGAACAAAACTTGTTATGGTTGCACTGCAAGCCTCCTTGAAAACAGTGTAAAATCAACAAAGTTCAGGGCCAAATAACAGGAAAGTCTAATGGGAACACGGCTTATTAAGAACTGGGCCCGATTTCATAAAACATGCAAGCACATAAATTTGCTATAAGCACCAAAATATTCTTGCTCGATAAAAACAGCTTGTCAGCCAAAACTGTATGTGTTTCCAATGCTAAGCCAAAAACAGCTGAATACAGCCACAAACAATATATACATCACTTGAGAAAATGTTTCATGCTAAGCAAATTGTTGTGCTTACATGTTTTTCATGAAATTGGGCCCAGGATATAAAGTTTAATCAAAATTTCGGGATCAAATCACCCTAGGCCCTATTGTCTTTAATCATAAGCCCTTTTCACACTGCAGGGCCAATCCCCAGGAAATAAATCCCCGGGAAATTCCCGGGGATTTTTTACCCCATCAACACCCCAGCAACCGTTCACACTAGACCCATTTGGTAACTCCCGGGGACACTATTTCCCGGGAAGATGCACGGTCGTTTCACACTGGCCATCAAACCCCGGGAAATGTGTAAACTGAGGGCGCCCCTCAGGAAGTTCCCAAATGAATTGTGGGCGGAAGTCCAATGCCACAATGCCACGCATCATGCGGATAAGAAAATAAAAAACTGGTACCTAACCACACGGGACATTATAAATACACGTACACGAGAAGGAAGCTAAACACAGTCTTGTTCACGACACTTCTTTTATTAAATATTAAAACCATTCATTTTGCTTATATTCTTTAAAATTAAATTATTTGTATAATTTTCAAACGTTATTATTTGATTTCCCCGGCAATTCCCCGGGAAATTGCCGGGGAATTTCGGTCGGTCTGTTCACTTCACACTACCAAAGAAATCCCCGGGAAACTGCTTTTCCCCTGGAAATATTTACCCCTGCTCGGGAGTAGGGTTAAAGGAGAAATCCCCGGGGTTTAACGTTTTTCCCGGGGAAAAGCAACTAATGTGAACGTCGCCGGGTTTAAACTTACCCCACCTTTTTGCGTCCACGTGTAATCTCGAAAGGTTACAGGGTCACAAATAGCGCGCCAAATAATTCGCGCGGTGACTTAGTATTGTAATGCAGTACCTTTCAAACTTTTCGTAAATATATTTACAGTTAAGTACAAAAGGACAAGTAATAACGTTTGAAAATTATACAAATAATCTAAATTTTACAGAATATGAGCAAAATGAATGGTTTTAATATTTAATATTATTATAAATTAAATAATAAAAGAAGTGTCATGAACAAGACTGTGCGGCGCGGCATTGTGGGATTGGACTTCCGCCCACAATTCATTTGGGAACTTCCTGATGTGCGCCCTCAGTTTACACATTTCCCGGGGTTTGATGGCCAGTGTGAAACGACCGTGCATATTCCCGGGAAATAGTGTCCCGGGAGTTACCAAATGGGTCTAGTGTGAACGGTTGCTGGGGTGTTGGTGGGGTAAAAAATCCCCGGGAATTTCCCGGGGATTTATTTCCCGGGGATTGGCTCTGCAGTGTGAAAAGCAAAGATCGTAGAGCGCCGCGGCGCTCTAGGGTCTTTGGTGAAAAGGGCTTTACCCTACTGCCGAGCAGGGGTAAATATTTCCCGGGGAAAAGCAGTTTCCCGGGGATTTCTTTGGTAGTGTGAACAGACCGAGCGAAATTCCCCGGCAATTTCCCGGGGAATTGCCGGGGAAATCGTCTAGTGTGAAAGGGGCTCTAGTATCATTGACCCTGATTACAGAATGGATGGTCTTAAGTTGCGCTAGATCAAACGAAGGCTCAATGGTTGCATATGCCAATTGGGGCCAATTTTACAATGATTCAAACTGTTGAAAACAAGACAGCTTCATTTGATAGCTTGGCACCAATAGTCTTGCAGATAATGAAATATAACTGATGGAGCCTGGAGGGTGATTTTAGATCAGACTAATTAACTTAAGAGCCTCAGGAAAAGTGCAGGAAGAAAATGTAACCCCTTTGTATTGATGCCTTGGTACCTAACATAACACATAACTTAGGAGTACATGGTTCAGACCAATTAACTAATTAACGAAAAGCGCGGGAGGGACGGGGCCTCAACCCCCTCATGCACATTTTTGGCTTATCGTTTTACATTTTTGAAATCATGCAATGTTTCTCTAACCGTTCAGATATTTTGCGGTTATTTTGACACCAAGTTTACAAAAATAGGTCATACCTTCGTTGCAAAATGCTCATTTTTCAACACAGGTAGGCCTAGACGCGGGCCTAAAACTTAACTTTTCCCATTGAAAATGAAATGGAATCGAAAAACCTTGGATTGAATGAAGATTGAATCCGATTGAATTTGCAAAATGGTCCGGGAAAACTCATATTTTAGGGCCTTCTATAATGCGTGTTGCCCTTGGATCGGAATTGGATGTCTAACGGCGCACCTGGTTGAACAAACACACTTAATCTATAAGTTAAAACAGAAATGAATGCAAAACATGCTGCTCGTTGGCCAAATGTTACAAACAGCAAATCTGTCAAATGTTGGTTCCTTTATACACACACAATTATTTGGCACACCGTCTTCGGTTTGTGTATGGAACGCATATATCGTCGACTGCCATGTTTGACGAACTCAAAGGAAAGGATATTAATATTTACATAACACTGAACAGGGAGTGAGATGTTTGAGTAGCGTCGACTTTCGTCCACTTTTTAACGAGGTTGTTTACATGTCATTACAGTTTGGCAGCTATAGCTGTACGCCTGTCAGCCTATATTTTTGTGGACTGTTCACAGGCTTTCATCATGGAACACAGTTTAGTATCCCTAACTTAAGGTTCATCTGTGAAAAAATTTAAAAGAAGCTAATTTCAACTGATTTGGGTAGGTATGGGTATGGACAACTACCAAAAAAAAGGAAGGAGGGATAGGGGTTGGGGAACTTTTCTTATTAGAGGTCAAAGGTCATTGACCCCTCCCCAAATCCCTAAAAATTATATTTCAGCAACAAAATATGGTATATAGATGATCTTGGTGTCAAAATGCACAGAATTACAATAGAAGATGACATCAAATAATTATTGACCCTTGGGACCAAATCCTGACCTCCGAAAATGAGGTCAAAGGTCACAAAACAATTTTATTACTAAAATGTCATATTTATAGCAACAAAATATGGTATATAGATGATCTTGGTGTCAAAATGCACAGGATTATGAAAGAAGATGACATCCGTAGAATAACTACTGACCCTTATAAAAGAGGTCAAAGGTCAAAAATAGACGTATTACTAAAATGTCATATTAGTAAAATAACAGGAAAATTACCATGAACAAAAACAAATCTAAGAGGCTAATTTCAACTTATTGTGGCGGGTATGGGGGAAAGGTCTTTGACCCTGCACTAAAACATTACAAATTGTATCTCAGCAGCAGTATGTTTTTCATAGGCCTAGATGATCTTGGTGTCCAAATGCACAGAATTATACTAGGAGACAAACACAATATGAAATGGATTATTCACCACCAAAATACGAGGGGGTGGGGTGGGGGGGTGTGGGGGGGGGGGGGGGGGGGGGGGTTACGTGTACAAGTTTCAAGAGAACCCCTCCGTGTTTTTCGTTATTTTCTTGAGACGCGGTTCTGCTGACAAGTATCATATGAATTGTATTTGTGACTGGCAGAGTTAAATCTGTAATTGTACGTTATCTAGTGGGTATCCTCGGTATGCCAGAGAGTGGTTGTTTGACTGGCCTCTCCGGAGCGTAATTCTTAACTCTTTTTTTTTTTTTGGGGGGGTTTGTGGTTTGTGTATGGCAACAGTGGTCCTTTGTTTTTAGTTCACTCAGTGATTGATTATTACCGGTAATAATATGCCGTCCCCTTTTTCTCTCCTTTTTTGGAAGGGGAGCAGGGCATATTTTTTTTGGCTATATTATGCACTTCATCAGTCACCATTCTTTCAGTTTACTTTTCTTTTTCCTTGTTTTTATCTTGACTTATTTATTTTGTTTTAGTCTTGAGAGCCATTTCTTTGATCATTGTTTTGTTCTTCCAATAGTTCCAATAGGATTTGCACATTCTCCTCATCCAGGTTGTTTTCTTCTTGGTTGGATTGGGGAGATGCTTTAGTCCTAGATCAAACAAGTTCATATGTTATGTTTTTGTGCCGTTTGTATGCCAAGGGTTGGGTATCAAATAGCCTACATGTATTTAGGTATTCGTTTTCACTAATCCAGTGCCAGTGTTTGAGGAGGGCCCGTTTGAGAGCTGGGTGCGCGAATCGTGGGTAGTATGGTAGGACGAACACCAGTGGGGTATTGTGGTGTTTTTTTGGTTTTTTTCACGATTAGAGTCCGCGGAAGGCTCGCCCCTTTGAGGAAGGGCTAGGTCTTCGTTTGTGTATCCGCGCTTTTTAAGTTGGTCCTTGAATAATTCAACCCTCTCCTCAAAGTCTTTACCGACTTAGGGTGTGCTGAATCTCTCTGCTGTATACAAGACTCTCTGCAAGATGCACCAAACTCCTCTTCTTATTAATAGGAAACTTTTGGGACATCTCACTTCACTGGGGTAACTAGTCAGGGTACATGTAGGCTAACTAGGTGTTATGAGTAATCACTTCTTAAACAAAGACATAATTCATGTTGTTTTATGTTATACGTATATCTCTAGGGTGGTGCTTTGTGGATTCAATATGGGGCTTCGAATAATGACCTTTGACCTTTAAGGTCATATGTGGCGGTCGATTTGTATCTTACATTTATATCACAAGAATTTAAATTGTTCTACTTCCAGTGTAATTATGACCATTTTGACATCAAGATCATACAAGTACATATGTTGTTGCCGAGATACAATTGATAGTGTTTTAGTCCAGGGTCAATGACCTTTGACCTCTGCTCCTAGAATAAATAATAACTCCCATACCCGCCACGTAAGTTATAATTAGTCTCTTCGATTTGTTTGTGCTCATTTTTATTTAATGATAATTTTCCTGTTATAAATATGACACTTTAGTAATAAAATAGTTTTTTGACCTTTGACCTCATTTTGGGAGGTCAGGATTTGGTCCCAAGGGTCAATAATTATTTGATGTCATCTTCTTTTGTAATTCTGTGCATTTTGACACCAAGATCATCTATATACCATATTTTGTTGCTGAAATATAATTTTTAGTGATTTGGGCAGGGGTCAATGACCTTTGACCTCTAATAAAAAAAGTTCCCCAAACCCTATCTCTCCTTCCTTTTTTTTGGTAGTTGTCCATACCCATACCCACCAAAATCAGTTGAAATTAGCTTCTTTTAATTTTTTTCACAGATTGGCTCAATATATGGCTAATTTAGGGTTACTAGTTAGCACACATGCTTGTATGGTGATATCAGTTGTTGAATGTATTGTAATTGTAATGTATGGATGGACCGGTACTGATGAGTAGGTGTTTGATATGCCTAATTTTACATTTGGCCTGTGATGGGTCTACGGAGCCCGTATCCTGCCCGTATCCCCCTTTCCGTGCGGGCTCCGTGCGGAGGCAGGAGGCGGCCGTGAGATTTTCGTACAGATTCACGGGCGCCGCGGCCTCTACGATTTTAGCAAGAAGTTATACACATTTGAAAAAAACCGTAAGCCCGTAGCCTGTAGACATGTCGTAGGTGGCATTGTACAATCCCCGGCCCGCATGGGCACCGCGCGGAGGCCGCGCGCTGATCGTGCAGAAAGCGTAAGATTTTAGGTGGACATTGGGGCCAACAATAAAACCGTATACGGAGATTGTAGGCTGTTGGGACAATCGCACGGCCCTCACACAGCTATCGCAAAGTTGCCGCTCGCTCCCCGTACATACCTGTGAAATCGCACGGATATGAGCAGTCATCCCGCGGCAATAGCACTGAAATTGCACGATTTCCATACAATCTCCGCGCGGCCAGCTCTGTACGGCTTTGCCTCGGCCTTCCCCCGAGGGCCCGTACGATATATCGCACGACGCTCGTACACAATATAGCCACCGATACCTCAAAAATTGTACGGAAAACCGTAGACCCATTTATCGCACGGCGCCCGGGGCCTGTGAAATCGCACGGATATGAGCAGTCATCCCGCGGCAATAGCACTGAAATTGCACGATTTCCATACAATCTCCGCGCGGCCAGCTCTGTACGGCTTTGCCTCGGCCTTCCCCCGAGGGCCCGTACGATATATCGCACGACGCTCGTACACAATATAGCCACCGATACCTCAAAAATTGTACGGAAAACCGTAGACCCATTTATCGCACGGCGCCCGGGGCAAATGTGAATTAGGCAACAATTATGCGTTGCTCAACGGGAAGCCAGTGTAGTTAGTGCATTAAGGGACCGGTGTGATGTATTCGAACTTCTTTGTGCGTGACAGGATATACGGGCTGCAATGTTCTGGGTTATCTTAAGGTCATTCCTATGTGTCCTAGGTCCTATATGTCCCGGGTTTTATGCGTGCCAGGTTATATATGTCCCTAAAGAAAGTTCCTAGTATCCAGGGTTCTATTTGACCCAGGTTCTTCGCGTCCCATGTTCTAATACCCAAATGAGGTTCTATACGTCCCGGTTTCTACGTGTCCCGCGTTCTATGTGTTGCATGATTTGTTCTTGTCACCATCATGACTTAGTCATGTACGGGTGTCTCCAAAAATAAATTACAACGCTCCTTTAGGTGATCGTAACTTCTTCAATAAGTGTTGGAATCGAACAAGATACAAACGACAAAATAAAGTCAATTTAGTTGGCTATATTGTAAAGAAAACCGCGATTGGTTCGGTTCAGTAATCACGGAGAAATGAGCGATTACGTAAAAGTAGTCAAAGAACACTTCCATCGAAGTTTGCTCATACAAGAAATTAATCAATACCTCTTTCAAAGATGACATTCATAATTTTTTTTCTTGTTCTCCTTTTTTTATCTAAATAATATCCCAGGTGTTAATCAAGTTCAACATAATATTGCACATGAAAGTTATCGAGATAATTTTTCACATTTAAAACTTGATAAAGGTTGAAGTTTGCTATCGCCAATTTGCGCAAAAATAAATCTGTTATCACAATTGAAAACAAAATTAATGTAAGTCTGGTTATTTAACTAAATTGCACACTGTCAGTAATTAATCAAGTTCAACATAATATTACCCATAAGTTATCAATTTTTTTTTCTTTATATTTTCAACTTGAAAAGTTAGACTTGATAAAGTTAGAAAATATCTGTGTAATACACAAACTTGGATGGAAGTGTTCTTTGACTACGGTTACGTAATCGCTCATGTCTCCGTGATTACCGAACCGAGTCAAGCGCGGTTTTCTTCCAATTATAGCCAACTAATTTGATTTACGATATTTAGGAAGTTACGATCACCTAAAGGTGCGTCGTATTTTTTTTTAAACCCTGTATAGTCGAGTGTGGTCTTATCAGGTGGAGTCGACAAACTCAAAGACCAACGTATGGATAACTAGTCTTTATTTGAAAATTGTATTGGTAAAAACAACAAAATCTAACAAAAATGAACCCGGGACACATAGCAGCAGGGACACATAGAACCCGAAATGCATACAACTCAGAACACATTATACCCTGGACGCAAGGAGTGATCCCGTCATTGATGATTGGAGTCCATAGTGAGTGAATTACAATAATCAAACCTAGACAAAACGAATGCATTGATCAACTGTTACTGTTCTGTCTTTTTGTCAGATAGAAGCAAGCGACATGACTATTGTTTCTGATGCCAAGTACTACGATGCGGGTGATGTTATTTACATTGGCCTTGAACAGTTGAGCCATAATTCAAAATATACACATGCACATCGCGTTGAAATAAGTAACCAAAAGTAACGATGGAAAAAAAGCTTTCATGCATGGAACTAGGAATAGAAGTAGATTCTAATTGATTGGATTGAATTAATACTTACTTAGAAACTGAAGTGGCAATAACACACAAAAATACGTACAAGTTCAATAAATTACATGTTGTTTCAATAAATATCTGAAGGGGCGTTGTTAACGGTAGGATACACCAATGGTAATTACTTGAATTGCCATGAAGAGGTTGTAGTGTATAGTTAACATCGTTTAACTGACTTGTACTGTCCGAAGTTTTACAATCATGCATGCTGATAAAAGCAAGAAAAACGGCGTTCGTTTTCACCCGGCGTCGGGCAGTGGTTCTTATGTTGTGCTTGTTCTTGTTCGGAACAATTACAGGATATCTAGTGCAATCATTTTATCTGCAAATGGTGTATCCTGCCTTTAACGGATATACTATAATGTTACCACTAAAACGTTATAATAGTAATAGTAATACTCGAAAGAACTCTGATACCCAAATTGAGTTTTGGCTTTATATGGTATCACATGCTTTATCTGATTTCGCTGTCACAACTACTTATAAAATGTACATTTTACAACCCTACCTTGCCAGTCCACCATAGTTGAAGTATTAATCCAACTGAAATAACTTGAACTTGATAAGGTAGCTGTGTCAGACTGTCAGGCGAACCGCGCTGCAACGACGTGTGCACGTAAATCAATTCTTCGTGCATCGTGCATACAAGCGTGTGAATGATTATCCAGACCCAGAGACGCGCATGTAATGCCCATAGTGTTTTGTACAACACCTGTACATGTATATCTTGTTTTTACTGAGTTGTGCGATGTACCGGGATAATTGATAAATATCTTTTTGTTGGGGGGGGGGGGGGGGGGGGGGGGGGGGGGGGCTTAGATCTTCCGGTTTTAGCCAGTGTCCAAGTAGAGAGGTCAAGCAGACGACGAACAAGTTTTATCTCACAATACATCGTCTGCTGAAAAGTCTAGGCCGAGACTTTTAAATCAGAAGATTTATAACTTGGTTGATCGAACCGAGCGATATTTCAGTTCGAGCTACGGATACCGTCCAAGCACACAAAAGCTCAATGCAGAAAGAGGGAGGCTCGTGTACAATTTAGAGTCAAGTTTGACCTAAAAATGAACTTTAAACCTCTTATCATTATACGTATTGAACCTAATCGCATGTTAAATTATCGTTTTTGGCAAAATTACACATTGCACTATAGGGTCTTGTTTATTCTCGTCTGTTGACGTGATAAGCGCCGTCGTAGCATAGTGTGAGCATTATTTTGTCAAAATGACTGCGACTCGCGCAGTACAGTGCAGCAATTAAATGGAGATTCGCGTCCTCAACGTGACGAGAGACGACCAATCAAAATGGTACGTCGCAGATTTGAGTAACAATTACTCAGGGAGGTATCCATACATTTGGCTGAGGGATAACTGTCAATGTAACCATTGCTACAACAAGGAATGCCTACAGCGGGAGACTTGGACGGCAGACATGGACCCCGATATCGTGCCAGCCAGCGAGTCCGTCGTGGGCGACGGGCGGGCGTTGGAAGTCGTCTGGCCTGATGACCAGCACCGCAGCAGCTACCGCGCTGACTGGCTAGACGGCCAGCGTTTCTCGGAGTCCGAGGTTGACACAATCAGGTACAAATGTACGCTGTACTAGTGTAAACAATTACTAATTGTTTACATATTTACCGTATCATTTTACGGTCGAAAATCTAGCCGTGCAGCGAGATACCACCCTTCGACCGTATCATCAGATCGTAGTTGTATCGTGGAGGAAAGAGCCTCCATGGTTGTATAAACCATAGAGAAAGGAACTGTTCATTTCTCTATGTGTAAACTGATGAACAGTATTTATGGTGAAAAGTCTGTAAATTGTGCCACTTTACAGACTTTTCACCGTAAAAATAACTATACCCAGCACGATCTAAAGCAAAGCGAACCCCATTTTGCCCCTAACTAGTATATTGTCAGTTGGTCTTCTACGTCTACGTCGATATTAAATTGACAGTGCGTCCAACTGGATATCTCGTCAATTTGCTTGTCGTGCACGGTGTGGACCAGGGGGGGGCGGAGGGGGGGCCCAACAAAGTGCGCCACCAACGTTGAAATGTATCTCATTTATTCTTCCACGCTCATGAGCCACACATCTCACACAGTAAATACGTATAGATCGCTTCCTCGAAGCGCACCATTGAAACACGTACAAATTTTCTCCGCGCTCGCTCTCCGAATTCAGTGATTCATGCAACGTCCGCAAAGCCAGGTACACAGGCACGATCTACACGAATTTTTGTTGGGGCGATGTCATTTTCTGCCATTTTCGTTCGAAAACAACACGATAAAACGCAAGGGGTTCACAGGCAGATTTTTTTAAAAATTCAGTATATCACTGCTACATCCTTTTTTAACGTATCAATGGAAAAAAATGAGTGGGTTCGAAGCACGATTTTTCACAATTTATCGATTATTATTGCCCTTTTTAGGGGAGGTATTTGTCAACGTCGTTTGAGTATTTGTGCACAATCTCTACGTGCATCAACGGTACGTCAACGTAAAAAATTTTCGACTGCTTTTTTTCATTTTCAATACAAATGTTGTCATTAGATGATAAAAATTAAGGTAAATAACAACGTTGTACAACTACAAAAGACAAGATGTTAAGATTGGATGCCAAAAACTCTTAATTTTTCGCGTGAGAAAATTGTTCCCCCTATTTTGAGAATGGACGGTACCCCAGCGTTTCGCAATCACAGCCTCGAAGGGCCCCCCCTCCGCCCCCCCCTGGTGTGGACCAGTGTACATGTACATGTAGATAACTCATTTACACAGTGCAGGTTTAGGTGCATATAGTGAAGTCTGGACTTTGTTTAGAAAGCCACAGTGAGTAACAGTCCTGAATGCATTAAGACTGGGTGCTGCATGTACTGTAACTTTGAACTCTCAGTGACCTGCCTAATGGTAACTTACCGGTAGTATTAAGTTTCGCAAAAACTTAGGGTCAAACGAGGGTCCATGTACACCTGAGGATAGACAATGAATAAGGTATGCTGGAGAGTTAACCAGAGGGCTTTCTGTGTTATTTCCCTCAGTCGGCATTTGGAGCCTCGGTTTTGGTGGTCCAGTTACCGACTGAGACTCGAAATGCCGACTATGGAAAATTATTGGAGGTAGGGGGGATACCCCCCTACCCCCACCCCACCCCCACCCCTACCCCCTCCCAGTTGTACGCCCCTGTGATCAACACAAAAGAAGAGAAGGTTTCCTCTACCCATGGTCTGTTTTCCTTCCTCCATGCTCTACCTTATATCTTGCTTCATATTATGTTCTTAGCCATCCAGAGTACCGTGTCTGGGGAGCAGAGATGAACGGCTGCATCCCCGCATTCGACTACGCCTCCATTCTGAGCGCCGATGAAGTCTTGTACGAGTGGCTGAGGACCATTCAGTCGACGGGGATAGCCTTGGTACGAGGCGCTCCGGAGAAGAAAGGCGTCTGCCGGAAATTGGCAGAGAGGGTAGCGTTCTTCAGGAGGACAGTTTACGGGTAAATCTCCCGGTTTTTGTTGTTGGTACAAGTAACTATAGGGTCAACTCTACACTTTGACTAGAAAAAATCATGCACCCAGCTGACTGCAGCAAGGGTCAGCATGGGTGCTTGTTTGACTGTTTTCTAGTCAAATTTATTAACTAGATTATTTTTAGAGCCAACAAATTTGTTTTTTAAAACCAAACTTGTGGGGCATGATCTTGGGCCAATTTCATGGGACTGCTTAGCACACAAAAATTGCTCAGCTTGAAAAATATTCCTTGGCAAAAGCAGGGTTAGACAAACTAAATTGTCTGATGATGGATAAGTATTATGATGTATATAGACTTTTTTATGCTAAGCACGTTTTTGTGCTTAGCAGCTTCATGAAGTTGGCCCCTGGGGCCAATTTCATAGAGCTGCTAAGCACAAAATGCTTAGCATAAAAAAGTCTTGCTCATTAAAAACAGGTTACCAACCAAAATTATACGTGTTTTTCATGCCAAGCAAAAAAACAGCTGATATTCAATCCAGAACAATAAAGATCAGGGGAAAATTTGGTCTGTAACCTTGTTTTTGCCAAGGACAACATGTCATGCTAAGCAAATTTGTGTGCTTATCGGCTCAATGAAATTGGCCCCTGGCCATAACATTATGTCAAACTGTTAAAAAAGGTAATTCTTAGAGCATACTTAGACTGCATACACTGTAAAAACTTATCGTAAAATGTATGGTCGAAAGTTGTGCAGCAAGGTGCAACTCTTTACCAATCTTTACCAGTCTGTAAATTCTGCTGCTTTACAGACTTTTAAAATAAAAAATATGGTACCTCGCTGCACGACTTTTGACCGTAAATGTTATGGTAACTTTTTTTTTACAGTGTTTGTACCATTATAATTTTCTCTGCGGATTAGGTTAGTTTTAACATTAAGATCTTTTTTGATTATCAGTTATCATTATTTTACAGAGATATATGGCAGGTGGAAAGCAAACCTAACGTCAGTAGTTTGGGTTATACCTCCAAGTACCTTGTCCTCCACACGGACTTGCCGTACTACGTCAACCCCCCTGAGGTGAGAACTTGACTCCGCCCCTCTCCTCCCCCTTCTCCCCCTCCCCTGCACTGAAAAAAATAACTGGGTTAAATTTTTACCCAAATGGGTTAAAAATGTACTTTTATGACAAGTCAAAACGCAATATCATTCTGCACAGAATTTTGATTCAGCGACTTGTTTTAGCAAAGCATTGTCACCTCCGTAGATTTGGCGGCTGTAGAAAGTAAAAAATATATCCGTTTTTATTCTCGCTGTCATCTTTTTTCTTTTTCCACACCGTCTCAGTTTTGTAATTCATACATGTGCAATGTTTTTGTAACCTACACTGTCAGTATCTGTGTTATTTATTTACTTTTATACAAAACCTTATTGGTGGATCCGTTGATCACATTATGTATACGCGCACTGCAAAAGCAAAAGTGTTATATTAAACGGTAAATATAACTTCCGTTGCACGGTCACACCATTGGTCGCGCTCTGACCAATCAGATGACGAGGATTTATTCAGGTGTTATATGAATTCTTATTTCTCTACGATGAAACATAATCGTGCGATGGAAAGAGTAGTTTCATTCGGTGACAGATGAAATGATCTGTCATTTAATTAAATTATTCTTACCACCGCACTCACAAACATTCATTATTTGTATACCAGCCAAATTGTAGCTGCAGAAAGGTTTATTATAATTATAGCTCTTTTGGACCTAATTTTGTATCGGCAAAATACAATGTAGTCGATAAAATGGAAGAGTCTATCCGCTATTTTGGAAAAAATCCACCATCTTTAGAAAAACGCTGCCTTGTTCGTTTTTTTAAAAAGAGACAAAAGGTAGACACTACTTTTTTTAAACTGGCACCTAAAAAAAATATTAAAAAGCAATAAGAGTGATTAAAAAATAACCTATCACACCGATATGTGCAACCCAAATAGCTACACAACTAATATAATAAAATAGAACACACGACTCCCGTAACGCGGTGACGATTTGTCTTCGAGTAGGCCTACAATTAAACACCACGCCACTCTATTGAGGTTACACTGTGACTACGTGCATATTGTTTGTTTTAAGGACATAATAAAGTCCATTTATAGGATATTTAAACAAACATGTTGTTATCAGTGTTACTGTATTTACTTAAAGATTTCACTGCGTATGGGAATATGATTTGGTGATATTTTGTAATTTTCAGGTACTTCTGCTTCAAGTTTCGTCGTTTTAATTACTAACACTGTGAACAAGTAACATTGGAAGTGAACCCCGAAACTCGTCCTATACAAAAATAACACAAAACGTCCAGTTTTTAAAGGAAGGTTGTCTGGATGTTTATAATCATACTTTTAAAGGTAGTATACACCATTTGCAGATATCGAAAAAAAAATTACTACCGAATTATTAAGAAACATCTTACTCATCTGAAAGTAAATAATGATTCTAGGCATCCAGCAAAATGATTGCGCTAGATATCCTGTAATTATTCTGAAAAATAGAATTTTATAAAGAAAAATTCGCGATCGCCGGACGGCGATCGCGAAAAAAACACAAATAACATAAGAATAACTGCTCGACGCCGGTTGAAAACAAACGCTGTTTTTCGTGCTTTTCTCGCCATCCATGATTTTAAAACTTCAGATAGGTCAGTTAAACGATTTTTATTATAAAATACAACCCCCCCAAATCCACCCATCCATGACAATTCAAACAATTACCAATGGTGTATCCTACCTTTAAAGGTAGGATACACCATTGGTAATTTCTGGAATTATCATGAATGGTCATGAAAGCTTCGGCTATTATTGGTCCCATTATCTTACCACTTACACAAATAATAATTCAATTTTTCGGAACAATTATAGGATATCTAGCGCAATCATTTTTCTGGATGCCTACAATCACTATTTACTTTCAAATAAGTAAGATATTTCTTCATTATTTGGTTGTAATTTTTCTCTCGATATATGCAAATGTGTATCCTACCTTTAGGCCTAAATGCTCTTTCCGATTAACATAATTTCGTTCAAAACGCTTCCAGGACGTAATTTCCCTTTAAGTTATAATTTGTGGCCAGTGAGAAAGGCAGTTGCATATGGCGTGTGTAAAACTCGATTGACGAGTTTTAAATAATCGAATAAATCACTCATAAGTGCATTTTAGAAAAAATACAAAAGGCTACTTAATTATTCAAACATGAATACAGCTCTGTACTTTGGAGTCAAGTTGGCGTATCGGTTCTTTCCTCGCCTTCCACCTTTAGGTTCAGCTTCTTCATTGCATTGAGCAAACCAAGGGAAAAGGTGGCGAAAACCAGTTCGTAGACGGCTGGAACATTGTCAGACAGTTAAAGGCCGAACACCCAGAGGCCTACAAACTGCTGAGTAGCGTGCCGGTAGACTATAAGAACGCCGCCACTGACCAATACCCGTTCCATCTCAAGCTCAGCCGACCAATCATCGAGTGAGTCGGTGCATCTTGCAGTCTTGATTCAAGCCTGTGATCCTTTTGTTATCATTTGGCCCCCGACCATCATCAAGTAAACATTTACTTCAAAACATGTTGCATTTTTTTTCGCTTTTTTTTTCTTTTCCAAATTACCTCTCCAAAGCATAATCGCTTATATTTCCCAGGGACCTGTGTTATAAGGTTATGTGATTACAGTTTAAACTGAATAATATTTTTTTAAGATAAGAGGGACATTAATATTAATAACAGTTTTTGCGCTGGGGTTTACACTTGCGCCCGGCCTGCCCGCGTTCGTAATCCGACTGTTATTTAAAGGTAGAATACACCATTGATAATTGCTTGAGTTATCATGAATAGGAATAGGTAGATTTGGGGGGTTGTAATTTATAGTAAATATCGTTTAACTGACCTGTCCGGAGTTTCACAATCATGGATGCCGAGAAAAGCACGAAAAACAGCGTTTGTTTTCAACTGGCGTCGAGCAGTTATTCTTATGTATTTGTGTTTTTTCGCGATCGCCGTCCTGCGATCGCGAATTTTTCTTTATAAAATTTAATATTTCAGAATAATTACAGGATATCTCGCGCAATCATTTTGCCGGATGCCTAGAATCATTATTTACTTTCAAATAAGTAAGACATTTCCTAATAATTCGCCAGTAAAATCTGCAAATGGTGTATCCTACCTTTAATGCAATGTCATTTATTAATGTAGTCCCTAATGATTATGGACATTGACCGGCAAGTTTTAATTATTTAGTGATGGAGTTGCGATTTTGCACACTAGACGATTTGGCACCGATGAGCCAATTTTTGATTATACACCAGTAATACAATTTTGTGCCATTTGCAGCTACAATCTTCAAGGGGAACTCTGCATGCGCTACAATGACCCCGTTCGCGCTCCATACATGCTGATGCCGGTAGAAAAAGTAGCAGAGATGTACAAGGCAATTAAGCTGTTCAATCAAGTGATCTACCTCCCCAAGAATTTGATTCACCATCGCTTGATGGAAGGTATGGATTAGATTCTAAACTACAACCGTTCGCTTGGATTTATACAGTTGTCGTTCTGTATGTAACTCTAGCGTGTTCCTTAAAAAAAATAGTGCAAGGGGAACGCGTCATTCTGTTTATTTGCTATTGATGTTTGTATGAGCTTCAAAATAACCCAATTATCTTTCAAATGCCGTTTGGTTTACCCTGTTTGCTTTTGTCACACAATACGCATAAGATAATACTTTGCAGTTATACTCCAGGGCCAATTTCATGATGCATTTTTACTCACTGCAATATTTTTGTTCAAGGTGAGATGGTCACATTCGACAACAGACGGCTGTTGCATGGACGTAGCTCCTTCGAAGTTCAGGCCGGCAGTAGTCGCCTGCTGGAGGGCGGTTACATCGACTGGGACGAGGCTCGCTCACGCATGCGCGTGTTGAGGGAAAACCTATACGGCATCGAAAGATTGCGAGGTTCGACAAAATAGACACGTTTTCTTCCATTTGGGTGTGGTAATAATTTGTTTATTTTGATTATACTTTTGCCGATTCATAGATTTGTATCTTATGTGCAAAAAAAAAAATGTGATAATATTCTACTTTTTATTTTCTTGAAATTTTTTAGAGCTGTAAATTTGTGTTAAAGGTAATAAGTACCATTGGTAATTGCTTAAATTAACAAAAAAAGAGGTATGTATTTTACAGTAAATATCGTTTAACTGACCTGTCCGAAGTTTTACAATCATGGATGCCGAGAAAAAAAAGCAAGAGAAAAACGGCGTTCGTTTTCAACCGGGGTCGGGCAGAAGTTCTTGTTCTTTTTCTCGATCGCCGTCTTAATAATTTGGTAGTAAAAATGATTGATATCTGCAAATGGTGTATCCTACCTTTTAAACTGTATAAAACGTGAAATTAATACTTTTTTATATTGGTCTTTTTTGACGGTGAAAATTTGCAGTTTAATCATTTTGTATGTATCTGTTGCAATGCGGATTTACTCTTATTAAAAGGAAGAATGTAATACTATATCCAAACATTAGTTTAAGTTTGTCTCTCAAATTCACTGAAAGCCTGCGAAAGACTTATTTCTGTTATTCTGATTTTGTCCTCCAAAATTCTGCTTTTGTCTTGCTTTAACAATTAATGTTTATCCTACTTTACTCCTACGTTTGGTTCTGCTTGAAAGCCTGATTTGTGAGCATCATGCGAGGACTTGTGATCTTTAGGGAAGTATGAGGACTTTGTAAAAAAAAAAGAAATAATAACGGAGTCTTTGTTGGCTTGCGAGAACTTCTTAGAATCTCAAAGGACTCGTGAAGACTTGCTGGGACATGTACAACTGGTCCTCTAAAGCCGCTTGTCCCAGTAGAGCTTCTCTCGCAGTACTCTCAAGGCCGACTTTTCCTCGTCCCAATCGAAGTAGCCCCTATTTTTAGAACAATGACGACGACAACAATAAAAGTATATACATGTACTTGTCGCGTCTAGGTTTTCTATGCGCTGCATACTGCAATTAGAACGTCCTGCAACCAAGACTAGCTCCAGCTTGTCATGTTGTCCCTGCTTGAAATAATTCAGCGGCGTATTACAAATCTAGTCGGACATGATTTAGCCTCATCTCTAGAACATCTATCTCTCCGTCGCTCTGTAGCCCCATTGAGCCTCTTTTACAGATATTATTTTGGTAGGTGCTCCAATGGATTTTCATTGGTTGTTCCACCCAACCGTACCTTTGGCCGCAACACACGTTTCTCCGCTTAATCACATTAATATACTGTAGTTGTTCCCAAGGCAATTACTTCGAGATATTCTTCCAGTTTCTTGCCACGTACTGCCATACGCTGGAATTCACTTCCTGCATCTTGCTTCCCATTCACTTATGATTTGTCTCAATTTAAACGTACTATTAATTGTCATATTTTTACTCTATGATCCCTCTTGTTGGTTTTCGTTTCTATGTAGCTACCACCTTGAGTAGCCTGTTGTTGGCATTGTGGCTTTTTCGCTCAAGTCGAAAAAGTAAAACGAAAACAATAGCTGTTTTGGCGGATTTGCTAAAAGCTAAAAAACGTGGCTATATAATTAGGACGTATGATTTATGTCGCCAGTGGCTTACAAACCATTTAGCACAGATTATAGTACATCTATGTAAAGTTCTATCCCGCCATAAGCCGTTCACGGGAAGTCTATCGCGTCCTATCCAGGGTTCAAGTCAAGACAACTTCAAAGTTCCTAAACACCCCGTCCTAGCCGTCGCTGCCGCGTCCTTACCACGTCCAACCCATTCGCACTGTGTTCATCAAGTCGTTATCAGTCACGCGCTTAGTTTAACCTAAAAGGCCAGGGGCCGTATTCACAAAACTTAAACTTAGGAGAATACTTAAGTCATACCTAAATCTAAGCACCCTGCTAACTTAAGTGCCGCGCTTAATTTGGTATTCACAAAAGATCTAAGCAACCCACTTATCTTAGTGCTCCACTTAACTTAAGTGTTTAAAGCAGTCACTGTTGCTCATGCGCAAATCATTTTCGTCATAAACGTTCCTACGCAACGAAAATGTTATCTATCTGCGCGGTTTACCATGCGCGCGTGCACACACACGCTGCTAGCGACGCAGTTTTCAAGCCCAAGTTAGTGCACCAAAATAGTCTGCGTCACGCGCGCGTTAAACGAGTTCGTCATGCACGTTTTAGATGTTTTAACAAAGAATAGTAGTGAAATGTTCATTTTATTTACTCTCGAGTGTGAAACAAATTGTGATGGTGATTTATCCGCATTCTTTCAAACATGCTGGAAGGTAAGATAGTTCTTTTGCATTTTATAGTCGGTAGTCACGTGTATTGCATGTCATTGGTTAACGTTAACGTAACATGTCACCAATCGTAATCATTCCGCCCGCCTAAAATTTAACAAATCGATCGAAAAAAATCGTTAGAATGTCAACGAATTACAATTCTAGAGCTGTCACACATTAACTTCAAATTGGCTTCCTTTTACAATAATTCGATACTGTCGAGATTTCTCATAGCCCCTAGAATATCAAATTTTGTGCCCAAAATGCACAAACCGAAGGACAGAAAAAAGCCGCCATGACACCTAAGCGCCCCGCTTAAACGAGTTAAGACTAGTCAGACCACACTTAGATTTAAGACTCAAAAATAAGTGGGGTACTTAGCAAAAATGTTTTGTGAATACCGCTAAGTCATTCAGATTTGTCTAAGTCGGGTATTTAAGTGGGGTGCTTATTTTTTTTGGACTTAAGTCGTTTTGTGAATACGTCCCCAGGCCACGTACACTTAGCCGATTTGGAGGCCAACCTCTCCCGACCTTGATAGGCTAGTAAGGTCGGGGTGGTCAGGGAAGGGTGGCTGGGTTGGGTCTGGTAAGGTCCGGAGAGGTCGGTGAACTTGATCGGAGTGTTGCTGACTATTTTGAAATGTTCAAAACAATCGGGAGTTATCGGGAATGAAGAGCGGTCGTGCGATGGACCGGCGTTAGGAGGTCTTGAAAGTTGTTAGGTGGTCGTTGCGTGGTCGTGAACATAGTCGGAAGGCGTGAGTGGTCGGGTGCTTAAAGAGGTCCGACCGCCACGCTTTGGCTGGTTAGAATACCTAAAATAACAGATGTTCATCTTGTGGAAAGACGGCAAGACGGGAGTCAGTCTTATGCAGGTCGTGCGGACGTCAGAGAAAAGGACGGACTTGTCGTTAGGAGGTCGCTAGAAGGTCGGAAACGCGTAGGGATGTGTAAGGACGCGTAAGGACGTTTGTGGGGGGGGGGGGGGGGGGGGGGGGTAGACGTCTATAGGTTTGTTGTTAGTTGGGAGTAGCCGGGGAAGGTCGTTAGCAAAGCGGCCTTGGTCGCGTTTCTAGACGGCTTTAAGACTGCATTGGAGCGTAAATAAGACCGGAATGGTCAATAGAAGGTCGGGAGCGGTCCCGTACTCTCCGGACCAAAATCAGGTGGGCAGTGATCGGTAACTTCCAGGTCGTGGGAGGACGGGACCTCCAGACGGCTAGGTGTGACATAGGCTTTAGTACGTCTGTGTTACATTGTCGCCGGAAGTGTCACGATAAATGGCAAAGCGAAAACGGGCAATCGTCATTCAATCCTCAAGTTTTATGGTACATCCATGCCACTCCAGGCAACTTCAGTAAACTCTAAGTAAGTTCTCATGTAAAAAACAACTATCCCAGTAACAACCACTATCTTTTGTATTGGAAATCGCCTACATTGTTTTTAAAATGATACAGTCTGTAGGCCTTTATCAATTTCTCGTGACTTTTTCAGCAAGTTTTATTTTAAAGAGGGGCCAAATATAGAGGCAGTGATTGTAACTGTTCGCACATGACACAGATATATAGCGTGAACCTTCACAGTTCTCACGTGTTCAAAGCCAAGTCCTATATACCGAAGCGATATCGTTCAGCCTTTAAGATTCCAGCCATTATCAACGACCTGTATAGTGTGTTCTATAAATAGGGCAAGTAATGAGTAATGTACCTGTTGGTCGATAAGAACTTAACTTGCTTCCAGCTTACATGTGGTGTCGTCTCACTATCGGTGTCTTCGGGCCATGGTAATAATAGCGTAGAGAGCTATCTGGTGGCTGGCGATCATAGCGGATCGATAGTCTGTCCGGATAATTCAATGGGGATAGTGAACACTACTAAACCCTGAGGTATTCATTAAGATCTCATTCTGCACAAAAACCAAACCGCTTATTTCAGAAGCCACCTGTCTTCCACCGCTATTCAGTGACGAATTTATTATAAGGCAAAAACCTGTTTATCTGGACGCATTCAGATCCGCATGATTTCTGAATTCAACAGTATATTTTGTATTTTGTATATAGTTTGTTTGTCTGGAGTAAAAAAACAAACTGAACTCTTGGAAGATTGATTATGCAAGAGCGCCTGCACTGACAAGCAGACTTGTGAAATTTGTAAAACCCGGAAAGTAGCCGACATGTTACCCAAATAGGCCTTTAGTGTGTCCAAATGTTGTCAAATATGAATAACATCTGGGGCAAATTTCAAAGAGGTGCTAAGCACAAAAATATTCTTTGCGCAAACAAGTCTTGCTCTGTAAAAACAGGTTACCAGCCAGGTTACTCAATGTGCTTTTTATGCTGAGCAAAAACCAGCAGAATGTCAATCACAAACAATATTACATCACCTGTAAATTTGGTCTGTAACCCTGTTTTTGCCTAGAAAGAATTTTCCTAATTAGCAAATGTTTGGGCTTAGCAGCTCCATAAAATTGGTCCCAGGTGCATCTTCATCTTACGTAAAGCACCTGATCTGATGTTTGTACTTGCACTCAAGATCCGGGATAGTATTTTATGCGCTATACAGAACCACATGGTAGGAATGACCGTGGCATTTCAGAGTCGTGCCAAACCAAATTAAAGTCAACATTTGAATTAAGTATAGATTAAAAGTCTTAAAAACAATTAGGAGCATTTGCGCCTGCTATGTTTAGACACAGTGCCAGGTAGTAATAGCGGAGGTACAAAACGATATTATTTAATTGAATGGTCAGTGCCGATCGGATATATAAATTTTGAATTCAGCCACAATTAACACTCGACTGGTTTTCTCGCGTGTGGTTCTGTCTGTAGTTAGAGTAAAATTGAAATAAAGTTGCAGGTTTATAATACTGTGTGGTGTACTCACTATATAGCCGGAATAGAGCTGACCACATGCCTTGTGAATTTAAAGTTGGTACAGTTGAAGTAGGTGGTAATGACAGGCCACAGAAACTGGTATAGTCGGTCGGATGGTTTAAACGGGAGAATATACCATTGTCGATTGTGCATTTTGTTTCGTTTGAAGCAAAAGTGCTAACAACATAAAAAAGGTGCTTGACAAACAACCTGATGAAGTTTGTTAGCTCTGTAAATATTCGGAGAAAACAATATTCTAAGAATTCGATATAGATTCCAAATTTACTGAGTCACAATTTGAGTAGAGCCTGAAAGTACGCTATTTTACATTTGCCGGTTATGTCCGATTGAAATTTAGATGGGCGGACATAAGATATTGAGTGACTATGATAGGTTGGATAATCAAATGTGATTAGTGGTGCGAGCAGAGGATTATGTTCGCAAATCCTCTTGTTAGCAATAACATGCTTTCGTGCCTTGCTGTTTAGGCACTCGACAGTTGCAGGTGGGTGATTCTATGGTGAGGAATCGGTCATAACTCCCAAAGTGTTTGGTGTGGTCCAATCAATGATCGTAAATTCCAGGTATTTGGAACATAGCCTTATGATTTTAGTTGGTTCCGTATTGTTTCTCTAGTAAAAAGAGCAGTATGTTGAGGTTTTCAATGGTGTTTGTTTACTGCTTGATGTTTAATTGTCACGGACGGTGGTTTATGGCTGGGTTGCTGTTGTTGTTGATTGGATTTGGCTCTTTTGCTTTCGCATTTGCCAGAGAAGAGGTTTCATTTTGGTTGGCTAAGGGATCTCTTTGTTTCTTTATTAAGTGTTTTTCTTGCCATGGCCTTTCTATGTGGAAATTGTATTTGAATATAATGAATATATTCGGATTGTGGGGCACATTGTAAGCAGGACAAAAGATTTGTCTCTTTTTAGAGGTTGTGGTATAGTCTTGAAAAAGGCCGTTTGGTTGGTTTGGTTGATGAGATTTTTAGCAGAGATGTTTCCCTTGCTGTGTTGGTATTCTCAGGTAGTGTATATGTACGGTGTGCGTACGTAGGATGGATAGCGTGCTTTGAATATTTAATATGCAAATATTAAATTCGGAGTGGCTATTGTTATGCTAATGTGTTTGTTAATAACTGGGTAATTAAGCGGGAACGGCTTAAGGGAGAATTTACAAACCATCAACACCATGACCAGCACTATCCGATTACCGGCCAGTGCCTCTGACATCGATCATCTGTAAGTTAGAGGAACACTGTCATCCATGGGAAAATCATGAAGCATTTTGAAAAGTTGAATATACTTGCCCATCAACAACACGGCTTTCGGAATCCGAAACAACATCCTTTCTTGGATCGACAATGTCCTCACCAAACGTCATCGTGTGGTGCATGGTCGATGATGAGTCATTATAAAAGCCCCTAGACGTGGCTTCATGTGTTCTTTAGGGGACAGTGTTGGGGCCCTTGCTCTTCCTTGTCTATGATTTACCTTTGAACCTATCAGATAGACATTAACGACCTCAAGAGTTGGGAGTCTGTCTGGCAAATGGGTTTTAATAAAGCCAAATGTTCCACTATGAGAATCACAAACAAAAGGAAACCTATGCCTTCCTTCATGCCTCAACCAGCTAAACTATGGGCTATCACGTCCTTGAAAAATTGAAAAGCCACCCCTACTTCGGTGTGGAGCTTTTGCGGTTCTGTGGCGCTTCTTTTGGAATTCGTATTCTATCTATGATTTACCTGTGAACCTATCAGATAGACATTAACGACCTCAAGAGTTGGGAGTCTGTCTGGCAAATGGGTTTTAATAAAGCCAAATGTTCCACTATAAGAATCACAAACAAAAGGAAACCTATGCCTTCCTCCATGCCTCAACCAGCTAAACTATGGGCTATCACGTCTTTGAACAATTGAAAAGCCACCCCTACTTGGTGTGGAGCTCTTGCGGTTCTGTGGCGCTTTTTTTTTGAATTCGTACTCTATCTTTAGATTTTATTGCACGGGGATAGCGCGAACGCAGTCCCCACTATCCTAAATATTCCCGAGTTCCCCACATTTGGGGAAATCGCACAGGTCAACCCGTCTCTGTGCAATGACTGGGCCTCGCCATGGGAAAACCTATTTTGAAAATGTTAGGGTCTTTCTAAGGAAGACCCAAAGGACAGAGTAGTCACACTACATCTAAGTACGTGGGGTTACGATCCCCCCTGCCCTTTTTAACAAGCTATGAATACTAAACATACACCAAACAAGAAACAAGACACGCAGCCAGTGTAGCCACGCTACCCACGCGTTACCGTGGTAAGGTACGACCCTAACTGCCTGACAGAAAAAAGGAACAAACGAAATCATGCACCATCGACACACGGACACAACAATACAACAATTATTTCAAAAACTACAAAAGGACATCAAAGGTCCTATACAAAGGAGTTAAATACTCCTACAAAAAAGACCTAAAGGGTCAAAAACCGAGGACAGTCATAATCTCCAGGCTGCGAGGCTTCAGAAGCATACAACCTAAAGACCAGACGGTCCTCAACTACCATACAAACAGCTCCGCGCACACACCAGATGGCGCGGAACTTGGCTCGGTCACGGTCCTCAGCCGCACAAAATCTGTCCAAATCCGGAACTTTATTGATGTTTTAACACGGTGAAGCACGCTGTCGGCATCAGGTGGGCATATAGGTGGGCCCGATGGGCTGTATTGTACGTGGGCTTTGGAAGGGCTGGCCCAAGTGGGCCCTGTGTGGGATATAGGTGGGCCTGGTGGGCTGTATTGTACATGGGCTTTGGGAGGGCTGGCCCAAGTGGGCCCTGTATGGGATATAGGTGGGCCCGGTGGGCTGTATTGTACATGGGCTTTGGGAGGGCTGGCCCAAGTGGGCCCTGTGTGGGATATAGTTGGGCCCGGTGGGCTGTTGTAAGTGGGCTTTGAAAGGGCTGGCCCAAGTGGGACCTCTGTGGGATATAGGTGGGCCCGGTGGGCTGTATTGTAAATGGGTTTCAAGAGGGCTGGCCAACAAGTGGGCTATGTGTGGTCATGGGGGAATAAGAAGGCTTCTTATTCCTCCATGGTGTGGTATATAGGTACGTGGGCGAGGTGGGCTGTACAACACTGTTATGGCCGATGGCGGTTTGCCTAAAGGTCACATTCCTGCCCTCTGATTTAACCCTTAATAATAAGGTACCACTTTTGTGGCAGTGACCTCGCATACCACAGAAAAACCGTTACTGCTGTGTGACTCAACTGTGAGCCACATTTGAATTTTGGAGACGGATCGAGCAGGTACATCGCACATGATCGTTTTACATGAAAACAACTGGATATTCGTGGATATAAATGCAGTTTGCCTGTCAACATACAACCAAAGTTTATTCCTGTAACGCAAGCCTTTGCTGAATGACTGTAGCTTTCTTTGAAAGGAATTTTAAGTTACGTGCAGAGAAACATTCTGTTTAACTGGTAGTGGTAAGTTCATTGTTATTCAAATCTTATGCCCAATTTTCCACTTGTAACGTTTTACGACACGGTTTAGATTACTTCAAATTTTACACTGCTGTATGGCTTTTTGTGAGTGTTGATCTGTGAGTCAACCTATTCATTAATTCTATTTCCATGCATCATTTGGCCAATTTCAAATTCGCTCGGGCGTAAAAAATAATTGTAAATGGGAATAAAGAAGAGACAACCATCTTTGTGGATTGCAACTCCGGTCAGCAATTTTGAACTTAATCATGCTGACTGTTTTTATTTTAAAGTTCTTGTTGGCCTACATTTGGGACATTTCGTGACTGAAAACATTGAAAGCTAAAATGCTGGATGAGTCTTCAAAATGCATACGTCTTTCAGACCGTATTTTTTTTTCTTGGTTTTGTTTATTTGTTTATTTCTTTTATGTTTTAGGAGCCACCAAGAAGAACAGTCAAACCGATACTGAGGAATCAAAGCGCACAGGCTGGCTAGCGACAAGGTTGGACCATGGACGTGACAGAGATGAGACAGCGGATCAGCGAGCACACTTGAAGACGAAGTAATCAAGAAACAAGCTGCCGCAATTAAGTTAGTCACTGAGCAAAACAAATAAGGAAATAATTGTTAAACTGTTTCGGTTACATGTTTAGGAAGTATACTTGTTGATAGTTTTAATCAGGTTAATATCTACAGTGGTAAAATAAAGACTATTTCATTCATCGTGCATTTGTAAATTTTGGCAAACCACATTTCATGGCGGTTTAACCTGCCTGTCAAATTATATTTCCCAGGTACCGATTATTCCATCCGACTTATTTCAAAGACGAGTGGCTTGGCCGTGATGCAATAGACTTAAATCCAGATGTAGTATATTTAGTATTGTTACCAATTTACCCATCACAAAGATTCCCACAGCTAATTGTGCTACACTATAATATAAAGCTCTGTACACATGAACATAATGTTTAGTCGGACTCATCTACAGTTAAGAAAACTTTTCAGAGAAATAAAAAACGTGTTTATTACGTCCTGTTTGGGGAAACAGTATATCCTAGAAATATCCATCAAAGAAACCATTCTATGATCTTAATCTGCATAGCTTGGATTAACTAAACCGTCTTTTGTAAAAGAGACATATTGTTAAACCCAGTTCTCTTATGGCATCGAGTTGGCCGTGCATTTGACTTACAAATCATGTTTTAAAATAATCTAAATTATTAATAAGTTCCAAATAATTATTACCATTGCGAATTCTGGTTATTAAAGTACGTTTTGACAAGACACACGTACAACTGTTTGTCACTGGTTTTGCATGCTTTCTTCTATTCCCACGACCTGAATTTGCTATAGTATATCCGGTCCGTAATATCCCACAATAAACCGATTTCATAGTGTGGGTGCTCCTAATTTAATTTAATTGAAATGAATCGAATTAAATTGAATAATGATCGAGCCCATGCTAACTTGTGTACAAGAGATGCAAGGCCCAGATGGAACTATACGACTGCTGGGCTGCCCATTAATGTGACCCACCTTATACGTACATTTTGCCAACTTATAACCCGGTTAAAGCACAGAATGAGCCCACACAGGACCCACATAGGACCCGCATGAATTTATGTGGGCTTGCCCATTTGGGGCCCAACTGGGCAGCCCACATGGGACCCATGAGGGAGCCCATTTGGGCCCCATGTGGGGCGCACTAGGGAATGTTGACTGGGGAACTACCCGCCGGTGTGGCGGTCTCACTTCTCTGGGGTGCTCACTGAGTTCTTTGGTGATGTACTGGTGCACGTAAGATTGTAGGATATGTGACTACGTTACAGGGTACCAGTAGAATCCAGGATTTCCGCAGCGACGGGGCGCGTGCGGCAAAATCATACAAGTACTGCTGTTCTCAAACCAACTTATCGATTGGATTGTATATTTATTATGCTTATTCATGATGAAAGAAATAGGGTCAAATAAAATGTATTTAAAAAGTGTACAGTTGCCTGTTGCATTTATTTATAATAATAATAATAACGAATATTTTTATTGCAGTGGTATCCATAAAAAGATTTATACATATAGTCCGCCTCATGTGAGTGCTCAGAGATAAAATTAAAACTTCCCCTCAGTTCAGTCAATCATACCCATCTAATGAAAACAACTTGCTACAATCTTCAAATTAAATTATTGTCCAATCTTTGTTGATCCTGTTACCCAATTTGGTTGTCTTTTCCCTATATAGTTATCTGGGTGACCAGTTAACGAAAATTGGTCCTGAAATCAGACACATGTTGTCATAAATGATGACAATGGCATCAGGAGAAGTAAGCACAGCGGATAAATGAGTATGTGATTGTAACGTGCTGACTTATCCGCTCAATCAGCCCGGAGAAGCTAGCACGCCGGAGAAGTGAGACCGCCACACCGGACGCTGCGTGGGTCGCTGACCCGCCAACAGGTAGTACAACTGGCGGACCCTTACAGGCCCCCAGTCAATGTCCGGCGAGATAGAGGAAACTAACAGGACCAGCCTGCAAAAATGTCTGTAAAAACCCATGGGGTGAAGGACGTGAGGGGTATCATTCCTCCAGATGTTACGGGGGAGAACCCGAATGAGTGAATTATGAAGCAACGACCCAGTAGAGAGAAAATACCCTCCACGGGGAGCCGCTATCACTCAACAACGCCCCAAACCCACTGACAAAAATAGCGTCACATTTGTGACGGATACCGATGACTCCAAGGCCACCGTTGGCTAAAGTCTGGACAAGAACTGACCTCTTAACAAGCTCAGTCTTGCCCGACCAGAACCCGAATGAGTGAAGCAGCGACCCAGTAGAGAGAAAATACTCTCCACGGATAGAGACTTTGTCCATCAACAAAACCTGGTCAGACACAATAGAAGACATCACTTCAATAACATCCAACAAAGGTGCATTCGCTGCCACGGTCTGCCTATATATCTAAACATGCCATTACTTGTTCTTAAATTTCAACTCCCAGTTCAATGCATAACCATAATAAAGTAATGACAGTAAACACAGCCAAGCAATCTTTTAGTGCTGACAAAGATTGAGACCATTTAAAAAAACCTAGCCAGGCACAAATATTGCATTATCACAGAAGGAGGCTGTGTGCTAGTGACGTGCATATGGCAGGCTGGTTACTATAAAACCTAGATTGGTGACATTAAAGGATCACAGAAATAGAAAATAAAAAGTCCTTATGATTTAAAACATAGGTTACAGTATCAATACACCCAATAAAAAAAACTGTGTGTGATTTTAGGGTTACTTAAGCCATTACAAATTTCAAATTTCTCTTCGATCGCCCCGCCCAGAAAAATTCCTCCTGTCGAAGTCGTGACGTCACGTAAAGAATAGCTTTCTTCGCGATTGATCGCGATCGCACATACACTGTTAAAAAATGTGTAACTTCACAGTTGTTTTTCTGTTGAAAATGTCAATATATAACAGTAGATATTACTGTTTTGGGATTTCTTTGCATATAAACAAAACTAGTACTGTCTATGTACATTTTTCTGAATTTCTCTGTTTGGTTACAGAATGTTCGCTGTTAAATTAAAGTTTTGTACTGGAACAAGAAACATCATCTTTTGAACAAGCATTTTCTTCCGTTATGTTAAGTCACGTCAACATTACTGTTTTATAACAACACATTTTGCTGTAAATATACAGCAACGCCAACGAAGTATTTATTTACAGAGAATCTACTGTTCTCCTACACAAATCTCATTACGCAGCAACTGACCAATCAGAAGTGAGGAAATTAGTGTTCACAAAAGTCATGTTAAACTGTGTTGTTTTACCACAAAACACACTTTTTTGCCCACTTTGTGTAATTATTAAAGCAATTCCCTGATACAATTTTGATTTTTAGCAAATAAATCTGAAGAATTGCATCTCATCTCCCTCCGCATTTAAATATTGAAATTATTCATTTGAAAGCGTGACTTCATCATTGCGGGAAAAGCTGAATATAAAAGTAACTCACGACAGTGGTTAAAGTGTTTAGTAGGTTATCGTAGCATTTGTACTATATATCTGTATACGTAATACATGTAGTATTGTGTAATGTGTAATAACTAGTTACTTATAATAGGTCTGGTTCCCATTTTCATTCCCACTCATCGATGTAAATTGCCGCAATACGCGTAACAGAAAACTGTACTTCAACAGGAGCGTTTGTTTTTGGACAAAACTTCGACATAAAATTTGCTGTTATATTAACCAAACAACAACGGGTTAATCACTGTTGCAAAACAGGGGAATCCATGTAAGTGTACATTACCCAATACAGTAGAATCTCTGTTAATAAACAGAGATAAAAACAACAGTAGAATGTACTGTTCAAAAACAGTAACTACTGTAATGCCAATTGACAATAGAATGTACTGTTAATTAACAGATATTTTTTTAACAGTGTACGTAACCACGCGATCGCAATTAATTGCGAAGAAAGCTATTCTTTACGTGACGTCACGACTTCGACATCCAGGCATTCTGTCAAAGAAGGAATTTTTCTGGGCGGGGCGATCGAAGAGAAATTTGAAAATTGTAATGGCTCAAATAACCCTAAAATCACACCTATTTTTTTTTGTATTGGGTGTATTGATACTGTAACCTATGCTTTATATCATATAAGGACTTTTTATTTTCTATTTCTGTGATCCTTTAAAGGCCATGTAAAAGACTCTTGTTACAACAAAACAGAACTACAACTTGTAAAGTATTCTGCATGGGTATTCACAGACTTAGTTGGTGTAAGAGAAGCTTCCACAGTCTTTTTGCTGCCATGGACAATTTTTCTTTTGGCTTGGATTAAAACCAGCTACCCATTCAACCATTTGATAAACTGCCTCCTCTCCACTCCGTCTGAAGTCAGGTTTACGAACTCAGTGTAATTTTGTTGAAAGAACTTGATAAGGACAAACATGAATAATTCATCACCAGACCCTTTGGACATGTCCCCGCTATTTGTCGCTTTCCGTACTTGTTTCATCAGTTTCCTTGGATTGTTGATCATAGCTGGAAACATTCTCTCCATTGTTGTGAATCGTCGCGTACCAGACTTGGCAGACAGTACCAAGATCTTGATGACATCATTGGCAGTGTCTGACCTCACGGTTGGCTTTTCGACTGTGTTTAGTGTTGTCGCTTCAGCTATAAACCGGTGGCCTTTCGTAGACATTACTTGTCAGGCACTGGCCTCCATTTTGTATTTGGCAATTTGGATGTCAGTATTTTCACTCATCTGTTTAAATGTTGAGCGTTACATTGCCGTTACCAGGCCCTACAAGTTTCCTATTTGGTGCACCCGACGACGTATTATTTGCAGTCTCATTGGTACAGCAATAGTAGGTCTTAGTTCACAATTTGTAACAACAATTTCTCCTGGAGTATCATTTAAATATGTTGACGCTGTTGCTGTTTGTTTATATGCAAACACGTCTGCAGCATTCAACATTTTATTCGTTCTATTTGGTGATGTAATTCCAGTGTTAATAATGATGTGCATATACTATCGCATCTTTAAGATCAGCCGAGAGCATGAGAAACGAACCAACCAGAACGATCCCAACAACAAAAACAACATCAAGGACAACAAAGCTCTCAAGACGTTCGCTGTCGTCACTCTGGCTTTTGCAGTTTGTTTTACTCCATATGCGATTACCAAAACCGTTGAAGCTTTCACCAATGTGGAGGCTGCACATTGGCTTCAGTTTATAGTGGTATGGCTCCTTGTATCTAACAGTATCTGCAATGTTTTCATCTACTGTCTGTTCAATCGCTCCTACCGTCAGAAGGCCAAACAAATCATCAACAACAGATGGCTCTGTTGCAGAGGGAGGGTGAAGCCTGTCAACATGTAAATTTGATGGGTAAGGTAGCATTACAACTGCATTATACTTTTTGATACTCTATATCATGATATCATGCTGCAACGCTTTCATGAAAGATTCGGAATCACTGGAGTTGCCCTTCAATGGTTCTCATCCTACTTCAAAGGAAGAACAAATCGGGTTCACGTTGCAGGTGTCAATAGCTCGGATGTTAATCATCTTGAGTTTGGAGTACCTCAAGGATCCGTTATCGGTCCACGTGCCTTTACCATGTACGTTACTCCTGTTGGAGACATCCTTCGTCGGCATGGAGTAAACTACCACATGTATGCTGATGACATACAAATCTACCTGGACTTCAATCCAACTATTCCGTTTGATGCCGAGTGCTGTCTGTACAGGCTGTCAAACTGCATTCGGGATGTCCAAGCCTGGATGTTCGCTAACAAACTCATGCTAAATGAAAACAAAACAGAATTTTTCATAGCATCATCGCCACATAACTCCAAACGTCTTGAGCTACTCACTCTCACGATAGACGACACAACTATCAATCCTGTGTCATTTGTTCGGAATTTACGTGTAACCTTTGATAACTCCATGTCAATGAGTCAACATGTCACTGGTCTGTGCAGGTCCATTAACTATTACATACGCAACATCACAATGATACGCAAATACCTGGACTACGACAACTGTCATACTGTTGTTCGTGCACTTGTACTCTCACGCCTAGACTACTGCAATTCTCTTTTCACCGGACTTAACCAATATAATCTCAATCGTCTTCAAAAACTTCAAAACAAGGCTGCTCGACTTATCCATCTGAAGCCAAAGTACTCTCATGTCACACCTCTACTCATGGACCTCCACTGGCTTTCAGTCAACCAGCGGATTGCTTTTAGGATGGCACTGAATATGTACAAAACTCTGTCCAACATTTTTCCACCATACATTTCGGGCATACTCGACCTCAGCAAACCCAAACGTGAAGGTCTGCGTTCACAATCCAATCTGGTTGTTCCACGAACCTCAAAGAAGGCTGGAGACCGGGAATTTTCCATCGCCAGTCCTCGAAGCTGGAACTCTCTCCCCATTACCATCCGGAATGCTTCATCCGTCGAACAGTTTAAATGACTCTTAAAAACACATCTGTTTAATCGAACCTTGTGAATTGTAACTTGATTGTGTGTAATGTTTTCATGATTTCTGCATTCTCCCCAAGCGCTTTGCATCCTTTGGAAAAGGCGCTTTATAAATATGTTATGTTATTACAGCATCCAGGAGACCAAAGCTCTGAAGACGTTCATCATCGTCACTCTGGCTTTCACTGTCTGTTGTACTCGGCTCCTGATTACCGAACAACTGAATCTTTCTTGTACATGCAAGTTGCAGACTGGCTTCGTTCAGCAACTATTTGGCTTTTTGCTACCAAAGGCCGATTGTGTTTTAGGCCGATTGGTACTCGCACATGCATTATGCATGAGTGTACAAGCGATAGAACAGACAGTAAACCAGCGACCCAGCAGCCCAAATTATCAGCGAAATCGGAATTATTTTTAGCATCTTGATTTTAAACTAGAATGCTGGCCCAGCCGAAAAACAAGCGGTGGTTACAGCCACCGTGGTCCTGGTCGTCATCGCCGTCGCCACGGCAGCAGCAGTGACTGCTGCGGTGGTGGTTGTTCTTAAAATGCATCAACGTGCAACAGTTGTGTAAGCTACATTGTACATCATAACTAATACACATTTCTTTGAAAGGTGTAAAGTTCTGATTTGAATGATATATTTCTTTTAATAAACCTAAAGAAATCGATTTATTTAAAATAAACTATCGAATGTTTTCTAGTCTAACAGAGGGCAGCAAACCGTTGTACTACAAGCCGAGAATTCTCGGGAGGAACAGTCAAGGTGTTAACGAAAATTGTACTGACATCACTTCAATTATATCTAATAACCAAAATGCATTCACTGACCCAGCGTCTATCTTCAAACAAAGCGGCAATCACTCGTCTATGATTCCCAACTCCCAATTTATTAAAGTATCAATCGCTGCCTGTTGATAGTGACTGCGCCTATCAAGAAAACCTGGTCAGGCACGATAGAACACGTCACTTCAATAACATCTGATCCAACAACAACAAATGTATTCACTACCACGGCCTGCCTATATCTAAACTTGCAATCACTGGTTTTTGATTCCGAAAATTCTCCCAATTTCAAGTAATGACGTACATGTACACATCTACCGCTGTCTAAGAAAGCACTGCCTGTTGATAGAGACTGTGTCCATCAACAAAACCTGGTCAGGCACAATAGAAGACATCACTTCAATAACATCCAACAAATGTGCATTCGCTGCCACGGTCTGCCTATATATCTAAACATGCTTGTTCTTATATTTCAACTCCCAGTTCAATACATAACCATAATAAAGTAATGACAGTAAACACAACCATCGCTATCTAAGCAATCTTTTAGTGCTGACAAAGATTGAGACCATTTAAAAAAACCTAGCCGGGCACAAAGATTGCTGCGTGCTAGTGACGTGCATATAGCAGGCTGGTTTCTTTAAAACCTACAGTAGAATGGTGTAGGTTTAAAGGCCATGTAAAAGACTCTTTTGTTCAAACAAAACAGAACTACAACATGTAAAGTATTCTGCATGGGTATTCACAGACTTAGTTGGTGTGAGACAAGATTCCACAGTCTTTTTGCTGCCATGGACAATTTTCATTTTGGCTTGGAGTAAAACCAGCTACCCAATCAACCATCGGATAAACCGCTTCCACTCTACTCCACTCCATCTGAAGTCAGGTTTACGTTAACTCGGTGTAATTTGGTTGAAAAAACTTGATAAGGAAAATATGAATAATTCATCACCAGACCCTTTGGGGATGTCCCCGCTATTTGTCGCTTTCCGTACTTGTTTTATCAGTTTCCTTGGATTGTTGATCATAGCTGGAAACATTCTCTCCATTGTTGTGACTCGTCGCGTACCAGACTTGGCAGACAGTAGGCCTACTGTGGCGGGAACTCCCCGGGCCAACCCAAGGCTGTTAGGATAAGTCGGACACCTATTAAAGCGACGACAGTCTTCTCAACCTAAGGCTCTTCCGTAGACGAGAGATCACTCAGAGCGACCTAAAAGGCTAAGGGTGCAGGTCCGTTTTGGAGGAAATATACCGCCGATTATGATGATAGCGATTACTTTCTGTTAATTACACTATAACCTGTAACAAAGACTCCTTGACAACTGGGTTGACGGTACAATGAACAATAAAGATGATTTATTCACAACAATCAGAAATGCACAGTAATTGGAAATTAAGTGGGCTGTTTAAATACTAGGGTCCTCAGCAGCAATGCACAATAACTGCAGTGTTTAGAACGCAAGAGCCATCCTAAACATTACACAAGCCTAGTCAGCATCAAGTGCCTAGTCAGCATCAAGTGCCTAGTCAGCATCAAGTGCCTAGTCAGCATCAAGTGCCTAGTCAGCATCAAGTGCCTAGTCAGCATCAAGTGCCTAGTCAGCATCAAGTGCCTAGTCAGCATCAAGTGCCTAGTCAGCATCAAGTGCCAAGTCAGCATCAAGTGCCTAGTCAGCATCAAGTGCCTAGTCAGCATCAAGTGCCTAGTCAGCATCAAGTGCCTAGTCAGCATCAAGTGCCTAGTCAGCATCAAGTGCCTAGTCAGCATTACATGCCCAAGTAAGCTGTGTACAACCAGTACAGCTTTGCACCTGCTACGCATTAACCATGCCAGCTTGCGTCAGCTACGTACAGCTAGCTATCTCAGCTTTGTACCACCAACACATTAACCATGCAGGCTTGCGTAAACAATGTACAGCTATACCGCTTTGTACCGATTCGCATAAGCATCTCACAAAACGCAGCACCAGTTACCTACGTCTTATCTGCCGTGCAGCTCTCGAACAACTAACCATGGATATTACGTGTCTACCGCCCAGGTAAACACGCACACCATGTGAAACACATACATGTACACGCATACATGTAGACACTACCACACTGAGGGCATACTTGTCATTCTATCCAATGGAGGACACTTGAGTGTGTGTGAATTACACCTATCAAAGTGAGGACACGACACTAAAATGCTGGTTGTCCATTGGTTTCATATTGATGTGCATTCTAAAGTCATCATTGCGATTGCAAATTCTAAATAGTCAAGTACTCTGACGCATCCGTACATGTATGTGAAGGGGGAGGGGGAGGGGGAGGTGGAGGGGGGAGGAGGGGGAGGAGGAGGGGGAGGGGGAGAGGGAGGGGGGAGGAGGAGGGAGGGGGAGGGGGAGGAGGAGGGAGGGGGAGGGGGAGGGAGGGGGAGGGGAGGGGAGGGGAGGGAAGACAACTAAGGTGGTGGTAATAGTAATACTAGCTAATTATGCATTTCTAGAATGGTAAAGTCAAGCGGGTTTGTTGTCCTGTATGTAAAATCAGAAAAGTGGACTCAACTCTTGTCAATTTTCTGTGGTCTGTTTCTTTCTTTCTATTTTTCTTTATTTCTCTTTCTTGTTCTGTAATGCAGGAGCAATAGCAAAAGAAATGCACAAAAACACGTATACCATTTGTTATCATATATTGTGAACTGATAACAAAATGTTATTTCTTGCATTTCTTTCGCTGTTAAAGATGTATTAGTGAATAGTAATTACTGATCAAGTATTTTTCAACAAAACCAATCATTAATGTCTTTCTTTTGCTGTTGAGTAAATAATTTAAAACAACTGTGTCCTTACCACCAGTGACATGCAGTTCATCCAGGGATTTGCCCTGCTGGGAAGGCAAGTTTCCCCTCTCCAAGCTGAGAAAAAGCCGAGAAAGTTTGGTGACCCTCTGCACAGTATCTGGCAACTGGTAGTATTTACGATGGACACGCAAATCATGAACCATGAAGTTTGCAAGTGTTTCAAGTTGATGTTCCCTCAAGGCAAGAATTTGCGATGCGGTTGCCACGTGCTTACAAAGTTTTGTAGACCGGATGCTGGCAGCATTGTCAAGGCCCGCCTTGTCTGCGTACACTCTTATACAGTCACATCCTCTTATATGACCTGTACCTCCATAAGAACATCGTGCAAACAAGTAGGTGTTGTCGTGGGCGACTCCAGCTTCATTTCTCTTTGCAATCAGAGCACTCAACCACGCCACCACCTCATTGCTGAGAAGCACAGGAACAGTTCGACCCCTCTTGCCAACTATTTCGACAACTCTGAACATCTTGCACAGATGCCGTTCAAGATCAGTCAGCAGGCATTCCCCGTTGACACTAGCTGTTGTGTGCTTCTGAAAGTCTTCTAGTTTCATCTTTGATACCTCCCCCTGCCTTCTGCGGTTGAACATAATAAGGTGGCACAGTGCGACTTCATTCAATCTCTTCCAAGCTGGTCGAATTTGTTCGCCCCGAGCATCCTGGACAAGTTCCACTTCCCTGTTGCCAGCTTCATGGAGGAACGCCGACATTTTCACAACATCAGCATTTTTCGACAGAATTTTAGGTTTGTTGCGCTTTTCTTGGTACAGTGTTCTGTGTGCATGGGTGGATACACGGTCTCGCCAGGTCAGTTCGCACAACTGCAGAAATTCTTCAGCGTGTTGCGCTTTTTGCTTTTGGCCAGACTCTAGAGCATTTCCTTTAAGTATGAGTGCACACTTCTTGATGGAATGTCCAATCTTTAAAGCTAGAGACGGAACATCATACAACTACTTGTCTTCATTAAAGCCAGCTATACCGTGAACAGCTTTGATGATATCATTCACGTAGTGGGGGTGGACAAATAATTCAAGTGATGCATTTGGCTGGTGTGTATTATTGCGGAGTTGTATGACAAGACGACCCAATTCCCGTATCTTGTTTCGGATGTAGCCATGTTGATCTACATCGTGCCCGAGTTTCGCGTATTCCCGCTTGGCTACTTCCACAATCAAAGTGTCATTCTTGGCCAGCAGAGTCACCTCATCTCTCTTCATCGGAATAAGAACCTGGTTCAACTGGAAAAACACACCGACAGGTGGAGGCTTTAACGTCTACGCAGAGGAGTTGTGGTAGTGCTACCATGCGAGTGTGCAGGGAGTGCAGGTTTCAGTGGGCACTGGTGACGCCAGAGATCACTTCGCACATAATAGCCATAACAATATATGCACGGTCCGTATGCATGTGGAGCTACCTTATTATTAGGCCTATATCCTACAATAAGTGCACCCCGGCCTTTCCGAAGGACTTGGCAATTGTGCCTATGATTACCAACATTGCGGATTTTCCACAGAAGTATCTTACGGGCACTTGGGTTGGTCTCAGACGCAATCTCTACAACTTCGCTCTCTTCTTTGTGACATGACTGGAGATGACGGGGCAACTTAGATTGAGGTACTTCACAGTAAAAGCAGAAGTGTTTCTTGTCCCATTTCCTGTGCCCACTTTCATTGCTGGTCTCCATGACTGTTATGTGACCGGTCTCAGTAGCCTCGGTTGGTGATCTCTGTGACTCGGCACTTGAGGCTTCATATGGAGGAGGACAAACGGGCAGGTCCTGTACCAGAATCAGTCTGTGGGCCATCATCCCAACTGGAACTGCTTTGTAGACTGTCTGAACCATTTAAGTGCGGACTCGAGAACAGCGGATGGGCCACCTGGCATAGAAATCAAATCAAAATCACATCTAATTTTAAACATATAACAATTTCTTTGGGTTATCTCTAAAATATACTATCCATTTTAACACCATCACAAGCGACCACCCCAACCACATTCGCCCTTGATGTGCAACTTAACTGATGACATACTGGTATTTATCCTCTTCATAAAAAGATATGTAATTCAAATGAGAATTTGTGTCATGTGCATTCATTATATGACTTCTAAGACTGAGCAGTTCACTAATTAAATACTTGTAGTCAGCGTACAATACAGGCGTTGTTCATATTAATAATAATAATAATGGTGATTATTATTATTATACCTCCAAATAGGCACTTGGGGAGACAATCCCATAGAGATGTACACAAACTTAAAACAGTCCTAACTTGTTTACCCTAACCCTTTTGTCTAAGATTTTCAAAATTTGCTATTTAGACCAAAATTTGTCGTTCTAGGACAAAAATAACTTCCAAATATCTTTTTTTAGGGTAGGTAGACACTTAGGGAGACACTAAAATGTCTCCCTAAGTGCCACTGTTTCCTTATTACCTAAAAACTTACGCTAATTTGTCTCCCCAAGTGCCTATTTGGAAGAATTACGCATTTCATTTGTATTCTTCCTAACCTGTCTGTTGTTAATTAATGCATTCTATGGTAATTTTCTCACCTGGTGCTCAAATAGGCAGCGTGTCACACCATCAGTGTACCGGACGCAGTACTTTCCTGATAAGAAAGCCACAAATTAAACTAATTAAACTTTAAAGGGATTACATGCAATTGGGAGTAGTGGGAGTGGAATGTTGAAAAGTATTTGTTGTTTACAGATCATATATATTTTTGGTTCTGAAGGGGGGGGGGGGGGGGGGAGGAATCAAGTTTAGGAAAAATGGCATTGTTTATTTACATGTGGTACATGTCATGGGGGGATGTAAGAGGGTATACAGCTGTCTTAATTTATGTGTGACAAATGGGATTCTACATTATGGATTACATTTCTTACCTACGGAACCCCTAATGGGACATATGACGAATAGTAATCACCGTGACAAAATAAATTTAGTTTTGTATTTCTTGCCCACGAAATCATTTCGTGCCCATGAAATCATTTCGTGCCCACAAAATCATTTCGTGCCCACGAAATCATTTCCCGTGCGCTCGAAAAAAATAATTTTATGAGCTCGAAACAATTTGTGTGCTCGAAATAATTTATTTTGTGTGCGCTTGAAATAACTTCCTGCGCTCGAAATCATTTTGTGCAATTGTTAGAAATCGGTTAAGTAAATATGTTTTACAGCACAGTCTTGACGCAAGGTTAACGTGAACCCACAAATTACGAGGGCATTCCATTTGTTTTCGTCATATGTCCTTTTAGAGGCTCCGCACTTACCTTTGGTGAAGGAGATTATTACGGCAGGATACCATGATGAATCTGGAGGCCACAGTGCGATTACGTTCTCCCCTTCATAATGCTGGTGATTTGTCAAGGTTCCATCAAGACGACTACTCCGTTTCATGTTTGTTATGGTAGTTCTGTCAGCCACACCTAGACTAGCTAGCTGTAACAAGACAACAATACAACAACAATATACCATTAAACTGATAATACAAGTAAATATTAATAATTGTGGCTACTTATTGGTTTTATTATTTATACAATAACTACAATTAACTATTTCTTGTTCGCACGGTGCTCAACAACTCATGCTTGCGTTGGCAAAATAAAGCAGTTAAATTTGGTTATAACTTCTATATTATTCTGAAATTAGGCATATTCACTTCCCACATCATCCTATAGACTAGAGTGAGAGATCGAGGCCATGACTACAAATTACATTACAACGTAAATTAGCATGTCATATGTCATAGAGTGAGCTACATTCATACTCATAGCGAGTAACATGCAAGCTTCCAAATACAATTGCTCTACTTAATTACCATCTATCCACGAATTTATTCCAGCTCCATGGTACACCTAGCTAGCTGCAAATGACCACGTCTTCGCATAAACTACAATATGCCTCACTACACTTAGGCCAAAACAACGTTATAATAGTTAAGACATGTCTGAACTAGTTTAGTTAGAGACATGTAATGTACATGTACATGACAACATGTATGTATTTACGTCGTTGTTACACGCGCCACTGGAGGGCGCTATGCCATTCAGGGTAATACTGTTTGCGTTTTATTTGACGGGGTAAAAAATGTGCATACTGCCCCACGTCAGGTCTTATGCGTCAATCGAGGACTCCTCCCAAACGCTTTGATATTTAACCAACAGTCAAAAACGGCCACGAAAGTGCCATTTTCCACAATATTTCATACCGAGGACGCGCTCGGTTTGCAAGGTGTCCTCAGTATGTGAGTGTGTACTTACATAAAAGCCCTCCATTTGCGGTATTGACATGTACTTAAGCATATGGGCTTTGTTACCCAATCGCGTGCAATCACGCAGCGAGTCACTGAGCGGTAAGCTTTGCCCAGCCAGCGCGCACAACTACAGGTCATGTCCGCCCGTGGTTACAGTTCATTCATAAACTTTATAATTACAATAACATAAACTGGCACTAAGTCCTTGCACTTTCCGTCACACAGGCCCGAGCATGGCAGAGGATGTCCCCATACTCTAAAAGCCATAAAAACTAAATGGAAAGTGTCCATTCCTTAACTTTTTCTTTATAATTTTATATAAAAGTTAAGCTTATTAAATATTCACAGGATTTGGGCTCGATTTCATGAACCCTAAAATTCAGCTCATTAAATATTCACAAGATTTTATACAGGATTTTACACTGGGTTTTGCTTCAAAATTATACAGGAATCACATACGTAATGACATTTTGGACTAATTTTAACAGATGAAAATGTTGACATTTTAAACCAATTCTTGCCAAATAACTTTGATTCCTCAAGATTCCACTGAGCAAATATATTACAAGTTCTTGCAAAGCAGAAAATGCAATAAACTATTTACTGATAAACTATTTACACAGTGATTTGTTTTCTTCACAAAATTTGAGTGGTCGAATTAACATTATAATTTAAAGAAATTAATGCTCAAATGTACCGATTGTAAAAACTGTTCAAATTTGAACAAAAATAGTTCTTAAATTATCAACATTGGGTTTCCACGCTCACCCCTGCCGACTCAACTGGACTTGACTTGCTTGCAGTACACCCATCGTGCTCCTCGGAGGCGGCTATGTTGCCATCCAGCTACGTCTGGGTCTAGATACTGGAACGCACTATCGCTGTCCTCAGGGGCGGTGTCGACATCTTGGATCGGATCTCTGCTGCGTTGATCTGGGTCGGTTCGTTCTTTGACGAACGTGGTAATCCCCGGCCTATTTCCGCCGGAAAACCATCTCGATGCCAAGTGTAGCGCAGACCTCCAATCGACACAGGATGGCGATGTAAAGGACTCCAAAGCTCAAACAAAACAAAAAAAACACAATTTTACTCAACAACGGACAATTACCATTGTCCGTCACGGCAATGGCCCGAGCAAGTCTCTTGCTACTGGCTCTACCGGACTCCAACTAAATTTGATTGGGGAAGCTCACACGTTACTGCACTTTACCGATACCGCGGGGGTAACTTGTGCGCCCGTTTCGGGTACCGTCTTGGTGGTGACTCATGACACCCCTCTGACTGACTTTCAGTATTTAACTCTTCCGTGACGGCATCATGCATCACCGGAATCTCATTATCGGCCTCATAGGCCAATTCCTCAGATGACATACCTTTGTCACCTTGAACCTCTGTCATTTCACACATGGGGAGGTTTTCTGTCGCCTCGCCCCTGGATTGATGACACCAAGGCTCGATTGCCTCACCGACATATGGCTTTAGTCGGTCCACATGGACAACCTTTGGCTTGCTACCACGCTTAAGCTGGATTCGAACCGTCACATCTGACAACTCTTTCAGAATTAACCATGGTCCTTCCCACCTTAGCTGCAATTTGGGAGACATGTGCTCTTGCTTTGTCGGGTTGTGCAGCCACACAAATTGGCCTTCTCTCAACCCATGTTTAGACGCTCTCCTGTCAAAATTCTTCTTTTGCCTCCGGGCACTTTTCCCGAGACAATTCCTCGCCCTTTTATGGGCCTCCTGCATATCACTTCGCAATTTTTCGGCAAAGTCCGCAGTCACCTCCTCAACCTCTGGACACCCTGTCACCAGATCCACTGGGACATTCACCTCTCTCCCCAATATCATCATGTTGGGGGATTCCCCAATCGAGTCTTGCGGCGTGCACCGGTAAGCGAAGGTGGCATAGGGGAGAAACTCATCCCAATCTTTCTGCCTTCGCTTAGGGTCAATTAGCATCGCCACGATGTTGACCAAGGTTTTATTAAACCTCTCAACCATGCCATCCGATTTTGGATTATAGGCGGTTGTCCGAGTTTTTGATATGCCGAGAATTTGGAACATCTTACCGAACATCTGGGACTCGAAGTTTGTGCCCTGATCAGAGTGAAGTTCTTGGGGCACGCCAAATCGACAAACAAACTCAGTCACCAATGTGTGTGCAACTGTAACTGCAGTAGCGTCAGGAAGCGGAAATGCTTCCATCCACTTAGTGCAGTAGTCGCCAACCACCATCACCCAACGATTACCATTGTTTGTATCGGGCAATGGCCCGAGCAAGTCTATTGCTATTCGTTCCATTGGAACACCAACTCGATACTGCTGCAGGGGTGCAACCCTTTTCTTAGCAGCCGATTTTCTCCTGGCACAGACATTGCAGCCTCGGAGAAATGACCGCACGTCTGCAAACATGCCTGGCCAGAAGAACCTGGCTTTGACTTTAGCCAGAGTTTTGCTGACCCCCAAATGACCACTTAGTTGCCCACCGTGCAACTCTAGCAGAATTTCTTTCCGGGACTTTGATGGTAACACCAAAAGCCACCGGATAGATTTTCCGTCATCGGAGTCCCACCGCCTGTGCAGAACTCCCTCACGGACGTCCAACTGGTCCCACTGCGACCAATAGGTCTTGCAGGTTGAGGACAAGTGGGAAATTGTCTTCCATTCAGGACGCCCACTACCTTCTTCCTTCAACTTTATGAGCCAACTCATGGTGTCATCATGTGGCTGTGCTTCCTTTAAAGCACTACGAGACAGGGTTGGTTGGGCAGCTACGCCCCTAACCAAGAACTCACTCCCCTGAGGCTGACCCTCGGGTACCACACCAATTGCCTCAACATCATTGACCACCTCATCACGGCCGCACTGTTTGCATTGCCGTCTTGACAACCCATCAGCATTACCATGCTTCTTACCACTTCTGTGCTCAACGACCAAGTCATACTGTGACAGAACTTCCATCCACCTCGCCAGCTGACCTTCGGGGTTCTTAAAATTAAGTACCCACCGCAATGCGGCATGGTTAGTTCGAACCGTTACCCTGCGGCCGTACAAGTATTGTTTGAAATACTTCAAGTACACAACCACAGCCAACAACTCTTGACGAGTGACACAATAATTCCGCTCAGGTTTGCTGAGCTTCCGGCTCGCATACGCAAGCACTTTTTCATCACCACCCTGGATCTGCGACAATACTGCCCCGATACCTTCACCGCTGGCATCGGTGTCTAAAATAAAATCGCCTTCGGGCATTGGATATGACAGAATTGGGGCGGCTTGAAGCCTGCCCTTTAGCTCGTCAAATGCCTCTTGACAACTCTCAGTCCACACAAATTGCCTTGCTTTCTCAGTCAAGGCATGCAGTGGACTTGACACCTCTGCAAACCCCTTTATGAATTTCCGGTAGTAGGATGCGAGGCCTAAGAAACTTCTCACATCTCGTACACACCTTGGAACTGGCCAATTTGCCACTGCTTCAACCTTCTTAGAGTCGGTCGCTACGCCCTCTGAGGACACAATGTGCCCCAGGTAAGCCACTGACTTTTGAAACAAATGACACTTGCTGGGCTTGAGTTTAAGCCCAGCGTTTCTTAGCCTGCCCAACACTAATCGGAGACGGTCTAGGGTCTCCTGTACCGACTGACCAAACACGATGATGTCATCCAAATAAATCAATAGGATTTTCCACTGCAAGCCGGCCATGACCTTTTCCATGAGGCGCTCAAAGGTCGCCGGGGCATTGCACAGCCCGAAAGGCATGCATTTCCACCGGTACAACCCGCTTCTCACAACAAATGTTGACTTTTGGCTGGCGTCCTCATCCAGAACGACTTGCCAGTACCCCGACGCCAAGTCAAGTGTACAAAACCACTGTGCCCCATGCAATGCATCGAATGTTTCATCAATGCGTGGCACAGGATAGGCATCCTTGATGGTCACCGAATTCAACTTTCTGTAATCAATACAGAAGCGTTTCGTGCCATCCTTTTTGTCAACCAAAACAACATTTGCCGCCCATGGACTGTCGGAAGGTTCAATCACCCCCCTCTTTTCCAAATCACCGACTTGCCTCTGGATCTCCTCCTGATGGCAATACGGATGACGCCTCATCCGTTCTTTCATTGGCCTAGCATCACCTGTATTTATGTGATGCCGGACCACGTCCGTGCGACCAATGTCATGGTCACCCTTGGACAACACGTCCTGGAAGTCTACTAAACATTTCCGGACATCCCCGTGGTACATAACCTCCACCTTAGATGTACCCCTCTCAAACAAATCCTGCAAGTGATGGGGTAACTCTTCACCAACACCTGCCAACCCGTCCAACTCACCATGAATTGAACCAACTTCCACCTGGGAAATCACACCCGCTGTTGCTCCCTCACGGGCAACCCTTTTCTTCCTTCCGGGATTGAAGACCCGCAACGGAACAACATCGGCCCCAGTCTCCACTAGAGATCTAGCCAACACCAAACCTTTTTTGGCTAGGTCACCGCCACCTTCCAATGGTTCCACCATGGCTGGCCCGACCAAGTCGGCACCCTTCCGAGCAATTATCCCCGGGACCACGGCTTCATGACCTGGTGGGATAACCGTAGTTTTAAGAACTACAACGCGACCCACAAAGAGCTCACCTGCACCATTTGTGCACTTAATTCGCTCACCGTTGAGCATCCACTCTTTCGACTGGAAATCTAAATTTCCACCTGTGGGTACCAGGGAATCCATGCCCAGGATACCCCAGTATTTCATTTCGACAAACACTGCCCTGACTTGGTGTGTGGTTCCACCCACTTGCACGTCTACCCAAGTTATGCCCAGCACGGCTAGTTGACTACCGTCAACTTGCTTCACCTGAACATCTTCCGTCTCCAAGACAGGTCTTCTCTCCTTTGGGATTTGGTAGTACACCGTGCTACTTATCAAAGTGTCGGTGGACCCCGTGTCGATCAAAAATCGACACTTGGTTGCTCTTACCGTCCCATCAACAAATAAGCCATAACGAGGTCCACGAACTGGGCTAGGCAGAGTTATTACTCGCTGCCCATCCCCTTGTTTGGACATTTTTCCACCATCACCATCGCTGTCATCGAGTCGCCTTTTTGACCCTCTCGGCCATGCAGTCTTCCCGCGGGTCCTACGGGGGGCTGACTGCCGTTTCCCTGCTTAGGAGTTTCTTTACACTCCCGGGCGAAGTGCCCTTTCTCACCACATCTGAAACACAGCAAGGTTCCAGGCGCGGCTTTCCAGGGTTTGTGTGTCTGGGGAGACGTCACACCCTTGCCGTGATCCTGGCCCTTGATCTGATTTGACAACGAATTCACCAACTCGGCCACAGACTTCAATGTCTTGGCCTGTTCACATAGACTTCCCTCTAAAGTCACCAACCTCTGCTCTGTTCCAGAGTCCAAAGCCCTCGCATATTTGGCGGGCTTCCGGTCAAGCAACCTTTCCTGCTCAACCTTCTCAAAGTTGTCAGTCTCCAGGGCAGCCTGAACCGCTTCGTCCAAAGTTTTTTGACGGGCCCTATTAATGCCCTCTCTCACTGAATGACTGTCAACGGCGTCCATGAAGTTGTTCTTAGCCAACCTTTCACGAGCATCTTCCTGCAACTCAGGGTATGCCCTCGCCGTCAATTCGTGAATTGCTTGCCCTAATTCAAGCAAAGTTTCCTTCGGCTTTTGGCGCCGATGTCTCAGTTCGACGAGATAATTTTCACTCTGTCGAGCTGATCCAAACCTGCGCTCCAGCAACTTTACAAGCGCACCATACGTGTACTTGTGGCCAGAGTCACCTAACAGCCGTAGAGCGTCCCCTTGCCAGCTTGCGGCTAACCACGTTGCAGCTTGTCCCTCGCCCCACATGTTCACCTCACGACACGACTCAAAATGGCGGAAGTACTCCTTCCAGAGCACTCTACCGCTGTACCGATCAGGGGTTATATTTGGCATGCGATTTAGTCGCTCCAAACCTTCCTCCTGACCCACGTCACCATAGCGAAACTTAACAATTCGCCATGTACCTGTTTAGGGTCTACCATGTCGCAAACGAACGGGTTGGCGCTCGCCTTAGCCCTTTCCATGCCAACTTCAGGGGTTAACGACATCAGATCATCATTTTGATCATCTGTCTCCCCGGCAACAGGCGTCGACTGTGCTCGGGGGAAAATCCCCGAGCTCCGTTCTCGCCTAGGTGTACTTTCCCTGAAAGTCACACCCCTCCCCACATAAGGGGCCAACTCAGACCGCATATTTGCGCCCAAGACTCTCTCCGATGATCCGGAGTCATACCCGGTAGTCTCTTTGGGTACCCTAAACTCAACATCGGTGTCAACCTGATGGAGCACACGCCGGCCTTGACCTGGCGTGTTCATGTTTCCTTCCCTTGGGGAAACACCCGACTGCAACTCCATGGCAGCCTTCAACTTCTTTGCATTGAGGTCATTTTCCCATTGCAGAAATTGGGATTCCATGCGCAGTCTTTGCACCTCAGCACTTGAGGTGCCCACTCGACCTTCGAGCCTTCGCTCATACCTCCCAAAAACAACAACAACAATTCAACTATTCAACAGAGGAAATCAACCTAATCAATCACAATCATCCCACTTCTGACACCATTTGTGGCGGGAACTCCCCGGGCCAACCCAAGGCTGTTAGGATAAGTCGGACACCTATTAAAGCGACGACAGTCTTCTCAACCTAAGGCTCTTCCGTAGACGAGAGATCACTCAGAGCGACCTAAAAGGCTAAGGGTGCAGGTCCGTTTTGGAGGAAATATACCGCCGATTATGATGATAGCGATTACTCTCTGTTAATTACACTATAACCTGTAACAAAGACTGGGTTGACGGTACAATGAACAATAAAGATGATTTATTCACAACAATCAGAAATGCACAGTAATTGGAAATTAAGTGGGCTGTTTAAATACTAGGGTCCTCAGCAGCAATGCACAATAACTACAGTGTTCAGAACGCAGGAGCCATCCTAAACATTACACAAGCCTAGTCAGCATCAAGTGCCTAGTCAGCATCAAGTGCCTAGTCAGCATTACATGCCCAAGTAAGCTGTGTACAACCAGTACAGCTTTGCACCTGCTACGCATTAACCATGCCAGCTTGCGTCAGCTACGTACAGCTAGCTATCTCAGCTTTGTACCACCAACACATTAACCAAGCAGGCTTGCGTAAACAATGTACAGCTATACCGCTTTGTACCGATTCGCATAAGCATCTCACAAAACGCAGCACCAGTTACCTACGTCTTATCTGCCGTGCAGCTCTCGAACAACTAACCATGGATATTACGTGTCTACCGCCCAGGTAAACACGCACACCATGTGAAACACATACATGTACTTAAGCATATGGGCTTTGTTACCCAATCGCGTGCAATCACGCAGCGAGTCACTGAGCGGTAAGCTCCGCCCAGCCAGCGCGCGCAACTACAGGTCATGTCCGCCCGTGGTTACAGTTCATTCATAAACTTTAGAATTACAATAACATAAACTGGCACTAAGTCCTTGCACTTTCTGTCACAGTACTAAGATCTTGATGACATCATTGGCAGTGTCCGACCTCATGGTTGGCTTTTCGAGAGTGTTTAGTGTTGTCGCTTCAGCTATAAACCGGTGGCCTTTCGGGGATATTACTTGTCAGGCACATGCCTTCATTTTGTCGTCGGCAATTTGGATGTCAGCATTTTGCCTCATCTGTTTAAATGTTGAGCGTTACATTGCCGTTACCAGGCCCTACAAGTTTCCTATTTTGTGCACCCGACGACGTATTATTTTAAGTCTCATTTTGGCAGCAATAGTCATTTCGAGTTCACAATTTGTAGCATCAACTTCTCTTGGAGTATCAATTAAACATGTTGACGCTGTTGCTGTTTGTTTATATGCAAACACCTCTGCAGCATTCAACATTTCATTTTTTCTATTTGGTGATGTAATTCCAGTGTTAATAATGATGTGCATATACTATCGCATCATTAAGATCAGCCGAGAGCATGAGAAACGAGCCAACCACAACGATCCCAACAACAAAAGCAACATCCAGGACAACAAAGCTCTCAAGACGTTTGCTGTCGTCACTCTGGCTTTTGCAGTTTGTTTTACTCCATATGCGATTACCAAAACCGTTGAAGCTTTCACCAATGTGGAGGATGCACATTGGCTTCAGTTTATAGTGGTATGGCTCCTTGTATCTAACAGTATCTGCAATGTTTTCATCTACTGTCTGTTCAATCTCTCCTACCGTCAGAAGGCCAAGCAAATCATCACCAACAAACTACTTGGTTGCAGAGGGACGGTGGAGCCTGTCAACATTCAAGTTTAGGGGGCAAGGTAGCATTTAAACTGAATCCATTGTTTGAATCCCTGACTGCACAACTACAAGTATGGACGCTTGTCGTGTTTAACTCTGACTGATTCATGACTCATGTGCGAGGCATAGCTAATTATACAGATGGAGCTGCGCTCGTAGCTATAACAACAGGGTCCAACTGATGAACAGGAACTGTCCGTGGTTTGTTTTGCCTGTCGCTACTTTGATACGAGCCAGTACTTGGCGGCCAGCACTTCCTCAATGGTGTTATGGTAATTGCGTGGTAGCGATTACTACACTTCATAAATATTCATGAGCAAATCGAAGCGCGTCATTGGCCGATTCTGCCGCGCACTTGGGAAGCAAAAATGATACGCTGCCATGGGAAGTCATCCCGGTGAGTATCAAGCTTGCTGCCGGGCAGTATTCCTTTCTAGTAGCAACAAACATTTCCCCTGGAACCTGCCTCGTAGACATGTAGTCTGTGGCATGTAATATTAACGGAACCAGTCTCAGTAACGTCATTGACTAGACTGACGAAAAACTTGAATATCTTGCGCTGAATAAATTTGCGGCGGTAGGTAGTCAAGCTGACCTACACCTCGGGACCAGTAATTGCTGCTAATTCCCCTCAAACCATGCTGTCATTGCACTTAAAAACAGGATTTAGTTAATATAAACCGTACTCACCTATGTTTTAATATCCCTGATATTGAATCATGCTTTATTGAACTTGTTAATACCGGTAAGGCAAATATTATCATTGGTATTGTTTATAAGCCACCCTGCATATCATGTACTGACTTTATTGAATGTACTGATACAGTTCTGTCACATATAGACAGCGAGAACAAAAAGTGTTACATTTTGGGCGATTTTAATATAAACTTACTGGAGTATAATACTGATAATAGCGTACAAACATTCATGAATACCCTTTTATCTCATTTATTTTTTTCCCACCATAGACAAACCAACCAGGATTACTGATGATAGTGCAACACTTATTGATAATATTTGTACCAATGTTTATCAAGACTAACCTGCTGGTATTTTGTCCACTGATATTATTAGTGACCATCTTTCCATATTTTTATTTATTGAAAACCTTACTGAAAAAGTCCGACCGGATAGTAAATGTAAAAAGCGTGACTTATAACCATAGTAATGTTGATAATTTGATACTGAGTGGGATTGTATAACTTCTATAAACGATATCCACAGTATGTTTGACACGTTTTTATTACATATCAAACAACTTTATAATAAAAACTTTCCTCTGCATGAGGTAAAATGTCGCTATGATAAACTCAAATCCCCATGGTTAACTGATGGTATTTATAACTCGATAAGGCGTAAGAATCACTCTTGTACAAAAAAGTATTTGAAAAACCCTACTCCGCGAAATAAATCTACTTATACTAGCTTTAAAAATAAACTTAACTCTCTGATTAAATTATCCAAAAGGAATTATCTATATAAAAAATTCAATGAAGTAAAAAATAATATAAAAGGTACGTGGAATGTAATTAATTCTCTTTTAAATAAGCGTAAACAAAATAGTAGATCCTATTTTAACCATGATGGCATTAACATTACTAACGACACAAAAATTGCTAATTCATTTAACAACTATTTTGTTAATATTGGCAGCAGTCTTTCTAGTGGACTACCGTTATGTAACACCTCTTTTCATTCATTTTTAAATACCCGATGTTCGGATTCATTCTTCTTGTCACCCGTTACCCAAGAGGAGATTGTGGACAATATTAACAAAATTCCTTCTGGCAAGGCCCCTGGTTTCGACGCTTTGAATTCTTTTGTAATAAAACAGGCAAGGTATTCGTTAGCAAAACCTTTAGCTATTATCTTTAATAAATGTCTAACAGCAGGAGTATTTCCCGATGGCTTAAAAATGGCACAAGTTATACCAATCTACAAAAAAGGTTGTAGACATGATATTACTAATTATAGACCAATTTCAGTTCTGTCGACATTCTCCAAGTTATTTGAAGGCTCATATACATTAGGTTAATATCTTTTATTAATAAGAATGATATTTTTTCGGAGGCACAATTCGGCTTCAGACAAACCGGTCAACTGAATTATCAACATCATATGTTCTCAGTAAAATATGTAATGCGATCGATCATAATAAATTTTCAATTGGCATATTCCTTGACTTATCTAAAGCATTTGACACAGTCAATAATGATATATTAATTAGTAAGATGGAACATTTGGGGGTGCGTGGGATTGCCTTGGACCTATTTAAAAGTTATCTGACTAATAGAAAGCAGTATGTGTCTTATAATTCTGTAAACTCAATTGATCGTGATATTGTCTGTGGAGTACTACAAGGTTCTGTGTTAGGTCCTCCATTTTTTATTCTTTAAATAAATGATATTTGTAACACCTCCGACATTATTTCATTTTGCTCATTTGCTGATGACACAAGTTTACTATATACTCACCAAAATGTTGACACTGCTGTTAGAAACCTCATTGTTGAACTTAAAACAATTAGCACTTGGCTCTTAGCAAACAAATTATGTCTTAACTTATTGAAATCTAACTATATGATTTTCTGTGTTCATCAGTATAAATATTTTCAATCTGTTCCTCTAATTTTAAATGAATCAAGGCTAAACCAAGTAACAACTACTAAATTCCTAGGAATAACTATTGATGAGCATCTCACCTGGAGAAACCATATTGATGACATAGCGAAAACAATATCTAAAAATTTTGGCATAATGAATCGTCTAAAATATTACCTGCCCAGTAGAATCTTGTTAACTCTGTATAATTCGTTTGTTTTGCCATATTTAAATTATTCAATCTTGAATTGGGGGGGTTCTTCATCTAAACACAACAAACTGTTTACTTTACAGAAACGAGCAGTCCGAATAGTATCAAAAGCTGGCTATCGTGACCATTCCCTTCCTTTATTTACAAACCTGAGTCTTTTACAGTTTAATGACCTGTACTATTTTAATTTAGGCAAATTGATGTATAAATTTAAAACCAATGTATTACCCCGTTGTTTTATTTCATTCTTCATGTTAACCTCTGACATTCATTTGTATAATACCCGAAGTACTGCCAAGAACAATTTTTATGTCCAGTTTAGCCGAAAAGAGTTGTGTACAAATAGTGTTTTTCAGCGTGGCACTTTATATTGGAATAGCTTAGACGAGTCCCTAAAATCATCAAACTCCCTTTCTATATTTGTTAAAAAGCTGAAATTCTATCTTCTTGATTCACATTCATATAATTAGTTATAATTTATGAACTTAATTTTTGTGGTTTTGTCTCTCACCAGCTTGTGTTTTCCAGTGTGTGTTTCGTTATATTGTTTGTTTACGTATAATGTCCTTTGTCCTGTGTGTTGACCGTATAGATTGTCTGTCAATAGGTTAGAGTATCAAAAGCAATTCGCTTCACCTTATACCTAAATTGTTGTCATTCATTTGGTTATAATTTAATACTTCTGTATATAATTATAATTAGATCATTTAATTGTTTATTCTTTGTTAAAGTGAATTTTGTTTACTTCTATTCTGTGTTAATGGCAGCGTTGAAATAAATGTACTACTACTCTACTATACAACCATCCTGAGCTATTGTCAGCAGAATGTTTTATGTATCTACAGATCTTAGAGGTCCTTTAGTAAAGTCCTTGTAGCACAATCATTTTCCACCTAAGACTCCGCTTCCCCTGCTTCAGCTCTCCGTGAAAGACATCTTTATGTAAGCGACCATCATGCATCAGGACCAGGTGTCCAGCCCAGCGTTATTGGGTTGTCGCAAGGAAGCACTTCCACGTTGGGTGCAGTTGTTACAGTTACTGGGTACAGTTGGGTACAGTTGTTACAGTAGTTGGGTACAGTTGTTATAGTTATTGGGTACAGTTGGGTACAGTTGTTACAGTTACTGGGTACAGTTGGGTGCAGTTGTTACAGTTATGGGTACAGTTGGGTACAGTTGTTACAGTTACTGGGTACAGTTGGGCATAGTTGTTACAGTTACTAGGTACAATTGGGTACAGTTGTTACAGTTACTGGGTACAGTTATTACTCAAAATCTATTGTAGATGTCGGAGCTGTAGACTAGTTAGCTATTTGACATGATGTCGGTAATGTAAACGTGTCTCTTTAATGTCCTTTTGTAAGGTCCTTGTAGCACAATTATTTGCCACCTAAGACTCCACTTCCCATGCTTCAGCTCTCCGAGGAAGACATCTTTAGATAAGCGACCATCCTGATTCAGGACCAGGTGTCCAATCCAAGGATAGCCTCCACACCAGGCATATTGGTGCGCTGCAGCACTTCCACGTTGGGTGCAGTTGTAATGCTGCGTTCCAATCGCGTCGTTATCGTGTTCACCGTGAATTTCTCCATGTTCACGAATGGGTTGCATTCCAAACGCTACTCACCAAGACGCACGCGCACAGTCGAGTTAGTCGTGCGGTACGGTAAGAACATTCCTTTTCGCGCAAGAACTCGTACGTGAACGAACACGCATGCGCGAGTATTTCATTCGTTATAAAGTCGTGAACATGGAGAAAAAATATCACCTGGAGTTTACCACTGGTGAACACGAGTTACCAGGCGATTAGAACGCCATTATGGCCGAGTTCGGGCGGTCTGTTCTTGACACGCGTAACTTGTTCTTGCAAAACCCTGATGGATAGGTGGTGTGTGTTCTTGTTCCGAGTGCAATGTTCACGGGTCGCGTTCCCGCCGTTCGAGCGCGAGAACAGAGTTCGCGTGTCAAGAACAGACCGCCTGAACTCGGCCTATATACGACTCGTGAACTCGTGAACACGATAAACACGATGCGATTGGAGCGCAGCATTACAGTTACTGGGTACAGTTGTTACTGGGTACAGTTGTTACTGGGTACAGTTGTTACTGGGTACAGTTGTTACTGGGTACAGTTGTTACTGGGTACAGTTGTTACTGGGTACAGTTGTTACTGGGTACAGTTGTTACTGGGTACAGTTGTTACTGGGTACAGTTGTTACTGGGTACAGTTGTTACTGGGTACAGTTGTTACTGGGTACAGTTGTTACTGGGTACAGTTGTTACTGGGTACAGTTGTTACTGGGTACAGTTGTTACTGGGTACAGTTGTTACTGGGTACAGTTGTTACTGGGTACAGTTGTTACTGGGTACAGTTGTTACTGGGTACAGTTGTTACTGGGTACAGTTGTTACTGGGTACAGTTGTTACTGGGTACAGTTGTTACTGGGTACAGTTGTTACTGGGTACAGTTGTTACTGGGTACAGTTGTTACTGGGTACAGTTGTTACTGGGTACAGTTGTTACTGGGTACAGTTGTTACTGGGTACAGTTGTTACTGGGTACAGTTGTTACTGGGTACAGTTGTTACTGGGTACAGTTGTTACTGGGTACAGTTGTTACTGGGTACAGTTGTTACTGGGTACAGTTACTGGGTACAGTTACTGGGTACAGTTACTGGGTACAGTTACTGGGTACAGTTACTGGGTACAGTTACTGGGTACAGTTACTGGGTACAGTTGTTACTGGGTACAGTTGTTACTGGGTACAGTTGTTACTGGGTACAGTTGTTACTGGGTACAGTTGTTACTGGGTACAGTTGTTACTGGGTACAGTTGTTACTGGGTACAGTTGTTACTGGGTACAGTTGTTACTGGGTACAGTTGTTACAGTTACTAGGTACAATTGGGTACAATTGTTACAGTTACTAGGTACAGGGAGCCGCTATCACTCAACAACGCCCCAAACCCACTGACAAAAATAGCGTCACATTTGTGACGGATATCGATGACTCCAAGGCCACCGTTGGCTAAGGTCTGGACAGGAACTGACCTCTTAACGAGCTCAGACTTGCCCAACCAAATAAAGGAAAATATACCCGGTTGATCACCCTCTCAACCGAAACCGGCAGAGGGTAAACCGGGGCTATGAAAAACAATGGTGATAAGATCAAGGTGTTGACCAGCAACACCTTGCCTAAAAGAGAGAGCATCCTCCCTTTCCACATGTTCAAAGTGGACTGCAGATTAAGAATCCGCTCTCTCCAGTTCTTAGGACCCATGTCCCCACTGCCGACCCAGACACCAAAAACTAGCCAAAAACTAGGCCCTTAGATTTAGTAAAATTTAATCGAGACCCGCTCGCACGAGAAAAGACATCAATGATGCCAAATAACCGCCTTACCGATTTGAAATCCCGCACAATGCAAATCTTATCGTCTGCATAATGCAGAACTCTTCACTCGAGACCATTGGCCCCAGGGATTGTCAGACCAGTGAGACGGCTATCCTTAATAATTGTTTGAGCAAAAGGCTCGATAAAAAGCATATACAAATGAGGGGATAGGGGGCAACCCTGCCTCACTCCTCTCGTTATTAAAAAGGGGTCCGAAAGCGACCCATTGACTAAAACGGAACTGGATATATCTGTATATAACAGCTGTATCCAGCTCCGAAATTTAGGTCCAAAATCAAAACGGTCAAGGACCCTAACAAGAAATTGCCAATTGACCCTGTCAAAGGCCTTCTGTTGGTCTAAGGAAATGACGAGGCAGTCAAGGTTCCTTGCATCAACGAAAGCCACCAGATCCCGAAGGAGTCTGATATTATCATGGATGGACCTCCCCTTGATGGCACACGTCTGAAATTGGCCGACAATGTCGGGCAACACCTGACCAAGACGTAGGCACAAGGCCTTCGACAGGATCTTGTAATCGACATTGAGAAGGGAGATGGGGCGCCTGTTCCGAGGATCAAGCGGATCCCCTCCCTTCTCTAAAAGGGTGATGATTCCCAAACGCTGGGAATCACCTAAACGTTTAAAATCCCAGAAATTCACGTAAAATTTCTTGGGCAGGCCGTCCCCACCAGGAGCCTTACCGTTGGCCATGCTATGTAATGCCGCATCGAGCTCAGACAGCTCAAGTGGGCTGTCCAAGTCGTTGCGGCTCTCCTCGTCCAAAGCATTGGTCAAGGAGTCTAAAAAAGGAGACTGCAAATTGACCTCCACAGGCTCGCCGGTGAATAAATCAATATAAAAATCTCGAAAAAACATTTGAGATTTCCTCCGTAGAGGAAACAACGTTCCCTCCAGCGTCGTGGATGGAAGAAATAATTTTTTTCCGAGCCTGGGAAGTCTCGAGCTGATAGAAAAAACTTGGACGGCTTCTCCCCTTCCTCGAGGTCACGGACCCGCGAACGGATCCGAGCCCCCTTCGCGTCAAAGTCGTCCAATTTACAAAGCTCTTCTTTTATGTCCTGGTGTCGGCCAAGAACTTCCGGACTAGTTAGCCCGGCATTCAGCTCCAAAACAACGGAGCGCAGGGCAGCCAAAAGTGACTCCCTGTGTTTCCGTCTCTTCTTTGCCACGCGGCAAGAAAAGGATATAATGAAACGCTTAATGCGGGACTTGACGTCCTCCCACCAGAGAAGTTCGTTGCCGTACCCCTCCTTGAGAGTCCACCAGCCCGCATAAGCTCGTTTAAAATCCCCTCGGAAGTCGACATCGGCTAGGACGGAAACATTGCATTTCCAATAACCCCGACCGACACCGGCACCCTTAGGGAAAGCACACTTCAAGACAACACTGTCATGGTCACTAAAGAAACAAGGCGAATGCTGGCAAGAAACGACCTCCACCGAACTGGACACGTAAATACGATCCAGCCGACTGGATATCGTGTTTGCCGCATTACGCCAGGTAAAAGAATGCGTGGACGGGTATTGAGACCGCCAGCAGTCTCTCAAAGAAAAATCCGATTCCACAAGATGTGAAATCAGATCCACACCGGTCAAGCTCCAGATCGACGACACAATTGAAATCGCCCGTTAAAATAACAGGCAAACTACCCGTACAAAACGATGCTAACTCTGTGAAGAAGAGACGGCGCGCCCTAGGGTCATTCGGGGCATAAACCGTGCACAAACGCACACCCCTTCCTTCCCCATGAACGCGCAAAATACCAGAAACGACCCTTCCATCAGAATCGACGGAAAGATCGGAAAACACAAAAGGACTTCTGGCGGGTAGGAGGATGATGGTACCGCAGGAAAAGGAAGTGCCAAAACTGGCAAACATCTCCCCCTTCCATTCCGCCCGACAAGAAGCTAAATCGTCATGCCCAGAGATATGACACTCTTGAAGACAAGATATATCATACCCCTGGCATAGATTAAAAACACGTCTCCTCTTCACAGGGTCACGCATTCCATTAACGTTTAACGTGATGAGGGTGACCATGATGATGTCAAAAAGGTGCACAAATTACTCGGGTGGATCCCCTTGAGGAGAACCACCCGAGTCTAAATTGGCAGCCGGTTGGGAACTGTCGCCCCCAGCCGGCTTGTCCGTGCCCGTGCCCGAGGGCTCAGACAGGCTAGGTGGTGCCACCCCCGGTGTTGCGGATGGGGCAGTGGTAGTTTTAGACGAGCCAATTGGCTCGTCTAATACCATCTCAGACTCCGAGGAGCTTGAGAGGCGAGTTCCCTGTATTTTGGGAGAGGGGGCATCTGTGTCAGAAGAAGGGTCTCGCGACCTCTTCTTCTTCTTCGCCTTCCCCTTCCTTGATACAGGGACAAATGAAACAGCTTTTTCGATTGCGGCAGCCTGACACTCAATGGCGTCACAAGAGACAACGGTTTCAGCGCTGTCTCACATGTAGCCGGAGCAACCGACAAAGCTGAACTTAACGGTCCTCGTGATCCAGCGGTCGCAGTGGAAACAAAGCCACGACTCCGCTGATCGTAGAGGACCGGCTTCCCTCGAGCACCGAAGACACGGTGCTAGGTTTAAAACTGTGCCCTCGTCCCCGCTAAAGGTGCACACCACCTTGTTAGGGCACTCCCCGGAGGGATGACCAACCTGCAAGCATTTGCAACACGTTATGGTGTTACATCTGCCCGCAGAGTGGCTAGGGCTTCCGCATCGGGCGCAAGTCCGGGTCTGACCAGAGTGGCCGACCCAGGCGTTGCGATTCCCGATGCGGAGAACCGAAGGAATGGACTTGGCACCCGACATTAAATACTGCCGGGTGCCAGTAAACACGGCAGGCTCCTCCGGGTAGGTCTGAAACCTACCCTTATGGACCCTGCCGTACTTAGAAAGGATGGATCTGACGACATTGTCGTCAAGATCCATCTCTACATACTTGACCGAGACCAGCTTCAGGCCGAAGGATGTTACTCGGCACCCAGGAAGCTGGTCCAGATCATACTCAAAACGTTGAGCAAATACGGCCGATTTGAATGTGAGGTCAAACCGGCCGCCAGAAAGGGGTTGTAAGGCCTCCAGGTGAGTGGACGGGACAATCCCAATCCCCCGGAGGACCTTAAATACATTACTAGGCGTCCCCTTGCCATCAAAACAGAGTTCAAAGGCGCGGAGAAGAAAAACTAAAATATCCAACCAGGATATTACAAAAAACAAAAAAAAGAGAAAAGTTGGCAAATGCCCGACTATACCTTAATGAAAAACAAAAAATTACAGGTAGCAAATGCCTACCTGCGATTGAAAAGAAGAAACAGGAAGACTGGGACCAAGCCCTAAGGACCAGGAATCAAACACGGGAGTACCGCGGAGAACACCAGGCCCACAGGCACACGTGTAAATACACGTATCGGCCACACGCTCCGCACTGCAAAGCGCAACAACAAAAGAAACGGTCGCCCAAACAAAGGGGCTGAACGGGGCCGTTCACAAACACAGCTATGAAAGAAACAAATATGGTCGTACACTGTACGGCAATAGCAAAGCAACGTGTGTAAACAAAAGGGGCCGTGCACTGCCACGGCCCGAACAAATTTGTATACGGAAACGTATGGGCTGGCTGCAACAGCACTGTGTATACAGCCAGCAAATAAAAACCAACCCAAAAACCCTCCAAATTTCTACAAAAATCTTCGATAAAGAGACCTACCGGCTCTATATAACAAAAGGAAAAGACCGATACAAAAATTGTAGCAGTATCTCACTAAAAACCTCAAGAACGCTTGGAAAAAAACCCGCCGTCTGTGTTTTCTAAATTGGTTTATTTTTCCAAATAAATCAAACATCAATGAAATTTACACACAGGTTATATTATTTACAAAGTAAAAAGGTTTTGAACGTACAACTTGTTTGGGAAAAACGCTAAACTAACCCACCACCAAAAAACCTTAACCGGTCACTGTAGGCTGAACATTATATCTTTACTGGAAATTTTAATTAGTTCATATTTGGCTCTGTTCCTAGCTAACCATAAGGAATAACGAAATTTACTTAGTTCACAACAAATTAATTTCTCAACTTTTTTACTGACATTATCACAAAATAAAGAAAACACAAGTGCATTTCGATCAACTAATATATGGGTTGTCCTGCCCAGGCGCTGCCTGAGCCACGCGCCCACCGGTTCCGCCACACTGCACTCAATGAAAAGGTGGTCTCTGGTCTCGAGTTGAGTGCAGTGCGGGCACGCGCCTTTGTCTTTCGATTGTTTCCTTAATCGGTTACCGGTGGGCAGCACGTTATGTACCATTTTGAAATTCAGTGACATTTGTTTGTTCGTCAATTTGGTACACAACGTGCGTTTCCAAATCGTGGCCCAGGGCAGGCCCCGGCGATCTTTCTGGACTTTGGGCTCGGTCCCTCTGGCTTCGAGTACGGCGGCGAGGTGTGTTCTGAGTTTAACGTTAGACCACTCAGCAGTAATGTCTCGGTGGCTACGAAAAGAAACCAAAACTAACTTGTAAAACTCAGAGGGGAAATCACAATGGGGCATATTTTGACGAATTAAATTTTGACGAACAAAAACCCGCACCAATACCGCGCTAAAATAATCCACTTAGCCGGTTTATCCGAGACAATACTGCTGATATGGACACCCCGCATTGCGACCATTCTGCTATCAAAGTCGACCACAACCACCCCCCCCCCCTTGGGAAAGGAGGGGGGGGAACATGGTCGCCCGGTTGACATGCTCCACCTTACTATTCCATATGAACTGAACAATAATTATGTTAATTTCTTTGATTTTTTCTTTCGGTGGGGGGACAACCTCGGCTACATACCATAACTTTGAAAACAAAAATTGATTAGCAATAATAACCCGCCCCCTCAAACTAAAATCACTACAACTCCCCCACATTTTCATTGCAGCATTTAGCTGCGAGACTTTCTCTTCCCAAATTTTGTTCTTTATATTATCATACCCAAAATAAAACCCCACAATTTTTGCCGAAGTTGCCCACCTGATGTCAACCGGGCCAGACATTGTGTTTTCCCACCTACCCAGGTAAACGCCACACGTTTTCTGCCGATTCAGCTTGGCACCGGACGCGAGCTCGAATCTTCGGACGAGGTCAAAACATCGGACGATGGACCTCTCGTCTGACAGGATCAAGGTGGTATCATCGGCGTACATGGACACTCTGGCTTCGGACCCCCCGGAAGTTTAACCCCATGAATTTGACTGTCAGCCCTTACCGCGCACCCGAAGGGTTCCAACGCTAAAATATAGAGAAGGGGCGACAGGGGGCATCCCTGCCGCACCCCCGGGTGAGCCGAAAGGGCTGCGAAATAAAACCGTTACAATTCACACGACTATAAATATCCCTATACAAAATATCCACCCACTTACAAAAATTGTCTCCGAAGCCAAAATGTTCAAGGACTTGCTTCAGATATCTCCAATCGACTCTGTCAAACGCCTTTTGTTGGTCGAGAGAGACGAACACCGCGCCGATGTTTTTCTGGTCAACATAATCTTGAACATTACGTAACAGGTGTGCGTTGTCTATGATGCTTCTCCCCGCCACCGAGCAAGTCTGGTCAAGGTGGATGATTTTATCCAGCACCTTTCTTACTCGGTTGGCGAGGATTTTAGTCAACACTTTGTAATCGACATTCAACAATGATATGGGTCGGTAATTAGAAATATCTTCCCTGTTCCCCTTATTTTTATGTAAAGCGGCTTACGTTGGGGTTTTGGACTATGCACGCATCTACCAGACGGAGCAGTTTCACGGTTTTGTTTAATTCGTTAATCCCCTGTGTGCTGTGGTAATTGTCTGATCCCCCCTTTGTATCTTTTTGTAAATTTTCTATGCAGTTGAAATCGCCCCCCAGAATTGTATGCCGAATCCCCCGGCAATGAGACGGCAATTGTTCGAGGAAGAATCGCCGTCTATCCCTCGGAGAATTCGGACAGTACACATTGGCAATACGTATCTTTGTTCCAGTGTTTTTTAATTTGACTGTGAGTGAAACCGCTCGGCCGCCATTGTCCTGTAAAAAGTCGGCCGTTTCCCATGTGTGGCGCTTAGATAACAAAATGGCCGCGCCACAACTCGAAGTTGTCCGGAAGTACCAAAAACCCACGCCGTCAAATTCCCGGGCCCACGCCCTGGCCTCGGAGAAGCAAGAAACATGAGCCTCCTGCAAGAGCAAGATGTCAACACCTTGCTCATTGCAGGAGTCGAATATTTGGCGGCGTTTAATACCAGTTCTTAGCCCATTTACATTTATGATACTAATATTTAAAGAAGAACACATGATCGAAATGCAAAAAAGGACACATAAAAACTGGAACAGAGCCATAATTCAAAAGGGTAAAAACCCAAAACAACAAAAACACACTTATTTGGGGGAGGACCGCACCTTTTTCTTTCGGGTTTCTTGTTTTTCCTTCCTCCGCCGAATCGTCGACCACTCCACAGGCGAGTCCGACGAATGGTGACCGCGTTTGGCGGAGGACATGGAAACGACTGACCCGTCGGAATCGCACGCCTGGTTCAGTCGTTCCACGTCTCGTTTTAGAGTCTCCTCCGCCTCCAAAACTCTTTCAGCCCAGGTTTGAGTTTTGGTCGCGGCACTCCACTCGTGGACGACGGGCTTGCGGGGCACACCCGACGAGTTCCGAAGGTGGTAGGCCATGGAGTAGTCCGAGATGTTGGTGGCCGTGGATGTTGCCGACTCACTACTGTCCGTTGTGTGACTCTCCATGGCCGGGGAACACGCCGCGCCCGTACTACGTGGATTTTTCCCCGAGACCGACGGTCTCGGAGAAGGTGCGTCTCGGGGTGGAATGTTCGCTGTACGGGCGGTCTTGGTGACAGTTTGGGTGGGTGTACCTGCTGTGGGTGGTCGATTCGGCGGGGTGCTAGGTAATTTAGGCGGTGTGCTGGGCCGGGTGGGCTTGGGTTGTCTGGCGTCCTTCGGTCGGGCGTTCTTCGGTCGGGCGTCCGGTGGTGGAGGGTTGGTCTTACGGGTGGGTGGGTGGGTCCTTGCTGGAAGTCGTGGTACAGGGTGGGTCGGGCTTGGCCGCTGCTGATGTTGCCCAGGGTGGTCGGGATGATCTTGCCGGCAGCGGGTCGCCGCCGCTGTCGTCGTCGCTGTCCGAGCCGGTAAGGTTCGAACGGCGCAGGTGACCGGCGTGTGATCGGGGACACCGTGAGGCATAGTGCCCCGTCAACCCACATTCGACATCTCACCGGCACCAGGCATTCGCGGCTGCGATGCCCGGGTTGATTACAGTTGAAACAGACGACGGTTGGGCAACCCGCTGTTAGGTGTCCGACCTTCCCGCACACACGACAGGTCTGCTCTTGGTTGTCGTAGGTGACCCTCAGCAGGTATCCACCGACACGCACGTATGAAGGGATCGGTCGACTCAGTTCCACCCGTGCGTGTCGGTGGCCGTTTTCCCACCCGATGTGACGCTGCCAGTGGCCTCGTCGGACGCCGATGACCTTCCCGTAGGGTGAGAGCGCCGAGGAGATGGTGACGTCGCTCAGCTCAACTGGTGCGTCACGTACAGTGATGAAAGCCAGCTTCTTCGACACCGATATGGCTGTGATTCGCTGTGTCCCGATGGATAAGCTGGCTTGTAGCATCTTGGTCTTGGCTGCTGCGGTTTTGGTTGTGACGCACCATTTGTTGTTGGTTAGCTGCTGGACGCAGATGACGTCGTTCTCCCCGGCAATCTCGGCCACCAGGTCGCACATCTCGGCATACCCCTGCTTCTCATCAGTAGTCAAGAACGTAGAAAGGTTCCGTTGAAGTTCGTTCGTGGCCATTGTAGATAATATACATGATCTTTGCACACAAAAAAGCCCAGAGGATCTCGCCTATTTTTAAATGTTAGGGTCTTTCTAAGGAAGACCCCAAGGACAGGGTAGTCACACTACACCTAAGTATGTGGGGTTACGATCCCCCCTGCCCTTTTTAACCATCTATGAATACGAAACATACACCAAACAAGAAACAAGACACGCAGCCAGTGTAGCCACGCTACCCACGCCGTGGTAAGGTACGACCACTGACCTCTACACCTGGACGGATCATTGTCCATATTCTGCTGTGCTAACACTTGAAGTCGGCGCGAACTGGAAGTACAACATGGCGGACCCGAGACGTCACTGCTGTGAGCCAATGAAATGTCCAGGTGTAGAGGTCAGTGGATTTACTCTGTACATTTTGTATTTATAAACTTACGTAATACGTATCGTACCAACACCTGGACATTTCATTGGCTCACAGAGTGACGTCGTGGGTCCGCTATGTTGCACTTCTCCGCGTGCCGACTTCAAAATGAAACAATGATGATCTGTCCATGTATAGAGGTCAGTGGGTACGACCCTAACTGCCTGACAGAATAAAAGGAACAAAACGAAATCATGCACCATCGACACACGGACACAACAATACAACAATTATTTCAAAAACTACAAAAGGACATAAAAGGTCCTATACAAAGGAGTTAAATACTCCTACAAAAAAAGACCTAAAGGGCCAAAAACCGAGGACAGTCATAATCTTCAGGCTGCGAGGCTTCAGAAGCCTACAACCTAAAGACCAGGCGGTCCTCAACTACCATACAAACAGCACCGCGCACACACCAGGTGGCGCGGAACTTGGCTCGGTCCAGCCGCACAAAGTCTGTCCGAATCGGGACCTTTGTTGATGTTTTAACACGGTGAAGCACGCTGTCGGCATCCGGCCGTGAGCCATCATACAATGTCTCACAGCGCAAACACCAGACCAACCACTTCACCGTGCTAATCAAATACCAGACAAGAAGAGAATCTGGCTTAGTATCTAGCCCTGACCCGTACAACACGCATGCACGGGTCAGGGAAAGGCAACGGCCAGGGCTTTGCAACAAATGTGCTTCACCCAGGCCCACAAAATATACACAAAGGGGCATTCCCGGAAAACATGGCAGAGTGACTCGGGAGCGGCGCAGCCGACCCGAGCACATCTACCTCTCCCAATGCCCCAATGTCCCAAACGTTGGGAGGTTTTCAAAGCCCCCCAAGCCACCCTCCAATCCAAGTCCCACAAGCGGTTACTAAGAATGGAGGAATGACATCACTTAAAACAATAATTAAAATCAACTGAACTACCCGCCGGACATTGCCTGGGTCGCTGACCCGCCAACAGGTCATACAACTGGCGGACCCCTACAGACCCCCAGTCAATGTCCGACGAGATAGAGGAAACTAACAGGACCAGCCTGCAAAAATGTCTATAGAAACCCGTGGGGTGAAGGGCGTGAGGGGTATCATTCCTCCAGATGTTACGGGGGAGAACCCGAATGAGTGAAGCAGCGACCCAGTAGAGAGAAAAAACTCTCCACGGGGAGCCGCTATTACTCAACTGCCAGATCCCGAAGGAGTCTGATATTATCATGGAAGGACCTCCCCCTGACGGCACACGTCTGAAATTGGCCGACAATGTCGGGCAACACCTGACCAATACGTAGGCACAAGGCCTTCGACAGGATCTTGTAATCGACATTGAGAAGGGAGATGGGGCGCCTGTTTCGAGGATCAAGCGGATCCCCTCCCTTCTCTAAAATAACAATAACAATAACATATAACATTTATATAGCGCTTAATACAAGTGTTTCTAAGCGCTAAGATTTCCCCGGTCATTGGGCTCATGAAACATTCCAAATACTATCTCAGCTCCCTGGGGAGTATACAGCTCGATGCTGCCATTTCGGCGCAAACCAGCTAAACCAACCACAATATAACCATCTCTGCCCTCACAGGTACCCATTTACTCCTGGGTGGAGAGAAGCAATGAGTGACAAAGTGCCTTGCCCAAGGGCACACGAACCGTAGTCCCAGGCCGGACTCGAACCCACAACCTGTAGCTTTACCTACAGATTACAAATTCAATGCTCCAGACCACGAGGCCACGGCACTTCACAGGGTGATGATTCCCAAACGCTGGGAATCACCTAAACGTTTAGAGGAAACAACGTTCCCTCCAGCGTCGTGAATGGAAGAAATAATTTTCCTCCGAGCCTGGGAAGTCTCGAGCTGATAGAAAAACTTGGACGTCTTCTCCCCTTCCTCGAGGTCACGGACCCGCGAACGGATCTGAGCCCCCTCCGCGTCAAAGGCGTCCAAATTACAAAGCTCTTCTTTTATGTCTTGGTGTCGGCCAAGAACTTCCGGACTAGTTAGCCCGGCATTCAGCTCCAAAACAACGGAGCGCAGGGCAGCCAAAAGTGACTCCCTGCGTTTCCGTCTCTTCTTTGCCACTCGGCAAGAAAAGGATATAATGAAACGCTTAATGCGTCCTCCCACCAGAGGAGTTCGTTGCCGTACCCCTCCTTGAGAGTCCACCAGTCCACAAGCTCGTTTAAAATTCCCCCGGAAGTCGACATCGGCTAGGACGGAAACATTGCATTTCCAATAACCCCGACCGACACCGGCACCCTTAGGGAAAGCACACTTCAAGACAACACTGTCATGGTCACTAAAGAAACAAGGCGAATGCTAGCAAAAAACGACCTCCACCGAACTGGATGTCACAACTTCCGGGATACTTACAACAATAAATACAACTTATATCGTTTCTAACATTTAAGAATTAAACAATTTATCAATTAAATCAATTTATTATCCGATTATGGTTACATCAATTGTCTGTTTTTACAGTCTAGAATTATCTCAAGTTACTTTAAAAGCCTAAAGGCGTATCAAAAATATATTTCGAGGCAATTAAATTAGTACGCAATTTCATAATTCCCGATTCTACCTATCTGATGACCATTTCAGTCCACTGTATATATACACATAGGCCTACATGTAGGCTAACAAAAGCTTTGGTTTGCACAGTATCTCCATACATTAAGAACATTAACTGTAAATTCAATACATCTAAATTACAGGTGATTTCGGTAAATCCAAAATACAACCGAATGCGGTACATTCAAAAATACAAGTGGATTCGGTACATCCAAAATACAAGTGCGGTGAATAAATACATCAATAATACAATAACATTTAATACAATACAGAATGTTGCTAGTTCTGTTGGTTAGATAGGATGCGACGCCCGTCGCACAAGCCGAGAATGAGAATATTGGACGATATCAGGCACGGCGTCCGAAATACTGGTTTCTGGTTGAAGGCATTTGATATACTGCATCCAACCCTCAAGGTCCAGTGATTACTCAGTGGGCAGGCATCTGTTATACGGCATCCAATCCTCAAGGTCCGATCACTCGACTAGGATCCAGAACACCATTACTGCCCGCAAACATCAGCTCAAGTAGCCTCATAACGTGACATAGGGACCATCTATATAAATAAAATAATTAATCAATTCGGTGCTACAAAAGCAACCAAACTGAAATATTTTAAGTGGGCAAAGTTAAATCAAACAATCTTCCACATAAATAACCAAGATAAATTAACAGGAAAACATCACTTACGATTGTAATTGCCACGCTGACCTGCTTGTCCGAGCCACACCCGAGAAACCTCACAGGACTTCAATTTTCCTGTGCCGATGGGTCAAGGGATAGCACAAGCTGCCAAGAAATGGCTCCGCCAGCAGCACTTAAAACCACTGTTCACTTTCATACCAGCTTCTAGTAACAACTGACCTCGCTCAACTGTTATTCCCACCTTTTATACAACTCCAACTAATTTCACAGCATACCTAAAATCCCTCAAGCACGCCAACTGCATTCCAGCCAGCTAAACCACAAATACCTACTTAACAAAATAAGATTAAATATACCGTTAACATAACAATCATGGTCCCACCAATAAATCCCTGAATAATTAAAGAAATATGCACCTGCTCAAATTCAGCTGTGACAATTCCCTCCCCCTTGGGAATAAAAAAAAATATTATATATATATTTTTTTATTTTTTTGCGTTTGTTGTTTTAGGGTTTTTGTTTTGTTTTATTTTGTTTTGTTTTTATTTATTTTTAGTTTTTTAAATCTGTCACAAAACAAATCTACATGCTAAATCCAAGCAATAACAGTTTAACAACAACATAATACATAAAGTGCCTGTATCAATTAGACAGGCGCTGAAGGCATCTTATCACTTAATCACGAACGTAATAGAAAATAGAGCAATTCCGCTCTGGATTGAAAAACAAAATCTCAAATCAAAGAAATAAGGAAAAGAAAATTGAGCTGTTCCGTTCTAAATCGAAAAGAAAAAAAAAATATTTTCGTTAAAGCAAATAAGAATAAAAAATATATAGAACAGTTCTGTTCTGAAAAAAACCCAAAAACATTCGAAGTAAACTTAACTTCTTGTTACTGGTAAATCAATATGCAGAACTTATTCAGTATTACGACTGAGATAGTCGGCACCTACATTTTCACTCCCTTTGATGCTTTGAAGTCGAAATCGGTAAGGCTGCAACTGCAATGCCCAACGCATGATACGTGTATTGGATATTTTAGCGTGATTGAGGTAAGTCAATGGTTCATGATCTGTTTGGAGAACAAATTCTTGTCCACAAAGGTAAGTTTGAAACTTATGTACTGACCAAAGAATTGCCAGGCATTCCTTTTCAATGGTAGAGTAGGCCTGTTCCCGCTGAAGAAGTTTACGGGATGCGTAGGCAACTGGAAACTTATCCTCACCATGTTCCTGTAACAATACTGCTCCTAGCCCAACATTAGAAGCATCCGTTTGAAGGATAAACGGTCTTGTTGGATCGGGTAGGTGGAGGACAGGTGTGGTTACGAGTCTAGATTTGAGAGTTTCAAAGGCGGATTCCTGACTATTCTCCCAAATGATGCGATTTGGTTCAGCTTTTCTAGTTTTGTCAGTTAATGGAACGGCAATGGCGGCGTAATTTGGAATAAAACGCCGGTAATAGCCTGTCAGGCCAAGAAAAGATCTGAGTTGTTTTTTTGTAGTGGGTTTTGGTGCATTTTGAATTTTTGAAACTTTATCTGCCACTGGTGCCAGCAAACCCTGTCCCACTACATGTCCCAGGTACTCAAGTTTCTTGGATCCGACAACGCACTTTGTTGGTCTTGCGGTAAGTCCAGCTTGTTGTAGCCTATTCAGTAACGCTTCTAGTACCACCAGGTGTTCATCCCAGGTTACTGTATGTACCAAAATATCATCAAGAAAATTAATAACACAATCCATGTTACGAAGGAGAACTCTCATCATACGACTAAATGCCGCAGGAGCGTTTACCAAGCCAAACGGCATTACAATAAATTGAAATAAGCCATCTTGGCACACAAAGGCCGTTTTCTCTTTGGCATCTTCTCCCAAAGGGATTTGCCAGTACCCCTTGCTGAGATCTAACTTGGAAAAGTACATGTCGGAAGATAATTTGCAAAACAACTCTTCTATATCTGGGAGTGGTTCAGCATCAAATATTGTCAAACAATTGAGTCTTCTGAAATCAATACAGAATCTTGGTGATCCATCTTTTTTTCTGACCAAGACTACAGGAGACGCATAAGGTGAATTGGATCGTTCAATAGCACCCATATCAAGCATGCTTTTAGTTTCTTGTCTGATAGTATCTCTAAGAGCATGAGGTATTGGATACGGTTTGCAGCGCACCGGATCAGAAGACGTAAGTCTAATATTGTGCTCAGCAAGATTGCATCGACCTGGTACATCTGTTAATACCATCTCATACTTCATTAACAACTGTCTCGCCTGTTGAGCTTGATCTTGAGACAAGCTATCGTCGACCTTGACATCCCTAATTGACTCCTGAGCTGACAACTCGGGTGGCTGTAAAGGATCATTGATTGGTGCCACAGCTGTTTCTAGAGAATCTTCGTCCATGGGGTCAACGACTGCTGTTGCTACTACCTCGAAGATGCGATCTACCTGACTAAGAAAACAAGACTTAACTTCATCAGAAAGGGGTGACCTTTCTAAATATCCTTTAAGAAGGTTGATATGGAAGGTCTTGGGTTTACCATTCAGATCGATTTTATAATCGAAAATACCTGTCCGTTGTAAAACCACAAATGGTCCTTTCCAATGCATAAGTAACTTGTTGCGATCTGTTGGGAGTAAAAGTAATACTTTATCTCCTTCCTTGAATTGTCGTTTCTTGGATTTCCTATCGTAGTACTTCTTATATCTTTGAGAAGATTTCTGAAGCTCTTCACTAGCAAGTTTGCATGTTTCTTCTATTCGAGACCGCAAGTCAACTACGTATTGATATGTTGACTTGACTTCTGAATTTGTGACCTCTCCTGTCCAGAGTTCCTTAAGTATATTCATAGGCCCTCTGACTGTTCTACCATACAATAATTCGAATGGTGCAAATCCTAAACTTGAATGTGGGGTCTCTCTATAGGCAAATAGGAGAGGTCCCACATACCTATCCCAGTCCTTGGGCTTTTCGGCACACAGACGTTTTAGCATCTGTTTTAGACTGCCATTGAACCTCTCTACCAATCCGTTACAAGACGGTTGGTAAGGGGTTGTCACAAGTTGTCTGATGGAAAGAAGCCGACTAATTTCTTTCATAACCTCAGAAGTAAATTGACTTCTCTGATCTGTTAATATCTCTTTTGGAAGTCCTACTCTAGTAAAAATGTCAACTAAAGCCTCTGCAACTCTATGGGTCTCTATACTTTTCAGGGGTATAGCTTCTGGATATCGAGTAGCATAATCTACCATAGTAAGAATGTACCGGTTACCACGGTCCGTTATAGGAAAGATCGGGCCAACAATGTCTACTGCGATGCGTCGGAAAGGCTCATCTATCAATGGCATTTGACCTAAAAGAGCTCTTATGGTTTTACCTTTAGGAATAGTGCGCTGACAAATATCGCAAGATTGGCAGTAACGCCTGTAAGATCTAAAGGGCCTAAACTAGGGAATAAGATCGAGTATGACACAAACGGTTTGCTGGCTGTTGTGACTTTTACTAGACTGACCTTTGGCCTTTATTCTAGATTCTTCCAAGGTAAGTACGGAGCGCCCTAAGTGACAAATTCAATGTAATGAATACTACATCCCTTTCCACCTTAGATAACAACTATGTACATGTACTGTGAAAATAGAGTTTTGCCGGTTTAAAACTGGTGATCAAATAAAGTGATACAAATATAATCTCATTGGTGTAAGTGCACTAATTTGGTAAATTTCTGAGTATACAGGTAACAGTTTTCTTTAAAATCAGCCATTTTAACTTTTAAATTTAAACAAGCTGTGAATACAGGTCTTCCTAACACAATAACACGAAACATGCAGGTATATCTTCTACAGTCTTTAACAAGCAAAGTCCTTGAGGTGGACAGGTAGGCGACGATCTCTCTGAGGGTTCCTACGGGGTGCTGGTGCTTGAGCTGGGATTTGTGTGGTGGTGGGCGTGTCATCTATGTCGGACTCTTCAGAGTCGTTCCGGGATGGTGTTCGGGTGCGGATGCGTTTGAATCGCGAGATATCGCGTGTGACTGTGTGGGAGCCGTTTTGAGCTGTTACCATCGATCCCTTCTTAGCAGTGACTTTGTAGGGTTGCGTGTGATATGGGGTTTGGTGTTTTGCGACTAGTCCTTCACGTCGCACAAGGACGGTGTCACGGATGTTGACGTCCCTGGGGCCAGCGTGTTCTTTGCTGTCGGCATATTGTTTCATGGCTGCCTTCTTGCGTGTGTCACGGGATCGTACAGCTGTGGCCAGAGATTTCTGTGGAGTTTCAGGGAGACGAGTGCGGAGTGGCCTTCCGAAGAGGAGTGTGGGTGGTGCTACTCCTGTTGTGGCATGTGGGGTTGCACGGTAGTTGCGCAAGAACTTGTAAAGGCCTTGCTTCCACGGTATTCCATCTGCGATTGCGGTGCGATATGTCTTTTTAACTGTTTTCATGAAGCGTTCCACCTCCCCATTGGCACGGGGCCATCGTGGGGTAATTTTACGGTGATGGAACCCCAGGTAAGCTGCGAACGATGAAAACTCTGCACTGTTAAACGGCGGTCCGTTGTCTGTGCGGACGATCTGTGGTATGCCGAACGTGGCGAAGATCTGATCAAGTTTGGGAATCACCGCACGTGCAGAGGTGGATGACACTATCGCGATTTCAGGGAAACGACTGTAGTCGTCGATGACAACGAGGAGATGTTCTCCTGTGGGTAGGTCACAAAAGTCAACGCTAACTTCCAACCATGGGCTGACTGGAAGGGGAGACATCTTGAGAGGGGTTCTTCGTTCGTCGGGCGTTGTCAGTTGGCAAGGTAGGCAGTCGCGAACCGTTCGTTCCACGAGGGTGTCCATGCTGGGAAACCATACCTTCTCGCGAAGCAGCTGTTTAGTTTTTGTCATGCCCTGGTGTCCCTCATGGGCGATGTCGATGATCTTTTGTGCGAGTGCTTGTGGGACTACGATGCGGTTTCCACGAAGCAGCAGATCGCGATCAGTGGTGGCTGTTAGTTCACCGCGAATTTTGTTCAGGCTGTTGAGTGCGGCAAGAGTCTGTTGGTCATGAGGTTGCTTGAGAAGCATGTCCCAGCTTTGAGTGGTGAGTGCTTCGATGACTGACTGGAGAACTTGATCTTCGCGTGTAGCAGTGCGGATTGTGTCGAGTGTGACTGACTTGGGTACAGCGTTCTCTGATATGAAGCTGATGTGCTCTTCCGCTAGGCGCTGTTCTCGGCTGGTGGCTTGCGAATGTTCGTGGGGATGTCGCGACATATAGTCTGCAGGGTTGAACTTGCCCGGCTGATACTCGACGGTGAAATTGTACTCTTGCAACTTGAGCAACCATCGTTCGATGCGGGTTGGGGGTTGACTCTGCTGGTTGTTGAACAGTGAGACCAATGGTTTATGGTCTGTGACGACGGTGAAGTTGTTGCCATAGACATAGAGGTGGAAATGAAGTATTGCCCATGTGATGGCCAGTGCTTCTCGTTCTGTTTGGGAGTAGCGCTGTTCGACAGGCGTTAGTGATCTACTCGCAAGGGCAACAATCAACAGTTCATCCTTATCGTTGCGTTGGGCAAGGATACCGGCTAGACCGACTGGGCTGGCGTCTACAAGAAGTTCAGTTTTCTTGTTGGGGTCGTAGTATGCCATAGTGCAGCAGTGTGCGACGCGTTCGCGGATCTGGTGAAGTGCTAGCTTGTGTTCTGGTCCCCAATGCCAGAGGGCGTCTTTCTTTGTCAACTCGCGCAAGGGTGCGGAGATGGTGGCAAGATCTGGGATGAACCGACTACAATACGTTACCAGTCCAAGGAAGCTGCGTACTTCGCTTGCGTTGGTGGGGTCAGGCACATTTTATATGGCATCAACTTTCTTCTTGTCGGGGGAGATGCCATGGGAGCCGAACACATGTCCAAAGTACTCAACACTTGCTGTGCTGAAGCTACATTTGTCTCTGTTCAGAGTTAGGTTACACTCACGAAGGCGGTGCAGACAGGCCGCAAGACGCTTGTCGTGTTCCTGTTGAGTACGGCCAAATATCAAGATGTCATCACTGATGTTCAGGGTTCCTTCGAGGCCACGAAGTGCTGAGGAAATGGCGTTCTGAAAGAACTCAGCTGCAGAGCAAACACCGAAGTTGAGGCGTTTGTAGCGGAACAGGCCTGTATGTGTTGAGAACACAGTCAGGTGGCGGGACTCGGGGGCCAATTCCACTTGATGATATCCGGCGTTTAAGTCCATCTTGCTGAAGACTGTGGACCCATTGACCTGGGCCAGGATATCATCGTTGGTTGGTGTGATGTGGCGTTCACGCTTGATGGCTGTGTTAACGTTTCGCATGTCCACACACATGCGAATTTCACCTGGTCGCTTGGGCTTTTCGACCACGTGGATAGGTGAAACCCACGGGGTTGGTTCATTGCGTACAGGCTCGATGATGTCGAGGCGAAGCAGTTTTTCCAGTTCATTCTCGACTTTTTTTCTGACATGGAATGGAATACGACGATGAGGCAAAGCGATTGGTTGAACAGTCTTGTCCTCATGCAACTTGCACTGAATGTTTTTCAACTTGCCGATGCCGGTGAAACGGTCTGCGAACTGGTGGATGAGCTCGTGCATGTCGGCAGGTTGAGGATTGTCAGGTTGGAGCGTGAATGCCACTTGGATGACGTTGAGAGCAGAGGCCGTTTGGAAGCTGATCAATGTGTCTCCGGTTCTTTTGGTGACGAAGAAGGTGGCGTTTACTGGTGAGGCTTTGTAGGCAACGGTGGTATCGAAAGTGCCCACAATGTCCAAGGGTGTAATGCTGCCATATGCAAAAACTTTTGCTGCAGAGTCTCTACACAGGGGTGGGGCAGATGGCAGTTTGTTGTACACTGCAAGACACATCACGTTAACCGAGGCTCCTGTATCGATGACTGCTGGTAGTGACGTGGTTATGTCAACTGTCACTGTGACAATTGGCTGTTTAGGTTTGGGTGTTGACGACACTCCAAATACATAATCATCGTCGGAGCTCGTTGAGCTTGCAGCATGGTCAACTGCCCGCACTTTTGCTTTGAGGTTCTGTGGCTTGCGCGGCATCCCTCCGCTCAGACAGTGCTTGGCGAAGTGATTAAGTTTACCACATGAGTGGCATGTCACGCCTTGAGCTGGGCATTGTTGCTTGTGAGGAAACATACCTCCACAGTTACGACATGGTATTGAGCTTCTGGGCTTGGGGGCACGTGAAGCCTTGTTGTACTCAAAATCTCGGGGTTGAGACTTTGAAGCAGTCATACGGTTGGCCATGTCACGACTCGATGATGTGTGTTGTTCCATACCCTTGGCTTGCACCTCTGACAGTTCATGAGCTCGAGCGGTTGCTAGCAGTTTGATCAGAGTTAACTCAGATTCGCGGAGGGCGTATCGTCTCAACTTTGAGGATGTACAACCGTGAATAATCTGTGATTTCACTTCTGCGTCTCGTTCGTGGAACTCGCATGTTTTGGCAAGCTGCTGTAGACGGGTTGCAAATTCTGCGACAGTTTCATGCTGCAGTTGCTTGGCCTCGCGAAAAACGAACCGCTCATACTCAATGTTCTTGCGGGGCTCGAAGTACTTGGTGAGCGCCGCTTTGCCTGATTCAAACGTTAAACCTGTTTCAGATAATGTTTCGAAAATGTCCATGACTTCAGGGCCGGCATAGTGCAGGAGAAGTGCACGCTGTTGTGTGTCATCAGTAACTTTGAATGCGACAAACAGATTTTCCAGCCTGTTAACATATTTCCGCCACCGTACGCCGGTAGTGGAGGGCTCTACATGAGGTTGGAAGGCTGGAAAGGATGGCAGGTTTGTGGCGGACATGTTGTTCACAAGAGTTCGGCGATGATGTACGACGAAAAACACTGTTCGGCGACAATACTACTACTATTTCGGTGCGTTTTATGTGCATACAAAACCAATGCAACAGAACATGTACGTTACGTGCACACTGGCGTGGTTTGACTCACTCTGGTTTTGACGACAGTTCCCACGCGAAAAACGCACTGTTTATATCCAAAATAGCTAGTCAAAAACCTCTTCACGATGTTGCTGGGTTCCCAAACGTTGGGATTGATCCCATCCTCGTCGCCAATTGTAAGATCTAAAGGGCCTAAACTAGGGAATAAGATCGAGTATGACACACACGGTTTGCTGGCTGTTGTGACTTTTACTAGACTGACCTTTGGCCTTTATTCTAGATTCTTCCAAGGTAAGTACGGAGCGCCCTAAGTGACAAATTCAATGTAATGAATACTACAACGCCGACAGTCAGCTTGCACACCAGGCCAAAAGAAATTGGACAAAATCTTTTCCTCTGTCTTCCTAGTACTAAAATGACCGCCCAAAAGAGATTAATGAGCTAACTTTAGTACAAATGAGCGGTGAGGTTTTGGAACCACTAACTGAGTAATCGTATCCTCGCCTTCTATACGCGGATTAGAGTATTGCCGGTGTATTAACCCATTCATTCGAATGAATTGGGATACTCTTCCCCCTGCCTTATTAGTTGGCTCACCCGCATCCAGCAATTCTCTTACACGGCGCAAGGTATCGTCACTTCGTTGAGCCTGGCGTAATTCATCGATGGTAACATCTGGTAGTGCACTTGGAACCTTCAGCGCAGATAGCGGCTTTTCCGAAGCTATCTTCTGTGCTCTGGTTTGCACGGCTTGAACCTCAACGCTGTCCAGTATCTTACCCTCAGATGGTTGAATTGGCACGGTGTTCTGCTTCCAATATGGGTCAGGTTTACCTGGAGCACGAGCATCTGAAATATTCCCTATTATGATGTCATAAATGGGACTGGCCATACACAAAGCTTCAACCGACCCTGTAAAGTATGGTGAATGAATAACTACAATGGCAACTGGTAATTGTTGAATAGTGCCATCGACAAGAACACAATATTTACATTGCCCCGTGAGCTGATTATCCGAAACAAGATTTCGGCGGACAACCACCCCTGAGCAGCCTGTATCTCTAAGTACTGAAACACTCCGATGACCCAGTCTACCCCGCGTAACGGGCATACCCTTAAGATCTTCTACTCTGCAAGCAGCACACATTAAAGGTAAGTGGTGACCACATTGCAAGGGTACTACGCCATCATGAGCACAGCATTTATCCAGATTCTTTTTATCAACTATATACATACAAGCAACTCTCTCAGCTTCGAATGCTATGGGCTGCTCCGATGTAGTAGATTCGTAGTCTTGAAACGACTGCTGGTAGTTTTGAGTCCCACTCGATATTCGTCGATCAGGGTCATCTCTGGTCATCAGACCTGCTATTCTGGTGGCATCACGCTGCGGGTTCTTCCAACAGTTTGGAGCAATATAACCTGTCTTATGGCAAATAAAACAAGTTCTCAACTCTCGGTTAGTAACAGATGGTTTACCCATTTGAACAGGTTTAAATCCAGTATTGGGCATCTTATCTTTACCAACCAGTTTGTCAGTGTTGCTACCTCTTTGAACCTGAGGATGTTGATCTCGAAACCGATTCACTTTAGCCTGCGGGAAAAAAATTCCAGGTTTTTCAAGACCAAATACACCGCCCCTTGCCTCTACATAATGATCAGCTATCTCGGCCATGGCTGTAATACTCTTCGGCTGTCCTTTAGAAATACCGATAAATCAAGATTACAACCATTTATGAATTGTTCCCGTAACAGCAAATCTTTCAAATCCTCAAAGGTTTGATCGATTTTGGCTAGCTCGGTCCACCTGCAAAGATAATTATCTAATCTAACTACAAACTCTTTGGGGTTCTCAAATTTATCCGGTCGAGCAGTTCTAAACCTTTTCCGGAATCCATCCTCTGTGAGGTTGAATCGTTTGAGCAAGTTATCTTTTAACGTGACATAATAATTGTCTGCTTCGTCGTCAGACATCCTAAGATAAACTTCTAAAGCCTTGCCTTTCAATAAGGCACTAAGATTCACAGCCCAATTTATCTTCGGCCATTTTTGCGCAGTGGCATAACGTTCAAATCTTTTGAGATATGCATCTAGATCATCTTTCTCATCCTCAAAATGGGGAAGTTTAGGTACCCCCGTTTTAGATTTAGTGGAGGTGCTATCAGATTCAGCTTTTACATTAATCATGGTCTGTAACTGAATCTGCAAGGCATAAGCCTCTTTCTGTTGACGAGCAAGTTCCAGTTTTTCTCTATGGGCCTCCCTATCTACATTATCCCTTTCCTTTCTTTCTATCGTCATTCTTTCCTGTTTCTCTCTAACAAACTCTCTCAATTCATCACCACTCAATCCCAACTCCTTCTTACCCACTTTTGTGAGCCGTTCCACATCCATTCTGCAAAAGTTAACTGCTCGAGCTGCACGTTGAGTTTCCTGGTGTGGTTCGGACAAGCACAGCCGCCTAAATACATTAACAAAGACTGACAACTCTTTCTAAATAAATATGACTATAAAGGTCCATACAAATACAGTATATAAGCAAAACGATATAATGCAAGATATGTACCCGGATCTTCCACCAAATTGTCACAACTTCCGGGATACTTGCAATAAATACAACTTATATCGTTTCTAACATTTAAGAATTAAACAATTTATCAATTAAATCAATTTATTATACGATTATGGTTACATCAATTGTCTGTTTTTACAGTCTAGAATTATCTCAAGTTACTTTAAAAGCCTAAAAGCGTATCAAAAATATATTTCGAGGCAATTCAATTAGTACGCAATTTCATAATTCCCGATTCTACCTATCTGATGACCATTTCAGTCCACTGTATATATAGGCCTACATGTAGGCTAACAAATGCTTTGGTTTGAACAGTATCTCCATACATTAAGAACATTAACTGTAAATTCAATACATCTAAATTACAGGTGATTTCTCTAAATTACAGGTGATTTCGGTAAATCCAAAATACAACCGAATGCGGTACATTCAAAAATACAAGTGGATTCGGTACATCCAAAATACAAGTGCGTTGAATAAATACATCAATAATACAATAACATTTAATACAATACAGAATGTTGCTAGTTCTGTTGGTTAGATAGGATGCGACGCCCGTCGCACAAGCCGAGAATGAGAATATTAGACGATCAGGCACGGCGTCCGAAATACTGGTTTCTGGTTGCAGGCATTTGATATACTGCATCCAACCCTCAAGGTCCAGTGATTACTCAGTGGGCAGGCATCTGTTATACGGCATCCAATCCTCAAGGTCCGATCACTCGACTAGGATCCAGAACACCATTACTGCCCGCAAACATCAGCTCAAGTAGCCTCATAACGTGACATAGGGACCATCTATATAAATAAAATAATTAATCAATTCGGTGCTACAAAAGCAACCAAACTGAAATATTTTAAGTGGGCAAAGTTAAATCAAACAATCTTCCACATAAATAACCAAGATAAATTAACAGGAAAACATCACTTACGATTGTAATTGCCACGCTGACCTGCTTGTCCGAGCCACACCCGAGAAACCTCACAGGACTTCAATTTTCCTGTGCCGATGGGTCAAGGGATAGCACAAGCTGCCAAGAAATGGCTCCGCCAGCAGCACTTAAAACCACTGTTCACTTTCATACCAGCTTCTAGTAACAACTGACCTCGCTCAACTGTTATTCCCACCTTTTATACAACTCCAACTAATTTCACAGCATACCTAAAATTCCTCAAGCACGCCAACTGCATTCCAGCCAGCTAAACCACAAATACCTACTTAACAAAATAAGATTAAATATACCGTTAACATAACAATCATGGTCCCACCAATAAATCCCTGGATAATTAAAGAAATATGCACCTGCTCAAATTCAGCTGTGACACTGGACACGTAAATACGATCCAGCCGACTGGATATCGTGTTTGCCGCATTACGCCAGGTAAAAGAATGCGTGGACGGGTATTGAGACCGCCAGCAGTCTCTCAAAGAAAAATCCGATTCCACAAGATGTGAAATCAGATCCACACCGGTCAAGCTCCAGATCGACGACACAAATGAAATCGCCCGTTAAAATAACAGGCAAACTACCCGTACAAAACGATGCTAACTCTGTGAAGAAGAGACGGCGCGCCCTAGGGTCATTCGGGGCATAAACCGTGCACAAACGCACACCCCTTCTTTCCCCATGAACGCGCAAAATACCAGAAACGACCCTTCCATCAGAATCGACGGAAAGATCGGAAAACACAAAAGGACTTCTGGCGGGTAGGAGGATGATGGTACCGCAGGAAAAGGAAGTGCCAAAACTGGCAAACATCTCCCCTTCCATTCCGCCCGACAAGAAGCTAAATCGTCATGCCCAGAGATATGACACTCTTGAAGACAAGATATATCATACCCCTGGCATAGATTAAAAACACGTCTCCTCTTCACAGGGTCACGCATTCCATTAACGTTTAAAGGAAACAAGCAGTCTAACATCTTCATTACGCATTTTTTGTTTTAAATCAATAGATTTATGTGTATAAAATGTGAATAAAAAGCAAAACTGGTTCTAGTGTACGTTTAGTGTGGTAATTTGCCGTCCAGAAATTGACCCCCCCTTTTTAAATTTCGCGGCCACTCAAAATGAGTGACGTAAATCGAGTCAGAACCCGGACAAATTATCGATAGTCGGTACGCGACGTCTAGGTACGAGACGGGTTCGCGTGGCCACGTACGCACACATTGTTGTGAGTACAAGAGTGTACGAATCCCGTACGCCTTGTGCACACGTACGTACATGTACATGTAAACGCGATCACCCACACGCACGCTGTCCAAAGCAAAGGATACCGTACAAAGTACATGTACATGTACAGTAATCGGCGCGGACTAAACATGGACGATCGTGGAAGTTCTTCGTCGGTTTTTAGTGAATCTGACGAAAACAGTACAGATTCGTCTGATTGGAATATCGTTGGGACAGCATCTGACTTCAGCATGTTTTTTAAGGGCATGCCAAAGTTGCTGTACAGACCAGTGTCGAAGCACGACCGCTCAAAATGGTCGCTGCAGATCGGGCCGAAAAATCACTAGGCCCGGCGGGACCACTTCGCTCTGGTAAGCTTTACTTTGGCTGTCCAAATCCTCCGATATTTAGGATCAGCCGGAAACAAATGAAGGCTTACTCTATCCTTGGTAGTTTTGCTACACCCAGCAGCTACACATCTAGTCGGCATGACTGAAAACAGTTGTATTTTTATTTTTTACCCTGATTTAGAATAAAAAACCGGCATGGTAAACTCGTAGACAAAGACTTGTTGCATGCAATGCGCGCATAATGCAAGCCAGGCCCGGGTAGCGCACCCCCGCAGCGAGGCAATTCTCTGCCTCGATTTTTGTCATACCCCACGCGAAGTTTTATGTTAATGAGGCTTCCCTTTGAGGGGCGGAGTGGTATGACTAAACATTTTTAAACATTATTTTCTCCCATTTATCACAGAAAATAAACACAACCTCACACATAATGTTGTTGTCAATATGATACTTTATTGATTTAAGCAAAAAAATAACTTATTACATGTTTCCTTTAACGTGATGAGGGTGACCATGATGATGTCAAAAAGGTGCACAAATTACTCGGGTGGATCCCCTTGAGGAGAACCACCCGAGTCTAAATTGGCAGCCGGTTGGGAACTGTCGCCCCCAGCCGGCTTGTCCGTGCCCGTGCCCGAGGGCTCAGACAGGCTAGGTGGTGCCACCCCCGGTGTTGCGGATGGGGCAGTGGTAGTTGTAGACGAGCCAATTGGCTCGTCTAATACCATCTCAGACTCCGAGGAGCTTGAGAGGCGAGTTCCCTGTATTTTGGGAGAGGGGGCATCTGTGTCAGAAGAAGGGTCTCGCGACCTCCTCTTCTTCTTCGCCTTCCCCTTCCTTGATACAGGGACAAATGAAACAGCTTTTTCGATTGCGGCAGCCTGACACTCAATGGCGTCACAAGAGACAACGGTTTCAGCGCTGTCTCACATGTAGCCGGAGCAACCGACAAAGCTGAACTTAACGGTCCTCGTGATCCAGCGGTCGCAGTGGAAACAAAGCCACGACTCCGCTGATCGTAGAGGACCGGCTTCCCTCGAGCACCGAAGACACGGTGCTAGGTTTAAAACTGTGCCCTCGTCCCCGCTGAAGGTGCACACCACCTTGTTAGGGCACTCCCCGGAGGGATGACCAACCTGCAAGCATTTGTAACACGTTATGGTGTTACATCTGCCCGCAGAGTGGCTAGGGCTTCCGCATCGGGCGCAAGTCCGGGTCTGACCAGAGTGGCCGACCCAGGCGTTGCGATTCCCGATGCGGAGAACCGAAGGAATGGACTTGGCACCCGACATTAAATACTGCCGGGTGCCAGTAAACACGGCAGGCTCCTCCGGGTAGGTCTGAAACCTACCCTTATGGACCCTGCCGTACTTAGAAAGGATGGATCTGACGACATTGTCGTCAAGATCCATCTCTACATACTTGACCGAGACCAGCTTCAGGCCGAAGGATGTTACTCGGCACCCAGGAAGCTGGTCCAGATCATACTCAAAACGTTGAGCAAATACGGCCGATTTGAATGTGAGGTCAAACCGGCCGCCAGAAAGGGGTTGTAAGGCCTCCAGGTGAGTGGACGGGACAATCCCGATCCCCCGGAGGACCTTAAATACATTACTAGGCGTCTCCTTGCCATCAAAACAGAGTTCAAAGGCGCGGAGACGCCTAGCACGACTATCCGTTGTCGACATAACAGAAGAATTATGTCCAGACATACTGGAAACAAGACCAGAAAACAAAATACCAGGAAAGAAAATACCTCCCGGGTATTACAAAAACTGGACTAGCAACTGCCTAGTCCAGCAAAGAAAAACTAAAATATCCAACCAGGATATTACAAAAAACAAAAAAAAGAGAAAAGTTGGCAAATGCCCGACTATACCTTAATGAAAAACAAAAAATCACAGGTAGCAAATGCCTACCTGCGATTGAAAAGAAGAAACAGGAAGACTGGGACCAAGCCCTAAGGACCAGGAATCAAACACGGGAGTACCGCGGAGAACACCAGGCCCACAGGCACACGTGTAAATACACGTATCGGCCACACGCTCCGCACTGCAAAGCGCAACAACAAAAGAAACGGTCGCCCAAACAAAGGGGCTGAACGGGGCCGTTCACAAACACGGCTATGAAAGAAACAAATATGGTCGTACACTGTACGGCAATAGCAAAGCAACGTGTGTAAACAAAAGAGGCCGTGCACTGCCACGGCCCGAACAAATTTGTATACGTAAACGTATGGGCTGGCTGCAACAGCACTGTGTATACAGCCAGCAAATAAAAACCAACCCAAAAACCCTCCAAATTTCTACAAAAATCTTCGATAAAGAGACCTACCGGGTCTATATAACAAAAGGAAAAGACCGATACAAAAATTGTAGCAGTATCTCACTAAAAACCTCAAGAACGCTTGGAAAAAAAACCCGCCGTCTGTGTTTTCTAAATTGGTTTATTTTTCCAAATAAATCAAACATCAATGAAATTTACACACAGGTTATATTATTTACAAAGTAAAAAGGTTTTGAACGTACAACTTGTTTGGGAAAAACGCTAAATTAACCCACCACCAAAAAACCTTAACCGGTCACTGTAGGCTGAACATTATATCTTTACTGGAAATTTTAATTAGTTCATATTTGGCTCTGTTCCTAGCTAACCATAAGGAATAACGAAATTTACTTAGTTCACAACAAATTAATTTCTCAACTTTTTTACTGACATTATCACAAAATAAAGAAAACACAAGTGCATTTCGATCAACTAATATATGGGTTGTCCTGCCCAGGCGCTGCCTGAGCCACGCGCCCACCGGTTCCGCCACACTGCACTCAATGAAAAGGTGGTCTCTGGTCTCGAGTTGAGTGCAGTGCGGGCACGCGCCTGTGTCTTTCGATTGTTTCCTTAATCGGTTACCGGTGGGCAGCACGTTATGTACCATTTTGAAATTCAGTGACATTTGTTTGTTCGTCAATTTGGTACACAACGTGCGTTTCCAAATCGTGGCCCAGGGCAGGCCCCGGCGATCTTTCTGGACTTTGGGCTCGGTCCCTCTGGCTTCGAGTACGGCGGCGAGGTGTGTTCTGAGTTTAACGTTAGACCACTCAGCAGTAATGTCTCGGTGGCTACGAAAAGAAACCAAAACTAACTTGTAAAACTCAGAGGGGAAATCACAATGGGGCATATTTTGACGAATTAAATTTTGACGAAAAAAACCCCGCACCAATACCGCGCTAAAATAATCCACTTAGCCGGTTTATCCGAGACAATACTGCTGATATGGACACCCCGCATTGCGACCATTCTGCTATCAAAGTCGACCACAACCACCCCCACCCCCCCCCCCCCCTAACACCCCCCCCCTAACACCCCCCCCCCTAACACCCCCCCCCCCTAACACCCCCCCCACCCCCCCCCCCCCCCCCCTTGAGAAAGGAGGGGGGGGGGGGACATGGTCGCCCGGTTGACATGCTCCACCTTACTATTCCATATGAACTGTAAAATAATTCTGTTAATTTCTTTGATTTTTTCTTTCGGTGGGGGGACAACCTCGGCTACATACCATAACTTTGAAAACAAAAATTGATTAGCAATAATAACCCAACCCCTCAAACTAAAATCACTACAACTCCCCCACATTTTCATTGCAGCATTTAGCTGCGAGACTTTCTCTTCCCAAATTTTGTTCTTTATATTATCATACCCAAAATAAAACCCCACAATTTTTCCCGAAGTTGCCCACCTGATTTCAACCGGGCCAGACATTGTGTTTTTCCACCTACCCAGGTAAACGCCACACGTTTTCTGCTGATTCAGCTTGGCACCGGACGCGAGCTCGAATCTTCGGACGAGGTCAAAACATCGGACGATGGACCTCTCGTCTGACAGGATCAAGGTGGTATCATCGGCGTACATGGACACTCTGGCTTCGGACCCCCCCGGAAGTTTAACCCCATGAATTTGACTGTCAGCCCTTACCGCGCACCCGAAGGGTTCCAACGCTAAAATATAGAGAAGGGGCGACAGGGGGCATCCCTGCCACACCCCCGGGTGAGCCGAAAGGGCTGCGAAATAAAACCGTTACAATTCACACGACTATAAATATCCCTATACAAAATATCCACCCACTTACAAAAATTGTCTCCGAAGCCAAAATGTTCAAAGACTTGCTTCAGATATCTCCAATCGACTCTGCCAAACGCCTTTTGTTGGTCCAGAGAGACGAACACCGCACCGATGTTTTTCTGGTCAACATAATCTTGAACATTACGTAACAGGTGTGCATTGTCTATGATGCTTCTCCCCGCCACCGAGCAAGTCTGGTCAAGGTGGATGATTTTATCCAGCACCTTTCTTACTCGGTTGGCGAGGATTTTAGTCAACACTTTGTAATCGACATTCAACAATGATATGGGTCGGTAATTAGAAATATCTTCCCTGTTCCCCTTATTTTTATACAATAAACTAATAATACCCTCCCGCTGCGATTTACCCAATTTACCCTCCCCAAAAGAAAAGTTCAAAACATCACATAAAGATTGGCCCACATCATCGAAGAATGTACGATAGAATTCGGCGGGAAGTCCGTCCGAACCGGGGGACTTACCCGCCGCCATGTCGAACAATGTACACCTTACATCGGACAGGGTCACCGGCCCCTCGAGTGATGCTCGCTCGTCGGGGCCGAGTTTCCTGTCCAATGTGCTCATGAGAAAGTCCGTCTCACCCTGATTAACCGGAACAGCCGTGTACAAATCTTGGTAAAAATCAACACAAATGTTAGACATGTCATTGGGTTTAGAGGTCACACGGCCGTCCCGGTCACGTAGGGCGGACATATGCTTACTATCTGGGTTCTGGAGGGTCGGGTAAATGCAATTAGTTTCGCCATATATTTTGGGTTGATTGCGGGAAACAATAGGGTTAGCCTGAAAGGAACGGGATTTTGTAAATTTGGCACGGGTTTTAATTAGATCGGGGATTAAACTATTATCGCCGTTATCGACTTGGGTTTGTAATTTGTTGGACTTTCTCAGGAGCTCCTTAAATTCAAGATTACGTTGCTTAGCCTTATCGGCAGAAAACGCAAACGTTTTCCCCTCCTCCCAACATTCATTAGGATTATCAAAAATAAGTATGTGTTCCTCCCAATTTTTCCAAAGTTTTCTAATCATAGAACAAAAATTCCCATCCCGAAGTAACAAAGTATTAAATTTCTAAAAACCCCTTCCCCTTTTACAGTTGTCAAATTTGATTTTAGTAGTGATGATGTCATGATCAGAATATGGAAAAGCGGCAATTGCATTGTGAGAAACAGCGACTAATTCACGGGACATGTAGATGCGGTCAATGCGCGTGGCACAGGTGTTGCTTTTGTTCTGCCACGTAAAGCGGCTTACGTTTTGGTTTTGGACTATGCACGCATCTACCAGACGGAGCAGTTTCACGGTTTTGTTTAATTCGTTAATCCCCTGTGTGCTGTGGTAATTGTCTGACCCCCCCTTTGTATCTTTTTGTAAATTTTCTATGCAGTTGAAATCGCCCCCCAGTATTGTATGCCGAATCCCCCGGCAATGAGACGGCAATTGTTCGAGGAAGAATCGCCGTCTATCCATCGGAGAATTCGGACAGTACACATTGGCAATACGTATCTTTGTTCCCGTGTTTTTTAATTTGACTGTGAGTGAAACCGCTCGGCCGCCATTGTCCTGTAAAAAGTCGGCCGTTTCCCATGTGTGGCGCTTAGATAACAAAATGGCCGCGCCACAACTCGAAGTTGTCCCGAAGTACAAAAAACCCACGCCGTTAAATTCCCGGGCCCACGCCCTGGCCTCGGAGAAGCAAGAAACATGAGCCTCCTGCAAGAGCAAGATGTCAACACCTTGCTCATTGCAGGAGTCGAATATTTGGCGGCGTTTAATACCAGTTCTTAGCCCATTTACATTTATGCTACTAATATTTAAAGAAGAACACATGATCGAAATGCAAAAAAGGACACATAAAAACTGGAACAGAGCCATAATTCAAAAGGGTAAAAACCCAAAACAACAAAAACACACTTATTTGGGGGAGGACCGCACCTTTTTCTTTCGGGTTTCTTGTTTTTCCTTTCTCCGCCGAATCGTCGACCACTCCACAGGCGAGTCCGACGAATGGTGACCGCGTTTGGCGGAGGACATGGAAACGACTGACCCATCGGAATCGCACGCCTGGTTCAGTCGTTCCACGCCTCGTTTTAGAGTTTCCTCCGCCTCCAAAACTCTTTCAGCCCAGGTCTGAGTTTTGGTCGCGGCACTTCACTCGGGGACGACGGGCTTGCGGGGCACACCCGACAAGTTCCGAAGGTGGTAGGCCGTGGAGTAGTCCGAGATGTTGGTGGCCGTGGATGTTGCCGACTCACTGTCCGTTGTGTGACTCTCCATGGCCGGTGAACACGCCGCGCCCGTACTACGCGGATTTCCCCCTGAGACCGACGGTCTCGGAGAAGGTGCGTCTCGGGGTGGAATGTTCGCTGTACGGGCGGGCTTGGTGACAGTTGGGGCGGGTGTGACTGCTGTGGGTGGTCGATTCGGCGGGGTGCTAGGTAATTTAGGCGGGGTGCTTGCCCAGGTGGGCTTGGGTTGTCTGGCGTCCTTCGGTCGGGCGTCCTTCGGGCGGGCGTCCGGTGGTGGAGGGTTGGTCTTACGGGTGGGTGGGTCCTTGCTGGAAGTCGTGGTACGGGGTGGGTCGGGCTTGGCCGCTGCTGATGTTGCCCATGGTGGTCGGGATGATCTTGCCGGCAGCGGGTCGCCGCCGTCGTCGTCGCTGTCGTCGTGGCTGTCCGAGCCGGTGAGGTTCGAACGGCGCAGGTGACCGGCGTGTGATCGGGGGCACCGTGAGGCATAGTGCCCCGTCACCCCGCACATTCGACATCTCACCGGCACCGGGCATTCGCGGCTGCGAACAGTTGATTACAGTTGAAACAGACGACGGTTGGGCAACCCGCTGCTAGGTGTCCGACCTTCCCACACACACGACAGGTCTGCTCTTGGTTGTCGTAGGTGACCCTCAGCAGGTATCCACGGACACGCATGTATGAAGGGATCGGTCGACTCAGTTCCAACCGTGCGTGTCGGTGGCCGTTTTCCCACCCGATGTGACGCTGCCAGTGGCCTCGTCGGACCCCGAAGACCTTCCCGTACGGCGAGAGCGCCGAGGAGATGGTGACGTCGCTAAGCTCAAATGGTGCGTCACGTACAGTGATGAAAGCCTGCTTCTTCGACACCGGTATGGCCGTGATTCGCTGTGTCCCGATGGATACCCCTGCTTCTCATCAGTAGTCAAGAACGTAGAAAGGTCCCGTTAAAGGCCATTGTAGATAATATACATGATCTTTGCACACACAAAAAGCCAAGAGGATCTCGCCTAATTTTAAATTTTAGGGTCTTTCTAAGGAAGACCCCAAGGACAGGGTAGTCACACTACACCTAAGTACGTGGGGTTACGATCCCCCCTGCCCTTTTTAACCATCTATGAATACGAAACAAGAAACAAGACATGCAGCCAGTGTAGCCACGCTACCCACGCGTTACCGTGGTAAGGTACGACCCTAACTGCCTGACAGAAAAAAAGAACAAAACGAAATCATGCACCAACGACACACGGACACAACAATACAACAATTATTTCAAAAACTACAAAAGGACATAAAAGGTCCTATACAAAGGAGTTAAATACTCCTACAAAAAAGACCTAAAGGGCCAAAAACCGAGGACAGTCATAATCTTCAGGCTGCGAGGTTTCAGAAGCCTACAACCTAAAGACCAGATGGTCCTCAACTACCATACAAACAGCTCCGCGCACACACCAGGTGGCGCGGAACTTGGCTCGGTCCAGCCGCACAAAGTCTGTCCGAATCCGGACCTTTATTGATGTTTTAACACGGTGAAGCACGCTGTCGGCATCCGGCCGTAAGCCATCATACAATGTCTCACAGCGCGAACACCAGACCAACCACTTCACCGTGCTAATCAAATACCAGACAAGAAGAGAATCTGGCTTGGTATCTAGCCCTGACCCGTACAAAACGCATGCACGGGTCAGGGAAAGGTAACGGGCCAGAGCTTTGCAACAAATGTGCTCCACCCAGGCCCACAAAATATACACAAAGGGGCATTCCCAGAAAACATGGCAGAGTGACTCGGGAGCGGCGCAGCCGACCCGAGCACACCTACCATTCCCAATGCCCCAATTCATTTCAAAGCCCCCCAAGCCACCCTCCAATCCAAGTCCAGCAAGCGGTTACTAAGAATAGAGGAGTGACATAACTTAAAACAATGATTAAAATCAACTGAACTACCCGCCGGACACTGCGTGGGTCGCTGACCCGCCAACAGGTCATACAACTGGCGGACCCTTACAGGCCCCCAGTCAATGTCCGGCGAGATAGAGGAAACTAACAGGACCAGCCTGCAAAAATGTCTGTAAACACCCGTGGGGTGAAGGGCGTGAGGGGTATCATTCCTCCAGATGTTACGGGGGAGAACCCGAATGAGTGAAGCAGCGACCCAGTAGAGAGAAAATACTCTCCACGGGGAGCCGCTATCACTCAACAACGCCCCAAACCCACTGACAAAAATAGCGTCACATTTGTGACGGGTATCGATGACTCCAAGGCCACCGTTGGCTAAAGTCTGGACAAGAACTGACCTCTTAACGAGCTCAGTCTTGCCCGACCAAATAAAGGAAAATATAGCCCGGTTGATCACCCTCTCAACCGAAACCGGCAGAGGGTAAACCGGGGCTATGAAGAACAACGGTGATAAGATCAAGGTGTTGACCAGCAACACCTTGCTTAAAAGAGAGAGCATCCTCCCTTTCCACATGATAATAATAATAATAATAATAATATTTAAAATTTATATTGCGCCCCTTGCATACAAAATGATCAAAGGCGCAGAACACGGTTAAAAAGCACAGAGGGATAATCTAAGAAAATACCATTATTCCCTGACCTAAGTTGATATGAAGATACTTTCCGGATGGAAACAAGATCCTGTAAGTACTTTGGAGAAAATCCATGAAGAGCTTGGAATGTCAACAAAATAATTTTAAAATTAATTCTGTACGAAACAGGCAGCCAATGTAATTGACGAATTATAGGTGTAATGTGTTCAAACCGGGGCGTGTTAGTAACAATTCTGGCTGCAGCATTTTGAACCCTTTGCAGTTTAGCTAGCTGTGACTTTGGCAGACCATACAAAAGGCTATTACAATAATCAAGGCGACTGGTCACAAATGCATGAATTAGTTTTACAAGAGAGTCTTGCGTCAGTAATTGACTAATTCGTTTGATGTTGTGAAGATGGAGAAAGGCTGCAGAGCAAGCTTTATTGATGTGGGTATTCATTGTAAGTTCAGAATCAAACCATGACCCCAAATTACGAACACATGTTGTAGGGAAAACTTTAACATCGCCTATCATGATATCAGAAATATTAATTTTCTTTAACTGCTGCTTTGATCCAATGATCAAAAATTCACTCTTAGCGTCATTAATTAAAAGCCGGTCATGCAACATCCATTGCCTAATGTCCCTGATGCAATTTTCCATTACAGTTACAGCAGCTTGACAAGATATTTCGTCAGGTCCAAAAGATAGATACAGCTGAGTGTCATCGGCATAACAATGAACATCAGGCAGATGATGCTCAATGATGTCAAACAATTTAGAGGCGTAGACAATGAATAAAAATGGTCCTAAGCAGGATCCCTGAGGAACACCACAGTTGATATTAAACTTGTCTGATAAGGTACCTTGAATGGATACGCGTTGGCTTCTATCTGACAAATAAGACGAAAACCAATCGAGGGCCTTGCCAGTGACTCCAAATTTAGACTGCAGACGTTTCAATAAAATGACGTGATCAACAGTATCGAATGCTGCACTCAGGTCTAAAAGAATAAGCAGAATAACATGTTGGAAATTCATCCTCATCAGTAAATCATTTTTAACCTTTATAAGCGCCGTCTCTGTACTGTGATGCTTCCGGTAAGATGATTGGAAAACCGGAAACATGGAATGTTTTGACATGTGACAATAAAGTTGGTCACAAACGGCCCTCTCAGTTAATTTAGAAATAAATTGTAAATTACTGATTGGCCGGTAGTTTTCTAATTTCATATCGAGATTGTGTTTTTTTAATAAAGGGCAAATTAAAGTTTCTTTCCAGTCTGTAGGAAATGTGCCAGATACTAAAGATGAGTTTATAATTTTGGTAAGTACTGGAAGCAAAACATCAAGGCACTCACCCACAAGGTTAGTAGGCATAGGATCCAGAGCGCATGATCCCTTAGACGAATTGACAACAAGCTGTTTTACCTGTGACTCTGTTAATGGTATGAAACTATCAAACAAGATACCACTGGACAATGTTTCAGATGTAAAAGAGAACGTTCTGCCAACAGAGGTTGAAACTTCTAAGTCATCAAGTTTAGCATGAATATTAGATATTTTCTTTACAAAAAAGCTACCCATATCATTAGCAAGGGTCATTTTATCTTTAAAAGGTGGAAAGAGGACGTCATTACTATGCCCAAGCAGCTTTTTAGATGCTCTAAATAATTTCCTCTGGTCGGAACTATTACTTTCGATAAAGTCTTTGTAGAAATTGCAGCGAGCTTTGTTAAGAAGAAAAGTTACCTTATTTCTTATTAGCTTATATTCTGATAGATCAGCGGCCATGTTAGTTCGTCGCCATTTCTTTTCTGCACGTCTCCTCATCCTCCAGGCAGAGTTGATTTCTTGATTAAACCAAGGTAGACGGGGCCTAGTGGTGACCATCTTGGACTTTAATGGGGCATGTGTGTTGAAGGTACCAGCTAGTGTAGTGTTGTAGCAATTCGTAAGCTCCTCAAGACCTTGAGGAGTGTCCCTGCACAGCCTAGAAGAGACTAAGTCACTTTTCAAGCAATTAATGTCAATGGATTTAATATCCCTATAAACAATCTGTTTAGCAGGAAAAGAAGACTTGTTTTGTTGCAAGCTGCAAATAACAGAGAAATGATCAGAGAAAGGGTGGTGAGGTGTCGGGGTACTGTTAAGAACTATGATCAAAGTGGACTGCAGTTTAGGAATCCGCTCTCTCCAGTTCTTAGGACCCATGTCCCCAATGCCGACCCAGACACCGTTGATTTTAATCGGGTCTTTGGTCCACTGGATAGGGACCACATCGGGAAGGCAGTCGGGCCATGAGCCAAAAACTAGACCCTTAGATTTAGTAAAATTTAAGCGAGACCCGCTCGCACGAGAAAAGACATCAATGATGCCAAATAACCGCCTCACCGATTTGAAATCCGGCACAATGCAAGTCGTATCGTCTGCATATTGCAGAACTCTGCACTCGAGACCATTGTCCCCTGGGATTGTCAGACCAGTGAGACGGCTATCCTTAATAAATTGTTTGAGCAAAAGGAAAGGCGAGGAAAGGCTACAATGGACGGCAAGGACCGGATGTGGGAGGAAAGTATGGGATACTTTGAGGAAACACCGGCAATGGTGACCAGCAAAGCCAGCATTCGGCTGCAGCCTGCTGCGGCACCAGGGCCTCCTGTGTGGACCTTGGGTTCCGCCGAAAGAATGACGGGAGTTGGTGTCGGAATGAGGGAGGCAAGGCCGGTGAAAGTGGATGAGACAGAGGGTGTACGACAGGGTTCGGTGACAGCACAAAACCTCTTCCAATGGCAAGGAAGAATTGGGGAAGTGATGGCACCTACGGTCGGTACAACAGAGTCTACTCATCAACCAAGATTCATGTCAACACCAGTGACATGGGGGTCAAGATCGGAGGAACAAGTGGTTCACCAAGGCTTGACGGATGTGGGTAGGGTGGAGCAAGCAGAGGTGCAGTGGCAAAGACCTACAGGAGCAAGTGATGTTCCAGTTGAGTCTGGATGGCCGTCAACCTGGCCAAGAATGCAAGCTCCACCGGAAATCACAGGAACCGGAAGCAGACAGCGTCCGGTGTATGATGCGGGGTGCAATCTGCAGCAACAGATGGAAGAGTCACCTGGGCGTCACACATTTGCAGCACCCTTGAGGGTATCAGAAACAGTGACTGGACAAGGGCAGCATATGCGGCAACCAGTGGATCTGGGCAGAAAGTTACCGGGGGACAAGAGGACATTGGCTTATCCGCAGGTGCAAGAGGCGCCCAAGGGTGCAACGATAGAAAGAGCGAAGGGAAACAGCGGTGTTCAACGAAAACCAAGCCTAGTTCCAGATCGATTTTCCGGGGAAGTGCCATGGAGAGACTACAAATCTTACTTTGAGTCTTGTGCAGTTATCAACAACTGGTCGGACGAGGAGAAAGCTTACTTCCTCGCGGCGAGTCTCAAAAGTCAAGCACAGCAGGTGCTGAGAGACAGGGCTACAGGTGAAGTGCTAACCTATGCGGAGCTCACAGCAAGACTAGAAAGACGATATGGGCCTGGTGAGCAAGCCGAAACGTATCTAGCAGAGCTGAGGAGCAGAACAAGGATAGAGAATGAAAGTCTGCAAGCGCTTGGGCAGGGAATACGTCGACTCACGGAGCTGGCGTATCCTGAACTGCCAAGAGATAGTAGAGAACGTCTGGCACGTGGGTATTTGGTGGATGCTATACCCGATGCAGAGATTCGAGCGGGAATTTTTAGAGCTCATCAAAAGTCGCTGGATGAGGCAATTAGAGCGGCGCTGGAAACCGAGTCTTTCCTGAAAGCGGAATGGCAAAGGCAGCGAAACCAGGGTGTTCGACCAGACAGAAACAATCGAATCACAAGACAAGTGGAAATGGTCTCAAGGGATGAGTTTGAAAGGCAAACGCGGGCAATGTCGGAGCAACTGCAGCAAATGCATCAGATGTTGGCTGGGCTAACTCGGGCAATGCAGTATGAAATCGTCGCCCGGAACAAGCTGACGTTGGACAGAAGCGGGACTGAGATGGCCTATAAAAGGCAGAGCGAGAGAGATTAAACCTCACTTCTTCACTTGGGTGGGACCAAAGAAGTCAAATAAGTCTCCTGTGTCTAATAATTTGTCTAATTGTTGCCGTCTCGAGGTATAGTCTCCACCAGTCATCCACCGGTCATCTAGCCTTATTCCACATGTGGCCCAAATCCACTAGCCAATCCACCTAATCCACCCAATCCACCCAATCCACAGGTTAATCCACCCAAATCGCTCCACCCCACTCACAACGAGCTGAGTCCGCTGCTTAGTGCTTTCCCCCAGTGGTGCGGAACTTGACGTGCCGGATGTCACTTGGTGCTGTGGTCTACAACCGCAGGTGCTCCAACTCCATTGCGACTTGGTCAGACAGACAGTGAACCTACGACTTGGCGACGCGCGTTACAATACGATCCAACCGACTGTATATCGTGTTTGCCGCATTACGCCAGGTAAAAGAATGCATGGACGGGTATTGAGACCGCCAGCAGCCTCTCAAAGAAAAATCAGTAAGGAGCCGACCAAGCTCAATGGCCCCGATTCCACAAGATGTGAAATCAGATCCACGCCGGTCAAGCTCCAGATCGACGACACAATTGAAATCGCCCGTTAAAATAACAGGCAAACTACCCGTACAAAACGATGCTAACTCTGTGAAGAAGAGACGGCGGGCCCTAGGGTCATTCGGGGCATACACCGTGCACAAACGCACACCCCTTCCTTCCCCATGAACGCGCAAAATACCAGAAACGACCCTCCCATCAGAATCGACGGAAAGATCGGAAAACACAAAAGGACCTCTGGCGGGTAGGAGGATGATGGTACCGCAGGAAAGGAAGTGCCAAAACTGGCAAACATCTCCCCCTTCCATTCCGCCCGACAAGAAGCTAAATCGTCATGGCCAGAGATATGACACTCTTGAAGACAAGATATATCATACCCCTGGCATAGATTAAAAGCACGTCTCCTCTTCACAGGGTCACGCATTCCATTAACGTTTAACGTGATGAGGGTGACCATGATGATGTCAAAAAGGTGCACAAGTTACTCTGGTGGATCCTCATGAGGAGATCCACCCGAGTCTAAATCAGGAGCCGGTTGGGATCTGTCGCCCCCAGCCGGCTTGTCCGTGCCCGTGCCCGAGGGCTCAGACAGGCTAGGTGGTGCCACCCCCGGTGTTGTGGATGGGGCAGTGGTAGTTTTAGACGAGCCAATTCTAATACCATCTCAGACTCCGAGGAGCTTGAGAGGCGAGTTCCCTGTATTTTGGGAGAGGGGGCATCTGTGTCAGAAGAAGGGTCTCGCGACCTCTTCTTCTTCTTCGCCTTTCCCTTCCTTGATACAGGGACAAATGGAACAGCTTTTTCGATTGCGGCCGCCTGACGCTCAATGGCGTCACAAGAGACAACGGTTCCAGCGCTGTCTCCCATGCAGCCGGCGCAACCGACAAAGCTGAACTTAACGGTCCTCGTGATCCAGCGGTCGCAGTGGAAACAAAGCCACAACTCCGCTGATCGTAGAGGACCGGCTTCCCTCGAGCACCGAAAACACGGTGCTGGGGGCAATTCAAAGCTCTCGGACACCGTTACAGACTCCTAGCCCGACGGATCGGACCCGGAGCTACAGGAAGCAGACTCCAAGACCGACGACTCGGACCCGGAGCTAGTGGGAGAGTGTGGGCTCTTCGCATCAACGGCGCCCACAAGTGTGGACGCTTCAGGAGGCAAAGAAGCCCCACCCTTATGCTGTGCAGGGGCAGATTTCACCTGCACCACAACATCAGCCCACCGCTTGGCGGGTTGAACCCTCTTTGCGAAGGTCTTAGGACACAGTTTAAAACTGTGCCCCTCGTCCCCGCAGAAGGTGCACACCACCTTGTTAGGGCACTCCCCGGAGGGATGACCAACCTGCAAGCATTTGTAACACGTTACGGTGTTACATCTGCCCGCAGAGTGGCCAGGGCTTCCGCATCGGGCGCAAGTCCGGGTCTGACCAGAGTGGCCGACCCAGGCGTTGCGATTCCCGATGCGGAGAACCGAAGGAATGGACTTGACACCCGACATTAAATACTGCCGGGTGCCAGTAAACACGGCAGGCTCCTCCGGGTAGGTCTGAAACCTACCCTTATGGACCCTGCCGTAATTAGAAAGGATGGATCTGACGACATTGTCGTCAAGATCCATCTCTACATACTTGACCGAAACCAGCTTCAGGCCGAAGGATGTTACTCGGCACCCAGGAAGCTGGTCCAGATCATACTCAAAACGTTGAGCAAATACGGCCGATTTGAATGTGAGGTCAAACCGACCGCCAGAAAGGGGTTGTAAGGCCTCCAGGTGAGTGGACGGGACAATCCCAATCCCCCGGAGGACCTTAAATACATCACTAGGCGTCTCCTTGCCATCACAACAGAGTTCAAAGGCGCGGAGACGCCTAGCACGACTATCATACATATGTCCAGACATACTGGAAACAAGAACAGAAAACAAAATACCAGGAAAGAAAATACCTCGGGTATTACAAAAACTGGACTAGCAACTGCCTAGTCCAGCAAACAAAAACTAAACTATCCAACCAGGATATTAAAGGAAAAAAAGAAAAAGAGAGAATAGTTGGCAAATGCCCGACTATACCTTAATGAACAACAAAAAATCACAGGTAGCAAATGCCTACCTGCGATTGAAAAGAAGAAACAGGAAGACGGGGACCAAGCCCTAAGGACCAGGAATCAAACATGGGAGTACCGCGGAGAACACCAGGCCCACAGGCACACGTGTAAATACACGTATCGGCCACACGCCCCGCACTGCAAAGCGCAAAAAAAAAAAAAAAAGGTCGCCCAAACAAAGAGGCTGAACGGGGCCGTGCACAAACACAGCTATGAAAGAAACAAATATGGCCGTACACTGTACGGCAATAGCAAAGCAACGTGTGTAAACAAAAGGGGCCGTGCACTGCCACGGCCCGAACAAATTTGTATACGTAAACGTATGGGCTGGCTGCAACAGCACTGTGTATACAGCCAGCAAATAAAAACCAACCCAAAAAACATCCTAATTTCTACAAAAATCTTCGATAAAGAGACCTACCGGGTTATATAACAAAAGGAAAAGACCGATACAAAAATTGTAGCAGTATCTCACTAAAAACCCCAAGAACGCTTGGAAAAAAACCCGCCGTCTGTGTTTTCTAAATTGGTTTATTTTTCCAAATAAATCAAACATATCAATGAAATTTACACACAGGTTATATTATTTACAAAGTAAAAAGGTTTTGAACGTACAACTTGTTTGGGAAAAACGCTAAATTAACCCACCACCAAAAAACATTAACCGGTCACTGAAAGGTGGACGTGTGTGACGCTACACCTGTACAACTTGTCCGTCGTAGTCGTGTTTTTAAATCGTTTTTTTTTTCCTTTCTTTTTAATCGTCATCCTGTGTTTTTACTGCATGATGTTGTCTTTTAAAAGTCTGAAGACGTCCCTGCTGAACTGATTTTTGACAGAGTGAGTTCTAAGTGAGTTTTGAGTGAGTTTTTACCCGAGTACATTTGGCAACTGTGTACAATCACATTTAAGATGGCGGCCGGACTTGCCGGACTGTCAGTAGCCATCCGCTGCTTAACTCTTGTGTCATCGATATTGACAGCCTGCCAATCTACACCATCAAATCTCTATTTGACGAAGGGAGAATACCGAACATTTGATGAGTTTCTTACATCTGTCCACACGAAAAATACCCAACGGACATGCACGGAGTTAATATGTGCGATTGATCCAAGATGGCGTCTGTCGTTAACACCCCTTCCTGCTGATGTAACAAGGAACATATTTGCAGCACTTTTGCTGTCGGGAGATATCGCTCTCAATCCTGGGCCCGCATATAAATATCCATGCGGCATGGGTTGCAACAAGCCAGTGAAATCCAACCAGAAGGGTGTGCTGTTTGAATTCTGTGAACTCTGGTTCCATGTCAAGTGTATGGGAATGGATAATGCAACCTACGACCAACTTAGTAATTCATCTGACTCGTGGTTTTGCAACAACTGCTACCTTGCAAACCTACCATATTCCAACTATTCATTTACAACGGCGTCATTTTCCAATGTCTCATCACCTGAACACAATTCTACCATGCCCGCCCGAGTTCAAAGACACAGTCCGCATGTCGATGTCGATTATGACCCCCATGCTGGTGCGGCTACATCGAGGCAAGGCTTCTCTTCCTTTGAGGAACTGAAGAAAACCAAAGGGCTGATCATCGCCCATTTGAATATTGTTTCACTCGTGGCCCACATAGATTCTCTTCGAATGGAGCTTTCTGGTAATCCTGTGGATGTTCTGTGTTTGAACGAGACGAGACTTTCATCTGCAATATCCTCGGATGAAGTCGGTATCAATGGCTATAAACTCCTTCGCAAGGATAGAAACACACAAGGTGGAGGAGTGGCCATGTATGTCTCGGACAAACTGCACATCATTCCAAGAACTGAATTATTGAACTGTAATTTAAAATCGACTTGGACTGAAATTCATCTCCCAAAGACCAAACCTATTCTGGTGGGATCTGTTTATAGACCACCGTCAGCCTCTGCTGATTATATGTCTGATCTTGAGGAACATTTGATATATATTGCAGACCAATTTTGTAATCATGATATTGTTGTCACTGGTGACTTAAATTTAGATCTTTCTGTGACTAAATCAGCTAGGATTATAAAACGGATTTGCCAGCAGCTTCAGTGGTATAGTTTAATTTAATCTCCCACTCGGATAACTCAATCTAGTTCTACTTGTATTGATGTAATTTTAGTCTCTAACAAGAGTAAGGTTTTCTCTGTTGGCAACATATCCACGGGTTTGAGTGATCATAACTTGGTCTATGTTTCAGTTAAGGCTTTGCGACCTAAAAGAGCTCCCAAAGTCTTGAAAACCAGAACTTACCGTAGATTTGATGCTAATCAGTTTCAACATGACCTCGCTGTAGAAAATTGGGATGATCTTATGACTACCACTGATCCTGAACTCGCATGGCATCTTTTTAAAAATAAATTTGCTACCATCTCTGATAAACATGCTCCCTTTGTCTCGGTTAGAATCAAAGGTCACTTACCACCATGGTTTAATGATGATATTCTTGCTTTAACCAAGGATAGAGATTACTTTAAGTCCATTGCCCAAAGAACTAATTATTTGGATGATTGGGCAACTTATCGTAAACTCAGAAATAAAACGAATAATGTTATTGCTCGGACAAAAAGGGAATATTATACTAGTATGATTCAAGAAAACAAACATGAGGGTAAACAATTGTGGAAAATTATCAAATCTGTTCTCCCCAATAAGACTAAGGAATCGGTTATTGAATTAAGTACTGATAATGGTCTCGTTAAAGATCCTAAATCAATTGCTAATATTTTAAATGATTTCTTTGCCGGGATTGGTAAAATTCTCGCCGACAAATTCAATTATCAGGGATCCTGTCCTGAACCTGCTCAATACCAAGGGGATTGTATGCATTTTGATCATGTGGATGAAGGGTTTGTTCGGCGTGAATTGTTTAGACTTAAAATTTGGAAAAAACCTCGGGCATTGATAAACTTAGTTCCAGACTTCTTAAACTTCCAGATTTCAAAACCTATCACTTATATTATTAATCTTACCATTGATCAGTGTATAATACCTAAAGAATGGAAAATGGCTATCATTTATCCGGTTTACAAGAAGGGAAGTAAAACTGATTGTAATAACTATCGACCCATCTCAGTGTTGCCAGTTCTCTCTAAATTTAAGAGAGGGCGGTACACACTCAGATTTATAACCATAATGCATGATCAACAACTTTTATCCAATGTGCAATCTGGATTCAGACCATGCCACTCTACTTTGACCACTAATATTGATGTCTCCGATTTTATTTTGTTGGTGCTGTTTTTTTAGACCTAACTATTTGATACGGTTGACCATGAGATGTTACTAGCTAAATTATCTAGTTATGGAATTTGTGATAACGAATTAGCCTGGTTTGCTAATTATTTGTCTGATCGTGGGCAAGTGGTCGTTATTGATTATGTGCAATCTAACTGCAACACTGTTACACATGGGGTTCCTCAGGGGTCAATACTTGGACCCTTATTGTTTATCATATTTATGAAGGACTTGCCTTCTGTTATCACTCAGAGTAAGATTGTGTTATATGCCGATGACACTGCCCTATTGTATAGTGCGAAACATACACATGAAATTCAAAATACTCTTAATGAAGAGCTTGTTGGGATTGCTGACTGGTTGTGTCTTCACAAACTTACTCTGAACGTTTCTAAATCCAAGGCTATGCTTTTTGGTTCCCCTCAGAAAACCAAACTTGCTGACAGTTTTCAAGTGCGGCTCAATGATGAATCGTTTGAGACGGTAACTGAATTTAAATATCTTGGCATTTGGTTCGATAAAAATCTGAAATGGAGTAGTCATATTGATAACCTTGGGAGTAAAATTGCTCATAAACTTCGAGTAATAAATAGGTTGCGTCAGTTTGTTGACAAGTTCACTCTCCAAATGTTGTACAATACACTTGTTCTCCCACACATTGACCCTACCGGTGTGGTCAAATACTCACGAGAAGTATCTTAAAAGGATTCAAATTCTTCAGAATCGTGCAGCTAATCTTGCAGGTTTTGGGATGTCAAATTAGAGATATTCATACTGAGGATTTATATAAGAAACTTGGCTGGATGACAGTTCGCCAACGCAATTTGTATTTCAATGCTAATTTAATGTACAACTGTGTTAATGGTTTAGGACCACAATATTTAACTACAAAGATTCAATCTCATATTGGTGTTCATACTCGCAATACTCGTCACAATTCCAAAAATAATATTGCCTTCAACGTTGTTAACTCGGATTCCGGTAAACGAATGCTCCAATATTTAGGTGGTCAGATTTGGAATGATTTACCCCTTATGCTAAAACAGTCTCCATCCTTGAAGACCTTCAAACTAAACCTAAAAAAACACATTTTATTTGTGTAGTCTGTCTGCATCTGTCATGTATTTGTATTTGTTTTATTACATGCTTGGGCCTTGGAGATTGTTGTCTTTTTTATTTTTCACTTCCCGAGTTTGACTTGCATGTACTGTGTGGCTATATCTGCTGCATGGTACATGTAGCATGATTAGACCCAAGCATGTATCTGTATCTGCACTTTGTGCATCATTTGTGTTGTTTAAAAGTGCAATATTTTTTTTAAATGATTTAACCGGTTCAAACTCCTTACATGTTTTGTATTCATTTTTAATCTATGTGTTTCTTAAAGATGGACTACAACGAAAACTCACACATTAAATTTATTATCGGACCTTGTTTATGTTTTGTTCAGGTAACACTTTATTGTTACGGTCATGTTTTTCTCTAAATAATTTTGTTGCAATTTGACCGAAAAAATTAGACCTCGATTCTTCGATTTTGAAATTTCCCGCCCTGTACTGGTTCCCGGCAAAGATCCACTGAAAACCACGATGAAATCCACGATATAGTACCAGCGGACTTGTAAACCAGCGAAAAGTGATGACGTACTACCCATGAAAACGCATACATGGTGGCCCTGAAGGGACTCCGCAGATCGCGAATATCGACGTCAAATTTGACGTCAATATTCACGACTTTCCAAAAAAGTCGCGAATATTGACGTCAAATTTGACGTCGATATTCACGACTTTCCCCAAAAAGTCGCGAATATTGACGTCAAATTTGACGTCAATATTCGCGATCTGCGGAGTCCCTTCAGGGCCAGCATTATGTATGCGTTTTCATGGGTAGTACGTCACACACAAAGTATGAATTATTCATGAGTTAAGGGCTTTTGCTGAAACTGAGTTTATCTGGGTCGTAAAACGCCGATCAATTTTGTTGTTTTTTTGCATGAAGGAACAAGATTTATTGAATACTAATGATATATTAGTAATCATTATACATTTCTCTAACAAAAAACAGCAACACAGCCTTTATCATTATTCCGTTTTGGTCTATCTTTAATCTATCAATTTTTAAATAGGCTCTAATATTTAAAATTATTTAAAATAATTTATTTATGAAATTGTATAGTGATCAGTAATTCTTATAATTAGAGGGCTCCTTTGGAAAGCAGTTTGTTAACTGAAAAGGACTACCCTCTTTAAAGATTACAATAAATAAATAAACACTGTAGGCGGAACATTATATCTTTACTGGAAATTTTAATTCGTTCATATTTGGCTCTGTTCCTAGCTAACCATAAGGAATAACGAAATTTACTTAGTTCACAACAAATTAATTTCTCAACTTTGTTACTGACATTATCACAAAATGAAGAAAACACAAGTGCATTTCGATCAACTAATATATGGGTTGTCCTGTCCAGGCGCTGCCTGAGCCACGCGCCCACCGGTTCCGCCACACTGCACTCAATGAAAAGGTGGTCTCTGGTCTCGAGTTGAGTGCAGTGCGGGCACGCGCCTGTGTCTTTCGATTGTTTCCTTAATCTGTTACCGGTGGGCAGCACGTTATGTACCATTTTGAAATTAAGTGACATTTGTTTGTTCGTCAATTTGGTACACAACGTGCGTTTCCAGGCCCGGGGGATCTTTCTGGACTTTGGGCTCGGTCCCTCTGGCTTCGAGTACAGCGGCGAGGTGTGTTCTGAGTTTAGCGTTAGATCACTCAGCAGTAATGTCTCGGTGGCTACGAAAATAAACCAAAACTAACTTGTAAAACTCAGAGGGGAAATCACAACGGGGCATATTTTGACGAATTAAAGTGGGGTTAACACTACGCAAAGAAAACCCGCACCAATACCGCGCTAAAATAATCAACTTAGCCGGTTTATCCGAGACAATACTGCTGATATGGACACCCCGCATTGCGGCCATTCTGCTATCAAAGTCGACCACGCCCATCCCCCCTTGAGAAGGGGGGGGGGGGGGGGGGGGACATGGTCGCGCGGTTGACATGCTCCACCTTACTATTCCATATGAACTGAAAAATAATTATGTTAATTTCCTTTGATTTTTTCTTTCGGTGGGGGGACAACCTCGGCTACATACCATAACTTTGAAAACAAAAATTGATTAGCAATAATAACCCGCCCCCTCAAACTAAAATCACTACAACTCCCCCACATTTTCATTGCAGCATTTAGCTGCGAGACTTTCTCTTCCCAAATGTTGTTCTTTATATTATCATACCCAAAAATAAAACCCCACAATTTTTGCCGAAGTTGCCCACCTGATGTCAACCGGGCCAGACATTGTGGTTTTCAACCTACCCAGGTAAACGCCACACGTTTTCTGCCGATTCAGCTTGGCACCGGACGCGAGCTCGAATCTTCGGACGAGGTCAAAACATCGGACGATGGACCTCTCGTCTGACAGGATCAAGGTGGTATCATCGGCGTACATTAACACTCTGGCTTCGGACCCCCCCGGAAGTTTAACCCCATGAATTTGACTGTCAGCCCTTACCGCGCACCCGAAGGGTTCCAACGCTAAAATATAGAGAAGGGGCGATAGGGGACATCCCTGCCACACCCCCGGGTGAGCCGAAAGGGCTGCGAAATAAAACCGTTACAATTCACACGACTATAAATATCCCTATACAACATATATCCACCCACATACAAAAATTGTCTCCGAAGCCAAACTGTTCAAGGACTTGCTTCAGCTCCAATCGACTCTTTCAAACGCCTTTTGTTGGTCCAGAGAGACGAACACCGCGCCGATGTTTTTCTGGTCAACATAATCTTGAACATTACGTAACAGGTGTGCACTCTCTATGATGCTTCTCCCCGCCACCGAGCAAGTCTGGTCAAGGTGGATGATTTTATCCAGCACCTTTCTTACTCGGTTGGCGAGGATTTTAGTCAACACTTTGTAATCGACATTCAACAATGATATGGGCCGGTAATTAGAAATATCTTCTCTGTTCCCCTTATTTTTATACAATAAACTAATAATACCCTCCCGCTGCGATTTACCCAATTTATCCTCCCCAAAAGAAAAGTTCAAAACATCACATAAAGATTGGCCCACATCATCAAAGAATTTACGATAGAATTCGGCGGGAAGTCCGTCCGAACCGGGGGACTTACCCGCCGCCATGTCGAACAATGCACACCTTACATCGGACAGGGTCACCGGCCCCTCGAGTGATGCTCGCTCGTCGGGGCCGAGTTTTCTGTCCAATGTGCTCATGAGAAAGTCCGTTTCACCCTGATTAACCGGAACAGCCGTGTACAAATCTTGGTAAAAATCAACACAAATGTTAGACATGTCATTGGGTTTAAAGGTCACACGGCCGTCCCGGTCACGTAGGGCGGACATATGCTTACTATCTGGGTTCTGGAGGGTCGGGTAAATTCAATTAGTTTCGCCATATATTTTGGGTTGATTGCGGGAAACAATAGGGTTAGCCTGAAAGGAACGGGATTTTGTTAATTTGGCACGGGTTTTAATTAGATCGGGGATTAAACTATTATCGCCGTTATCGACTTGGGTTTGTAATTTGTTGGACTTTCTCAGGAGCTCCTTAAATTCAAGATTACGTTGCCGAGACTTATCGGCAGAAAACGCAATTGCCGCTCTCTTAATTTCAGTTTTCCCCTCCTCCCACCATTCATTAAGATTATCAAAAAAAAATATGTGTTCCTCCCAATTTTTCCAAAGTTTTCTAATCATAGAACAAAAATTCCTATCCCGAAGTAACAAAGTATTAAATTTCCAAAAACCCCTTCCCCTTTTACAGTTGTCAAATTTGATTTTAGTAGTGATGATGTCATGATCAGAATATGGAAAAGCGGCAATTGCATTGTGAGAAACAGCGACTAATTCACGGGACATGCGGTAGATGCGGTCAATGCGCGTGGCACAGGTGTTGCTTTTGTTGTGCCACGTAAAGCGGCTTACATTTGGGTTTTGGACTATGCACGCATCTACTAGACGGAGCAGTTTCCCGGTTTTGTTTAATTCGTTAATCCCCTGTGTGCTGTGGTAATTGTCTGATCCCCCCTTTGTATGTTTTTGTAAATTTTCTATGCAGTTGAAATCGCCCCCTAGAATTGTATGCCGAATCCCCCGGCAATGAGACGGCAATTGTTCGAGGAAGAATCGCCGTCTATCCCTCGGAGAATTCGGACAGTACACATTGACAATACGTATCTTTGTTCCCATGTTTTTTAATTTGACTGTGAGTGAAACCGCTCGACCGTCATTGTCCCGTAAAAAGTCGGCCGTTTCCCATGTGTGGCGCTTAGATAACAAAATGGCCGCGCCACAACTCGAAGTTGTCCCGATGGACCAAAAACCCACGCCGTCAAATTCCCGTGCCCACGCCCTGGCCTCGGAGAAGCCAGAGACATGAGCCTCCTGCAAGAGCAAGATGTCAACACCTTGCTCATTGCAGGAGTCGAAAATTTTGCGGCGTTTAATACTATTTCTTAGCCCATTTACATTTATGCTACTAATATTTAAAGAAGAACACATGATCGAAATGCAAAAAAGGACACATAAAAACTGGAACAGAACCATAATTCAAAAGGGTAAAAACCCAAAACAACAAAAACACACTTATTTGGGGGAGGACCGCACCTTTTTCTTTCGGGTTTCTTGTTTTTCCTTCCTCCGCCGAATCGTCGACCACTCCACAGGCGAGTCCGACGAATGGTGACCGCGTTTGGCGGAGGACATGGAAACGACTGACCCGTCGGAATCGCACGCCTGGTTCAGTCGTTCCACGTCTCGTTTTAGAGTCTCCTCCGCCTCCAAAACTCTTTTAGCCCAGGTCTGAGTTTTGGTCGCGGCACTCCACTCGGGGAGGACGGGCTTGCGGGGCACACCCGACGAGTTCCGAAGGTGGTAGGCCGTGGAGTAGTCCGAGATGTTGGTGGCCGTGGATGTTGCCGACTCACTGTCCGTTGTGTGACTCTCCATGGCCGGGGAACACGCCGCGCCCGTACTACGCGGAGTTTCCCCCGAGACCGACGGTCTCGGAGAAGGTGCGTCTCGGGGTGGAATGTTCGCTGTACGGGCGGGCTTGGTGACAGTTGGGGCGGGTGTACCTGCTGTGGGTGGTCGATTCGGCGGGGTGCTAGGTAATTTAGGCGGGGTGCTGGGCCGGGTGGGCTTGGGTTGTCTGGCGTCCTTCGGTCGGGCGTCCGGTGGTGGAGGGTTGGTCTTACGGGTGGGTGGGTCCTTGCTGGAAGTCGTGGTACGGGGTGGGTCGGGCTTGGCCGCTGCTGATGTTGCCCAGGGTGGTCGGGAGGATCTTGCCGGCAGCGGGTCGCCGCCGTCGTCGTCGCTGTCGTCGTCGCTGTCCGAGCCGGTGAGGTTCGAACGGCGCAGGTGACCGGCGTGTGATCGGGGGCACCGTGAGGCATAGTGCCCTGTCACCCCGCACGTTCGACATCTCACCGGCACCGGGCATTCGCGGCTGCGATTGCCGGGTTGATTACAGTTGAAACAGACGACGGTTGGGCAACCCGCTGCTAGGTGTCCGACCTTCCCGCACACACGACAGGTCTGCTCTTGGTTGTCGTAGGTGACCCTCAGCAGGTATCCACCGACACGCACGTATGAAGGGATCGGTCGACTCGGTTCCACCCGTGCGTGTCGGTGGCCGTTTTCCCACCCGATGTGACGCTGCCAGTGGCCTCGTCGGACGCCGAAGACCTTCCCGTAGGGTGAGAGCGCCGAGGAGATGGTGACGTCGCTCAGCTCAAATGGTGCGTCACGTACAGTGATGATACACCGGTATGGCTGTGATTCGCTGTGTCCCGATGGATAAGCTGGCTTGTAGCATCTTGGTCTTGGCTGCTGCGGTTTGGGTTGTGATGCACCATTTGTTGTTGGTTAGCTGCTGGACGCAGACGACGTCGTTCTCCCTGGCGGTCTTGGCCACCAGGTCGCACATCTCGGCATACCCCTGCTTCTCATCAGTAGTCAAGAACGTAGAAAGGTCCCGTTGAAGTTCGTTCGTGGCCATTGTAGATAATATACATAATCTTTGCACACAAAAAAGCCCAGAGGATCTCGCCTATTTTTAAATTTTAGGGTCTTTCTAAGGAAGACCCCAAGGACAGGGTAGTCACACTACACCTAAGTACGTGGGGTTACGATCCCCCCTTCCCTTTTTAACCATCTATGAATACGAAACATACACCAAACAAGAAACAAGACACGCAGCCAGTGTAGCCACGCTACCCACGCGTTATCGTGGTAAGGTACGACCTGAAAGAAAACTGCCTGAAAGAAAAAAGGAACAAAACGAAATCATACACCATCGACACACGGACACAACAATACAACAATTATTTCAAAAACAACAAAAGGACATAAAAGGTCCTATACAAAGGAGTTAAATACTACAAAAAAAGACCTAAAGGGCCAAAAACCGAGGACAGTCATAATCTTCAGGCTGCGAGGCTTCAGAAGCCTACAACCTAAAGACCAGACGGTCCTCAACTACCATACAAACAGCTCCGCGCACACACCAGGTGGCGCGGAACTTGGCTCGGTCCAGCCGCACAAAGTCTGTCCGAATCCGGACCTTTATTGATGTTTTAACACGGTGAAGTACGCTGTCGGCATCCGGCCGTGAGCCAACATACAATGTCTCACAGCGCGAACACCAGACCAACCACTTCACCGTGCTAATCAAATACCAGACAAGAAGAGAATCTGGCTTAGTATCTAGCCCTGACCCGTACAAAACGCATGCACGGGTCAGGGAAAGGTAACGGGCCAGAGCTTTGCAACAAATGTGCTCCACCCAGGCCCACAAAATATACACAAAGGGGCATTCCCAGAAAACATGGCAGACTGACTCGGGAGCGGCGCAGCCGACCCGAGCACACCTACCATTCCCAATGCCCCAATGTCCCAAACGTTGGGAGGTTTTCAAAGCCCCCCAAGCCACCCTCCAATCCAAGTCCCGCAAGTGGTTACTAAGAATAGAGGAGTGACATAACTTAAAACAATGATTAAAATCAACTGAACTACCCGCCGGACACTGCGTGGGTCGCTGACCCGCCAACAGGTCATACAACTGGCGGACCCTTACATGCCCCCAGTCAATGTCCGGCGAGATAGAGGAAACTAACAGGACCAGCCTGCAAAAGATGGTTGAGAAGACGTAGACCAACTGCAAGGTCTGGAAGACCGCTGGAGGGAGCATCTGCTCGCCTTGGCTCCCATTGGAGGGCAACGCCGAAATCTGGAGCGAATGCTCCAACGTGTGGAAGCTGGCCCTTTATATCAGGACTTAAATCCCGCGAAGAGGGCCAAGAACCAAGTCAAAGGGCCCCCCGATCCGGCAGTTGGTGCCTCAAATGAAGGAGAGGATAAAGGCCCTAGTACATCAGGCGGTGTTGCGGCCTCCGCAGAGGGAGCGTCCAAGACGACACCTCAAACGACACCGGACGACACCGGCAAATGGTCGTCCTAACGACGCTGGTCGTCGTAATACTGTAAAATTACTGCGAATGGTCGCTCTAAGCGCGCATAGTCTATAATATATTTGTTTAGTTCCATTTTGGTGGCCGAGGACGGGCCTCCGAATGCTAGCCCCAATGTACCCCCGATTAGTATGTCCTTAGGACAGTGAACCGGCCCCCAATGTCATGTTGTTCGTTGGCTCGTCCATTAGACAGACGACGGATGTCAAGTTTCACTAGTATGTAGCATGTGCATTAGACCGAGGATGGGCTTAACAATTAAGTTTCATCATAACCCCTTCAGCATCTGTATTAAACCGAGGGCAGGCTTCTCAATGGCAAGTTCATCAGGGGCCCCTAGTCTAGATAATGTACTAGGCAGAGGTCGGGCCTCTCAGGTCGAGCTTTAATGTAACCATATGTTATACAGATGCCACACAGAGGCCGGGGCTTTGAAGGGCAAGTTTAAGGTAGCCCTATTATATAGTTGCTTGCGCAGTAGGCCGAGGACGGGCCTGTGATTGCCATGTGGTATTATGCCCATACTTCCCATATGTACTCTGTACTAGACAGAGGACGGTTTTCTGTATGCCAGGTTTAAAGTTCCCTTAACTTGCATGTGTGTGTAGGCAGAGGACGGGCCTCTGAATGCCAAGTTGTACCCATATTTTACACGTGTGTTTACTCTTTACTAGGCAGAGGTTGGGCCTCTGAATGCAAAGTCGCAATATATCTATATTTTACACGAAGTCTTACAGGGCGGCTGCCTAGGTTATGTACCTTTTCATTTGAGCGTCGCATTTTAGCGCCCCCTATATTAAACAGAGGTCGGGCCTCTGAATTCTGGGTTAACACGCCCATAATTAGATTGTCCTTAAGACAGAAGGCGGTCCTTCGAATGGAATGTATCCGATTTAGCGCGTCTATGGACAGAGGACGGGCCTCTGATTTATAATTGTTAATGTTACCTCAGTATAGCTCGTACATATCCCGCTGAGGCCGGTCCTCTAAAGGCCTAGTCTTAGTTCACCCCCATTTAGCATGTCTATCAGACAGAGGTAGGTCCTCTGATGGCTATCTTCCAATATAATACGGGCCTATGAATTTCAATTTTCCATCGCAAAATTCAGCGCATCCACAAGGGGATGGGCCTCGGAATTCCAAGTGTGAGCGCGTTCACATTACCACACTCCTTTAGACAAGGACATGCCTCGGAATGCAATTTCCATACACTCCCCCTTAGCAGGTATTCGGTTTACAAGTAAAGCAAAAGCTTCTGAGTCTATTGTTTTTGAAACAGACGACGGGCCTCTGTATGCTGATGTTTATATACTTTTGTCAGCATGATTATGGAAAATTGCCGCTTTGAACTGTCTGAAATGTCAGCTAATGAGTATAGATTCGTAAACGTTGATGGTCTTTCGCTTGTGGCCCGGGGTACCTCTATTAGCCAGAGGTCCGGCCTCTGTATCCCTGCAGTGTTTAAGTATCCGTTTGCTCAGTTGTTTGCTCTTTGAGACAAGACAGAGGACGGGCCTCTGTGGGCTATTACACATAACGCGCCGTGGTTTGTGCGTCTATGAATAATCGGCAGCTTGCCCTGTTATCACATCAGCGAGACAGTATTTATGTGATGGTTTGTTCATATATTATACATGCAGGCCAAGTCGGCTCTAGAAGTCCACAAACAAAGGCGTCTGCAGCTGCTCAAAGCGTGCTTGGAGACGGGCTATGATCGCAATGTTGCCTACGTCATGTCCGTGCTTCGTAAATACGAAGACGAATTCGAGCCATTGTCTGCCGAAGACGTGAAGGAGAAACATTTGTATGTAAACTTATTAGCCGAGTGCAATAAGCACATAGACGCAAAGCTAGACGGGGTTGCCATGTATATTTATAAATCTTTTACCGGCGAAGATTCAGATAAGCGTTTTGCCAGAAAGCACCTTGGCATGTCGGGACCTCATTCCGACTCGAGGACTCGAGCAGGAGCACAAGGGGGCGGGGGCGCTAATAGACTTAGACAGCAAAATTTCCGCGGCGCAAGGGCTGGCTTTCAATGGGGTCGCCCCTCTTCGAGATGGGGGTTCAGGGGGCCCCAGAGGCTGCGAAATACCCCTGGTCAGTTTGGGGCCTGCTTTCGATGCCAGAAAAGTGGTCACGTGGCACGTGACTGTAAGGAAATAATGTAATACACACAGATGTCAGAAAATGTATACTACTCGCAAGAGTAGGGCATGTGGCCGCAAAAGCGTTGTATTGGAAAATTAAGTTCATGTGTTCAGTACTTCTTATGGATGGTACCAAGGTCCTGGGATAACTGGTAACGGGCAACAGGGTTAACGCAAAAGACATTTCAACACGTGACATAACTTGTATAGGTAGTGGTATGTGTCAGAGTGTAATAATCCACGAAAGAAATGGAATTATGAATAAACAACAATGGATGTCAATTGAATTTGTGTGCTTTGTTTCCATTAGGAGTACCAGCGATATTTGAAATTACTGGAGAGTCATCTTTGGCAGAGAGATCTTGATCAATACTTTGATCCCTTCGCCGCTCAGGCTGCGAAGCAAAAACGAGGCATCTTCCAATGGGTAGATATCAACGTCAAACTAAGCAACTTCCCAGTCCCTTTTGCGCCTAGACCAGCTGACGTCCTTTCCGGTAGACTACAGCCAGATGTACAGGTGCTCAGATTTAGAGATCAGAATTATTTTGTAGCCGGAACATTAAACGATGACCCTGGTGTTTGGGACGATATCTTAGCAGGGTCGCCCAATAAGGAAGAAGTTCGCGGTTGGCTTCATCATGGAGTTAGCCTTTATGATTTCTTCCAACCATTCAATGGCCAATACAGAGGCAGGAATTTCTGTTCTGAAGTGCCCACTGAAATGTATTTTTTAAATACACCCATTTGTCGAGATTACGTCGGGTTTATCAACGACACAATCACCAAACGGTTGATAGAGGGCTCCATAGAAGTTTTGGGTAGGGTCAAAGAAGTACAGCCTCCGAAGTGTGTGAATGCCTTGACAGTCGAACCCAAGAAACCACGTCTGATTCTATTAATGAAGGGGCCTAATCTTTGGTGTAAGGACACACCCTTCAGTTTGGTCCCTCTAGGCGTTGTTGTCAAACCCGTAACCAAAAACGTTTTTTTCTCAAGTACCGATGACTGCCAGGGTTACAAGCAAATCTTCTTGTCCAAGGAGTCCAGAACCTTTTGAGGCTTCGAGTGGGCGGGCTTTTACTTCACTGACACCACTCTTCCCTTTGGTTTCAAAAACAGTGCATATGTTTACTCATCCATTGGCTTTTGTCTCTCTGCATGGCTTAAAAACAGAGGTATACATACATAAATCTGGATAGACGACCGTTTCATCGGTGAGAGCCATCTCAGCAATGGAGAAGCAAAATAGATGGTTTAAACTCTTTAGGCACTTTTGTTTTATTTCAGTGTGAACAGGACATGCGTGGGGACAGCTCCTACATGAGAGCTCTGAAAGCCTTGTATGTCGTATGTTACATGCAGTCTAAGCTGGGCTTTTTCATCAATTTAAAGAAGAGTCATCTGCTGCCTTCAAACACCATGGTGCATCTCGGATTTGGTATCTGCTCCAAGTCCCTATCATTTTCGATTCCTGGGCGTAAGAAGGTATCATTCGCTGAGGTAAGAGAGACAATTTTGAGGGAGGACCAAATACTCTTAAAGCAGATGCAACGATTTGTGGGCAAAAGCCAAAGCTTCGCTCTAGTGTTTCCGGCCACTTCTTTGTTTCTGAGAGAATGCTCCTCCTTCATATCTACACTTGATGATCTCTTGCCTACCCCTCTTTCACCACAAGTGCGGGAGGAGATTATGTTTTGGAGGTTCGTTGATAGCTTCTCACAGCCGATCCCTTGGAGACAGGAACGCCACTTTGCTATCGCGTTGTCGGCTGACGCATCTGGCTACAAATGGGGTGGTACCCTAGTCTTGCCAATGGTAGTGTCAATTTCGGAGATTACTGGTCCCCAGACATCTTAGCGCATACGGATATATGTTGCAAGGAGGCCCTCGCCCTATATTTTGTACTGCTGGCAGTGTTTGATTCACTATGGAATCGGAGGGTAGATGTGATTGGAGACTCCAAAAGTCTAGTGAATGCTTGGACTGGCCTCCGAGCCAGATCCAAACCGCTTTTAAAGATTTTGAAGCTCATTTTTGCCCTCTCCTTGGAGGCAAACTTTTCGCTCAAGTTAACTTGGGTCCGATCTGCAGCTAATTCGACCGATGCTCCGTCAAGAGAAACATCCAAAGCAGACGCCCGCTTGTCTCGTCATCTGTGGGATTTCCTACAGAACGAGCTGGGTGGTCCCACAGGTTTTACCTTTGATTTGATGGCACTTCCGTCAAATGTCCCAGCACGCCGGAACGTGGCCCCGCTCAAGTTCTTTTCCAGGTTTCCCGTACCCAATTCGGAGGGTGTAAACGTCTTCGCTCAGCAGTGCCCTAAGGGCGAAGTGTTATACGTATTCCCACCCTTTGTCCTAATTGCCTCCCTCATCAGGCTGTTCCAGGAATGGGGAGATCTGATGGTCACAATCAATTGTTGTGCCGAAACATGAGCTACCCAAGGTTTGGTGGCCCCACTTGAAATCTTTCACTAAGCAGGCCATTCGTCTGTCAGAGTCCGGTCAAGCAGGGGTTTTAGAATACCCGTCTTCTTCTGGATATGTTCCGAATCCCAAAGGGCTGGGGTTTGAGCTTTGGGCCTGCCAGGGGTATTTTCCAGGCATTGCCACTCCCCAATTCGATACCACTCATGCAAAGCGTCACCCTATTCTCCTGGTGTCCGACTCGATGTTCAGAGGACTCAAAGGATTCGGCTGGCCCAAGGCATTGAACGTACAAATATCAGTCAACGGAGGCGCAGAAATGTCCTCATTATGTAGACATCTGGTGGTATCTTGCAGAGATCGTCAACCGGAGGTGGCAGTTCTGCACGGTGGCATAAATGATTTCAGTCGATTGATCGACCCTTCGCAAGGTGTACTTGAAGTGGTTAGGGTATTTCGTGCGTCTGCGAAACGGATAAGGGATGAATTTCCAAAATGCATATTTGTTCTTTCTTCAGTGTGCCAGACCAAAATGGTGGGTATCAATCGCTCAGTCGCCGTAGTCAACTCATCTTTGAAAGATATCTGTTGTGAAGCTGGCTGGCAGTTTCTCTCAAACGATTGCATCGTGCAGGCCGATCTCGCGGACGATGTGCATTTGTCGTTAATGGGATATCTAAAGCTCGACTGTTTTTAACGTCCGTTTTAGACTTACCCTCAGGAATCGAAATAGCATGCTGAATTTCTCCTCCAGTCAGGCCCTTATCTTCAAGAGAGTGTTTTCTTTTCTTTTTTGAAGATGATCAGTGTGGCAACCAGGCTGACAGAAATGGCAAACAAGTTGGATAGTCAGGGATACGAAGTGCAAAAGAGCAGACTCATAGCATCGTTGGACCGATTTCTGCGGGAGCATCAGGGCAAAGGATACTGTGCTGATGGGGAGGATCTGGAGTCTGCGACACCGCTGGACATCCTACGCTTTTTGATCGATCGTGACTCAAAAGGTCGCACGCAGATTCACTGCTTAGGCTGTACAAACCTGGGCAAGCATGCGATCTTCTCTTGTGGGTGCCCTCTTAAATTGGCGGCAGGCACCGTGGACTCCTATGTGGGCCAGATAAGGGCATACTTTAACTCACTCGGTAGAACTGAAGTCTGGCGAGTTGGATCCAAGTTCGGAAACCCTTGCATTTCTCATCAAGTTCGTAGATACACGAAGACCATTCAGCTGGAGCAGGCTGAGTCTCACATCACTCCGAAGCAGACAGTTCCATTATTTTCTGACAGGTTACGTTGGTTGGTGGAAGAAATTACCGAACGATTCCTCAGTCTTGGCAGCGGTGATGGCCTTTTCGCTCAGCGCTACGTGTTACAACGGGACCTGGCCTTTTTTTCTCTACCTTTGGTGGGCTGGGGACAGAGCTGGTGACCTAGGAAGAACCAGAACCTGTGAAATCACAAGGATCGAAGGAGGCGATCTCTTATTCAACCACACTATTGGCAAGACAGTAAAGGAGGGTGACTCATCATTGATAATAATTGATAATAGTTGGAGGACCAAGGAAATTCCAATCCAGCCGGAGCCGTTCAAAGTCTGGTCGATTTTGCTCAGTCGCATAACTGCGATCTGACAGATGGTTATCTCTTTTGCCCCTTGGCGGCTAATCGAAAAGTACTCGCAAACAAGCCCTTCGTCTGTAACAGGCCGAACTCACGGCTGAAGATGTATTTTGCCGCATCAGATAAACCCGAAGACCAACTCTTGAGAGCGCACAGCAGTCGCGCCGGGGTAGCAACCACATTGCGACTCCTGGGTGCATCGGAGGAGCAGGTGATGGACCACTGCAGATGGGCCTCACGTAAGACGTACAAGCACTATACCCAGGTTGAGAGAGTGATGAGGCGTCAGACCACGGTCCGGGTATTACGCGACGCCGTCTCCCCAGCTGAACAACGCCCAAAGGCAGATACCGCCGGACAATTCTACAGACTTCTGAACTCAGGCTTTAGGGCTCGCGTGGCTTTCCCGCCGCCTACAGCTGATGCGGTCGACCTCACCTACCATCAAAACAACGCAAACATTAATTGAGTCGGTCGATCGCTTGGATGTCGATGAGAGTATACGCGGCTATAGGCCTAGATTATAAGAAAAGAGAAGAGAAGAAATAAAATTTAAAAAAATTAATTAAAAAACAAAAAGGAACGAGGGGTGTTGATCCAGTCCGGCTTTCCTCTCTCTTAAATTCAAGATTACGTTGCCGAGCCTTATCGGCAGAAAACAAAATTGCCGCTCTCTTAATTTCAGTTTTCCCCTCCTCCCGCCATTCATTAAGATTATCAAAAAAAAGTATGTGTTTTTCCCAATTTTTCCAAAGTTTTCTAATCATAGAACAAAAATTCCCATCCCGAAGTAACAAAGTATTAAATTTCTAAAAACCCCTTCCCCTTTTACAGTTGTCAAATTTGTCAATATGGCTTCCGAGCTCTCGCGTAAGACTAACGTAATTAGCTATACCATGGAGGAAAGACAACAGATAGTTAGTGAATTGCGGGGAAATACTTAATAAAAAATGGCCAATCATAAAACTAGATTTTCTTTCCTGCAGTTGAAAAGACCCGCCGTGTATTTATGCTCCTTATAAACCGGTTAGGCCCAACATTTAAACAAAACACAAAATTCAGTGGCACTGAACTGAAGCTTTATTTGAAAGCCATATTTGAATGCCATACAGTAAACAAATTCTGGGGCCAATTCATACAACTTGATACAAGCAATATTCTTTTTGCATTTTTAATTATTTTTTGACATCAAATATAAATTTGGGGCTTTACACACAAGCACTAATTGGTTCACATAATTACTATATGGACGTTAAACCTCAACATTCCTGATCCTGCAATGTTTATTTAAAAACCAGTTTTAAATACTGTCACATTAAATGTACAGATGCCTGTGAAATCTCGTAATATTTTACCCTTTTATTGACTGAAACCTGACATGGGTCATAAATGACATTTACTATTAAAAGAAGTTCGTAAATATTAAACTTGGATTTTCCAAGAATTATTCAATTGCGCCACGACCAATTAGAGAGCACTCGGTCGATTGTGTGCACAATTTCTGGACGCCACCGTTTTGGGTTTTTTTCGGACTAAGCTTACACCTAAATTGTTAACAGAGGGTAAATAGCAAGCATTAATAACATTAACATGGTAAAAGTACAATGAATTTGCAGTTTGTCAACAAAGAAGTTTGGCAACATGCATGAGGAAAGTCGGCCCAACATTAACTGTTTATAAACAATGTAAACGTCGAAGTACAGCTATAGCTCTCACAAAGGTCGAGTTGTCTCAAAGGTCGAGTTGTCTCAACGGGCGAGTTGTCTCAACGGGCGAGTTGTCTCAACTGAACGGTCGACTTGTCCCGAATCGAGTTGTCTCAACGGTCGACTTGTCTGACATCCGCTACGCACGTACGTATATAGCGCAGCACGCTTTCACAAACTGAACATTTTTTCAGTCGCTGATTCTTCCTCTTTCGTAATTTTACGGTTTTGGATGACATTTAGCCTTATGCCTACGGTTTATTTTTTCGAAATAATCACAGCCTTTAGAGCTCCGTCGTAAGCCATAAAGTTCTGACATCGACGACACACGTGTTGGTATTGGTATTTTCCGCGCGTTGACCTTTCAGAAAGGTCATGACAGAGGCTAATTCACATAAACTTGTGGTCTTCCATGGGGCCCTGGGAAATACAATTAAAATAATAAAACCTAAATAAAGTTTTAAATATAGAATGTACACAAAACATAAAATGGTAAAACAGTAAACACAAGAACAAAAATTAAACAATATAACACAGAATTAAATAAAAGTACATGTAGAGTAAAATAAGTAAAATTCCTATAAGAAATACACACAAATATATACGAGAATCAGAATAAAACTAATTCAAAATTTAGGAAAATCTGGCCAAAAAATAAAGGTTACGAATTGGAATAGTTAAAATATTACAATAAAATAAACAGATAAAACTGGGTGGGTTTAAACAATTAAAATGAAACAGCGAAAATTAAAATAATTAAGAGCCAGAAGTTAAAAGACTTGTCTTCAGAAGTGATTTAAAATGTGATAAAGATGGCGCCGAACGAATTTCAGTACTCAAGGTATTCCATATTCTGGTGCAATTAATGATTAGACTGTGTTTGTAGCACTCCGTTTTATACTTTGGGATAACCAAATTATTAGCTGTAGCTCCTCTTGTATTGTAATGGTGTGCATCTGAAAGTTGTGTTACGTTATTTTTTAAATACGACGGCGCAAGCCCATGAGTACATTTAAACATAAAAACTGCTTTTAGGTAAAAAAAATCGTTCATGTAATGGCAACCATCCTAATTCTTTAAAAAGTTCACTCGATGGAGTGCCAAAACCCTTAGACAAGATTAAACGTGCTGCATACTTCTGTAACTTAATTAATTTATCATTGTGCATCTGATACCTATCTGACCAAATGTGTGAGCAGTAGTCGAAGTGTGGTAAAACAAAAGCGTTATACATTGTTGTTAGTACATGAAATGGAATACATGGTTTTGCACGTCTCAAGATTGCAAGTCTTGTCTGTACCGTCTTGAAAACACGATTAACATGGTCAGTCCATTTTAACTCTTCATCAATTATTACTCCAAGGCATTTAGTACTGTTGACCCGTTTAATTAAACACTGGTTTACTGTCACTGTAATTTCACTAGAGTACTTCAATTTTGCCTTTGTGTCTAGGATCATAACACTCGTTTTATCAAAATTTAGCACGAGTCTATTATTCTCTAACCATCTGCTTATTTGGTCTATCGCAACGGATAATTTGTTTGCAACTTCATTCGCCGTCTTGCCGCTGACAGTAACAGTAGTGTCATCGGCAAACATGTCTACCATACCATCAGTAACTACAGGTGGCATGGAATTCACATATATAGAGAATAATAGCGAACCTAGAATTGAGCTTTGTGGCACTCCGCTAACAACCTTTAATCGATCAGAGAAAACTTTTTTAAAACATACCATTTGAGTCCGATTTGACAAGTAGCTGGAGAACCAGTTTAGTGTACGATTTGAGCAGTCAAGTGCTTTCAATTTAATGAGAAGAATATTATGGTCAATTGTATCAAATGCCTTCCTTAGGTCAATAAAAGCCACTCCATTAAGTTGACCGTTTTCAATATTCCTGCTCCATTGATTGACAAGTTTGGCTAAAATGGTTGATGTGGAGTGTAAAGGTCGAAAGCCGGATTGATTAGCATGCATAAGTTCATTGTCGTTAATGTATGCATATAGCTGATCATAGACAGATTTTTCCAAAATTTTACTGATAACTGGAAGGATAGAGATCGGTCGATAATTGCCTACGTCGGACTTTTCCCCAGCTTTGTATACCGGTATGACCTTTGCACTTTTCATAATTTGAGGTACCAGGCCGCATTGAAGCGACCGGTTAACCAGTTTAGTTAATGACTCGAGAACAGCAGGCAGAGCAATTTTTAGCAGACGACAACTGACATCGTCGTCCCCAGTAGCCTTATTTACACTCATTTTATTTATAATCTCAACAATATAATTTTCTGAGACAAATTGAATATCAAAGCCATTTTGAATGCTATCATTCTTGTTTGATGTACTGATATTGTTTTGCTCTGGTAGCTTCTCGGTCACTTTCTTTGCGCAGGTAATAAAATATTCATTAAAAACATTATCAATATCGTTTGGCTTGTCACATTGTTCACCTTCGTGGTGAACTGTGTTTGGCAAAGTATGTTTTTTCTTTGATATCACCTCATTAATACAGTTCCATATTTTCTTACCGTTTCCCTCTGTTATCAGAAAGAATACCACGATAATAATCAGACTTCTCTTTTTGTATTGAGTGAGTGACTCTGTTTCTCAGTGAGCGATATGCACTCCATAATTCCGTATTATTTGATTTAACAGCAGTTTTGTGTATTTTATCTCGCTCTTTCATTAAATCCACAATATCACGTGGTATCCATGGACAGGCATTCTTCTGAATTTTCTTTTGCTTAAGAGGAATATGAGAATCGACAACACTCATGAGCATGTCAACCCACTTTTGATTAGCCAAATCAATGTCATCAATGGTATCAAGAATGTCCCAATGTTGACAAGATAAATCTTGGATAAAATTATGTGTGTCAAGTTTATGAAGCGGCCTGTATGATATATAATTATGACCATGCTGGGCTTGATGTTGACGCTTAGTATTCCTGATAGTGTAGATAAGGAAATGATCACTGACACCCGTGATGATGTCATGATCAGAATATGGAAGAGCGGCAATTGCATTGTGAGAAACAGCGGCTAATTTCCTGGATATGTAGCTGCGGTCAATGCGCGTGGCACAGGTGTTGCTTTTGTTGTGCCATGTAAAGCGGCTTACATTTGGGTTTTGGACTCTCCACGCATCTACTAGACCGAGCAGTTTCACGGTTTTGTTTAATTCTTTAATCCCCTGTGTGCTGTGGTAATTGTCTGATCCCCCCTTTGTATTTTTTTGTAAATTTTCTATGCAGTTGAAATCGCCCCCCCAGAATTGTATGCCGAATCCCCCGGCAATAAGACGGCAGTTGTTTAAGGAAGAATCGCCGTCTATCACTCGGAGAATTCGGACAATACACATTGAAAATACGTCATTTTGTTCCCGTGTGTTTTAATTTGACTGTGAGTGAAACCGCTCGATCGTCATTGTCCCGTAAAAAGTCGGCCGTTTCCCATGTGTGGCGCTTGGATAACAAAATGGCCGCGCCACAACTCGAAGTTGTCCCGAAGGACCAAAAACCCACGCCGTCAAATTCCCAGGCCCACGCCCTGGCCTCGGAGAAGCCAGAGACATGGGCCTCCTGCAAGAGCAAGATGTCAACACCTTGCTCATTGCAGGAGTCGAACATTTGGCGGCGTTTAATACAATTTCTTAGCCCATTTACATTAATGCTACTAATATTTGAAGAAGAACACATGATCGATATGCAAAAAAGGACACATAAAAACTGGAACAGAGCCATAATTAAAAAGGGTAAAAACCAAAAACAACAAAAACACACTTATTTGGGGGGTAGACCGCACCTTTTTCTTTCGTGTTTCTTGTTTTTCCTTCTTCCGCCGAATCGTCGACCACTCCACAGGCGAGTCCGACGAATGGTGACCGCGTTTAGCGGAGGCCACGGAGGACATGGAAACGACTGACCCGTCGGAATCGCACGCCTGGTTCAGTCGTTCCAAGTCCCGTTTTAGAGTCTCCTCCGCCTCCAAAACTCTTTTGGCCCAGGTCTGAGTTTTGGTCGTGGTACTCGACTCGGGGACGACGGGCTTGCGGGGCACACCCGACGAGTTCCGCAAGTGGTAGGCCATGGAGTAGTCCGAGATGTTGGTGGCCGTGGATGTTGCCGACTCACTACTATCCGTTGTGTGTCTCTCCGAGGCCGGGGAACACGCCGCGCCCGTACTACGCGGATTTTTCCCCGAGACCGACGGTCTCGGGGAATGTGCGTCTCTGGGTGGAATGTTCGCTGTACGGGCGGGCTTGGTGACAGTTGGGGCGGGTGTGCCTGCTGTGGGTGGTCGATTCAGCGGGGTGCTAGGTAATTTAGGCGGGGTGCTGGGCCGGGTGGGCTTGGGTTGTCTGGCTGGCTTCGGTCGGGCGTCCTTCGGTCGGGCGTCCTTCAGTCTGGCGTCCGGTGGTGGAGGGTTGGTCTTACGGGTGATGATGATGATGCTGGTGTTGCCCAGGGTGGTCGGGATGATCTTGCCGGCAGCGGGTCGCCGCCGTCGTCGTCGCTGTCCTCGTCGCTGTCTGAGCCGGTGCGGTTCGAACGGCGCAGGTGACCGGCGTATGATCGGGGGCACCGTGAGGCATAGTGGCCCATCACCCCGCATATTCGACATCTCACCGGCACCGGGCATTCGCGGCTGCGATGCCCGGGTTGATTACAGTTGAAACAGACGACGGTTGGGCAACCCGCTGCTATGTGTCCGACCTTCCCGAACACACGACAGGTCTGCTCTTGGTTGTCTTAGGTGACCCTCAGCAGGTATCCACCGACACGCCAGTGGCCCCGTCGGACGCCGAAGACCTTCCCGTAGGGTGAGAGCGCCGAGAAGATGGTGACGTCGCTCAGCTCAAATGGCGCGTCACGTACAGTGATGAAAGCCAGCTTCTTCGACAACGGTATGGCTGTGATTCGCTGTGTCCCGATGGATAAGCTGGCTTGTAGCATCTTGGTCTTGGCTGCTGCAGTCTTGGTTGTGACGCACCATTTGTTGTTGGTTAGCTGCGGGACGCAGACGACGTCGTTCTCCCCGGCGGTCTTGGCCACCAGGTCGCACATCTCGGCATACCCCTGCTTCTCATCAGTAGTCAGGAACGTAGAAAGGTTCCGTTGAAGTTTGTTCGTGGCCATTGTAGATAATAAACATGATCTTTGCACAAAAAAGCCCAGAGGATCCCGCCTTTTTTTTTTTATTGGTTTATTCTTGCAAACAACCAAACACTCATATGATGATAACAAACATTCATTATTTACAATATAAAATTATATTACAACTTGTTAAAACAATGAATACATTAAATGAAACGCACTAGGGAAATAATCCTCCACCAAAAGAAACGCGCTTGGATTACTATCAATAAAATAGACGACCGAAATGTAAATATTTACATAAAATTGACTCTTCTTATAATTTACAAAAACCACGAAAAGGAAAACAAAATCCACCACCAATTATTTATCTGAACAAAACAACTCACTTTACCCACCACCAATGAAAACAGTTCCAATCAACTCTACACCCACCACCAAAGCTAACAGTTCAAATCATCTCCAAAGCAACAAAAATACAGTTATTTTTTGTTGGCACGAGCCTTCTTCTTTGTTGTAACCGGTTTCCGTTTCCTAATCGTCGACCATTCCTCAGGGCAATCTGAGGAATGGTGTCAGCGTTTTACGGAGGCGGTAGAGATCATGGAGACGACGGACCCGTCGGAATTGCTATCCTGGCTCCGTCGCTCCATCTCTTGCTGGATCTCCGCCTCCGCACTCGCGATCATCTCCGCCCAGCTCCTGGTCTTTACGTCTAGCATTATCCGAGGGAGGTGCGGCATGCGCGGCACATACGCACTGTGGTCCACAGAGGAGGTCGACACGTTCGTAGTCATCGATGTGTTGGTCGACGACGTCGATGACATCGAGTCTGCTGCCGTTGCGCACCACGCCGAGGTGGACGGGTGGCTGTACGGGCGGGCTTGGTGCCGCCTGCAGTGGGTGTGCCGGCTTCAGATGTTTTTTTCGGTGGGGTGCTATAGGCCGTGAAGACTTGGGTGGTCTGGCCGGCTGCGGTGGGGCGTCCTGTGGTGGGGTCCGGGGTACTCTGGGCGGTCTCACCTGACAGGTGGTAGCAGCAGGGTCTGGACTAACCCAAGGTGGTCTGGGTGGTCTCGCGGGTTGCGGGTCGCCACCGATGTCGTCGTTGTCCGAGTCGGTGAACGCCGAAACACGCAGCCGAGCGGCGTACGAACGGGGGCACCGTGCTGCATAGTGCCCCGCCTCCCCGTCTCCCCCTCGACACTTCACCGGCTAGAGACACTCCCGGCTGCGGTGCCCGTGCTTGTTGCAGTTGTAGCACACAACTGAAGGGCACCCCGCAGCCAGGTGGCCGACCAACCCGCAAACCCGGCCCGTCCTCTCCTGGTGGTCGTAACTCACTCTCAGTTGGTACCCACCGACACGCACGTAAGATAGGATCGGACGACTCAAGTCCATACGTCCATGCCAGTGGCCGTTCTCCCACCCCAGATGTTTCTGCCAGTGGCCGCGTCTGATGCCAAACACCTTGCCGTAGGGAGATAGCGCCGAGGAGATGGTGACGTCGCTCAGCTCAAATGGTGCGTCACGGACCGTTATGAAGGTCTTCTTCCTGCTCACCGGTGTGGTCGTAACACGATGTTACCCGATGAGCAGGTCGGCTTGGAGCATCTTCGTCTTGGCCGCTTCAGTTGTTGTGGTGACGCACCATTTGTTGTCGCTCAGCTGCTGGACGCAGGCGACGTCGGTCTCCCCGGCGGTCTCGGCAATCAGCTGGCACATCTCGTCGTATAGGATATTCGCATCAGTCGTTAGGTATGCAGACAGGTCTCTCTGGATTTCTCGGCTGGCCATCGTAGACTCCCGTCGTGATCACGGTTTTTCCTGAGCCAGGTAAGTATGACTTCTAGAGTACAGCTTTGAGGTATATATCAATTGGAGATGCGAAACCTAGTCACAGTAGCCTATCATACTTGCCTATCAACAACACGGCTTTCGGACTCCAAAACAACATCCTTTCTTGGATCGACAATTTCCTCACCAAACGTCATCATGTGGTGCATGGTTGATGGTGAGTCATTATAAAAGCCCCTTGACGTGGCTACAGGTGTTCTTCAGGGGACAGTGTTGGGGCCCTTGCTCTTCCTTGTTTATGATTTACCTGTGAACCTATCAGATAGGCATTAACGACCTCAAGAGTTGGGAGTCTGTCTGGGCTGGCAAATGGGTTTTAATAAAGCCAAATGTTACTATAGAGTCGGTAAGGCATCGCACGGAAGACCGTCCGTTAGAGCGGTTATAGCGCCACCATGCGACCGGCGGCAAACGCTGCCTGCCTGTCTCATGTTGCACTTAAGGGTTCATTAGCCTAATTCATCAGGTCCCATTGAAAACAGTGTAAAATCAACAATGTTCAGGACCCAGTTTCATGCCCACCGACATAACTGGGGTTTTTCAAACAACAATGAGATTATTGTCTTGGTCTTTATCTTTCCATTTCTTTTTAATCTTCAGTCGGTTAGCGAATTACATTTTTCAATATTCACACCAAACGAAACTCGCCTCCCGAAAAGGGATACTTCCCGAGCCTGCAAGCTGCCATTTTACAAATGGCAACCCTCCATGTTCTAGGGCAATTAGGACCCATTTTGTTACCGTAATTTTGTCAAGTCTGCCCTCAGTAGTACTCTATCTTTAGATTTTATTGCTCGGGGATAGCGCGAACGCAGTCCCCACTATCATAAATTGTACTCCCGAGTTCCCCACATTTGGGGGAATCGCACAGGTCAACCCGTCTCTGTGCAATGACTGGGACTCGCCATGGGAAAACCTATTTTTAAAATGTTAGGGTCTTTGTAAGGAAGACCCCAAGGACAGGGTAGTCACACTACACATAAGTACGTGGGGTTACGATCTCCCCTGCCCTTTTTAACCATCTATAAATACGAAACATACACCAAACAAGACACGCAGCCAGTGTAGCCACGCTACCCACGCGTTACCGTGGTAAGGTACGACCCTAACTGCCTGACAGAAAAAAGGAACAAAACTAATTCATGCACCATCAACACACGGACACAACAATACAACAATTATTTCAAAAACTACAAAAGGACATAAAAGGAGTTAAATACTCCTACAGAAAAGACCTAAAGGGTCAACAACCGAGGACAGTCATAATCTCCAGGCTGCGAGGCTTCAGAAGCCTACAACCTAAAGACCAGACGGTCCTCAACTACCATACAAACAGCTCCGCGCACACACCAGGTGGCGCGGAACTTGGATCGGTCCATCCGCACAAAGTCTGTCCGAATCCGGACCTTTATTGATGTTTTAACATGGTGAAGCACGCTGTCGGCATCCGGCCGTGATCCATCATACAATGTCTCACAGCGCGAACACCAGACCAACCACTTCACCGTGATAATCAAATACCAGACCAGAAGAGAATATGGCTTAGTATCTAGCCCTGATCCGTACAAAACGCATGCACGGGTCAGGGAAAGGTAACGGGCCAGGGCTTTGCAACAAATGTGCTCTACCCAGCCCCAAAAAATATACACAAAAGGGCATTCCCAGAAAACATGGAAGAGTGACTCGGGAGCGGCGCAGCCGACCCGAGCACACCTACCATTCCCAATGCCCCAATGTCCCAAACGTTGGGAGGTTTTTAAAGCCCCCCAAGCCACCCTCCAATCCAAGTCCCGCAAGCGGTTACTAAGAATGGAGGAGTGACATAACTTAAAACAATGATTAAAATCAACTGAACTACCCGCCGGACACTGCGTGGGTCGCTGACCCGCCAACAGGTCGTACAACTGGCGGACCCTTACAGGCCCCCAGTCAATGTCCGGCGAGATAGAGGAAACTAACAGGACCAAAAATGTCTGTAAAAACCCGTGGGGTGAAGGGCGTGAGGGGTATCATTCCTCCGTGAGGGGTATCATGTTACGGGGGAGAACCCGAATGAGTGAAGCAGCGACCCAGTAGAGAGAAAATACTCTCCACGGGGAGCCGCTATCACTCAACAACGCCCCAAACCCACTGACAAAAATAGCGTCACATTTGTGACGGATATCGATGACTCCAAGGCCACCGTTGGCTAAAGTCTGGACAAGAACTGACCTCTTAACGAGCTCAGTCTTGCCCGACCAAATAAAGGAAAATATAGCCCGGTTGATCACCCTCTCAACCGAAACCGGCAGAGGGTAAACCGGGGCTATGAAGAACAACGGTGATAAGATCAAGGTGTTGACCAGCAACACCTTGCCTAAAAGAGAGAGCATCCTCCCTTTCCACATGTTCAAAGTGGACTGCAGTTTAGGAATCCGCTCTCTCCAGTTCTTAGGACCCATGTCCCCAATGCCGACCCAGACACCGTTGATTTTAATCGGGTCTTTGGTCCACTGAATAGGGACCACATCGGGAAGGCAGTCGGGCCATGAGCCAAAAACTAGACCCTTAGATTTAGTAAAATTTAAGCGAGACCCGCTCGCACGAGAAAAGACATCAATGATGTCAAATAACCGCCTCACCGATTTAAAATCCCGCACAATGCAAATCGTATCGTCTGCATACTGCAGAACTCTGCACTCGAGACCATTGGACCCCGGGATTGTCAGATCCGTGAGACGGCTATCCTTAATAATTGTTTGAGCAAAAGGCTCGATAAAAAGCACCTACAAAAGAGGGGATAGGGGGCAACCCTGCCTCACTCCTCTCGTTATAAAAAAGGGGTCCGAAAGCGACCCCTTGACTAAAACGGAACTGGATATATCTGTATATAACAGCTGTATCCAGCTCCGAAATTTAGGTCCAAAACCAAAACGGTCAAGGACCCTAAAAAGAAATTGCCAATTGACCCTGTCAAAGGCCTTCTGTTGGTCTAAGGAAATGACGAGGCAGTCAAGGTTCCTTCCATCCACGAAAGCCACCAGATCCCGAAGGAGTCTGATATTATCATGGATGGACCCCCCCCCCCCCCCTGACGGCACACGTCTGAAATTGGCCGACAATGTCGGGCAACGCCTGACCAAGACGTAGGCACAAGGCCTTCGACAGGATCTTGTAATCGACATTGAGAAGGGAGATGGGGCGCCTGTTCCGAGGATCAAGCGGATCCCCTCCCTTCTCTAAAAGGGTGATGATTCCCAAACTATGGGAATCACCTAAACGTTTAGAAGAAAAAGCACAACTGAAGACCCCCAGAAGGTCGACCAAATCACAGAAATTCACGTAAAATTCCTTGGGCAGGCCGTCCCCACCAGGAGCCTTACCGTTGGCCATGCTATGTAATGCCGCATCGAGCTCAAACAGCTCAAGTGGGCTGTCCAAGTCGATGCGGCTGTCCTCGTCCAAAACATTGGTCAAGGAGTCTAAAAAAAGAGACTGCGAACTGACCTCCACAGGCTCGCCGGTAAATAAATCAATATAAAAATCTCGAAAAACATTCGAGATTTCTGCCGTAGAGGAAACAACGTTCCCCCCACCGTCGTGGATGGAAGAAATAATTTTCCTTCGAGCCTGGGAAGTCTCGAGCTGATAGAAAAACTTGGACGGCTTCTCCCCTTCCTCGAGGTCACGGACCCGCGAACGGATCCGAGCCCCCTCCGCGTCAAAGTCGTCCAAATTACAAAGCTCTTCTTTTATGTCTTGGTGTCGGCCAATAACTTCCGGACTAGTTAGCCCGGCATTCAGCTCCAAAACAACGGAGCGCAGGGCAGCCAAAAGTGACTCCCTGCGTTTCCGTCTCTTCCTTGCCACGCGGCAAGAAAAGGATATAATGAAACGCTTAATGCGGGACTTGACGTCCTCCCACCAGAGGAGTTCGTTGCCGTACCCCTCCTTGAGAGTCCACCAGCCCGCATAAGCTCGTTTAAAATCCCCTCGGAAGTCGACATCGGCTAGGACGGAAACATTGCATTTCCAATAACCCCGACCGACACCGGCACCCTTAGGGAAAGCACACTTCAAGACAACACTGTCATGGTCACTAAAGAAACAAGGCGAATGCTGGAAAGAAACGACCTCCACCGAACTGGACACGTAAATACGTAAATACGAAAATACTGGATATCGTGTTTGCCGCTTTACGCCAGGTAAAAGAATGCGTGGACGGGTATTGAGACCGCCAGCAGTCTCTCAAAGAAAAATCGGTAAGGAGCCGACCAAGCTCAATGGCCCCGATTCCACAAGATGTGAAATCAGATCCACTCCGGTCGAGCTCCAGATCGACGACACAATTGAAATCGCCCGTCAAAATAACAGGCAAACTACCCGTACAAAACGATGCTAACTCTGTGAAGAAGAGACGGCGCGCCTTGGGGTCATTCGGGGCATAAACCGTGCACAAACGCACACCCCTTCTTTCCCCATGAACGCGCAAAATACCAGAAACGATCCTTCCATCAGAATCGACGGAAAGATCGGAAAACACAAAAGGACTTCTGGCAGGCAGAAGGATGATGGTACCGCAGGAAAAGGAAGTGCCAAAACTGGCAAACACCGCCCCCTTCAATTCCGCCCGCCAAGAAGCTAAATCGTCATGGCCAGAGATATGACACTCTTGAAGACAAGATATATCATACCCCTGGCATAGATTAAAAACACGTCTCCTCTTCACAGGGTCACGCATTCCCCTAACGTTTAACGTGATGACGGTGACCATGGTGATGTCAAAAAGGTGCACAAATTACTCGGGTGGATCCCCTTGAGGAGAACCACCCGAGTCTAAATTGGAAGCCGGTTGGGAACTTTCGCCCCCAGTCGGCTTGTCCGTGCCCGTGCCCGAGGGCTCAGACAGGCTAGGTGGTGCCACCCCCGGTGTTGTGGATGGGGCAATGGTAGTTTTAGACGAGCCAATTGGCTCGTCTAATACCATCTTAGACTCCGAGGAGTCTAAGAGGCGAGTTCCCTGTATTTTGGGAGAGGGGTCATCTGTGTCAGAAGAAGGGTCTCGCGACCTCTTCTTCTTCTTCTTAGCCTTCCCTTTCCTCAATACAGAGACAAATGAAGTAACCCTGTTGATCGCGGCCGCCCGACACTCAGTGGCGTCACAAGAGACGACGGTCTTAGTTCCGCCCCCCGTGCATCCGGCGCAACCGACAAAGTTAAATTTAACGGTCCTCGTGATCCAGCGGTCGCAGTGGAAACAAAGCCACGACTCCGCTGATCGTAGAGGACCGGCTTCCCTCGAGCACCGAAAACACGGTGCTGGGGGCAATTCATAGTCCGAGGCCGGAAAGCTCTCGGACACCGTTACAGACTCCGAGCCCGACGGATCGGACCTGGAGCTAGATGAAGCAGACTCCAAGACCGACGAGTCGGACCCGGAGCTAGGGGGAGAGTGTGGGCTCTTCGCAACATCGGCGCCCACAAGTGTGGACGCTTCAGGAGGCAAAGAAGCCTCACCCTTAAGCTGTGCAGGGGCAGATTTTCTCTGCACCACAACATCAGCCCACCGCTTGGCAGGTTGAACCCTCTTTGCGAAGGTCTTAGGACAAGCATTTGTAACACGTTACGGTGTTACATCTGCCCGCAGAGTGGCTAGGGCTTCCGCCTCGGGCGCAAGTCCGGGTCTGACCAGAGTGGCCGACCCAGGCGTTGCGATTCCCGATGCGGAGAACCGAAGGAATGGACTTGACACCCGACATTAAATACTGCCGGGTGCCAGTAAACACGGCAGGCTCCTCCGGGTAGGTCTGAAACCTACCCTTATGGACCCTGCCGTACTTAGAAAGGATGGATCTGACGACATTGTCGTCAAGATCCATCTCTACATACTTGACCGAGACCAGCTTCAGGCCGAAGGATGTTACTCGGCACCCAGGAAGCTGGTCCAGATCATACTCAAAACGTTGAGCAAATACGGCCGATTTGAATGTGAGGTCAAACCGGCCGCCAGAAAGGGGTTGTAAGGCCTCCAGGTGAGTGGACGGGACAATTCCAATCCCCCGGAGGACCTTAAATACATCACTAGGCGTCTCCTTGCCATCAAAACAGAGTTCGAAGGCGCGGAGCCTAGCACTGCTATCCATTGTCGACATAACAGAAGTATTATGTCCAGACATACTGGAAACAAGACTAAAAAACAAAATACCAGGAAAGAAAATACCTCCCGGCCGGGTATTACAAAAACTGGACTAGCAACTGCCTAGTCCAGCAAAGAAAAACTAAAATATCCAACCAGAATAAACAAAAAGAGAATAGTTGGCAAATGCCCGACTATCCCTTAATGAAAAAATGAAAAATCACAGGTAGCAAATGCCTACCTGCGATTGAAAAAGAAGAAACAGGAAGACGGGGACCAAGCCCTAAGGACCAGGGATCCAACACGGGTGTACCGCGGAGAACACCAGGCCCACAGGCACACGTGTAAATACACGTATCGTCCACACGCCCCGCACTGCAAAGCGCAACAACAAAAGAAAAGGTCGCCCAAACAAAGGGGCTGAACGGGGCTGTGCACAAACACAGCTATGAAAGGAACAAATATGGCCGTACACTGTACGGCAAAAGGAAAGCAACATATGTAAACAAAAGGGGCCGTGCACTGCCACGGCACGAACAAAGGAGTATACGTAAACGTATGGGCTGGCTGCAACAGCATTGTGTATACAGCCAGCAAATAAAAACCAACCCCAAAACCCTCCAAATTTCTACAAAAATCTTCGATAAAGAGACCTACCGGGTCTATATAATAAAAGGAAAAGACCGATACACAAATTGTAGCAGTATCTCACTAAAAACCTCAAGAACGCTTGGAAAAAAACCCGCCGTCTGTGTTTTCTAAATTGGTTTATTTTTCCAAATAAATCAAACATCAATGAAATTTACACACAGGTTATATTATTTACAAAGTAAAAATGTTTTGAACGTACAACTTGTTTGGGAAAAACGCTATGCTACAGTCACACGGCCATGTTACGGACCTGCGGATGCCTGCGTATATTTGGATAATGAAAATGCGTAATTTTTAACCCCAATACGGAAATTTGAGCAAAAGTTACCTATATTCTGCGGACGATACAGATTAGTTACGGATGTTACGTATGAATTACGGATGTTACGGGTAAAACCTGCGGATGAACCCATCCGCTGCCAACCCGCTGGCACATGTTACTGACGACTTACGGATGACTTACGGATTTTACGGATGACTTACGGACGATACGGATAAGTTACGCTCGTGTCTGCGCATGTCGGCTAATTCCTCTGGCGTCCGCACCATCCGCAAATAAACCCACGTGGATCGGAGCTTGCTTCAGTCGCATTTCATCAAGTCTGAGATCTAGTTCCAGTTATTCAACAGTTTCTTCTCCATCTTTTTGATGTTTACGTACCCCTATGTATCCGCAGGCAACTGCACACCCGACAAAGTGTGCGGATCAGTTACGTATCTAACGTATCCTGCGGATGAGTTTACGTATCTTACGTATGAGTTACGGATGCTTACGTATATTTCATCCGCAGCAAAATTTTGAGATTTTCAAAATTCCGCTGCGGATCTGCGTATGTCTGCGGATCCTGCGGATTGAATTACGAATGGATACGGATGCTTACGGATGATACGGATCCTTGCGGATGCTTACGGACTTTTATCCGTAAGCATCCGCAGCTACCGTAAGTGGCCGTGTGACTGTACCATAAATTAACCCACCACCAAAAAACATTAACCGGTCACTGAAAGGTGGACGTGTGTACGCTACACCTGTACAACTTGTCCGTCGTCGTCGTGTTTTTAAATCGTTTTTTTTTTCCTTTCTTTTTAATCGTCATCCTGTGTTTTTACTGCATGATGTTGTCTTTTAAAAGTCTGAAGACGTCACTGCTGAACTGATTTTTGACAGAGTGAGTTTTAAGTGAGTTTTGAGTGAGTTTTTACCCGAGTACATTTGGCAACTGTGTAAAATCACATTTAATATGGCGGGCGGACTTGCCGGACTGTCAGTAGCCATCCACTGCTTAACTCTTGTGTCATCGATATTGACAGCCTGCCAATCTACACCATCAAATCTCTATCTGACGAAGGGAGAATACCGAACATTTGATGAGTTTCTTACATCTGTCCACACGAAAAATACCCAACGGACACGCACGGAGTATATATTGATCCAAGATGGCGTCTGTCGTTAACGTCCTCTTCCTGCTGATGTAACAAGGAACATATTTGCAGCACTTTTGCTGTCGGGAGATATCGCTCTCAATCCTGGGCCCGCATATAAATATCCATGCGGCATGGGTTGCAACAAGCCAGTGAAATCCAACCAGAAGGGTGTGCTGTGTGAATCCTGTGAACTCTGGTTCCATGTCAAGTGTATGGGAATGGATAATGCAACCTACGACTAACTTAGTAATTCATCTGACTCGTGGTTTTGCAACAACTGCTACCTTGCAAACCTACCATATTCCAACTATTAATTTACAACGGCGTCATTTTCCAATGTCTCATCACCTGAACACAATTTTACCATGACCGCCCGAGTTCAAAGACACAGTCCGCATGTCGATGTCGATTATGACCCCCATGTTGGTGCGGCTACATCGAGGCAAGGCTTCTCTTCCTTTGAGGAACTGAAGAAAACCAAGGGGCTGATCATCGCCCATTTGAATATTGTTTCACTCGTGGCCCACATAGATTCTCTTCGAATGGAGCTTTCTGGTAATCCTGTGGATGTTCTGTGTTTGAACGAGACGAGACTTTCATCTGCAATATCCTCGGATGAAGTTGGATGATGGCTATAAACTCCTTCGCAAGGACATAAACAGACAAGGTGGAGGAGTGGCCATGTATGTCTCGGACAAACTGCACATCATTTCAAGAACTGAATTATTGAACTGTAATTTAGAATCGACTTGGACTGAAATTCATCTCCCAAAGACCAAACCTATTCTGGTGGGATCTGTTTATAGGCCACCGTCAGCCTCTGCTGATTATATGTCTGATCTTGAGGAACATTTGATATATATTGCAGACCAATTTTGTAATCATGATATTGTTGTCACTGGTGACTTAAATTTAGATCTTTCTGTGACTAAATCAGCTAGGATTATAAAACGGATTTGCCAGCAGCTTCAGTGGTATAGTTTAATTGAATCTCCCACTCGGATAACTCAATCTAGTTCTACTTGTATTGATGTAATTTTAGTCTCTAACAAGAGTAAGGTTTTCTCTGTTGGCAACATATCTACGGGTTTGAGTGATCATAACTTGGTCTATGTTTCAGTTGAGGCTTTGCGACCTAAAAGAGCTCCCAAAGTCTTGAAAACTAGAACTTACCGTAGATTTGATGCTAATCAGTTTCAACATGACCTCGCTGTAGAAAATTGGGTTAATCTTATGACTACCACTGATCCTGAACTCGCATGGCATCTTTTTAAAAATAAATTTGCTACCATCTCTGATAAACATGCTCCCTTTGTCTCGGTTAGAATCAAAGGTCACTTACCACCATGGTTTAATGATGATATTCTTGCTTTAACCAATGATAGAGATTACTTTAAGTCCATTTGCCCAAAGAACTAATTATTTGGATGATTGGGCAACTTATTGTAAACTCAGAAATAAAACGAATAATGTTATTGCTCGGACAAAAAAAGAATATTATACTAGTATGATTCAAGAAAACAAACATGAGGGTAAATTATCAAATCTGTTCTCCCCAATAAGACTAAGGAATCGGTTATTGAATTAAGTACTGATAATGATCTCGTTAAAGATCATAAATCAATTGCTAATATTTTAAATGATTTCTTTGCCGGGATTGGTAAAATTCTCGCCGACAAATTCAATTATCAGGGATCCTGTCCTGAACCTGCTCAATACCAAGGGGATTGTATGCATTTTGATCATGTGGATGAAGGGTTTGTTCGGCGTGAATTGTTTAGACTTAAAATTGGGAAAGCCTCGGACATTGATAAACTTAGTTCCAGACTTCTTAAACTTGGGGCTAATCAGATTTCAAAACCCATCACTTATATTATTAATCTTACCATTGATCAGTGTATAATACCTAAAGAATGGAAAATGGCTATCATTTATCCGGTTTACAAGAAGGGAAGTAAAACTGATTGTAATAACTATCGACCCATCTCAGTGTTGCCAGTTCTCTCTAAACTTTTAGAGAGGGCGGTACACACTCAGATTTATAACCATAATGCATGATCAACAACTTTTATCCAATGTGCAATCTAGATTCAGACCATGCCACTCTACTTTGACCACTAATATTGATGTCTCCGATTTTATTTTGTTGGTGCTGTTTTTTTTGACCTAACTAAAGCATTTGATACGGTTGACCATGAGATGTTACTAGCTAAATTATCTAGTTATGGAATTTGTGATAACGAATTAGCCTGGTTTGCTAATTATTTGTCTGATCGTGGGCAAGTGGTCGTTATTGATTATGTGCAATCTAACTGCAACACTGTTACACATGGGGTTCCTCAGGGGTCAATACTTGGACCCTTATTGTTTATCATATTTATTAATGACTTGCCTTCTGTTATCACTCAGAGTAAGATTGTGTTATATGCCGATGACACTGCCCTATTGTATAGTGCAAAACATACACATGAAATTCAAAATACTCTTAATGAAGAGCTTGTTGGGATTGCTGACTGGTTGTGTCTTCACAAACTTACTCTGAACGTTTCTAAATCCAAGGCTATGCTGTTTGGTTCCCCTCAGAAAACCAAACTTGCTGACAGTTTTCAAGTGCGGCTTAATGATGAATCCTTTGAGACGGTAACTGAATTTAAATATCTTGGCATTTGGTTCGATACAAATCTGAAATGGAGTAGACATATTGATAACCTTGGGAGTAAAATTGCTCAGAAACTTCGAGTAATAAATAGGTTGCGTCAGTTTGTTGACAAGTTCACTCTCCAAATTTTGTACAATACACTTGTTCTCCCACACATTGACCACTACCGGTGTGGTCAAATACTCACGAGAAGTATCTTAAAAGGATTCAAATTAGGTATAGCGCGCTCGTCGGGTGTAGACGTGTATTTTTTCGCGCTCCCGTTTTTAGACTTTTTAATCAACCATTTTAGCCTTTAGTGTTTCCTAGTTGTTTTTTTTTGTTTTTTTTTATCCCTGGATTATCCAGTTTTAACAGTCTTGTGGAACATTTCGTGCAAGTTTCGTGGACATTTTCGTTGAGCTTTTGCTATTTTGAGGTAGTTTTGTTGTGTGGAACTTGGGTATCATCGACCGGCCATAGCTCACTACATGACTACACACAGTGCTACGTGTCACTACACAGCTCACAGCCGCCATATTGAAACCGCGGGAATTTCAAATTCGAAATATAAGCTCTATTATTGAAGGAAGGACTATCTGTGACTGTTTGAAGACGATTATTCAGTGATTTTGGAAGGATGGCCAGCATTACTGGATGTTTTGCTGCTTACTTAATCATCTTGCAACTCCATGTTTGTGCCACGCCCTTGCGCTGGAACAAGGTAGGGTCGTTTCAATCTGTTACTTCACCAAGAAAGGGAAGCACCATTCCTGGCATAAGTAAACCAACAACTGAAGAATTGCCCATGTTGAATGTTTTCAAGATGCCTACTATGTTTGACTTTGAACCAAATATACATGATACTTTTGATAGAGATAACTTTGCTGTGCCGATTATTACTAAAGAGTGTTATGAATTATATGCCAGTGCCAGTGTACCGCAAGGACAGAAAGCGTGGGGGAGGTGGTGTTATAACAGCTGTCAAATCAAACCTCGTCAGTACTCACTGCCCGGAAATGGACACCGATTGTGAAATAATATGGGTTTGTATTCATCTCCAGGATGCCAAACCACTTTATGTTGGGAACTTTTACAGGGCGCCAAGTAAACTTGTTGAATATTGGAACAGACTTGAAGAATCCTTAGGTAAAGTCTACCAGAAGAATACCATGCCTTTTGTCGTCTTAACTGGAGATTTCAACTGCTCGGAGATTGATTGGCTCATAGAACCACCTGCTCCTGGTGATCACCATGGAAATCATTTGCTCACAATCTGCGACGAGTTCCATCTTACGCAGCTGACCAAAGAACCAACCAGAGTAACCACAACAACATCGAACATACTTGATCTTGTCCTGACCAACTTCCCTACTAAACTCCAGGAGTGTGTCGTCAGGCCTGGATTGGGCGATCACGACGTAGTGGTAACTTCTGTTGTGTCAAAACCTAAGCTTCTCAAGAAACCAAGGCGTAAAGTTTTCTTAGCTAATAAAGGAAACTTTGACCAGATGCGTGAAGATATGCGTCAATTTAAAGAGCAATACTTTGCCAAGGACCCCACTCAATGTACTGTTGCTGATAATTATAATAGGCTCAAAAAAACCTTGCTCAAGTCCAGGGATGAAAATATTCCCAGTAAGACATCCGCCCATCCAATAGTCTCCCCTGGGTTACCAAGAACATTAGGAAACTGATCAAAAAGCGAGATAAGCTCCATAAAAAAGCGAAAAAATCTCAACTACCTGCTGACTGGGAAAACTTCCGTGAAGCTCGTCGCACTGTGAAAAAGATCATCAAGAAAGCAGAGTCCGACTACATCAAGAATAGTATTGATGATTTGGAATCGGACCAGCGTCCCTTCTGGAAATACATTAGAAGTAAGCGCGTGGATAGCTCAACCATCCCAACCCTGAAAAAGGGTGATCAGCTTTTAATTTCAGACTCTGAAAAAGCCGATGCTCTCTCTGACCATTTCAACTCCGTCTTCACAATTGAAAGAGACAATGTCATTCCATTCACACCAAGTAAATACCCTGCCATGTATGATATCATCATCAGAAGTGATGGGGTCCTAAAACTTCTCAAGAACCTTAACATCAGCAAAGCTGCTGGTCCCGATGAGATGACCGCCCGAATGCTGAAAGAAACAGCGGAGGAAATTGCTCCGGTCTTAGCATCCTTGTTTCAGCAATCTCTCGATGCGGGGAGTCTCCCAGACGACTGGCTCCTAGCTAATGTTACAGCTCTATTTAAAAAAGGATCTAGAGCAAGTCCCGAGAATTACCGCCCCATTTCCTTGACCGCCATCATGTGCAAACTGTTGGAACATATATTACATTCTCAAATCAGCAAGCATTTTGATAAACATAACATTTTGACACCACTGCAACACGGTTTCCGTAAGGGACATTCATGTGTTACTCAGCTCATCCAGGTTGTTAATGATTGGATGGAGGGAATTGACAACAAACAGCAAACTGATGCTGCAATATTAGATTTTACTAAAGCATTCGACTGTGTCCCCCACGAAAGGCTTAAATCCAAACTGCATTATTACGGTATTAGAAAAAACACTCTCAACTGGATTAGCATGTTTTTGACACAACGACAACAGCGGGTAATCATCAATGGAGAAACATCCAAATGGCATCCAGTAATTTCAGGAGTCCCACAGGGAACTGTATTGGGGCCATTATTGTTCTTGACATATATCAATGACATCACAGACACAATCCAGTGCAACATACGACTGTTCGCTGATGATTGCATCTTATACACCACCGTAGCCAGTGATGAGGATTGTGATAAACTCCAGAAAGACCTTGATCATGTGTGTCAATGGGCTTCCAAGTGGCAAATGACCTTTAACCCCAAAAAGTGTAACACCATGTCTGTGGGACTAAAGAGGTCCAAGATTCATCACAACTACACCATGCTTGGAGAAACCCTTGAGCAAGTTCAAGAGCACACATACCTTGGAGTGACAATATCTGATAACCTTTCCTGGGAACCAAATTATCGGCGCACCGTTAGCAAAGCAAATAAAATCCTTGGTCTTCTTCAAAGAAATATCCACCAATGCAGCATAGAAACCAAAGCTAAAGCATACAAGGCCCTCGTTCGACCTCACCTCGAATATGCTGCCGCAGTCACCGACCCCTACCAGGCTAAATACATTCAGCTGTTGGACAAAGTCCAAAGAAGGGCGGCACGGTTCGTGGTCAACGATTATCACCGTAAATCTAGCGTCACCAAAATGATCCAAGATCTGGAGTGGGAAAGTCTGGCAGAAAGGCGCCAGAATGCCCGATTAAGCCAGTTCTACCTTATTCACAAAGGGGCATCTCCAGTGACATCCAACAAGCTTCAACTTAGGGACAACAATCATCCAAGCCGGCACTTCACAGCTGATGCATACAACATCATCGAATCCAGAACTGATAAATACAAGAACTCATTTTTCCCTAGAACCATCCGTGATTGGAATAGGCTACCCCTTGACATTACTACGCGACTGACCCTTGTTAATTTTAAAGCTGCCCTCACGAACTAGACATCGTCTACACCCCGCGGCGTCATGGAACTTTAGTTCTGTTGCCGTGTACCAAGTGATGATGATGATGATGATGATGAAATTCTTCAGAATCGTGCAGCTAGAATAGTTTTGGGATGTCAAATTAGAGATATTCATACTGAGGATTTATATAAGAAACTTGGCTGGATGACAGTTCGCCAACGCAATTTGTATTTCAATGCTAATTTAATGTACAACTGTGTTAATGGTTTAGGACCACAATATTTAACTACAACGATTCAATCTCATATTGGTGTTCATACTCACAATACTCGTCACAATTCCAAAAAAAATATTGCCTTCAACGTTGTTAACTCGGATTCCGGTAAACGAATGTTCCAATATTCAGGTGGTCAGATTTGGAATGATTTACCCCTTATGCTAAAACAGTCTCCATCCTTGACGACCTTCAAACTAAACCTAAAAAAACACATTTTAACTTAAATTTATCATATTTGTGTAGTCTGTCTGCATCTGTCATGTATTTGTATTTGTTTTATTACATGCTTGGGCCTTGGAGATCGTTGTCTTTTTTTATTTTTGATGACTAATGCGTCACTTCCCGAGTTTGACTTGCATGTACTGTGTGGCTATATCTGCTGCATGGTACATGTAGCATGATTAGACCCAAGCATGTATCTGTATCTGCACTTTGTGCATCATTTGTGTTGTTTAAAAGTGCAATATATTTTGTTTAATGATTTAACCGGTTCAAACTCCTTACATGTTTGTATTCATTTTTAATCTATGTGTTTCTTAATCTATCAATTTTTAAATAGGCTCTAATATTTAAAATTATTTAAAATAATTTATTTATGAAATGGTATAGTGATCAGTAATTCTTATAATTAGAGGGCTCCTTTGGAAAGCAGTTTGTTAACTGAAAAGGACTACCCTCTTTAAAAAATACAATAAATAAATAAACACTGTAGGCTGAAAATTATATCTTTACTGGAAATTTTAATTAGTTCATATTTGGCTCTGTTCCTAGCTAACCATAAGGAATAACGAAATTTACTTAGTTCACAACAAATTAATTTCTCAACTTTGTTACTGACATTATCACAAAATGAGTGCATTTCGATCAACTAATATATGGGTTGTCCTGCCCAGGTGCTGCCTGAGCCACGCGCCCACCGGTTCCGCCACACTGCACTCAATGAAAAGGTGGTCCCTGGTCTCGAGTTGAGTGCAGTGCGGGCACGCGCCTGTGTCTTTCGATTGTTTCCTTAATCGGTTACCGGTGGGCAGCACGTTATGTACCATTTTGAAATTCAGTGACATTTGTTTGTTCGTCAATTTGGTACACAACGTGCGTTTCCAAATCGTGGCCCAGGGCAGGCCTGGGCGATCTTTCTGGACTTTGGGCTTGGTCCCTCTGGCTTCGAGTACAGCGGCGAGGTGTGTTCTGAGTTTAACGTTAGACCACTCAGCAGTAATGTCTCGGTGGCTACGAAAAGAAACCAAAACTAACTTGTAAAACTCAGAGGGGAAATCACAATGGGGCATATTTTGACGAATTAAATTGGGGTTAACACTACGCAAAGAAAACCCGCACCAATACCGCGCTAAAATAATCCACTTAGCCGGTTTATCCGAGACAATACTGCTGATATGGACACCCCGCATTGCGGCCATTCTGCTATCAAAGTCGACCACGCCCATCCCCCCTTGAGAAAGGGGGGGGGGGGGGGGAACGTGGTCGCCCGGTTGACATGCTCCACCTTACTATTCCATATGAACTGAACAATAATTCTGTTAATTTCTTAGATTTTTTTCTTTCGGTGGGGGGACAACCTCGGCTACATACCATAACTTTGAAAACAAAAATTGATTAGCAATAATAACCCGCCCCCTCAAACTAAAATCACTACAACTCCCCCACATTTTCATTGCAGCATTTAGCTGCGCGACTTTCTCTTCCCAAATTTTGTTCTTTATATTATCATACCCAAAATAAAACCCCACAATTTTTGCCGAAGTTGCCCACCTGATGTCAACCGGGCCAGACATTGTGTTTTTCCACCTACCCAGGTAAACGCCACACGTTTTCTGCCGATTCAGCTTGGCACCGGACGCGAGCTCGAATCTTCGGACTCCGAGGTCAAAACATCGGACGATGGACCTCTCGTCTGAGAGGATCAAGGTGGTATCATCGGCGTACATGGACACTCTGGCTTCGGACCCCCCCGGAAGTTTAACCCCATGAATTTGACTGTCAGCCCTTACCGCGCACCCGAAGGGTTCCAACGCTAAAATATAAAGAAGGGGCGACATATCCCTATACAACATATATCCACCCACATACAAAAATTGTCTCCGAAGCCAAAATGTTCATGGACTTGCTTCAGATACCTCCAATCGACTCTGTCAAACGCCTTTTGTTGGTCCAGAGAGACGAACACCGCGCCGATGTTTTTCTGGTCAACATAATCTTGAACATTACGTTACAGGTGTGCATTGTCTATGATGCTTCTCCCCGCCACCGAGCAAGTCTGGTCAAGGTGGATGATTTTATCCAGCACCTTTCTTACTCGGTTGGCGAGGATTTTAGTCAACACTTTGTAATCGACATTCAACAATGATATGGGCCGGTAATTAGAAATATCTTCTCTGTTCCCCTTATTTTTATACAATAAACTAATAATACCCTCCCGCTGCGATTTACCCAATTTATCCTCCCCAAAAGAAAAGTTCAAAACATCACATAAAGATTGGCCCACATCATCAAAGAATGTACGATAGAATTCGGCGGGAAGTCCGTCCGAACCGGGGGACTTACCGACTTACATCGGACAGGGTCACCGGCCCCTCGAGTGATGCTCGCTCGTCGGGGCCGAGTTTCCTGTCCAATGTGCTCATGAGAAAGTCCGTTTCACCCTGATTAACCGGAACAGCCGTGTACAAATCTTTGTAAAAATCAACACAAATGTTAGACATGTCATTGGGTTTAAAGGTCACACGGCCGTCCCGGTCACGTAGGGCGGACATATGCTTACTATCTGGGTTCTGGAGGGTCGGGTAAATGCAATTAGTTTCGCCATATATTTTGGGTTGATTGCGGGAAACAATAGGGTTAGCCTGAAAGGAACGGGATTTTGTTAATTTGGCACGGGTTTTAATTAGATCGTGGATTAAACTATTATCGCCGTTATCGACTTGGGGTTGTAATTTGTTGGACTTTCTCAGGAGCTCCTTAAATTCAAGATTACGTTGCCGAGCCTTATCGGCAGAAAACGCAATTGCCGCTCTCTTAATTTCAGTTTTCCCCTCCTCCCACCATTCATTAAGATTATCAAAAAAAAGTATGTGTTCCTCCCAATTTTTCCAAAGTTTTCTAATCATAGAACAAAAATTCCTATCCCGAAGTAACAAAGTATTAAATTTACAAAAACCCCTGTGTTGCTTTTGTTGTGCCACGTAAAGCGGCTTACATTTGGGTTTTGGACTATGCACGCATCTACTAGACGGAGCAGTTTCACGGTTTTGTTCAATTCGTTAATACCCTGTGTGCTGTGGTAATTGTCTGATCCCCCCTTTGTATCTTTTTGTAAATTTTCTATGCAGTTGAAATCGCCCCCCAGAATTGTATGCCGAATCCCCTGGCAATGATACGGCAATTGTTCGAGGAAGAATCGCCGTCTATCCCTCGGAGAATTCGGAGAGTACACATTGACAATACGTATCTTTGTTCCCGTGTTTCTTAATTTGACTGTGAGTGAAACCGCTCGACCGTCATTGTCCCGTAAAAAGTCGGCCGTTTCCCATGTGTGGCGCTTAGATAACAAAATGGCCGCGCCACAACTCGAAGTTGTCCCGATGGACCAAAAACCCACGCCGTCAAATTCCCGGGCCCACGCCCTGGCCTCGGAGAAGCCAGAGACATGAGCCTCCTGCAAGAGCAAGATGTCAACACCTTGCTCATTGCAGGAGTCGAAAATTTTGCGGCGTTTAATACCATTTCTTAGCCCATTTACATTTATGCTACTAATATTTAAAGAAGAACACATGATCGAAATGCAAAAAAGGACACATAAAAACTGGAACAGAGCCATAATTCAAAAGGGTAAAAACCAAAAACAACAAAAACACACTTATTTGGGGGTAGACCGCACATTTTTCTTTCGGGTTTCTTGTTTTTCCTTCCTCCGCCGAATCGTCGACCACTCCACAGGCGAGTCCGACGAATGGTGACCGCGTTTGGCGGAGGACATGGAAACGACTGACCCGTCGGAATCGCACGCCTGGTTCAGTCGTTCCACGTCTCGTTTTAGAGTCTCCTCCGCCTCCAAAACTCTTTCAGCCCTGGTCTGAATTTGGGTCGCGGCACTCCACTCGGGGAGGACGGGCTTGCGGGGCACACCCGACGAGTTCCGAAGGTGGTAGGCCGTGGAGTAGTCCGAGATGTTGGTGGCCGTGGATGTTGCCGACTCACTGTCCGTTGTGTGACTCTCCATGGCCGGGGAACACGCCGCGCCCGTACTACGCGGAGTTTCCCCCGAGACCGACGGTCTCGGAGAAGGTGCGTCTCGGGGTGGAATGTTCGCTGTACGGGCGGGCTTGGTGACAGTTGGGGCGGGTGTACCTGCTGTGGGTGGTCGATTCGGTGGGGTGCTAGGTAATTTAGGCGGGGTGCTGGGCCGGGTGGGCTTGGGTTGTCTGGCGTCCTTCGGTCGGGCGTCCGGTGGTGGAGGGTTGGTCTTACGGGTGAGTGGGTCCTTGCTGGAAGTCGTGGTACGGGGTGGGTCGGGCTTGGCCGCTGCTGATGTTGCCCAGGGTGGTCGGGAGGATCTTGCCGGCAGCGGGTCGCCGCCGTCGTCGTCGCTGTCGTCGTCGCTGTCCGAGCCGGTGAGGTTCGAACGGCGCAGGTGACCGGCGTGTGATCGGGGGCACCGTGAGGCATAGTGCCCTGTCACCCCGCACATTCGACATCTCACTGGCACCGGGCATTCGCGGCTGCGATTGCCGGGTTGATTACAGTTGAAACAGACGACGGTTGGGCAACCCGCTGATAGGTGTCCGACCTTCCCGCACACACGACAGGTCTGCTCTTGGTTGTCGTAGGTGACCCTCAGCAGGTATCCACCGACACGCACGTATGAAGGGATCGGTCGACTCAGTTCCACCCGTGCGTGTCGGTGGCCGTTTTCCCACCCGATGTGACGCTGCCAGTGGCCTCGTCGGACGCCGAAGACCTTCCCGTAGGGTGAGAGCGCCAAGGAGATGGTGACGTCGCTCAGCTCAAATGGTGCGTCACGTACAGTGATGAAAGCCAGCTTCTTCGACACCGGTATGGCTGTGATTCGCTGTGTCCCGATGGATAAGCTGGCTTGTAGCATCTTGGTCTTGGCTGCTGCGGTTTTGGTTGTGATGCACCATTTGTTGTTGGTTAGCTGCTGGACGCAGACGACGTCGTTCTCCCCGGCGGTCTTGGCCACCAGGTCGCACATCTCGGCATACCCCTGCTTCTCATCAGTAGTCAAGAACGTAGAAAGGTCCCGTTGGAGTTCGTTCGTGGCCATTGTAGATAATATACATGATCTTTGCAAACAAAAAAGCCCAGAGGATCTCGCCTATTTTTAAATTTCAGGGTCTTTCTAAGGAAGACCTCAAGGACAGGGTAGTCACACTACACCTAAGTACGTGGGGTTACGATCCCCCCTGCCCTTTTTAACCATCTATGAATACGAAACATACACCAAACAAGAAACAAGACACGCAGCCAGTGTAGCCACGCTACCCACGCGTTATCGTGGTAAGGTACGACCCTAACTGCCTGGGAAAAAAAAGGAACAACACGAAATCATGCACCATCGACACACGGACACAACAATACAACAAGTATTTCAAAAACAACAAAAGGACATACAAGGTCCTATACAAAGGAGTTAAATACTCCTACAAAAAAGACCTAAAGTGCCAAAAACCGAGGACAGTCATAATCTTCAGGCTGCGAGGCTTCAGAAGCCTACAACCTAAAGACCAGACGGTCCTCAACTACCATACAAACAGCTCCGCGCACACACCAGGTGGCGCGGAACTTGGCTCGGTCCAGCCGCAAAAAGGCTGTCCGAATCCGGACCTTTATTGATGTTTTAACACGGTGAAGCACGCTGTCGGCATCCGGCCGTGAGCCATCATACAATGTCTCACAGCGCGAACACCAGACCAATCACTTCACCGTGCTAATCAAATACCAGACAAGAAGAGAATATGGCTTAGTATCTAGCCCTGACCCGTACAAAACGCATGCACGGTTCAGGGAAAGGTAACGGGCAAGAGCTTTGCAACAAATGTGCTCCACCCAGGCCCACAACATATACACAAAGGGGCATTCCCAGAAAACATGGCAGACTGACTCGGGAGCGGCGCAGCCGACCCGAGCACACCTACCATTCCCAATGCCCCAATGTCCCAAACGTTGGGAGGTTTTCAAAGCCCCCCAAGCCACCCTCCAATCCAAGTCCCGCAAGTGGTTACTAAGAATAGAGGAGTGACATAACTTAAAACAATGATTAAAATCAACTAAACTACCCGCCGGACACTGCGTGGGTCGCTGACCCGCCAACAGATCATACAACTGGCGGACCCTTACATGCCCCCAGTCAATGTCCGGCGAGAAAGAGGAAACTAACAGGACCAGCCTGCAAAAATGCCTGTAAAAACCCGTGGGGTGAAGGGCGTGAGGGGTATCATTCCTCCAGATGTTACGGGGTGAACCCGAATGAGTGAAGCAGCGACCCAGTAGAGAGAAATTACTCTCCACGGGCAGCCGCTATCACTCAACAACGCCCCAAACCCACTGACAAAAATAGCGTCACATTTGTGACGGATATCGATGACTCCAAGGCCACCGTTGGCTAAAGTCTGGACAAGAACTGACCTCTTAACGAGCTCAGTCTTGCCCGACCAAATAAATGAAAATATAGCCGGTTGATCACCCTCTCAACCGAAACCGGCAGAGGGTAAACCGGGGCTATGAAGAACAACGGTGATAAGATCAAGGTGTTGACCAGCAACACCTTGCCTAAAAGAGAGAGCATCCTCCCTGTCCACATGATCAAAGTGGACTGCAGTTTAGGAATCCGCTCTCTCCAGTTCTTAGGACCCATGTCCCCAATGCTGACCCAGACACCGTTGATTTTAATCGGGTCTTTGGTCCACTGAATAGGGACCACATCGGGAAGGTAGTCGGGCCATGAGCCATAAACTAGACCCTTAGATTTAGTAAAATTTAAGCGAGACCCGCTCGCACGAGAAAAGACATCAATGATGTCAAAAAAACCGCCTCACCGATTTGAAATCCCGCACAATGCAAGTCGTATCGTCTGCATATTGCAGAACTCTGCACTCGAGACCATTGGCCCCAGGGATTGTCAGACCAGTGAGACGGCTATCCTTAATAATTGTTTGAGCAAAAGGCTCGATAAAAAGCACATACAAAAGAGGGGATAGGGGGCAAACCTGCCTCACTCCTCTCGTTATTAAAAAGGGGTCCGAAAGCGGCCCATTGACTAAAACGGAACTGGTTATATCTGTATATAACAGCTGTATCCAGCTCCGAAAATTAGGTCTAAAACCAAAACGGTCAAGGACCCTAAAAAGAAATGGCCAATTGACCCTGTCAAAGGCCTTCTGTTGGTCTAAGGAAATGACGAGGCAGTCAAGGTTCCTTCCATCCACGAAAGCCACCAGATCCCGAAGGAGTCTGATATTATCATGGATGGACCTCCCCTTGACGGCACACGTCTGAAATTGGCCGACAATGTCGGGCAACACCTGACCAAGACTAGGAATCAACTAAACGTTTAGAAAAAAAAGGCACAACGGAAGACCCCCAGAAGGTCGGGACCGACCAAATCCCAGAAATTCACGTAAAATTCCTTGGGCAGGCCGTCCCCACCAGGAGCCTTACTCAACAAATGGCAAAGCACGCTCTAGTAGTTCCCTTTGAATTTGCGCGCGCCTTAAGAAATGCCCCTCCCATTGGGCTCATGCATGCATTACAGGCTATAGTGCCATTGCAGTGTGCGGGCTATGCTGCCTCGTCGTGTTTTACGTACCGGACAATTTGCCCACTATTCGTTTGCGGAACGCGATGACGATGGACCTGATTTACGCCTTAGTTGAGGTACGAATTGCTTGAATGCTTTATATGTCATCAGATATTCAGTTTTGGTGATATCTGTTAGGCCCACCCATAGGGCAACTGACCTAATTACTTAACTTCGGGCCCGTATTTTGTGGCTATCGCCTGTGCGGCGTCTGGAGCCCGGCCATGCAACAGGTATACACGTATACAGCCAAACATTATTTACCTATTAAAATGCGTACAACGCCTTTAAATTAAATTTGGGTTAGAAGCCAATCGTTCATGAGCATGCATTATAACGAAATATAACAAAATGACAATTGACGCATGTGTCTCCTAGACAAGTCTTTTATCCGCCCTTTCACGGAGCCTTGCGGCTTGGGTACTAGCGCAGCTTACGTCTGCTCGAACATAGGCTAGATTTGCGTAGAGAAGACATGGCCAAGCAGCAACCTTTTAGGCGCTTACGCAAACAGTTTCAGGAATTTCAATTTCCATTGTTACCCTGTTTCCATTCATTTCGTCCCCCCTATAGGAAAGGGCAGGTGCCTACCAGGCCTCAGACAACTCAGCAAGTGCCTTATTTAAAGGCCTCTGCTCCACATTCAAGATTTCGTGCAAGTGCTTTGAGGAGCTCATCAAGGATGGTTGAGAAGACGTAGACCAACTGCAAGGTCTGGAAGACCGCTGGAGGGAGCATCTGCTCGCCTTGGCTCCCAATGGAGGGCAACGCCGAAATCTGGAGCGAATGCTCCAACGTGTGGAAGCTGGCCCTTTAGATCAGGACTTAAATCCCGCGAAGAGGGCCAAGAACCAAGCCAAAGGGCCCCCCGATCCGGCAGTTGGTGCCTCAAATGAAGGAGAGGATAAAGGCCCTAGTACATCAGGCGGTGTAGCGGCCTCCGCAGAGGGAGCGTCCAAGACGACACCTCAAACGACACCAGACGACACCGGCAAACGGTCGTCCTAACGACGGTGGTCGTCGTAATACTGTAACATTACTGCGAATGGTTGCTCTAAGCGCGCATAGTCTATAATATATTTGTTTAGTTCCATTTTGGTGGCCGAGGACGGGCCTCCGAATGCTAGCCCCAATGTACCCCCGATTAGTATGTCCTTAGGACAGTGAACCGTCCCCCAATGTCATGTTGTTCGTTGGCTCGTCCATTAGACAGACGACGGATGTCAAGTTTCACTAGTATGTAGCATGTGCATTAGACCGAGGATGGGCTTAACAATTAAGTTTCATCATAACCCCTTCAGCATCTGTATTAAACCGAGGGCAGGCTTCTCAATGGCAAGTTTATCAGGGGCCCCTAGTCTAGATAATGTACTAGGCAGAGGTCGGGCCTCTCAGGTCGAGCTTTAATGTAACCATATGTTATACAGATGCCACACCGAGGCCGGGGCTTTGAAAGGCTAGTTTAAGGTAGCCCTATTATATAGTTGCTTGCGCAGTAGGCCGAGGACGGGCCTGTGATTGCCATGTGGTATTATGCCCATACTTTCCATAATGTACTCTGTACTAGACAGAGGACGGTTTTCTGTATGCCAGGTTTAAAGTTCCCTTAACTTGCATGTGTGTGTAGGCAGAGGACGGGCCTCTGAATGCCAAGTTGTACCCATATTTTACACGTGTGTTTACTCTTTACTAGGCAGAGGTTGGGCCTCTGAATGCAAAGTCGCAATATATCTATATTTTACACGAAGTCTTACAGGGCGGCCCTCTGAATGTCATATTTTAATTTACGTTTCACCCCTATTTTGCAAGTGTACCCTTTACTGGAGGACGGGCCTCTGAATATCTAGCTTTAATGTACATGTACCTCTATTTGGCATTAACGATTCTATAGACAGAGGGTGGGCCTCTGAATTCACGTACCCCTATTTTGCAAGTGTGCTGTTCAGAGGACGGGCCTCCGGTTGGGAAGTTTAAAGGCCTCATGTTTTGCATAATACATGTGCATGAATCAACGTACCCCCCTTTTTTGCGTGTGTGCTAGATAGAGAACAGGCCTCCGGATGCCAAGTTTCTATGTATCCCTATTTTGCATGCGTATTCTGTACGAAACAGGGTCAGGCTTCTGGTTTGCCTAACCTTAATACACCCCCAGTGTATAGGTACTAGACATAGGACGGGGCCTCTGTATGTCATGTTTTAATGTACCCATATGGCACGTGTGCTAGACAGAGTTTGGGCCTCTGAATCAATGCATCCCTATTTCGCATGTGTACCCTTTACTAGGAAGAGGACGGGTCTGTGTATAAGTCAAGGTTAATGTACCCCTTAGACAGAGGACGGGCCTCTGAATCAATGAATCCTTATTTTGCATGTGTACTCTTTATTAGGAAGAGAACGGGCCCGCGTAAGTCAAGTTTAATGTACCCCTTAGACAGAGGACGGGCCTCTGAATCAATGAATCCTTATTTTGCATGTGTACTATTTAATAGGAAGAGGACGGGCCTGTGTAAGTCAAGGTTAATGTACCCCTTAGACAGAGGACGGGCCTCTGAATCAATGTATCCTTATTTTCATGTGTATTCTTTTCTAGGCAGAGGACGAACCTATGGATATCAAGTTTAACGTCCCCCTATTTGCAGGTGTGCCGCACAGAGGACGTATCAATCTGCCCTACACTTACATGGGTATTCTTTACTAGGCAGAGGACGGGCCTCTGAAGGTCCAGGATAATGTACCTTATTTTGCACGTGTTCCCTTTAACTAGGCAGAGGATGGGCCTCTGATGTTTAGTGTGCCCCTATTTTGCATGTGGGCTAGACCGATCGAGGACGGGCCTCTGAATTAAGGTACTTCAATTTTTTGCATGTGGGCTTGACATAAAGCCCCGGTATACCAAGTTTTAAGGTAACCCTATTATGCATATGTATATTTTTCCGGGTATGGCCGCTAGCTGCCTAGGTTATGTACCTTTTCATTTGAGCGTCGCATTTTAGCGCCCCCTATATTAAACAGAGGTCGGGCCTCTGAAGTCTGGGTTAACACGCCCATAATTAGATTGTCCTTAAGACAGAAGGCGGTCCTTCGAATGGAATGTATCCGATTTAGCGCGTCTATGGACAGAGGACGGGCCTCTGATTTATAATTGTTAATGTTACCTCAGTATAGCTCGTACATATCCCGCTGAGGCCGGTCCTCTAAAGGCCTAGTCTTAGTTCACCCCCATTTAGCATGTCTATCAGACAGAGGTAGGTCCTCTGATGGCTATCTTCCAATATAATACGGGCCTATGAATTTCAATTTTCCATCGCAAAATTCAGCGCATCCACAAAGGGATGGGCCTCGGAATTCCAAGTGTGAGCGCGTTCACATTACCACACTCCTTTAGACAAGGACATGCCTCGGAATGCAATTTCCATACACTCCCGCTTAGCAGGTATTCGGTTTACAAGTAAAGCAAAAGCTTCTGAGTCTATTGTTTTTGAAACAGACGACGGGCCTCTGTATGCTGATGTTTATATACTTTTGTCAGCATGATTATGGAAAATTGCCGCTTTGAACTGTCTGAAATGTCAGCTAATGAGTATAGATTCGTAAACGTTGATGGTCTTTCGCTTGTGGCCCGGAGTACCTCTATGAGCCAGAGGTCCGGCCTCTGTATCCCTGCAGTGTTCAAGTATCCGTTTGCTCAGTTGTTTGCTCTTTGAGACAAGACAGAGGACAGGCCTCTGTGGGCTATTACACATAACGCGCCGTGGTTTGTGCGTCTATGAATAATCGGCAGCTTGCCCTGTTATCACATCAGCGAGACAGTATTTATGTGATGGTTTGTTCATATATTATACATGCAGGCCAAGTCGGCTCTAGAAGTCCACAAACCAAGGCGTCTGCAGCTGCTCAAAGCGTGCTTGGAGACGGGCTATGATCGCAATGTTGCCTACGTCATGTCCGTGCTTCGTAAATACGAAGACGAATTCGAGCCATTGTCTGCCGAAGACGTGAAGGAGAAACATTTGTATGTAAACTTATTAGCCGAGTGCAATAAGCACATAGACGCAAAGCTAGACGGGGTTGCCAAGTATATTTGTAAATCTTTTACCGGCGTTTTGCCAGAAAGCACCTTGGCATGTCGGGAACTCCCTCCGACTCGAGGACTCAAGCAGGAGCACAAGGGGGCGGGGGCGCTAATAGACCTAGACAGCAAAATTTCCGCGGCGCAAGGGCTGGCTTTCAATGGGGTCGCCCCTCTTCGAGATGGGGGTTCAGGGGGCCTCAGAGGCTGCGAAATACTCCTGGTCAGTTTGGGGCCTGCTTTCGATGCCAGAAAAGTGGTCATGTGGCACGTGACTGTAAGGAAATAATGTAATACACACAGATGTCAGAAAATGTATACTACTCGCAAGAGTAGGGCATGTGGCCGCAAAAGCGTTGTATTGAAAAATTTATGTGTTCAGTACTTCTTATGGATGGTACCAAGGTCCCGGGATAACTGGTAACGGGCGACAGGGTTAACGCAAAAGATATTTCAACACGTGACATAACATGTATAGGTAGTGGTATGTGTCAGAGTGTAATAATCCATGAAAGAAATGGAATTATGAATAAACAACAATGGATGTCAATTGAATTTGTGTGCATTGTTTCCATTAGGAGTACCAGCAATATTTGAAATTACTGGAGAGTCATCTTTGGCAGAAAGATCTTGATAAATACTTTGATCCCTTCGCCGCTCAGGCTGCGAAGCAAAAACGAGGCATCTTCCAAAGGGTAGATATCAATGTCAAACTAAGCAACTTCCCAGTCCCTTTTGCGCCTAGACCAGCTGACTTCCTTTCCGGTAGACTACAGCCAGATGTACAGGTGCTCAGATTTAGAGATCAGAATTATTTTGTAGCCGGAACATTAAACGATGACCCTGGTGTTTGGGACGATATCTTAGCAGGGTCGCCCAATAAGGAAGAAGTTCGCGGTTGGCTTCATCATGGAGTTAGCCTTTATGATTTCTTCCAACCATTCAATGGCCAATACAGAGGCAGAAATTTATGTTCTGAAGTGCCCACTGAAATGTATTTTTTAAATACACCCATTTGTCGAGATAACGTCGGGTTTATCAACGACACAATCACCAAACGGTTGATAGAGGGCTCCATAGAAGTTTTGGGTAGCGTCAAAGAAGTACAGCCTCCGAAGTGTGTGAATGCCTTGACAGTCGAACCCAAGAAACCACGTCTGATTCTATTAATTAAGGGGCCTAATCTTTGGTGTAAGGACACACCCTTCAGTTTGGTCCCTCCAGGCGTTGTTGTCAAACCCGTAACCAAAAACGTTTTTTTCTCAAGTACCGATGACTGCCAGGGTTACAAGCAAATCTTCTTGTCCATGGAGTCCAGAACCTTTTGAGGCTTCGAGTGGGCGGGCTTTTACTTCACTGACACCACTCTTCTCTTTGGTTTCAAAAACAGTGCATATGTTTACTCATCCATTGGCTTTTGTCTCTCTGCATGGCTTAAAAACAGAAGTATACATACAGAAATCTGGATTGACGACCGTTTCATCGGTGAGAGCCATCTCAGCAATGGAGAAGCAAAATAGATGGTTTAAACTCTTTAGGCACTTTTGTTTCATTTCAGTGTGAACAGGACATGCGTGGGGACAGCTCCTACATGAGAGCTCTGAAAGCCTTGTATGTCGTATGTTACATGCAGTCTAAGCTGGGCTTTTTCATCAATTTAAAGAAGAGTCATCTGCTGCCTTCAAACACCATGGTGCATCTCGGATTTGGTATCTGCTCCAAGTCCCTATCATTTTCGATTCCTGGGCGTAAGAAGGTATCATTCGCTGAGGTAAGAGAGACAATTTTGAGGGTGGACCAAATACTCTTAAAGCAGATGCAACGATTTGTGGGCAAAAGCCAAAGCTTCGCTCTAGTGTTTCCGGCCGCTTCTTTGTTTCTGAGAGAATGCTCCTCCTTCATATCTACACTTGATGATCTCTTGCCTACCCCTCTTTCACCACAAGTGCGGGAGGAGATTATGTTTTGGAGGTTCGTTGATAGCTTCTCACAGCCGATCCCTTGGAGACAGGAACGCCACCTTGCTATCGCGTTGTCGGCTGACGCATCTGGCTACAAATGGGGTGGTACCCTAGTCTTGCCAATGGTAGTGTCAATTTCGGAGATTACTGGTCCCCAGACATCTTAGCGCACACGGCTATATGTTGCAAGGAGGCCCTCGCCCTATATTTTGTACTGCTCGCAGTGTTTGATTCACTATGGAATCGGAGGGTAGATGTGATTGGAGACTCCAAAAGTCTAGTGGATGCTTGGACTGGCCTCCGAGCCAGATCCAAACCGCTTTTAAAGATTTTGAAGCTCATTTTTGCCCTCTCCTTGGAGGCAAACTTTTCGCTCAAGTTAACTTGGGTCCGATCTGCAGCTAATCCGACCGATGCTCCGTCAAGAGAAACATCCAAGGCAGACGCCCGCTTGTCTTGTTATCTGTGGGATTTCCTACAGAACGAGCTGGGTGGTCCCACAGGTTTTACCTTTGATTTGATGGCACTTCCGTCAAATGTCCCAGCACGCCGGAACGTGGCCCCGCTCAAGTTCTTTTCCAGGTTTCCCGTACCCAATTCGGGGGGTGTAAACGTCTTCGCTCAGCAGTGCCCTAGGTGCGAAGTGTTATACGTATTCCCACCCTTTGTCCTAATTGCCTCCCTCATCAGGCTGTTGCAGGAATGGGGAGATCTGGTGGTCACAATCAATTGTTGTGCCGAAACATGAGCTACCCAAATGTTTGGTGGCCCCACTTGAAATCTTTCACTAAGCAGGCCATTCGTCTGTCAGAGTCCGGTCAAGCAGGGGTTTTAGAATACCCGTCTTCTTCTGGATATGTTCCGAATTCCAAAGGGCTGGGGTTTGAGCTTTGGGCCTGCAAGGGGTATTTTCCAGGCATTGCCACTCCCCAATTCGATACCACTCATGCAAAGCGTCACCCTATTCTCCTGGTGTCCGACTTGATGTTCAGAGGACTCAAAGGATTCGGCTGGCCCAAGGCATTGAACGTACAAATATCAGTCAATGGAGGCGCAGAAATGTCCTCATTATGTAGACATCTGGTGGTATCTTGCAGAGCTCGTCAACCGAAGGTGGCAGTTCTGCACGGTGGCATAAATGATTTCAGTCGATTGATCGACCCTTCGCAGGTTGTACTTGAAGTGGTTAGGGTATTTCGTGCGTCTGCGAAACGGATAAGGGATGAATTTCCAAAATGCATATTTGTTCTTTCTTCAGTGTGCCAGACCAAAATGGTGGGTATCAATCGCTCAGTCGCCGTAGTCAACTCATCTTTGAAAGATATCTGTTGTGAAGCTGGCTGGCAGTTTCTCTCAAACGATTGCATCGTGCCAGCCGATCTCGCGGACGATGTGCATTTGTCGACAATGGGATATCTAAAGCTCCAGCGCAAGCTGCGACTGTTTTTAACGTCCGTTTTGGGCTTACCCTCAGGAATCGAAATAGCATGCTGAATTTCTCCTCCAGTCAGGCCCTTATCTTCAAGAGAGTGTTTTGTTTTTTTTGAAGATGATCAGTGTGGCTGACAGAACTGGCAAACAAGTTGGATAGTCAGGGATACGTAGTGCAAAAGAGCAGACTCATAGCATCGTTGGACCGATTTCTGCGGGAGCATCAGGGCAAAGGATACTGTGCTGATTGGGAGGATCTGGAGTCTGCGACACCGCTGCTTAGGCTGTACAAACCTGGGCAAGCATGCGATCTTCTCTTGTGGGTGCCCTCTTAAATTGGCGGCAGGCACCGTGGACTCCTATGTGGGCCAGATAAGGGCATACTTTAACTCAATCGGTAGAACTGAAGTCTGGCGAGTTGGATCTAAGTTCGGAAACCCTTGCATTTCTCATCAAGTTCGTAGATACACGAAGACCATTCAGCTGGAGCAGGCTGAGTCTCACATCACTCCGAAGCAGGCAGTTCCATTATTTTCTGACAGGTTACGTTGCTTGGTGGAAGAGATTACCGAACGATTCCTCAGTCTTGGTAGCGGTGATGGCCTTTTCGCTCAGCGCTACGTGTTACAACGGGACCTGGCCTTTTTTCTCTGCCTTTGGTGGGCTGGGGACAGAGCTGGTGACCTAGGAAGAACCAGAACCTGTGAAATCACAAGGATCGAAGGAGGCGATCTCTTATTCAACCACACTATTGGCAAGACAGTAAGGGAGGGTGACTCATCATTGATAATAATTCCAAAGTTGGAGGACCAAGGAAATATCAAACCAGCCGGAGCCGTTCAAAGTCTGGTCGATCTTGCTCAGTCGCATAACTGCGATCCGACAGATGGTTATCTCCTTTGCCCCTTGGCGGCTAATCGAAAAGTACTCGCAAACAAGCCCTTCGTCGGTAACGGACCGAACTCACGGCTGAAGATGTATTTTGCCGCATCAGATAAACCCGAAGACCAACTCTTGAGAGCGCACAGCAGTCGCGCCGGGGTAGCAACCACATTGCGACCCCTGGGTGCATCGGAGGAGCAGGTGATGGACCACTGCAGATGGGCCTCGCGTAAGACGTACAAGCACTATACCCAGGTTGAGAGAGTGATGAGGCGTCAGACCACGGTCCGGGTATTACGCGACGCCGTCTCCCCAGCTGAACAACGCCCAAAGGCAGATACCGCCGGACAATTCTACAGACTTCTAAACTCAGGCTTTAGGGCTCGCGTGGCTTTCCCACCGCCTACAGCTGATGTCTATTTGCATATCCGTCGACGTTGAGGGCAGCGTAGGAATCTACGCAGTCTCGAGTATACCAAGGTGGCTGGTAGGGAGTATTGCGACGAGAAAGATCGAGTCGGCAGAGGATGGTGCGGTGGTATGTGTCAACGGATGCATGAGGTAGGAGAATAGTTTGGCCTCGGTAGCCAGCCCCGGGTAAGTTATTAATATAAATTTTTCCCCACCCACCCGACCTCCTTCCTCATTTCCTAGTTTCCTCTGGCTTCGGTTTCTACGCTCAATCTATCTCACCCATATCTAAATCCTGTAGATACCGGAGTCGGGTGGAAACAAAGGCGGTTGTGCAAATAGGTTACTATCTGGGTTCTGGAGGGTCGGGTAAATGCAATTAGTTTCGCCATATATTTTGGGTTGATTGCGGGAAACAATAGGGTTAGCCTGAAAGGAACGGGATTTTGTTATTTTGGCACGGGTTTTAATTAGATCAGGGATTAAACTATTATCGCCGTTATCGACTTGGGTTTGTAATTTGTTGGACTTTCTCAGGTCTGGAGCTCCTTAAATTCAAGATTACGTTGCCGAGCCTTATCGGCAGAAAACGAATTTGCCGCTCTCTTAATTTCAGTTTTCCCCTCCTCCCACCATTCATTAAGATTATCAAAAAAAAGTATGTGTTCTTCCCAATTTTTCCAAAGTTTTCTAATCATAGTACAACAATTCCCATCCCGAAGTAACAAAGTATTAAATTTCCAAAAACCCCTTCCCCTTTTACAGTTGTCAAATTTTATTTTAGTAGTGATTATTATTATTATTTTTATTTTACCAGGGAGACCCATTCACATAAACTTGTGGTCTTCCATGGGGCCCTGGGAAATACAATTAAAATAATAAAACCTAAATAAAGTTTTAAATATACTTTAAAGTAGAATGTACACAAAACATAAAATGGTAAAACAGTAAACACAAGAACAAAAATTAAACAATATAACACAGAATTAAATAAAAGTACATGTAGAGTAAAATAAGTAAAATTTCTATAAGAAATACACACAAATATATACGAGAATTAGAATAAAACTAATTCAAAATTTAGGAAAATCTGGCCAAAAAATAAAGGTTACGAATTGGAATAGTTAAAATATTACAATAAAATAAACAGATAAAACTGGGTGGGTTTAAACAATTAAAATGAAACAGCGAAAATTAAAATAATTAAGAGCCAGAAGTTAAAAGACTTGTCTTCAGAAGTGATTTAAAATGTGATAAAGATGGCGCCGAACGAATTTCAGTACTCAAGGTATTCCATATTCTGGTGCAATTAATGATTGGACTGTGTTTGTAGCACTCCGTTTTATACTTTGGGATAACCACATTATTAGCTGTAGCTCCTCTTGTATTGTAATGGTGTGCATCTGAAAGTTGTATTATTCTCTAACCATCTGCTTATTTGGTCTATCGCAACGGATAATTTGTTTGCAACTTCATTCGCCGTCTTGCCGCTGACAGTAACAGTAGTGTCATCGGCAAACATGTCTACCATACCATCAGTAACTACAGGTGGCATGGAATTCACATATATAGAGAATAATAGCGAACCTAGAATTGAGCCTTGTGGCACTCCGCTAACAACCTTTAATCGATCAGAGAAAACTTTTTTAAAACATACCATTTGAGTCCGATTTGACAAGTAGCTGGAGAACCAGTTTAGTGTACGATTTGAGCAGTCAAGTGCTTTCAATTTAATGAGAAGAATATTATGGTCAATTGTATCAAATGCCTTCCTTAGGTCAATAAAAGCCACTCCATTAAGTTGACCGTTTTCAATATTCCTGCTCCATTGATTGACAAGTTTGGCTAAAATGGTTGATGTGGAGTGCAAAGGTCGAAAGCCGGATTGATTAGCATGCATAAGTTCATTGTCGTTAATGTATGCATATAGCTGATCATAGACAGATTTTTCCAAAATTTTACTGATAACTTGAAGGATAGAGATCGGTCGATAATTGCCTACGTCGGACTTTTCCCCAGCTTTGTATACCGGTATGACCTTTGCACTTTTCATAATTTGAGGTACCAGGCCGCATTGAAGCAGAGCAATTTTTAGCAGGCGACAACTGACATCGTCGTCCCCAGTAGCCTTATTTACACTCATTTTATTTATAATCTCAACAATATTGAATATCAATTGAATATCAAAGCCATTTTGAATGCTATCATTCTTGTTTGATGTACTGATATTGTTTTGCTCTGGTAGCTTCTCGGTCACTTTCTTTGCGCAGGTAATAAAATATTAATTAAAAACATTAGCAATATCGTTTGGCTTGTCACATTGTTCACCTTCGTGGTGAACTGTGTTTGGCAAAGTATGTTTTTTCTTTGATATCACCTCATTAATACAGTTCCATATTTTCTTACCGTTTCCCTCTGTTATCAGAAAGAATACCACGATAATAATCAGACTTCTCTTTTTGTATTGAGTGAGTGACTCTGTTTCTCAGTGAGCGATATGCACTCCATAATTCCGTATTATTTGATTTAACAGCAGTTTTGTGTATTTTATCTCGCTCTTTCATTAAATCCACAATATCACGTGGTATCCATGGACAGGCATTCTTCTGAATTTTCTTTTGCTTAAGAGGAATATGAGAATCGACAACACTCATGAGCATGTCAACCCACTTTTGATTAGCCAAATCAATGTCATCAATGGTATCAAGAATGTCCCAATGTTGACAAGATAAATCTTGGATAAAATTATGTGCGTCAAGTTTATGAAGCGGCCTGTATGATATATAATTATGACCATGCTGGGCTTGATGTTGACGCTTAGTATTCCTGATAGTGTAGATAAGGAAATGATTACTGACACCCGTGATGATGTCATGATCAGAATATGGAAGAGCGGCAATTGCATTGTGAGAAACAGCGGCTAATTTCCTGGACATGTAGCTGCGGTCAATGCGCGTGGCACAGGTGTTGCTTTTGTTGTGCCACGTAAAGCGGCTTACATTTGGGTTTTGGACTCTCCACGCATCTACTAGACCGAGCAGTTTCACGGTTGTGTTCTTTAATCCCCTGTGTGCTGTGGTAATTGTCTGATCCCCCTTTGTATCTTTTTGTAAATTTTCTATGCAGTTGAAATCGCCCCCCAGAATTGTATGCCGAATCCCCCGGCAATAAGACGGCAGTTGTTCAAGGAAGAATCGCCGTCTATCACTCGGAGAATTCGGACAATACACATTGAAAATACGTATTTTTGTTCCCGTGTGTTTTAATTTGACTGTGAGTGAAACCGCTCAACCGTCATTGTCCCGTAAAAAGTCGGCCGTTTCCCATGTGTGGCGCTTGGATAACAAAATGGCCGCGCCACAAATGGCCCACGCCCTGGCCTCGGAGAAGCCAGAGACATGGGCCTCCTGCAAGAGCAAGATGTCAACACCTTGCTCATTGCAGGAGTCGAAAATTTGGCGGCGTTTAATACAATTTCTTAGCCCATTTACATTAATGCTACTAATATTTAAAGAAGAACACATGATCGAAATGCAAAAAAGGACACATAAAAACTGGAACAGAGCCATAATTAAAAAGGGTAAAAACCAAAAACAACAAAAACACACTTATTTGGGGGTAGACCGCACCTTTTTTTTTCGTGTTTCTTGTTTTTCCTTCTTCCGCCGAATTGTCGACCACTCCACAGGCGAGTCCGACGAATGGTGACCGCGTTTAGCGGAGGCGACGGAGGACATGGAAACGACTGACCCGTCGGAATCGCACGCCTGGTTCAGTCGTTCCAAGTCCCGTTTTAGAGTCTCCTCCGCCTCCAAAACTCTTTCGGCCCAGGTCTTAGTTTTGGTCGCGGTACTCCACTCGGGGACGACGGGCTTGCGGGGCACACCCGACGAGTTCCGCAAGTAGTAGGCCATGGAGTAGTCCGAGATGTTGGTGGCCGTGGATGTTGCCGACTCACTACTATCCGTTGTGTGACTCTCCGAGGCCGGGCAACACGCCGCGCCTGTACTACGCGGATTTTTCCCCGAGACCGACGGTCTCGGGGAATGTGCGTCTCTGGGTGGAATGTTCGCTGTACGGGCGGGCTTGGTGGTCGATTCAGCGGGGTGCTAGGTAATTTAGGCGGGGTGCTGGGCCGGGTGGGCTTGGGTTGTCTGGCTGGCTTCGGTCGGGCGTCCTTCGGTCGGGCGTCCTTCAGTCTGGCGTCCAGTGGTGGAGGGTTGGTCTTACGGGTGATGATGATGATGCTGATGTGGCCCAGGGTGGTCGGGATGATCTTGCCGGCAGCGGGTCGCCGCCGTCGTCGTCGCTGTCCTCGTCGCTGTCTGAGCCGGTGCGGTTCGAACGGCGCAGGTGACCGGCGTATGATCGGGGGCACCGTGAGGCATAGTGCCCCATCACCCCGCACATTCGACATCTCACCGGCACCGGGCATTCGCGGCTGTGATGCCCGGGTTGATTACAGTTGAAACAGACGACGGTTGGGCAACCCGCTGCTATGTGTCCGACCTTCCCGCACACACGACAGGTCTGCTCTTGGTTGTCGTAGGTGACCCTCAGCAGGTATCCACCGACACGCCAGTGGCCCCGTCGGACGCCGAAGACCTTCCCGTAGGGTGAGAGCGCCAAGGAGATGGTGACGTCGCTTAGCTCAAATGGCGCGTCACGTACAGTGATGAAAGCCAGCTTCTTCGACACCGGTATGGCTGTGATTCGCTGTGTCCCGATGGATAAGCTGGCTTGTAGCATCTTGGTCTTGGCTGCTGCAGTCTTGGTTGTGACGCACCATTTGTTGTTGGTTAGCTGCTAGACGCAGACGACGTCGTTCTCCCCGGCTGTCTTGGCCACCAGGTCGCACATCTCGGCATACCCCTGCTTCTCATCAGTAGTCAGGAACGTAGAAAGGTTCCGTTGAAGTTTGTTCGTGGCCATTGTAGATAATATACATGATCTTTGCACAAAAAAGCCCAGAGGATCCCGCCGTGTTTTTTTTAATTGGTTTATTCTTGCAAACAACCAAACACTCATATGATGATAACAAACATTCATTATTTACAATATAAAATTATATTACAACTTGTTAAAACAATGAATACATTAAATGAAACGCACTAGGGAATAATCCTTCACCAAAAGAAACGCGCTTGGATTACTATCAATAAAATAGACGACCGAAATGTAAATATTTACATAAAATTGACTCTTCTTATAATTTACAAAAACCACGAAAAGGAAAACAAAAACCACCACCAATTATTTATCTGAACAAAACAACTCACTTTACCCACCACCAATGAAAACAGTTCCAATTAACTCTACACCCACCACCAAAGCAAACAGTTCAAATCATCTCCAAAGTAACAAAAATACAGTTATTTTTTGTTGGCACCAGCCTTCTTCTTTGTTGTAGCCGGTTTCCGTTTCCTAATCGTCGACCATTCCTCAGGGCAATCTGAGGAATGGTGACAGCGTTTTACGGAGGCGGTAGAGATCATGGAGACGACGTAACCGTCGGAATTGCTATCCTGGCTCCGTCGCTCCATCTCTTGCTGGATCTCCGCCCCCGCACTCGCGGTCATCTCCGCCCAGCTCCTGGTCTTTACGTCTAACATTATCCACGGGAGGTCCGGCATGCGCGGCACATCCGCACTGCGGTCCACAGAGAAGGTCGAAACGTTCGTAGTCATCGATGTGTTGGTCGACGACGTCGATGACATCTAGTCTGCTGCCGTTGCGCACCACGCCGAGGTGGACGGGTGGCTGTACGGGCGGGTTTGGTGCCGCCTGCAGATGTTTTTTTTCGGTGGGGTGCTAGGCCGTGAAGACTTGGGTGGTCTGGCCGGCTGCGGTGGGGCGTCCTGTGGTGGGGTCCGGGGTACTCTGGGCGGTCTCACCTGACGGGTGGTAGCAGCAGGGTCTGGACTAACCCAAGTTGGTCTGGGTGGTCTCGCGGGTTGCGGGTCGCCGCCGATGTCGTCGTTGTCCGAGTCGGTGAACGCCGAAACACGCAGCCGAGCGGCGTACGAACAGGGGCACCGTGCTGCATAGTGCCCCGTCTCCCCGTCTCCCCCCGACACTTCACCAGCTCGAGACACTCTCGGCTGGGGTGCCCGTGCTTTTTGCAGTTGTAGCACACAACTGAAGGGCACCCCGCAGCCAGGTGGCCGACCAACCCGCAAACCCGGCCCGTCCTCTCCTGGTGGTCGTAACTCACTCTCAGTTGGTACCCACCGACACGCACGTAAGATGGGATCGGACGAATCAAGTCCATACGTCCATGCCGGTGGCCGTTCTCCCACCCCAGATGTTTCTGCCAGTGGCCGCGTCTGATGCCAAACACCTTGCCGTAGGGAGATAGCTCCGAGGAGATGGTGACGTCGCTCAGCTCACGGACCGTTATGAAGGTCTTCTTCCTGCTCACCGGTGTGGTCGTAACACGATGTTACCCGATGAGCAGGTCGGCTTGGAGCATCTTCGTCTTGGCCGCTTCAGTTGTTGTGGTGACGCACCATTTGTTGTCGCTCAGCTGCTGGACGCAGGCGACGTCGGTCTCCCCGGCGGTCTCGGCAATCAGCTGGCACATCTCGTCGTATAGGATCTTCGCATCAGTCGTCAGGTATGCAGACAGGTCTCTCTGGATTTCTCGGCTGGCCATCGTAGACTCCCGTCGTGATCACGGTTTTTCCTGAGCCAGGTAAGTTTGACTTCTAGAGTACAGCTTTGAGGTATATATCAATTGGAGATGCGAAACCTAGTCACAGTAGCCTATCATACTTGCCTATCAACAACACGGCTTTCGGACTCCGAAACAACATCCTTTCTTGGATCGACAATTTCCTCACCAAACGTCATCACGTGGTGCATGGTTGATGGCGAGTCATTATAAAAGCCCCTAGACGTGGCTTCAGGTGTTCTTCAGGGGACAGTGTTGGGGCCCTTGCTCTTCCTTGTCTATGATTTACCTGTGAACCTATCAGATAGACATTAACGACCTCAAGAGTTGGGAGTCCGTCTGGCAAATGGGTTTTAATAAAACCAAATGTTCCACTATGAGAATCAAACCCAAAGAGAAACCTATGCCTTTCTCCATGCCTCAACCATCTACACTATGGGCTATCACGTCCGTGGAGAAAAAAAAGGTGAAAAGCGGCCCCTACTTCGGTGTGGAGCCTTTGCGGTTCTGTGGCGCGGTTTTGTGAATTCGTACTCTATCTTTAGATTTGATTGCACGGAGATAGCGCGAACGCAGTCCCCACTATCATAAATTGTACTCCCGAGTTCCCCACATTTGGGGGAATCGCACAGGTCAACCCGTCTCTGTGCAATGACTGGGCCTCGCCATGGGAAAGCCTATTTTTTAATTTTAGGGTCTTTCTAAGGAAGACCCCAAGGACAGGGTAGTCACACTACACCTAAGTACGTGGGGTTACGATCCCCCCTGCCCTTTTAAAACATCTATGAATACGAAACATTCACCAAACAAGGAACAAGACACGCAGCCAGTGTAGCCACGCTACCCACGCGTTACCGTGGTAAGGTACGACCCTAACTACCTGACAGAAAAAAAGGAACAAAACGAAATCATGCACCGTCGACACACGGACACAACAATACAACAATTATTTCAAAAACTACAAAAGGACATAAAAGGTCCTATACAAAGGAGTTAAATACTCCTACAAAGAAAGACCTAAAGGGTCAAAAACCGAGGACAGTCATAATCTCCAGGCTGCGAGGCTTCAGAAGCCTACAACCTAAAGACCAGACGGTCCTCAACTACCATACAAACAGCTCCGCGCACACACCAGGTGGCGCGGAACTTGGCTCGGTCCAGCCGCACAAAATCTGTCCGAATCCGGACCTTTATTGATGTTTTAACACGGTGAAGCACGCTGTCTGCATCTGGCCGTGAGCCATCATACAATGTCTCACAGCGCGAACACCAGACCAACCACTTCACCGTGCTAATCAAATACCAGACCAGAAGAGAATCTGGCCTGGTATCTAGCCCTGACCCGTACAAAACGCATGCACGGGTCAGGGAAAGATAACGGGCCAGGGCTTTGCAACAAATGTGCTCCACCCAGGCCCACAAAATATACACAAAAGGGCATTCCCAGAAAACATGGAAGAGTGACTCGGGAGCGGTGCAGCCGACCCGAGCACACCTACCATTCCCAATGTCCCAAACGTTGGGAGGTTTTTAAAGCTCCCCAAGCCACCCTCCAATCCAAGTCCCGCAAGCGGTTTTTAAGAATGGAGGAGTGACATAACAATGATTAAAATCAACTGAACTGCCCACTGGACACTGCGTGGGTCGCTGACCCGCCAACAGGTCGTACAACTGGCGGACCCTCACAGGCCCCCAGTCAATGTCCAGCGAGATAGAGGAGACCAACAGGACCAGCCTGCAAAAATGTCTATAAAAACCCGTGGGGTGAAGGGCGTGAGGGGTATCATTCCTCCAGATGTTACGGGGGAGAACACGAATGAGTGAAGCAGCGACCCAGTAGAGAGAAAATACTCTCCACGGGGAGCCGCTATCACTCAACAACGCCCCAAACCCACCGACAAAAATAGCGTCACATTTGTGGCGGATATCGATGACTCCAAGGCCACCGTTGGCTAAAGTCTGGACAAGAACTGACCTCTTAACGAGCTCAGCCTTGCCCGACCAAATAAAGAAAAATATAGCCCGGTTGATCACCCTCTCAACCGAAACCGGCAGAGGGTAAACCGGGGCTATGAAGAACAACGGCGATAAGATCAAGGTGTTGACCAGCAACACCTTGCCTAAAAGAGAGAGCTTCCTCCTTTTCCACATGTTCAAAGTGGACTGCAGATTGGGAATCCGCTCTCTCCAGTTCTTAGGACCCATGTCCCCACTGCCGACCCAGACACCGTTGATTTTAATCGGGTCTTTGGTCCACTGAATAGGGACCACATCGGGAAGGCAGTCGGGCCATGAGCCAAAAACTAGGCCCTTGGATTTAGTACAATTTAAGCGAGACCCGCTCGCACGAGAAAAGACATCAATGATGCCAAACAACCGCCTCACCGATTTGAAATCCCGCACAATGCAAGTCGTATCGTCTGCATATTGCAGAACTCTGCACTCGAGACCATTGGCCCCAGGGATTGTCAGACCCGTGAGACGGCTATCCTTAATAATTGTTTGAGCAAAAGGCTCGATAAAAAGCACATACAAAAGAGGCGATAGGGGGCAACCCTGCCTCACTCCTCTCGTTATTAAAAAAGGGGTCCGAAAGCGACCCATTGACTAAAACGGAACTGGATATATCTGTATATAACAGCTGTATCCAGCCCCAAATTTTAGGTCCAAAACCAAAACGGTCAAGGACCCTAAAGAGAAATTGCCAATTGACCCTGTCAAAGGCCTTCTGTGGGTCCAAGGAAATGACGAGGCAGTCAAGGTTCCTTCCATCCACGAAAGCCACCAGATCCCGAAGGAGTCTGATATTATCATGGATGGACCTCCCCCTGACGGCACACGTCTGAAATTGGCCGACAATGTCGGGCAACACCCGACCAAGACGTAGGCACAAGGCCTTCGAGAGGATCTTGTAATCGACATTGAGAAGGGAGATGGGGCGCCTGTTCCGAGGATCAAGCGGATCCCCTCCCTTCTCTAAAAGGGTGATGATTCCCAAACGCTGGGAATCACCTAAACGTTTAGAAGAAAAGGCACAACGGAAGACCCCCAGAAGGTCGGGACCGACCAAATCCCAGAAATTCACGTAAAATTCCTTGGGCAGGCCGTCCCCACCAGGAGCCTTACCGTTGGCCATGCTATGTAATGCCGCACCGAGCTCAGAAAGCTCAAGTGGGCTGTCCAAGTCGATGCGGCTCTCCACGTCCAAAACAGTGGTCAAGGAATCTAAAAAAGGAGACTGCGAACTGACCTCCACAGGCTCGCCGGTAAATAAATCAATATAAAAATCTCGAAAAATATTCGAGATTTCCTCCGTAGAGGAAACAACGTTCCTCCCACCGTCGTGGATGGAAGAAATCATTTTCCTCCGAGCCTGGGAAGTTTCGAGCTGATAGAAAAACCTGGACGGCTTCTCCCCTTCCTCGAGGTCCCGGACCCGCGAACGGATCCGAGCCCCCTCCGCGTCAAAGTCGTCCAAATTACAAAGCTTTTCTTTTATGTCTTGGTGTCGGCCAAGAACTTCCGGACTAGTTAGCCCGGCATTCAGCTCCAAAACAACGGAGCGCAGGGCAGCCAAAAGAGACTCCCTGCGTTTCCGTCTCTTCCTTGCCGCGCGGCAAGAAAAGGATATAATGAAACGCTTAATGCGGGACTTGACGTCCTCCCACCAGAGGAGTTCGTTGCCGTACCCCTCCTTGAGAGTCCGCCAGCCCGCATAAGCTCGTTTAAAATCCCCTCGGAAGTCGACATCGGCTAGGACGGAAACATTGCATTTCCAATAACCCCGACCGACACCGGCACCCTTAGGGAAAGCACACTTCAAGACAACACTGTCATGGTCACTAAAGAAACAAGGCGAATGCTGGCAAGAAACGACCTCCACCGAACTGGACACGTAAATACGATCCAGCCGACTGGATATCGTGTTTGCCGCATTACGCCAGGTAAAAGAATGCATGGACGGGTATTGAGACCGCCAGCAGTCTCTCAAAGAAAAATCGGTAAGGAGCAGACCAAGCTCAATGGCCCCGATTCCACAAGATGTGAAATCGGATCCACGCCGGTCGAGCTCCAGATCGACGACACAATTGAAATCGCCCGTTAAAATAACAGGCAAACTACCCTTACAAAACGATTCTAACTCTGTGAAGAAGAGACGGCGCGCCTTAGGGTCATTCGGGGCATAAACCGTGCACAAACGCACACCCCTTCCTTCCCCATGAACGCGCAAAATACCAGAAACGATCCTTCCATCAGAATCGACGGAAAGATCGCAAAACACAAAAGGACTTCTGGCGGGCAGGAGAATGATGGTACCGCAGGAAAAGGAAGTGCCAAAACTGGCAAACATCGCCCCCTTCCATTCCGCCCGCCAAGAAGCTAAATCGTCATGGCCAGAGATATGACACTCTTGAAGACAAGATATATCATACCCCTGGCATAGATTAAAAACACGTCTCCTCTTCACAGGGTCACGCATTCCCCTAACGTTTAACGTGATGAGGGTGACCATGGTGATGTCAAAAGGTGCACAAATTGGATCCCCTTGAGGAGAACCACCCGAGTCTAAATTGGAAGCCGGTTGGGAACTGTCGCCCCCAGTCGGCTTGTCCGTGCCCGTGCCCGAGGGCTCAGACAGGCTAGGTGGTGTCACCCCCGGTGTTGTGGATGGGGCAGTGGTAGTTTTAGACAAGCCAATTGGCTCGTCTAATACCATCTCAGACTCCGAGGAGTTTGAGAGGCGAGTTCCCTGTATTTTGGGAGAGGGGGCATCTGTGTCAGAAGAAGGGTCTCGTGACCTCTTCTTCCTTTTCGCCTTCCCCTTCCTTGATACAGGGACAAATGGAACAACCCTGTCGACTGCGGCCGCCTGACACTCTGTGGTGTCACAAGAGACGGTTTTAGCGCCGTCTCCTAAGCAGCCGGCGCAACCGACAAAGTTGAACTTAACGGTCCTCGTGATCCAGCGGTCGCAGTTGAAACAAACCCACGACTCCGCTGATCGTAGAGGACCGGCTTCCTTCGAGCACCGAAGACACGGTGCGGGAGGCAATTCAAAGTCCGAGGCCGGAAAGTCCTCGGACTCCGTAACAGACTCTGGGCCCGACGGATCGGACCCGGAGCTAGAGGAAGCAGACTCCAAGACCGACGAGTCGGACCCAGAGCTAGGGGGAGAGTGTGAACTCTTCGCCTCATCGGCGGCCACAAGTGTGGACGCCTGAGGAGGCAAAGAAGCCTCACCCTTATGCTGTGCAGGGGCAGATTTCCCCTGCACCACAACATCAGCCCACCGCTTGGCGGGTTGCACCCTCTTTGCGAAGGTCTTAGGACACAGTTTAAAACTGTGCCCCTCGTCCCCGCAGAAGGTGCACACCACCTTGTTAGGGCACTCCCCGGAGGGATGACCAACCTGCAAGCATTTGTAACACGTTACGGTGTTACATCTGCCCGCAGAGTGGCTAGGGCTTCCGCATCGGGCGCAAGTCCGGGTCTGACCAGAGTGGCCGACCCAGGCGTTGCGATTCCCGATGCGAAGAACCGAAGGAATGGACTTGACACCCGACATTAAATACTGCCGGGTGCCAGTAAACACGGCAGGCTCCTCCGGGTAGGTCTGAAACCTACCCTTATGGACCCTGCCGTACTTAGAAAGGATGGATCTGACGACATTGTCGTCAAGATCCATCTCTACATACTTAACTGAGACCAGCTTCAGGCCGAAGGATGTTACTCGGCACCCAGGAAGCTGGTCCAGATCATACTCAAAACGTTGAGCAAATACGGCCGATTTGAATGTGAGGTCAAACCGGCCGCCAGAAAGGGGTTGTAAGGCCTCCAGGTGAGTGGACGGGACAATCCCAATCCCCCGGAAGACCTTAAATACATCACTAGGCGTCTCCTTGCCATCAAAACAGAGTTCGAAGGCGCGGAGACGCCTAGCACGACTATCCATTGTCGACATAACAGAAGTATTATGTCCAGACATACTGGAAACGAGACCAGAAAACAAAATACCAGGAAAGAAAATACCTCCCGGGTATTACAAACAAAAACTGGACTAGCAATTAACTGCCTAGTCCAGCAAAGGAAAACTAAAATATCCAACCAGGATATTACACAAAACAAAATAAAAAGAGAATAGTTGGCAAATGACCGACTATGCCTTAATGAAAAACAAAAAATCACAGGTAGCAATGCCTACCTGCGATTGAAGGAGAAGAAGCAGGAAGACGGGGACCAAGCCCCAAGGACAAGGAATCCAACACGGGAGTACCGCGGAGAACACCAGGCCCAAAGGCACACGTGTAAATACACGTATCGGCCACACGACCCGCACTGCAAAGCGCAACAACAAAGGAAAAGGTCGCCCAAACAAAGGGGCTAAACAGGGCTGTGCACAAACACAGCTATGAAAGAAACAAATATGGCCGTACACTGTACGGCAATAGCAAAGCAACGTGTGTAAACAAAAGGGGCCGTGCACTGCCACGGCCCGAACAAAGGGGTATGCGTAAACGTATGGGCTGGCTGCAACAGCACTGTGTATACAGCCAGCAAATAAAAACCAACCCAAAAACCCTCCAAATTTCTACAAAAATCTTCGATAAAGAGACCTACCGGGTCTATACAACAAAAGGAAAAGACTGATACCAAAATTGTAGCAGTATCGTACTAAAAAACTTCAAAAACGCTTCAAAAAAACCGCCGTCGTGATCACGGTATTTCCTAAGCCAGGTAAGTATGACTTCTAGAGTACAGCTTTGAGGTATATACCAATTGAAGATGCGAAACCTAGTCACAGTAGGTGCACTTAGTGGCAAACACCACTAAGTTCCGTAATAATGCGCATGCGTGGTTCCATTCAATATGCAAATATTAAATCCGGAGTGGCTAATGTGTTTGTTAATAACTGGGTAATTAAGCGGGAACGGCTTAAGGGAGAATTTACAAACCATCAACACCATGACCAGCAATTTTTAGTCGGTTAGCCAATTACCTTTTTTATTATTCACACCAAAAGAAACTCGCCTCCCGAAAAGTGATACTTCCCGTGCCTGCAAGTTGCCATTTTACAAATGGCAACCCTCCATGTTCTAGGGCAATTAGGACCCATTTTGTTACCGTAATTTTGTCAAGTCTGCCCTCAGATTGAAGCTCTAAAACCAGGAAGTTGATCCTAAGCTATATTTACACAATCCCACTATTTCTTTCACCAAACGGCCTCCTTTTTCAAAAGAAATTGTGGTTCTGTGGCGCTTTATTTTGTGAATTCGTACTCTATCTTTAGATTTGATTGCACGGGGATAGCGCGAACGCAGTCCCCACTATCATAAATTGTACTCCCGAGTTCCCCACATTTGGGGGAATCGCACAGGTCAACCCGTCTCTGTGCAATGACTGGGCCTCGCCATGGGAAAGCCGCCGGCGTGATCACGGTATTTCCTTTGGTTTGAAAAGTGATACTTCCCGTGCCTGCAAGTTGCCATTTTACAAATGGCAACCCTCCATGTTCTAGGGCAATTAGGACCCATTTTGTTACCGTAATTTTGTCAAGTCTGCCCTCAGATTGAAGCTCTAAAACCAGGAAGTTGATCCTAAGCTATATTTACACAATCCCACTATTTCTTTCACCAAACGGCCTCCTTTTTCAAAAGAAATTGTGGTTCTGTGGCGCTTTATTTTGTGAATTCGTACTCTATCTTTAGATTTGATTGCACGGGAATAGCGCGAACGCAGTCCCCACTATCATAAATTGTACTCCCGAGTTCCCCACATTTGGGGGAATCGCACAGGTCAACCCGTCTCTGTGCAATGACTGGGCCTCGCCATGGGAAAGCCGCCGGCGTGATCACGGTATTTCCTTTGGTTTGAAAAGTGATACTTCCCGTGCCTGCAAGTTGCCATTTTACAAATGGCAACCCTCCATGTTCTAGGGCAATTAGGACCCATTTTGTTACCGTAATTTTGTCAAGTCTGCCCTCAGATTGAAGCTCTAAAACCAGGAAGTTGATCCTAAGCTATATTTACACAATCCCACTATTTCTTTCACCAAACGGCCTCCTTTTTCAAAAGAAATTGTGGTTCTGTGGCGCTTTATTTTGTGAATTCGTACTCTATCTTTAGATTTGATTGCACGGGGATAGCGCGAACGCAGTCCCCACTATCATAAATTGTACTCCCGAGTTCCCCACATTTGGGGGAATCGCACAGGTCAACCCGTCTCTGTGCAATGACTGGGCCTCGCCATGGGAAAGCCGCCGGCGTGATCACGGTATTTCCTTTGGTTTGAAAAGTGATACTTCCCGTGCCTGCAAGTTGCCATTTTACAAATGGCAACCCTCCATGTTCTAGGGCAATTAGGACCCATTTTGTTACCGTAATTTTGTCAAGTCTGCCCTCAGATTGAAGCTCTAAAACCAGGAAGTTGATCCTAAGCTATATTTACACAATCCCACTATTTCTTTCACCAAACGGCCTCCTTTTTCAAAAGAAATTGTGGTTCTGTGGCGCTTTATTTTGTGAATTCGTACTCTATCTTTAGATTTGATTGCACGGGGATAGCGCGAACGCAGTCCCCACTATCATAAATTGTACTCCCGAGTTCCCCACATTTGGGGGAATCGCACAGGTCAACCCGTCTCTGTGCAATGACTGGGCCTCGCCATGGGAAAGCCGCCGGCGTGATCACGGTATTTCCTTTGGTTTGAAAAGTGATACTTCCCGTGCCTGCAAGTTGCCATTTTACAAATGGCAACCCTCCATGTTCTAGGGCAATTAGGACCCATTTTGTTACCGTAATTTTGTCAAGTCTGCCCTCAGATTGAAGCTCTAAAACCAGGAAGTTGATCCTAAGCTATATTTACACAATCCCACTATTTCTTTCACCAAACGGCCTCCTTTTTCAAAAGAAATTGTGGTTCTGTGGCGCTTTATTTTGTGAATTCGTACTCTATCTTTAGATTTGATTGCACGGGGATAGCGCGAACGCAGTCCCCACTATCATAAATTGTACTCCCGAGTTCCCCACATTTGGGGGAATCGCACAGGTCAACCCGTCTCTGTGCAATGACTGGGCCTCGCCATGGGAAAGCCGCCGGCGTGATCACGGTATTTCCTTTGGTTTGAAAAGTGATACTTCCCGTGCCTGCAAGTTGCCATTTTACAAATGGCAACCCTCCATGTTCTAGGGCAATTAGGACCCATTTTGTTACCGTAATTTTGTCAAGTCTGCCCTCAGATTGAAGCTCTAAAACCAGGAAGTTGATCCTAAGCTATATTTACACAATCCCACTATTTCTTTCACCAAACGGCCTCCTTTTTCAAAAGAAATTGTGGTTCTGTGGCGCTTTATTTTGTGAATTCGTACTCTATCAACCCGATTTACACAATCCCACTATTTCTTTCACCAAACGGCCTCCTTTTTCAAAAGAAATTGTGGTTCTGTGGCGCTTTATTTTGTGAATTCGTACTCTATCTTTAGATTTGATTGCACGGGGATAGCGCGAACGCAGTCCCCACTATCATAAATTGTACTCCCGAGTTCCCCACATTTGGGGGAATCGCACAGGTCAACCCGTCTCTGTGCAATGACTGGGCCTCGCCATGGGAAAGCCGCCGGCGTGATCACGGTATTTCCTTTGGTTTGAAAAGTGATACTTCCCGTGCCTGCAAGTTGCCATTTTACAAATGGCAACCCTCCATGTTCTAGGGCAATTAGGACCCATTTTGTTACCATAATTTTGTCAAGTCTGCCCTCAGATTGAAGCTCTAAAACCAGGAAGTTGATCCTAAGCTATATTTACACAATCCCACTATTTCTTTCACCAAACGGCCTCCTTTTTCAAAAGAAATTGTGGTTCTGTGGCGCTTTATTTTGTGAATTCGTACTCTATCTTTAGATTTGATTGCACGGGGATAGCGCGAACGCAGTCCCCACTATCATAAATTGTACTCCCGAGTTCCCCACATTTGGGGGAATCGCACAGGTCAACCCGTCTCTGTGCAATGACTGGGCCTCGCCATGGGAAAGCCGCCGGCGTGATCACGGTATTTCCTTTGGTTTGAAAAGTGATACTTCCCGTGCCTGCAAGTTGCCATTTTACAAATGGCAACCCTCCATGTTCTAGGGCAATTAGGACCCATTTTGTTACCGTAATTTTGTCAAGTCTGCCCTCAGATTGAAGCTCTAAAACCAGGAAGTTGATCCTAAGCTATATTTACACAATCCCACTATTTCTTTCACCAAACGGCCTCCTTTTTCAAAAGAAATTGTGGTTCTGTGGCGCTTTATTTTGTGAATTCGTACTCTATCTTTAGATTTGATTGCACGGGGATAGCGCGAACGCAGTCCCCACTATCATAAATTGTACTCCCGAGTTCCCCACATTTGGGGGAATCGCACAGGTCAACCCGTCTCTGTGCAATGACTGGGCCTCGCCATGGGAAAGCCGCCGGCGTGATCACGGTATTTCCTTTGGTTTGAAAAGTGATACTTCCCGTGCCTGCAAGTTGCCATTTTACAAATGGCAACCCTCCATGTTCTAGGGCAATTAGGACCCATTTCGTTACCGTAATTTTGTCAAGTCTGCCCTCAGATTGAAGCTCTAAAACCAGGAAGTTGATCCTAAGCTATATTTACACAATCCCACTATTTCTTTCACCAAACGGCCTCCTTTTTCAAAAGAAATTGTGGTTCTGTGGCGCTTTATTTTGTGAATTCGTACTCTATCTTTAGATTTGATTGCACGGGGATAGCGCGAACGCAGTCCCCACTATCATAAATTGTACTCCCGAGTTCCCCACATTTGGGGGAATCGCACAGGTCAACCCGTCTCTGTGCAATGACTGGGCCTCGCCATGGGAAAGCCGCCGGCGTGATCACGGTATTTCCTTTGGTTTGAAAAGTGATACTTCCCGTGCCTGCAAGTTGCCATTTTACAAATGGCAACCCTCCATGTTCTAGGGCAATTAGGACCCATTTTGTTACCGTAATTTTGTCAAGTCTGCCCTCAGATTGAAGCTCTAAAACCAGGAAGTTGATCCTAAGCTATATTTACACAATCCCACTATTTCTTTCACCAAACGGCCTCCTTTTTCAAAAGAAATTGTGGTTCTGTGGCGCTTTATTTTGTGAATTCGTACTCTATCTTTAGATTTGATTGCACGGGGATAGCGCGAACGCAGTCCCCACTATCATAAATTGTACTCCCGAGTTCCCCACATTTGGGGGAATCGCACAGGTCAACCCGTCTCTGTGCAATGACTGGGCCTCGCCATGGGAAAGCCGCCGGCGTGATCACGGTATTTCCTTTGGTTTGAAAAGTGATACTTCCCGTGCCTGCAAGTTGCCATTTTACAAATGGCAACCCTCCATGTTCTAGGGCAATTAGGACCCATTTCGTTACCGTAATTTTGTCAAGTCTGCCCTCAGATTGAAGCTCTAAAACCAGGAAGTTGATCCTAAGCTATATTTACACAATCCCACTATTTCTTTCACCAAACGGCCTCCTTTTTCAAAAGAAATTGTGGTTCTGTGGCGCTTTATTTTGTGAATTCGTACTCTATCTTTAGATTTGATTGCACGGGGATAGCGCGAACGCAGTCCCCACTATCATAAATTGTACTCCCGAGTTCCCCACATTTGGGGGAATCGCACAGGTCAACCCGTCTCTGTGCAATGACTGGGCCTCGCCTTGGGAAAGCCGCCGGCGTGATTACGGTATTTCCTTTGGTTTGAAAAGTGATACTTCCCGTGCCTGCAAGTTGCCATTTTACAAATGGCAACCCTCCATGTTCTAGGGCAATTAGGACCCATTTTGTTACCGTAATTTTGTCAAGTCTGCCCTCAGATTGAAGCTCTAAAACCAGGAAGTTGATCCTAAGCTATATTTACACAATCCCACTATTTCTTTCACCAAACGGCCTCCTTTTTCAAAAGAAATTGTGGTTCTGTGGCGCTTTATTTTGTGAATTCGTACTCTATCTTTAGATTTGATTGCACGGGGATAGCGCGAACGCAGTCCCCACTATCATAAATTGTACTCCCGAGTTCCCCACATTTGGGGGAATCGCACAGGTCAACCCGTCTCTGTGCAATGACTGGGCCTCGCCATGGGAAAGCCGCCGGCGTGATCACGGTATTTCCTTTGGTTTGAAAAGTGATACTTCCCGTGCCTGCAAGTTGCCATTTTACAAATGGCAACCCTCCATGTTCTAGGGCAATTAGGACCCATTTTGTTACCGTAATTTTGTCAAGTCTGCCCTCAGATTGAAGCTCTAAAACCAGGAAGTTGATCCTAAGCTATATTTACACAATCCCACTATTTCTTTCACCAAACGGCCTCCTTTTTCAAAAGAAATTGTGGTTCTGTGGCGCTTTATTTTGTGAATTCGTACTCTATCTTTAGATTTGATTGCACGGGGATAGCGCGAACGCAGTCCCCACTATCATAAATTGTACTCCCGAGTTCCCCACATTTGGGGGAATCGCACAGGTCAACCCGTCTCTGTGCAATGACTGGGCCTCGCCATGGGAAAGCCGCCGGCGTGATCACGGTATTTCCTTTGGTTTGAAAAGTGATACTTCCCGTGCCTGCAAGTTGCCATTTTACAAATGGCAACCCTCCATGTTCTAGGGCAATTAGGACCCATTTTGTTACCGTAATTTTGTCAAGTCTGCCCTCAGATTGAAGCTCTAAAACCAGGAAGTTGATCCTATGCTATATTTACACAATCCCACTATTTCTTTCACCAAACGGCCTCCTTTTTCAAAAGAAATTGTGGTTCTGTGGCGCTTTATTTTGTGAATTCGTACTCTATCTTTAGATTTGATTGCACGGGGATAGCGCGAACGCAGTCCCCACTATCATAAATTGTACTCCCGAGTTCCCCACATTTGGGGGAATCGCACAGGTCAACCCGTCTCTGTGCAATGACTGGGCCTCGCCATGGGAAAGCCGCCGGCGTGATCACGGTATTTCCTTTGGTTTGAAAAGTGATACTTCCCGTGCCTGCAAGTTGCCATTTTACAAATGGCAACCCTCCATGTTCTAGGGCAATTAGGACCCATTTTGTTACCGTAATTTTGTCAAGTCTGCCCTCAGATTGAAGCTCTAAAACCAGGAAGTTGATCCTAAGCTATATTTACACAATCCCACTATTTCTTTCACCAAACGGCCTCCTTTTTCAAAAGAAATTGTGGTTCTGTGGCGCTTTATTTTGTGAATTCGTACTCTATCTTTAGATTTGATTGCACGGGGATAGCGCGAACGCAGTCCCCACTATCATAAATTGTACTCCCGAGTTCCCCACATTTGGGGGAATCGCACAGGTCAACCCGTCTCTGTGCAATGACTGGGCCTCGCCATGGGAAAGCCGCCGGCGTGATCACGGTATTTCCTTTGGTTTGAAAAGTGATACTTCCCGTGCCTGCAAGTTGCCATTTTACAAATGGCAACCCTCCATGTTCTAGGGCAATTAGGACCCATTTTGTTACCGTAATTTTGTCAAGTCTGCCCTCAGATTGAAGCTCTAAAACCAGGAAGTTGATCCTAAGCTATATTTACACAATCCCACTATTTCTTTCACCAAACGGCCTCCTTTTTCAAAAGAAATTGTGGTTCTGTGGCGCTTTATTTTGTGAATTCGTACTCTATCTTTAGATTTGATTGCACGGGGATAGCGCGAACGCAGTCCCCACTATCATAAATTGTACTCCCGAGTTCCCCACATTTGGGGGAATCGCACAGGTCAACCCGTCTCTGTGCAATGACTGGGCCTCGCCATGGGAAAGCCGCCGGCGTGATCACGGTATTTCCTTTGGTTTGAAAAGTGATACTTCCCGTGCCTGCAAGTTGCCATTTTACAAATGGCAACCCTCCATGTTCTAGGGCAATTAGGACCCATTTTGTTACCGTAATTTTGTCAAGTCTGCCCTCAGATTGAAGCTCTAAAACCAGGAAGTTGATCCTAAGCTATATTTACACAATCCCACTATTTCTTTCACCAAACGGCCTCCTTTTTCAAAAGAAATTGTGGTTCTGTGGCGCTTTATTTTGTGAATTCGTACTCTATCTTTAGATTTGATTGCACGGGGATAGCGCGAACGCAGTCCCCACTATCATAAATTGTACTCCCGAGTTCCCCACATTTGGGGGAATCGCACAGGTCAACCCGTCTCTGTGCAATGACTGGGCCTCGCCATGGGAAAGCCGCCGGCGTGATCACGGTATTTCCTTTGGTTTGAAAAGTGATACTTCCCGTGCCTGCAAGTTGCCATTTTACAAATGGCAACCCTCCATGTTCTAGGGCAATTAGGACCCATTTCGTTACCGTAATTTTGTCAAGTCTGCCCTCAGATTGAAGATCTGAAACCAGGAAGTTGATCCTAAGCTATATTTACACAATCCCACTATTTCTTTCACCAAACGGCCTCCTTTTTCAAAAGAAATTGTGGTTCTGTGGCGCTTTATTTTGTGAATTCGTACTCTATCTTTAGATTTGATTGCACGGGGATAGCGCGAACGCAGTCCCCACTATCATAAATTGTACTCCCGAGTTCCCCACATTTGGGGGAATCGCACAGGTCAACCCGTCTCTGTGCAATGACTGGGCCTCGCCATGGGAAAGCCGCCGGCGTGATCACGGTATTTCCTTTGGTTTGAAAAGTGATACTTCCCGTGCCTGCAAGTTGCCATTTTACAAATGGCAACCCTCCATGTTCTAGGGCAATTAGGACCCATTTTGTTACCGTAATTTTGTCAAGTCTGCCCTCAGATTGAAGCTCTAAAACCAGGAAGTTGATCCTAAGCTATATTTACACAATCCCACTATTTCTTTCACCAAACGGCCTCCTTTTTCAAAAGAAATTGTGGTTCTGTGGCGCATTTTTTGTGTGAATTCGTACTCTATCTTTAGATTTGATTGCACGGGGATAGCGCGAACGCAGTCCCCACTATCATAAATTGTACTCCCGAGTTCCCCACATTTGGGGGAATCGCACAGGTCAACCCGTCTCTGTGCAATGACTGGGCCTCGCCATGGGAAAGCCGCCGGCGTGATCACGGTATTTCCTTTGGTTTGAAAAGTGATACTTCCCGTGCCTGCAAGTTGCCATTTTACAAATGGCAACCCTCCATGTTCTAGGGCAATTAGGACCCATTTCGTTACCGTAATTTTGTCAAGTCTGCCCTCAGATTGAAGCTCTAAAACCAGGAAGTTGATCCTAAGCTATATTTACACAATCCCACTATTTCTTTCACCAAACGGCCTCCTTTTTCAAAAGAAATTGTGGTTCTGTGGCGCTTTATTTTGTGAATTCGTACTCTATCTTTAGATTTGATTGCACGGGGATAGCGCGAACGCAGTCCCCACTATCATAAATTGTACTCCCGAGTTCCCCACATTTGGGGGAATCGCACAGGTCAACCCGTCTCTGTGCAATGACTGGGCCTCGCCTTGGGAAAGCCGCCGGCGTGATTACGGTATTTCCTTTGGTTTGAAAAGTGATACTTCCCGTGCCTGCAAGTTGCCATTTTACAAATGGCAACCCTCCATGTTCTAGGGCAATTAGGACCCATTTTGTTACCGTAATTTTGTCAAGTCTGCCCTCAGATTGAAGCTCTAAAACCAGGAAGTTGATCCTAAGCTATATTTACACAATCCCACTATTTCTTTCACCAAACGGCCTCCTTTTTCAAAAGAAATTGTGGTTCTGTGGCGCTTTATTTTGTGAATTCGTACTCTATCTTTAGATTTGATTGCACGGGGATAGCGCGAACGCAGTCCCCACTATCATAAATTGTACTCCCGAGTTCCCCACATTTGGGGGAATCGCACAGGTCAACCCGTCTCTGTGCAATGACTGGGCCTCGCCATGGGAAAGCCGCCGGCGTGATCACGGTATTTCCTTTGGTTTGAAAAGTGATACTTCCCGTGCCTGCAAGTTGCCATTTTACAAATGGCAACCCTCCATGTTCTAGGGCAATTAGGACCCATTTTGTTACCGTAATTTTGTCAAGTCTGCCCTCAGATTGAAGCTCTAAAACCAGGAAGTTGATCCTAAGCTATATTTACACAATCCCACTATTTCTTTCACCAAACGGCCTCCTTTTTCAAAAGAAATTGTGGTTCTGTGGCGCTTTATTTTGTGAATTCGTACTCTATCTTTAGATTTGATTGCACGGGGATAGCGCGAACGCAGTCCCCACTATCATAAATTGTACTCCCGAGTTCCCCACATTTGGGGGAATCGCACAGGTCAACCCGTCTCTGTGCAATGACTGGGCCTCGCCATGGGAAAGCCGCCGGCGTGATCACGGTATTTCCTTTGGTTTGAAAAGTGATACTTCCCGTGCCTGCAAGTTGCCATTTTACAAATGGCAACCCTCCATGTTCTAGGGCAATTAGGACCCATTTTGTTACCGTAATTTTGTCAAGTCTGCCCTCAGATTGAAGCTCTAAAACCAGGAAGTTGATCCTATGCTATATTTACACAATCCCACTATTTCTTTCACCAAACGGCCTCCTTTTTCAAAAGAAATTGTGGTTCTGTGGCGCTTTATTTTGTGAATTCGTACTCTATCTTTAGATTTGATTGCACGGGGATAGCGCGAACGCAGTCCCCACTATCATAAATTGTACTCCCGAGTTCCCCACATTTGGGGGAATCGCACAGGTCAACCCGTCTCTGTGCAATGACTGGGCCTCGCCATGGGAAAGCCGCCGGCGTGATCACGGTATTTCCTTTGGTTTGAAAAGTGATACTTCCCGTGCCTGCAAGTTGCCATTTTACAAATGGCAACCCTCCATGTTCTAGGGCAATTAGGACCCATTTTGTTACCGTAATTTTGTCAAGTCTGCCCTCAGATTGAAGCTCTAAAACCAGGAAGTTGATCCTAAGCTATATTTACACAATCCCACTATTTCTTTCACCAAACGGCCTCCTTTTTCAAAAGAAATTGTGGTTCTGTGGCGCTTTATTTTGTGAATTCGTACTCTATCTTTAGATTTGATTGCACGGGGATAGCGCGAACGCAGTCCCCACTATCATAAATTGTACTCCCGAGTTCCCCACATTTGGGGGAATCGCACAGGTCAACCCGTCTCTGTGCAATGACTGGGCCTCGCCATGGGAAAGCCGCCGGCGTGATCACGGTATTTCCTTTGGTTTGAAAAGTGATACTTCCCGTGCCTGCAAGTTGCCATTTTACAAATGGCAACCCTCCATGTTCTAGGGCAATTAGGACCCATTTTGTTACCGTAATTTTGTCAAGTCTGCCCTCAGATTGAAGCTCTAAAACCAGGAAGTTGATCCTAAGCTATATTTACACAATCCCACTATTTCTTTCACCAAACGGCCTCCTTTTTCAAAAGAAATTGTGGTTCTGTGGCGCTTTATTTTGTGAATTCGTACTCTATCTTTAGATTTGATTGCACGGGGATAGCGCGAACGCAGTCCCCACTATCATAAATTGTACTCCCGAGTTCCCCACATTTGGGGGAATCGCACAGGTCAACCCGTCTCTGTGCAATGACTGGGCCTCGCCATGGGAAAGCCGCCGGCGTGATCACGGTATTTCCTTTGGTTTGAAAAGTGATACTTCCCGTGCCTGCAAGTTGCCATTTTACAAATGGCAACCCTCCATGTTCTAGGGCAATTAGGACCCATTTTGTTACCGTAATTTTGTCAAGTCTGCCCTCAGATTGAAGCTCTAAAACCAGGAAGTTGATCCTAAGCTATATTTACACAATCCCACTATTTCTTTCACCAAACGGCCTCCTTTTTCAAAAGAAATTGTGGTTCTGTGGCGCTTTATTTTGTGAATTCGTACTCTATCTTTAGATTTGATTGCACGGGGATAGCGCGAACGCAGTCCCCACTATCATAAATTGTACTCCCGAGTTCCCCACATTTGGGGGAATCGCACAGGTCAACCCGTCTCTGTGCAATGACTGGGCCTCGCCATGGGAAAGCCGCCGGCGTGATCACGGTATTTCCTTTGGTTTGAAAAGTGATACTTCCCGTGCCTGCAAGTTGCCATTTTACAAATGGCAACCCTCCATGTTCTAGGGCAATTAGGACCCATTTCGTTACCGTAATTTTGTCAAGTCTGCCCTCAGATTGAAGATCTGAAACCAGGAAGTTGATCCTAAGCTATATTTACACAATCCCACTATTTCTTTCACCAAACGGCCTCCTTTTTCAAAAGAAATTGTGGTTCTGTGGCGCTTTATTTTGTGAATTCGTACTCTATCTTTAGATTTGATTGCACGGGGATAGCGCGAACGCAGTCCCCACTATCATAAATTGTACTCCCGAGTTCCCCACATTTGGGGGAATCGCACAGGTCAACCCGTCTCTGTGCAATGACTGGGCCTCGCCATGGGAAAGCCGCCGGCGTGATCACGGTATTTCCTTTGGTTTGAAAAGTGATACTTCCCGTGCCTGCAAGTTGCCATTTTACAAATGGCAACCCTCCATGTTCTAGGGCAATTAGGACCCATTTTGTTACCGTAATTTTGTCAAGTCTGCCCTCAGATTGAAGCTCTAAAACCAGGAAGTTGATCCTAAGCTATATTTACACAATCCCACTATTTCTTTCACCAAACGGCCTCCTTTTTCAAAAGAAATTGTGGTTCTGTGGCGCATTTTTTGTGTGAATTCGTACTCTATCTTTAGATTTGATTGCACGGGGATAGCGCGAACGCAGTCCCCACTATCATAAATTGTACTCCAGAGTTCCCCACATTTGGGGGAATCGCACAGGTCAACCCGTCTCTGTGCAATGACTGGGCCTCGCCATGGGAAAGCCGCCGGCGTGATCATGGTATTTCCTTTGGTTTGAAAAGTGATACTTCCCGTGCCTGCAAGTTGCCATTTTACAAATGGCAACCCTCCATGTTCTAGGGCAATTAGGACCCATTTTGTTACCGTAATTTTGTCAAGTCTGCCCTCAGATTGAAGCTCTAAAACCAGGAAGTTGATCCTAAGCTATATTTACACAATCCCACTATTTCTTTCACCAAACGGCCTCCTTTTTCAAAAGAAATTGTGGTTCTGTGGCGCTTTATTTTGTGAATTCGTACTCTATCTTTAGATTTGATTACACGGGGATAGCGCGAACGCAGTCCCCACTATCATAAATTGTACTCCCGAGTTCCCCACATTTGGGGGAATCGCACAGGTCAACCCGTCTCTGTGCAATGACTGGGCCTCGCCATGGGAAAGCCGCCGGCGTGATCACGGTATTTCCTTTGGTTTGAAAAGTGATACTTCAGGTGCCTGCAAGTTGCCACTTTACAAATGGCAACCCTCCATGTTCTAGGGCAATTAGGACCCATTTTGTTACCGTAATTTTGTCAAGTCTGCCCTCAGATTGAAGCTCTAAAACCAGGAAGTTGATCCTAAGCTATATTTACACAATCCCACTATTTCTTTCACCAAACGGCCTCCTTTTACAAAAGAAATTGTGGTTCTGTGGCGCTTTATTTTGTGAATTCGTACTCTATCTTTAGATTTGATTGCACGGGGATAGCGCGAACGCAGTCCCCACTATCATAAATTGTACTCCCGAGTTCCCCACATTTGGGGGAATCGCACAGGTCAACCCGTCTCTGTGCAATGACTGGGCCTCGCCATGGGAAAGCCGCCGGCGTGATCACGGTATTTCCTTTGGTTTGAAAAGTGATACTTCCCGTGCCTGCAAGTTGCCATTTTACAAATGGCAACCCTCCATGTTCTAGGGCAATTAGGACCCATTTCGTTACCGTAATTTTGTCAAGTCTGCCCTCAGATTGAAGCTCTAAAACCAGGAAGTTGATCCTAAGCTATATTTACACAATCCCACTATTTCTTTCACCAAACGGCCTCCTTTTTCAAAAGAAATTGTGGTTCTGTGGCGCTTTATTTTGTGAATTCGTACTCTATCTTTAGATTTGATTGCACGGGGATAGCGCGAACGCAGTCCCCACTATCATAAATTGTACTCCCGAGTTCCCCACATTTGGGGGAATCGCACAGGTCAACCCGTCTCTGTGCAATGACTGGGCCTCGCCATGGGAAAGCCGCCGGCGTGATCACGGTATTTCCTTTGGTTTGAAAAGTGATACTTCCCGTGCCTGCAAGTTGCCATTTTACAAATGGCAACCCTCCATGTTCTAGGGCAATTAGGACCCATTTTGTTACCGTAATTTTGTCAAGTCTGCCCTCAGATTGAAGCTCTAAAACCAGGAAGTTGATCCTAAGCTATATTTACACAATCCCACTATTTCTTTCACCAAACGGCCTCCTTTTTCAAAAGAAATTGTGGTTCTGTGGCGCTTTATTTTGTGAATTCGTACTCTATCTTTAGATTTGATTGCACGGGGATAGCGCGAACGCAGTCCCCACTATCATAAATTGTACTCCCGAGTTCCCCACATTTGGGGGAATCGCACAGGTCAACCCGTCTCTGTGCAATGACTGGGCCTCGCCATGGGAAAGCCGCCGGCGTGATCACGGTATTTCCTTTGGTTTGAAAAGTGATACTTCCCGTGCCTGCAAGTTGCCATTTTACAAATGGCAACCCTCCATGTTCTAGGGCAATTAGGACCCATTTTGTTACCGTAATTTTGTCAAGTCTGCCCTCAGATTGAAGCTCTAAAACCAGGAAGTTGATCCTAAGCTATATTTACACAATCCCACTATTTCTTTCACCAAACGGCCTCCTTTTTCAAAAGAAATTGTGGTTCTGTGGCGCTTTATTTTGTGAATTCGTACTCTATCTTTAGATTTGATTGCACGGGGATAGCGCGAACGCAGTCCCCACTATCATAAATTGTACTCCCGAGTTCCCCACATTTGGGGGAATCGCACAGGTCAACCCGTCTCTGTGCAATGACTGGGCCTCGCCATGGGAAAGCCGCCGGCGTGATCACGGTATTTCCTTTGGTTTGAAAAGTGATACTTCCCGTGCCTGCAAGTTGCCATTTTACAAATGGCAACCCTCCATGTTCTAGGGCAATTAGGACCCATTTTGTTACCGTAATTTTGTCAAGTCTGCCCTCAGATTGAAGCTCTAAAACCAGGAAGTTGATCCTAAGCTATATTTACACAATCCCACTATTTCTTTCACCAAACGGCCTCCTTTTTCAAAAGAAATTGTGGTTCTGTGGCGCTTTATTTTGTGAATTCGTACTCTATCTTTAGATTTGATTGCACGGGGATAGCGCGAACGCAGTCCCCACTATCATAAATTGTACTCCCGAGTTCCCCACATTTGGGGGAATCGCACAGGTCAACCCGTCTCTGTGCAATGACTGGGCCTCGCCATGGGAAAGCCGCCGGCGTGATCACGGTATTTCCTTTGGTTTGAAAAGTGATACTTCCCGTGCCTGCAAGTTGCCATTTTACAAATGGCAACCCTCCATGTTCTAGGGCAATTAGGACCCATTTTGTTACCGTAATTTTGTCAAGTCTGCCCTCAGATTGAAGCTCTAAAACCAGGAAGTTGATCCTAAGCTATATTTACACAATCCCACTATTTCTTTCACCAAACGGCCTCCTTTTTCAAAAGAAATTGTGGTTCTGTGGCGCTTTATTTTGTGAATTCGTACTCTATCTTTAGATTTGATTGCACGGGGATAGCGCGAACGCAGTCCCCACTATCATAAATTGTACTCCCGAGTTCCCCACATTTGGGGGAATCGCACAGGTCAACCCGTCTCTGTGCAATGACTGGGCCTCGCCATGGGAAAGCCGCCGGCGTGATCACGGTATTTCCTTTGGTTTGAAAAGTGATACTTCCCGTGCCTGCAAGTTGCCATTTTACAAATGGCAACCCTCCATGTTCTAGGGCAATTAGGACCCATTTTGTTACCGTAATTTTGTCAAGTCTGCCCTCAGATTGAAGCTCTAAAACCAGGAAGTTGATCCTAAGCTATATTTACACAATCCCACTATTTCTTTCACCAAACGGCCTCCTTTTTCAAAAGAAATTGTGGTTCTGTGGCGCTTTATTTTGTGAATTCGTACTCTATCTTTAGATTTGATTGCACGGGGATAGCGCGAACGCAGTCCCCACTATCATAAATTGTACTCCCGAGTTCCCCACATTTGGGAGAATCGCACAGGTCAACCCGTCTCTGTGCAATGACTGGGCCTCGCCATGGGAAAGCCGCCGGCGTGATCACGGTATTTCCTTTGGTTTGAAAAGTGATACTTCCCGTGCCTGCAAGTTGCCATTTTACAAATGGCAACCCTCCATGTTCTAGGGCAATTAGGACCCATTTCGTTACCGTAATTTTGTCAAGTCTGCCCTCAGATTGAAGCTCTAAAACCAGGAAGTTGATCCTAAGCTATATTTACACAATCCCACTATTTCTTTCACCAAACGGCCTCCTTTTTCAAAAGAAATTGTGGTTCTGTGGCGCTTTATTTTGTGAATTCGTACTCTATCTTTAGATTTGATTGCACGGGGATAGCGCGAACGCAGTCCCCACTATCATAAATTGTACTCCCGAGTTCCCCACATTTGGGGGAATCGCACAGGTCAACCCGTCTCTGTGCAATGACTGGGCCTCGCCATGGGAAAGCCGCCGGCGTGATCACGGTATTTCCTTTGGTTTGAAAAGTGATACTTCCCGTGCCTGCAAGTTGCCATTTTACAAATGGCAACCCTCCATGTTCTAGGGCAATTAGGACCCATTTCGTTACCGTAATTTTGTCAAGTCTGCCCTCAGATTGAAGCTCTAAAACCAGGAAGTTGATCCTAAGCTATATTTACACAATCCCACTATTTCTTTCACCAAACGGCCTCCTTTTTCAAAAGAAATTGTGGTTCTGTGGCGCTTTATTTTGTGAATTCGTACTCTATCTTTAGATTTGATTGCACGGGGATAGCGCGAACGCAGTCCCCACTATCATAAATTGTACTCCCGAGTTCCCCACATTTGGGGGAATCGCACAGGTCAACCCGTCTCTGTGCAATGACTGGGCCTCGCCATGGGAAAGCCGCCGGCGTGATCACGGTATTTCCTTTGGTTTGAAAAGTGATACTTCCCGTGCCTGCAAGTTGCCATTTTACAAATGGCAACCCTCCATGTTCTAGGGCAATTAGGACCCATTTTGTTACCGTAATTTTGTCAAGTCTGCCCTCAGATTGAAGCTCTAAAACCAGGAAGTTGATCCTATGCTATATTTACACAATCCCACTATTTCTTTCACCAAACGGCCTCCTTTTTCAAAAGAAATTGTGGTTCTGTGGCGCTTTATTTTGTGAATTCGTACTCTATCTTTAGATTTGATTGCACGGGGATAGCGCGAACGCAGTCCCCACTATCATAAATTGTACTCCCGAGTTCCCCACATTTGGGGGAATCGCACAGGTCAACCCGTCTCTGTGCAATGACTGGGCCTCGCCATGGGAAAGCCGCCGGCGTGATCACGGTATTTCCTTTGGTTTGAAAAGTGATACTTCCTGTGCCTGCAAGTTGCCATTTTACAAATGGCAACCCTCCATGTTCTAGGGCAATTAGGACCCATTTTGTTACCGTAATTTTGTCAAGTCTGCCCTCAGATTGAAGCTCTAAAACCAGGAAGTTGATCCTAAGCTATATTTACACAATCCCACTATTTCTTTCACCAAACGGCCTCCTTTTTCAAAAGAAATTGTGGTTCTGTGGCGCTTTATTTTGTGAATTCGTACTCTATCTTTAGATTTGATTGCACGGGGATAGCGCGAACGCAGTCCCCACTATCATAAATTGTACTCCCGAGTTCCCCACATTTGGGGGAATCGCACAGGTCAACCCGTCTCTGTGCAATGACTGGGCCTCGCCATGGGAAAGCCGCCGGCGTGATCACGGTATTTCCTTTGGTTTGAAAAGTGATACTTCCCGTGCCTGCAAGTTGCCATTTTACAAATGGCAACCCTCCATGTTCTAGGGCAATTAGGACCCATTTTGTTACCGTAATTTTGTCAAGTCTGCCCTCAGATTGAAGCTCTAAAACCAGGAAGTTGATCCTAAGCTATATTTACACAATCCCACTATTTCTTTCACCAAACGGCCTCCTTTTTCAAAAGAAATTGTGGTTCTGTGGCGCTTTATTTTGTGAATTCGTACTCTATCTTTAGATTTGATTGCACGGGGATAGCGCGAACGCAGTCCCCACTATCATAAATTGTACTCCCGAGTTCCCCACATTTGGGGGAATCGCACAGGTCAACCCGTCTCTGTGCAATGACTGGGCCTCGCCATGGGAAAGCCGCCGGCGTGATCACGGTATTTCCTTTGGTTTGAAAAGTGATACTTCCCGTGCCTGCAAGTTGCCATTTTACAAATGGCAACCCTCCATGTTCTAGGGCAATTAGGACCCATTTTGTTACCGTAATTTTGTCAAGTCTGCCCTCAGATTGAAGCTCTAAAACCAGGAAGTTGATCCTAAGCTATATTTACACAATCCCACTATTTCTTTCACCAAACGGCCTCCTTTTTCAAAAGAAATTGTGGTTCTGTGGCGCTTTATTTTGTGAATTCGTACTCTATCTTTAGATTTGATTGCACGGGGATAGCGCGAACGCAGTCCCCACTATCATAAATTGTACTCCCGAGTTCCCCACATTTGGGGGAATCGCACAGGTCAACCCGTCTCTGTGCAATGACTGGGCCTCGCCATGGGAAAGCCGCCGGCGTGATCACGGTATTTCCTTTGGTTTGAAAAGTGATACTTCCCGTGCCTGCAAGTTGCCATTTTACAAATGGCAACCCTCCATGTTCTAGGGCAATTAGGACCCATTTCGTTACCGTAATTTTGTCAAGTCTGCCCTCAGATTGAAGCTCTAAAACCAGGAAGTTGATCCTAAGCTATATTTACACAATCCCACTATTTCTTTCACCAAACGGCCTCCTTTTTCAAAAGAAATTGTGGTTCTGTGGCGCTTTATTTTGTGAATTCGTACTCTATCTTTAGATTTGATTGCACGGGGATAGCGCGAACGCAGTCCCCACTATCATAAATTGTACTCCCGAGTTCCCCACATTTGGGGGAATCGCACAGGTCAACCCGTCTCTGTGCAATGACTGGGCCTCGCCATGGGAAAGCCGCCGGCGTGATCACGGTATTTCCTTTGGTTTGAAAAGTGATACTTCCCGTGCCTGCAAGTTGCCATTTTACAAATGGCAACCCTCCATGTTCTAGGGCAATTAGGACCCATTTTGTTACCGTAATTTTGTCAAGTCTGCCCTCAGATTGAAGCTCTAAAACCAGGAAGTTGATCCTATGCTATATTTACACAATCCCACTATTTCTTTCACCAAACGGCCTCCTTTTTCAAAAGAAATTGTGGTTCTGTGGCGCTTTATTTTGTGAATTCGTACTCTATCTTTAGATTTGATTGCACGGGGATAGCGCGAACGCAGTCCCCACTATCATAAATTGTACTCCCGAGTTCCCCACATTTGGGGGAATCGCACAGGTCAACCCGTCTCTGTGCAATGACTGGGCCTCGCCATGGGAAAGCCGCCGGCGTGATCACGGTATTTCCTTTGGTTTGAAAAGTGATACTTCCTGTGCCTGCAAGTTGCCATTTTACAAATGGCAACCCTCCATGTTCTAGGGCAATTAGGACCCATTTTGTTACCGTAATTTTGTCAAGTCTGCCCTCAGATTGAAGCTCTAAAACCAGGAAGTTGATCCTAAGCTATATTTACACAATCCCACTATTTCTTTCACCAAACGGCCTCCTTTTTCAAAAGAAATTGTGGTTCTGTGGCGCTTTATTTTGTGAATTCGTACTCTATCTTTAGATTTGATTGCACGGGGATAGCGCGAACGCAGTCCCCACTATCATAAATTGTACTCCCGAGTTCCCCACATTTGGGGGAATCGCACAGGTCAACCCGTCTCTGTGCAATGACTGGGCCTCGCCATGGGAAAGCCGCCGGCGTGATCACGGTATTTCCTTTGGTTTGAAAAGTGATACTTCCCGTGCCTGCAAGTTGCCATTTTACAAATGGCAACCCTCCATGTTCTAGGGCAATTAGGACCCATTTTGTTACCGTAATTTTGTCAAGTCTGCCCTCAGATTGAAGCTCTAAAACCAGGAAGTTGATCCTAAGCTATATTTACACAATCCCACTATTTCTTTCACCAAACGGCCTCCTTTTTCAAAAGAAATTGTGGTTCTGTGGCGCTTTATTTTGTGAATTCGTACTCTATCTTTAGATTTGATTGCACGGGGATAGCGCGAACGCAGTCCCCACTATCATAAATTGTACTCCCGAGTTCCCCACATTTGGGGGAATCGCACAGGTCAACCCGTCTCTGTGCAATGACTGGGCCTCGCCATGGGAAAGCCGCCGGCGTGATCACGGTATTTCCTTTGGTTTGAAAAGTGATACTTCCTGTGCCTGCAAGTTGCCATTTTACAAATGGCAACCCTCCATGTTCTAGGGCAATTAGGACCCATTTTGTTACCGTAATTTTGTCAAGTCTGCCCTCAGATTGAAGCTCTAAAACCAGGAAGTTGATCCTAAGCTATATTTACACAATCCCACTATTTCTTTCACCAAACGGCCTCCTTTTTCAAAAGAAATTGTGGTTCTGTGGCGCTTTATTTTGTGAATTCGTACTCTATCTTTAGATTTGATTGCACGGGGATAGCGCGAACGCAGTCCCCACTATCATAAATTGTACTCCCGAGTTCCCCACATTTGGGGGAATCGCACAGGTCAACCCGTCTCTGTGCAATGACTGGGCCTCGCCATGGGAAAGCCGCCGGCGTGATCACGGTATTTCCTTTGGTTTGAAAAGTGATACTTCCCGTGCCTGCAAGTTGCCATTTTACAAATGGCAACCCTCCATGTTCTAGGGCAATTAGGACCCATTTTGTTACCGTAATTTTGTCAAGTCTGCCCTCAGATTGAAGCTCTAAAACCAGGAAGTTGATCCTAAGCTATATTTACACAATCCCACTATTTCTTTCACCAAACGGCCTCCTTTTTCAAAAGAAATTGTGGTTCTGTGGCGCTTTATTTTGTAAATTCGTACTCTATCTTTAGATTTGATTGCACGGGGATAGCGCGAACGCAGTCCCCACTATCATAAATTGTACTCCCGAGTTCCCCACATTTGGGGGAATCGCACAGGTCAACCCGTCTCTGTGCAATGACTGGGCCTCGCCATGGGAAAGCCGCCGGCGTGATCACGGTATTTCCTTTGGTTTGAAAAGTGATACTTCCCGTGCCTGCAAGTTGCCATTTTACAAATGGCAACCCTCCATGTTCTAGGGCAATTAGGACCCATTTCGTTACCGTAATTTTGTCAAGTCTGCCCTCAGATTGAAGCTCTAAAACCAGGAAGTTGATCCTAAGCTATATTTACACAATCCCACTATTTCTTTCACCAAACGGCCTCCTTTTTCAAAAGAAATTGTGGTTCTGTGGCGCTTTATTTTGTGAATTCGTACTCTATCTTTAGATTTGATTGCACGGGGATAGCGCGAACGCAGTCCCCACTATCATAAATTGTACTCCCGAGTTCCCCACATTTGGGGGAATCGCACAGGTCAACCCGTCTCTGTGCAATGACTGGGCCTCGCCATGGGAAAGCCGCCGGCGTGATCACGGTATTTCCTTTGGTTTGAAAAGTGATACTTCCCGTGCCTGCAAGTTGCCATTTTACAAATGGCAACCCTCCATGTTCTAGGGCAATTAGGACCCATTTTGTTACCGTAATTTTGTCAAGTCTGCCCTCAGATTGAAGCTCTAAAACCAGGAAGTTGATCCTATGCTATATTTACACAATCCCACTATTTCTTTCACCAAACGGCCTCCTTTTTCAAAAGAAATTGTGGTTCTGTGGCGCTTTATTTTGTGAATTCGTACTCTATCTTTAGATTTGATTGCACGGGGATAGCGCGAACGCAGTCCCCACTATCATAAATTGTACTCCCGAGTTCCCCACATTTGGGGGAATCGCACAGGTCAACCCGTCTCTGTGCAATGACTGGGCCTCGCCATGGGAAAGCCGCCGGCGTGATCACGGTATTTCCTTTGGTTTGAAAAGTGATACTTCCTGTGCCTGCAAGTTGCCATTTTACAAATGGCAACCCTCCATGTTCTAGGGCAATTAGGACCCATTTTGTTACCGTAATTTTGTCAAGTCTGCCCTCAGATTGAAGCTCTAAAACCAGGAAGTTGATCCTAAGCTATATTTACACAATCCCACTATTTCTTTCACCAAACGGCCTCCTTTTTCAAAAGAAATTGTGGTTCTGTGGCGCTTTATTTTGTGAATTCGTACTCTATCTTTAGATTTGATTGCACGGGGATAGCGCGAACGCAGTCCCCACTATCATAAATTGTACTCCCGAGTTCCCCACATTTGGGGGAATCGCACAGGTCAACCCGTCTCTGTGCAATGACTGGGCCTCGCCATGGGAAAGCCGCCGGCGTGATCACGGTATTTCCTTTGGTTTGAAAAGTGATACTTCCCGTGCCTGCAAGTTGCCATTTTACAAATGGCAACCCTCCATGTTCTAGGGCAATTAGGACCCATTTTGTTACCGTAATTTTGTCAAGTCTGCCCTCAGATTGAAGCTCTAAAACCAGGAAGTTGATCCTAAGCTATATTTACACAATCCCACTATTTCTTTCACCAAACGGCCTCCTTTTTCAAAAGAAATTGTGGTTCTGTGGCGCTTTATTTTGTGAATTCGTACTCTATCTTTAGATTTGATTGCACGGGGATAGCGCGAACGCAGTCCCCACTATCATAAATTGTACTCCCGAGTTCCCCACATTTGGGGGAATCGCACAGGTCAACCCGTCTCTGTGCAATGACTGGGCCTCGCCATGGGAAAGCCGCCGGCGTGATCACGGTATTTCCTTTGGTTTGAAAAGTGATACTTCCCGTGCCTGCAAGTTGCCATTTTACAAATGGCAACCCTCCATGTTCTAGGGCAATTAGGACCCATTTTGTTACCGTAATTTTGTCAAGTCTGCCCTCAGATTGAAGATCTGAAACCAGGAAGTTGATCCTAAGCTATATTTACACAATCCCACTATTTCTTTCACCAAACGGCCTCCTTTTTCAAAAGAAATTGTGGTTCTGTGGCGCTTTATTTTGTGAATTCGTACTCTATCTTTAGATTTGATTGCACGGGGATAGCGCGAACGCAGTCCCCACTATCATAAATTGTACTCCCGAGTTCCCCACATTTGGGGGAATCGCACAGGTCAACCCGTCTCTGTGCAATGACTGGGCCTCGCCATGGGAAAGCCGCCGGCGTGATCACGGTATTTCCTTTGGTTTGAAAAGTGATACTTCCCGTGCCTGCAGCAACCCTCCATGTTCTAGGGCAATTAGGACCCATTTTGTTACCGTAATTTTGTCAAGTCTGCCCTCAGATTGAAGCTCTAAAACCAGGAAGTTGATCCTAAGCTATATTTACACAATCCCACTATTTCTTTCACCAAACGGCCTCCTTTTTCAAAAGAAATTGTGGTTCTGTGGCGCTTTATTTTGTGAATTCGTACTCTATCTTTAGATTTGATTGCACGGGGATAGCGCGAACGCAGTCCCCACTATCATAAATTGTACTCCCGAGTTCCCCACATTTGGGGGAATCGCACAGGTCAACCCGTCTCTGTGCAATGACTGGGCCTCGCCATGGGAAAGCCGCCGGCGTGATCACGGTATTTCCTTTGGTTTGAAAAGTGATACTTCCCGTGCCTGCAAGTTGCCATTTTACAAATGGCAACCCTCCATGTTCTAGGGCAATTAGGACCCATTTTGTTAGCGTAATTTTGTCAAGTCTGCCCTCAGATTGAAGCTCTAAAACCAGGAAGTTGATCCTAAGCTATATTTACACAATCCCACTATTTCTTTCACCAAACGGCCTCCTTTTTCAAAAGAAATTGTGGTTCTGTGGCGCTTTATTTTGTGAATTCGTACTCTATCTTTAGATTTGATTGCACGGGGATAGCGCGAACGCAGTCCCCACTATCATAAATTGTACTCCCGAGTTCCCCACATTTGGGGGAATCGCACAGGTCAACCCGTCTCTGTGCAATGACTGGGCCTCGCCATGGGAAAGCCGCCGGCGTGATCACGGTATTTCCTTTGGTTTGAAAAGTGATACTTCCCGTGCCTGCAAGTTGCCATTTTACAAATGGCAACCCTCCATGTTCTAGGGCAATTAGGACCCATTTTGTTACCGTAATTTTGTCAAGTCTGCCCTCAGATTGAAGCTCTAAAACCAGGAAGTTGATCCTATGCTATATTTACACAATCCCACTATTTCTTTCACCAAACGGCCTCCTTTTTCAAAAGAAATTGTGGTTCTGTGGCGCTTTATTTTGTGAATTCGTACTCTATCTTTAGATTTGATTGCACGGGGATAGCGCGAACGCAGTCCCCACTATCATAAATTGTACTCCCGAGTTCCCCACATTTGGGGGAATCGCACAGGTCAACCCGTCTCTGTGCAATGACTGGGCCTCGCCATGGGAAAGCCGCCGGCGTGATCACGGTATTTCCTTTGGTTTGAAAAGTGATACTTCCCGTGCCTGCAAGTTGCCATTTTACAAATGGCAACCCTCCATGTTCTAGGGCAATTAGGACCCATTTTGTTACCGTAATTTTGTCAAGTCTGCCCTCAGATTGAAGCTCTAAAACCAGGAAGTTGATCCTAAGCTATATTTACACAATCCCACTATTTCTTTCACCAAACGGCCTCCTTTTTCAAAAGAAATTGTGGTTCTGTGGCGCTTTATTTTGTGAATTCGTACTCTATCTTTAGATTTGATTGCACGGGGATAGCGCGAACGCAGTCCCCACTATCATAAATTGTACTCCCGAGTTCCCCACATTTGGGGGAATCGCACAGGTCAACCCGTCTCTGTGCAATGACTGGGCCTCGCCATGGGAAAGCCGCCGGCGTGATCACGGTATTTCCTTTGGTTTGAAAAGTGATACTTCCCGTGCCTGCAAGTTGCCATTTTACAAATGGCAACCCTCCATGTTCTAGGGCAATTAGGACCCATTTTGTTACCGTAATTTTGTCAAGTCTGCCCTCAGATTAAAGCTCTAAAACCAGGAAGTTGATCCTAAGCTATATTTACACAATCCCACTATTTCTTTCACCAAACGGCCTCCTTTTTCAAAAGAAATTGTAGTTCTGTGGCGCTTTATTTTGTGAATTCGTACTCTATCTTTAGATTTGATTGTACGGGGATAGCGCGAACGCAGTCCCCACTATCATAAATTGTACTCCCGAGTTCCCCACATTTGGGGGAATCGCACAGGTCAACCCGTCTCTGTGCAATGACTGGGCCTCGCCATGGGAAAGCCGCCGGCGTGATCACGGTATTTCCTTTGGTTTGAAAAGTGATACTTCCCGTGCCTGCAAGTTGCCATTTTACAAATGGCAACCCTCCATGTTCTAGGGCAATTAGGACCCATTTTGTTACCGTAATTTTGTCAAGTCTGCCCTCAGATTGAAGCTCTAAAACCAGGAAGTTGATCCTAAGCTATATTTACACAATCCCACTATTTCTTTCACCAAACGGCCTCCTTTTTCAAAAGAAATTGTGGTTCTGTGGCGCTTTATTTTGTGAATTCGTACTCTATCTTTAGATTTGATTGCACGGGGATAGCGCGAACGCAGTCCCCACTATCATAAATTGTACTCCCGAGTTCCCCACATTTGGGGGAATCGCACAGGTCAACCCGTCTCTGTGCAATGACTGGGCCTCGCCATGGGAAAGCCGCCGGCGTGATCACGGTATTTCCTTTGGTTTGAAAAGTGATACTTCCCGTGCCTGCAAGTTGCCATTTTACAAATGGCAACCCTCCATGTTCTAGGGCAATTAGGACCCATTTTGTTACCGTAATTTTGTCAAGTCTGCCCTCAGATTGAAGCTCTAAAACCAGGAAGTTGATCCTAAGCTATATTTACACAATCCCACTATTTCTTTCACCAAACGGCCTCCTTTTTCAAAAGAAATTGTGGTTCTGTGGCGCTTTATTTTGTGAATTCGTACTCTATCTTTAGATTTGATTGCACGGGGATAGCGCGAACGCAGTCCCCACTATCATAAATTGTACTCCCGAGTTCCCCACATTTGGGGGAATCGCACAGGTCAACCCGTCTCTGTGCAATGACTGGGCCTCGCCATGGGAAAGCCGCCGGCGTGATCACGGTATTTCCTTTGGTTTGAAAAGTGATACTTCCCGTGCCTGCAAGTTGCCATTTTACAAATGGCAACCCTCCATGTTCTAGGGCAATTAGGACCCATTTTGTTACCGTAATTTTGTCAAGTCTGCCCTCAGATTGAAGCTCTAAAACCAGGAAGTTGATCCTAAGCTATATTTACACAATCCCACTATTTCTTTCACCAAACGGCCTCCTTTTTCAAAAGAAATTGTGGTTCTGTGGCGCTTTATTTTGTGAATTCGTACTCTATCTTTAGATTTGATTGCACGGGGATAGCGCGAACGCAGTCCCCACTATCATAAATTGTACTCCCGAGTTCCCCACATTTGGGGGAATCGCACAGGTCAACCCGTCTCTGTGCAATGACTGGGCCTCGCCATGGGAAAGCCGCCGGCGTGATCACGGTATTTCCTTTGGTTTGAAAAGTGATACTTCCCGTGCCTGCAAGTTGCCATTTTACAAATGGCAATCCTCCATGTTCTAGGGCAATTAGGACCCATTTTGTTACCGTAATTTTGTCAAGTCTGCCCTCAGATTGAAGCTCTAAAACCAGGAAGTTGATCCTAAGCTATATTTACACAATCCCACTATTTCTTTCACCAAACGGCCTCCTTTTTCAAAAGAAATTGTGGTTCTGTGGCGCTTTATTTTGTGAATTCGTACTCTATCTTTAGATTTGATTGCACGGGGATAGCGCGAACGCAGTCCCCACTATCATAAATTGTACTCCCGAGTTCCCCACATTTGGGGGAATCGCACAGGTCAACCCGTCTCTGTGCAATGACTGGGCCTCGCCATGGGAAAGCCGCCGGCGTGATCACGGTATTTCCTTTGGTTTGAAAAGTGATACTTCCCGTGCCTGCAAGTTGCCATTTTACAAATGGCAACCCTCCATGTTCTAGGGCAATTAGGACCCATTTTGTTACCGTAATTTTGTCAAGTCTGCCCTCAGATTGAAGCTCTAAAACCAGGAAGTTGATCCTAAGCTATATTTACACAATCCCACTATTTCTTTCACCAAACGGCCTCCTTTTTCAAAAGAAATTGTGGTTCTGTGGCGCTTTATTTTGTGAATTCGTACTCTATCTTTAGATTTGATTGCACGGGGATAGCGCGAACGCAGTCCCCACTATCATAAATTGTACTCCCGAGTTCCCCACATTTGGGGGAATCGCACAGGTCAACCCGTCTCTGTGCAATGACTGGGCCTCGCCATGGGAAAGCCGCCGGCGTGATCACGGTATTTCCTTTGGTTTGAAAAGTGATACTTCCCGTGCCTGCAAGTTGCCATTTTACAAATGGCAACCCTCCATGTTCTAGGGCAATTAGGACCCATTTTGTTACCGTAATTTTGTCAAGTCTGCCCTCAGATTGAAGCTCTAAAACCAGGAAGTTGATCCTAAGCTATATTTACACAATCCCACTATTTCTTTCACCAAACGGCCTCCTTTTTCAAAAGAAATTGTGGTTCTGTGGCGCTTTATTTTGTGAATTCGTACTCTATCTTTAGATTTGATTGCACGGGGATAGCGCGAACGCAGTCCCCACTATCATAAATTGTACTCCCGAGTTCCCCACATTTGGGGGAATCGCACAGGTCAACCCGTCTCTGTGCAATGACTGGGCCTCGCCATGGGAAAGCCGCCGGCGTGATCACGGTATTTCCTTTGGTTTGAAAAGTGATACTTCCCGTGCCTGCAAGTTGCCATTTTACAAATGGCAACCCTCCATGTTCTAGGGCAATTAGGACCCATTTTGTTACCGTAATTTTGTCAAGTCTGCCCTCAGATTGAAGCTCTAAAACCAGGAAGTTGATCCTAAGCTATATTTACACAATCCCACTATTTCTTTCACCAAACGGCCTCCTTTTTCAAAAGAAATTGTGGTTCTGTGGCGCTTTATTTTGTGAATTCGTACTCTATCTTTAGATTTGATTGCACGGGGATAGCGCGAACGCAGTCCCCACTATCATAAATTGTACTCCCGAGTTCCCCACATTTGGGGGAATCGCACAGGTCAACCCGTCTCTGTGCAATGACTGGGCCTCGCCATGGGAAAGCCGCCGGCGTGATCACGGTATTTCCTTTGGTTTGAAAAGTGATACTTCCCGTGCCTGCAAGTTGCCATTTTACAAATGGCAATCCTCCATGTTCTAGGGCAATTAGGACCCATTTTGTTACCGTAATTTTGTCAAGTCTGCCCTCAGATTGAAGCTCTAAAACCAGGAAGTTGATCCTAAGCTATATTTACACAATCCCACTATTTCTTTCACCAAACGGCCTCCTTTTTCAAAAGAAATTGTGGTTCTGTGGCGCTTTATTTTGTGAATTCGTACTCTATCTTTAGATTTGATTGCACGGGGATAGCGCGAACGCAGTCCCCACTATCATAAATTGTACTCCCGAGTTCCCCACATTTGGGGGAATCGCACAGGTCAACCCGTCTCTGTGCAATGACTGGGCCTCGCCATGGGAAAGCCGCCGGCGTGATCACGGTATTTCCTTTGGTTTGAAAAGTGATACTTCCCGTGCCTGCAAGTTGCCATTTTACAAATGGCAACCCTCCATGTTCTAGGGCAATTAGGACCCATTTTGTTACCGTAATTTTGTCAAGTCTGCCGTCAGATTGAAGCTCTAAAACCAGGAAGTTGATCCTATGCTATATTTACACAATCCCACTATTTCTTTCACCAAACGGCCTCCTTTTTCTAAAGAAATTGTGGTTCTGTGGCGCTTTATTTTGTGAATTCGTACTCTATCTTTAGATTTGATTGCACGGGGATAGCGCGAACGCAGTCCCCACTATCATAAATTGTACTCCCGAGTTCCCCACATTTGGGGGAATCGCACAGGTCAACCCGTCTCTGTGCAATGACTGGGCCTCGCCATGGGAAAGCCGCCGGCGTGATCACGGTATTTCCTTTGGTTTGAAAAGTGATACTTCCCGTGCCTGCAAGTTGCCATTTTACAAATGGCAACCCTCCATGTTCTAGGGCAATTAGGACCCATTTTGTTACCGTAATTTTGTCAAGTCTGCCCTCAGATTGAAGCTCTAAAACCAGGAAGTTGATCCTAAGCTATATTTACACAATCCCACTATTTCTTTCACCAAACGGCCTCCTTTTTCAAAAGAAATTGTGGTTCTGTGGCGCTTTATTTTGTGAATTCGTACTCTATCTTTAGATTTGATTGCACGGGGATAGCGCGAACGCAGTCCCCACTATCATAAATTGTACTCCCGAGTTCCCCACATTTGGGGGAATCGCACAGGTCAACCCGTCTCTGTGCAATGACTGGGCCTCGCCATGGGAAAGCCGCCGGCGTGATCACGGTATTTCCTTTGGTTTGAAAAGTGATACTTCCCGTGCCTGCAAGTTGCCATTTTACAAATGGCAACCCTCCATGTTCTAGGGCAATTAGGACCCATTTTGTTACCGTAATTTTGTCAAGTCTGCCCTCAGATTGAAGCTCTAAAACCAGGAAGTTGATCCTAAGCTATATTTACACAATCCCACTATTTCTTTCACCAAACGGCCTCCTTTTTCAAAAGAAATTGTGGTTCTGTGGCGCTTTATTTTGTGAATTCGTACTCTATCTTTAGATTTGATTGCACGGGGATAGCGCGAACGCAGTCCCCACTATCATAAATTGTACTCCCGAGTTCCCCACATTTGGGGGAATCGCACAGGTCAACCCGTCTCTGTGCAATGACTGGGCCTCGCCATGGGAAAGCCGCCGGCGTGATCACGGTATTTCCTTTGGTTTGAAAAGTGATACTTCCCGTGCCTGCAAGTTGCCATTTTACAAATGGCAACCCTCCATGTTCTAGGGCAATTAGGACCCATTTTGTTACCGTAATTTTGTCAAGTCTGCCCTCAGATTGAAGCTCTAAAACCAGGAAGTTGATCCTAAGCTATATTTACACAATCCCACTATTTCTTTCACCAAACGGTCTCCTTTTTCAAAAGAAATTGTGGTTCTGTGGCGCTTTATTTTGTGAATTCGTACTCTATCTTTAGATTTGATTGCACGGGGATAGCGCGAACGCAGTCCCCACTATCATAAATTGTACTCCCGAGTTCCCCACATTTGGGGGAATCGCACATGTCAACCCGTCTCTGTGCAATGACTGGGCCTCGCCATGGGAAAGCCGCCGGCGTGATCACGGTATTTCCTTTGGTTTGAAAAGTGATACTTCCCGTGCCTGCAAGTTGCCATTTTACAAATGGCAATCCTCCATGTTCTAGGGCAATTAGGACCCATTTTGTTACCGTAATTTTGTCAAGTCTGCCCTCAGATTGAAGCTCTAAAACCAGGAAGTTGATCCTAAGCTATATTTACGCAATCCCACTATTTCTTTCACCAAACGGCCTCCTTTTTCAAAAGAAATTGTGGTTCTGTGGCGCTTTATTTTGTGAATTCGTACTCTATCTTTAGATTTGATTGCACGGGGATAGCGCGAACGCAGTCCCCACTATCATAAATTGTACTCCCGAGTTCCCCACATTTGGGGGAATCGCACAGGTCAACCCGTCTCTGTGCAATGACTGGGCCTCGCCATGGGAAAGCCGCCGGCGTGATCACGGTATTTCCTTTGGTTTGAAAAGTGATACTTCCCGTGCCTGCAAGTTGCCATTTTACAAATGGCAACCCTCCATTTTCTAGGGCAATTAGGACCCATTTTGTTACCGTAATTTTGTCAAGTCTGCCCTCAGATTGAAGCTCTAAAACCAGGAAGTTGATCCTAAGCTATATTTACACAATCCCACTATTTCTTTCACCAAACGGCCTCCTTTTTCAAAAGAAATTGTGGTTCTGTGGCGCTTTATTTTGTGAATTCGTACTCTATCTTTAGATTTGATTGCACGGGGATAGCGCGAACGCAGTCCCCACTATCATAAATTGTACTCCCGAGTTCCCCACATTTAGGGGGAATCGCACAGGTCAACCCGTCTCTGTGCAATGACTGGGCCTCGCCGTGGGAAAGCCGCCGGCGTGATCACGGTATTTCCTTTGGTTTGAAAAGTGATACTTCCCGTGCCTGCAAGTTGCCATTTTACAAATGGCAACCCTCCATGTTCTAGGGCAATTAGGACCCATTTTGTTACCGTAATTTTGTCAAGTCTGCCCTCAGATTGAAGCTCTAAAACCAGGAAGTTGATCCTAAGCTATATTTACACAATCCCACTATTTCTTTCACCAAACGGCCTCCTTTTTCAAAAGAAATTGTGGTTCTGTGGCGCTTTATTTTGTGAATTCGTACTCTATCTTTAGATTTGATTGCACGGGGATAGCGCGAACGCAGTCCACACTATCATAAATTGTACTCCCGAGTTCCCCACATTTGGGGGAATCGCACAGGTCAACCCGTCTCTGTGCAATGACTGGGCCTCGCCATGGGAAAGCCGCCGGTGTGATCACGGTATTTCCTGAGCCAGGTAAGTATGACTTCTAGAGTACAGCTTTGAGGTATATACCAATTGGAGATGCGAAACCTAGTCACAGTAGGTGCACTTAGTGGCAAACACCACTAAGTTCCGTAATAATGCGCATGCGTGGTTCCATTCAATATGCAAATATTAAATCCGGAGTGGCTAATGTGTTTGTTAATAACTGGGTAATTAAGCGGGAACGGCTTAAGGGAGAATTTACAAACCATCAACACCATCCCCAGCAATTTTTAGTCGGTTAGCCAATTACCTTTTTTATTATTCACACCAAAAGAAACTCGCCTCCCGAAAAGTGATACTTCCCGTGCCTGCAAGTTGCCATTTTACAAATGGCAACCCTCCATGTTCTAGGGCAATTAGGACCCATTTTGTTACCGTAATTTTGTCAAGTCTGCCCTCAGATTGAAGCTCTAAAACCAGGAAGTTGATCCTAAGCTATATTTACACAATCCCACTATTTCTTTCACCAAACGGCCTCCTTTTTCAAAAGAAATTGTGGTTCTGTGGCGCTTTATTTTGTGAATTCGTACTCTATCTTTAGATTTGATTGCACGGGGATAGCGCGAACGCAGTCCCCACTATCATAAATTGTACTCCCGAGTTCCCCACATTTGGGGGAATCGCACAGGTCAACCCGTCTCTGTGCAATGACTGGGCCTCGCCATGGGAAAGCCGCCGGCGTGATCACGGTATTTCCTTTGGTTTGAAAAGTGATACTTCCCGTGCCTGCAAGTTGCCATTTTACAAATGGCAACCCTACATGTTCTAGGGCAATTAGGACCCATTTTGTTAACGTAATTTTGTCAAGTCTGCCCTCAGATTGAAGCTCTAAAACCAGGAAGTTGATCCTAAGCTATATTTACACAATCCCACTATTTCTTTCACCAAACGGCCTCCTTTTTCAAAAGAAATTGTGGTTCTGTGGCGCTTTATTTTTTGAATTCGTACTCTATCTTTAGATTTGATTGCACGGGGATAGCGCGAACGCAGTCCCCACTATCATAAATTGTACTCCCGAGTTCCCCACATTTGGGGGAATCGCACAGGTCAACCCGTCTCTGTGCAATGACTGGGCCTCGCCATGGGAAAGCCGCCGGCGTGATCACGGTATTTCCTTTGGTTTGAAAAGTGATACTTCCCGTGCCTGCAAGTTGCCATTTTACAAATGGCAACCCTCCATTTTCTAGGGCAATTAGGACCCATTTTGTTACCGTAATTTTGTCAAGTCTGCCCTCAGATTGAAGCTCTAAAACCAGGAAGTTGATCCTAAGCTATATTTACACAATCCCACTATTTCTTTCACCAAACGGCCTCCTTTTTCAAAAGAAATTGTGGTTCTGTGGCGCTTTATTTTGTGAATTCGTACTCTATCTTTAGATTTGATTGCACGGGGATAGCGCGAACGCAGTCCCCACTATCATAAATTGTACTCCCGAGTTCCCCACATTTGGGGGAATCGCACAGGTCAACCCGTCTCTGTGCAATGACTGGGCCTCGCCGTGGGAAAGCCGCCGGCGTGATCACGGTATTTCCTTTGGTTTGAAAAGTGATACTTCCCGTGCCTGCAAGTTGCCATTTTACAAATGGCAACCCTCCATGTTCTAGGGCAATTAGGACCCATTTTGTTACCGTAATTTTGTCAAGTCTGCCCTCAGATTGAAGCTCTAAAACCAGGAAGTTGATCCTAAGCTATATTTACACAATCCCACTATTTCTTTCACCAAACGGCCTCCTTTTTCAAAAGAAATTGTGGTTTTGTGGCGCTTTATTTTGTGAATTCGTACTCTATTTTTAGATTTGATTGCACGGGGATAGCGCGAACGCAGTCCCCACTATCATAAATTGTACTCCCGAGTTCCCCACATTTGGGGGAATCGCACAGGTCAACCCGTCTCTGTGCAATGACTGGGCTTCGCCATGGGAAAGCCGCCGGCGTGATCACGGTATTTCCTTTGGTTTGAAAAGTGATACTTCCCGTGCCTGCAAGTTGCCATTTTACAAATGGCAACCCTCCATGTTCTAGGGCAATTAGGACCCATTTTGTTACCGTAATTTTGTCAAGTCTGCCCTCAGATTGAAGCTCTAAAACCAGGAAGTTGATCCTAAGCTATATTTACACAATCCCACTATTTCTTTCACCAAACGGCCTCCTTTTTCAAAAGAAATTGTGGTTCTGTGGCGCTTTATTTTGTGAATTCGTACTCTATCTTTAGATTTGATTGCACGGGGATAGCGCGAACGCAGTCCCCACTATCATAAATTGTACTCCCGAGTTCCCCACATTTGGGGGAATCGCACAGGTCAACCCGTCTCTGTGCAATGACTGGGCCTCGCCATGGGAAAGCCGCCGGCGTGATCACGGTATTTCCTTTGGTTTGAAAAGTGATACTTCCCGTGCCTGCAAGTTGCCATTTTACAAATGGCAACCCTCCATGTTCTAGGGCAATTAGGACCCATTTTGTTACCGTTATTTTGTCAAGTCTGCCCTCAGATTGAAGCTCTAAAACCAGGAAGTTGATCCTAAGCTATATTTACACAATCCCACTATTTCTTTCACCAAACGGCCTCCTTTTTCAAAAGAAATTGTGGTTCTGTGGCGCTTTATTTTGTGAATTCGTACTCTATCTTTAGATTTGATTGCACGGGGATAGCGCGAACGCAGTCCCCACTATCATAAATTGTACTCCCGAGTTCCCCACATTTGGGGGAATCGCACAGGTCAACCCGTCTCTGTGCAATGACTGGGCCTCGCCATGGGAAAGCCGCCGGCGTGATCACGATATTTCCTTTGGTTTGAAAAGTGATACTTCCCGTGCCTGCAAGTTGCAATTTTACAAATGGCAACCCTCCATGTTCTAGGGCAATTAGGACCCATTTTGTTACCGTAATTTTGTCAAGTCTGTCCTCAGATTGAAGCTCTAAAACCAGGAAGTTGATCCTAAGCTATATTTACACAATCCCACTATTTCTTTCACCAAACGGCCTCCTTTTTCAAAAGAAATTGTGGTTCTGTGGCGCTTTATTTTGTGAATTCGTACTCTATCTTTAGATTTGATTGCACGGGGATAGCGCGAACGCAGTCCCCACTATCATAAATTGTACTCCCGAGTTCCCCACATTTGGGGGAATCGCACAGGTCAACCCGTCTCTGTGCAATGACTGGGCCTCGCCATGGGAAAGCCGCCGGCGTGATCACGGTATTTCCTTTGGTTTGAAAAGTGATACTTCCCGTGCCTGCAAGTTGCCATTTTACAAATGGCAACCCTCCATGTTCTAGGGCAATTAGGACCCATTTTGTTACCGTTATTTTGTCAAGTCTGCCCTCAGATTGAAGCTCTAAAACCAGGAAGTTGATCCTAAGCTATATTTACACAATCCCACTATTTCTTTCACCAAACGGCCTCCTTTTTCAAAAGAAATTGTGGTTCTGTGGCGCTTTATTTTGTGAATTCGTACTCTATCTTTAGATTTGATTGCACGGGGATAGCGCGAACGCAGTCCCCACTATCATAAATTGTACTCCCGAGTTCCCCACATTTGGGGGAATCGCACAGGTCAACCCGTCTCTGTGCAATGACTGGGCCTCGCCATGGGAAAGCCGCCGGCGTGATCACGATATTTCCTTTGGTTTGAAAAGTGATACTTCCCGTGCCTGCAAGTTGCAATTTTACAAATGGCAACCCTCCATGTTCTAGGGCAATTAGGACCCATTTTGTTACCGTAATTTTGTCAAGTCTGTCCTCAGATTGAAGCTCTAAAACCAGGAAGTTGATCCTAAGCTATATTTACACAATCCCACTATTTCTTTCACCAAACGGCCTCGCCTCCTTTTTCAAAAGAAATTGTGGTTCTGTGGCGCTTTATTTTGTGAATTCGTACTCTATCTTTAGATTTGATTGCACGGGGATAGCGCGAACGCAGTCCCCACTATCATAAATTGTACTCCCGAGTTCCCCACATTTGGGGGAATCGCACAGGTCAACCCGTCTCTGTGCAATGACTGGGCCTCGCCATGGGAAAGCCGCCGGCGTGATCACGGTATTTCCTTTGGTTTGAAAAGTGATACTTCCCGTGCCTGCAAGTTGCCATTTTACAAATGGCAACCCTCCATTTTCTAGGGCAATTAGGACCCATTTTGTTACCGTAATTTTGTCAAGTCTGCCCTCAGATTGAAGCTCTAAAACCAGGAAGTTGATCCTAAGCTATATTTACACAATCCCACTATTTCTTTCACCAAACGGCCTCCTTTTTCAAAAGAAATTGTGGTTCTGTGGCGCTTTATTTTGTGAATTCGTACTCTATCTTTAGATTTGATTGCACGGGGATAGCGCGAACGCAGTCCCCACTATCATAAATTGTACTCCCGAGTTCCCCACATTTGGGGGAATCGCACAGGTCAACCCGTCTCTGTGCAATGACTGGGCCTCGCCATGGGAAAGCCGCCGGCGTGATCACGATATTTCCTTTGGTTTGAAAAGTGATACTTCCCGTGCCTGCAAGTTGCAATTTTACAAATGGCAACCCTCCATGTTCTAGGGCAATTAGGACCCATTTTGTTACCGTAATTTTGTCAAGTCTGTCCTCAGATTGAAGCTCTAAAACCAGGAAGTTGATCCTAAGCTATATTTACACAATCCCACTATTTCTTTCACCAAACGGCCTCGCCTTCTTTTTCAAAAGAAATTGTGGTTCTGTGGCGCTTTATTTTGTGAATTCGTACTCTATCTTTAGATTTGATTGCACGGGGATAGCGCGAACGCAGTCCCCACTATCATAAATTGTACTCCCGAGTTCCCCACATTTGGGGGAATCGCACAGGTCAACCCGTCTCTGTGCAATGACTGGGCCTCGCCATGGGAAAGCCGCCGGCGTGATCACGGTATTTCCTTTGGTTTGAAAAGTGATACTTCCCGTGCCTGCAAGTTGCCATTTTACAAATGGCAACCCTCCATTTTCTAGGGCAATTAGGACCCATTTTGTTACCGTAATTTTGTCAAGTCTGCCCTCAGATTGAAGCTCTAAAACCAGGAAGTTGATCCTAAGCTATATTTACACAATCCCACTATTTCTTTCACCAAACGGCCTCCTTTTTCAAAAGAAATTGTGGTTCTGTGGCGCTTTATTTTGTGAATTCGTACTCTATCTTTAGATTTGATTGCACGGGGATAGCGCGAACGCAGTCCCCACTATCATAAATTGTACTCCCGAGTTCCCCACATTTGGGGGAATCGCACAGGTCAACCCGTCTCTGTGCAATGACTGGGCCTCGCCATGGGAAAGCCGCCGGCGTGATCACGGTATTTCCTTTGGTTTGAAAAGTGATACTTCCCGTGCCTGCAAGTTGCCATTTTACAAATGGCAACCCTCCATGTTCTAGGGCAATTAGGACCCATTTTGTTACCGTAATTTTGTCAAGTCTGTCCTCAGATTGAAGCTCTAAAACCAGGAAGTTGATCCTAAGCTATATTTACACAATCCCACTATTTCTTTCACCAAACGGCCTCGCCTCCTTTTTCAAAAGAAATTGTGGTTCTGTGGCGCTTTATTTTGTGAATTCGTACTCTATCTTTAGATTTGATTGCACGGGGATAGCGCGAACGCAGTCCCCACTATCATAAATTGTACTCCCGAGTTCCCCACATTTGGGGGAATCGCACAGGTCAACCCGACTCTGTGCAATGACTGGGCCTCGCCATGGGAAAGCCGCCGGCGTGATCACGGTATTTCCTTTGGTTTGAAAAGTGATACTTCCCGTGCCTGCAAGTTGCCATTTTACAAATGGCAACCCTCCATTTTCTAGGGCAATTAGGACCCATTTTGTTACCGTAATTTTGTCAAGTCTGCCCTCAGATTGAAGCTCTCAAACCAGGAAGTTGATCCTAAGCTATATTTACACAATCCTACTATTTCTTTCACCAAACGGCCTCCTTTTTCAAAAGAAATTGTGGTTCTGTGGCGCTTCCTTTGGTTTGAAAAGTGATACTTCCCGTGACTGCAAGTTGCCATTTTACAAATGGCAACCCTCCATGTTCTAGGGCAATTAGGACCCATTTTGTTACCGTAATTTTGTCAAGTCTGCCCTCAGATTGAAGCTCTAAAACCAGGAAGTTGATCCTAAGCTATATTTACACAATCCCACTATTTCTTTCACCAAACGGCCTCCTTTTTCAAAAGAAATTGTGGTTCTGTGGCGCTTTATTTTGTGAATTCGTACTCTATCTTTAGATTTGATTGCACGGGGATAGCGCGAACGCAGTCTCCACTATCATAAATTGTACTCCCGAGTTCCCCACATTTGGGGGAATCGCACAGGTCAACCCGTCTCTGTGCAATGACTGGGCCTCGCCATGGGAAAGCCGCCGGCGTGATCACGGTATTTCCTTTGGTTTGAAAAGTGATACTTCCCGTGCCTGCAAGTTGCCATTTTACAAATGGCAACCCTCCATGTTCTAGGGCAATTAGGACCCATTTTGTTACCGTAATTTTGTCAAGTCTGCCCTCAGATTGAAGCTCTAAAACCAGGAAGTTGATCCTAAGCTATATTTACACAATCCCACTATTTCTTTCACCAAACGGCCTCCTTTTTCAAAAGAAATTGTGGTTCTGTGGCGCTTTATTTTGTGAATTCGTACTCTATCTTTAGATTTGATTGCACGGGGATAGCGCGAACGCAGTCCCCACTATCATAAATTGTACTCCCGAGTTCCCCACATTTGGGGGAATCGCACAGGTCAACCCGTCTCTGTGCAATGACTGGGCCTCGCCATGGGAAAGCCGCCGGCGTGATCACGGTATTTCCTTTGGTTTGAAAAGTGATACTTCCCGTGCCTGCAAGTTGCCATTTTACAAATGGCAACCCTCCATGTTCTAGGGCAATTAGGACCCATTTTGTTACCGTAATTTTGTCAAGTCTGCCCTCAGATTGAAGCTCTAAAACCAGGAAGTTGATCCTAAGCTATATTTACACAATCCCACTATTTCTTTCACCAAACGGCCTCCTTTTTCAAAAGAAATTGTGGTTCTGTGGCGCTTTATTTTGTGAATTCGTACTCTATCTTTAGATTTGATTGCACGGGGATAGCGCGAACGCAGTCCCCACTATCATAAATTGTACTCCCGAGTTCCCCACATTTGGGGGAATCGCACAGGTCAACCCGTCTCTGTGCAATGACTGGGCCTCGCCATGGGAAAGCCGCCGGCGTGATCACGGTATTTCCTTTGGTTTGAAAAGTGATACTTCCCGTGCCTGCAAGTTGCCATTTTACAAATGGCAACCCTCCATGTTCTAGGGCAATTAGGACCCATTTTGTTACCGTAATTTTGTCAAGTCTGCCCTCAGATTGAAGCTCTAAAACCAGGAAGTTGATCCTAAGCTATATTTACACAATCCCACTATTTCTTTCACCAAACGGCCTCCTTTTTCAAAAGAAATTGTGGTTCTGTGGCGCTTTATTTTGTGAATTCGTACTCTATCTTTAGATTTGATTGCACGGGGATAGCGCGAACGCAGTCCCCACTATCATAAATTGTACTCCCGAGTTCCCCACATTAATTTGGGGGAATCGCACAGGTCAACCCGTCTCTGTGCAATGACTGGGCCTCGCCATGGGAAAGCCGCCGGCGTGATCACGATATTTCCTTTGGTTTGAAAAGTGATACTTCCCGTGCCTGCAAGTTGCAATTTTACAAATGGCAACCCTCCATGTTCTAGGGCAATTAGGACCCATTTGTTACCGTAATTTTGTCAAGTCTGTCCTCAAATTGAAGCTCTAAAACCAGGAAGTTGATCCTAAGCTATATTTACACAATCCCACTATTTCTTTCACCAAACGGCCTCCTTTTTCAAAAGAAATTGTGGTTCTGTGGCGCTTTATTTTGTGAATTCGTACTCTATCTTTAGATTTGATTGCACGGGGATAGCGCGAACGCAGTCCCCACTATCATAAATTGTACTCCCGAGTTCCCCACATTTGGGGGAATCGCACAGGTCAACCCGTCTCTGTGCAATGACTGGGCCTCGCCATGGGAAAGCCGCCGGCGTGATCACGGTATTTCCTTTGGTTTGAAAAGTGATACTTCCCGTGCCTGCAAGTTGCCATTTTACAAATGGCAACCCTACATGTTCTAGGGCAATTAGGACCCATTTTGTTAACGTAATTTTGTCAAGTCTGCCCTCAGATTGAAGCTCTAAAACCAGGAAGTTGATCCTAAGCTATATTTACACAATCCCACTATTTCTTTCACCAAACGGCCTCCTTTTTCAAAAGAAATTGTGGTTCTGTGGCGCTTTATTTTTTGAATTCGTACTCTATCTTTAGATTTGATTGCACGGGGATAGCGCGAACGCAGTCCCCACTATCATAAATTGTACTCCCGAGTTCCCCACATTTGGGGGAATCGCACAGGTCAACCCGTCTCTGTGCAATGACTGGGCCTCGCCATGGGAAAGCCGCCGGCGTGATCACGGTATTTCCTTTGGTTTGAAAAGTGATACTTCCCGTGCCTGCAAGTTGCCATTTTACAAATGGCAACCCTCCATTTTCTAGGGCAATTAGGACCCATTTTGTTACCGTAATTTTGTCAAGTCTGCCCTCAGATTGAAGCTCTAAAACCAGGAAGTTGATCCTAAGCTATATTTACACAATCCCACTATTTCTTTCACCAAACGGCCTCCTTTTTCAAAAGAAATTGTGGTTCTGTGGCGCTTTATTTTGTGAATTCGTACTCTATCTTTAGATTTGATTGCACGGGGATAGCGCGAACGCAGTCCCCACTATCATAAATTGTACTCCCGAGTTCCCCACATTTGGGGGAATCGCACAGGTCAACCCGTCTCTGTGCAATGACTGGGCCTCGCCGTGGGAAAGCCGCCGGCGTGATCACGGTATTTCCTTTGGTTTGAAAAGTGATACTTCCCGTGCCTGCAAGTTGCCATTTTACAAATGGCAACCCTCCATGTTCTAGAGCAATTAGGACCCATTTTGTTACCGTAATTTTGTCAAGTCTGCCCTCAGATTGAAGCTCTAAAACCAGGAAGTTGATCCTAAGCTATATTTACACAATCCCACTATTTCTTTCACCAAACGGCCTCCTTTTTCAAAAGAAATTGTGGTTCTGTGGCGCTTTATTTTGTGAATTCGTACTCTATTTTTAGATTTGATTGCACGGGGATAGCGCGAACGCAGTCCCCACTATCATAAATTGTACTCCCGAGTTCCCCACATTTGGGGGAATCGCACAGGTCAACCCGTCTCTGTGCAATGACTGGGCTTCGCCATGGGAAAGCCGCCGGCGTGATCACGGTATTTCCTTTGGTTTGAAAAGTGATACTTCCCGTGCCTGCAAGTTGCCATTTTACAAATGGCAACCCTCCATGTTCTAGGGCAATTAGGACCCATTTTGTTACCGTAATTTTGTCAAGTCTGCCCTCAGATTGAAGCTCTAAAACCAGGAAGTTGATCCTAAGCTATATTTACACAATCCCACTATTTCTTTCACCAAACGGCCTCCTTTTTCAAAAGAAATTGTGGTTCTGTGGCGCTTTATTTTGTGAATTCGTACTCTATCTTTAGATTTGATTGCACGGGGATAGCGCGAACGCAGTCCCCACTATCATAAATTGTACTCCCGAGTTCCCCACATTTGGGGGAATCGCACAGGTCAACCCGTCTCTGTGCAATGACTGGGCCTCGCCATGGGAAAGCCGCCGGCGTGATCACGGTATTTCCTTTGGTTTGAAAAGTGATACTTCCCGTGCCTGCAAGTTGCCATTTTACAAATGGCAACCCTCCATGTTCTAGGGCAATTAGGACCCATTTTGTTACCGTTATTTTGTCAAGTCTGCCCTCAGATTGAAGCTCTAAAACCAGGAAGTTGATCCTAAGCTATATTTACACAATCCCACTATTTCTTTCACCAAACGGCCTCCTTTTTCAAAAGAAATTGTGGTTCTGTGGCGCTTTATTTTGTGAATTCGTACTCTATCTTTAGATTTGATTGCACGGGGATAGCGCGAACGCAGTCCCCACTATCATAAATTGTACTCCCGAGTTCCCCACATTTGGGGGAATCGCACAGGTCAACCCGTCTCTGTGCAATGACTGGGCCTCGCCATGGGAAAGCCGCCGGCGTGATCACGATATTTCCTTTGGTTTGAAAAGTGATACTTCCCGTGCCTGCAAGTTGCAATTTTACAAATGGCAACCCTCCATGTTCTAGGGCAATTAGGACCCATTTTGTTACCGTAATTTTGTCAAGTCTGTCCTCAGATTGAAGCTCTAAAACCAGGAAGTTGATCCTAAGCTATATTTACACAATCCCACTATTTCTTTCACCAAACGGCCTCCTTTTTCAAAAGAAATTGTGGTTCTGTGGCGCTTTATTTTGTGAATTCGTACTCTATCTTTAGATTTGATTGCACGGGGATAGCGCGAACGCAGTCCCCACTATCATAAATTGTACTCCCGAGTTCCCCACATTTGGGGGAATCGCACAGGTCAACCCGTCTCTGTGCAATGACTGGGCCTCGCCATGGGAAAGCCGCCGGCGTGATCACGGTATTTCCTTTGGTTTGAAAAGTGATACTTCCCGTGCCTGCAAGTTGCCATTTTACAAATGGCAACCCTCCATGTTCTAGGGCAATTAGGACCCATTTTGTTACCGTTATTTTGTCAAGTCTGCCCTCAGATTGAAGCTCTAAAACCAGGAAGTTGATCCTAAGCTATATTTACACAATCCCACTATTTCTTTCACCAAACGGCCTCCTTTTTCAAAAGAAATTGTGGTTCTGTGGCGCTTTATTTTGTGAATTCGTACTCTATCTTTAGATTTGATTGCACGGGGATAGCGCGAACGCAGTCCCCACTATCATAAATTGTACTCCCGAGTTCCCCACATTTGGGGGAATCGCACAGGTCAACCCGTCTCTGTGCAATGACTGGGCCTCGCCATGGGAAAGCCGCCGGCGTGATCACGATATTTCCTTTGGTTTGAAAAGTGATACTTCCCGTGCCTGCAAGTTGCAATTTTACAAATGGCAACCCTCCATGTTCTAGGGCAATTAGGACCCATTTTGTTACCGTAATTTTGTCAAGTCTGTCCTCAGATTGAAGCTCTAAAACCAGGAAGTTGATCCTAAGCTATATTTACACAATCCCACTATTTCTTTCACCAAACGGCCTCGCCTCCTTTTTCAAAAGAAATTGTGGTTCTGTGGCGCTTTATTTTGTGAATTCGTACTCTATCTTTAGATTTGATTGCACGGGGATAGCGCGAACGCAGTCCCCACTATCATAAATTGTACTCCCGAGTTCCCCACATTTGGGGGAATCGCACAGGTCAACCCGTCTCTGTGCAATGACTGGGCCTCGCCATGGGAAAGCCGCCGGCGTGATCACGGTATTTCCTTTGGTTTGAAAAGTGATACTTCCCGTGCCTGCAAGTTGCCATTTTACAAATGGCAACCCTCCATTTTCTAGGGCAATTAGGACCCATTTTGTTACCGTAATTTTGTCAAGTCTGCCCTCAGATTGAAGCTCTAAAACCAGGAAGTTGATCCTAAGCTATATTTACACAATCCCACTATTTCTTTCACCAAACGGCCTCCTTTTTCAAAAGAAATTGTGGTTCTGTGGCGCTTTATTTTGTGAATTCGTACTCTATCTTTAGATTTGATTGCACGGGGATAGCGCGAACGCAGTCCCCACTATCATAAATTGTACTCCCGAGTTCCCCACATTTGGGGGAATCGCACAGGTCAACCCGTCTCTGTGCAATGACTGGGCCTCGCCATGGGAAAGCCGCCGGCGTGATCACGATATTTCCTTTGGTTTGAAAAGTGATACTTCCCGTGCCTGCAAGTTGCAATTTTACAAATGGCAACCCTCCATGTTCTAGGGCAATTAGGACCCATTTTGTTACCGTAATTTTGTCAAGTCTGTCCTCAGATTGAAGCTCTAAAACCAGGAAGTTGATCCTAAGCTATATTTACACAATCCCACTATTTCTTTCACCAAACGGCCTCGCCTCCTTTTTCAAAAGAAATTGTGGTTCTGTGGCGCTTTATTTTGTGAATTCGTACTCTATCTTTAGATTTGATTGCACGGGGATAGCGCGAACGCAGTCCCCACTATCATAAATTGTACTCCCGAGTTCCCCACATTTGGGGGAATCGCACAGGTCAACCCGTCTCTGTGCAATGACTGGGCCTCGCCATGGGAAAGCCGCCGGCGTGATCACGGTATTTCCTTTGGTTTGAAAAGTGATACTTCCCGTGCCTGCAAGTTGCCATTTTACAAATGGCAACCCTCCATTTTCTAGGGCAATTAGGACCCATTTTGTTACCGTAATTTTGTCAAGTCTGCCCTCAGATTGAAGCTCTAAAACCAGGAAGTTGATCCTAAGCTATATTTACACAATCCCACTATTTCTTTCACCAAACGGCCTCCTTTTTCAAAAGAAATTGTGGTTCTGTGGCGCTTTATTTTGTGAATTCGTACTCTATCTTTAGATTTGATTGCACGGGGATAGCGCGAACGCAGTCCCCACTATCATAAATTGTACTCCCGAGTTCCCCACATTTGGGGGAATCGCACAGGTCAACCCGTCTCTGTGCAATGACTGGGCCTCGCCATGGGAAAGCCGCCGGCGTGATCACGGTATTTCCTTTGGTTTGAAAAGTGATACTTCCCGTGCCTGCAAGTTGCCATTTTACAAATGGCAACCCTCCATGTTCTAGGGCAATTAGGACCCATTTTGTTACCGTAATTTTGTCAAGTCTGTCCTCAGATTGAAGCTCTAAAACCAGGAAGTTGATCCTAAGCTATATTTACACAATCCCACTATTTCTTTCACCAAACGGCCTCGCCTCCTTTTTCAAAAGAAATTGTGGTTCTGTGGCGCTTTATTTTGTGAATTCGTACTCTATCTTTAGATTTGATTGCACGGGGATAGCGCGAACGCAGTCCCCACTATCATAAATTGTACTCCCGAGTTCCCCACATTTGGGGGAATCGCACAGGTCAACCCGACTCTGTGCAATGACTGGGCCTCGCCATGGGAAAGCCGCCGGCGTGATCACGGTATTTCCTTTGGTTTGAAAAGTGATACTTCCCGTGCCTGCAAGTTGCCATTTTACAAATGGCAACCCTCCATTTTCTAGGGCAATTAGGACCCATTTTGTTACCGTAATTTTGTCAAGTCTGCCCTCAGATTGAAGCTCTCAAACCAGGAAGTTGATCCTAAGCTATATTTACACAATCCTACTATTTCTTTCACCAAACGGCCTCCTTTTTCAAAAGAAATTGTGGTTCTGTGGCGCTTCCTTTGGTTTGAAAAGTGATACTTCCCGTGACTGCAAGTTGCCATTTTACAAATGGCAACCCTCCATGTTCTAGGGCAATTAGGACCCATTTTGTTACCGTAATTTTGTCAAGTCTGCCCTCAGATTGAAGCTCTAAAACCAGGAAGTTGATCCTAAGCTATATTTACACAATCCCACTATTTCTTTCACCAAACGGCCTCCTTTTTCAAAAGAAATTGTGGTTCTGTGGCGCTTTATTTTGTGAATTCGTACTCTATCTTTAGATTTGATTGCACGGGGATAGCGCGAACGCAGTCTCCACTATCATAAATTGTACTCCCGAGTTCCCCACATTTGGGGGAATCGCACAGGTCAACCCGTCTCTGTGCAATGACTGGGCCTCGCCATGGGAAAGCCGCCGGCGTGATCACGGTATTTCCTTTGGTTTGAAAAGTGATACTTCCCGTGCCTGCAAGTTGCCATTTTACAAATGGCAACCCTCCATGTTCTAGGGCAATTAGGACCCATTTTGTTACCGTAATTTTGTCAAGTCTGCCCTCAGATTGAAGCTCTAAAACCAGGAAGTTGATCCTAAGCTATATTTACACAATCCCACTATTTCTTTCACCAAACGGCCTCCTTTTTCAAAAGAAATTGTGGTTCTGTGGCGCTTTATTTTGTGAATTCGTACTCTATCTTTAAATTTGATTGCACGGGGATAGCGCGAACGCAGTCCCCACTATCATAAATTGTACTCCCGAGTTCCCCACATTTGGGGGAATCGCACAGGTCAACCCGTCTCTGTGCAATGACTGGGCCTCGCCATGGGAAAGCCGCCGGCGTGATCACGGTATTTCCTTTGGTTTGAAAAGTGATACTTCCCGTGCCTGCAAGTTGCCATTTTACAAATGGCAACCCTCCATGTTCTAGGGCAATTAGGACCCATTTTGTTACCGTAATTTTGTCAAGTCTGCCCTCAGATTGAAGCTCTAAAACCAGGAAGTTGATCCTAAGCTATATTTACACAATCCCACTATTTCTTTCACCAAACGGCCTCCTTTTTCAAAAGAAATTGTGGTTCTGTGGCGCTTTATTTTGTGAATTCGTACTCTATCTTTAGATTTGATTGCACGGGGATAGCGCGAACGCAGTCCCCACTATCATAAATTGTACTCCCGAGTTCCCCACATTTGGGGGAATCGCACAGGTCAACCCGTCTCTGTGCAATGACTGGGCCTCGCCATGGGAAAGCCGCCGGCGTGATCACGGTATTTCCTTTGGTTTGAAAAGTGATACTTCCCGTGCCTGCAAGTTGCCATTTTACAAATGGCAACCCTCCATGTTCTAGGGCAATTAGGACCCATTTTGTTACCGTAATTTTGTCAAGTCTGCCCTCAGATTGAAGCTCTAAAACCAGGAAGTTGATCCTAAGCTATATTTACACAATCCCACTATTTCTTTCACCAAACGGCCTCCTTTTTCAAAAGAAATTGTGGTTCTGTGGCGCTTTATTTTGTGAATTCGTACTCTATCTTTAGATTTGATTGCACGGGGATAGCGCGAACGCAGTCCCCACTATCATAAATTGTACTCCCGAGTTCCCCACATTAATTTGGGGGAATCGCACAGGTCAACCCGTCTCTGTGCAATGACTGGGCCTCGCCATGGGAAAGCCGCCGGCGTGATCACGATATTTCCTTTGGTTTGAAAAGTGATACTTCCCGTGCCTGCAAGTTGCAATTTTACAAATGGCAACCCTCCATGTTCTAGGGCAATTAGGACCCATTTGTTACCGTAATTTTGTCAAGTCTGTCCTCAGATTGAAGCTCTAAAACCAGGAAGTTGATCCTAAGCTATATTTACACAATCCCACTATTTCTTTCACCAAACGGCCTCCTTTTTCAAAAGAAATTGTGGTTCTGTGGCGCTTTATTTTGTGAATTCGTACTCTATCTTTAGATTTGATTGCACGGGGATAGCGCGAACGCAGTCCCCACTATCATAAATTGTACTCCCGAGTTCCCCACATTTGGGGGAATCGCACAGGTCAACCCGTCTCTGTGCAATGACTGGGCCTCGCCATGGGAAAGCCGCCGGCGTGATCACGGTATTTCCTTTGGTTTGAAAAGTGATACTTCCCGTGCCTGCAAGTTGCCATTTTACAAATGGCAACCCTCCCTGTTCTAGGGCAATTAGGACCCATTTTGTTACCGTAATTTTGTCAAGTCTGCCCTCAGATTGAAGCTCTAAAACCAGGAAGTTGATCCTAAGCTATATTTACACAATCCCACTATTTCTTTCACCAAACGGCCTCCTTTTTCAAAAGAAATTGTGGTTCTGTGGCGCTTTATTTTGTGAATTCGTACTCTATCTTTAGATTTGATTGCACGGGGATAGCGCGAACGCAGTCCCCACTATCATAAATTGTACTCCCGAGTTCCCCACATTTGGGGGAATCGCACAGGTCAACCAGTCTCTGTGCAATGACTGGGCCTCGCCATGGGAAAGCCGCCGGCGTGATCACGGTATTTCCTTTGGTTTGAAAAGTGATACTTCCCGTGCCTGCAAGTTGCCATTTTACAAATGGCAACCCTCCATGTTCTAGGGCAATTAGGACCCATTTTGTTACCGTAATTTTGTCAAGTCTGCCCTCAGATTGAAGCTCTAAAACCAGGAAGTTGATCCTAAGCTATATTTACACAATCCCACTATTTCTTTCACCAAACGGCCTCCTTTTTCAAAAGAAATTGTGGTTCTGTGGCGCTTTATTTTGTGAATTCGTACTCTATCTTTAGATTTGATTGCACGGGGATAGCGCGAACGCAGTCCCCACTATCATAAATTATACTCCCGAGTTCCCCACATTTGGGGGAATCGCACAGGTCAACCCGTCTCTGTGCAATGACTGGGCCTCGCCATGGGAAAGCCGCCGGCGTGATCACGGTATTTCCTTTGGTTTGAAAAGTGATACTTCCCGTGCCTGCAAGTTGCCATTTTACAAATGGCAACCCTCCATGTTCTAGGGCAATTAGGACCCATTTTGTTACAGTAATTTTGTCAAGTCTGCCCTCAGATTGAAGCTCTAAAACCAGGAAGTTGATCCTAAGCTATATTTACACAATCCCACTATTTCTTTCACCAAACGGCCTCCTTTTTCAAAAGAAATTGTGGTTCTGTGGCGCTTTATTTTGTGAATTCGTACTCTATCTTTAGATTTGATTGCACGGGGATAGCGCGAACGCAGTCCCCACTATCATAAATTGTACTCCCGAGTTCCCCACATTTGGGGGAATCGCACAGGTCAACCCGTCTCTGTGCAATGACTGGGCCTCGCCATGGGAAAGCCGCCGGCGTGATCACGGTATTTCCTTTGGTTTGAAAAGTGATACTTCCCGTGCCTGCAAGTTGCCATTTTACAAATGGCAACCCTCCATGTTCTAGGGCAATTAGGACCCATTTTGTTACCGTAATTTTGTCAAGTCTTCCCTCAGATTGAAGCTCTTAAACCAGGAAGTTGATCCTAAGCTATATTTACACAATCCCACTATTTCTTTCACCAAACGGCCTCCTTTTTCAAAAGAAATTGTGGTTCTGTGGCGCTTTATTTTGTGAATTCGTACTCTATCTTTAGATTTGATTGCACGGGGATAGCGCGAACGCAGTCCCCACTATCATAAATTGTACTCCCGAGTTCCCCACATTTGGGGGAATCGCACAGGTCAACCCGTCTCTGTGCAATGACTGGGCCTCGCCATGGGAAAGCCGCCGGCGTGATCACGGTATTTCCTTTGGTTTGAAAAGTGATACTTCCCGTGCCTGCAAGTTGCCATTTTACAAATGGCAACCCTCCATGTTCTAGGGCAATTAGGACCCATTTTGTTACCGTAATTTTGTCAAGTCTTCCCTCAGATTGAAGCTCTAAAACCAGGAAGTTGATCCTAAGCTATATTTACACAATCCCACTATTTCTTTCACCAAACGGCCTCCTTTTTCAAAAGAAATTGTGGTTCTGTGGCGCTTTATTTTGTGAATTCGTACTCTATCTTTAGATTTGATTGCACGGGGATAGCGCGAACGCAGTCCCCACTATCATAAATTGTACTCCCGAGTTCCCCACATTTGGGGGAATCGCACAGGTCAACCCGTCTCTGTGCAATGACTGGGCCTCGCCATGGGAAAGCCGCCGGCGTGATCACGGTATTTCCTTTGGTTTGAAAAGTGATACTTCCCGTGCCTGCAAGTTGCCATTTTACAAATGGCAACCCTCCATGTTCTAGGGCAATTAGGACCCATTTTGTTACCGTAATTTTGTCAAGTCTGCCCTCAGATTGAAGCTCTAAAACCAGGAAGTTGATCCTAAGCTATATTTACACAATCCCACTATTTCTTTCACCAAACGGCCTCCTTTTTCAAAAGAAATTGTGGTTCTGTGGCGCTTTATTTGGTGAATTCGTACTCTATCTTTAGATTTGATTGCACGGGGATAGCGCGAACGCAGTCCCCACTATCATAAATTGTACTCCCGAGTTCCCCCAATTGGGGGGAATCGCACAGGTCAACCCGTCTCTGTGCAATGACTGGGCCTCGCCATGGGAAAGCCGCCGGCGTGATCACGGTATTTCCTTTGGTTTGAAAAGTGATACTTCCCGTGCCTGCAAGTTGCCATTTTACAAATGGCAACCCTCCATGTTCTAGGGCAATTAGGACCCATTTTGTTACCGTAATTTTGTCAAGTCTGCCCTCAGATTGAAGCTCTAAAACCAGGAAGTTGATCCTAAGCTATATTTACACAATCCCACTATTTCTTTCACCAAACGGCCTCCTTTTTCAAAAGAAATTGTGGTTCTGTGGCGCTTTATTTTGTGAATTCGTACTCTATCTTTAGATTTGATTGCACGGGGATAGCGCGAACGCAGTCCCCACTATCATAAATTGTACTCCCGACTTCCCCACATTTGGGGGAATCGCACAGGTCAACCCGTCTCTGTGCAATGACTGGGCCTCGCCATGGGAAAGCCGCCGGCGTGATCACGGTATTTCCTTTGGTTTGAAAAGTGATACTTCCCGTGCCTGCAAGTTGCCATTTTACAAATGGCAACCCTCCATGTTCTAGGGCAATTAGGACCCATTTTGTTACCGTAATTTTGTCAAGTCTGCCCTCAGATTGAAGCTCTAAAACCAGGAAGTTGATCCTAAGCTATATTTACACAATCCCACTATTTCTTTCACCAAACGGCCTCCTTTTTCAAAAGAAATTGTGGTTCTGTGGCGCTTTATTTTGTGAATTCGTACTCTATCTTTAGATTTGATTGCACGGGGATAGCGCGAACGCAGTCCCCACTATCATAAATTGTACTCCCGAGTTCCCCACATTTGGGGGAATCGCACAGGTCAACCCGTCTCTGTGCAATGACTGGGCCTCGCCATGGGAAAGCCGCCGGCGTGATCACGGTATTTCCTTTGGTTTGAAAAGTGATACTTCCCGTGCCTGCAAGTTGCCATTTTACAAATGGCAACCCTCCATGTTCTAGGGCAATTAGGACCCATTTTGTTACCGTATTTTTGTCAAGTCTGCCCTCAGATTGAAGCTCTAAAACCAGGAAGTTGATCCTAAGCTATATTTACACAATCCCACTATTTCTTTCACCAAACGGCCTCCTTTTTCAAAAGAAATTGTGGTTCTGTGGCGCTTTATTTTGTGAATTCGTACTCTATCTTTAGATTTGATTGCACGGGGATAGCGCGAACGCAGTCCCCACTATCATAAATTGTACCCCCGAGTTCCCCACATTTGGGGGAATCGCACAGGTCAACCCGTCTCTGTGCAATGACTGGGCCTCGCCATGGGAAAGCCGCCGGCGTGATCACGATATTTCCTTTGGTTTGAAAAGTGATACTTCCCGTGCCTGCAAGTTGCAATTTTACAAATGGCAACCCTCCATGTTCTAGGGCAATTAGGACCCATTTTGTTACCGTAATTTTGTCAAGTCTGTCCTCAGATTGAAGCTCTAAAACCAGGAAGTTGATCCTAAGCTATATTTACACAATCCCACTATTTCTTTCACCAAACGGCCTCGCCTCCTTTTTCAAAAGAAATTGTGGTTCTGTGGCGCTTTATTTTGTGAATTCGTACTCTATCTTTAGATTTGATTGCACGGGGATAGCGCGAACGCAGTCCCCACTATCATAAATTGTACTCCCGAGTTCCCCACATTTGGGGGAATCGCACAGGTCAACCCGTCTCTGTGCAATGACTGGGCCTCGCCATGGGAAAGCCGCCGGCGTGATCACGGTATTTCCTTTGGTTTGAAAAGTGATACTTCCCGTGCCTGCAAGTTGCCATTTTACAAATGGCAACCCTCCATGTTCTAGGGCAATTAGGACCCATTTTGTTACCGTAATTTTGTCAAGTCTTCCCTCAGATTGAAGCTCTAAAACCAGGAAGTTGATCCTAAGCTATATTTACACAATCCCACTATTTCTTTCACCAAACGGCCTCCTTTTTCAAAAGAAATTGTGGTTCTGTGGCGCTTTATTTTGTGAATTCGTACTCTATCTTTAGATTTGATTGCACGGGGATAGCGCGAACGCAGTCCCCACTATCATAAATTGTACTCCCGAGTTCCCCACATTTGGGGGAATCGCACAGGTCAACCCGTCTCTGTGCAATGACTGGGCCTCGCCATGGGAAAGCCGCCGGCGTGATCACGGTATTTCCTTTGGTTTGAAAAGTGATACTTCCCGTGCCTGCAAGTTGCCATTTTACAAATGGCAACCCTCCATGTTCTAGGGCAATTAGGACCCATTTTGTTACCGTAATTTTGTCAAGTCTGCCCTCAGATTGAAGCTCTAAAACCAGGAAGTTGATCCTAAGCTATATTTACACAATCCCACTATTTCTTTCACCAAACGGCCTCCTTTTTCAAAAGAAATTGTGGTTCTGTGGCGCTTTATTTTGTGAATTCGTACTCTATCTTTAGATTTGATTGCACGGGGATAGCGCGAACGCAGTCCCCACTATCATAAATTGTACTCCCGAGTTCCCCCAATTGGGGGGAATCGCACAGGTCAACCCGTCTCTGTGCAATGACTGGGCCTCGCCATGGGAAAGCCGCCGGCGTGATCACGGTATTTCCTTTGGTTTGAAAAGTGATACTTCCCGTGCCTGCAAGTTGCCATTTTACAAATGGCAACCCTCCATGTTCTAGGGCAATTAGGACCCATTTTGTTACCGTAATTTTGTCAAGTCTGCCCTCAGATTGAAGCTCTAAAACCAGGAAGTTGATCCTAAGCTATATTTACACAATCCCACTATTTCTTTCACCAAACGGCCTCCTTTTTCAAAAGAAATTGTGGTTCTGTGGCGCTTTATTTTGTGAATTCGTACTCTATCTTTAGATTTGATTGCACGGGGATAGCGCGAACGCAGTCCCCACTATCATAAATTGTACTCCCGACTTCCCCACATTTGGGGGAATCGCACAGGTCAACCCGTCTCTGTGCAATGACTGGGCCTCGCCATGGGAAAGCCGCCGGCGTGATCACGGTATTTCCTTTGGTTTGAAAAGTGATACTTCCCGTGCCTGCAAGTTGCCATTTTACAAATGGCAACCCTCCATGTTCTAGGGCAATTAGGACCCATTTTGTTACCGTAATTTTGTCAAGTCTGCCCTCAGATTGAAGCTCTAAAACCAGGAAGTTGATCCTAAGCTATATTTACACAATCCCACTATTTCTTTCACCAAACGGCCTCCTTTTTCAAAAGAAATTGTGGTTCTGTGGCGCTTTATTTTGTGAATTCGTACTCTATCTTTAGATTTGATTGCACGGGGATAGCGCGAACGCAGTCCCCACTATCATAAATTGTACTCCCGAGTTCCCCACATTTGGGGGAATCGCACAGGTCAACCCGTCTCTGTGCAATGACTGGGCCTCGCCATGGGAAAGCCGCCGGCGTGATCACGGTATTTCCTTTGGTTTGAAAAGTGATACTTCCCGTGCCTGCAAGTTGCCATTTTACAAATGGCAACCCTCCATGTTCTAGGGCAATTAGGACCCATTTTGTTACCGTATTTTTGTCAAGTCTGCCCTCAGATTGAAGCTCTAAAACCAGGAAGTTGATCCTAAGCTATATTTACACAATCCCACTATTTCTTTCACCAAACGGCCTCCTTTTTCAAAAGAAATTGTGGTTCTGTGGCGCTTTATTTTGTGAATTCGTACTCTATCTTTAGATTTGATTGCACGGGGATAGCGCGAACGCAGTCCCCACTATCATAAATTGTACTCCCGAGTTCCCCACATTTGGGGGAATCGCACAGGTCAACCCGTCTCTGTGCAATGACTGGGCCTCGCCATGGGAAAGCCGCCGGCGTGATCACGGTATTTCCTTTGGTTTGAAAAGTGATACTTCCCGTGCCTGCAAGTTGCCATTTTACAAATGGCAACCCTCCATGTTCTAGGGCAATTAGGACCCATTTTGTTACCGTATTTTTGTCAAGTCTGCCCTCAGATTGAAGCTCTAAAACCAGGAAGTTGATCCTAAGCTATATTTACACAATCCCACTATTTCTTTCACCAAACGGCCTCCTTTTTCAAAAGAAATTGTGGTTCTGTGGCGCTTTATTTTGTGAATTCGTACTCTATCTTTAGATTTGATTGCACGGGGATAGCGCGAACGCAGTCCCCACTATCATAAATTGTACCCCCGAGTTCCCCACATTTGGGGGAATCGCACAGGTCAACCCGTCTCTGTGCAATGACTGGGCCTCGCCATGGGAAAGCCGCCGGCGTGATCACGATATTTCCTTTGGTTTGAAAAGTGATACTTCCCGTGCCTGCAAGTTGCAATTTTACAAATGGCAACCCTCCATGTTCTAGGGCAATTAGGACCCATTTTGTTACCGTAATTTTGTCAAGTCTGTCCTCAGATTGAAGCTCTAAAACCAGGAAGTTGATCCTAAGCTATATTTACACAATCCCACTATTTCTTTCACCAAACGGCCTCGCCTCCTTTTTCAAAAGAAATTGTGGTTCTGTGGCGCTTTATTTTGTGAATTCGTACTCTATCTTTAGATTTGATTGCACGGGGATAGCGCGAACGCAGTCCCCACTATCATAAATTGTACTCCCGAGTTCCCCACATTTGGGGGAATCGCACAGGTCAACCCGTCTCTGTGCAATGACTGGGCCTCGCCATGGGAAAGCCGCCGGCGTGATCACGGTATTTCCTTTGGTTTGAAAAGTGATACTTCCCGTGCCTGCAAGTTGCCATTTTACAAATGGCAACCCTCCATGTTCTAGGGCAATTAGGACCCATTTTGTTACCGTATTTTTGTCAAGTCTGCCCTCAGATTGAAGCTCTAAAACCAGGAAGTTGATCCTAAGCTATATTTACACAATCCCACTATTTCTTTCACCAAACGGCCTCCTTTTTCAAAAGAAATTGTGGTTCTGTGGCGCTTTATTTTGTGAATTCGTACTCTATCTTTAGATTTGATTGCACGGGGATAGCGCGAACGCAGTCCCCACTATCATAAATTGTACTCCCGAGTTCCCCACATTTGGGGGAATCGCACAGGTCAACCCGTCTCTGTGCAATGACTGGGCCTCGCCATGGGAAAGCCGCCGGCGTGATCACGGTATTTCCTTTGGTTTGAAAAGTGATACTTCCCGTGCCTGCAAGTTGCCATTTTACAAATGGCAACCCTCCATGTTCTAGGGCAATTAGGACCCATTTTGTTACCGTAATTTTGTCAAGTCTGCCCTCAGATTGAAGCTCTAAAACCAGGAAGTTGATCCTAAGCTATATTTACACAATCCCACTATTTCTTTCACCAAACGGCCTCCTTTTTCAAAAGAAATTGTGGTTCTGTGGCGCTTTATTTTGTGAATTCGTACTCTATCTTTAGATTTGATTGCACGGGGATAGCGCGAACGCAGTCCCCACTATCATAAATTGTACTCCCGACTTCCCCACATTTGGGGGAATCGCACAGGTCAACCCGTCTCTGTGCAATGACTGGGCCTCGCCATGGGAAAGCCGCCGGCGTGATCACGGTATTTCCTTTGGTTTGAAAAGTGATACTTCCCGTGCCTGCAAGTTGCCATTTTACAAATGGCAACCCTCCATGTTCTAGGGCAATTAGGACCCATTTTGTTACCGTAATTTTGTCAAGTCTGCCCTCAGATTGAAGCTCTAAAACCAGGAAGTTGATCCTAAGCTATATTTACACAATCCCACTATTTCTTTCACCAAACGGCCTCCTTTTTCAAAAGAAATTGTGGTTCTGTGGCGCTTTATTTTGTGAATTCGTACTCTATCTTTAGATTTGATTGCACGGGGATAGCGCGAACGCAGTCCCCACTATCATAAATTGTACTCCCGAGTTCCCCACATTTGGGGGAATCGCACAGGTCAACCCGTCTCTGTGCAATGACTGGGCCTCGCCATGGGAAAGCCGCCGGCGTGATCACGGTATTTCCTTTGGTTTGAAAAGTGATACTTCCCGTGCCTGCAAGTTGCCATTTTACAAATGGCAACCCTCCATGTTCTAGGGCAATTAGGACCCATTTTGTTACCGTATTTTTGTCAAGTCTGCCCTCAGATTGAAGCTCTAAAACCAGGAAGTTGATCCTAAGCTATATTTACACAATCCCACTATTTCTTTCACCAAACGGCCTCCTTTTTCAAAAGAAATTGTGGTTCTGTGGCGCTTTATTTTGTGAATTCGTACTCTATCTTTAGATTTGATTGCACGGGGATAGCGCGAACGCAGTCCCCACTATCATAAATTGTACCCCCGAGTTCCCCACATTTGGGGGAATCGCACAGGTCAACCCGTCTCTGTGCAATGACTGGGCCTCGCCATGGGAAAGCCGCCGGCGTGATCACGGTATTTCCTTTGGTTTGAAAAGTGATACTTCCCGTGCCTGCAAGTTTCCATTTTACAAATGGCAACCCTCCATGTTCTAGGGCAATTAGGACCCATTTTGTTACCGTAATTTTGTCAAGTCTGCCCTCAGATTGAAGCTCTAAAACCAGGAAGTTGATCCTAAGCTATATTTACACAATCCCACTATTTCTTTCACCAAACGGCCTCCTTTTTCAAAAGAAATTGTGGTTCTGTGGCGCTTTATTTTGTGTATTCGTACTCTATCTTTAGATTTGATTGCACGGGGATAGCGCGAACGCAGTCCCCACTATCATAAATTGTACTCCCGAGTTCTCCACATTTGGGGGAATCGCACAGGTCAACCCGTCTCTGTGCAATGACTGGGCCTCGCCATGGGAAAGCCGCCGGCGTGATCACGGTATTTCCTTTGGTTTGAAAAGTGATACTTCCCGTGCCTGCAAGTTGCCATTTTACAAATGGCAACCCTCCATGTTCTAGGGCAATTAGGACCCATTTTGTTACCGTAATTTTGTCAAGTCTGCCCTCAGATTGAAGCTCTAAAACCAGGAAGTTGATCCTAAGCTATATTTACACAATCCCACTATTTCTTTCACCAAACGGCCTCCTTTTTCAAAAGAAATTGTGGTTCTGTGGCGCTTTATTTTGTGAATTCGTACTCTATCTTTAGATTTGATTGCACGGGGATAGCGCGAACGCAGTCCCCACTATCATAAATTGTACTCCCGAGTTCCCCACATTTGGGGGAATCGCACAGGTCAACCCGTCTCTGTGCAATGACTGGGCCTCGCCATGGGAAAGCCGCCGGCGTGATCACGGTATTTCCTTTGGTTTGAAAAGTGATACTTCCCGTGCCTGCAAGTTGCCATTTTACAAATGGCAACCCTCCATGTTCTAGGGCAATTAGGACCCATTTTGTTACCGTAATTTTGTCAAGTCTGCCCTCAGATTGAAGCTCTAAAACCAGGAAGTTGATCCTAAGCTATATTTACACAATCCCACTATTTCTTTCACCAAACGGCCTCCTTTTTCAAAAGAAATTGTGGTTCTGTGGCGCTTTATTTTGTGAATTCGTACTCTATCTTTAGATTTGATTGCACGGGGATAGCGCGAACGCAGTTCCCACTATCATAAATTGTACTCCCGAGTTCCCCACATTTGGGGGAATCGCACAGGTCAACCCGTCTCTGTGCAATGACTGGGCCTCGCCATGGGAAAGCCGCCGGCGTGATCACGGTATTTCCTTTGGTTTGAAAAGTGATACTTCCCGTGCCTGCAAGTTGCCATTTTACAAATGGCAACCCTCCATGTTCTAGGGCAATTAGGACCCATTTTGTTACCGTAATTTTGTCAAGTCTGCCCTCAGATTGAAGCTCTAAAACCAGGAAGTTGATCCTAAGCTATATTTACACAATCCCACTATTTCTTTCACCAAACGGCCTCCTTTTTCAAAAGAAATTGTGGTTCTGTGGCGCTTTATTTTGTGAATTCGTACTCTATCTTTAGATTTGATTGCACGGGGATAGCGCGAACGCAGTCCCCACTATCATAAATTGTACTCCCGAGTTCCCCACATTTGGGGGAATCGCACAGGTCAACCCGTCTCTGTGCAATGACTGGGCCTCGCCATGGGAAAACCTATTTTTAAAATTGTAGGGCCTTTCTAAGGAAGACCCCAAGGACAGGGTAGTCACACTACACCTAAGTACGTGGGGTTACGATCCCCCCTGCCCTTTTTAACCAGCTATGAAATACGAAACATACACCAAACAAGAACAAGACACGCAGCCAGTGTAGCCACGCTACCCACGCGTTACCGTGGTAAAGTACAACCCTAACTGCCTGACAGAAAAAAGGAACAAACGAAATCATGCACCATCGACACACGGACACAACAATACAACAATTATTTCAAAAACTACAAAAGGACATAAAAGGTCCTATACTACAATGGAGTTAAATACTCCAACGAAAAAAAGACCTAAAGGGTCAAAAACGGAGGACAGTCATAATCTCCAGGCTGCGAGGCTTCTGAAGTCTACAACCTAAAGACCAGACGGTCCTCCACTACCATACAAACAGCTCCGCGCACACACCAGGTGGCGCGGAACTTGGCTCGGTCCAGCCGCACAAAATCTGTCTGAATCCGGACCTTTATTGATGTTTTAACACGATGAAGCACGCTGTCGGCATCCGGTCGTGAGCCATCATACAATGTCTCACAACGCGAACACCAGACCAACCACTTCACCGTGCTAATCAAATACCAGACCAGAAGAGAATCTGGCCTGGTATACAGCCCTGACCCGTACAAAACGCATGCACGGGTCAGGGAAAGATAACGGGCCAGAGCTTTACAACAAATGTGCTCCACCCAGGCCCACAAAATATACACAAAGGGGCATTCCCAGAAAACATGGCAGAGTGACTCGTGAGCGGCGCAGCCGACCCGAGCACACCTACCATTCCCAATGCCCCAATGTCCCAAACGTTGGGAGGTTTTTAAAGCCCCCCAAGCCACCCTCCAATCCAAGTCTCGCAAGCGGTTACTAAGAATGGAGGAGTGACATAACTTAAAACAATGATTAAAATCAACTGAACTACCCGCCGGACACTGCCTGGGTCGCTGACCCGCCAACAGGTCGTACAACTGGCGGACCCTTACAGGCCCCCTGTCAATGTCCGGTGAGATAGAGGAAACTAACAGGACCAGCCTGCAAAGATGTCTGTAAAAACCCGTGGGGTGAAGGGCGTGAGGGGTATCATTCCTCCAGATGTTACGGGGGAGAACCTGAATGAGTGAAGCAGCGACCCAGTAGAGAGAAAATACTCTCCATGGGGGGCCGCTAAAACTCAACGACGCCCCAAACCCTCTGACAAAAATAGCGTCACATTTGTGACGGATATCGATGACTCCAAGGCCACCGTTGGCTAAGGTCTGGACAAGAACTGACCTCTTAACGAGCTCAGTCTTGCCCGACCAGATAAAGGAAAATATAGCCCGGTTGATCACCCTCTCAATCGAAACCGGCAGAGGGTAAACCGGGGCTATGAAGAACAACGGCGATAAGATCAAGGTGTTGACCAGCAACACCTTGCCTAACAGAGAGAGCATCCTCCCTTTCCACATGTTCAAAGTGGACTGAAAATTAGGAATTCGCTCTTTCCAGTTCTTAGGACCCATGTCCCCACTGCCGACCCAGACACCGTTGATTTTAATCGGGTCTTTGGTCCACTGAATAGGGACCACATCGGGAAGGCAGTCGGGCCATGAACCAAAAACTAGGCCCTTGGATTTAGTAAAATTTAAGCGAGACCCGCTCGCACGAGAAAAGACACCAATGATGCCAAACAACCGCCTCACCGATCTGAAATTCCGCACAATGCAAGTCGTATCGTCTGCATATTGCAGAACTCTGCACTCGAGACCATTGGCCCCAGGGATTGTCAGACCAGTGAGACGGCTATCCTTAATAATTGTTTGAGCAAAAGGCTCGATAAAAAGCACATACAAAAAAGGGGATAGGAGGCAAGCCTGCCTCACTCCTCTCGTTATTAAAAAGGGGTCTGAAAGCGACCCATTGACTAAAACGGAACTGGATATATCTGTATATAACAGCTGTATCCAGCTCCGAAATTTAGGTCCAAAACCAAAACGGTCAAGAATCTTAAAAAGAAAATGCCAATTGACCCTGTCAAAAGCCTTCTGTTGATCTAAGGAAATGACGAGGCAGTCAAGGTTCCTTTCATCCACGAAAGCCACCAGATCCCAAAAGAGTCTGATATTATCATGGATGGACCTCCCCTTGACGGCACACGTCTGAAATTGGCCGACAATGTTGGGCAACACCTGACCAAGACGTAGGCACAAGGCCTTCGACAGGATCTTGTAATCGACATTGAGAAGGGAGATGGGGCGCCTGTTCCGAGGATCAAGCGGATCCCCTCCCTTCTCTAAAAGGGTGATGATTCCCAAACGCTTGGAATCACCTAAACGTTTAGAAGAAAAGGCACAACGGAAGACCCCCAGAAGGTCGGGACCGACCAAATTCCTTGGGCAGGCCGTCCCCACCAGGAGCCTTACCGTTGGCCATGCTATGTAACGCCGCATCGAGCTCAGACAGCTCAAGTGGGCTGTCCAAGTCGTTGCGGCTCTCCTCGTCCAAAACATTGGTCAAGGAGTCTAAAAAAGGAGACTGTGAATTGACCTCCACAGGCTCGCCGGTGAATAAATCAATATAAAAATCTCAAAAAAACATTCGAGATTTCCTCCGTAGAGGAAACAACGTTCCCTCCAGCGTCGTGGATGGAAGAAATAATTTTCCTCCGAGCCTGGAAAGTCTCGAGCTGATAGAAAAACTTGGACGGCTTCTCCCCTTCCTCGAGGTCACGGACACGCGAACGGATCCGAGCCCCCTCCGCGTCAAAGGCGTCCAAATTACGAAGCTCTTCTTTTATGTCTTGGTGTCGGCCAAGAACTTCTGGACTAGTTAGCCCGGCATTCAGCTCCAAAACCACGGAGCGCAGGGCAGTCAAAACTGACTCCCTGCGTTTCCGTCTCTTCCTTGCCACGCGGCAAGAAAAAGATATGATGAAACACTTAATGCGGGACTTGACGTCCTCCCACCAGAGGAGTTCGTTGCCGTACCCCTCCTTGAGAGTCCGCCAGCCCGAATAAGCTCGTTTAAAATCCCCTCGGAAGTCGACATCGGCTAGGACGGAAACATTACATTTCCAATAACCCCGACCGACACCGGCACCCTTAGGGAAAGCACACTTCAAGACAACACTGTCATGGTCACTAAAGAAACAAGGCGAATGCTGGCAATAAACGACCTCCACCGAACTGGACACGTAAATACGATCCAGCCGACTGGATATCGTGTTTGCCGCATTGCGCCAGGTAAAATAATGCGTAGACGGGTATTGAGACCGCCAGCAGTCTCTAAAAGAAAGATCAGTAAGGAGCGGACCAAGCTCAATGGCCCCGATTCCACAAGATGTGAAATCAGATCCACGCCAGTCGAGCTACAAATCGACGACACAATTGAAATCGCCCGTTAAAATAACAGGCAAATTAGCCGTACAAAACGATGCTAACTCTGTGAAGAAGAGACGGCGCGCCCTAGGGTCATTTGGGGCATAAACTGTGCACAGACGCACACCCCTTCCTTCCCCATGAACGCGCAAAATACCAGAAACGACCCTTTCATCAGAATCGACGGAAGGATCGGAAAACACAAAAGGACTTCTGGCGGGCAGGAGGATGATGGTACCACAGGAAAAGGAAGTGCCAAAACTGGCAAACATCTCCCCCTTCCATTCCGCCCGCCAAGAAGCTAAATCGTCATGGCCAGAGATATGACACTCTTGAAGACAAGATATATCATACCCCTGGCATAGATTAAAAACACGTCTCCTCTTCACAGGGTCACGCATTCCATTAACGTTTAAAGTGATGAGGGTGACTATGATGATGTAAAAAAAGGTGCACAAATTACTCGGGTGGATCCCCTTTAGGAGAACCACCCGAGTCTAAATTTGCAGCCGGTTGGGAAACGTCGCCCCCAGCCGGCTTACCCGTGCCCGTGCCCGAGGGCTCAGACAGGCTAGGTGGTGCCACCCCCGGTGTTGTGGATCGGGCAGTGGTAGTTTTAGACGAGCCAATTGGCTCGTCTAATACCATCTCAGACTCCGAAGAACAGCTTTCTCGATCGCGGCCGCCTGACACTCAATAGGAGTGTTTCAAGAGACAACGGTTTCAGCGCGGTCTCCCATGCAGCCGGCGCAACCGACAAAGTTGAACTTAACGGTCCTCGTAATCCAGCGGTCGCAGTGGAAACAAAGCCACGACTCCGCTGATCGTAGAGGACCGGCTTCCCTCGAGCACCGAAGACACGGTGCTGGAGGCAATTCATAGTCCGAGGCCGGAAAGCTCTCGGACACCGTTACAGACTCCGAGCCCGACGGATCGGACCCGGAGCTAGAGGAAGCAGACTCCAAGACCGACGAGTCGGACCCGGAGCTAGGGGGAGAGTGTGGACTCTTCGCCTCATCGGCGCCCACAAGTGTGGACGCTTTAGGAGGCAAAGAAGCCTCACCCTTATGCTGTGCAGGGACAGATTTCCCCTGCACCACAACATCAGCCCACCGCTTGGCGGGTTGCACCCTCTTTGCGAAGGTCTTAGGACACAGTTTAAAACTGTGCCCCTCGTCCCCGCAGAAGGTGTACACCACCTTGTTAGGGCACTCCACGGAGGGATGACCAACCTGCAAGCATTTGTAACACGTTACGGTGTTACATCTGCCCGCAGAGTGGCTAGGGCTTCCGCATCGGGCGCAAGTCCGGGTCTGACCAGAGTGGCCGACCCAGGCGTTGCGATTCCCGATGCGGAGAACCGAAGGAATGGACTTGACACCCGACATTAAATACTGCCGGGTGCCAGTAAACACGGCAGGCTCCTCCGGGTAGGTCTGAAACCTACCCTTATGGACCCTGCCGTACTTAGAAAGGATGGATCTGATGACATTGTCGTCAAGATCCATCTCTACATACTTAACTGAGACCAGCTTCAGGCCGAAGGATGTTACTCGGCACCCAGGAAGCTGGTCCAGATCATACTCAAAACGTTGAGCAAATACGGCCGATTTGAATGTGAGGTCAAACCGGCCGCCAGAAAAGGGGTTGTAATAGTGTATGCTGTTATGTTGCAATTAACAGGGGAGTGAACCTTTCATATAGAATCTTGAAACTGGTACTTATTGACTTCTTTAGATCACATAGGACTCAAAACCAATTTTTTCCAGCATCGATACGCACTAAATCCAAGATGGCGGCCATTTAACACGATAATCGCTTAATCGCCAACTATTTTGGACATTTGTAATGGATATAGTTGTCCAGTATATCGTTTTATAGTTTTGTTTGGTCACTGAATTCATTGAAGTACTTATATCATCAATAACACAAAGCATAAAGTGAATAATCATCTAATATGAGGTATAATTGGCGCCATATGGCATGACACAGCACCCGTAAATACCCAATGAATGGTACACAAATATTTTGGTTATAATAATGTATATTTGTTTTTTAGCAAAATAAATCTGTCCTGATCGTTCAATGGAAGACTGCATGGCATGAGCCATAATAACGCAACAACAGGAATGGATGCATCATGGTGCAATCTGCCATGAAATCAGAGTTGACCGGTTAAGAGAATGATGGAGCTTTCCCATTCAGTGACATTTCTTCTCTGGTGACTTGTATGGCTTAACTAATCTTGATTTAGTCTATGTCACATATGTCCGTAATAAATGAAATGGGCGGACATAATAGACTGGGTGACCGTTGTGGGTGTAGGCAAATCAAATGTGATTTGTTTTGGGGGTGCGAGAAGAGGGTTGTGTTCGCAAATCCTCTTGTAAGCAAGAGCATGCTTTTTTTGCCTGCTGTCGTGGCACTCGTCAGTTGCATATGGGTGATTTCATGAGGAATCGGTCATAACTCGCAGGGTGTGTGGGTTTAGTGTGGTCCAATCAATTATCGTGAATTGGAAGTGTTTGGAACATAGCCATAAGTTTTCAGTTGGTTCCGTGTTGTTTCTCTAGTCTAGGGAGCAGTATGTTGAGGGTTTCATCGTTTTCAGTAGGTTCTTCAAAGCCCGAGTCGGATGGGAGTGGTTCGAGCACTTGTTTTTGTTGTTGTAACTTGGCTCGTAATAGTTTTTCCCGGATGTTCTAGGCTTTTCGGAAGGCAATGAATGAGGGTTTGGGAAATATTTCCGAGAGTATTTTATTTCCTTGGATTAAGTTCCAGTGTTTGTTTATTGCTTGATGTATGTCACGGTGGTTTATGGCTGGGTTGTATGTAGTGGAGAAGACAAGTGGAATTTGTTTGGATTTGTCTTCAACCTTGGTTCTGTGTATCAATCTTGTTCCGTCAGTATGCGATACTTTAGTTGTTGCTTTTTCAATTTCAGTGGGGCTGTATCCTCTTTTGACTAGTTTATCTGAGAAAGATTTGACTTTGTTTTGGTAATCGGCCTCGTTGGTGGTGTTTTTAGCGCATCGGAGTGTTTCTCCGTAGATGAACGCTTTGAAAACGTGGGGTGGGTGGGATGGAGATATTAGAAGGTTTCCGTTAGTTTTGTGTAGACTTTGGTGTCTAGGATTCCCGTCTTTTGGAAACGATCTCCTTTGAAGATGGTTAAGTCAAGGTAGTTGATGGATGATTCAGAGGCTTCGTATGTGAACTTTAGTGTTTGGTGCATCTTGTTTATTTCTGTGACGAGATTTTTTTTGAATTCGTCCATAGTTTCATTGTAGATGACCAATATGTCGTCTCTATAACGTCTCTATTAGGATGTTATCCGCTTTTGGGGTTATTTTTTTCTCAAAATCGTGTAGGGTGATATCGCATATTTCAGGGCTTGATGTGTAGCCCATTGCACAACGAATTTTCTGGAGAAAAAAACTTGTTTCCGAATTGAAAGCAGTTTCGGCCGAGGATGAGTTCCAGAAGTTTGTGGACATAGGTTGATGGTGGCTTTGTGATGGTATAGTTGTGGTTGGTATTTTTTTAGGGCATTGCATACACAATCGATTGCTTTCGTTTGTCGGAACAATTGTGTACATGGAAACAACGTCTATGCTAGCGATGAGAGCAATTTGTGAGAATGTTTTTCCTTCTAGTTTGCGCAAAATGTCTGCGGTGTCATGGACATTATGTGGATTGCGCGGTTACAATTGGAAGGAGTAAATAGTCTATGTATTCTAAAAAATTTGGCTGTAGGACTTGTGCAGCCACTTATGATTGGTCGTCCAACAAATGGTTCTCTCCTTGGTGGAATTTTGTGTATTTTCAGGAGAAAATACATTGTTGGACATTGGCACTTCTGTGGAAGTGGGTCGAGGTATTTCAGAGTATTGGTGTCGATGTGTTGGTTGTTTCTCATTTGTGTTGTGAACCATAGTTGTGGTTTGATGGGTAATATCCTGGTCCAGTTGGGTGTAATGATGGGACTTAAGATGGCGGTAACCCACTTGTAAATAGTCTGTGCGGTTCATTATACATATGCCTCTACCTTTGTCATATGGTTTGACTACGATGTCGGGATGGTTTTTGAGGTTGTTTATGACGGATAGTTTTTGTTTAGTCAGGTTCCTTTGTTGTTTTCCTAGCCCTATGTGGGCTATTTCGAATTTGGTGGCTTCCAGGTATTCTTCTGGTGTTGCACTAGGTGTTGAATTTGGATGCCAATTGGATGGTGGGTTGAAAGAATGTGTTTTGGAGCGTTTGTTACGCATTAGGAAAGCAACTCGCAGTTTTCGATTGAATGTATTTATTTCACTCATGAGTGTTGTGTTTAGCAGGAGTAGGGACGAAGTTGAGGCCTTTTCCTAAACCAATTTTCTCGGCATGCGATAGTGTTGCTTTGGATAGGTTTGTTATAAATGACTCGCATTGTTCTGCTAATAGTTTTTGTTGTTGATTGGATTTGGCTTTTTTGCTTTTGCATTTGCAAAAGAAGGTTTGATTTTAGTTGGCTAAGGGATCTCTTTGTTTCTTTATTCAATTTTCTTCTTGCCATGGCTATCCTATGCGGACATTTTATTTCAATATAATAATTGTTTTAGGATGGTAGGGCACAATGTAAACAAGAAAAACGGTTTTGTCTCTGTTCGGTTTTGTCAGAGTTCGAAGGCGCGGAGACGCCTAGCACGACTATCCATTGTCGACATAACAGAAGTATTATGTCCAGACATACTGGAAACAAGACCAAAAAACAAAATACCAGGACAAAAATACCTCCCGGGTATTACAAAAACTGGACTAGCAACTGCCTAGTCCAGCAAAGGAAAACTAAAATATCCAACCAGGATATTACACAAAACAAACAAAAAGAGAATAGTTGGCAAATGCCCGAATATACCTTAATGAAAAACAAAAAATCACAGGTAGCAAATGCCTACCTGCGATTGAAGGAGAAGAAGCAGGAAGACGGGGACCAAGCCCTAAGGACCAGTTCAGTTCAGTTCAGTTCAGTTCAGTTCAGTTTAGTTCATTTATTTCCACAGGATTCACAAATAAATTCATATAAATATCAAAATAATACAATACAGCTCAACAGGGGAGTGAATACTGTAGAGGGGCCCCCCAAAAAGCAAAGCTTGTAAATATGGGACCCTTATACATACACATACACATACTTGGTTCAAAGTGAATGTTCATATGATTAATTTCCACCAATTATAACAATAAACTACGTTACACACAATACAAAATACATTAGATAATACAAACAAGGACAACAAAGACAAAACATAGGCCAACATAGAAATTATGTAACAAGATGACTAATTAAATATATATCAACAATAAACATTCAACAAGATAGATTTATAGATACGTTTATAAGTTGACAGATTTGTAGATTTTCTTAATGAATCGCTTAATGAATTCCATAGTTCAGGTCCTTCATATCTAATGTTTTTTTGAGCAAAAGAAGTACGAGGTAATAAGGAATGAAAATGAGAAGCTTGCCGAGTAAAATGAGTATGAACATCAAAATTCCGAGTAAATATTGAATTAATAGAAAAAGGACCAGGAATCAAACACGGGAGGACACCAGGCCCACAGGCACACGTGTAAATACACGTATCGGCCACACGCCCCGCACTGCAAAGCGCAACAACAAAAGAAAAGGTCGCCCAAACAAAGAGGCTGAACGGGGCCGTGCACAAACACAGCTATGAAAGAAACAAATATGGCCGTACACTATACAGCAATAGCAAAGCAATGTGTGTACACAAAAGGGGCCGTGCACTGCCACGGCCCGAACAAATTTGTATACGTAAACGTATGGGCTGGCTGCAACAGCACTGTGTATACAGCCAGCAAATAAAAAACAACCCCAAAACCCTCCAAATTTCTACAAAAATCTTCGATAAAGAGACCTACCGGGTCTATATAAAAAAAGGAAAAGACCGATACAAAAATTGTAGCAGTATCTCACTAAAAACCTCGAGAACGCTTGAAAAAAAAAACGCCGTCTGTGTTTTCTAAATTGGTTTATTTTTCCAAATAAATCAAACATCAATGAAATTTACACACAGGTTATATTATTTACAAAGTAAAAAGGTTTTGAACGTACAACTTGTTTGGGAAAAACGCTAAATTAACCCACCACCAAAAAACATTAACCGGTCACTGAAAGGTGGACGTGTGTGACGCTACACCTGTACAACTTGTCCGTCGTCGTCGTGTTTTTAAATCGTTTTTTTTCCTTTCTTTTTAATCGTCATCCTGTGTTTTTACTACATGTGTTGTCTTTTAAAAGTCTGAAGACGTCACTGCTGAACTGATTTTTGACAGAGTGAGTTTTAAGTGAGTTTTGAGGGAGTTTTTACCCGAGTACATTTGGCAACTGTGTAAAATCACATTTAAGATGGCGGCCGGACTTGCCGGACTGTCAGTAGCCATCCACTGCTTAACTCTTGTGTCATCGATATTGACAGCCTGCCAATCTACACCATCAAATCTCTATCTGACGAAGGGAGAATACCGAACATTTGATGAGTTTCTTACATCTGTCCACACGAAAAATACCCAACGGACATGCACGGAGTTAATTGATCCATTGTGCGATTGATCCAAGATGGCGTCTGTCGTTAACACCCCTTCCTGCTGATGTAACAAGGAACATATTTGCAGCACCTTTGCTGTCGGGAGATATCGCTCTCAATACTGGGCCCGCATATAAATATCCATGCGGCATGGGTTGCAACAAGCCAGTGAAATCCAACCAGAAGGGTGTGCTGTGTGAATTCTATGAACTCTGGTTTCATGTCAAGTGTATGGGAATGGATAATGCAACCTACGACCAACTTAGTAATTCATCTGACTAGTGGATTTGCAACAACTGCTACCTTGCAAACCTACCATATTCCAACTATTCATTTACAACGGCGTCATTTTCCAATGTCTCATCACCTGAACACAATTCTACCATGCCCGCCCGAGTTCAAAGACACAGTCCGCATGTCGATGTCGATTATGACCCCCATGTTGGTGCGGCTACATCGAGGCAAGGCTTCTCTTCCTTTGAGGAACTGAAGAAAACCAAGGGGCTGATCATCGCCCATTCGAATATTGTTTCACTCGTGGCCCACATAGATTCTCTTCGAATGGAGCTTTCTGGTAATCCTGTGGATGTTCTGTGTTTGAACGAGACGAGACTTTCATCTGCAATATCCTCGGATGAAGTCGGTATCAATGGCTATAAACTCCTTCGCAAGGACAGAAACACACAAGCTGGAGGAGTGGCCATGTATGTCTCGGACAAACTGCACATCATTCCAAGAACTGAATTATTGAACTGTAATTTAGAATCGACTTGGACTGAAATTCATCTCCCAAAGACCAAACCTATTCTGGTGGGATCTGTTTATAGACCACCGTCAGCCTCTGCTGATTATATGTCTGATCTTGAGGAACATTTGATATATATTGCAGACCAATTTTGTAATCATGATATTGTTGTCACTGGTGACTTAAATTTAGATCTTTCTGTGACTAAATCAGCTAGTATTATAAAACGGATTTGCCAGCAGCTTCAGTGGTATAGTTTAATTGAATCTCCCAGTCGGATAACTCAATCTAGTTCTACTTGTATTGATGTAATTTTAGTCTCTAACAAGAGTAAGGTTTTCTCTGTTGGCAACATATCTACGGGTTTGAGTGATCATAACTTCCTCTATGTTTCAGTTAAGGCTTTGCGACCTAAAAGAGCTCCCAAAGTCTTGAAAACTAGAACTTACCGTAGATTTGATGCTAATCAGTTTCAACATGACCTCGCTGTAGAAAATTGGGTTGATCTTATGACTACCACTGATCCTGAACTCGCATGGCATCTTTTTAAAAATAAATTTGCTACCATCTCTGATAAACATGCTCCCTTTGTCTCGGTTAGAATCAAAGGTCACTTACCACCATGGTTTAATGATGATATTCTTGCTTTAACCAAGGATAGAGATTACTTTAAGTCCATTTGCCCAAAGAACTAATTATTTGGATGATTGGGCAACTTATCGTAAACTCAGAAATAAAACGAATAATGTTATTGCTCGGACAAAAAGAGAATATTATACTAGTATGATTCAAGAAAACAAACATGAGGGTAAACAATTGTGGAAAATTATCAAATCTGTTCTCCCCAATAAGACTAAGGAATCGGTTATTGAATTAAGTACTGATAATGATCTCGTTAAAGATCATAAATCAATTGCTAATATTTTAAATGATTTCTTTGCCGGGATTGGTAAAATTCTCGCCGACAAATTCAATTATCAGGGATCCTGTCCTGAACCTGCTCAATACCAAGGGGTTGTATGCATTTTGATCATGTGGATGAAGGGTTTGTTCGGCGTGAATTGTTTAGACTTAAAATTGGGAAAGCCTCGGGCATTGATAAACTTAGTTCCAGACTTCTTAAACTTGGGGCTAATCAGATTTCAAAACCCATCACTTATATTATTAATCTTACCATTGATCAGTGTATAATACCTAAAGAATGGAAAACGGCTATCATTTATCCGGTTTACAAGAAGGGAAGTAAAACTGATTGTAATAACTATCGACCCATCTCAGTGTTGCCAGTTCTCTCTAAAATTTTAGAGAGGGCGGTACACACTCAGATTTATAACCATAATGCATGATCAACAACTTTTATCCAATGTGCAATCTGAATTCAGACCATGCCACTCTACTTTGACAACTAATATTGATGTCTCCGATTTTATTTTGTTGGTGCTGTTGTTTTGGACCTAACTAAAGCATTTGATACGGTTGACCATGAGATGTTACTAGCTAAATTATCTAGTTATGGAATTTGTGATAACGAATTAGCCTGGTTTGCTAATTATTTGTCTGATCGTGGGCAAGTGGTCGTTATTGATTATGTGCAATCTAACTGCAACACTGTTACACATGGGGTTCCTCAGGGGTCAATACTTGGACCCTTATTGTTTATCATATTTATTAATGACTTGCCTTCTGTTATCACTCAGAGTAAGATTGTGTTATATTCCGATGACACTGCCCTATTGTATAGTGCGAAACATACACATGAAATTCAAAATACTCTTAATGAAGAGCTTGTTGGGATTGCTGACTGGTTGTGTCTTCACAAACTTACTCTGAACGTTTCTAAATCCAAGGCTATGCTTTTTGGTTCCCCTCAGAAAACCAAACTTGCTGACAGTTTTCAAGTGCGGCTTAATGATGAATCCTTTGAGACGGTAACTGAATGGAAATATCTTGGCATTTGGTTCGATAAAAATCTGAAATGGAGTAGACATATTGATAACCTTGGGAGTAAAATTGCTCAGAAACTTCGAGTAATAAATAGGTTGCGTCAGTTTGTTGACAAGTTCACTCTCCAAATGTTGTACAATACACTTGTTCTCCCACACATTGACCACTACCGGTGTGGTCAAATACTCACGAGAAGTATCTTAAAAGGATTCAAATTCTTCAGAATCGTGCAGCTAGAATGGTTTTGGGATGTCAAATTAGAGATATTCATACTGAGGATTTATATAAGAAACTTGGCTGGATGACAGTTCGCCAACGCAATTTGTATTTCAATGCTAATTTAATGTAAAACTGTGTTAATGGTTTAGGACCACAATATTGTAACGCCCGTGCCGGTTGGGCGGTAGAGGGCGCTGGAGCGATTCCACGGTGGTGGGATCGCCCTGGTGGCTCCTGCTGGTGCGCCCCGGAAACCCGCCTTTGGATTGCACAAGCGCCGAACCAGTTCTAACCAGTTCGGGTGCCGCGTGATTGCGGGAGCCTGAAGTCCATGTTTTGGTCGGCAAGAGGTCACAATAAACCAGAGAGAATCACCGGAAATACAGAATACTTGCGTCAAGAGTCCTTCTTGTGTGTGGTGTAGAACCCAGAGAAATCTACGTTACATTGGTGGCAGCGGTTGGCATGCAGGAGGACTAAGGAAACCAGGTGAAGTTTTCATGTTTTCACGAAACCATGATGGTGTGGCGGCCGACTCGCCCTGCGGCGGGGAGGCGAGCTGGGGTGCGGGCCCGGGGAGCGGGGCCCAGGAGCCGGTGCATTCCGTACATCACGCTGGCGGAGTTAGAGGCCTTCTTTAGGGATGTTTTGGGGAACTCTAGGGAGGTTATGGGGACTTGGGAGTCTGGATGTTTCCTGGGGGAGGAGTTGGAGAAGGATAGCGGGAATTTCGGGACATGCGCCAATGGCTGGGGGCTTCAGTGCGTCCACTCCGATTTGGAGAGAGGGCGCCCTTCTCCATATTTGTCCGGGTCCGCTACCAGGTCTGTCGGGGGGCCGCCCCATGCTGTAGACGGCGGCGCAGCAGACGGATGGTTCCACGCGGAACAATCCCAAGCTGTGCCCGTGGATGCAGTGGGGGGCGGGGCCTCGTCGAGACATTCTCTGGATCTTCTGCAGGAATTAAACCGAGTCGGGGGGCCCGGCCCATGCTGTAGACGGCGGCGCGGCAGACGGCTCGCAACACTCGGAGCGAGCCTGAGCCGTGCCCGTCGGCGCAGCGGGGGCGGGGCCTCGCCGGGACGCCCACGCTCTCTAAGCCAGTCATCAGTCACAAGAGCCAGTCACAGGAATCAGTCACAAGAGCCAGTCACAGGAGCCAGTCACAGGAGCCAGTCAAGTCTTGACAGCTGGGGGTGTGCCGGAGCTGGGGGTGCCAGAGCTTGGGGTCGTCTGGCGGACCACGCGTGCGCGACGGAGTCGGACCACGCATGCGCCTTGGAGTCGGACCACGCATGCGCCTCGGAGTTGGACCACGCATGCGCGACGGAGTCGGACTGTGCATGCGCGACGGAGTCGGACCACGCACGCGCCTCGGGGAGACGGCCCAGGCGTGGAGAGACAATCCACCGGAATTCTGGGAGCAGCTTCAGGCCACCTCCCACCTACTAGGCGGGAACTTTTGAACTTTTAATTTTTTTGTAATGTAAATTGTTGTGTAATTGTTGGCGTTATGCATTTTCCAGGGCGGTTGGCCGGGGTGCGGCAGCAGCGCCCATGGTCTTGTTTGGGGGCAAACAAGGTCTTCGTGGGGGGCTGTGTAACGCCCGTGCCGGTTGGGCGGTAGAGGGCGCTGGAGCGATTCCACGGTGGTGGGATCGCCCTGGTGGCTCCTGCTGGTGCGCCCCGGAAACCCGCCTTTGGATTGCGCAAGCGCCGAACCAGTTCTAACCAGTTCGGGTGCCGCGTGATTGCGGGAGCCTGAAGTCCATGTTTTGGTCGGCAAGAGGTCACAATAAACCAGAGAGAATCACCGGAAATACAGAATACTTGCGTCAAGAGTCCTTCTTGTGTGTGGTGTAGAACCCAGAGAAATCTACGTTACATTGGTGGCAGCGGTTGGCATGCAGGAGGACTAAGGAAACCAGGTGAAGTTTTCATGTTTTCACGAAACCATGATGGTGTGGCGGCCGACTCGCCCTGCGGCGGGGAGGCGAGCTGGGGTGCGGGCCCGGGGAGCGGGGCCCAGGAGCCGGTGCATTCCGTACATCACGCTGGCGGAGTTAGAGGCCTTCTTTAGGGATGTTTTGGGGAACTCTAGGGAGGTTATGGGGACTTGGGAGTCTGGATGTTTCCTGGGGGAGGAGTTGGAGAAGGATAGCGGGAATTTCGGGACATGCGCCAATGGCTGGGGGCTTCAGTGCGTCCACTCCGATTTGGAGAGAGGGCGCCCTTCTCCATATTTGTCCGGGTCCGCTACCAGGTCTGTCGGGGGGCCGCCCCATGCTGTAGACGGCGGCGCAGCAGACGGATGGTTCCACGCGGAACAATCCCAAGCTGTGCCCGTGGATGCAGTGGGGGGCGGGGCCTCGTCGAGACATTCTCTGGATCTTCTGCAGGAATTAAACCGAGTCGGGGGGCCCGGCCCATGCTGTAGACGGCGGCGCGGCAGACGGCTCGCAACACTCGGAGCGAGCCTGAGCCGTGCCCGTCGGCGCAGCGGGGGCGGGGCCTCGCCGGGACGCCCACGCTCTCTAAGCCAGTCATCAGTCACAAGAGCCAGTCACAGGAATCAGTCACAAGAGCCAGTCACAGGAGCCAGTCACAGGAGCCAGTCACAGGAGCCAGTCAAGTCTTGACAGCTGGGGGTGTGCCGGAGCTGGGGGTGCCAGAGCTTGGGGTCGTCTGGCGGACCACGCGTGCGCGACGGAGTCGGACCACGCATGCGCCTTGGAGTCGGACCACGCATGCGCCTCGGAGTTGGACCACGCATGCGCGACGGAGTCGGACTGTGCATGCGCGACGGAGTCGGACCACGCACGCGCCTCGGGGAGACGGCCCAGGCGTGGAGAGACAATCCACCGGAATTCTGGGAGCAGCTTCAGGCCACCTCCCACCTACTAGGCGGGAACTTTTGAACTTTTAATTTTTTTGTAATGTAAATTGTTGTGTAATTGTTGGCGTTATGCATTTTCCAGGGCGGTTGGCCGGGGTGCGGCAGCAGCGCCCATGGTCTTGTTTGGGGGCAAACAAGGTCTTCGTGGGGGGCTGTGTAACGCCCGTGCCGGTTGGGCGGTAGAGGGCGCTGGAGCGATTCCACGGTGGTGGGATCGCCCTGGTGGCTCCTGCTGGTGCGCCCCGGAAACCCGCCTTTGGATTGCGCAAGCGCCGAACCAGTTCTAACCAGTTCGGGTGCCGCGTGATTGCGGGAGCCTGAAGTCCATGTTTTGGTCGGCAAGAGGTCACAATAAACCAGAGAGAATCACCGGAAATACAGAATACTTGCGTCAAGAGTCCTTCTTGTGTGTGGTGTAGAACCCAGAGAAATCTACGTTACAATATTTAACTACAAAGATTCAATCTCATATTGGTGTTCATACTCACAATACTCGTCACAATTCCAAAAATAATATTGCCTTCAACGTTGTTAACTCGGATTCCGGTAAACGAATGTTCCAATATTCAGGTGGTCAGATTTGGAATGATTTACCCCTTATGCTAAAACAGTCTCTATCCTTGACGACCTTCAAACTAAACCTAAAAAAACACATTTTAACTTAAATTTATCATATTTGTGTAGTCTGTCTGCATCTGTCATGTATTTGTATTTGTTTTATTACATGCTTGGGCCTTGGAGATTGTTGTCTTTTTTATTTTTGATGACTAATGCGTCACTTCCCGAGTTTGACTTGCATGTACTGTGTGGCTATATCTGCTGCAGGGTACATGTAGCATGATTAGACCCAAGCATGTATCTGTATCTGCACTTTGTGCATCATTTGTGTTGTTTAAAAGTGCAATATTTTTGTTTAATGATTTAACCGGTTCAAACTCCTTACATGTTTGTATTCATTTTTAATCTATGTGTTTCTTAATCTATCAATGTTTAAATAGGCTCTAATATTTAAAATAATTTAAAATAATTTATTTATGAAATGGTATAGTGATCAGTAATTCTTATAATTAGAGGGCTCCTTTGGAAAGCATTTGTTAACTGAAAAGGACTACCCTCTTTAAAGATTACAATAAATAAATAAACACTGTAGGCTGAAAATTATATCTTTACTGGAAATGTTTATTCGTTCATATTTGGCTCTGTTCCTACTTAACCATAAGGAATAACGAAATTTACTTAGTTCACAACAAATTAATTTCTCATTTTTTTACTGACATTATCACAAAATGAAGAAAACACAAGTGCATTTCGATCAACTAATATATGGGTTGTCCTGTCCACGCGCCCACCGGTTCCGCCACACTGCACTCAATGAAAAGGTGGTCTCTGCACTCGAGTTGAGTGCAGTGCGGGCACGCGCCTGTGTCTGCCGATTGTTTCCTTAATCGGTTACCGGTGGGCAGCACGTTATGTACCATTTTGAAATTCAGTGACATTTGTTTGTTCGTCAATTTGGTACACAACGTGCGTTTCCAGGCCCGGGGGATCTTTCTAGACTTTGGGCTCGGTCCCTCTGGCTTCGAGTAGGGCGGCGAGGTGTGTTCTGAGTTTAACGTTAGACCACTTATACCCCAGTCACAATTGGCTTGCGATGGGTTTGCGAATAGTTTGCGGCGGATTTCTAGGCATTTTCGGCCGGGGCCCCACTGGACTCCTTGCGGCTGCCGGGTCATTTTTTGGCATCGGGCGGGCATCGAGTTACTTTTAACTCGGACTTAAAACCTGGTGCGGCGTTTCGCATCGCAAACTGATCGCCAATAAATCGGTCGATGCCTAGCCGATGTCCGACAGGGCATCGCACACGTCGGGCGGGCGCCGAGCCAAGTTTTGGACAACCCAGACAATCAATATATCGGCCAGGCGCCGCCCACACGCCGGCCGGGTCCCGCCAGGCGTCCGGCCGACTTGGCGGTGCCTGGCCGGAAATCGGCCGGGGGCCAGACGGCGCCCTGCCGGCGCCCAGCCTGAAATCGGTCATGCATCGGCCGGGGCTCGCAGGGTGAAAAAAGCGGCTCATCTACATCTACACACAGTTTATCACACAAGTTTCATAGTGCAAGTACTACATCTCTTCTTTAGCCACCAATGCAACAAGAACCAGGTTGTAGCGGTATAGCGTGCAAACGCCAACCTCTCCCTCAACCGGGCGACCTACACGCGCTGTGCAGGTGCCCGCAAGCGTTGTGGAGGTATCAACGGCATTTTCTTATTTAATGGCCCTGTCACACCAGAACATTTTAGGCCAACGCGTGAGTAGCGTGTTGTAATTTTGGCAACACGCTGGCAAACGCTAACCAACGCTAGGCCAGCGTTAGCAACACGATGAGCGCGTTACTCACACGCTGGGACACGCTGTCATACGCTGAGGAATTTTTTTTCTTCAAAATAGCTACAATTTCCAGCGTTTGCCAGCGTGTGACTGCACACGCTGGCGGCGCGTTTTAGATTCGTTACTGACGCGTCGAACACGCTAGGCGATCGTTATCAACCCGCTACTCACACGCTGGTTATGGCCCTGCCACACCAGGACGTTTTAGGCAAATGCATGAGTAGCGCGTTAAAAATATTTGATACGCTGGCAATTGCTGAACTTTTACAGAAAAAGTCAAGTGGAACCGTGATTTCAGCGTGTTCATACAGGTTGATAACGGGTTCATAGCGTATGCCGGCGCGTAAGTAGCGTGTGAGGAACGCGCTCAGCGTGTAATGAACGCATCACTGATTTATAAAAAAAATACGACAGCGGGTCACCAGCGTGAGAGTAGTGGGTTGGTAACGATCGTCTAGCGCGTTCGACGCGTAAGTAACGGCCTTCTTGCGCGCCGCTAGCGTGTGCAGTCACACGCTGGCAAACGCTCAATTTTTGTAGGTATGTTGAAAAACGTATTTTGTTCAGCGTGTGACAGCGTGTTCCAGCGTGTGGGTAACACGCTCAGCGCGTTGCGAACGCTGGCCTAGCGTTGGTCAGCGTTTACCCGCGCGTTGCCGAAATTTCAACACGTTGGCCTAAAACGTTCTAGTGTGACAGGGCCATTACTGTAGTAGCGCGTCATCTTTTTGTACAACTAATCATGTGTTCGTTGCCGTACGCTGGCGCGCGTTGGACCGCGCTACTCACGCGCTGGGCAGTCGTTCATCAGTCGTCGAGCGCGTTACTAACGCGTTATTCACGCGCTGGCGAACGCTATGAACCCGTTATTAACGCGTTATGGACACGCTGAAATCACGGTTCAACTTGACTTTTTCTGTGGAAGTTCAGCGTTTGCCAGCATATCAACTATTTTTAACGCGCTACTCACGCGTTGGCCTAAAACGTTCTAGTGTGACAGGGCCATTAAGAAGGTCAGAGGAGAGCTTCTGCCGCCAGCCGTTGATCGCTGGCCACTCGACAGGCACACTACAGATGCCCGTCCGGCCGCCGTACGACCTGTACGAATTGGTTGGCACCCTGCCGGATACCGCAGGGGTATCGCAAGGACATAAGCAGGGCACCAGACGAGTGCCTGCCATACACCGGCCGATAAACGGCCCAATAATTCGACCCCATTTCCAAGAAAGTCGGCCGATCGCCGGTCGGCGACCCCCCGGGCCCCGTCATGGCAGCGTACGGGGCACTTTTAATTGTGACTGTGACCACCATATCGCACGATCTTTCGCCGACCTCTACACGCCGGCCGATGCCTAGAAATCACACACGCCGCCCGGGCTCCGCTTTAATTGTGACTGGGGTATTAGCAGTAATGTCTCGGTGGCTACGAAAAGAAACCAAAACTAACTTGTAAAACTCAGAGAGGAAATCACAATGGGGCATATTTTGACGAATTAAATTGGGGTTAACACTACGCAAAGAAAACCCGCACCAATACCGCGCTAAAATAATCCACTTAGCCGGTTTATCCGAGACAATACTGCTGATATGGACACCCCGCATTGCGGCCATTCTGCTATCAAAGTCGACCACGCCCATCTCCCCTTGAGAAAGGGAGGGGGGAACATGGTCGCCCGGTTGACATGCTCCACCTTACTATTCCATATGAACTGAAAAATAATTCTGTTAATTTCTTAGATTTTTTTCTTTCGGTGGGGGGACAACCTCGGCTACATACCATAACTTTGAAAACAAAAATTGATTAGCAATAATAACCCGCCCCCTCAAACTAAAATCACTACAACTCCCCCACATTTTCATTGCAGCATTTAGCTGCGAGACTTTCTCTTCCCAAATTTTGTTCTTTATATTATCATACCCAAAATAAAACCCCACAATTTTTGCCGAAGTTGCCCACCTGATGTCAACCGGGCCAGACATTGTGTTTTTCCACCTACTCAGGTAAACGCCACACGTTTTCTGCCGATTCAGCTTGGCACCGGACGCGAGCTCGAATCTTCGGACGAGGTCAAAACATCGGACGATGGACCTCTCGTCTGACAGGATCAAGGTGGTATCATCGGCGTACATGGACACTCTGGCTTCGGACCCCCCCGGAAGTTGAACCCCATGAATTTGACTGTCAGCCCTCACCGCGCACCCGAAGGGTTCCAACGCTAAAATATAAAGAAGGGGCGATAGGGGACATCCCTGCCGCACCCCAGGGTGAGCCGAAAGGGCTGCCAAATAAAACCGTTACAATTCACACGACTATAAATATCCCTATACAACATATATCCACCCACTTACACAAATTGTCTCCGAAGCCAAAATGTTCAAGGACTTGTTTCAGATACCTCCAATCGACTCTGTCAAACGCCTTTTGTTGGTCCAGAGAGACGAACACCGCGCCGATGTTTTTCTGGTCAACATAATCTTGAACATTACGTAACAGGTGTGCATTGTCTATGATGCTTCTCCCCGCCACCGAGCAAGTCTGGTCAAGGTGGACGATTTTTTCCAGCACCTTTCTTACTCGGTTGGCGAGGATTTTAGTCAACACTTTGTAATCGACATTCAACAATGATATGGGCCGGTAATTAGAAATATCTTCTCTGTTCCCCTTATTTTTATACAATAAACTAATAATACCCTCCCGCTGCGATTTACCCAATTTATCCTCCCCAAAAGAAAAGTTCAAAACATCACATAAAGATTGACCCACATCATCAAAGAATGTACGATATAATTCGGCGGGAAGTCAGTCCGAACCGGGGGACTTACCCGCCGCCATGTCGAACAATGCACACCTTACATCGGACAGGGTCACCGGCCCCTCGAGTGATGCTCGCTCGTCGGGGCCGAGTTTCCTGTCCAATGTGCTCATGAGAAAGTCCGTTTCACCCTGATTAACCGGAACAGCCGTGTACAAATCTTGGTAAAAATCAACACAAATGTTAGACATGTCATTGGGTTTAAAGGTCACACGGCCGTCCCGGTCACGTAGGGCGGACATATGCTTACTATCTGGGTTCTGGAGGGTCGGGTAAATGCAATTAGTTTCGCCATATATTTTGGGTTGATTGCGGGAAACAATAGGGTTAGCCTGAAAGGAACGGGATTTTGTTAATTTGGCACGGGTTTTAATTAGATCGGGGATTAAAATATTATCGCCGTTATCGACTTGGGTTTGTAATTTGTTGGACTTTCTCAGGAGCTCCTTAAATTCAAGATTACGTTGCCGAGCCTTATCGGCAGAAAACGCAATTGCCGCTCTCTTAATTTCAGTTTTCCCCTCCTCCCACCATTCATTAAGATTATCAAAAAAGAGTATGTGTTCCTCCCAATTTTTCCAAAGTTTTCTAATCATAGAACAACAATTCCTATCCCGAATTAACAAAGTTTTAAATTTCCAAAAACCCCTGTGTTGCTTTTGTTGTGCCACGTAAAGCGGCTTACATTTGGGTTTTGGACTATGCACGCATCTACTAGACGGAGCAGTTTCACGGTTTTGTTTAATTCGTTAATCCCCTGTGTGCTGTGGTAATTGTCTGATCCCCCCTTTGTATCTTTTTGCAAATTTTCTATGCAGTTGAAATCGCCCCCCAGAATTGTATGCCGAATCCCCTGGCAATGAGACGGCAATTGTTCGAGGAAGAATCGCCGTCTATCCCTCGGAGAATTCGGACAGTACACATTGACAATACGTATCTTTGTTTCCGTGTTTTTTAATTTGACTATGAGTGAAACCGCTCGACCGTCATTGTCCCGTAAAAAGTCGGCCGTTTCCCATGTGTGGCGCTTAGATAACAAAATGGCCGCACCACAACTCGAAGTTGTCCCGATGGACCAAAAACCCACGCCGTCAAATTCCCGGGCCCACGCCCTGGCCTCGGAGAAGCCAGAGACATGAGCCTCCTGCAAGAGCAAGATGTCAACACCTTGCTCATTGCAGGAGTCGAACATTTTGCGGCGTTTAATACCATTTCTTAGCCCATTTACATCTATGCTACTAATATTTAAAGAAGAACACATGATCGAAATGCAAAAAAGGACACATAAAAACTGGAACAGAGCCATAATTCAAAAGGGTAAAAACCAAAAACAACAAAAACACACTTATTTGGGGGAGGACCGCACCTTTTTCTTTCGGGTTTCTTGTTTTTCCTTCCTCCGCCGATTCGTCGACCACTCTACAGGCGAGTCCGACGAATGGTGACCGCGTTTGGCGGAGGACATGGAAACGACTGACCCGTCGGAATCGCACGCCTGGTTCAGTCGTTCCACGTCTCGTTTTAGAGTCTCCTCCGCCTGCAAAACTCTTTCAGCCCAGGTCTGAGTTTTGGTCGCGGCACTCCACTCGGGGAGGACGGGCTTGCGGGGCACACCCGACGAGTTCCGAAGGTGGTAGGCCTTGGAGTAGTCCGAAATGTTGGTGGCCGTGGATGTTACCGACTCACTGTCCGTTGTGTGACTCTCCATGGCCGGGGAACACGCCGCGCCCGTACTACGCGGAGTTTCCCCTGAGACCGACGGTCTCGGAGAAGGTGCGTCTCGGGGTGGAATGTTCGCTGTACGGGTGGGCTTGGTGACAGTTGGGGCGGGTGTACCTGCTGTGGGTGGTCGATTCGGCGGGGTGCTAGGTAATTTAGGCGGGGTGCTGGGCCGGGTGGGCTTGGGTTGTCTGGCGTCCTTCGGTCGGGCGTCCGGTGGTGGAGGGTTGTTCTTACGGGTGAGTGGGTCCTTGCTGGAAGTCGTGGTACGGGGTGGGTCGGGCTTGGCCGCTGCTGATGTTGCCCAGGGTGGTCGGGAGGATCTTGCCGGCAGCGGGTCGCCGCCGTCGTCGTCGCTGTCGTCGTCGCTGTCCGAGCCGGTGAGGTTCGAACGGCGCAGGTGACCGGCGTGTGATCGGGGGCACCGTGAGGCATAGTGCCCTGTCACCCCGCACATTCGACATCTCACCGGCACCGGGCATTCGCGGCTGCGATTGCCGGGTTGATTACAGTTGAAACAGACGACGGTTGGGCAACCCGCTGCTAGGTGTCCGACCTTCCCGCACACACGACAGGTCTGCTCTTGGTTGTCGTAGGTGACCCTCAGCAGGTATCCACCAACACGCACGTATGAAGGGATCGGTCGACTCAGTTCCACCCGTGCGTGTCGGTGGCCGTTTTCCCACCCGATGTGACGCTGCCAGTGGCCTCGTCGGACACCGAAGACCTTCCCGTAGGGTGAGAGCGCCGAGGAGATGGAGACGTCGCTAAGCTCAAATGGTGCGTCACGTACAGTGATGAAAGCCAGCTTCTTCGACACCGGTATGGCTGTGATTCGCTGTGTCCCGATGGATAAGCTGGCTTGTAGCATCTTGGTCTTGGCTGCGGTTTTGGTTGTGGTGCACCATTTGTTGTTGGTTAGCTGCTGGACGCAGACGACGTCGTTCTCCCCGGCGGTCTTGGCCACCAGGTCGCACATCTCGGCATACCCCTGCTTCTCATCAGTAGTCAAGAACGTAGAAAGGTCCCGTTGAAGTTCGTTCGTGGCCATTGTAGATAATATACATGATCTTTGCACACAAAAAAAGGATCTCGCCTATTTTTAAATTTTAGGGTCTTTCTAAGGAAGACCTAGTCTTTGGGCAAGACGTTGCTTAATTCGCAGCCACGAGAGGGCGCTATCGTGACAAACCATCATCACTCGCCATCCTGTCTGTAACAACGTCTTTGAAATTACGTAAATTTTTTTACCGAAAACGGTAAAAAACTAGTGCGCATGCGCTATTTATGTATGTTAATGAAGGAAATGTTTTCTTCGCGCACGCGCACATACGACAGCTAGTGTAGAATAGGTCAGGTAGCAAGCACGAGTCATCAGAAAGTCGCCGGCACGGTTTTCTCCGTGTGCGTGCACGGTGGGCTCCGAAATGGCAGGAGTGGACAGGAAACCTAGGCGATGGTGTTTAATCTGCGTTTAATTTATGGACATCATGTTTATTTCTAGTTATTTTGATAAATTTAACCTTTATTATAAGTGCATTGAGGTAGAAATACATTCCTAATTTTTAATACATGTACCTCAATTGCAAGTGTTATCAAAGAATTAAATTTTGAAATGAAAATGATTCACATGTATTTTGAATTTCATTGAGGCCAAAAAGAATTTACAAACAGCACTCTAAATGTCGCTGTTTGCTGCTTTGTATTAATAACTGAAACTCAATTAGAATGACTAAATTGGCAACTGCAGTGAAAAGATAAAATGTGTCTAATACTAATTATAGTTTTCCCCTCTGAAAAATAGGCCATGTCCGAATTCCTTGGCTGCAGCTTAAATTGCATAAAAGTCTGTGGGAATATTTTAGTAAGAATTAATTGATGATCCCTGAAGCTTGCTTAGCCCAGTAATAAGCCAGTTCGACATTCCCGCTGCGCGTGTGCACATGGAGATTTTACGATTTTTTTTTTTGAGATAAACATTTCAGCGATTACGTGCAAAAGCATAGCGGGGTACCAGCGAATTAGAGGAGATCGTCGTGTTCTAAAGTTATTAGGTAACATTTTTTTTTTACGTTTTGATGTTTTCAGGTGTTTTGTGTGGCCAAACTTTTGTTCGAACAAAGTTCCCATCGTCTTTTCGATTTCACAAGAAAATGCTCAAAATGCGGATTCGGTTACCACGTCCCCCATAGCCTTGTGTGCATTTGTCTGCCGTGTTTGTCTGCAGAGAAAAATTGTTGAATCTTGTTGTGCACATGCGCAGTTGGAATGTCGAAGTGGCTTATATACCCAGCACGATATGATGAGAGTCATGAGACCAAGGGACTACCCTTAGACCACCATATACATATACACTCTAGTACTTACCTAACGCCCCCCCCCCCCTTATTAAAAAAATCATTAAAAAAACAGAATATTCCGCAAGCACAATGGCGACCACAAAGGAATGGGGGTGGGGGGGGTGGGGGGGTGGGGGGTGGGGGGGTGGGGGGGGGGGGGGCAATTTTAAAATTATATGAAAAGGCACATAATTATATACGTAAGCAAAATTGTTTCCCTTGGAGAAGTTGGGTTACTGATACCCCCTTCACATACACGGATTTTTCTTACGAGTCTTTACGGATCGCACAGATTCACAGATCGTTTCTGGATCCTTATTACGATTTGGCCAGTTTTACGACTGATTTAAGTGTTGCTATGAGTTATTACGGGCTATTTACGGTTTATTACGGATTATTACGAGTTATTGCCATGTATTTACGTCAAAATTCCACGATTTGTTACGAGTTGTCACGGATAACTACAAGCAACTTGCGAGCATTTTACGACCTGTTTACGTGTTGTTACGAATAGTTACGAGTTAGTTACAAGTATTTACGAGTCCTCAGGATTTGTTGCAAAAAAATATATAAATCCTGCAAATCTCAATGTACATGTATCATCATTCGTAAAGTATACGTGTTTATTATTAAACTAATCGTCGTAACTACACGTAAAGTGCTCGTAATAACTCGTAACAATCCGTAAAGCCATCGTAACACGACCCGAATGAAATCGTTAACAACACGTAAGCACTCGTAATAATCCGTAAACAAATCGTAAACTAACCGTAACAAATTGTTAAAAAAAATGTTACGAGTCATTTACGGACCTTTGCGAGCAGTTTACGGATGGTTACGTATTGTTGCGAGTGGTTTACGATACTTACGGATTGTTACAAGCTTTTTATGAGTTATTTACGGAAAAATTAAACCGTGGACAATCGTAAGATTTTTTTGACATGTCAACAAATTTGCCTCTCCTTTCACGGATCCTTAAGAGTGTCTGCGAGTTGTTGCGAGTTGTGACGAATTATTTACGGATACCAGCGAGTTATTTACGGATGCTTGCGATTGACTACGAGTTGGCGATCCGTAAGGACTCGTTAGAAAAACCCGTGTATGAGAAGGGTGTATTAAGATCCTAAAAAGAAATTTAAAAAATAAATTGCAAAGGTGAAATTCGTCCTGAATTTATGACCAAAGAAATTCATGAAAATAAATATATTTTAAGGGGATCGTTGTCATTTTCAAAAAACCAAACGGATTCTGCCTTTAATTTACTTGTTGGCAAGAGATGACCCTAATTAATATGTACCGAAAAGTCTTCCATTTTCACGAATAACGTTGAACACGTTTGATGATAAAATGTGTACAGTATGTCTGTACATTTGTGTACAATACACGTATACATGTATGGGTACAAGCACACACACACATACATGTATACAATGTACATGTACATCCAGATGCAATGAAAAGTTGAGTCAGGGTGTTAGACCTATGCATATGTATGTTTATGCAAAGTACGTAATGTACGCTGCATTCATTAGGCTAAGCAGGTGCGTGCGCATATCTCGACCTCGACGTAATTCCAAAGACGTTGTTACAGACAGGATGGCGAGTGATGATGGTTTGTCACGATAGCGCCCTCTCGTGGCTGCGAATTAAGCAACGTCTTGCCCAAAGACTAAGGAAGACCCTAAGGACAGGGTAGTCACACTACACCTAAGTACGTGGGGTTACGACCCCCCTGCCCTTTTTAACCATCTATGAAAACGAAACATACACCAAACAAGAAACAAGACACGCAGCCAGTGTAGCCACGCTACCCACGCGTTATCGTGGTAAGGTACGACCCTAACTGCCTGAAAGAAAAAAGAAACAAAACGAAATCATGCACCATCGACACACGGACACAACAATACAACAATTATTTCAAAAACAACAAAAGGACATAAAAGGTCCTATACAAAGGAGTTAAATACTCCTACAAAAAAGACCTAAAGGGCCAAAAACCGAGGACAGTCATAATCTTCAGGCTGCGAGGCTTCAGAAGCCTACAACCTAAAGACCAGACAGTCCTCAACTACAATACAAACAGCTCCGCGCACACACCAGGTGGCGCGGAACCTGGCTCGGTCCAGCCGCACAAAGTCTGTCCGAATCCGGACCTTTATTGATGTTTTAACACGATGAAGCACGCTGTCGGCATCCTGCTGTGAGCCATCATACAATGTCTCACAGCGCGAACACCAGACCAACCACTTCACCGTGCTAATCAAATACCAGACAAGAAGAGAATCTGGCTTAGTATCTAGCCCTGACCCGTACAAAACGCATGCACGGGTCAGGGAAAGGTAACGGGCCAGAGCTTTGCAACAAATGTGCTCCACCCAGGCCCACAAAATATACACAAAGGGTCATTCCCAGAAAACATGGCAGACTGACTCGGGAGCGGCGCAGCCGACCCGAGCACACCTACCATTCCCAATGCCCCAATGTCCCAAACGTTGGGAGGTTTTCAAAGCCCCCCAAGCCACCCTCCAATCCAAGTCCCGCAAGTGGTTACTAAGAATAGAGGAGTGACATAACTTAAAACAATGATTAAAATCAACTGAACTACCCGCCGGACACTGCGTGGGTCGCTGACCCGCCAACAGGTCATACAACTGGCGGACCCTTACATGCCCCCAGTCAATGTCCGGCGAGATAGAGGAAACTAACAGGACCAGCCTGCAAAAATGTCTGTAAAAACCCGTGGGGTGAAGGGCGTGAGGGTTATCATTCCTCCAGATGTTACGAGGGAGAACCCGAATGAGTGAAGCAGCGACCCAGTAGAGAGAAAATACTCTCCACGGGCAGCCGCTATCACTCAACAACGCCTCAAACCCACTGACAAAAATAGCGTCACATTTGTGACGGATATCGATGACTCCAAGGCCACCGTTGGCTAAAGTCTGGACAAGAACTGACCTCTCAACGAGCTCAGTCTTGCCCGACCAAATAAATGAAAATATAGCCGGTTGATCACCCTCTCAACCGAAACCGGCAGAGGGTAAACCGGGGCTATGAAGAACAACGGTGATACGATCAAGGTGTTGACCAGCAACACCTTGCCTAAAAGAGAGAGCATCCTCCCTTTCCACATGATCAAAGTGGACTGCAGTTTAGGAATCCGCTCTCTCCAGTTCTTAGGACCCATGTCCCCAATGCTGACCCAGACACCGTTGATTTTAATCGGGTCTTTGGTCCACTGAATAGGTACCACATCGGGAAGGCAGTCGGGCCATGAGCCAAAAACTAGACCCTTAGATTTAGTAAAATGTAAGCGAGACCCGCTCGCACGAGAAAAGACATCAATGATGTCAAATAACCGCCTCACCGATTTGAAATCAATGTCGGGCAACACCTGACCAAGACTGGGAATCACCTAAACGTTTAGAAGAAAAGGCACAACGGAAGACCCCCAGAAGGTCGGGACCGACCAAATCCCAGAAATTCACGTAAAATTCCTTGGGCAGGCCGTCCCCACCAGGAGCCTTACTCAACAAATGGCAAAGCACGCTCTAGTAGTTCCCTTTGAATTTGCGCGCGCCTTAAGAAATGCCCCTCTCATTGGGCTCATGCATGCATTACAGGCTATAGTGCCATTGCAGTGTGCAGGCTATGCTGCCTCGTCGTGTTTTACGTACCGGACAATTTGCCCACTATTCGTTTGCGGAACGCGCTGACGATGGACCTGATTTACGCCTTAGTTGAGGTACGAATTGCTTGAATGCTTTATATGTCATCAGATATTTTTTTCAGTTTTGGTGAGATCTGTTAGGCCCATCCATAGGGCAACTAGGCCTAATTACTTAACTTCGGGCCCGTATTTTGTGGCTATCGCCTGTGCGGCGTCTGGAGCCCGGCCATGCAACAGGTATACACGTATACAGCCAAACATTATTTACCTATTAAAATGCGTACAACGCCTTTAAATTAAATTTGGGTTAGAAGCCAATCGTTCATGAGCATGCATTATAACGAAATATAACAAAATGACAATTGACGCATGTGTCTCCTAGACAAGTCGTTTATCCGCCCTTTCAAGGAGCCTTGCGGCTTGGGTACTAGCGCAGCCTACGTCTGCCCGAACATAGGCTAGATTTGCGTAGAGAAGACATGGCCAAGCAGCAACCTTTTAGGCGCTTACGCAAACAGTTTCAGGAATTTCAATTTCCATTGTTACCCTGTTTCCATTCATTTCGTCCCCCCTATAGGAAAGGGCAGATGCCTACCAGGCCTCAGACAACTCAGCAAGTGTCTTATTTAAAGGCCTCTGCTCCACATTCAAGATTTCGTGCAAGTGCTTTGAGGAGCTCATCAAGGATGGTTGAGAAGACGTAGACCAACTGCAAGGTCTGGAAGACCGCTGGAGGGAGCATCTGCTCGCCTTGGCTCCCAATGGAGGGCAACGCCGAAATCTGGAGCGAATGCTCCAACGCGTGGAAGCTGGCCCTTTAGATCAGGACTTAAATCCCGCGAAGAGTGCCAAGAACCAAGTCAAAGGGCCCCCCGATCCGGCAGTTGGTGCCTCAAATAAAGGAGAGGATAAAGGCCCTAGTACATCAGGCGGTGTAGCGGCCTCCGCAGAGGGAGCGTCCAAGACGACACCTCAAACGACACCGGACGACACCGGCAAACGGTCGTCCTAACGACGGTGGTCGTCGTAATACTGTAAAATTACTGCGAATGGTCGCTCTAAGCGCGCATAGTCTATAATATATTTGTTTAGTTCCATTTTGGTGGCCGAGGACGGGCCTCCGAATGCTAGCCCCAATTTATCCCCGATTAGTATGTCCTTAGGACAGTGAACCGGCCCCCGATGTCATGTTGTTCGTTGGCTCGTCCATTAGACAGACGACGGATGTCAAGTTTCACTAGTATGTAGCATGTGCATTAGACCGAGGATGGGCTTAACAATTAAGTTTCATCATAACCCCTTCAGCATCTGTATTAAACCGAGGGCAGGCTTCTCAATGGCAAGTTCATCAGGGGCCCCTAGTCTAGATAATGTACTAGGCAGAGGTCGGGCCTCTCAGGTCGAGCTTTAATGTAATCATATGTTTTACAGATGCCACACAGAGGCCGGGGCTTTGAAGGGCAAGTTTAAGGTAGCCCTATTATATAGTTGCTTGCGCAGTAGGCCGAGGACGGGCCTGTGATTGCCATGTGGTATTATGCCCATACTTTCCATATGTACTCTGTACTAGACAGAGGACGGTTTTCTGTATGCCAGGTTTAAAGTTCCCTTAACTTGCATGTGTGTGTAGGCAGAGGACGGGCCTCTGAATGCCAAGTTGTACCCATATTTTACACGTGTGTTTACTCTTTACTAGGCAGAGGTTGGGCCTCTGAATGCAAAGTCGCAATATATCTATATTTTACACGAAGTCTTACAGGGCGGCCCTCTGAATGTCATGTTTTAATGTACGTTTCACCCCTATTTTGCAAGTGTACCCTTTACTGGAGGACGGGCCTCTGAATATCTAGCTTTAATGTACATGTAACTCTATTTGGCATTAACGATTCTATAGACAGAGGGTGGGCCTCTGAATTCACGTACCCCTATTTTGCAAGTGTGCTGTTCAGAGGACGGGCCTCCGGTTGGGAAGTTTAAAGGCCTCATGTTTTGCATAATACATGTGCATGAATCAACGTACCCCCCTTTTTTGCGTGTGTGCTAGATAGAGAACAGGCCTCCGGATGCCAAGTTTCTATGTATCCCTATTTTGCATGCGTATTCTGTACGAAACAGGGTCAGGCTTCTGGTTTGCCTAACCTTAATGCACCCCCAGTGTATAGGTACTAGACATAGGACGGGGCCTCTGTATGTCATGTTTTAATGTACCCTTATGGCACGTGTGCTAGACAGAGTTTGGGCCTCTGAATCAATGCATCCCTGTTTCGCATGTGTACCCTTTACTAGGAAGAGGACGGGTCTGTGTATAAGTCAAGGTTAATGCACCCCTTAGACAGAGGACGGGCCTCTGAATCAATGAATCCTTATTTTGCATGTGTACTCTTTATTAGGAAGAGGACGGGCCCGCGTAAGTCAAGTTTAATGTACCCCTTAGACAGAGGACGGGCCTCTGAATCAATGAATCCTTATTTTGCATGTGTACTATTTAATAGGAAGAGGACGGGCCTGTGTAAGTCAAGGTTAATGTACCCCTTAGACAGAGGACGGGCCTCTGAATCAATGTATTCTTATTTTCATGTGTATTCTTTTCTAGGCAGAGGACGAACCTATGGATGTCAAGTTTAACGTCCCCCTATTTGCAGGTGTGCCGCACAGAGGACGTATCAATCTGCCCTACACTTACAGGTGTATTCTTTACTAGGCAGAGGACGGGCCTCTGAAAGTCCAGGATAATGTACCTTATTTTGCACGTGTTCCCTTTAACTAGGCAGAGGATGGGCCTCTGATGTTTAGTGTGCCCCTATTTTGCATGTGGGCTAGACCGATCGAGGACGGGCCTCTGAATTAAGGTACTTCAATTTTTTGCACGTGGGCTTGACATAAAGCCCCGGAATACCAAGTTTTAAGGTAACCCTATTATGCATATGATATTTTTCCGGGTATGGCCGCTAGCTGCCTAGGTTATGTACCTTTTCATTTGAGCGTCGCATTTTAGCGCCCCCTATATTAAACAGAGGTCGGGCCTCTGAATTCTGGGTTAACACGCCCATAATTAGATTGTCCTTAAGACAGAAGGCGGTCCTTCGAATGGAATGTATCCCATTTAGCGCGTCTATGGACAGAGGACGGGCCTCTGATTTATAATTGTTAATGTTACCTCAGTATAGCTCGTACATATCCCGCTGAGGCCGGTCCTCTAAAGGCCTAGTCTTAGTTCACCCCCATTTAGCATGTCTATCAGACAGAGGTAGGTCCTCTGATGGCTATCTTCCAATATAATACGGGCCTATGAATTTCAAGTTTCCATCGCAAAATTCAGCGCATCCACAAGGGGACGGGCCTCGGAATTCCAAGTGTGAGCGCGTTCACATTACCACACTCCTTTAGACAAGGACATGCCTCGGAATGCAATTTCCATACACTCCCGCTTAGCAGGTATTCGGTTTACAAGTAAAGCAAAAGCTTCTGAGTCTATTGTTTTTGAAACAGACGACGGGCCTCTGTATGCTGATGTTTATATACTTTTGTCAGCATGATTATGGAAAATTGCCGCTTTGAACTGTCTGAAATGTCAGCTAATGAGTATAGATTCGTAAACGTTGATGGTCTTTCGCTTGTGGCCCGGGGTACCTCTATGAGCCAGAGGTCCGGCCTCTGTATCCCTGCAGTGTTCAAGTATCCGTTTGCTCAGTTGTTTGCTCTTTGAGACAAGACAGAGGACGGGCCTCTGTGGGCTATTACACATAACGCGCCGTGGTTTGTGCGTCTAAGAATAATCGGCAGCTTGCCCTGTTATCACATCAGCGAGACAGTATTTATTATGTGATGGTTTGTTCATATATTATACATGCAGGCCAAGTCGGCTCTAGAAGTCCACAAACCAAGGCGTCTGCAGCTGCTCAAAGCGTGCTTGGAGACGGGCTATGATCGCAATGTTGCCTACGTCATGTCCGTGCTTCGAATTCGAGCCATTGTCTGCCGAAGACGTGAAGGAGAAACATTTGTATGTAAACTTATTAGCCGAGTGCAATAAGCACATAGACGCAAAGCTAGACGGGGTTGCCATGTATATTTTTACCAGCGAATATTCGGATAAGCGTTTTGCCAGAAAGCACCTTGGCATGTCGGGACCTCCTTCCGACTCGAGGACTCGAGCAGGAGCACAAGGGGGCGGGGGCGCTAATAGACCTAGACAGAAAAATGTCCGCGGCGCAAGGGCTGGCTTTCAATGGGGTCGCCCCTCTTCGAGATGGGGGTTCAGGGGGCCCCAGAGGCTGCGAAATACCCCTAGTCAGTTTGGGGCCTGCTTTCGATGCCAGAAAAGTGGTCACGTGGCACGTGACTGTAAGGAAATAATGTAATACACACAGATGTCAAAAATTGTATACTACTCGCAAGAGTAGGGCATGTGGCCGCAAAAACCTTGTATTGGAAAATTAAGTTCATGTGTTCAGTACTTCTTATGGATGGTACCAAGGTCCCGGGATAACTGGTAACGGGCGACAGGGTTAACGCAAAAGATATTTCAACACGTGACATAACATGTGAAGGTAGTGGTATGTGTCAGAGTGTAATAATCCACGAAAGAAATGGAATTATGAATAAACAACAATGGATGTCAATTGAATTTGTGTGCATTGTTTCCATTAGGAGTACCAGCGATATTTGAAATTACTGGAGAGTCATCTTTGGCAGAGAGATCTTGATCAATACTTTGATCCCTTCGCCGCTCAGGCTGCGAAGCAAAAACGAGGCATCTTCTAATGGGTAGATATCAATGTCAAACTAAGCAACTTCCCAGTTCCTTTTGCGCCCAGACCAGCCGACGTCCTTTCCGGTAGACTACAGCCAGATGTACAGGTGCTCAGATTTAGAGATCAGAATTATTTTGTAGCCGGAACATTAAACGATGACCCTGGTGTTTGGGACGATATCTTAGCAGGGTCGCCCAATAAGGAAGAAGTTCGCGGTTGGCTTCATCATGGAGTTAGCCTTTATGATTTCTTCCAACCATTCAATGGCCAATACAGAGGCAGGAATTTCTGTTCTGAAGTGCCCACTGAAATGTATTTTTTAAATACACCCATTTGTCGAGATTACGTCGGGTTTATCAACGACACAATCACCAAACGGTTGATAGAGGGCTCCATAGAAGTTTTGGGTAGGGTCAAAGAAGTACAGCCTCCGAAGTGTGTGAATGCCTTAACAGTCGAACCCAAGAAACCACGTCTGATTCTATTAATGAAGGGGCCTAATCTTTGGTGTAAGGACACACCCTTCAGTTTGGTCCCTCTAGGCGTTGTTGTCAAACCCGTAACCAAAAACGTTTTTTCTCAAGTACCGATGACTGCCAGGGTTACAAGCAAATCTTCTTGTCCAAGGAGTCCAGAACCTTTTGAGGCTTCGAGTGGGCGGGCTTTTACTTCACTGACACCACTCTTCCCTTTGGTTTCAAAAACAGTGCATATGTTTACTCATCCATTGGCTTTTGTCTCTCTGCATGGCTTAAAAACAGAGGTATACATACAGAATTCTGGATAGACGACCGTTTCATCGGTGAGAGCCATCTCAGCAATGGAGAAGCAAAATAGATGGTTTAAACTCTTTAGGCACTTTTGTTTTATTTCAGTGTGAACAGGACATGCGTGGGAACAGCTCCTACATGAGAGCTCTGAAAGCCTTGTATGTCGTATGTTACATGCAGTCTAAGCTGGGCTTTTTCATCAATTTAAAGAAGAGTCATCTGCTGCCTTCAAACACCATGGTGCATCTCGGATTTGGTATCTGCTCCAAGTCCCTATCATTTTCGATTCCTGGGCGTAAGAAGGTATCATTCGCTGAGGTAAGAGAGACAATTTTGAGGGAGGACCAAATACTCTTAAAGCAGATGCAAAGATTTGTTGGCAAAAGCCAAAGCTTCGCTCTAGTGTTTCCGGCCGCTTCTTTGTTTCTGAGAGAATGCTTCTCCTTCATATCTACACTTGATGATCTCTTGCCTACCCCTCTTTCACCACAAGTGCGGGAGGAGATTATGTTTTGGAGGTTCGTTGATAGCTTCTCACAGCCGATCCCTTGGAGACAGGAACGCCACCTTGCTATCGCGTTGTCGGCTGACGCATCTGGCTACAAATGGGGTGGTACCCTAGTCTTGCCAATGGTAGTGTCAATTTCGGAGATTACTGGTCACCAGACATCTTAGCGCATACGGATATATGTTGCAAGGAGGCCCTCGCCCTATATTTTGTACTGCTCGCAGTGTTTGATTCACTATGGAATCGGAGGGTAGATGTGATTGGAGACTCCAAAAGTCTAGTGGATGCTTGGACTGGCCTCCAAGCCAGATCCAAACCGCTTTTAAAGATTTTGAAGCTCATTTTTGCCCTCTCCTTGGAGGCAAACTTTTCGCTCAAGTTAACTTGGGTCCGATCTGCAGCTAATCCGACCGATGCTCCGTCAAGAGAAACATCCAAGGCAGACGCCCGCTTCTCTCGTCATCTGTGGGATTTCCTACAGAACGAGCTGGGTGGTCCCACAGGTTTTACCTTTGATTTGATGGCACTTCCGTCAAATGTCCCAGCACGCCGGAACGTGGCCCCGCTCAAGTTCTTTTCCAGGTTTCCCGTACCCAATTCGGAGGGTGTAAACGTCTTCGCTCAGCAGTGCCCTAGGGGCGAAGTGTTATACGTATTCCCACCCTTTGTCCTAATTGCCTCCCTCATCAGGCTGTTCCAGGAATGGGGAGATCTGGTGGTCACAATCAATTGTTGTGCCGAAACATGAGCTACCCAAGGTTTGGTGGCCCCACTTGAAATCTTTCACTAAGCAGGCCATTCGTCTGTCAGAGTCCGGTCAAGCAGGGGTTTTAGAATACCCGTCTTCTTCTGGATATGTTCCGAATTCCAAAGGGCTGGGGTTTGAGCTTTGGGCCTGCGAGGGGTATTTTCCAGGCATTGCCACTCCCCAATTCGATACCACTCATGCAAAGCGTCACCCTATTCTCCTGGTGTCCGACTCGATGTTTAGAGGACTCAAAGGATTCGGCTGGCCCAATGCATTGAACGTACAAATATCAGACAATGGAGGCGCAGAAATGTCCTCATCATGTAGACATCTGGTGGTATCTTGCAGAGCTCGTCAACCGGAGGTGGCAGTTCTGCACGGTGGCATAAATGATTTCAGTCGATTGATCGACCCTTCGCAGGGTGTACTTGAAGTGGTTAGGGTATTTCGTGCGTCTGCGAAACGGATAAGGGATGAATTTCCAAAATGCATATTTGTTCTTTCTTCAGTGTGCCAGACCAAAATGGTGGGTATCAATCGCTCAGTCGCCGTAGTCAACTCATCTTTGAAAGATATCTGTTGTGAAGCTGGCTGGCAGTTTCTCTCAAACGATTGCATCGTGCAGGCCGATCTCGCGGACGATGTGCATTTGTCGACAATGGGATATCTAAAGCTCCAGCGCAAGCTGCGACTGTTTTTAACGTCCGTTTTGGGCTTACCCTTAGGAATCGAAATAGCATGCTGAATTTCTCCTCCAGTCAGGCCCTTATCTTCAAGAGAGTGTTTTCTTTTCTTTTTTGAAGATGATCAGTGTGGCAACCAGGCTGACAGAACTGGCAAACAAGTTGGATAGTCAGGGATACGAAGTGCAAAAGAGCAGACTCATAGCATCGTTGGACCGATTTCTGCGGGAGCATCAGGGCAAAGGATACTGTGCTGATGGGGAGGATCTGGAGTCTGCGACACCGCTGCTTAGGCTGTACAAACCTGGGCAAGCATGCGATCTTCTCTTGTGGGTGCCCTCCTAAATTGGCGGCAGGCACCGTGGACTCCTATGTGGGCCAGATAAGGGCATACTTTAACTCACTCGGTAGAACTGAAGTCTGGCGAGTTGGATCTAAGTTCGGAAACCCTTGCATTTCTCATCAAGTTCGTAGATACACGAAGACCATTCAGCTGGAGCAGGCTGAGTCTCACATCACTCCGAAGCAGGCAGTTCCATTATTTTCTGACAGGTTACGTTGGTTGGTGGAAGAGATTACCGAACGATTCCTCAGTCTTGGCAGCGGTGATGGCCTTTTCGCTCAGCGCTACGTGTTACAACGGGACCTGGTCTTTTTTCTCTGCCTTTGGTGGGCTGGGGACAGAGCTGGTGACCTAGGAAGAACCAGAACCTGTGAAATCACAAGGATCGAAGGAGGCGATCTCTTATTCAACTACACTATTGGCAAGACAGTAAGGGAGGGTGACTCATCATTGATAATAATTCCAAAGTTGGAGGACCAAGAAAATTTCAATCCAGCCGGAGCCGTTCAAAGTCTGGTCGATCTTGCTCAGTCGCATAACTGCGATCTGACAGATGGTTATCTCCTTTGCCCCTTGGCGGCTAATCGAAAAGTTCTCGCAAACAAGCCCTTCGTCGGTAACGGGCCGAACTCACGGCTGAAGATGTATTTTGCCGCATCAGATAAACCCGAAGACCAACTCTTGAGAGCGCACAGCAGTCGCGCCGGGGTAGCAACCACATTGCGACTCCTGGGTGCATCGGAGGAGCAGGTGATGGACCACTGCAGATGGGCCTCGCGTAAGACGTACAAGCACTATACCCAGGTTGAGAGAGTGATGAGGCGTCAGACCACGGTCCGGGTATTACGCGACGCCGTCTCCCCAGCTGAACAACGCCCAAAGGCAGATACCGCCGTACAATTCTACAGACTTCTGAACTTCGGCTTTAGGGCTCGCGTGGCTTTCCCGCCGCCTACAGCTGATGTCTAATGCGGTCGACCTCACCTACTATCAAAACAACGCAAAAATTTATTGAGTCGGTCAATCGCTTGGATGTCGATGAGAGTATACGCGGCTATAGGCCTAGATTATAAGAAAAGAAGAGAAGAAATAAAATTTAAAAAAATTAATTAAAAAACAAAAAGGAACGAGGGGTGTTGATCCAGTCCGGCTTTCCTCTCTCTGTATCTGATATAGTCACTCGCTTTCGTTTGAGGTTTGGGTAAGATTTGGGGTGTATTTGTCGGGGCTTAGGGTTATCGGCGGCCTAAAGGGGAAAGGTTTCGGGGAAATCTTATCTCACCCATATCTAAATCCTGTAGATACCGGAGTCGGGTGGAAACAAAGGCGGTTGTGCAAATAGGTTACTATTTGCACATCCGTCGACGTTGAGGGCAGCGTAGGAATCTACGCAGTCTCGAGTATACCAAGGTGGCTGGTAGGGAGTATTGCGACGAGAAGGATCGAATCGGCAGAGGATGGTGCGGTGGTATGTGTCAACGGAGGCATGAGGTAGGAGAATAGTTTGGCCTCGGTAGCCAGCCCCGGGTAAGTTATTAATATAAATTTTTCCCCACCCACCGACCTCCTTCCTCATTTCCGAGTTTCCTCTGGCTTCGGTTTCTACGCTCAATCTATCTCACCCATATCTAAATCCTGTAGATACCGGAGTCGGGTGGAAACAAAGGCGGTTGTGCAAATAGGTTACTATCTGGGTTCTGGAGGGTCGGGTAAATGCAATTAGTTTCGCCATATATTTTGGGTTGATTGCGGGAAACAATAGGGTTAGCCTGAAAGGAACGGGATTTTGTTATTTTGGCACGGGTTTTAATTAGATCAGGGATTAAACTATTATCGCCGTTATCGACTTGGGTTTGTAATTTGTTGGACTTTCTCAGGAGCTCCTTAAATTCAAGATTACGTTGCCAAGCCTTATCGGCAGCAAACGAAATTGCCGCTCTCTTAATTTCAGTTTTCCCCTCCTCCCACCATTCATTAAGATTATCAAAAAAAAGGATGTGTTCTTCCCAATTTTTCCAAAGTTTTCTAATCATAGAACAAAAATTCCCATCCCGAAGTAACAAAGTATTAAATTTCCAAAAACCCCTTCCCCTTTTACAGTTGTCAAATTTTATTTTAGTAGTGATTATTATTATTATCTTTATTTTACCAGGGAGACCCATTCACATAAACTTGTGGTCTTCCATGGGGCCCTGGGAAATACAATTAAAATAATAAAACCTAAATAAAGTTTTAAATATACTTTAAAGTAGAATGTACACAAAACATAAAATGGTAAAACAGTAAACACAAGAACAAAAATTAAACAATATAACACAGAATTAAATAAAAGTACATGTAGAGTAAAATAAGTAAAATTCCTATAAGAAATACACACAAATATATACGAGAATCAGAATAAAACTAATTCAAAATTTAGGAAAATCTGGCCAAAAAATAAAGGTTACGAATTGGAATAGTTAAAATATTACAATAAAATAAACAGATAAAACTGGGTGGGTTTAAACAATTAAAATGAAACAGCGAAAATTAAAATAATTAAGAGCCAGAAGTTAAAAGACTTCAGAAGTGATTTAAAATGTGATAAAGATGGCGCCGAACGAATTTCAGTACTCAAGGTATTCCATATTCTGGTGCAATTAATGATTGGACTGTGTTTGTAGCACTCCGTTTTATACTTTGGGATAACCAAATTATTAGCTGTAGCTCCTCTTGTATTGTAATGGTGTGCATCTGAAAGTTGTGTTACGTTATTTGTTAAATACGACGGCGCAAGCCCATGAGTACATTTAAACATAAAAACTGCTTTTAGGTAAAAAAATCGTTCATGTAATGGCAACCATCCTAATTCTTAAAAACGTTCACTCGATGGAGTGCCAAAACCCTTAGACAAGATTAAACGTGCTGCATACTTCTGTAACTTAATTAATTTATCATTGTGCATCTGATACCTATCTGATCAAATTTGTGAGCAGTAGTCGAAGTGTGGTAAAACAAAAGCGTTATACATTGTTGTTAGTACATGAAATGGAATACATGGTTTTGCACGTCTCAAGATTGCAAGTCTTGTCTGTACCGTCTTGAAAACACGATTAACATGGTCAGTCCATTTTAACTCTTCATCAATTATTACTCCAAGGCATTTAGTACTGTTGACCAGTTTAATTAAACACTGGTTAACTGTCACTGTAATTTCACTAGAGTACTTCAATTTTGCCTTTGTGTCTATGATCATAACACTCGTTTTATCAAAATTTAGCACGAGTCTATTATTCTCTAACCATCTGCTTATTTGGTCTATCGCAACGGATAATTTGTTTGCAACTTCATTCGCCGTCTTGCCGCTGACAATAACAGTAGTGTCATCGGCAAACATGTCTACCATACCATCAGTAACTACAGGTGGCATGGAATTCACACATATAGAGAATAATAGCGAACCTAGAATTGAGCCTTGTGGCACTCCGCTAACAACCTTTAATCGATCAGAGAAAACTTTTTTAAAACAGACCATTTGAGTCCGATTTGACAAGTAGCTGGAGAACCAGTTTAGTGTACGATTTGAGCAGTCAAGTGGTTTCAATTTAATGAGAAGAATATTATGGTCAATTGTATAAAATGCCTTCCTTAGGTCAATAAAAGCCACTCCATTAAGTTGACCGTTTTCAATATTCCTGCTCCATTGATTGACAAGTTTGGCTAAAATGGTTGATGTGGAGTGCAAAGGTCGAAAGCCGGATTGATTAGCATGCATAAGTTCATTGTCGTTAATGTATGCATATAGCTGATCATAGACAGATTTTTCCAAAATTTTACTGATAACTGGAAGGATAGAGATCGGTCGATAATTGCCTACGTCGGACTTTTCCCCAGCTTTGTATACCGGTATGACCTTTGCACTTTTCATAATTTGAGGTACCAGGCCGCATTGAAGCGACCGGTTAACCAGTTTAGTTAATGGCTCGAGAACAGCAGGCAGAGCAATTTTTAGCAGGCGACAACTGACATCGTCGTCCCCAGTAGCCTTATTTACACTCATTTTATTTATAATCTCAACAATATAATTTTCTGAGACAAATTGAATATCAAAGCCATTTTGAATGCTATCATTCTTGTTTGATGTACTGATATTGTTTTGCTCTGGTAGCTTCTCGGTCACTTTCTTTGCGCAGGTAATAAAATATTCATTAAAAACATTAGCAATATCGTTTGGCTTGTCACATTGTTCACCTTCGTGGTGAACTGTGTTTGGCAAAGTATGTTTTTTTCTTTGATATCAGCTCATTAATACAGTTCCATATTTTCTTACCGTTTCCCTCTGTTATCAGAAGGAATACCACGATAATAATCAGACTTCTCTTTTTGTATTGAGTGAGTGACTCTGTTTCTCAGTGAGCGATATGCACTCCATAATTCCGTATTATTTGATTTAACAGCAGCTTTGTGTATTTTATCTCGCTCTTTCATTAAATCCACAATATCACGTGGTATCCATGGACAGGCATTCTTCTGAATTTTCTTTTGCTTAAGAGAAATATGAGAATCGACAACACTCATGAGCATGTCAACCCACTTTTGATTAGCCAAATCAATGTCATCAATGGTATCAAGAATTTCCCAATGTTGACAAGATAAATCTTGGATAAAATTATGTGCGTCAAGTTTATGAAGCGGCCTGTATGATATATAATTATGACCATGCTGGGCTTGATGTTGACGCTTAGTATTCCTGATAGTGTAGATAAGGAAATGATCACTGACACCCGGGATGATGTCATGATCAGAATATGGAAGAGCGGCAATTGCATTGTGAGAAACAGCGGCTAATTTCCTGGACATGTAGCTGCGGTCAATGCGCGTGGCACAGGTGTTGCTTTTGTTGTGCCATGTAAAGCGGCTTACATTTGGGTTTTGGACTCTCCACGCATCTACTAGACCGAGCAGTTTCACGGTTTTGTTTAATTCGTTAATCCCCTGTGTGCTGTGGTAATTGTCTGATCCCCCCTTGGTATCTTTTTGTAAATTTTCTATGCAGTTGAAATCGCCCCCCAGATTGTATGCCGAATCCCCCGGCAATAAGACGGCAGTTGTTCAAGGAAGAATCGCCGTCTATCACTCGGAGAATTCGGACAATACACATTGAAAATACGTATTTTTGTTCCCGTGTGTTTTAATTTGACTGTGAGTGAAACCGCTCGATCGTCATTGTCCCGTAAAAAGTCGGCCGTTTTCCATGTGTGGCGCTTGGATAACAAAATGGCCGCGCCACAACTCGAAGTTGTCCCGAAGGACCAAAAACCCACGCCGTCAAATTCCCAGGCCCACGCCCTGGCCTCGGAGAAGCCAGAGACATTGGCCTCCTGCAAGAGCAAGATGTCAACACCTTGCTCATTGCAGGAGTCGAAAATTTGGCGGCGTTTAATACAATTTCTTAGCCCATTTACATTAATGCTACTAATATTTAAAGAAGAACACATGATCGAAATGCAAAAAAGGACACATAAAAACTGGAACAGAGCCATAATTAAAAAGGGTAAAAACCAAAAACAACAAAAACACACTTATTTGGGGGTAGAACGCACCTTTTTCTTTCGTGTTTCTTGTTTTTCCTTCTTCCGCCGAATCGTCGACCACTCCACAGGCGAGTCTGACGAATGGTGACCGCGTTTAGCGGAGGCGACGGAGGACATGGAAACGATTGACCCGTCGGAATCGCACGCCTGGTTCAGTCGTTCCAAGTCCCGTTTTAGAGTCTCCTCCGCCTCCAAAACCCTTTCGGCCCAGGTCTGAGTTTTGGTCGTGGTACTCCACTCGGGGACGACGGGCTTGCGGGGCACACCCGACGAGTTCCGCAAGTATTAGGCCATGGAGTAGTCCGAGATGTTGGTGGCCGTGGATGTTGCCGACTCACTACTATCCGTTGTGTGACTCTCCGAGGCCGGGGAACACGCCGCGCCCGTTCTACGCGGATTTTTCCCCGAGACCGACGGTCTCGGGGAATGTGCGTCTCTGGGTGGAATGTTCGCTGTACGGGCGGGCTTGGTGACAGTTGGGGCGGGTGTGCCTGCTGTGGGTGGTCGATTCAGCGGGGTGCTAGGTAATTTAGGCGGGGTGCTGGGCCGGGTGGGCTTGGGTTGTCTGGCTGGCTTCGGTCGGGCGTCCTTCGGTCGGGCGTCCTTCAGTCTGGCGTCCGGTGGTGGGGGGTTGGTCTTACGGGTGATGATGATGATGCTGATGTTGCCCAGGGTGGTCGGGATGATCTTGCCGGCAGCGGGTCGCCGCCGTCGTCGTCGCTGTTCTCGTCGCTGTCTGATCGTATGATCGGGGGCACCGTGAGGCATAGTGCCCCATCACCCCGCACATTCGACATCTCACCGGAACCGGGCATTCGCGGCTGCGATGCCCGGGTTGATTACAGTTGAAACAGACGACGGTTGGGCAACCCGCTGCTATGTGTCCGACCTTCCCGCACACACGACAGGTCTGCTCTTGGTTGTCGTAGGTGACCCTCAGCAGGTATACACCGACACGCCAGTGGCCCCGTCGGACGCCGAAGACCTTCCCGTAGGGTGAGAGCGCCGAGGAGATGGTGACGTCGCTCAGCTCAAATGGCGCGTCACGTACAGTGATGAAAGCCAGCTTCTTCGACACCGGTATGGCTGTGATTCGCTGTGTCCTGATGGATAAGCTGGCTTGTAGCATCTTGGTCTTGGCTGCTGCAGTCTTGGTTGTGACGCACCATTTGTTGTTGGTTAGCTGCGGGACGCAGACGACGTCGTTCTCCCCGGCGGTCTTGGCCACCAGGTCGCACATCTCGGCATACCCCTGCTTCTCATCAGTAGTCAGGAACGTAGAAAGGTTCCGTTGAAGTTTGTTCGTGGCCATTGTAGATAATATACATGATCTTTGCACAAAAAAGCCCAGAGGATCCCGCCGTGTTTTTTTAATTGGTTTATTCTTGCAAACAACCAAACACTCATATGATGATAACAAACATTCATTATTTACAATATAAAATTATATTATGTTAAAACAATGAATACATTAAATGAAACGCACTAGGGAAATAATCCTCCACCAAAAGAAACGCGCTTGGATTACTATCAATAAAATAGACGACCGAAATGTAAATATTTACATAAAATTGACTCTTCTTATAATTTACAAAAACCACGAAAAGGAAAACAAAAACCACCACGAATTATTTATCTGAACAAAACAACTCACTTTACCCACCACCAATGAAAACAGTTCCAATCAACTCTACACCCACCACCAAAGCAAACAGTTCAAATCATCTCCAAAGCAACAAAAATACAGTAATTTGTTGTTGGCACGAGCCTTCTTCTTTGTTGTAGCCGGTTTCCGTTTCCTAATCGTCGACCATTCCTCAGGGCAATCTGAGGAAGGGTGTCAGCGTTTTACGGAGGCGGTAGAGATCATGGAGACGACGGACCCGTCGGAATTGCTATCCTGGCTCCGTCGCTCCATCTCTTGCTGGATCTTTGCCTCCGCACTCGCGATCATCTCCGCCCAGCTCCTGGTCTTTACGTCTAGCATTATCCACGGGAGGTCCGGCATGCGCGGCACATCCGCACTGCGGTCCACAGAGGAGGTCGACACGTTCGTAGTCATCGATGTGTTGGTCGACGACGTCGATGACATCGAGTCTGCTGCCGTTGCGCACCACGCCGAGGTGGACGGGTGGCTGTACGGGCGGGCTTGGTGCCGCCTGCAGTGGGTGTGCCGGCTTCAGATGTTTTTTTCGGTGGGGTGCTAGGCCGTGAAGACTTGGGTGGTCTGGCCGGCTGCGGTGGGACGTCCTGTGGTGGGGTCCGGGGTACTCTGGGCGGTCTCACCTGACGGGTGGTAGCAGCAGGGTCTGGACTAACCCAAGGTGGTCTGGGTGGTCTCGCGGGTTGCGGGTCGCCGCCGATGTCGTCGTTGTCCGAGTCGGTGAACGCCGAAACACGCAGCCGAGCGGCGTACGAACGGGGGCATCGTGCTGCATAGTGCCCCGTCTCCCCGTCTCCCCCTCGACACTTCACCAGCTCGAGACACTCCCGGCTGCGGTGCCCGTGCTTGTTGCAGTTGTAGCACACAACTGAAGGGCACCCCGCAGCCAGGTGGCCGACCATCCCGCAAACCCGGCCCGTCCTCTCCTGGTGGTCGTAACTCACTCTCAGTTGGTACCCACCGACACGCACGTAAGATGGGATCGGACGACTCAAGTCCATACGTCCATGCCGGCGGCCGTTCTCCCACCCCAGATGTTTCTGCCAGTGGCCGCGTCTGATGCCAAACACCTTGCCGTAGGGAGATAGCGCCGAGGAGATGGTGACGTCGCTCAGCTCAAATGGTGCGTCACGGACCGTTATGAAGGTCTTCTTCCTGCTCACCGGTGTGGTCGTAACACGATGTTACCCGATGAGCAGGTCGGCTTGGAGCATCTTCGTCTTGGCCGCTTCAGTTGTTGTGGTGACGCACCATTTGTTGTCGCTCAGCTGCTGGACGCAGGCGACGTCGGTCTCCCCGGCGGTCTCGGCAATCAGCTGGCACATCTCGTCGTATAGGATCTTCGCATCAGTCGTCAGGTATGCAGACAGGTCTCTCTGGATTTCTCGGCTGGCCATCGTAGACTCCCGTCGTGATCACGGTTTTTCCTGAGCCAGGTAAGTATGACTTCTAGAGTACAGCTTTGAGGTATATATCAATTGGAGATGCGAAACCTAGTCACAGTAGCCTATCATACTTGCCTATCAACAACACGGCTTTCGGACTCCGAAACAACATCCTTTCTTGGATCGACAATTTCCTCACCAAACGTCATCATGTGGTGCATGGTTGATGGTGATTCATTATAAAAGCCCCTAGACGTGGCTACAGGTGTTCTTCAGGGGACAGTGTTAGGGCCCTTGCTCTTCCTTGTTTATGATTTACCTGTGACCCTATCAGATAGGCATTAACGACCTCAAGAGTTGGGAGTCTGTCTGGGCTGGCAAATTGGTTTTAATAAAGCCAAATGTTCCTGTAGAGTCGGTAAGGCATTGCACGGAAGACCGTCCGTTAGAGCGGTTATAGCGCCACCATGCGACCGGCGGCAAACGCTGCCTGCCTGTCTCATGTTGCACTCAAGGGTTCATTAGCCTAATTCATCAGGTCCCATTGAAAACAGTGTAAAATAAACAATGTTCAGGACCCAGTTTCATGCCCACCGACATAACTGGGGTTTTTCAAACAACAATGAGATTATTGTCTTGTTCTTTATCTTTCCATTTCTTTTCAATCTTCAGTCGGTTAGCGAATTACATTTTTCAATATTCACACCAAACGAAACTCGACTCCCGAAAAGGGATACTTCCCGAGCCTGCAAGCTGCCATTTTACAAATGGCATCCCTCCATGTTCTAGGGCAATTAGGACCCATTTTGTTACCGTAATTTTGTCAAGTCTGCCCTCAGATTGAAGCTCTAAAACCAGGAAGTTGATCCTATGCTATATTTACACAATCCCACTATTTCTTTTGAATTCGTACTCTATCTTTAGATTTGCTCGGGGATAGCGCGAACGCAGTCCCCACTATCATAAAATGTACTCCCGAGTTCCCCACATTTGGGGGAATCGCACAGGTCAACCCGTCTCTGTGCAATGACTGGGCCTCGCCATGGGAAAACCTATTTTTAAAATGTTAGGGTCTTTGTAAGGAAGACCCCAAGGACAGGGTAGTCACACTACACCTAAGTACGTGGGGTTACGATCTCCCCTGCCCTTTTTAACCATCTATGAATACGAAACATACACCAAACAAGAAACAAGACACGCAGCCAGTGTAGCCACGCTACCCACGCGTTACCGTGGTAAGATACGACCCTAACTGCCTGACAGAAAAAAGGAACAAAACTAAATCATGCACCATCAACACACGGACACAACAATACAACAATTATTTCAAAAACTACAAAAGGACATAAAAGGAGTTAAATACTCCTACAGAAAAGACCTAAAGGGTCAAAAACCGAGGACAGCCATAATCTCCAGGCTGCGAGGCTTCAGAAGCCTACAACCTAAAGACCAGACGGTCCTCAACTACCATACAAACAGCTCCGCGCACACACCAGGTGGCGCGGAACTTGGCTCGGTCCATCCGCACAAAGTCTGTCCGAATCCGGACCTTTATTGATGTTTTAACATGGTGAAGCACGCTGTCGGCATCCGGCCGTGAGCCATCATACAATGTATCACAGCGCGAACACCAGACCAACCACTTCACCGTGATAATCAAATACCAGACCAGAAGAGAATCTGGCCTGGTATCTAGCCCTGACCCGTACAAAACGCATGCACGGGTCAGGGAAAGGTAACGGGCCAGGGCTTTGCAACAAATGTGCTCTACCCAGCCCCACAAAATATACACAAAAGGGCATTCCCAGAAAATATGGAAGAGTGACTCGGGAGCGGCGCAGCCGACCCGAGCACACCTACCATTCCCAATGCCCCAATCTCCCAAACGTTGGGAGGTTTTTAAAGCCCCCCAAGCCACCCTCCACTCCAAGTACCGCAAGCGGTTACTAAGAATGGAGAAGTGACATAACTTAAAACAATGATTAAAATCAACTGAACTGCCCGCCGGACACTGCATGGGTCGCTGACCAGCCAATAGGTCGTACAACTGGCGGACCCTTACAGGCCCCCTGTCAATGTCCGGCGAGATAGAGGAAACTAACAGGACCAGCCTGCAAAAATGTCTGTAAAAACCCGTGGGGTGAAGGGCGTGAGGGGTATCATTCCTCCAGATGTTACGGGGGAGAACCCGAATGAGTAAAGTAGCGACCCAGTAGAGAGAAACAACTCTCCACGTGGAGCCGCTATCACTCAACAACGCCCCAAACCCACTGACAAAAATAGCGTCACATTTGTGACGGATATCGATGACTCCAAGGCCACCGTTGGCTAAGGTCTGGACAAGAACTGACCTCTTAACGAGCTCAGTCTTGCCCGACCAAATAAAGGAAAATATAGCCCGGTTGATCACCCTCTCAACCGAAACCGGCAGAGGGTAAACCGGGGCTATAAAGAACAACGGCGATAAGATCAAGGTGTTGACCAGCAACACCTTGCCTAAAAGAGAGAGCATCCTCCCTTTCCACATGTTCAAAGTGGACTGCAGATTAGGAATTCGCTCTTTCCAGTTCTTAGGACCCATGTCCCCACTGCCGACCCAGACACCGTTGATTTTAATCGGGTCTTTGGTCCACTGAATAGGGACCACATCGGGAAGGCAGTCGGGCCATGAGCCAAAAACTAGGCCCTTGGATTTAGTAAAATTTCAGCGAGACCCGCTCGCACGAGAAAAGACATCAATAATACCAAACAAGCGCCTCACCGATCTGAAATCCCGCACAATGCAAGTCGTATCGTCTGCATATTGCAGAACTCTGCACTCGAGACCATTGGCCCCAGGGATTGTCAGACCAGTGAGACGGCTATCCTTAATAATTGTTTGAGCAAAAGGCTCGATAAAAAGCACATACAAAAGAGGGGATAGGGGGCAACCCTGCCTCACTCCTTATTAAAAAGGGGTCCGAAAGCGACCCGTTGACTAAAACGGAACTGGATATATCTGTATATAACAGCTGTATCCAGCTCCGAAATTTAGGTCCTAAACCAAAACGGTCAAGAACCCTAAAAAGAAAATGCCAATTGACCCTGTCAAAAGCCTTCTGTTGATCTACGGAAATGACGAGGCAGTCAAGGTTCCTTCCATCCACGAAAGCCACCAGATCCCAAAGGAGTCTGATATTATCATGGATGGACCTCCCCTTGACGGCACACGTCTAAAATTGGCCGACAATGTCGGGCAACACCTGACCAAGACGTAGGCACAAGGCCTTCGACAGGATCTTGTAATCGACATTGAGAAGGGAGATGGGGCGCCTGTTCCGAGGATCAAGCTCGTTTAAAATCACCTCGGAAGTCGACATCGGCTAGGACGGAAACATTACATTTCCAATAACCCCGACCGACACCGGCACCCTTAGGGAAAGCACACTTCAAGACAACACTGTCATGGTCACTAAAGAAACAAGGCGAATGCTGGCAATAAACGACCTCCACCGAACTGGACACGTAAATACGATCCAGCCGACTGGATATCGTGTTTGCCGCATTGCGCCAGGTAAAATAATGCGTAGACGGGTATTGAGACCGCCAGCAGTCTCTAAAAGAAAGATCAGTAAGGAGCCGACCAAGCTCAATGGCCCCGATTCCACAAGATGTGAAATCAGATCCACGACAGTCGAGCTCCAAATCGACGACACAATTGAAATCGCCCGTTAAAATAACAGGCAAATTAGCCGTACAAAACGATGCTAACTCTGTGAAGAAGAGACGGCGCGCCCTAGGGTCATTTGGGGCATAAACTGTGCACAATTACAAACGCACACCCCTTCCTTCCCCATGAACGCGCAAAATACCAGAAACGACCCTTTCATCAGAATCGACGGAAGGATCTGAAAACACAAAAGGACTTCTGGCGGGCAGGAGGATGATGGTACCACAGGAAAAGGAAGTGCCAAAACTGGCAAACATCTCCCCCTTCCATTCCGCCCGCCAAGAAGCTAAATCGTCATGGCCAGAGATATGACACTCTTGAAGACAAGATATATCATACCCCTGGCATAGATTAAAAACACGTCTCCTCTTCACAGGGTCACGCATTCCATTAACGTTTAAAGTGATGAGGGTGACCATGATGATGTAAAAAAAGGTGCACAAATGACTCGGGTGGATCCCCTTTAGGAGAACCACCCGAGTCTACATTTGCAGCCGGTTGGGAAACGTCGCCCCCAGCCGTGCCCGTGCCCGAGGGCTCAGACAGGCTAGGTGGTGCCACCCCCGGTGTTGTGGATCGGGCAGTGGTAGTTTTAGACGAGCCAATTGGCTCGTCTAATACCATCTCAGACTCCGAAGAACAGCTTTCTCGATCGCGGCCGCCTGACACTCAATGGCGTCACAAGAGACAACGGTTTCAGCGCGGTCTCCCATGCAGCCGACGCAACCGACAAAGTTGAACTTAACGGTCCTCGTAATCCAGCGGTCGCAGTGGAAACAAAGCCACGACTCCGCTGATCGTAGAGGACCGGCTTCCCTCGAGCACCGAAGACACGGTGCTGGAGGCAATTGATAGTCCGAGGCCGGAAAGCTCTCCGACACCGTTACAGACTCCGAGCCCGACGGATCGGACCCGGAGCTAGAGGAAGCAGACTCCAAGACCGACGAGTCGGACCCGGAGCTAGGGGGAGAGTGTGGACTCTTCGCCTCATCGGCGCCCACAAGTGTGGACGCTTTAGGAGGCAAAGAAGCCTCACCCTTATGCTGTGCAGGGGCAGATTTCCACTGTACCACAACATCAGCCCACCGCTTGGCGGGTTGCACCCTCTTTGCGAAGGTCTTAGGACACAGTTTAAAACTGTGCCCCTCGTCCCCGCTGAAGGTGCACACCATCTTGTTAGGGCACTCCCCGGAGGGATGACCAACCTGCAAGCATTTGTAACACGTTACGGTGTTACATCTGCCCGCAGAGTGGCTAGGGCTTCCGCATCGGGCGCAAGTCCGGGTCTGACCAGAGTGGCCGACCCAGGCGTTGCGATTCCCGATGCGGAGAACCGAAGGAATGGACTTGACACCCGACATTAAATACTGCCGGGTGCAAGTAAACACGGCAGGCTCCTCCGGGTAGATCTGAAACCTACCCTTATGGACCCTGCCGTACTTAGAAAGGATGGATCTGATGACATTGTCGTCAAGATCCATCTCTACATACTTAACTGAGATCAGCTTCAGGCCGAAGGATGTTACTCGGCACCCAGGAAGCTGGTCCAGATCATACTCAAAACGTTGAGCAAATACGGCCGATTTGAATGTGAATTTGAGGTCAAACTGGCCGCCAGAAAGGGGTTGTATAAGCCGCCTCCAGGTGAGTGGCGGGACGATCCCAATCCCCCGGAGGACCTTAAATACATCACTAGGCGTCTCCTTGCTATCAAAACAGAGTTCGAAGGCGCGGAGACGCCTAGCACGACTATCCATTGTCGACATAACAGAAGTATTATGTCCAGACATACTGGAAACAAGACCAAAAAACAAAATACCAGGACAAAAATACCTCCCGGGTATTACAAAAACTGGACTAGCAACTGCCTAGTCCAGCAAAGGAAAACTAAAATATCCAACCAGGATATTACACAAAACAAACAAAAAGAGAATAGTTGGCAAATGCCCGACTATAGTGAGGTGGATTAAGGACAAAAAACACGAAGATCGTGACACGGTGGACAAAAGCACCAATTTTTTTTTAAAGACTCCTATGGGTATGTAGATTAATAAAATCCCATGCTCCAAAAAAATTGCAATGACCTTGACCTAATTATGACGTAATATATTCAAAATGGCCGCCATTTCCTTAAAACGGCATGTTTTTAGTTATATAATGCCGAGGCAAGTGATTTTAGTAGCGAATTATATGTATCAAAGGCCAAGGAATCGCATGGCAACGTTTGTGTTGCACTGAAACAAACAGTTTCATCATTTTTGTATTAAATTTGTCTATATTAGCATATGATGGTATAAAATACTTCATCATCACCGTGGGAAAATCAGTGGTTTGTATTAAAAATCGTCTCTTCCGGTCAATCCAAAATACCATCAATGGACATGCTGCCTAAAGTCCACAAGTTGAAAGAACCACCTTCTCCCCATAATGAGAAATTACTTAAAGGCAGGCCCATTATAACTGCACATAGCTGGATCACCTCCCCTGTATCCAAAACATTAGGCTTCTACCTAAACATCTTACTGTCCAGATTTCAAGATAACTTTTTTGAAAAGGACATTCCTTGGCCAATCATCACCAACTCCCTTCAATTAATAAATTCACTTGATTCTCTGGAAGTATCTTACGACGATGATATCTCATTTATTTCTTTTGATTTTGAGAGCCTATACACAAACATCACACCATCACGATATCCAAGAAACACTTTTCAAGATAAGCGCTGCCTGTGAATACCCTCACGAATACTATTCCTATTTTTCTAAACTACATAACTTCACCAGTGATTTCAGCCATTTTTAAATCGGTAAACACCTCTTCAAACAAACTAAAGGAGTTCAAATGGGGAGCTATCATTCCGCACAACTCGCTAACCTTGTATTAGCTTATAGAGAATTCCTGTTCTGGACCGCACATAGATCCCCCAATGTACTGCTCTTCGTTAGATATATCGACGACGGCTTAATTATTTTCGCAACGACCCCACTTCCTCATATCAAGACATAATCAAAACGCTAGCGGGCCTCTATCTGAAATCCATTCCTGTCAACTTCTCTGTGAACAACAAAACTATGAATTTTCTGGATCTTACTTTGTCTATTAACTATTTCACTCTAACGAATAATAAAATCCAATACCGTGTCTTCCAAAAAGCCTTTCATAAGTTCACCTATGTCAATTACAAATCTAATCATAACCCCTGTATCTTCAGAGGCATCATCAAAGGAGAATGCCATCGCTACAAGACTCACAGTGCAGACGAGAATGAATATAATCACATACTCCAACTTTTCAAACTCCGACTCAAAAGGTGTGGCTACCCTAATAGATTAATTCGAGAAAATTCCCTAGATTACAGAGACGAAGCCTGCACCAAATTACACACTTTTAAAACGCCGAAACGCGCAATTCTTTGCAAAATTCCCTTCAACAAAGCCAGCTACAACGTCAGACAAGCTAAACGAATCCTTAATAAATACACTGGTCTACTAGGCCCCAACTACGGCGTTAACATCTCTATCACCAACAACCCTAAGCTAAAACAGTTGTTGAATACCAGCCGCACACTGCACAGGAAGATTGCTAACTTCAAAGTATAATATTAATATAACAACAAGAATATAATAAAACAAAACAAATCCTCCCACTATCACAAGTTTGTGACGCGCAATTCCTTCTCAAAAATATCCCCCGAGAGCCACTGGTATTGGACGCGTAATTTCTTCTTAATAATATCATCCAAGAGCCACTGGTTTGTAGACGCGTAATTCCTTCTTAAAAATATCCACCAAGAGTCACAGGTTTATGGACGCGTAATTCCTTCTTTATAATTTACTACAAAAGCCACTGGTTGGTAGATACGTAATTCCTTCTTAAAAATACCCTCAGACAGCCACAGGTTTGTGGACGCGTAATTCCTTCTTAGAAATATCCTCCAAGAACCACAGGTTGGTGGACGCGTGGTTCCCTCTTTAAAATATCCTCAGACAGCCACAGGTTTGTGGACGCGTAATTCCTTCTTAAAAATATCCTTCTTAAAAATATCCTTCAAAAGCCACATGTTTGTGGACGCGTAATTCCTTCTTAAAAATATCCTTCAAAAGCCACATGTTTGTGGACGCGTAATTCCTTCTTATAAATATTCTTCAAGAGCCACAGGTTTGTGGACGCGTAATTTCCTCTTAAAAATATATTCCAAAAGCCACAGGTTTGTGGACGCGTAATTCCTTCTTAAAAATATCCTCCGAGAACCACAAGTTTGTAGACGCGTGTTTCCTTATAACATTATTTCGCCGACAGCCATTGCTGTACAGGCATGTATGCCTATATTAAAAAGATCACTTTTTACTCAATTAATTAACAACTATCAACTATATAACGGGCAGCTGTTCACTATGTGAGACGTAGTGTTTAAGCTCTACCCATTTTAAGTTAAGTTTTTAAGTTACGCATACATATCGGTTAATGTTTTCATAATTTTCCGATAATTTACCACACGCCCTTATACATAACAATTGTTCTTTAGTATTAAGTCTAAATTACACGATATGTTTCTTATACAATTCATTATTAAAGATTGATTTATGTCAATTAAAATACACATTGGTTATACACTCTGTATAATTTTAATTCATTTCTTTATTTTTGAAACTCATCTTTTGAGTTTTTAATGTAATAAGTGTTACAGGCTCGAGAAATATCTAAACCATATCTGCTAACTTCCAAATTGAACACAATTGTTTATATCCTTAAACTATTTAATTCATATTTCTAATTTATTATGTTAAATATAATATTTTAAAAAAATGCGAATTAATACCGTAGTTCTTTTTAGAGAAACAGAATTCCTTCACCTAATTGATTTAAAATATAGTTGTATCGAAATGTAATAAATTATAACCATAGAACTGTCCGTACTTCGCGTGCATTTTGAGTTCTTACTGTTTCCTCTATGTGTGATCTCTGTGTCTTTGAACTACCTATCCCCTCGTGCCGGGTTTGACATTACTGGATCTTTTATAACCGGTCGTCAAGTCCACCAACAGGCACATTCCCGAACGGTTTTTAAATCTCACTTTCTTCCACGGCGACTGTCTGAACGTCGGGCGTATCGTGGGGTACGCTAGGGACTGTAGTTGGACTTTAGGTTCACTATATAACAATACATTGTGTTAATGTGTTATTGTTTTGGTTGATAGTTATTGTTTATTATATCATAATGACATCATGGTATCTTGTAGATCAGTGCCACGGTAATTATACTGTTACAATTTTGAACACAAAAGAAATAGCATTTTGGTGACAAAACGGCAATAAAATCTGTTTTTTTCAAATTGTGTGTTATTTGTGTAGTATTGACGATGATGACATCATATTTACATCAATATACATGTAGTCACCATAAAGGATATTAATTTTTTACAAACTAATACCACCCTCATTGAATTCCTTGACCTCAGAAACATAATTTTGGCATGTAGAAATCCCACCATGGCATTTGCGTTTGCTTTATTACATAACAAGAGGTTATGACGTCATAATGACGTAATTCAAGGTTAACAATTCTCAGATTTTTTGGAGCATGACTTTTTTGAAATCTATGGGTCAAACTGATACTTTGGTGAAAAAATGGTGCTTTTGTCCACCGTGTAACGATTTTTTCCTTAATCCACCTCACTACTATACCTTAATGAAAAACAAAAAATCACAGGTAGCAAATGCCTACCTGCGATTGAAGGAGAAGAAGCAGGAAGACGGGGACCAAGCCCTAAGGACCAGGAATCAAACACGGGAGTACCGCGGAGAACACCAGGCCCACAGGCACACGTGTAAATACACGCATCGACCACACGCCCCGCACTGCAAAGCGCAACAACAAAAGAAAAGGTCGCCCAAACAAAGGGGGTGAACGGGGCCGTGCACAAACACAGCTATGAAAGAAACAAATATGGCCGTACACTGTACGGCAATAGAAAAGCAACGTGTGTAAACAAAAGGGGCCGTGCACTGCCACGGCCCGAATAAATTTGCATACGTAAACGTATGGGCTGGCTGCAACAGCACTGTGTATACAGCCAGCAAATAAAAACCAACCCAAAAACCATCCAAATTTCTACAAAAATCTTCGATAAAGAGACCTACCGGGTCTATATAACAAAAGGAAAAGACCGATACAAAAATTGTAGCAGTATCTCACTAAAAACCTCAAGAACGCTTTGAAAATAAACCGCCGTCTGTGTTTTCTAAATTGGTTTATTTTTCCAAATAAATCAAACATCAATGAAATTTACACACAGGTTATATTATTTACAAAGTAAAAAGGTTTTGAACGTACAACTTGTTTGGGAAAAACGCTAAATTAACCCACCACCAAAAAACATTAACCGGTCACTGAAAGGTGGACTTGTGTGACGCTACACCTGTACAACTTGTCCGTCGTCGTCGTGTTTTTAAATCGTTATTTTTACTTTCTTTTTAATCGTCATCCTGTGTTTTTACTGCATGATGTTGTCTTTTAAAAGTCTGAAGACGTCACTGCTGAACTGATTTTTGACAGAGTGAGTTTTAAGTGAGTTTTAAGTGAGTTTTTACCCGAGTACATTTGGCAACTGTGTAAAATCACATTTAAGATGGCGGCCGGACTTGCCGGACTGTCAGTAGCCATCCACTGTTTAACTCTTGTGTCATCGATATTGACAGCCTGCCAATCTACACCATCAAATCTCTATCTGACGAAGGGAGAATACCGAACATTTGATGAGTTTCTTACATCTGTCCACACGAAAAATACCCAACGGACATGCACGAAGTTAATATGTGCGATTGATCCAAGATGGCGTCTGTCGTTAACACCCCTTCCTACTGATGTAACAAGGAACATATTTGCAGCACTTTTGCTGTCGGGAGATATCGCTCTCAATCCTGGGCCCGCATATAAATATCCATGCGGCATGGGTTGCAACAAGCCAGTGAAATCCAACCAGAAGGGTGTGCTGTGTGAATTCTGTGAACTCTGGTTCCATGTCAAGTGTATGGGAATGGATAATGCAACCTACGACCAACTTAGTAATTCATCTGACTCGTGGTTTTGCAACAACTGCTACCTTGCAAACCTACCATATTCCAACTATTCATTTACAACGGCGTCATTTTCCAATGTCTCATCACCTGAACACAATTCTACCATGCCCGCCCGAGTTCAAAGACACAGTCCGCATGTCGATGTCGATTATGACCCCCATGTTGGTGCGGCTACATCGAGGCAAGGCTTCTCTTCCTTTGAGGAACTGAAGAAAACCAAGGGGCTGATCATCGCCCATTTGAATATTGTTTCACTCGTGGCCCACATAGATTCTGTTCGAATGGAGCTTTCTGGTAATCCTGTGGATGTTCTGTGTTTGAACGAGACGAGACTTTCATCTGCAATATCCTCGGATGAAGTCGGTATCAATGGCTATAAACTCCTTCGCAAGGACAGAAACACACAAGGTGGAGGAGTGGCCATGTATGTCTCGGACAAACTGCACATCATTCTAAGAACTGAATTATTGAACTGTAATTTAGAATCGACTTGGACTGAAATTCATCTCCCAAAGACCAAACCTATTCTGGTGGGATCTGTTTATAGACCACCGTCAGCCTCTGCTGATTATATGTCTGATCTTGAGGAACATTTGATATATATTGCAGACCAATTTTGTAATCATGATATTGTTGTCACTGGTGACTTAAATTTAGATCTTTCTGTGACTAAATCAGCTAGGATTATAAAACGGATTTGCCAGCAGCTTCAGTGGTATAGTTTAATTGAATCTCCCACTCGGATAACTCAATCTAGTTCTACTTGTATTGATGTAATTTTAGTCTCTAACAAGAGTAAGGTTTTCTCTGTTGGCAACATATCCACGGGTTTGAGTGATCATAACTTGGTCTATGTTTCAGTTAAGGCTTTGCGACCTAAAAGAGCTCCCAAAGTCTTGAAAACCAGAACTTACCGTAGATTTGATGCTAATCAGTTTCAACATGACCTCGCTGTAGAAAATTGGGATGATCTTATGACTACCACTGATCCTGAACTCGCATGGCATCTTTTTAAAAATACCCTTGCTACCATCTCTGATAAACATGCTCCCTTTGTCTCGGTTAGAATCAAAGGTCACTTACCACCATGGTTTAATGATGATATTCTTGCTTTAACCAAGGATAGAGATTACTTTAAGTCCATTGCCCAAAGAACTAATTATTTGGATGATTGGGCAACTTATCGTAAACTCAGAAATAAAACGAATAATGTTATTGCTCGGACAAAAAGAGAATATTATACTAGTATGATTCAAGAAAACAAACATGAGGGTAAACAATTGTGGAAAATTATCAAATCTGTTCTCCCCAATAAGACTAAGGAATCGGTTATTGAATTAAGTACTGATAATGGTCTCGTTAAAGATCCTAAATCAATTGCTAATATTTTAAATGATTTCTTTGCCGGGATTGGTAAAATTCTCGCCGACAAATTCAATTATCAGGGATCCTGTCCTGAACCTGCTCAATACCAAGGGGATTGTATGCATTTTGATCATGTGGATGAAGGGTTTGTTCGGCGTGAATTGTTTAGACTTAAAATTGGGAAAGCCTCGGACATTGATAAACTTGGTTCCAGACTTCTTAAACTTGGGGCTAATCAGATTTCAAAACCCATCACTTATATTATTAATCTTACCATTGATCAGTGTATAATACCTAAAGAATGGAAAATGGCTATCATTTATCCGGTTTACAAGAAGGGAAGTAAAACTGATTGTAATAACTATCGACCCATCTCTGTGTTGCCAGTTCTCTCTAAAATTTTAGAGAGGGCGGTACACACTCAGATTTATAACCATATGCATGATCAACAACTTTTATCCAATGTGCAATCTGGATTCAGACCATGCCACTCGACTTTGACCACTAATATTGATGTCTCCGATTTTATTCTATCCAGTATTGACAAGGGAAATTTAGTTGGTGCTGTTTTTTGGACCTAACTAAAGCATTTGATACGGTTGACCATGATATGTTACTAGCTAAATTATCTAGTTATGGAATTTGTGATAACGAATTAGCCTGGTTTGCTAATTATTTGTCTGATCGTGGGCAAGTGGTCGTTATTGATTCTGTGCAATCTAACTGCAACACTGTTACACATGGGGTTCCTCAGTGGTCAATACTTGGACCCTTATTGTTTATCATAATTATTAATGACTTGCCTTCTGTTATCACTCAGAGTAAGATTGTGTTATATGCCGATGACACTGCCCTATTGTATAGTGCGAAACATACAAATGAAATTCAAAATATTCTTAATGAAGAGCTTGTTGGGATTGCTGACTGGTTGTGTCTTCACAAACTTACTCTGAACGTTTCTAAATCCAAGGCTATGCTTTTTGGTTCCCCTCAGAAAACCAAACTTGCTGACAGTTTTCAAGTGCGGCTTAATGATGAATCCTTTGAGACGGTAACTGAATTTAAATATCTTGGCATTTGGTTCGATAAAAATCTGAAATGCAGTAGACATATTGATAACCTTGGGAGTAAAATTGCTCAGAAACTTGGAGTAATAAATAGGTTGCGTCAGTTTGTTGACAAGTTCACTCTCCAAATTTTGTACAATACACTTGTTCTCCCACACATTGATTATTGTCTACCGGTGTGGTCAAATACTCACGAGAAGTATCTTAAAAGGATTCAAATTCTTTAGAATCGTGCAGCTAGAATGGTTTTGGGATGTCAAATTAGAGATATGCATACTGAGGATTTATATAAGAAACTTGGCTGGGACAGTTCGCCAACGCAATTTGTATTTCAATGCTAATTTAATGTACAACTGTGTTAATGGTTTAGGACCACAATATTTAACTACAAAGATTCAATCTCATATTGGTGTTCATACTCACAATACTCGTCACAATTCCAAAAATAATATTGCCTTCAACGTTGTTAACTCGGATTCCGGTAAACGAATGTTCCAATATTCAGGTGGTCAGATTTGGAATGATTTACCCCTTATGCTAAAACAGTCTCCTTCCTTGACGACCTTCAAACTAAACCTAACAAAACACATTTTAACTTAAATTTATCATATTTGTGTAGTCTGTCTGCATCTGTCATGTATTTGTATTTGTTTTATTACATGCTTGGGCCTTGGAGATTGTTGTCTTTTTTATTTTTGATGACTAATGCGTCACTTCCCGAGTTTGACTTGAATGTACTGTGTGGCTATATCTGCTGCATGGTACATGTCGCATTATTAGACCCAGGCATGTATCTGTATCTGCACTTTGTGCATCATTTGTGTTGTTTAAAAGTGCAATATTTTTTGTTAATGATTTAACCGGTTCAAACTCCTTACATGTTTGTATTCATTTTTAATCTATGTGTTTCTTAATCTATCAATTTTTAAATAGGCTCTAATATTTCAAATTATTTAAAATAATTTATTTATGAAATGGTATAGTGATCAGTAATTCTTATAATTAGAGGGCTCCTTTGGAAAGCAGTTTGTTAACTGAAAAGGACTACCCTCTTTAAAGATTACAATAAATAAATAAACACTGTAGGCTGAAAATTATATCTTTACTGGAAATTTTAATTCGTTCATATTTGGCTCTGTTCCTAGCTAACCATAAGGAATAACGAAATTTACTTAGTTCACTACAAATTAATTTCTCAACTTTTTTACTGACATTATCACAAAATTAAGAAAACACAAGTGCATTTCGATCAACTAATATATGGGTTGTCCTGCCCAGGCGCTGCCTGAGCTACGCGCCCACCGGTTCCGCCACACTGCACTCAATGAAAAGGTGGTCTCTGGTCTCGAGTTGAGTGCAGTGCGGGCACGCGCCTGTTAGAACATGGGACGAAGTCACAAAATCCTTTCAGAAAGACATTTTCGTGATCCCCAACTTGGTACATGATAAAACTTTCACAAATTGATCTTGAGGGCATACCTAACAACATTTAGGGTGTTCATTTTTGCAAAAGTGGCACTTTGTAGAGTTATTTCACGTAAACAAATTGATGGGGCGAAAATAACATGGGGCGAGTTGGTTTTTCTAGCCTAGTTTTCATAACAAATTCGCCCCAAAGCCAGTTCGCCCCATACTTTTGTTAACCTAATATTGTATTGACTTAAGCCAACTCGCCTCATAGAGCATGTACATGACAGGAAAAGTTGCCAGTGACAAACATGAACTATTACCACCGTTTAAATGTAAATCACTCTTGATGGGTTCCCAGATGGATCCATTTAAGTGTGTTATTATATAATTGATTGATAAATAAAATGGCTTATATTCAATTTCAATCTACAATGTTTTTTATCTATTTTGGGGGGGAGGGGGGGGGGGGTGGGTCAATCAGCTGAGTGTTTTGTTTAAAGGGGAATTTTAATGGCTTTCATGCAAGGCGAGCTTGTAATGAAATACATAATAATGAAATACATCAAAAGATAAGATTCACACAATATTTATTGTTTGTCATTTTATTCTTGTCAGCACTAGTACATAAACTTCAGTACTCACTCATTTTATTTTTATGGAACATAACTTGCAAAGTGACATTAAAATAAATAGAATCACATGAAAATTGAGAATTAACAAATAAATGTTCACAATTTGTGGCCCTGTACACAAAGTTTTGCTGTGGTCCAGGAGTGATAGTGCCTGCCCCAACCCTACAGTTTTATTTTACAATGGACCTGTAACATTACTGGGAAGCTGAATTGTTTGTGATTAAAGTCATGGTTGTAATAACATTTAAAATTACAGAAATGGTGAATTGTATGCACCATTTGCAAATAATAATTACAGTTAAATTTGTGTAAATGCCTATTTGAGTACCATATTTTCTCAGTAAAAGGGATATTCATACTCCATCATGGATGTTTCGGTATGTAGCTCTAATAAGTTTTAACTAGGTTACACTTTTCAATTAGAAAAAGCCTTGAAAATAGTTGCCCTCATTGGAACAGGGATAGTGGAAGTTAACTGAAAAATGTCAGAAAAATGCTCCTGACTTGTCTTAAATATTTAGTCATTTAGTACACAAAAACCAGTTCCAGCATAATTTTCTCAGCTTTTCCCTCTAAAATTAAGAATTATAACAATCACAAAATCACTGAAGTGAGCACATTAATGTTACAATTATTCACAACCCATGCGATTTTGGGCAGATAATGCACATAGCCGGTACGACATGCTTCTAACGTTGAGGCTTAGATAGTAGGCTGGCACTGGATCTGAGTAAACACAAGTCTTCTGTGGAGGTCTGTCATTATCACTGCTTGTCTCCTGATTAGCAACTGCATATAAGGTTAAATCTAGAGAGAAAAAAAAAGGCACAAATACAATCAATGATGGAATTTGGAAATGACTTGTTACAAGAAAAGAAATTTAGTTTGTCACTTGTCCCTATTTTCTTTTCTTTTTAAATGTTCTACACAAAAATATGGAGCCAAAGTTGCACACTCTTCCCACCCCCCCCCCCCCCCCCCTCCCTCCAAAAAACAATAATTGAAATAAAATTTCTTTAGTTGAACGGAATTTTTACGATTTGAAATGCAAACTTGCCGTACAATGCATTTTCCTGAGATACCGGTATGGTCTTATTTGTAACCTTGTACAAACAAAAAATTGCTCATAAGGGGATAAAAGATAGGTGTATACATGTACTTAGCCAGAGCTGGCAATTTTTTTTTGACATACATGAGATTTGACGAGCTACATGTATGAGTAGCTAAGTTGTCGTGAATCCAACAATTTCATTTATTAAATTAGCACGCGGAGTTTCTGTAGGCTGTGTCCGGATTACTTGGCTGCGGCTTGAAATTATGCATGAGTCTATGGGAGCAGCTACAACCACATTTTATAGACTCGTGCATAATGTCAAACTGCAGCCAGAAGGCAAAATAGCAGCAGCCAGAAGGCAAAATAGCGGCCAATGTTCATGCTGGATATAGAAAAAAATTCGCGTGAAAAAAGATATCCATTTACAAAATGAATTGTAACCTCGAGTTGAATGACAATCTGTTGACTTTTTGTATTGTATTATTACAGTTCTCTTCCTCTTTGGTCAATATCAAATATGTTTTGTATGTGTTGTCGGTGCTGTGCGTGTTGTCGGTTATTAGTATGACCCCCGATAACATGCACAGCACCGACAACACATTCATTCCATAACATATTCTACATTGACAAATGACAAAAGAAAGAGTTACAGAACTATAATAACATAAAGCGTGTTCGAATGTGTGGCCCCGTATATAAGGTCAATATCATAGTTAAGAGAATATGGCCTGTTGGCGTAAATGTCATTTAAGAGCATCAGAATCTTTTCCGGAACCACAAACAAACACTGAGGTGTTGTTAAGCTTCACCCTGAACGAAGTCTGAAGTCTAGGCCTGAACGTTACTGCAACACCTACCGGTTCCAACGATTTTTCTTTGTCGTTTCTCTTGGACAGCTGTGACTTGCTCTATCTTATTGATGTCCGTAAACCGGGCGTAGCAAGATCGATAAAATCCAACATGTTTCGGTTGTCCGCCTGCCGATGCTAAACCCATCCGCTCTCTGCAACGCGGAGTCATGTTTGGCCAGTAATTATCTCGCTATATCTGACTGTTTTCCCTTCAAACTCTTCCATTTGTCAGCAAACTCGAGGAAGCGAGACCAGCTTTGATTAGAAAAAGGTGAAACCCTGCCTTTGGCTCCAGAATCACAGTGCAAAATGCACATAAATAAAGGCTCGGCGTCGTCTTTAGAATAGAAGCCGCCATGTTGGATTGCTGTACACCAGGTCAGAAACTGTGCGTAACGAGAGCGCTGATTGGATGCCGACGGAGATTCGACACAGTATTTCCGATTGGTCACAATTTAGGTTTAGTCACGTGAGTGCCGTTTTGTTAAATGAAACTTTGTTTCAGTTTTGGCTTCAGTTATGCAGTTTGGCAATAACGCTGGAGCCACGTACGGGCCAAAGCCTAAATTCATGTAACGGCAAGTTTTGTAAAAAAAAAAAAAATCGGTCCATATTTTCGCCAAAAAAACACCAAAAGTGCCACTTTTGCAAAAATGAACAGTCATTTTTGTATTTAGCAACAACAACTTGAATGAACTTTGATGTTTTCATTTTGTACCAAAATGGGGATCACGAACGAACACAATAATCGCACTCGTCCCATGGTCTATGTGTCTTTCAATTGTTTCCTTAATCGGTTACCGGTGGGCAGCACGTTATGTACCATTTTGAAATTCAGTGACATTTGTTTGTTCGTCAATTTGGTACACAACGTGCGTTTCCAAATCGTGGCCCAGAGCAGGCCAGGGCGATCTTTCTGGACTTTGGGCTCGGTCCCTCTGGCTTCGAGTACGGCGGCGAGGTGTGTTCTGAGTTTAACGTTAGACCACTCAGCAGTAATGTCTCGGTGGCTACGAAAAGAAACCAAAACTAACTTGTAAAACTCAGAGGGGAAATCACAATGGGGCATATTTTGACGAATTAAATTGGGGTTAACACTACGCAAGGAAAACCCGCACCAATACCGCGCTAAAATAATCCACTTAGCCGGTTTATCCGAGACAATACTGCTGATATGGACACCCCGCATTGCGGCCATTCTGCTATCAAAGTCGACCACGCCCATCCCCCCTTGAGAAAGGGGGAGGAACATGGTCGCCCGGTTGACATGCTCCACCTTACTATTCCATATAAACTGAAAAATAATTCTGTTAATTTGTTTGATTTTTTCTTTCGGTGGGGGGACAACCTCGGCTACATACCATAACTTTGAAAACAAAAATTGATTAGCAATAATAACCCGCCCCCTCAAACTAAAATCACTACAACTCCCCCACATTTTCATTGCAGCATTTAGCTGCGCGACTTTCTCTTCCCAAATTTTGTTCTTTATATTATCATACCCAAAATAAAACCCCACAATTTTTGCCGAAGTTGCCCACCTGATGTCAACCGGACTAGACATTGTGTTTTTCCACCTACCCAGGTAAACGCCACACGTTTTCTGCCGATTCAGCTTGGCACCGGACGCGAGCTCGAATCTTCGGACGAGGTCAAAACATCGGACGATGGACCTCTCGTCTGACAGGATCAAGGTGGTATCATCGGCGTACATGGACACTCTGGCTTCGGACCCCCCCGGAAGTTTAACCCCATGAATTTGACTGTCAGCCCTTACCGCGCACCCGAAGGGTTCCAACGCTAAAATATAGAGAAGGGGCGACAGGGGGCATCCCTGCCGCACCCCCGGGTGAGCGAAAAGGGCTGCGAAATAAAACCGTTACAATTCACACGACTATAAATATCCCTATACAAAATATCCACCCACTTGCAAAAATTGTCTCCGAAGCCAAAATGTTCAAGGACTTGCTTCAGATACCTCCAATCGACCCTGTCAAACGCCTTTTGTTGGTCCAGAGAGACGAACACCGCGCCGATGTTTTTCTGGTCAACATAATCTTGAACATTACGTAACAGGTGTGCATTGTCTAGGATGCTTCTCCCCGCCACCGAGCAAGTCTGGTCAAGGTGGATGATTTTATCCAGCACCTTTCTTACTCGGTTGGCGAGGATTTTAGTCAACACTTTGTAATCGACATTCAACAATGATATGGGTCGGTAATATTTAGTTTTTTTCGTTTGAACATCCAAAATACCTAAAGGTGGGAACAAACAATCAATGTTTGGAATGTTTTGGGATTTAGCTTAATACATTCCGTTCTTTTATGTTGCTCTATCGGAGTTTTTTACTTTACGTGTGTATCGAAGCGTTTACTAATATAAAAGCTTTAACGAAAGCAAAGCCTTTTCACTTTCAGGCTTATGCTTCTACGTTGAGTATCGCTGTGTCTTATTCCTATCTTCACGTGAAGTTTAAGCGTCAAGCGATCTCGACTCAAGACGCGCTAGGCAAGCTGCCCCAAACGGGAATTTTGAATACTTACCTTCTATTTGACAAATTTCAGAAGTATTTTGACCAGAAATTTGACAAGTTTGCTAGTGCAAACCAGAATAGGGATGAAACATCGCTGAAGGAGCTGAAGAATAAACTGGACGCTCAAGCGCTGAGCAGATCTGGCAATATAGCTCAATTCACTTTCTGTGGTCAAATTGAGATCATATTTGACAAAATCAAGCTCGCACTATTACAGAAATCCGACATACAAAAAGCAATCGACGCAATACAGAAGGGTGAAGAACTAATAGCAGAACGTAAACGACATATAAAGATAGCTGATGATAGCAAAGCTGGATGGTTGACGATTCAGCAATTGGAAAAGGGTGACAATAAACACCAGACTGCTGACGAGCAGAAGAAAGTGCAGATAGCCGAGGAAGCTGCCCTGAAAGAGTTGGACGGCCGGAAAAGACAGAAGAGATCCTTTGCTGATCGCCAATTCCAAGATGGCACCAATAGCAGGACTGGTGGTGATCGCAGTCTTTTTCGAGGTGAAAATCTGGTTTTCCTTTTTGTGCTTTGTCTTGTTTCAGTGAACACCTGAATCATAGCCATATTTCCATGCTTTTATTAAAACTCTGAGAACAGAATGAAAAATGTCTAATGTTGTATATTATTGAGGTTGTCTCAATAGAATGAAACTGTTTTTCATGCGGATGAGCGTAGCGAAGGAGCATGACAATTTAGTTTTATTCGTTTGAACATCCAAAATACCTAAAGGTGGGAACAAACAATCAATGTTTGGAATGTTTTGGGATTTAGCTTAATACATTCCGATCTTTTATGTTGCTCTATCGGAGTTTTTTACTTTACGTGTGTATCGAAGCGTTTACTAATATAAAAGCTTTAACGAAAGCCAAGCCTTTTCACTTTCAGGCTTATGCTTCTACGTTGAGTATCGCTGTGTCTTATTCCTATCTTCACGTGAAGTTCCCGTTTTTGCTTGCTCGTTTTTTGTTTTTGTTTTTCTAAATTGGATTTTGTACCCCAGGCTTGTCAGATGATATCTGCTTCAACTGCAAGATGCACGGGCATTGGTACCGTGATTGCCCATTCAATCCTACCCCAACAGCCTCATACCGGGTTAAACCTAGACCGCAATCAGCTTTCCCACACGGCTACACCGGCTTCCATAGCAGAAGTTCCCCATGGCAGACCCCAAGCTTTCAGCGACCCGCCTCCACCTTCATTCCCCCAATCGAAGGACCCACTACGAGCTACTCGGCCAAGCCGGCAGGGGCAGACACCAAGCCTTCTACTTCAGGAAGCGGCCTGTCCTAAAGTGACCAACTTGTACAATAAATTCGGCGATGTATTGGAGGTAAATTGCAATTATAGTACCTGTGGTGTTAAAGATATTTCAACTGACGAGCACAATGTAAGAGGAAGGTTACGTGCCCATTCAGAATTTTGGCGAGAAATAGGCGCCAACTCGATGGTACTTTCTGTAATCAAAGAAGGCTATCGAATTCCTTTTGTCACCTTACCCCCTCCAATGTTCTGTAACAATAACAGGTCGGCAATTAAGAAAGACGTTTTTGTCATTGAATCTATAATAGACTTGCAAAATTCAGGTAGAATTATTGAGAGAAACAAGCCTTCCTTTGTTGTTAACCCTTTATCCGTAGCTTATCAGGCTTCAGGTAAACGAAGGCTAATACTAGACCTGAGTAAGATAAACAGTTACATTCCAAAAGTTCATTTCAAGCTAAATGACTAAAAGATAGGGCTCCAATTTTTATCACCCAATGCTCATATGTTTTCCTTTGATTTGAAATCGGGATATCACCACATTGACATTGCTAGTGAATGTCAAAGATTTTTTGGGTTTTCATGGATCATCAACAAAGTTAGAAGGTATTTTGAATTTACCGTTCTACCATTTGGTCTCTCTTCAGCCCCATTGCTTTTCACAAAGATGATGAAGCCACTAGTTGCCCATTGGCGCGCAGCTGGTATTCTCATTGCTGTATACTTGGATGATGGGTTTTGTGTTATTCCCTTTACATCTGTTGATAACTTAGGTGTTGCTAAAGATATTTCTCTACATGTGAAATCTGACTTGATAAGAGCCGGTTTTGTGTATAACATCAAGAAAAGTCATTGGGATCCTGCCACCAAGATTGAATGGTTGGGTATGATATGGGATTCATCTGAAGGCACTCTGCATGTTGCCCAGAGACGCGTAGACAAGATTAAGATTACCATCGACGAGATTAGGAATTTAAATTTTGTCACCATTAGAAATTTGCATTCATTTGTTGGACAAGTCATATCATTGGGTCCAGTAGTAGGCAACTTAAGTAGGTTAACTACCCGAAACTGTCAAATTAAGATTTCCCAGGCCTTAAACGAAGACGATGTGATTACATTGGACGATACCTGTTCTTCTGAGTTAAGTTTTTGGGAAAGCAATGTCTCGAAAAGAAATACTCGCTGCATATTTACAACCAGCAAAGTAAACAAGTTAGTGTGTTGCGACGCTAGTGCTGTTGGCTCTGGGGCAGTAATATGCAATGATTTTCACACGGCCCACACAAATTGGACAGAAGGGGAAGCAAAGAAAAGTTCCACTTGGCGTGAATTGAACACTATTTTATTTGCCATTTCATCTTTTCTGCCAATAATTTCCGAATACAGATAGTCAATCTGCAGCCCATATTGTTGAAGTGGGCAGCATGAATCCAGAATTACAAAGGATTGCTATTAGCATTTTTAATACTTGTCTGAGTGCTAAGATTACACTCAATGTGCAGTGGATTCCAAGATCGATGAATGATCAAGCAGATTATATCAGTAGATTGGTAGATACAGACGATTGGATAATTTCAGCCCAAGTATTTTCTATTATAAATGATGAATGGGGTCCCATTTACAGTAGATTGTTTTGCTACATTTTATAATGCCAAATTGCCCCGATTCTTTTCTCAGTTTTGGAACCCGGGTACTTTGGGAATAGACGCTTTCGCTCAAGATTGGTCAGCTGAAAACTGCCTTTTGGTGCCTCCAGTAGTTTTGATTCCTACGTCCTGAAGAAGCTATATTCATCTAGAAGCAAAGGCGTACTCGTGTGTTCTTGGTGGCCCTCTTCCCCATTTTGGCCATTACTTTGGTCCTGTTATACACCCTGGATAAAAGGATTTATTTCTTTAGAAGGTCCAGATCTATTACACTTGGGAAGAAACAAGAATTCTCTTTTGGGATCCAAGCGTTTTACTCGTCCAGTTTGTGCGATATATATTGATTGTACACACTAATGTCAATTCTATTTTATCGATTTGTAGATCGTTCTAAGTCAAGAATTTTGGCTGGATTTTCCTAAAAATCTAGAACAAATCAAGAGACGCATGTTCCAGAGTGTTCTATCAGCAAAAGCGGAAGGGACTGTCATAAGTTACCTGTACAAATGTAGAAAATTTTTGGCTTGGCTTAAACGGTGTAAATTCCCCCTCAAACTGCCGGTTGAGGATAAAGTAATAGCTGCATATTTTGAAGATAAGTTTCAAAGTGCTAAATCTGACAGTACCATTTTAACAACTTCTTGCGCCATCAAATGGCTGTATTCGTTGATTAATGTCAAACAGAACCCCGTAGATTCTACGATAGTGCAGCAAATCATGTCGAGTTATAAAAGATCATTGCATAAACCTGTTCAAAAAGAACCACTTTCGGTCGAACAAGTTAAGGCTATAGTTCAACAATTTGGTGGTCCTGAATCTAACCTCATGCATCTTAGAACTGCTTGTTATGTAACACTCCAGTTTTCACTTTTATTTCGACATGATGAGATGGCTCAACTTAAAGCCAGCCATTTAGAACGCTTGCCAAATGATTCGGGTTTCAGCATCTTCATCCCAAGATCTAAAACGGATATATATCGAGAAGGGAACAAAACTTATTTAGCCACAACCCACAATGATTACTGTCCTGCCAGTATATTACAGAGATACATGACCGAATGCAATATGAAAATTAGAGACGAATCATTTATATTTTGCCCTTTGTCATATCGCGCTAGTTCGCATTCCCATAAGCCATTATTAACAAAACCTCTCAGTTATACAAGGTGCAGGGAAATCTTTTTGGATGCACTAAAACAAATAGATGTAGAATGCCCGCAAAAATATGGGCTACATAGTCTACGCTCAGGAGGAGCTTCACATTTGGCTAAAAAAGGGGTATCGGAAGAACTCATCATGATGCATGGCAGATGGAAAACTAGTCAAGCCAAAAATAGATATGTAAAGCATGAAGTGGATACCAGACTTGAAATCTCAAAGATATTGTCCAGTGAATGATGACGGGAAATAACGAATTATTTTACTGTTTGCAATTTATGAGAATCGTAAATGCTGCTCAAGGATCCGAGTTATCAAGATAGAAAACGATGAAGATGAGAAAATTAGTTATAATATAAAATAATATTTCTTGTGTATTTCTCTTTATAATTGTTATATATCTGCCAGATACAAAGTACGAACAGCCCCGAAAGCTAAGATTCCGAGATGGAATTTAGTTAAGAATGTACAAATAATTGTTAATGCAAAATTCGATGTGTTGTTACAGTTTATGCCGAACAGGTAATCCGAAGAGCCGTTGAGGCTAGGTTTCCAAGGTGGAATCTAGGGAGAAAATGTATTCGTGATTTAGTATTTTTATTTTATTTTTACGAATTGCAGTTTATGCCGGACAGATAATCCGAAGAGCCGTAAGGGCTAAGTAGTAACCCTAAATTAGCCATATATTGAGCCAATCTGTGAAAAAAATTAAAAGAAGCTAATTTCAACTGATTTTGGTGGGTATGGGTATGGACAACTACCAAAAAAAAGGAAGGAGAGATAGGGTTTGGGGAACTTTTTTTATTAGAGGTCAAAGGTCATTGACCCCTGCCTAAATCACTAAAAATTATATTTCAGCAACAAAATATGGTATATAGATGATCTTGGTGTCAAAATGCACAGAATTACAAAAGAAGATGACATCAAATAATTATTGACCCTTGGGACCAAATCCTGACCTCCCAAAATGAGGTCAAAGGTCAAAAAACTATTTTATTACTAAAGTGTCATATTTATAACAGGAAAATTATCATTAAATAAAAATGAGCACAAACAAATCGAAGAGACTAATTATAACTTACGTGGCGGGTATGGGAGTTATTATTTATTCTAGGAGCAGAGGTCAAAGGTCATTGACCCTGGACTAAAACACTATCAATTGTATCTCGGCAACAACATATGTACTTGTATGATCTTGATGTCAAAATGGTCATAATTACACTGGAAGTAGAACAATTTAAATTCTTGTGATATAAATGTAAGATACAAATCGACCGCCACATACGACCTTAAAGGTCAAAGGTCATTATTCGAAGCCCCATATTGAATCCACAAAGCACCACCCTAGAGATATACGTATAACATAAAACAACATGAATTATGTCTTTGTTTAAGAAGTGATTACTCATAACACCTAGTTAGCCTACATGTACCCTGACTAGTTACCCCAGTGAAGTGAGATGTCCCAAAAGTTTCCTATTAATAAGAAGAGGAGTTTGGTGCATCTTGCAGAGAGTCTTGTATACAGCAGAGAGATTCAGCACACCCTAAGTCGGTAAAGACTTTGAGGAGAGGGTTGAATTATTCGAGGACCAACTTAAAAAGCGCGGATACACAAACGAAGACCTAGCCCTTCCTCAAAGGGGCGAGCCTTCCGCGGACTCTAATCGTGAAAAAAACCAAAAAAACACCACAATACCCCACTGGTGTTCGTCCTACCATACTACCCACGATTCGCGCACCCAGCTCTCAAACGGGCCCTCCTCAAACACTGGCACTGGATTAGTGAAAACGAATACCTAAATACATGTAGGCTATTTGATACCCAACCCTTGGCATACAAACGGCACAAAAACATAAAATATGAACTTGTTTGATCTAGGACTAAAGCATCTCCACAATCCAACCAAGAAGAAAACAACCTGGATGAGGAGAATGTGCAAATCCTATTGGAACTATTGGAAGAACAAAACAATGATCAAAGAAATGGCTCTCAAGACTAAAACAAAATAAATAAGTCAAGATGCCTTCCTTTTGATCAATACCCCCCCAAAGCCGGTATTTGTCCTTGCAATCTGTCATATAAACCGACACACAAATAAAAACAAGGAAAAAGAAAAGTAAACTGAAAGAATGGTGACTGATGAAGTGCATAATATAGCCAAAAAAATATGCCCTGCTCCCCTTCCAAAAAAGGAGAGAAAAAGGGGACGGCATATTATTACCGGTAATAATCAATCACTGAGTGAACTAAAAACAAAGGACCACTGTTGCCATACACAAACCACAAACCCCCCCCCCCCCCCCCCCCAAAAAAAAGAGTTAAGAATTACGCTCCGGAGAGGCCAGTCAAACAACCACTCTCTGGCATACCGGGCATACCCACTAGATAACGTACAATTACAGATTTAACTCTGCCAGTCACAAATACAATTCATATGATACTTGTCAGCAGAACCGCGTCTCAAGAAAATAACGAAAAACACGGAGGGGTTCTCTTGAAACTTGTACACGTAACCCCCCCCCCCCCCCCCACCCCCCACCCCACCCCCTCGTATTTTGGTGGTGAATAATCCATTTCATATTGTGTTTGTCTCCTAGTATAATTCTGTGCATTTGGACACCAAGATCATCTAGGCCTATGAAAAACATACTGCTGCTGAGATACAATTTGTAATGTTTTAGTGCAGGGTCAAAGACCTTTGACCCTCAGAAAGGGAATTTCCCCCTCCTTCTTTGCTCTTGGAATAAATAATAACCCCCATACCCGCCACAATAAGTTGAAATTAGCCTCTTAGATTTGTTTTTGTTCATGGTAATTTTCCTGTTATTTTACTAATATGACATTTTAGTAATACGTCTATTTTTGACCTTTGACCTCTTTTATAAGGGTCAGTAGTTATTCTACGGATGTCATCTTCTTTCATAATCCTGTGCATTTTGACACCAAGATCATCTATATACCATATTTTGTTGCTATAAATATGACATTTTAGTAATAAAATTGTTTTGTGACCTTTGACCTCATTTTCGGAGGTCAGGATTTGGTCCCAAGGGTCAATAATTATTTGATGTCATCTTCTATTGTAATTCTGTGCATTTTGACACCAAGATCATCTATATACCATATTTTGTTGCTGAAATATAATTTTTAGGGATTTGGGGAGGGGTCAATGACCTTTGACCTCTAATAAGAAAAGTTCCCCAACCCCTATCCCTCCTTCCTTTTTTTTGGTAGTTGTCCATACCCATACCTACCCAAATCAGTTGAAATTAGCTTCTTTTAAATTTTTTTCACAGATGAACCTTAAGTTAGGGATACTAAAGGTTCCAAGGTGGATCCAGGAAAGATGTAATGTATGTATATACTTGCAATGTATGTATAGATGATGTTTAAAATATTCGAAGAGTTGGTAAGGCCAAGAAACCAAGATGGCAACCAGTGAAGATGTGAAACCGATTTAAAACTGTATTTTATTCATTACATATTCTTGCATTTGATAAGCCATAGATGTTTCGGTCATCTAAAGATTTTTCCAAAATGTTTGCCTACAATTGTGGATACATGTAATTATAATTAAATTAATTAAGACATTTCGATAATCCGAAGGTTGGTGGTTAACACACACGAGTCCTGTCAGTAGCGATTTACATGTATGTATGTGCAGTTATTGCCAGCGAAAGTGATGGTTTAATAGCTACATGGGTTCTTTCAAAATTACTTTGCAAATGTAACATTTATACAACGATGATACTCAACACCTGAATCATAGCCATATTCCCATGCTTTTATTAAAACTCTGAGAACAGAATGACAAATGTCTAATGTTGTATATTATTGAGGTTGTCTCAATAGAATGAAGCTGTTTTTCATGCGGATGAGCGTAGCGAAGGAGCATGAAATAGAAATATCTTCCCTGTTCCCCTTATTTTTATACAATAAACTAATAATACCCTCCCGCTGCGATTTACCCAATTTACCCTCCCCAAAAGAAAAGTTCAAAACATCACATAAAGATTGGCCCAAATCATCGAAGAATGTACGATAGAATTCGGCGGGAAGTCCGTCCGAACCGCGGGGGACTTACCCGCCGCCATGTCGAACAATGCACACCTTACATCGGACAGGGTCACCGGCCCCTCGAGTGATGCTCGCTCGTCGGGGCCGAGTCTCCTGTCCAATGTGCTCATGAGAAAGTCCGTCTCACCCTGATTAACCGGAACAGCCGTGTACAAATCTTGGTAAAAATCAACACATGTCATTGGGTTCAGCGGTCACACGGCCGTCCCGGTAACGCAGGGCGGACATATGCTTACTATCTGGGTTCTGGAGGGTCGGGTAAATGCAATTAGATTCGCCATAAATTTTGGGTTGATTGCGGGAAACAATAGGATTAGCCTGAAAGGAACGGGATTTTGTTATTTGGGCACGGGTTTTAATTAGATCAGGGATTAAACTATTATCGCCGTTATCGACTTGGGTTTGTAATTTGTTGGACTTTCTCAGGAGCTCCTTAAATTCAAGATTACGTTGCCGAGCCTTATCGGCAGAAAACGCAATTGCCGCTCTCTTAATTTCAGTTTTCCCCTCCTCCCACCATTTATTAAGATTATCGAAAAAAAATTATGTGTTCCTCCCAATTTTTCCAAAGTTTCCTAATCATAGAACAAAAATTCCCATCCCGAAGTAACAAAGTATTAAATTTCCAAAAACCCCTTCCCCTTTTACAATTGTCAAATTTGATTTTAGTAGTGATGATGTTATGATCAGATAATGGAAAAGCGGCAATTGCATTGTGAGAAACAGCGGCTAATTCACGGGAAATGTAGATGCGGTCAATGCGCGTGGCACAGGTGTTGCTTTTGTTGTGCCACGTAAAGCGGCTTACATTTGGGTTTTTGACTCTCCACGCATCTACTAGACCGAGCAGTTTCACGGTTTTGTGTAATTCTTTAATCCCCTGTGAGCTGTGGTAATTGTCTGATCCCCCCTTTGTATCTTTTTGTAAATTGTCTATGCAGTTGAAATCGCCCCCCAGAATTGTATGCCGAATCCCCCGGCAATGAGACGGCAATTGTTCGAGGAAGAATCGCCGTCTATCACTCGGAGAATTCGGACAATACACATTGATAATACGTATTTTTGTTCCCGTGAGTTTTAATTTGACTGTGAGTGAAACCGCTTGACCGTCATTGTCCCGTAAAAAGTCGGCCGTTTCCCATGTGTGGCGCTTGGATAACAAAATGGCCGCGCCACAACTCGAAGTTGACCCGAAGGACCAAAAACCCATGCCGTCAAATTCCCGGGCCCACGCCCTGGCCTCGGAGAAGCCCGAGACATGGGCCTCCTGCAAGAGCAAGATGTCAACACCCCGCTCATTGCAGGAGTCGAAAATTTGGCGGTGTTTAATACAATTTCTTAACCCATTTACATTAATGCTACTAATATTTAAAGAAGAACACATGATCGAAATGCAAAAAAGGACACATAAAAACTGGAACAGAGCCATAATTCAAAAGGGTTAAAACCCAAAACAACAAAAACACACTTATTTGGAGGTAGACCGCACCTTTTTCTTTCGTGTTTCTTGTTTTTCCTTCTTCCGCCGAATCGTCGACCACTCCGACGAATGGTGACCGCGTTTGGCGGAGGCGACGGAGGACATGGAAACGACTGACCCGTCAGAATCGCACGCCTGGTTCAGTCGTTCCAAGTCCAGTTTTAGAGTCTCCTCCGCCTCCAAAACTCTTTCGGCCCAAGTCTGAGTTTTGGTCGCGGCACTCCACTCGGGGACGACGGGCTTGCGGGGCACACCCGACGAGTTCCGCAAGTGGTAGGCCATGGAGTAGTCCGAGATGTTGGTGGCCGTGGATGTTGCCGACTCACTACTGTCCGTTGTTTGACTCTCCATGGCCGGGGAACACGCCGCGCCCGTACTACGTGGATTTTTCCCCGAGACCGACGGTCTCGGGGAAGGTGCGTCTCGGGGTGGAATGTTTGCTGTACGGGCAGGCTTGGTGACAGTTGGGGCGGGTGTGCCTGCTGTGGGTGGTCGATTCGGCGGGGTGCTAGGTGATTTAGTCTGGGTGCTGGGCCGGGTGGGCTTGGGTTGTCTGGCTGGCTTCGGGGCGTCCTTCGGTTGGGCGTCCTTCGGTCGGGCGTCCGGTGGTGGAGGGTTGGTCTTACGGTCGGGTGGGTCCTTGCTGGAAGTCGTGGTACGGGGTGGGTCGGGCATGTCCGCTGCTGATGTTGCCCAGGGTGGTCGGGATGATCTTGTCGGCAGCGGGTCGCCGCCGTCGTCGTCGCTGACCGAGTCGCTGTCCGAGCCGGTAAGGTTCGAACGGCGCAGGTGACTGGCGTATGATCAAGGGCACCGTGAGGCATAGTGCCCCGTCACCCCGCACATTCGACATCTCACCGGCACCGGGCATTCGCGGCTGCGATGCCCGGGTTGATTACAGTTGTAACAGACGATGGTTGGGCAACCCGCTGCTAGGTGTCCGACCTTCCCGCACACACGACAGGTCTGCTCTTGGTTGTCGTAGGTGACCCACAGCAGGTATCCACCGACACGCACGTATGAAGGGATCGGTCGACTCAGTTCCAACCGTGCGTGTCGGTGGCCGTTTTCCCACCCGATGTGACGCTGCCAGTGGCCCCGTCGGACGCCGAAGACCTTCCCGTGGGGTGAGAGCGCCGAAGAGATGGTGACGTCGCTCAGCTCAAATGGTGCGTCACGTACGGTGATGAAAGCCAGCTTCTTCGACACCGGTATGGCCGTGATTCGCTGTGTCCCGATGGATACGCTGGCTTGTAGCATCTTGGTCTTGGCTGCTGCAGTCTTGGTTGTGACGCACCATTTGTTGTTGGTTAGATGCTGGACGCAGACGACGTCGTTCTCCCCGGCGATCTTGGCGACCAGGTCGCACATCTCAGCATACCCCTGCTTCTCATAAGTAGTCAGGAACGTAGAAAGGTCCCGTTGAAGTTCGTTCGTGGCCATTGTAGAAAATATACATGATCTATGTAGCAAAAAAAATCCCAGAAAATCCCGCCGGCTTGATCACGGTTTTTCCTGAGCCAGATAAGTATGACTTCTAGAGTACAGCTTTGAGGTATATATCAATTGGAGATGCGAAACCTAGTCACAGTAGGTGCACTTAGTGGCAAACACCACTAAGTTCCGTAATAATGCGCATGCGTGGTTCCACTCAATATGCCAATATTAAATCCGGAGTGGCTATTGTTATGCTAATGTGTTTGTTAATAACTGGGTAATTAAGCGGGAACGGCTTAAGGGAGAATTTACAAACCATCAACACCATGACCAGCACTATCCGATTACCGGCCAGTGCCTCAGACATCGATCACCTGTAAGTTAGAGGAACACTGTCATCCGTGGGAAAATAATGAAGCATTTTGAAAAGTTGAACATACTTGCCTATCAACAACACGGCTTTCGGAATCCGAAACAACATCTTTTCTTGGATCGACAATTTCCTCACCAAACGTCATCATGTGGTGCATGGTTGATGGTGAGTCATTATAAAAGCCCCTAGACGTGGCTTCAGGTGTTCTTCAGGGGACAGTGTTGGGGCCCTTGCTTTTCCTTGTCTATGATTTACCTGTGAACCTATCAGATAGACATTAACGTCTGTCTGGCAATGGGTTTTAATAAAGCCAAATGTTCCTGTAGAGTCGGTAAGGCATCACACGGAAGACCGTCCGTTAGAGCGGTTATAGCGCCACCATGCGGCCGGCAGCAAACGCTGCCTGCCTGTCTCATGTTGCACTTAAGGGTTCACTAGCCTAATTCAGGTCCCATCGATAACAGTGTAAAGTCAACAATGTTCAGGACCAAGTTTCATGCCCACCGACATCACTGGGTTTTTTCAAACAACAATCGGATTATTGTCTTGGTCTTTATCTTTCCATTTCTTTTCAATTTTTAGTCGATTAGCCAATTACATTTTTTAATATTCACATCAAAAGAAACTCGCCTCCCGAAAAGTGATACTTCCCGAGCCTGCAAGCTGCCATTTTACAAATGGCATCCCTCCATGTTCTAGGGCAATTAGGACCCACTTTGTTACCGTAGTTTTGTCAAGTCTGCCCTCAGATTGAAGCTCTAAAACCAGGAAGTTGATTCTATGCTATAATTACACAATCCCACTATTTCTTTCACCAAACGGCCTCCTTTTTCAAAAGAAATTGTGGTTCTGTGGCGTTTTTTGTTTTTTTGTTTTTTTGTTTTTTTTTATAGGGAGGGGGGAATTTGTACTCTATCTTTAGATTTTATTGCACGGGGATAGCGCGAACGCAGTCCCCACTATCATAAATTGTACTCCCGAGTTCCCCACATTTGGGGGAATCGCACAGGTCAACCCGTCTGTGTGCAATGACTGGGCCTCGCCATGGGAAAACCGCCGGCTTGATCACGGTTTTTCCTGAGCCAGGTAAGTATGACTTCTAGAGTACAGCTTTGAGGTATATATCAATTGGAGATGCGAAACCTAGTCACAGTAGGTGCACTTAGTGGCAAACACCACTAAGTTCCGTAATAATGCGCATGCGTGGTTCCACTCAATATGCCAATATTAAATCCGGAGTGGCTATTGTTATGCTAATGTGTTTGTTAATAACTGGGTAATTAAGCGGGAACGGCTTAAGGGAGAATTTACAAACCATCAACACCATGACCAGCACTATCCGATTACCGGCCAGTGCCTCAGACATCGATCACCTGTAAGTTAGAGGAACACTGTCATCCGTGGGAAAATAATGAAGCATTTTGAAAAGTTGAACATACTTGCCTATCAACAACACGGCTTTCGGAATCCGAAACAACATCTTTTCTTGGATCGACAATTTCCTCACCAAACGTCATCATGTGGTGCATGGTTGATGGTGAGTCATTATAAAAGCCCCTAGACGTGGCTTCAGGTGTTCTTCAGGGGACAGTGTTGGGGCCCTTGCTTTTCCTTGTCTATGATTTACCTGTGAACCTATCAGATAGACATTAACGTCTGTCTGGCAATGGGTTTTAATAAAGCCAAATGTTCCTGTAGAGTCGGTAAGGCATCACACGGAAGACCGTCCGTTAGAGCGGTTATAGCGCCACCATGCGGCCGGCAGCAAACGCTGCCTGCCTGTCTCATGTTGCACTTAAGGGTTCACTAGCCTAATTCAGGTCCCATCGATAACAGTGTAAAGTCAACAATGTTCAGGACCAAGTTTCATGCCCACCGACATCACTGGGTTTTTTGCAAACAACAATCGGATTATTGTCTTGGTCTTTATCTTTCCATTTCTTTTCAATTTTTAGTCGATTAGCCAATTACATTTTTTAATATTCACATCAAAAGAAACTCGCCTCCCGAAAAGTGATACTTCCCGAGCCTGCAAGCTGCCATTTTACAAATGGCATCCCTCCATGTTCTAGGGCAATTAGGACCCACTTTGTTACCGTAGTTTTGTCAAGTCTGCCCTCAGATTGAAGCTCTAAAACCAGGAAGTTGATTCTATGCTATAATTACACAATCCCACTATTTCTTTCACCAAACGGCCTCCTTTTTCAAAAGAAATTGTGGTTCTGTGGCGTTTTTTGTTTTTTTGTTTTTTTGGTTTTTTTTATAGGGAGGGGTGAATTTGTACTCTATCTTTAGATTTTATTGCACGGGGATAGCGCGAACGCAGTCCCCACTATCATAAATTGTACTCCCGAGTTCCCCACATTTGGGGGAATCGCACAGGTCAACCCGTCTGTGTGCAATGACTGGGCCTCGCCATGGGAAAACCTATTTTTTAATTTGAGGGTCTTTCTAAGGAAGACCCCAAGGACAGGGTAGTCACACTACACCTAAGTACGTGGGGTTACGATCCCCCCTGCCCTTTTTAACCACATATAAATACAAAACATTCAACAAACAAGAAACAAGACACACAGCCAGTGTAGCCACGCTACCCACGCGTTACCGTGGTAAGGTACGACCCTAACTGCCTGACTGGGGGGAAAAAGGAACAAAACGAAATCATGCACCGTCGACACACGGACACAACAATACAACAATCATTTTATAAAACTACAAAAGGACATAAAAGGTCCTATACAAAGGAGTTAAATACTCCTACAAAAAAGACCCAAAGGGTCAAAAACCGAGGACAGTCATAATCTCCAGGCTGCGAGGCTTCAGAAGCCCTACAACCTAAAGACCAGACGGTCCTTAACTACCATACAAACAGCTCCGCGCACACACCAGGTGGCGCGGAACTTGGCTCGGTCCAGCCGCACAAAATCTGTCCTAATCCGGACCTTCATTGATGTTTTAACACGGTGAAGCACGCTGTCGGCATCCGGCCGTGAGCCATCATACAATGTCTCACAGCGCGAACACCAGACCAACCACTTCACCGTGCTAATCAAATACCAGACCAGAAGAGAATCTGGCCTGGTATCTAGCCCTGATCCGTACAAAACGCATGCACGGGTCAGGGAAAGGTAACGGGCCAGGGCTTTGCAACAAATGTGCTCCACCCAGGCCCACAAAATATACACAAAGGGGCATTCCCAGAAAACATGGAAGAGTGACTCGGGAGCGGCGCAGCCGACCCGAGCACACCTACCATTCCCAATGCCCCAACGTCCCAAACGTTGGGAAGTTTTTAAAGCCCCCCAAGCCACCCTCCAATCCAAGTCCCGCAAGCGGTTACTAAGAATGGAGGAGTGACATAACTTAAAACAATGATTAAAATCAACTGAACTGCCCGCCGGACACTGCGTGGGTCGCTGACCCGCCAACAGGTCGTACAACTGGCGGACCCTCACAGGCCCCCAGTCAATGTCCGGCGAGATAGAAGAGACTAACAGGACCAGCCTGCAAAAATGTCTATAAAAAACCGTGGGGTGAAGGGCGTGAGGGGTATCATTCCTCCAGATGTTACGGGGGAGAACCCGAATGAGTGAAGCAGCGACCCAGTAGAGAGAAAATACTCTCCACGGGGAGCCGCTATCACTCAACAACGCCCCAAACCCACTGACGAAAATAGCGTCACATTTGTGACGGATATCAATGACTCCAAGGCCACCGTTGGCTAAAGTCTGGACAAGAACTGACCTCTTAACGAGCTCAGCCTTGCCCGACCAAATAAAGGAAAATATAGCCCGGTTGATCACCCTCTCAACCGAAACCGGCAGGGGGTAAACCGGGGCTAAGAAGAACAACGGCGATAAGATCAAGGTGTTGACCAGCAACACCTTGCCCAAAAGAGAGAGCTTCCTCCTTTTCCACATGTCCAAAGTGGACTGCAGATTAGGAATCCGCTCTTTCCAGTTCTTAGGACCCATGTCCCCACTGCCGACCCAGACACCGTTGATTTTAATCGGGTCTTTGGTCCACTGAATAAGGACCACATCGGGAAGGCAGTCGGGCCACGAGCCAAACACTAGGCCCTTGGATTTAGTAAAATTCAAGCGAGACCCGCTCGCACGAGAAAAGACATCAATGATGCCAAACAACCGCCTCACCGATTTGAAATCCCGCACAATGCAAGTCGTGTCGTCTGCATATTGCAGAACTCTGCATTCGAGACCATTGGCCCCAGGGATTGTCAGACCAGTGAGACGGCTATCCTTAATAATTGCTTGAGCAAAAGGCTCGATAAAAAGCACATACAAAAGAGGGGATAGGGGGCAACCCTGCCTCACTCCTCTCTTTATTAAAAAGGGGTCCGAAAGCGACCCATTGACTAAAACGGAACTGGATATATCTGTATATAACAGCTGTATCCAGCTCCGAAATGTAGGTCCAAAACCAAAACGGTCAAGGACCCTAAAAAGAAATTGCCAATTGACCCTGTCAAAGGCCTTCTGTTGGTCTAAAGAAATGACGAGGCAGTCAAGGTTCCTTCCATCCACGAAAGCCACCAGATCCCGAAGGAGTCTGATATCATCATGGATGGACCTCCCCCTGACAGCACACGTCTGAAATTGGCCGACAATGTCGGGCAACACCCGACCGAGACGTAGGCACAAGGCCTTCGACAGGATCTTGTAATCGACATTGAGAAGGGAGATGGGTCGCCTGTTCCGAGGATCAAGCGGATCCCCTCCCCTCTCTAAAAGGGTGATGATTCCCAAACGCTGGGAATCACCTAAACGTTCAGAAGAAAAGGCACAACGGAAGACCCCCAGAAGGTCGGGACCGACCAAATCCCAGAAATTCACGTAAAATTCCTTGGGCAGGCCGTCCCCACCAGGAGCCTTACCGTCGGCCATGCTATGTAATGCCGCATCGAGCTCAGACAGCTCAAGTGGGCTGTCCAAGTCGATGCGGCTCTCCTCGTCCAAAACATTGGTCAAGGAGTCTAAAAAAGGAGACTGCGCACTGACCTCCGCAGGCTCGTCGGTAAATAAATCAATATAAAAATCTCGAAAAACATTCGAGATTTCCTCCGTAGAGGAGACAACGTTCCCCCCACCGTCGTGGATGGAAGAAATAATTCTCCTCCGAGCCCGGGAAGTCTCGAGCTGATAGAAAAACTTGGACGGCTTCTCCCCTTCCTCGAGGTCACGGACCCGCGAACGGATCCGAGCCCCCTCCGCGTCAAAGTCGTCCAAATTACAAAGCTCTTCTTTTATGTCCTGGTGTCGGCCAAGAACTTCCGGACTAGTTAGCCCGGCATTCAGCTCCAAAACAACGGAGCGCAGGGCAGCCAAAAGTGACTCCCTGCGTTTCCGTCTCTTCCTTGCCGTGCGGCAAGAAAAGGATATAATGAAACGCTTAATGCGGGACTTGACGTCCTCCCACCAGAGGAGTTCGTTGCCGTACCCCTCCTTGAGAGTCCGCCAGCCCGCATAAGCTCGTTTAAAATCCCCTCGGAAGTCGACGTCGGCTAGGACGGAAACATTGCATTTCCAATAACCCCGACCGACACCGGCACCCTTAGGGAAAGCACACTTCAAGACAACACTATCATGGTCACTAAAGAAACAAGGCGAATGCTGGCAAGAAACGACCTCCACCGAACTGGACACGTAAATACGATCCAGCCGACTGGATATCGTGTTCGCCGCATTACGCCAGGTAAAAGAATGCATGGACGGGTATTGAGACCGCCAGCAGTCTCTCAAAGAAAAATCAGTAAGGAGCCGACCAAGCTCAATGGCCCCGATTCCACAAGATGTGAAATCAGATCCACGCCGGTCGAGCTCCAGATCGACGACACAATTGAAATCGCCCGTTAAAATAACAGGCAAACTACCCGTACAAAACGATGCTAACTCTGTGAAGAAGAGACGGCGCGCCCTAGGGTCATTCGGGGCATAAACCGTGCACAAACGCACAGCCCTTCCTTCCCCATGAACGCGCAAAATACCAGAAACGACCCTTCCATCAGAATCGACGGAAAGATCGGAAAACACAAAAGGACTTCTGGCGGGCAGGAGGATGATGGTACCGCAGGAAAAGGAAGTGCCAAAACTGGCAAACATCTCTCCCTTCCATTCCGCCCGCCAAGAAGCTAAATCGTCCTGGCCAGAGATATGACACTCTTGAAGACAAGATATATCATACCCCCGGCATAGATTAAAAACACGTCTCCTCTTCACAGGGTCACGCATTCCCCTAACGTTTAACGTGATGAGGGTGACCATGGTGATGTCAAAAAGGTGCACAAATTACTCGGGTGGATCCCCTTGAGGAGAACCACCCGAGTCTAAATTGGCAGCCGGTTGGGAACTGTCGCCCCCAGTCGGCTTGTCCGTGCCCGTGCCCGAGGGCTCAGACAGGCTAGGTGGTGCCACCCCCGGTTTTGTGGATGGGGCAGTGGTAGTTTTAGACGAGCCAATTGGCTCGTCTAATACCATCTTAGACCCCGAGGAGTCTGAGAGGCATGTTCCCTGTATTTTGGGAGAGGGGGCATCTGAGTCAGAAGAAGTGTCTCGCGACCTCTTCTTCTTCTTCGCCTTCCCCTTCCTTGATACAGGGACAAAAGGAACAGCTTTGTCGATCGCGGCGGCCTGACACTCAATGGTGTCACAAGAGACAACGGTTTTAGCGCCGTCTCCCATGCAGCCGGCGCAACCGACAAAGTTAAATTTAACGGTATCCGAGATCCAGCGGTCGCAGTGAAAACAAAGCCACGACTCCGCTGATCGTAGAGGACCGGCCTCCCTCGAGCACCGAAGACACGGTGCTGGGGGCAATTCAAAGTCCGAGGCCGGATAATCGGACTCCGAGCCCGACGGATCGGACCCGGAGCTGGAGGAAGCAGACTCCAAGACCAACGAGTCGGACCCGGAGCTAGGGGGAGAGTGTGGGCTCTTCGCCCCATCGGCGCCCACAAGTGTGGACGCTTTAGGAGGCAAAGAAGCCTCACCCTTATGCTGTGCAGGGGCAGATTTCCCCTGCGCCACAACATCAGCCCACCGCTTGGCGGGTTGCACCCTCTTTGCGAAGGTCTTAGGACACAGTTTAAAACTGTGCCCCTCGTCCCCGCAGAAGGTGCACACCACCTTGTTAGGGCACTCCCCGGAGGGATGACCAACCTGCAAGCATTTGTAGCACGTTACCATGTTACATTTGCCCGCAGAGTGGCTAGGGCTTCCGCATCGGGCGCAAGTCCGGGTCTGACCAGAGTGGCCGACCCAGGCGTTGCGATTCCCGATGCGGAGAACCGAAGGAATGGACTTGACACCCGACATTAAATACTGCCGGGTGCCAGTAAACACGGCAGGCTCCTCGGGGTAGGTCTGAAACCTACCCTTATGGACCCTGCCGTACTTAGAAAGGATGGATCTGACGACATTGTCGTCAAGATCCATCTCTACATACTTGACCGAGACCAGCTTCAGGCCGAAGGATGTTACTCGGCACCCAGGAAGCTGGTCCAGATCATACTCAAAACGTTGAGCAAATACGGCCGATTTGAATGTGAGGTCAAACCGGCCGCCAGAAAGGGGTTGTAAGGCCTCCAGGTGAGTGGACGGGACAATCCCAATCCCCCGGAGGACCTTAAATACATCACTAGGCGTCTCCTTGCCATCAAAACAGAGTTCGAAGGCGCGGAGACGCCTAGCACGACCATCCGTTGTCGACATAACAGAAGAATTATGTCCAGACATACTGGAAACAAAATACCACGAAAGAAAATACCTCCCGGGTATTACAAAAACTGGACTAGCAACTGCCTAGTCCAGCAAAGAAAAACAAAAATATCCAACCAGGATATTACACGAAAACAAACAAAAAGAGAATAGTTGGCAAATGCCCGACTATCCCTTAATGAAAAAAAAGAAAAATCACAGGTAGCAAATGCCTACCTGAGATTGAAAAGGAAGAAACAGGAAGACGGGGACCAAGCCCTAAGGACCAGGAATCCAACACGGGTGTACCGCGGAGAACACCAGGCCCACAGGCACACGTGTAAATACACGTAGCTGCCACACGTCCCGCACTGCAAAGCGCAACAACAAAAGAAAAGGTCGCCCAAACAAAGGGGCTGAACGGGGCTGTGCACAAACACAGCTATGAAAGAAACAAATATAGTCGTACACTGTACGGCAATAGCAAAGCAACGTGTGTAACAAAAGAGGCCGTGCACTGCCACGGCCCAAACAAAGGAGTATACGTAAACGTATGGGCTGGCTGCAACAGCACTGTGTATACAGCCAGCAAATAAAAACCAACCCAAAAACCCTCAAAATTTCAACAAAAATCTTCGATAAAGAGACCTACCGGGTCTATATAACAAAAGGAAAAGACTGATACAAAAATTGTAGCAGTATATCACTAAAAACCGCAAGAACGCTCGGGAAAAAACAGCCGCCGACTTGATCACGGTATTTCCTGAGCCAGGTAAGTATGACTTCTAGAGTACAGCTTTGAGGTATATATCAATTGGAGATGCGAAACCTAGTCACAGTAGGTGCACTTAGTGGCAAACACCACTAAGTTCCGTAATAATGCGCATGCGTGGTTCCACTCAATATGCCAATATTAAATCCGGAGTGGCTATTGTTATGCTAATGTGTTTGTTAATAACTGGGTAATTAAGCGGGAACGGCTTAAGGGAGAATTTACAAACCATCAACACCATGACCAGCACTATCCGATTACCGGCCAGTGCCTCAGACATCGATCACCTGTAAGTTAGAGGAACACTGTCATCCGTGGGAAAATAATGAAGCATTTTGAAAAGTTGAACATACTTGCCTATCAACAACACGGCTTTCGGAATCCGAAACAACATCTTTTCTTGGATCGACAATTTCCTCACCAAACGTCATCATGTGGTGCATGGTTGATGGTGAGTCATTATAAAAGCCCCTAGACGTGGCTTCAGGTGTTCTTCAGGGGACAGTGTTGGGGCCCTTGCTTTTCCTTGTCTATGATTTACCTGTGAACCTATCAGATAGACATTAACGTCTGTCTGGCAATGGGTTTTAATAAAGCCAAATGTTCCTGTAGAGTCGGTAAGGCATCACACGGAAGACCGTCCGTTAGAGCGGTTATAGCGCCACCATGCGGCCGGCAGCAAACGCTGCCTGCCTGTCTCATGTTGCACTTAAGGGTTCACTAGCCTAATTCAGGTCCCATCGATAACAGTGTAAAGTCAACAATGTTCAGGACCAAGTTTCATGCCCACCGACATCACTGGGTTTTTTGCAAACAACAATCGGATTATTGTCTTGGTCTTTATCTTTCCATTTCTTTTCAATTTTTAGTCGATTAGCCAATTACATTTTTTAATATTCACATCAAAAGAAACTCGCCTCCCGAAAAGTGATACTTCCCGAGCCTGCAAGCTGCCATTTTACAAATGGCATCCCTCCATGTTCTAGGGCAATTAGGACCCACTTTGTTACCGTAATTTTGTCAAGTCTGCCCTCAGATTGAAGCTCTAATGTGTTTGTTAATAACTGGGTAATTAAGCGGGAACGGCTTAAGGGAGAATTTACAAACCATCAACACCATGACCAGCACTATCCGATTACCGGCCAGTGCCTCAGACATCGATCACCTGTAAGTTAGAGGAACACTGTCATCCGTGGGAAAATAATGAAGCATTTTGAAAAGTTGAACATACTTGCCTATCAACAACACGGCTTTCGGAATCCGAAACAACATCTTTTCTTGGATCGACAATTTCCTCACCAAACGTCATCATGTGGTGCATGGTTGATGGTGAGTCATTATAAAAGCCCCTAGACGTGGCTTCAGGTGTTCTTCAGGGGACAGTGTTGGGGCCCTTGCTTTTCCTTGTCTATGATTTACCTGTGAACCTATCAGATAGACATTAACGTCTGTCTGGCAATGGGTTTTAATAAAGCCAAATGTTCCTGTAGAGTCGGTAAGGCATCACACGGAAGACCGTCCGTTGGAGCGGTTATAGCGCCACCATGCGGCCGGCAGCAAACGCTGCCTGCCTGTCTCATGTTGCACTTAAGGGTTCACTAGCCTAATTCAGGTCCCATCGATAACAGTGTAAAGTCAACAATGTTCAGGACCAAGTTTCATGCCCACCGACATCACTGGGTTTTTTCAAACAACAATCGGATTATTGTCTTGGTCTTTATCTTTCCATTTCTTTTCAATTTTTAGTCGATTAGCCAATTACATTTTTTAATATTCACATCAAAAGAAACTCGCCTCCCGAAAAGTGATACTTCCCGAGCCTGCAAGCTGCCATTTTACAAATGGCATCCCTCCATGTTCTAGGGCAATTAGGACCCACTTTGTTACCGTAATTTTGTCAAGTCTGCCCTCAGATTGAAGCTCTAAAACCAGGAAGTTGATTCTATGCTATAATTACACAATCCCACTATTTCTTTCACCAAACGGCCTCCTTTTTCAAAAGAAATTGTGGTTCTGTGGCGTTTTTTGTTTTTTTGTTTTTTTGGTTTTTTTTATAGGGAGGGGGGAATTTGTACTCTATCTTTAGATTTTATTGCACGGGGATAGCGCGAACGCAGTCCCCACTATCATAAATTGTACTCCCGAGTTCCCCACATTTGGGGGAATCGCACAGGTCAACCCGTCTGTGTGCAATGACTGGGCCTCGCCATGGGAAAACCGCCGGCTTGATCACGGTTTTTCCTGAGCCAGGTAAGTATGACTTCTAGAGTACAGCTTTGAGGTATATATCAATTGGAGATGCGAAACCTAGTCACAGTAGGTGCACTTAGTGGCAAACACCACTAAGTTCCGTAATAATGCGCATGCGTGGTTCCACTCAATATGCCAATATTAAATCCGGAGTGGCTATTGTTATGCTAATGTGTTTGTTAATAACTGGGTAATTAAGCGGGAACGGCTTAAGGGAGAATTTACAAACCATCAACACCATGACCAGCACTATCCGATTACCGGCCAGTGCCTCAGACATCGATCACCTGTAAGTTAGAGGAACACTGTCATCCGTGGGAAAATAATGAAGCATTTTGAAAAGTTGAACATACTTGCCTATCAACAACACGGCTTTCGGAATCCGAAACAACATCTTTTCTTGGATCGACAATTTCCTCACCAAACGTCATCATGTGGTGCATGGTTGATGGTGAGTCATTATAAAAGCCCCTAGACGTGGCTTCAGGTGTTCTTCAGGGGACAGTGTTGGGGCCCTTGCTTTTCCTTGTCTATGATTTACCTGTGAACCTATCAGATAGACATTAACGTCTGTCTGGCAATGGGTTTTAATAAAGCCAAATGTTCCTGTAGAGTCGGTAAGGCATCACACGGAAGACCGTCCGTTAGAGCGGTTATAGCGCCACCATGCGGCCGGCAGCAAACGCTGCCTGCCTGTCTCATGTTGCACTTAAGGGTTCACTAGCCTAATTCAGGTCCCATCGATAACAGTGTAAAGTCAACAATGTTCAGGACCAAGTTTCATGCCCACCGACATCACTGGGTTTTTTCAAACAACAATCGGATTATTGTCTTGGTCTTTATCTTTCCATTTCTTTTCAATTTTTAGTCGATTAGCCAATTACATTTTTTAATATTCACATCAAAAGAAACTCGCCTCCCGAAAAGTGATACTTCCCGAGCCTGCAAGCTGCCATTTTACAAATGGCATCCCTCCATGTTCTAGGGCAATTAGGACCCACTTTGTTACCGTAATTTTGTCAAGTCTGCCCTCAGATTGAAGCTCTAAAACCAGGAAGTTGATTCTATGCTATAATTACACAATCCCACTATTTCTTTCACCAAACGGCCTCCTTTTTCAAAAGAAATTGTGGTTCTGTGGCGTTTTTTGTTTTTTTGTTTTTTTTTGTTTTTTTTATAGGGAGGGGGGAATTTGTACTCTATCTTTAGATTTTATTGCACGGGGATAGCGCGAACGCAGTCCCCACTATCATAAATTGTACTCCCGAGTTCCCCACATTTGGGGGAATCGCACAGGTCAACCCGTCTGTGTGCAATGACTGGGCCTCGCCATGGGAAAACCGCCGGCTTGATCACGGTTTTTCCTGAGCCAGGTAAGTATGACTTCTAGAGTACAGCTTTGAGGTATATATCAATTGGAGATGCGAAACCTAGTCACAGTAGGTGCACTTAGTGGCAAACACCACTAAGTTCCGTAATAATGCGCATGCGTGGTTCCACTCAATATGCCAATATTAAATCCGGAGTGGCTATTGTTATGCTAATGTGTTTGTTAATAACTGGGTAATTAAGCGGGAACGGCTTAAGGGAGAATTTACAAACCATCAACACCATGACCAGCACTATCCGATTACCGGCCAGTGCCTCAGACATCGATCACCTGTAAGTTAGAGGAACACTGTCATCCGTGGGAAAATAATGAAGCATTTTGAAAAGTTGAACATACTTGCCTATCAACAACACGGCTTTCGGAATCCGAAACAACATCTTTTCTTGGATCGACAATTTCCTCACCAAACGTCATCATGTGGTGCATGGTTGATGGTGAGTCATTATAAAAGCCCCTAGACGTGGCTTCAGGTGTTCTTCAGGGGACAGTGTTGGGGCCCTTGCTTTTCCTTGTCTATGATTTACCTGTGAACCTATCAGATAGACATTAACGTCTGTCTGGCAATGGGTTTTAATAAAGCCAAATGTTCCTGTAGAGTCGGTAAGGCATCACACGGAAGACCGTCCGTTATAGCGGTTATAGCGCCACCATGCGGCCGGCAGCAAACGCTGCCTGCCTGTCTCATGTTGCACTTAAGGGTTCACTAGCCTAATTCAGGTCCCATCGATAACAGTGTAAAGTCAACAATGTTCAGGACCAAGTTTCATGCCCACCGACATCACTGGGTTTTTTCAAACAACAATCGGATTATTGTCTTGGTCTTTATCTTTCCATTTCTTTTCAATTTTTAGTCGATTAGCCAATTACATTTTTTAATATTCACATCAAAAGAAACTCGCCTCCCGAAAAGTGATACTTCCCGAGCCTGCAAGCTGCCATTTTACAAATGGCATCCCTCCATGTTCTAGGGCAATTAGGACCCACTTTGTTACCGTAATTTTGTCAAGTCTGCCCTCAGATTGAAGCTCTAAAACCAGGAAGTTGATTCTATGCTATAATTACACAATCCCACTATTTCTTTCACCAAACGGCCTCCTTTTTCAAAAGAAATTGTGGTTCTGTGGCGTTTTTTTTTTGTTTTTTTTTTTTGTTTTTTTTATAGGGAGGGGGGAATTTGTACTCTATCTTTAGATTTTATTGCACGGGGATAGCGCGAACGCAGTCCCCACTATCATAAATTGTACTCCCGAGTTCCCCACATTTGGGGGAATCGCACAGGTCAACCCGTCTGTGTGCAATGACTGGGCCTCGCCATGGGAAAACCGCCGGCTTGATCACGGTTTTTCCTGAGCCAGGTAAGTATGACTTCTAGAGTACAGCTTTGAGGTATATATCAATTGGAGATGCGAAACCTAGTCACAGTAGGTGCACTTAGTGGCAAACACCACTAAGTTCCGTAATAATGCGCATGCGTGGTTCCACTCAATATGCCAATATTAAATCCGGAGTGGCTATTGTTATGCTAATGTGTTTGTTAATAACTGGGTAATTAAGCGGGAACGGCTTAAGGGAGAATTTACAAACCATCAACACCATGACCAGCACTATCCGATTACCGGCCAGTGCCTCAGACATCGATCACCTGTAAGTTAGAGGAACACTGTCATCCGTGGGAAAATAATGAAGCATTTTGAAAAGTTGAACATACTTGCCTATCAACAACACGGCTTTCGGAATCCGAAACAACATCTTTTCTTGGATCGACAATTTCCTCACCAAACGTCATCATGTGGTGCATGGTTGATGGTGAGTCATTATAAAAGCCCCTAGACGTGGCTTCAGGTGTTCTTCAGGGGACAGTGTTGGGGCCCTTGCTTTTCCTTGTCTATGATTTACCTGTGAACCTATCAGATAGACATTAACGCCTGTCTGGCAATGGGTTTTAATAAAGCCAAATGTTCCTGTAGAGTCGGTAAGGCATCACACGGAAGACCGTCCGTTAGAGCGGTTATAGCGCCACCATGCGGCCGGCAGCAAACGCTGCCTGCCTGTCTCATGTTGCACTTAAGGGTTCACTAGCCTAATTCAGGTCCCATCGATAACAGTGTAAAGTCAACAATGTTCAGGACCAAGTTTCATGCCCACCGACATCACTGGGTTTTTTCAAACAACAATCGGATTATTGTCTTGGTCTTTATCTTTCCATTTCTTTTCAATTTTTAGTCGATTAGCCAATTACATTTTTTAATATTCACATCAAAAGAAACTCGCCTCCCGAAAAGTGATACTTCCCGAGCCTGCAAGCTGCCATTTTACAAATGGCATCCCTCCATGTTCTAGGGCAATTAGGACCCACTTTGTTACCGTAATTTTGTCAAGTCTGCCCTCAGATTGAAGCTCTAAAACCAGGAAGTTGATTCTATGCTATAATTACACAATCCCACTATTTCTTTCACCAAACGGCCTCCTTTTTCAAAAGAAATTGTGGTTCTGTGGCGTTTTTTGTTTTTTTGTTTTTTTGGTTTTTTTTATAGGGAGGGGGGAATTTGTACTCTATCTTTAGATTTTATTGCACGGGGATAGCGCGAACGCAGTCCCCACTATCATAAATTGTACTCCCGAGTTCCCCACATTTGGGGGAATCGCACAGGTCAACCCGTCTGTGTGCAATGACTGGGCCTCGCCATGGGAAAACCGCCGGCTTGATCACGGTTTTTCCTGAGCCAGGTAAGTATGACTTCTAGAGTACAGCTTTGAGGTATATATCAATTGGAGATGCGAAACCTAGTCACAGTAGGTGCACTTAGTGGCAAACACCACTAAGTTCCGTAATAATGCGCATGCGTGGTTCCACTCAATATGCCAATATTAAATCCGGAGTGGCTATTGTTATGCTAATGTGTTTGTTAATAACTGGGTAATTAAGCGGGAACGGCTTAAGGGAGAATTTACAAACCATCAACACCATGACCAGCACTATCGGATTACCGGCCAGTGCCTCAGACATCGATCACCTGTAAGTTAGAGGAACACTGTCATCCGTGGGAAAATAATGAAGCATTTTGAAAAGTTGAACATACTTGCCTATCAACAACACGGCTTTCGGAATCCGAAACAACATCTTTTCTTGGATCGACAATTTCCTCACCAAACGTCATCATGTGGTGCATGGTTGATGGTGAGTCATTATAAAAGCCCCTAGACGTGGCTTCAGGTGTTCTTCAGGGGACAGTGTTGGGGCCCTTGCTTTTCCTTGTCTATGATTTACCTGTGAACCTATCAGATAGACATTAACGCCTGTCTGGCAATGGGTTTTAATAAAGCCAAATGTTCCTGTAGAGTCGGTAAGGCATCACACGGAAGACCGTCCGTTAGAGCGGTTATAGCGCCACCATGCGGCCGGCAGCAAACGCTGCCTGCCTGTCTCATGTTGCACTTAAGGGTTCACTAGCCTAATTCAGGTCCCATCGATAACAGTGTAAAGTCAACAATGTTCAGGACCAAGTTTCATGCCCACCGACATCACTGGGTTTTTTCAAACAACAATCGGATTATTGTCTTGGTCTTTATCTTTCCATTTCTTTTCAATTTTTAGTCGATTAGCCAATTACATTTTTTAATATTCACATCAAAAGAAACTCGCCTCCCGAAAAGTGATACTTCCCGAGCCTGCAAGCTGCCATTTTACAAATGGCATCCCTCCATGTTCTAGGGCAATTAGGACCCACTTTGTTACCGTAGTTTTGTCAAGTCTGCCCTCAGATTGAAGCTCTAAAACCAGGAAGTTGATTCTATGCTATAATTACACAATCCCACTATTTCTTTCACCAAACGGCCTCCTTTTTCAAAAGAAATTGTGGTTCTGTGGCGTTTTTTGTTTTTTGTTTTTTTTGGTTTTTTTTATAGGGAGGGGGGAATTTGTACTCTATCTTTAGATTTTATTGCACGGGGATAGCGCGAACGCAGTCCCCACTATCATAAATTGTACTCCCGAGTTCCCCACATTTGGGGGAATCGCACAGGTCAACCCGTCTGTGTGCAATGACTGGGCCTCGCCATGGGAAAACCGCCGGCTTGATCACGGTTTTTCCTGAGCCAGGTAAGTATGACTTCTAGAGTACAGCTTTGAGGTATATATCAATTGGAGATGCGAAACCTAGTCACAGTAGGTGCACTTAGTGGCAAACACCACTAAGTTCCGTAATAATGCGCATGCGTGGTTCCACTCAATATGCCAATATTAAATCCGGAGTGGCTATTGTTATGCTAATGTGTTTGTTAATAACTGGGTAATTAAGCGGGAACGGCTTAAGGGAGAATTTACAAACCATCAACACCATGACCAGCACTATCCGATTACCGGCCAGTGCCTCAGACATCGATCACCTGTAAGTTAGAGGAACACTGTCATCCGTGGGAAAATAATGAAGCATTTTGAAAAGTTGAACATACTTGCCTATCAACAACACGGCTTTCGGAATCCGAAACAACATCTTTTCTTGGATCGACAATTTCCTCACCAAACGTCATCATGTGGTGCATGGTTGATGGTGAGTCATTATAAAAGCCCCTAGACGTGGCTTCAGGTGTTCTTCAGGGGACAGTGTTGGGGCCCTTGCTTTTCCTTGTCTATGATTTACCTGTGAACCTATCAGATAGACATTAACGTCTGTCTGGCAATGGGTTTTAATAAAGCCAAATGTTCCTGTAGAGTCGGTAAGGCATCACACGGAAGACCGTCCGTTAGAGCGGTTATAGCGCCACCATGCGGCCGGCAGCAAACGCTGCCTGCCTGTCTCATGTTGCACTTAAGGGTTCACTAGCCTAATTCAGGTCCCATCGATAACAGTGTAAAGTCAACAATGTTCAGGACCAAGTTTCATGCCCACCGACATCACTGGGTTTTTTCAAACAACAATCGGATTATTGTCTTGGTCTTTATCTTTCCATTTCTTTTCAATTTTTAGTCGATTAGCCAATTACATTTTTTAATATTCACATCAAAAGAAACTCGCCTCCCGAAAAGTGATACTTCCCGAGCCTGCAAGCTGCCATTTTACAAATGGCATCCCTCCATGTTCTAGGGCAATTAGGACCCACTTTGTTACCGTAGTTTTGTCAAGTCTGCCCTCAGATTGAAGCTCTAAAACCAGGAAGTTGATTCTATGCTATAATTACACAATCCCACTATTTCTTTCACCAAACGGCCTCCTTTTTCAAAAGAAATTGTGGTTCTGTGGCGTTTTTTGTTTTTTGGTTTTTTTGTTTTTTTTTATAGGGAGGGGGGAATTTGTACTCTATCTTTAGATTTTATTGCACGGGGATAGCGCGAACGCAGTCCCCACTATCATAAATTGTACTCCCGAGTTCCCCACATTTGGGGGAATCGCACAGGTCAACCCGTCTGTGTGCAATGACTGGGCCTCGCCATGGGAAAACCGCCGGCTTGATCACGGTTTTTCCTGAGCCAGGTAAGTATGACTTCTAGAGTACAGCTTTGAGGTATATATCAATTGGAGATGCGAAACCTAGTCACAGTAGGTGCACTTAGTGGCAAACACCACTAAGTTCCGTAATAATGCGCATGCGTGGTTCCACTCAATATGCCAATATTAAATCCGGAGTGGCTATTGTTATGCTAATGTGTTTGTTAATAACTGGGTAATTAAGCGGGAACGGCTTAAGGGAGAATTTACAAACCATCAACACCATGACCAGCACTATCCGATTACCGGCCAGTGCCTCAGACATCGATCACCTGTAAGTTAGAGGAACACTGTCATCCGTGGGAAAATAATGAAGCATTTTGAAAAGTTGAACATACTTGCCTATCAACAACACGGCTTTCGGAATCCGAAACAACATCTTTTCTTGGATCGACAATTTCCTCACCAAACGTCATCATGTGGTGCATGGTTGATGGTGAGTCATTATAAAAGCCCCTAGACGTGGCTTCAGGTGTTCTTCAGGGGACAGTGTTGGGGCCCTTGCTTTTCCTTGTCTATGATTTACCTGTGAACCTATCAGATAGACATTAACGTCTGTCTGGCAATGGGTTTTAATAAAGCCAAATGTTCCTGTAGAGTCGGTAAGGCATCACACGGAAGACCGTCCGTTAGAGCGGTTATAGCGCCACCATGCGGCCGGCAGCAAACGCTGCCTGCCTGTCTCATGTTGCACTTAAGGGTTCACTAGCCTAATTCAGGTCCCATCGATAACAGTGTAAAGTCAACAATGTTCAGGACCAAGTTTCATGCCCACCGACATCACTGGGTTTTTTGCAAACAACAATCGGATTATTGTCTTGGTCTTTATCTTTCCATTTCTTTTCAATTTTTAGTCGATTAGCCAATTACATTTTTTAATATTCACATCAAAAGAAACTCGCCTCCCGAAAAGTGATACTTCCCGAGCCTGCAAGCTGCCATTTTACAAATGGCATCCCTCCATGTTCTAGGGCAATTAGGACCCACTTTGTTACCGTAGTTTTGTCAAGTCTGCCCTCAGATTGAAGCTCTAAAACCAGGAAGTTGATTCTATGCTATAATTACACAATCCCACTATTTCTTTCACCAAACGGCCTCCTTTTTCAAAAGAAATTGTGGTTCTGTGGCGTTTTTTGTTTTTTTGTTTTTTTGGTTTTTTTTATAGGGAGGGGGGAATTTGTACTCTATCTTTAGATTTTATTGCACGGGGATAGCGCGAACGCAGTCCCCACTATCATAAATTGTACTCCCGAGTTCCCCACATTTGGGGGAATCGCACAGGTCAACCCGTCTGTGTGCAATGACTGGGCCTCGCCATGGGAAAACCGCCGGCTTGATCACGGTTTTTCCTGAGCCAGGTAAGTATGACTTCTAGAGTACAGCTTTGAGGTATATATCAATTGGAGATGCGAAACCTAGTCACAGTAGGTGCACTTAGTGGCAAACACCACTAAGTTCCGTAATAATGCGCATGCGTGGTTCCACTCAATATGCCAATATTAAATCCGGAGTGGCTATTGTTATGCTAATGTGTTTGTTAATAACTGGGTAATTAAGCGGGAACGGCTTAAGGGAGAATTTACAAACCATCAACACCATGACCAGCACTATCCGATTACCGGCCAGTGCCTCAGACATCGATCACCTGTAAGTTAGAGGAACACTGTCATCCGTGGGAAAATAATGAAGCATTTTGAAAAGTTGAACATACTTGCCTATCAACAACACGGCTTTCGGAATCCGAAACAACATCTTTTCTTGGATCGACAATTTCCTCACCAAACGTCATCATGTGGTGCATGGTTGATGGTGAGTCATTATAAAAGCCCCTAGACGTGGCTTCAGGTGTTCTTCAGGGGACAGTGTTGGGGCCCTTGCTTTTCCTTGTCTATGATTTACCTGTGAACCTATCAGATAGACATTAACGTCTGTCTGGCAATGGGTTTTAATAAAGCCAAATGTTCCTGTAGAGTCGGTAAGGCATCACACGGAAGACCGTCCGTTAGAGCGGTTATAGCGCCACCATGCGGCCGGCAGCAAACGCTGCCTGCCTGTCTCATGTTGCACTTAAGGGTTCACTAGCCTAATTCAGGTCCCATCGATAACAGTGTAAAGTCAACAATGTTCAGGACCAAGTTTCATGCCCACCGACATCACTGGGTTTTTTCAAACAACAATCGGATTATTGTCTTGGTCTTTATCTTTCCATTTCTTTTCAATTTTTAGTCGATTAGCCAATTACATTTTTTAATATTCACATCAAAAGAAACTCGCCTCCCGAAAAGTGATACTTCCCGAGCCTGCAAGCTGCCATTTTACAAATGGCATCCCTCCATGTTCTAGGGCAATTAGGACCCACTTTGTTACCGTAGTTTTGTCAAGTCTGCCCTCAGATTGAAGCTCTAAAACCAGGAAGTTGATTCTATGCTATAATTACACAATCCCACTATTTCTTTCACCAAACGGCCTCCTTTTTCAAAAGAAATTGTGGTTCTGTGGCGTTTTTTGTTTTTTGTTTTTTTTGGCTTTTTTTATAGGGAGGGGGGAATTTGTACTCTATCTTTAGATTTTATTGCACGGGGATAGCGCGAACGCAGTCCCCACTATCATAAATTGTACTCCCGAGTTCCCCACATTTGGGGGAATCGCACAGGTCAACCCGTCTGTGTGCAATGACTGGGCCTCGCCATGGGAAAACCGCCGGCTTGATCACGGTTTTTCCTGAGCCAGGTAAGTATGACTTCTAGAGTACAGCTTTGAGGTATATATCAATTGGAGATGCGAAACCTAGTCACAGTAGGTGCACTTAGTGGCAAACACCACTAAGTTCCGTAATAATGCGCATGCGTGGTTCCACTCAATATGCCAATATTAAATCCGGAGTGGCTATTGTTATGCTAATGTGTTTGTTAATAACTGGGTAATTAAGCGGGAACGGCTTAAGGGAGAATTTACAAACCATCAACACCATGACCAGCACTATCCAATTACCGGCCAGTGCCTCAGACATCGATCACCTGTAAGTTAGAGGAACACTGTCATCCGTGGGAAAATAATGAAGCATTTTGAAAAGTTGAACATACTTGCCTATCAACAACACGGCTTTCGGAATCCGAAACAACATCTTTTCTTGGATCGACAATTTCCTCACCAAACGTCATCATGTGGTGCATGGTTGATGGTGAGTCATTATAAAAGCCCCTAGACGTGGCTTCAGGTGTTCTTCAGGGGACAGTGTTGGGGCCCTTGCTTTTCCTTGTCTATGATTTACCTGTGAACCTATCAGATAGACATTAACGTCTGTCTGGCAATGGGTTTTAATAAAGCCAAATGTTCCTGTAGAGTCGGTAAGGCATCACACGGAAGACCGTCCGTTAGAGCGGTTATAGCGCCACCATGCGGCCGGCAGCAAACGCTGCCTGCCTGTCTCATGTTGCACTTAAGGGTTCACTAGCCTAATTCAGGTCCCATCGATAACAGTGTAAAGTCAACAATGTTCAGGACCAAGTTTCATGCCCACCGACATCACTGGGTTTTTTCAAACAACAATCGGATTATTGTCTTGGTCTTTATCTTTCCATTTCTTTTCAATTTTTAGTCGATTAGCCAATTACATTTTTTAATATTCACATCAAAAGAAACTCGCCTCCCGAAAAGTGATACTTCCCGAGCCTGCAAGCTGCCATTTTACAAATGGCATCCCTCCATGTTCTAGGGCAATTAGGACCCACTTTGTTACCGTAGTTTTGTCAAGTCTGCCCTCAGATTGAAGCTCTAAAACCAGGAAGTTGATTCTATGCTATAATTACACAATCCCACTATTTCTTTCACCAAACGGCCTCCTTTTTCAAAAGAAATTGTGGTTCTGTGGCGTTTTTTGTTTTTTTGTTTTTTTGGTTTTTTTTATAGGGAGGGGGGAATTTGTACTCTATCTTTAGATTTTATTGCACGGGGATAGCGCGAACGCAGTCCCCACTATCATAAATTGTACTCCCGAGTTCCCCACATTTGGGGGAATCGCACAGGTCAACCCGTCTGTGTGCAATGACTGGGCCTCGCCATGGGAAAACCGCCGGCTTGATCACGGTTTTTCCTGAGCCAGGTAAGTATGACTTCTAGAGTACAGCTTTGAGGTATATATCAATTGGAGATGCGAAACCTAGTCACAGTAGGTGCACTTAGTGGCAAACACCACTAAGTTCCGTAATAATGCGCATGCGTGGTTCCACTCAATATGCCAATATTAAATCCGGAGTGGCTATTGTTATGCTAATGTGTTTGTTAATAACTGGGTAATTAAGCGGGAACGGCTTAAGGGAGAATTTACAAACCATCAACACCATGACCAGCACTATCCGATTACCGGCCAGTGCCTCAGACATCGATCACCTGTAAGTTAGAGGAACACTGTCATCCGTGGGAAAATAATGAAGCATTTTGAAAAGTTGAACATACTTGCCTATCAACAACACGGCTTTCGGAATCCGAAACAACATCTTTTCTTGGATCGACAATTTCCTCACCAAACGTCATCATGTGGTGCATGGTTGATGGTGAGTCATTATAAAAGCCCCTAGACGTGGCTTCAGGTGTTCTTCAGGGGACAGTGTTGGGGCCCTTGCTTTTCCTTGTCTATGATTTACCTGTGAACCTATCAGATAGACATTAACGTCTGTCTGGCAATGGGTTTTAATAAAGCCAAATGTTCCTGTAGAGTCGGTAAGCCATCACACGGAAGACCGTCCGTTAGAGCGGTTATAGCGCCACCATGCGGCCGGCAGCAAACGCTGCCTGCCTGTCTCATGTTGCACTTAAGGGTTCACTAGCCTAATTCAGGTCCCATCGATAACAGTGTAAAGTCAACAATGTTCAGGACCAAGTTTCATGCCCACCGACATCACTGGGTTTTTTCAAACAACAATCGGATTATTGTCTTGGTCTTTATCTTTCCATTTCTTTTCAATTTTTAGTCGATTAGCCAATTACATTTTTTAATATTCACATCAAAAGAAACTCGCCTCCCGAAAAGTGATACTTCACGAGCCTGCAAGCTGCCATTTTACAAATGGCATCCCTCCATGTTCTAGGGCAATTAGGACCCACTTTGTTACCGTAGTTTTGTCAAGTCTGCCCTCAGATTGAAGCTCTAAAACCAGGAAGTTGATTCTATGCTATAATTACACAATCCCACTATTTCTTTCACCAAACGGCCTCCTTTTTCAAAAGAAATTGTGGTTCTGTGGCGTTTTTTGTTTTTTGGTTTTTTTGGTTTTTTTTATAGGGAGGGGGGAATTTGTACTCTATCTTTAGATTTTATTGCACGGGGATAGCGCGAACGCAGTCCCCACTATCATAAATTGTACACCCGAGTTCCCCACATTTGGGGGAATCGCACAGGTCAACCCGTCTGTGTGCAATGACTGGGCCTCGCCATGGGAAAACCGCCGGCTTGATCACGGTTTTTCCTGAGCCAGGTAAGTATGACTTCTAGAGTACAGCTTTGAGGTATATATCAATTGGAGATGCGAAACCTAGTCACAGTAGGTGCACTTAGTGGCAAACACCACTAAGTTCCGTAATAATGCGCATGCGTGGTTCCACTCAATATGCCAATATTAAATCCGGAGTGGCTATTGTTATGCTAATGTGTTTGTTAATAACTGGGTAATTAAGCGGGAACGGCTTAAGGGAGAATTTACAAACCATCAACACCATGACCAGCACTATCCGATTACCGGCCAGTGCCTCAGACATCGATCACCTGTAAGTTAGAGGAACACTGTCATCCGTGGGAAAATAATGAAGCATTTTGAAAAGTTGAACATACTTGCCTATCAACAACACGGCTTTCGGAATCCGAAACAACATCTTTTCTTGGATCGACAATTTCCTCACCAAACGTCATCATGTGGTGCATGGTTGATGGTGAGTCATTATAAAAGCCCCTAGACGTGGCTTCAGGTGTTCTTCAGGGGACAGTGTTGGGGCCCTTGCTTTTCCTTGTCTATGATTTACCTGTGAACCTATCAGATAGACATTAACGTCTGTCTGGCAATGGGTTTTAATAAAGCCAAATGTTCCTGTAGAGTCGGTAAGGCATCACACGGAAGACCGTCCGTTAGAGCGGTTATAGCGCCACCATGCGGCCGGCAGCAAACGCTGCCTGCCTGTCTCATGTTGCACTTAAGGGTTCACTAGCCTAATTCAGGTCCCATCGATAACAGTGTAAAGTCAACAATGTTCAGGACCAAGTTTCATGCCCACCGACATCACTGGGTTTTTTCAAACAACAATCGGATTATTGTCTTGGTCTTTATCTTTCCATTTCTTTTCAATTTTTAGTCGATTAGCCAATTACATTTTTTAATATTCACATCAAAAGAAACTCGCCTCCCGAAAAGTGATACTTCCCGAGCCTGCAAGCTGCCATTTTACAAATGGCATCCCTCCATGTTCTAGGGCAATTAGGACCCACTTTGTTACCGTAGTTTTGTCAAGTCTGCCCTCAGATTGAAGCTCTAAAACCAGGAAGTTGATTCTATGCTATAATTACACAATCCCACTATTTCTTTCACCAAACGGCCTCCTTTTTCAAAAGAAATTGTGGTTCTGTGGCGTTTTTTGTTTTTTGGTTTTTTTGGTTTTTTTTATAGGGAGGGGGGAATTTGTACTCTATCTTTAGATTTTATTGCACGGGGATAGCGCGAACGCAGTCCCCACTATCATAAATTGTACTCCCGAGTTCCCCACATTTGGGGGAATCGCACAGGTCAACCCGTCTGTGTGCAATGACTGGGCCTCGCCATGGGAAAACCGCCGGCTTGATCACGGTTTTTCCTGAGCCAGGTAAGTATGACTTCTAGAGTACAGCTTTGAGGTATATATCAATTGGAGATGCGAAACCTAGTCACAGTAGGTGCACTTAGTGGCAAACACCACTAAGTTCCGTAATAATGCGCATGCGTGGTTCCACTCAATATGCCAATATTAAATCCGGAGTGGCTATTGTTATGCTAATGTGTTTGTTAATAACTGGGTAATTAAGCGGGAACGGCTTAAGGGAGAATTTACAAACCATCAACACCATGACCAGCACTATCCGATTACCGGCCAGTGCCTCAGACATCGATCACCTGTAAGTTAGAGGAACACTGTCATCCGTGGGAAAATAATGAAGCATTTTGAAAAGTTGAACATACTTGCCTATCAACAACACGGCTTTCGGAATCCGAAACAACATCTTTTCTTGGATCGACAATTTCCTCACCAAACGTCATCATGTGGTGCATGGTTGATGGTGAGTCATTATAAAAGCCCCTAGACGTGGCTTCAGGTGTTCTTCAGGGGACAGTGTTGGGGCCCTTGCTTTTCCTTGTCTATGATTTACCTGTGAACCTATCAGATAGACATTAACGTCTGTCTGGCAATGGGTTTTAATAAAGCCAAATGTTCCTGTAGAGTCGGTAAGGCATCACACGGAAGACCGTCCGTTAGAGCGGTTATTGCGCCACCATGCGGCCGGCAGCAAACGCTGCCTGCCTGTCTCATGTTGCACTTAAGGGTTCACTAGCCTAATTCAGGTCCCATCGATAACAGTGTAAAGTCAACAATGTTCAGGACCAAGTTTCATGCCCACCGACATCACTGGGTTTTTTCAAACAACAATCGGATTATTGTCTTGGTCTTTATCTTTCCATTTCTTTTCAATTTTTAGTCGATTAGCCAATTACATTTTTTAATATTCACATCAAAAGAAACTCGCCTCCCGAAAAGTGATACTTCCCGAGCCTACGCTGCCTGCCTGTCTCATGTTGCACTTAAGGGTTCACTAGCCTAATTCAGGTCCCATCGATAACAGTGTAAAGTCAACAATGTTCAGGACCAAGTTTCATGCCCACCGACATCACTGGGTTTTTTCAAACAACAATCGGATTATTGTCTTGGTCTTTATCTTTCCATTTCTTTTCAATTTTTAGTCGATTAGCCAATTACATTTTTTAATATTCACATCAAAAGAAACTCGCCTCCCGAAAAGTGATACTTCCCGAGCCTGCAAGCTGCCATTTTACAAATGGCATCCCTCCATGTTCTAGGGCAATTAGGACCCACTTTGTTACCGTAGTTTTGTCAAGTCTGCCCTCAGATTGAAGCTCTAAAACCAGGAAGTTGATTCTATGCTATAATTACACAATCCCACTATTTCTTTCACCAAACGGCCTCCTTTTTCAAAAGAAATTGTGGTTCTGTGGCGTTTTTTGTTTTTTTGTTTTTTTGGTTTTTTTTATAGGGAGGGGGGAATTTGTACTCTATCTTTAGATTTTATTGCACGGGGATAGCGCGAACGCAGTCCCCACTATCATAAATTGTACTCCCGAGTTCCCCACATTTGGGGGAATCGCACAGGTCAACCCGTCTGTGTGCAATGACTGGGCCTCGCCATGGGAAAACCGCCGGCTTGATCACGGTTTTTCCTGAGCCAGGTAAGTATGACTTCTAGAGTACAGCTTTGAGGTATATATCAATTGGAGATGCGAAACCTAGTCACAGTAGGTGCACTTAGTGGCAAACACCACTAAGTTCCGTAATAATGCGCATGCGTGGTTCCACTCAATATGCCAATATTAAATCCGGAGTGGCTATTGTTATGCTAATGTGTTTGTTAATAACTGGGTAATTAAGCGGGAACGGCTTAAGGGAGAATTTACAAACCATCAACACCATGACCAGCACTATCCGATTACCGGCCAGTGCCTCAGACATCGATCACCTGTAAGTTAGAGGAACACTGTCATCCGTGGGAAAATAATGAAGCATTTTGAAAAGTTGAACATACTTGCCTATCAACAACACGGCTTTCGGAATCCGAAACAACATCTTTTCTTGGATCGACAATTTCCTCACCAAACGTCATCATGTGGTGCATGGTTGATGGTGAGTCATTATAAAAGCCCCTAGACGTGGCTTCAGGTGTTCTTCAGGGGACAGTGTTGGGGCCCTTGCTTTTCCTTGTCTATGATTTACCTGTGAACCTATCAGATAGACATTAACGTCTGTCTGGCAATGGGTTTTAATAAAGCCAAATGTTCCTGTAGAGTCGGTAAGGCATCACACGGAAGACCGTCCGTTAGAGCGGTTATAGCGCCACCATGCGGCCGGCAGCAAACGCTGCCTGCCTGTCTCATGTTGCACTTAAGGGTTCACTAGCCTAATTCAGGTCCCATCGATAACAGTGTAAAGTCAACAATGTTCAGGACCAAGTTTCATGCCCACCGACATCACTGGGTTTTTTCAAACAACAATCGGATTATTGTCTTGGTCTTTATCTTTCCATTTCTTTTCAATTTTTAGTCGATTAGCCAATTACATTTTTTAATATTCACATCAAAAGAAACTCGCCTCCCGAAAAGTGATACTTCCCGAGCCTGCAAGCTGCCATTTTACAAATGGCATCCCTCCATGTTCTAGGGCAATTAGGACCCACTTTGTTACCGTAGTTTTGTCAAGTCTGCCCTCAGATTGAAGCTCTAAAACCAGGAAGTTGATTCTATGCTATAATTACACAATCCCACTATTTCTTTCACCAAACGGCCTCCTTTTTCAAAAGAAATTGTGGTTCTGTGGCGTTTTTTGTTTTTTGTTTTTTTTGGTTTTTTTTATAGGGAGGGGGGAATTTGTACTCTATCTTTAGATTTTATTGCACGGGGATAGCGCGAACGCAGTCCCCACTATCATAAATTGTACTCCCGAGTTCCCCACATTTGGGGGAATCGCACAGGTCAACCCGTCTGTGTGCAATGACTGGGCCTCGCCATGGGAAAACCGCCGGCTTGATCACGGTTTTTCCTGAGCCAGGTAAGTATGACTTCTAGAGTACAGCTTTGAGGTAAATATCAATTGGAGATGCGAAACCTAGTCACAGTAGGTGCACTTAGTGGCAAACACCACTAAGTTCCGTAATAATGCGCATGCGTGGTTCCACTCAATATGCCAATATTAAATCCGGAGTGGCTATTGTTATGCTAATGTGTTTGTTAATAACTGGGTAATTAAGCGGGAACGGCTTAAGGGAGAATTTACAAACCATCAACACCATGACCAGCACTATCCGATTACCGGCCAGTGCCTCAGACATCGATCACCTGTAAGTTAGAGGAACACTGTCATCCGTGGGAAAATAATGAAGCATTTTGAAAAGTTGAACATACTTGCCTATCAACAACACGGCTTTCGGAATCCGAAACAACATCTTTTCTTGGATCGACAATTTCCTCACCAAACGTCATCATGTGGTGCATGGTTGATGGTGAGTCATTATAAAAGCCCCTAGACGTGGCTTCAGGTGTTCTTCAGGGGACAGTGTTGGGGCCCTTGCTTTTCCTTGTCTATGATTTACCTGTGAACCTATCAGATAGACATTAACGTCTGTCTGGCAATGGGTTTTAATAAAGCCAAATGTTCCTGTAGAGTCGGTAAGGCATCACACGGAAGACCGTCCGTTAGAGCGGTTATAGCGCCACCATGCGGCCGGCAGCAAACGCTGCCTGCCTGTCTCATGTTGCACTTAAGGGTTCACTAGCCTAATTCAGGTCCCATCGATAACAGTGTAAAGTCAACAATGTTCAGGACCAAGTTTCATGCCCACCGACATCACTGGGTTTTTTCAAACAACAATCGGATTATTGTCTTGGTCTTTATCTTTCCATTTCTTTTCAATTTTTAGTCGATTAGCCAATTACATTTTTTAATATTCACATCAAAAGAAACTCGCCTCCCGAAAAGTGATACTTCCCGAGCCTGCAAGCTGCCATTTTACAAATGGCATCCCTCCATGTTCTAGGGCAATTAGGACCCACTTTGTTACCGTAGTTTTGTCAAGTCTGCCCTCAGATTGAAGCTCTAAAACCAGGAAGTTGATTCTATGCTATAATTACACAATCCCACTATTTCTTTCACCAAACGGCCTCCTTTTTCAAAAGAAATTGTGGTTCTGTGGCGTTTTTTGTTTTTTTGTTTTTTTGGTTTTTTTTATAGGGAGGGGGGAATTTGTACTCTATCTTTAGATTTTATTGCACGGGGATAGCGCGAACGCAGTCCCCACTATCATAAATTGTACTCCCGAGTTCCCCACATTTGGGGGAATCGCACAGGTCAACCCGTCTGTGTGCAATGACTGGGCCTCGCCATGGGAAAACCGCCGGCTTGATCACGGTTTTTCCTGAGCCAGGTAAGTATGACTTCTAGAGTACAGCTTTGAGGTATATATCAATTGGAGATGCGAAACCTAGTCACAGTAGGTGCACTTAGTGGCAAACACCACTAAGTTCCGTAATAATGCGCATGCGTGGTTCCACTCAATATGCCAATATTAAATCCGGAGTGGCTATTGTTATGCTAATGTGTTTGTTAATAACTGGGTAATTAAGCGGGAACGGCTTAAGGGAGAATTTACAAACCATCAACACCATGACCAGCACTATCCGATTACCGGCCAGTGCCTCAGACATCGATCACCTGTAAGTTAGAGGAACACTGTCATCCGTGGGAAAATAATGAAGCATTTTGAAAAGTTGAACATACTTGCCTATCAACAACACGGCTTTCGGAATCCGAAACAACATCTTTTCTTGGATCGACAATTTCCTCACCAAACGTCATCATGTGGTGCATGGTTGATGGTGAGTCATTATAAAAGCCCCTAGACGTGGCTTCAGGTGTTCTTCAGGGGACAGTGTTGGGGCCCTTGCTTTTCCTTGTCTATGATTTACCTGTGAACCTATCAGATAGACATTAACGTCTGTCTGGCAATGGGTTTTAATAAAGCCAAATGTTCCTGTAGAGTCGGTAAGCCATCACACGGAAGACCGTCCGTTAGAGCGGTTATAGCGCCACCATGCGGCCGGCAGCAAACGCTGCCTGCCTGTCTCATGTTGCACTTAAGGGTTCACTAGCCTAATTCAGGTCCCATCGATAACAGTGTAAAGTCAACAATGTTCAGGACCAAGTTTCATGCCCACCGACATCACTGGGTTTTTTCAAACAACAATCGGATTATTGTCTTGGTCTTTATCTTTCCATTTCTTTTCAATTTTTAGTCGATTAGCCAATTACATTTTTTAATATTCACATCAAAAGAAACTCGCCTCCCGAAAAGTGATACTTCACGAGCCTGCAAGCTGCCATTTTACAAATGGCATCCCTCCATGTTCTAGGGCAATTAGGACCCACTTTGTTACCGTAGTTTTGTCAAGTCTGCCCTCAGATTGAAGCTCTAAAACCAGGAAGTTGATTCTATGCTATAATTACACAATCCCACTATTTCTTTCACCAAACGGCCTCCTTTTTCAAAAGAAATTGTGGTTCTGTGGCGTTTTTTGTTTTTTGGTTTTTTTGGTTTTTTTTATAGGGAGGGGGGAATTTGTACTCTATCTTTAGATTTTATTGCACGGGGATAGCGCGAACGCAGTCCCCACTATCATAAATTGTACACCCGAGTTCCCCACATTTGGGGGAATCGCACAGGTCAACCCGTCTGTGTGCAATGACTGGGCCTCGCCATGGGAAAACCGCCGGCTTGATCACGGTTTTTCCTGAGCCAGGTAAGTATGACTTCTAGAGTACAGCTTTGAGGTATATATCAATTGGAGATGCGAAACCTAGTCACAGTAGGTGCACTTAGTGGCAAACACCACTAAGTTCCGTAATAATGCGCATGCGTGGTTCCACTCAATATGCCAATATTAAATCCGGAGTGGCTATTGTTATGCTAATGTGTTTGTTAATAACTGGGTAATTAAGCGGGAACGGCTTAAGGGAGAATTTACAAACCATCAACACCATGACCAGCACTATCCGATTACCGGCCAGTGCCTCAGACATCGATCACCTGTAAGTTAGAGGAACACTGTCATCCGTGGGAAAATAATGAAGCATTTTGAAAAGTTGAACATACTTGCCTATCAACAACACGGCTTTCGGAATCCGAAACAACATCTTTTCTTGGATCGACAATTTCCTCACCAAACGTCATCATGTGGTGCATGGTTGATGGTGAGTCATTATAAAAGCCCCTAGACGTGGCTTCAGGTGTTCTTCAGGGGACAGTGTTGGGGCCCTTGCTTTTCCTTGTCTATGATTTACCTGTGAACCTATCAGATAGACATTAACGTCTGTCTGGCAATGGGTTTTAATAAAGCCAAATGTTCCTGTAGAGTCGGTAAGGCATCACACGGAAGACCGTCCGTTAGAGCGGTTATAGCGCCACCATGCGGCCGGCAGCAAACGCTGCCTGCCTGTCTCATGTTGCACTTAAGGGTTCACTAGCCTAATTCAGGTCCCATCGATAACAGTGTAAAGTCAACAATGTTCAGGACCAAGTTTCATGCCCACCGACATCACTGGGTTTTTTCAAACAACAATCGGATTATTGTCTTGGTCTTTATCTTTCCATTTCTTTTCAATTTTTAGTCGATTAGCCAATTACATTTTTTAATATTCACATCAAAAGAAACTCGCCTCCCGAAAAGTGATACTTCCCGAGCCTGCAAGCTGCCATTTTACAAATGGCATCCCTCCATGTTCTAGGGCAATTAGGACCCACTTTGTTACCGTAGTTTTGTCAAGTCTGCCCTCAGATTGAAGCTCTAAAACCAGGAAGTTGATTCTATGCTATAATTACACAATCCCACTATTTCTTTCACCAAACGGCCTCCTTTTTCAAAAGAAATTGTGGTTCTGTGGCGTTTTTTGTTTTTTGGTTTTTTTGGTTTTTTTTATAGGGAGGGGGGAATTTGTACTCTATCTTTAGATTTTATTGCACGGGGATAGCGCGAACGCAGTCCCCACTATCATAAATTGTACTCCCGAGTTCCCCACATTTGGGGGAATCGCACAGGTCAACCCGTCTGTGTGCAATGACTGGGCCTCGCCATGGGAAAACCGCCGGCTTGATCACGGTTTTTCCTGAGCCAGGTAAGTATGACTTCTAGAGTACAGCTTTGAGGTATATATCAATTGGAGATGCGAAACCTAGTCACAGTAGGTGCACTTAGTGGCAAACACCACTAAGTTCCGTAATAATGCGCATGCGTGGTTCCACTCAATATGCCAATATTAAATCCGGAGTGGCTATTGTTATGCTAATGTGTTTGTTAATAACTGGGTAATTAAGCGGGAACGGCTTAAGGGAGAATTTACAAACCATCAACACCATGACCAGCACTATCCGATTACCGGCCAGTGCCTCAGACATCGATCACCTGTAAGTTAGAGGAACACTGTCATCCGTGGGAAAATAATGAAGCATTTTGAAAAGTTGAACATACTTGCCTATCAACAACACGGCTTTCGGAATCCGAAACAACATCTTTTCTTGGATCGACAATTTCCTCACCAAACGTCATCATGTGGTGCATGGTTGATGGTGAGTCATTATAAAAGCCCCTAGACGTGGCTTCAGGTGTTCTTCAGGGGACAGTGTTGGGGCCCTTGCTTTTCCTTGTCTATGATTTACCTGTGAACCTATCAGATAGACATTAACGTCTGTCTGGCAATGGGTTTTAATAAAGCCAAATGTTCCTGTAGAGTCGGTAAGGCATCACACGGAAGACCGTCCGTTAGAGCGGTTATTGCGCCACCATGCGGCCGGCAGCAAACGCTGCCTGCCTGTCTCATGTTGCACTTAAGGGTTCACTAGCCTAATTCAGGTCCCATCGATAACAGTGTAAAGTCAACAATGTTCAGGACCAAGTTTCATGCCCACCGACATCACTGGGTTTTTTCAAACAACAATCGGATTATTGTCTTGGTCTTTATCTTTCCATTTCTTTTCAATTTTTAGTCGATTAGCCAATTACATTTTTTAATATTCACATCAAAAGAAACTCGCCTCCCGAAAAGTGATACTTCCCGAGCCTACGCTGCCTGCCTGTCTCATGTTGCACTTAAGGGTTCACTAGCCTAATTCAGGTCCCATCGATAACAGTGTAAAGTCAACAATGTTCAGGACCAAGTTTCATGCCCACCGACATCACTGGGTTTTTTCAAACAACAATCGGATTATTGTCTTGGTCTTTATCTTTCCATTTCTTTTCAATTTTTAGTCGATTAGCCAATTACATTTTTTAATATTCACATCAAAAGAAACTCGCCTCCCGAAAAGTGATACTTCCCGAGCCTGCAAGCTGCCATTTTACAAATGGCATCCCTCCATGTTCTAGGGCAATTAGGACCCACTTTGTTACCGTAGTTTTGTCAAGTCTGCCCTCAGATTGAAGCTCTAAAACCAGGAAGTTGATTCTATGCTATAATTACACAATCCCACTATTTCTTTCACCAAACGGCCTCCTTTTTCAAAAGAAATTGTGGTTCTGTGGCGTTTTTTGTTTTTTTGTTTTTTTGGTTTTTTTTATAGGGAGGGGGGAATTTGTACTCTATCTTTAGATTTTATTGCACGGGGATAGCGCGAACGCAGTCCCCACTATCATAAATTGTACTCCCGAGTTCCCCACATTTGGGGGAATCGCACAGGTCAACCCGTCTGTGTGCAATGACTGGGCCTCGCCATGGGAAAACCGCCGGCTTGATCACGGTTTTTCCTGAGCCAGGTAAGTATGACTTCTAGAGTACAGCTTTGAGGTATATATCAATTGGAGATGCGAAACCTAGTCACAGTAGGTGCACTTAGTGGCAAACACCACTAAGTTCCGTAATAATGCGCATGCGTGGTTCCACTCAATATGCCAATATTAAATCCGGAGTGGCTATTGTTATGCTAATGTGTTTGTTAATAACTGGGTAATTAAGCGGGAACGGCTTAAGGGAGAATTTACAAACCATCAACACCATGACCAGCACTATCCGATTACCGGCCAGTGCCTCAGACATCGATCACCTGTAAGTTAGAGGAACACTGTCATCCGTGGGAAAATAATGAAGCATTTTGAAAAGTTGAACATACTTGCCTATCAACAACACGGCTTTCGGAATCCGAAACAACATCTTTTCTTGGATCGACAATTTCCTCACCAAACGTCATCATGTGGTGCATGGTTGATGGTGAGTCATTATAAAAGCCCCTAGACGTGGCTTCAGGTGTTCTTCAGGGGACAGTGTTGGGGCCCTTGCTTTTCCTTGTCTATGATTTACCTGTGAACCTATCAGATAGACATTAACGTCTGTCTGGCAATGGGTTTTAATAAAGCCAAATGTTCCTGTAGAGTCGGTAAGGCATCACACGGAAGACCGTCCGTTAGAGCGGTTATAGCGCCACCATGCGGCCGGCAGCAAACGCTGCCTGCCTGTCTCATGTTGCACTTAAGGGTTCACTAGCCTAATTCAGGTCCCATCGATAACAGTGTAAAGTCAACAATGTTCAGGACCAAGTTTCATGCCCACCGACATCACTGGGTTTTTTCAAACAACAATCGGATTATTGTCTTGGTCTTTATCTTTCCATTTCTTTTCAATTTTTAGTCGATTAGCCAATTACATTTTTTAATATTCACATCAAAAGAAACTCGCCTCCCGAAAAGTGATACTTCCCGAGCCTGCAAGCTGCCATTTTACAAATGGCATCCCTCCATGTTCTAGGGCAATTAGGACCCACTTTGTTACCGTAGTTTTGTCAAGTCTGCCCTCAGATTGAAGCTCTAAAACCAGGAAGTTGATTCTATGCTATAATTACACAATCCCACTATTTCTTTCACCAAACGGCCTCCTTTTTCAAAAGAAATTGTGGTTCTGTGGCGTTTTTTGTTTTTTGTTTTTTTTGGTTTTTTTTATAGGGAGGGGGGAATTTGTACTCTATCTTTAGATTTTATTGCACGGGGATAGCGCGAACGCAGTCCCCACTATCATAAATTGTACTCCCGAGTTCCCCACATTTGGGGGAATCGCACAGGTCAACCCGTCTGTGTGCAATGACTGGGCCTCGCCATGGGAAAACCGCCGGCTTGATCACGGTTTTTCCTGAGCCAGGTAAGTATGACTTCTAGAGTACAGCTTTGAGGTAAATATCAATTGGAGATGCGAAACCTAGTCACAGTAGGTGCACTTAGTGGCAAACACCACTAAGTTCCGTAATAATGCGCATGCGTGGTTCCACTCAATATGCCAATATTAAATCCGGAGTGGCTATTGTTATGCTAATGTGTTTGTTAATAACTGGGTAATTAAGCGGGAACGGCTTAAGGGAGAATTTACAAACCATCAACACCATGACCAGCACTATCCGATTACCGGCCAGTGCCTCAGACATCGATCACCTGTAAGTTAGAGGAACACTGTCATCCGTGGGAAAATAATGAAGCATTTTGAAAAGTTGAACATACTTGCCTATCAACAACACGGCTTTCGGAATCCGAAACAACATCTTTTCTTGGATCGACAATTTCCTCACCAAACGTCATCATGTGGTGCATGGTTGATGGTGAGTCATTATAAAAGCCCCTAGACGTGGCTTCAGGTGTTCTTCAGGGGACAGTGTTGGGGCCCTTGCTTTTCCTTGTCTATGATTTACCTGTGAACCTATCAGATAGACATTAACGTCTGTCTGGCAATGGGTTTTAATAAAGCCAAATGTTCCTGTAGAGTCGGTAAGGCATCACACGGAAGACCGTCCGTTAGAGCGGTTATAGCGCCACCATGCGGCCGGCAGCAAACGCTGCCTGCCTGTCTCATGTTGCACTTAAGGGTTCACTAGCCTAATTCAGGTCCCATCGATAACAGTGTAAAGTCAACAATGTTCAGGACCAAGTTTCATGCCCACCGACATCACTGGGTTTTTTCAAACAACAATCGGATTATTGTCTTGGTCTTTATCTTTCCATTTCTTTTCAATTTTTAGTCGATTAGCCAATTACATTTTTTAATATTCACATCAAAAGAAACTCGCCTCCCGAAAAGTGATACTTCCCGAGCCTGCAAGCTGCCATTTTACAAATGGCATCCCTCCATGTTCTAGGGCAATTAGGACCCACTTTGTTACCGTAGTTTTGTCAAGTCTGCCCTCAGATTGAAGCTCTAAAACCAGGAAGTTGATTCTATGCTATAATTACACAATCCCACTATTTCTTTCACCAAACGGCCTCCTTTTTCAAAAGAAATTGTGGTTCTGTGGCGTTTTTTGTTTTTTGTTTTTTTTGGTTTTTTTTATAGGGAGGGGGGAATTTGTACTCTATCTTTAGATTTTATTGCACGGGGATAGCGCGAACGCAGTCCCCACTATCATAAATTGTACTCCCGAGTTCCCCACATTTGGGGGAATCGCACAGGTCAACCCGTCTGTGTGCAATGACTGGGCCTCGCCATGGGAAAACCGCCGGCTTGATCACGGTTTTTCCTGAGCCAGGTAAGTATGACTTCTAGAGTACAGCTTTGAGGTATATATCAATTGGAGATGCGAAACCTAGTCACAGTAGGTGCACTTAGTGGCAAACACCACTAAGTTCCGTAATAATGCGCATGCGTGGTTCCACTCAATATGCCAATATTAAATCCGGAGTGGCTATTGTTATGCTAATGTGTTTGTTAATAACTGGGTAATTAAGCGGGAACGGCTTAAGGGAGAATTTACAAACCATCAACACCATGACCAGCACTATCCGATTACCGGCCAGTGCCTCAGACATCGATCACCTGTAAGTTAGAGGAACACTGTCATCCGTGGGAAAATAATGAAGCATTTTGAAAAGTTGAACATACTTGCCTATCAACAACACGGCTTTCGGAATCCGAAACAACATCTTTTCTTGGATCGACAATTTCCTCACCAAACGTCATCATGTGGTGCATGGTTGATGGTGAGTCATTATAAAAGCCCCTAGACGTGGCTTCAGGTGTTCTTCAGGGGACAGTGTTGGGGCCCTTGCTTTTCCTTGTCTATGATTTACCTGTGAACCTATCAGATAGACATTAACGTCTGTCTGGCAATGGGTTTTAATAAAGCCAAATGTTCCTGTAGAGTCGGTAAGGCATCACACGGAAGACCGTCCGTTAGAGCGGTTATAGCGCCACCATGCGGCCGGCAGCAAACGCTGCCTGCCTGTCTCATGTTGCACTTAAGGGTTCACTAGCCTAATTCAGGTCCCATCGATAACAGTGTAAAGTCAACAATGTTCAGGACCAAGTTTCATGCCCACCGACATCACTGGGTTTTTTCAAACAACAATCGGATTATTGTCTTGGTCTTTATCTTTCCATTTCTTTTCAATTTTTAGTCGATTAGCCAATTACATTTTTTAATATTCACATCAAAAGAAACTCGCCTCCCGAAAAGTGATACTTCCCGAGCCTGCAAGCTGCCATTTTACAAATGGCATCCCTCCATGTTCTAGGGCAATTAGGACCCACTTTGTTACCGTAGTTTTGTCAAGTCTGCCCTCAGATTGAAGCTCTAAAACCAGGAAGTTGATTCTATGCTATAATTACACAATCCCACTATTTCTTTCACCAAACGGCCTCCTTTTTCAAAAGAAATTGTGGTTCTGTGGCGTTTTTTGTTTTTTGGTTTTTTTGGTTTTTTTTATAGGGAGGGGGGAATTTGTACTCTATCTTTAGATTTTATTGCACGGGGATAGCGCGAACGCAGTCCCCACTATCATAAATTGTACTCCCGAGTTCCCCACATTTGGGGGAATCGCACAGGTCAACCCGTCTGTGTGCAATGACTGGGCCTCGCCATGGGAAAACCGCCGGCTTGATCACGGTTTTTCCTGAGCCAGGTAAGTATGACTTCTAGAGTACAGCTTTGAGGTATATATCAATTGGAGATGCGAAACCTAGTCACAGTAGGTGCACTTAGTGGCAAACACCACTAAGTTCCGTAATAATGCGCATGCGTGGTTCCACTCAATATGCCAATATTAAATCCGGAGTGGCTATTGTTATGCTAATGTGTTTGTTAATAACTGGGTAATTAAGCGGGAACGGCTTAAGGGAGAATTTACAAACCATCAACACCATGACCAGCACTATCCGATTACCGGCCAGTGCCTCAGACATCGATCACCTGTAAGTTAGAGGAACACTGTCATCCATGGGAAAATAATGAAGCATTTTGAAAAGTTGAACATACTTGCCTATCAACAACACGGCTTTCGGAATCCGAAACAACATCTTTTCTTGGATCGACAATTTCCTCACCAAACGTCATCATGTGGTGCATGGTTGATGGTGAGTCATTATAAAAGCCCCTAGACGTGGCTTCAGGTGTTCTTCAGGGGACAGTGTTGGGGCCCTTGCTTTTCCTTGTCTATGATTTACCTGTGAACCTATCAGATAGACATTAACGTCTGTCTGGCAATGGGTTTTAATAAAGCCAAATGTTCCTGTAGAGTCGGTAAGGCATCACACGGAAGACCGTCCGTTAGAGCGGTTATAGCGCCACCATGCGGCCGGCAGCAAACGCTGCCTGCCTGTCTCATGTTGCACTTAAGGGTTCACTAGCCTAATTCAGGTCCCATCGATAACAGTGTAAAGTCAACAATGTTCAGGACCAAGTTTCATGCCCACCGACATCACTGGGTTTTTTCAAACAACAATCGGATTATTGTCTTGGTCTTTATCTTTCCATTTCTTTTCAATTTTTAGTCGATTAGCCAATTACATTTTTTAATATTCACATCAAAAGAAACTCGCCTCCCGAAAAGTGATACTTCCCGAGCCTGCAAGCTGCCATTTTACAAATGGCATCCCTCCATGTTCTAGGGCAATTAGGACCCACTTTGTTACCGTAGTTTTGTCAAGTCTGCCCTCAGATTGAAGCTCTAAAACCAGGAAGTTGATTCTATGCTATAATTACACAATCCCACTATTTCTTTCACCAAACGGCCTCCTTTTTCAAAAGAAATTGTGGTTCTGTGGCGTTTTTTGTTTTTTGGTTTTTTTGGTTTTTTTTATAGGGAGGGGGGAATTTGTACTCTATCTTTAGATTTTATTGCACGGGGATAGCGCGAACGCAGTCCCCACTATCATAAATTGTACTCCCGAGTTCCCCACATTTGGGGGAATCGCACAGGTCAACCCGTCTGTGTGCAATGACTGGGCCTCGCCATGGGAAAACCGCCGGCTTGATCACGGTTTTTCCTGAGCCAGGTAAGTATGACTTCTAGAGTACAGCTTTGAGGTATATATCAATTGGAGATGCGAAACCTAGTCACAGTAGGTGCACTTAGTGGCAAACACCACTAAGTTCCGTAATAATGCGCATGCGTGGTTCCACTCAATATGCCAATATTAAATCCGGAGTGGCTATTGTTATGCTAATGTGTTTGTTAATAACTGGGTAATTAAGCGGGAACGGCTTAAGGGAGAATTTACAAACCATCAACACCATGACCAGCACTATCCGATTACCGGCCAGTGCCTCAGACATCGATCACCTGTAAGTTAGAGGAACACTGTCATCCGTGGGAAAATAATGAAGCATTTTGAAAAGTTGAACATACTTGCCTATCAACAACACGGCTTTCGGAATCCGAAACAACATCTTTTCTTGGATCGACAATTTCCTCACCAAACGTCATCATGTGGTGCATGGTTGATGGTGAGTCATTATAAAAGCCCCTAGACGTGGCTTCAGGTGTTCTTCAGGGGACAGTGTTGGGGCCCTTGCTTTTCCTTGTCTATGATTTACCTGTGAACCTATCAGATAGACATTAACGTCTGTCTGGCAATGGGTTTTAATAAAGCCAAATGTTCCTGTAGAGTCGGTAAGGCATCACACGGAAGACCGTCCGTTAGAGCGGTTATAGCGCCACCATGCGGCCGGCAGCAAACGCTGCCTGCCTGTCTCATGTTGCACTTAAGGGTTCACTAGCCTAATTCAGGTCCCATCGATAACAGTGTAAAGTCAACAATGTTCAGGACCAAGTTTCATGCCCACCGACATCACTGGGTTTTTTCAAACAACAATCGGATTATTGTCTTGGTCTTTATCTTTCCATTTCTTTTCAATTTTTAGTCGATTAGCCAATTACATTTTTTAATATTCACATCAAAAGAAACTCGCCTCCCGAAAAGTGATACTTCCCGAGCCTGCAAGCTGCCATTTTACAAATGGCATCCCTCCATGTTCTAGGGCAATTAGGACCCACTTTGTTACCGTAGTTTTGTCAAGTCTGCCCTCAGATTGAAGCTCTAAAACCAGGAAGTTGATTCTATGCTATAATTACACAATCCCACTATTTCTTTCACCAAACGGCCTCCTTTTTCAAAAGAAATTGTGGTTCTGTGGCGTTTTTTGTTTTTTGGTTTTTTTGGTTTTTTTTATAGGGAGGGGGGAATTTGTACTCTATCTTTAGATTTTATTGCACGGGGATAGCGCGAACGCAGTCCCCACTATCATAAATTGTACTCCCGAGTTCCCCACATTTGGGGGAATCGCACAGGTCAACCCGTCTGTGTGCAATGACTGGGCCTCGCCATGGGAAAACCGCCGGCTTGATCACGGTTTTTCCTGAGCCAGGTAAGTATGACTTCTAGAGTACAGCTTTGAGGTATATATCAATTGGAGATGCGAAACCTAGTCACAGTAGGTGCACTTAGTGGCAAACACCACTAAGTTCCGTAATAATGCGCATGCGTGGTTCCACTCAATATGCCAATATTAAATCCGGAGTGGCTATTGTTATGCTAATGTGTTTGTTAATAACTGGGTAATGAAGCGGGAACGGCTTAAGGGAGAATTTACAAACCATCAACACCATGACCAGCACTATCCGATTACCGGCCAGTGCCTCAGACATCGATCACCTGTAAGTTAGAGGAACACTGTCATCCGTGGGAAAATAATGAAGCATTTTGAAAAGTTGAACATACTTGCCTATCAACAACACGGCTTTCGGAATCCGAAACAACATCTTTTCTTGGATCGACAATTTCCTCACCAAACGTCATCATGTGGTGCATGGTTGATGGTGAGTCATTATAAAAGCCCCTAGACGTGGCTTCAGGTGTTCTTCAGGGGACAGTGTTGGGGCCCTTGCTTTTCCTTGTCTATGATTTACCTGTGAACCTATCAGATAGACATTAACGTCTGTCTGGCAATGGGTTTTAATAAAGCCAAATGTTCCTGTAGAGTCGGTAAGGCATCACACGGAAGACCGTCCGTTAGAGCGGTTATAGCGCCACCATGCGGCCGGCAGCAAACGCTGCCTGCCTGTCTCATGTTGCACTTAAGGGTTCACTAGCCTAATTCAGGTCCCATCGATAACAGTGTAAAGTCAACAATGTTCAGGACCAAGTTTCATGCCCACCGACATCACTGGGTTTTTTCAAACAACAATCGGATTATTGTCTTGGTCTTTATCTTTCCATTTCTTTTCAATTTTTAGTCGATTAGCCAATTACATTTTTTAATATTCACATCAAAAGAAACTCGCCTCCCGAAAAGTGATACTTCCCGAGCCTGCAAGCTGCCATTTTACAAATGGCATCCCTCCATGTTCTAGGGCAATTAGGACCCACTTTGTTACCGTAGTTTTGTCAAGTCTGCCCTCAGATTGAAGCTCTAAAACCAGGAAGTTGATTCTATGCTATAATTACACAATCCCACTATTTCTTTCACCAAACGGCCTCCTTTTTCAAAAGAAATTGTGGTTCTGTGGCGTTTTTTGTTTTTTGGTTTTTTTGGTTTTTTTTATAGGGAGGGGGGAATTTGTACTCTATCTTTAGATTTTATTGCACGGGGATAGCGCGAACGCAGTCCCCACTATCATAAATTGTACTCCCGAGTTCCCCACATTTGGGGGAATCGCACAGGTCAACCCGTCTGTGTGCAATGACTGGGCCTCGCCATGGGAAAACCGCCGGCTTGATCACGGTTTTTCCTGAGCCAGGTAAGTATGACTTCTAGAGTACAGCTTTGAGGTATATATCAATTGGAGATGCGAAACCTAGTCACAGTAGGTGCACTTAGTGGCAAACACCACTAAGTTCCGTAATAATGCGCATGCGTGGTTCCACTCAATATGCCAATATTAAATCCGGAGTGGCTATTGTTATGCTAATGTGTTTGTTAATAACTGGGTAATTAAGCGGGAACGGCTTAAGGGAGAATTTACAAACCATCAACACCATGACCAGCACTATCCGATTACCGGCCAGTGCCTCAGACATCGATCACCTGTAAGTTAGAGGAACACTGTCATCCGTGGGAAAATAATGAAGCATTTTGAAAAGTTGAACATACTTGCCTATCAACAACACGGCTTTCGGAATCCGAAACAACATCTTTTCTTGGATCGACAATTTCCTCACCAAACGTCATCATGTGGTGCATGGTTGATGGTGAGTCATTATAAAAGCCCCTAGACGTGGCTTCAGGTGTTCTTCAGGGGACAGTGTTGGGGCCCTTGCTTTTCCTTGTCTATGATTTACCTGTGAACCTATCAGATAGACATTAACGTCTGTCTGGCAATGGGTTTTAATAAAGCCAAATGTTCCTGTAGAGTCGGTAAGGCATCACACGGAAGACCGTCCGTTAGAGCGGTTATAGCGCCACCATGCGGCCGGCAGCAAACGCTGCCTGCCTGTCTCATGTTGCACTTAAGGGTTCACTAGCCTAATTCAGGTCCCATCGATAACAGTGTAAAGTCAACAATGTTCAGGACCAAGTTTCATGCCCACCGACATCACTGGGTTTTTTCAAACAACAATCGGATTATTGTCTTGGTCTTTATCTTTCCATTTCTTTTCAATTTTTAGTCGATTAGCCAATTACATTTTTTAATATTCACATCAAAAGAAACTCGCCTCCCGAAAAGTGATACTTCCCGAGCCTGCAAGCTGCCATTTTACAAATGGCATCCCTCCATGTTCTAGGGCAATTAGGACCCACTTTGTTACCGTAGTTTTGTCAAGTCTGCCCTCAGATTGAAGCTCTAAAACCAGGAAGTTGATTCTATGCTATAATTACACAATCCCACTATTTCTTTCACCAAACGGCCTCCTTTTTCAAAAGAAATTGTGGTTCTGTGGCGTTTTTTGTTTTTTGGTTTTTTTGGTTTTTTTTATAGGGAGGGGGGAATTTGTACTCTATCTTTAGATTTTATTGCACGGGGATAGCGCGAACGCAGTCCCCACTATCATAAATTGTACTCCCGAGTTCCCCACATTTGGGGGAATCGCACAGGTCAACCCGTCTGTGTGCAATGACTGGGCCTCGCCATGGGAAAACCGCCGGCTTGATCACGGTTTTTCCTGAGCCAGGTAAGTATGACTTCTAGAGTACAGCTTTGAGGTATATATCAATTGGAGATGCGAAACCTAGTCACAGTAGGTGCACTTAGTGGCAAACACCACTAAGTTCCGTAATAATGCGCATGCGTGGTTCCACTCAATATGCCAATATTAAATCCGGAGTGGCTATTGTTATGCTAATGTGTTTGTTAATAACTGGGTAATTAAGCGGGAACGGCTTAAGGGAGAATTTACAAACCATCAACACCATGACCAGCACTATCCGATTACCGGCCAGTGCCTCAGACATCGATCACCTGTAAGTTAGAGGAACACTGTCATCCGTGGGAAAATAATGAAGCATTTTGAAAAGTTGAACATACTTGCCTATCAACAACACGGCTTTCGGAATCCGAAACAACATCTTTTCTTGGATCGACAATTTCCTCACCAAACGTCATCATGTGGTGCATGGTTGATGGTGAGTCATTATAAAAGCCCCTAGACGTGGCTTCAGGTGTTCTTCAGGGGACAGTGTTGGGGCCCTTGCTTTTCCTTGTCTATGATTTACCTGTGAACCTATCAGATAGACATTAACGTCTGTCTGGCAATGGGTTTTAATCAAGCCAAATGTTCCTGTAGAGTCGGTAAGGCATCACACGGAAGACCGTCCGTTAGAGCGGTTATAGCGCCACCATGCGGCCGGCAGCAAACGCTGCCTGCCTGTCTCATGTTGCACTTAAGGGTTCACTAGCCTAATTCAGGTCCCATCGATAACAGTGTAAAGTCAACAATGTTCAGGACCAAGTTTCATGCCCACCGACATCACTGGGTTTTTTCAAACAACAATCGGATTATTGTCTTGGTCTTTATCTTTCCATTTCTTTTCAATTTTTAGTCGATTAGCCAATTACATTTTTTAATATTCACATCAAAAGAAACTCGCCTCCCGAAAAGTGATACTTCCCGAGCCTGCAAGCTGCCATTTTACAAATGGCATCCCTCCATGTTCTAGGGCAATTAGGACCCACTTTGTTACCGTAGTTTTGTCAAGTCTGCCCTCAGATTGAAGCTCTAAAACCAGGAAGTTGATTCTATGCTATAATTACACAATCCCACTATTTCTTTCACCAAACGGCCTCCTTTTTCAAAAGAAATTGTGGTTCTGTGGCGTTTTTTGTTTTTTGTTTTTTTTGGTTTTTTTTATAGGGAGGGGGGAATTTGTACTCTATCTTTAGATTTTATTGCACGGGGATAGCGCGAACGCAGTCCCCACTATCATAAATTGTACTCCCGAGTTCCCCACATTTGGGGGAATCGCACAGGTCAACCCGTCTGTGTGCAATGACTGGGCCTCGCCATGGGAAAACCGCCGGCTTGATCACGGTTTTTCCTGAGCCAGGTAAGTATGACTTCTAGAGTACAGCTTTGAGGTATATATCAATTGGAGATGCGAAACCTAGTCACAGTAGGTGCACTTAGTGGCAAACACCACTAAGTTCCGTAATAATGCGCATGCGTGGTTCCACTCAATATGCCAATATTAAATCCGGAGTGGCTATTGTTATGCTAATGTGTTTGTTAATAACTGGGTAATTAAGCGGGAACGGCTTAAGGGAGAATTTACAAACCATCAACACCATGACCAGCACTATCCGATTACCGGCCAGTGCCTCAGACATCGATCACCTGTAAGTTAGAGGAACACTGTCATCCGTGGGAAAATAATGAAGCATTTTGAAAAGTTGAACATACTTGCCTATCAACAACACGGCTTTCGGAATCCGAAACAACATCTTTTCTTGGATCGACAATTTCCTCACCAAACGTCATCATGTGGTGCATGGTTGATGGTGAGTCATTATAAAAGCCCCTAGACGTGGCTTCAGGTGTTCTTCAGGGGACAGTGTTGGGGCCCTTGCTTTTCCTTGTCTATGATTTACCTGTGAACCTATCAGATAGACATTAACGTCTGTCTGGCAATGGGTTTTAATAAAGCCAAATGTTCCTGTAGAGTCGGTAAGGCATCACACGGAAGACCGTCCGTTAGAGCGGTTATAGCGCCACCATGCGGCCGGCAGCAAACGCTGCCTGCCTGTCTCATGTTGCACTTAAGGGTTCACTAGCCTAATTCAGGTCCCATCGATAACAGTGTAAAGTCAACAATGTTCAGGACCAAGTTTCATGCCCACCGACATCACTGGGTTTTTTCAAACAACAATCGGATTATTGTCTTGGTCTTTATCTTTCCATTTCTTTTCAATTTTTAGTCGATTAGCCAATTACATTTTTTAATATTCACATCAAAAGAAACTCGCCTCCCGAAAAGTGATACTTCCCGAGCCTGCAAGCTGCCATTTTACAAATGGCATCCCTCCATGTTCTAGGGCAATTAGGACCCACTTTGTTACCGTAGTTTTGTCAAGTCTGCCCTCAGATTGAAGCTCTAAAACCAGGAAGTTGATTCTATGCTATAATTACACAATCCCACTATTTCTTTCACCAAACGGCCTCCTTTTTCAAAAGAAATTGTGGTTCTGTGGCGTTTTTTGTTTTTTTGTTTTTTTGGTTTTTTTTATAGGGAGGGGGGAATTTGTACTCTATCTTTAGATTTTATTGCACGGGGATAGCGCGAACGCAGTCCCCACTATCATAAATTGTACTCCCGAGTTCCCCACATTTGGGGGAATCGCACAGGTCAACCCGTCTGTGTGCAATGACTGGGCCTCGCCATGGGAAAACCGCCGGCTTGATCACGGTTTTTCCTGAGCCAGGTAAGTATGACTTCTAGAGTACAGCTTTGAGGTATATATCAATTGGAGATGCGAAACCTAGTCACAGTAGGTGCACTTAGTGGCAAACACCACTAAGTTCCGTAATAATGCGCATGCGTGGTTCCACTCAATATGCCAATATTAAATCCGGAGTGGCTATTGTTATGCTAATGTGTTTGTTAATAACTGGGTAATTAAGCGGGAACGGCTTAAGGGAGAATTTACAAACCATCAACACCATGACCAGCACTATCCGATTACCGGCCAGTGCCTCAGACATCGATCACCTGTAAGTTAGAGGAACACTGTCATCCGTGGGAAAATAATGAAGCATTTTGAAAAGTTGAACATACTTGCCTATCAACAACACGGCTTTCGGAATCCGAAACAACATCTTTTCTTGGATCGACAATTTCCTCACCAAACGTCATCATGTGGTGCATGGTTGATGGTGAGTCATTATAAAAGCCCCTAGACGTGGCTTCAGGTGTTCTTCAGGGGACAGTGTTGGGGCCCTTGCTTTTCCTTGTCTATGATTTACCTGTGAACCTATCAGATAGACATTAACGTCTGTCTGGCAATGGGTTTTAATCAAGCCAAATGTTCCTGTAGAGTCGGTAAGGCATCACACGGAAGACCGTCCGTTAGAGCGGTTATAGCGCCACCATGCGGCCGGCAGCAAACGCTGCCTGCCTGTCTCATGTTGCACTTAAGGGTTCACTAGCCTAATTCAGGTCCCATCGATAACAGTGTAAAGTCAACAATGTTCAGGACCAAGTTTCATGCCCACCGACATCACTGGGTTTTTTCAAACAACAATCGGATTATTGTCTTGGTCTTTATCTTTCCATTTCTTTTCAATTTTTAGTCGATTAGCCAATTACATTTTTTAATATTCACATCAAAAGAAACTCGCCTCCCGAAAAGTGATACTTCCCGAGCCTGCAAGCTGCCATTTTACAAATGGCATCCCTCCATGTTCTAGGGCAATTAGGACCCACTTTGTTACCGTAGTTTTGTCAAGTCTGCCCTCAGATTGAAGCTCTAAAACCAGGAAGTTGATTCTATGCTATAATTACACAATCCCACTATTTCTTTCACCAAACGGCCTCCTTTTTCAAAAGAAATTGTGGTTCTGTGGCGTTTTTTGTTTTTTGTTTTTTTTGGTTTTTTTTATAGGGAGGGGGGAATTTGTACTCTATCTTTAGATTTTATTGCACGGGGATAGCGCGAACGCAGTCCCCACTATCATAAATTGTACTCCCGAGTTCCCCACATTTGGGGGAATCGCACAGGTCAACCCGTCTGTGTGCAATGACTGGGCCTCGCCATGGGAAAACCGCCGGCTTGATCACGGTTTTTCCTGAGCCAGGTAAGTATGACTTCTAGAGTACAGCTTTGAGGTATATATCAATTGGAGATGCGAAACCTAGTCACAGTAGGTGCACTTAGTGGCAAACACCACTAAGTTCCGTAATAATGCGCATGCGTGGTTCCACTCAATATGCCAATATTAAATCCGGAGTGGCTATTGTTATGCTAATGTGTTTGTTAATAACTGGGTAATTAAGCGGGAACGGCTTAAGGGAGAATTTACAAACCATCAACACCATGACCAGCACTATCCGATTACCGGCCAGTGCCTCAGACATCGATCACCTGTAAGTTAGAGGAACACTGTCATCCGTGGGAAAATAATGAAGCATTTTGAAAAGTTGAACATACTTGCCTATCAACAACACGGCTTTCGGAATCCGAAACAACATCTTTTCTTGGATCGACAATTTCCTCACCAAACGTCATCATGTGGTGCATGGTTGATGGTGAGTCATTATAAAAGCCCCTAGACGTGGCTTCAGGTGTTCTTCAGGGGACAGTGTTGGGGCCCTTGCTTTTCCTTGTCTATGATTTACCTGTGAACCTATCAGATAGACATTAACGTCTGTCTGGCAATGGGTTTTAATAAAGCCAAATGTTCCTGTAGAGTCGGTAAGGCATCACACGGAAGACCGTCCGTTAGAGCGGTTATAGCGCCACCATGCGGCCGGCAGCAAACGCTGCCTGCCTGTCTCATGTTGCACTTAAGGGTTCACTAGCCTAATTCAGGTCCCATCGATAACAGTGTAAAGTCAACAATGTTCAGGACCAAGTTTCATGCCCACCGACATCACTGGGTTTTTTCAAACAACAATCGGATTATTGTCTTGGTCTTTATCTTTCCATTTCTTTTCAATTTTTAGTCGATTAGCCAATTACATTTTTTAATATTCACATCAAAAGAAACTCGCCTCCCGAAAAGTGATACTTCCCGAGCCTGCAAGCTGCCATTTTACAAATGGCATCCCTCCATGTTCTAGGGCAATTAGGACCCACTTTGTTACCGTAGTTTTGTCAAGTCTGCCCTCAGATTGAAGCTCTAAAACCAGGAAGTTGATTCTATGCTATAATTACACAATCCCACTATTTCTTTCACCAAACGGCCTCCTTTTTCAAAAGAAATTGTGGTTCTGTGGCGTTTTTTGTTTTTTGTTTTTTTTGGTTTTTTTTATAGGGAGGGGGGAATTTGTACTCTATCTTTAGATTTTATTGCACGGGGATAGCGCGAACGCAGTCCCCACTATCATAAATTGTACTCCCGAGTTCCCCACATTTGGGGGAATCGCACAGGTCAACCCGTCTGTGTGCAATGACTGGGCCTCGCCATGGGAAAACCGCCGGCTTGATCACGGTTTTTCCTGAGCCAGGTAAGTATGACTTCTAGAGTACAGCTTTGAGGTATATATCAATTGGAGATGCGAAACCTAGTCACAGTAGGTGCACTTAGTGGCAAACACCACTAAGTTCCGTAATAATGCGCATGCGTGGTTCCACTCAATATGCCAATATTAAATCCGGAGTGGCTATTGTTATGCTAATGTGTTTGTTAATAACTGGGTAATTAAGCGGGAACGGCTTAAGGGAGAATTTACAAACCATCAACACCATGACCAGCACTATCCGATTACCGGCCAGTGCCTCAGACATCGATCACCTGTAAGTTAGAGGAACACTGTCATCCGTGGGAAAATAATGAAGCATTTTGAAAAGTTGAACATACTTGCCTATCAACAACACGGCTTTCGGAATCCGAAACAACATCTTTTCTTGGATCGACAATTTCCTCACCAAACGTCATCATGTGGTGCATGGTTGATGGTGAGTCATTATAAAAGCCCCTAGACGTGGCTTCAGGTGTTCTTCAGGGGACAGTGTTGGGGCCCTTGCTTTTCCTTGTCTATGATTTACCTGTGAACCTATCAGATAGACATTAACGTCTGTCTGGCAATGGGTTTTAATAAAGCCAAATGTTCCTGTAGAGTCGGTAAGGCATCACACGGAAGACCGTCCGTTAGAGCGGTTATAGCGCCACCATGCGGCCGGCAGCAAACGCTGCCTGCCTGTCTCATGTTGCACTTAAGGGTTCACTAGCCTAATTCAGGTCCCATCGATAACAGTGTAAAGTCAACAATGTTCAGGACCAAGTTTCATGCCCACCGACATCACTGGGTTTTTTCAAACAACAATCGGATTATTGTCTTGGTCTTTATCTTTCCATTTCTTTTCAATTTTTAGTCGATTAGCCAATTACATTTTTTAATATTCACATCAAAAGAAACTCGCCTCCCGAAAAGTGATACTTCCCGAGCCTGCAAGCTGCCATTTTACAAATGGCATCCCTCCATGTTCTAGGGCAATTAGGACCCACTTTGTTACCGTAGTTTTGTCAAGTCTGCCCTCAGATTGAAGCTCTAAAACCAGGAAGTTGATTCTATGCTATAATTACACAATCCCACTATTTCTTTCACCAAACGGCCTCCTTTTTCAAAAGAAATTGTGGTTCTGTGGCGTTTTTTGTTTTTTGGTTTTTTTGGTTTTTTTTATAGGGAGGGGGGAATTTGTACTCTATCTTTAGATTTTATTGCACGGGGATAGCGCGAACGCAGTCCCCACTATCATAAATTGTACTCCCGAGTTCCCCACATTTGGGGGAATCGCACAGGTCAACCCGTCTGTGTGCAATGACTGGGCCTCGCCATGGGAAAACCGCCGGCTTGATCACGGTTTTTCCTGAGCCAGGTAAGTATGACTTCTAGAGTACAGCTTTGAGGTATATATCAATTGGAGATGCGAAACCTAGTCACAGTAGGTGCACTTAGTGGCAAACACCACTAAGTTCCGTAATAATGCGCATGCGTGGTTCCACTCAATATGCCAATATTAAATCCGGAGTGGCTATTGTTATGCTAATGTGTTTGTTAATAACTGGGTAATTAAGCGGGAACGGCTTAAGGGAGAATTTACAAACCATCAACACCATGACCAGCACTATCCGATTACCGGCCAGTGCCTCAGACATCGATCACCTGTAAGTTAGAGGAACACTGTCATCCGTGGGAAAATAATGAAGCATTTTGAAAAGTTGAACATACTTGCCTATCAACAACACGGCTTTCGGAATCCGAAACAACATCTTTTCTTGGATCGACAATTTCCTCACCAAACGTCATCATGTGGTGCATGGTTGATGGTGAGTCATTATAAAAGCCCCTAGACGTGGCTTCAGGTGTTCTTCAGGGGACAGTGTTGGGGCCCTTGCTTTTCCTTGTCTATGATTTACCTGTGAACCTATCAGATAGACATTAACGTCTGTCTGGCAATGGGTTTTAATCAAGCCAAATGTTCCTGTAGAGTCGGTAAGGCATCACACGGAAGACCGTCCGTTAGAGCGGTTATAGCGCCACCATGCGGCCGGCAGCAAACGCTGCCTGCCTGTCTCATGTTGCACTTAAGGGTTCACTAGCCTAATTCAGGTCCCATCGATAACAGTGTAAAGTCAACAATGTTCAGGACCAAGTTTCATGCCCACCGACATCACTGGGTTTTTTCAAACAACAATCGGATTATTGTCTTGGTCTTTATCTTTCCATTTCTTTTCAATTTTTAGTCGATTAGCCAATTACATTTTTTAATATTCACATCAAAAGAAACTCGCCTCCCGAAAAGTGATACTTCCCGAGCCTGCAAGCTGCCATTTTACAAATGGCATCCCTCCATGTTCTAGGGCAATTAGGACCCACTTTGTTACCGTAGTTTTGTCAAGTCTGCCCTCAGATTGAAGCTCTAAAACCAGGAAGTTGATTCTATGCTATAATTACACAATCCCACTATTTCTTTCACCAAACGGCCTCCTTTTTCAAAAGAAATTGTGGTTCTGTGGCGTTTTTTGTTTTTTGGTTTTTTTGGTTTTTTTTATAGGGAGGGGGGAATTTGTACTCTATCTTTAGATTTTATTGCACGGGGATAGCGCGAACGCAGTCCCCACTATCATAAATTGTACTCCCGAGTTCCCCACATTTGGGGGAATCGCACAGGTCAACCCGTCTGTGTGCAATGACTGGGCCTCGCCATGGGAAAACCGCCGGCTTGATCACGGTTTTTCCTGAGCCAGGTAAGTATGACTTCTAGAGTACAGCTTTGAGGTATATATCAATTGGAGATGCGAAACCTAGTCACAGTAGGTGCACTTAGTGGCAAACACCACTAAGTTCCTTAATAATGCGCATGCGTGGTTCCACTCAATATGCCAATATTAAATCCGGAGTGGCTATTGTTATGCTAATGTGTTTGTTAATAACTGGGTAATTAAGCGGGAACGGCTTAAGGGAGAATTTACAAACCATCAACACCATGACCAGCACTATCCGATTACCGGCCAGTGCCTCAGACATCGATCACCTGTAAGTTAGAGGAACACTGTCATCCGTGGGAAAATAATGAAGCATTTTGAAAAGTTGAACATACTTGCCTATCAACAACACGGCTTTCGGAATCCGAAACAACATCTTTTCTTGGATCGACAATTTCCTCACCAAACGTCATCATGTGGTGCATGGTTGATGGTGAGTCATTATAAAAGCCCCTAGACGTGGCTTCAGGTGTTCTTCAGGGGACAGTGTTGGGGCCCTTGCTTTTCCTTGTCTATGATTTACCTGTGAACCTATCAGATAGACATTAACGTCTGTCTGGCAATGGGTTTTAATAAAGCCAAATGTTCCTGTAGAGTCGGTAAGGCATCACACGGAAGACCGTCCGTTAGAGCGGTTATAGCGCCACCATGCGGCCGGCAGCAAACGCTGCCTGCCTGTCTCATGTTGCACTTAAGGGTTCACTAGCCTAATTCAGGTCCCATCGATAACAGTGTAAAGTCAACAATGTTCAGGACCAAGTTTCATGCCCACCGACATCACTGGGTTTTTTCAAACAACAATCGGATTATTGTCTTGGTCTTTATCTTTCCATTTCTTTTCAATTTTTAGTCGATTAGCCAATTACATTTTTTAATATTCACATCAAAAGAAACTCGCCTCCCGAAAAGTGATACTTCCCGAGCCTGCAAGCTGCCATTTTACAAATGGCATCCCTCCATGTTCTAGGGCAATTAGGACCCACTTTGTTACCGTAGTTTTGTCAAGTCTGCCCTCAGATTGAAGCTCTAAAACCAGGAAGTTGATTCTATGCTATAATTACACAATCCCACTATTTCTTTCACCAAACGGCCTCCTTTTTCAAAAGAAATTGTGGTTCTGTGGCGTTTTTTGTTTTTTGGTTTTTTTGGTTTTTTTTATAGGGAGGGGGGAATTTGTACTCTATCTTTAGATTTTATTGCACGGGGATAGCGCGAACGCAGTCCCCACTATCATAAATTGTACTCCCGAGTTCCCCACATTTGGGGGAATCGCACAGGTCAACCCGTCTGTGTGCAATGACTGGGCCTCGCCATGGGAAAACCGCCGGCTTGATCACGGTTTTTCCTGAGCCAGGTAAGTATGACTTCTAGAGTACAGCTTTGAGGTATATATCAATTGGAGATGCGAAACCTAGTCACAGTAGGTGCACTTAGTGGCAAACACCACTAAGTTCCGTAATAATGCGCATGCGTGGTTCCACTCAATATGCCAATATTAAATCCGGAGTGGCTATTGTTATGCTAATGTGTTTGTTAATAACTGGGTAATTAAGCGGGAACGGCTTAAGGGAGAATTTACAAACCATCAACACCATGACCAGCACTATCCGATTACCGGCCAGTGCCTCAGACATCGATCACCTGTAAGTTAGAGGAACACTGTCATCCGTGGGAAAATAATGAAGCATTTTGAAAAGTTGAACATACTTGCCTATCAACAACACGGCTTTCGGAATCCGAAACAACATCTTTTCTTGGATCGACAATTTCCTCACCAAACGTCATCATGTGGTGCATGGTTGATGGTGAGTCATTATAAAAGCCCCTAGACGTGGCTTCAGGTGTTCTTCAGGGGACAGTGTTGGGGCCCTTGCTTTTCCTTGTCTATGATTTACCTGTGAACCTATCAGATAGACATTAACGTCTGTCTGGCAATGGGTTTTAATAAAGCCAAATGTTCCTGTAGAGTCGGTAAGGCATCACACGGAAGACCGTCCGTTAGAGCGGTTATAGCGCCACCATGCGGCCGGCAGCAAACGCTGCCTGCCTGTCTCATGTTGCACTTAAGGGTTCACTAGCCTAATTCAGGTCCCATCGATAACAGTGTAAAGTCAACAATGTTCAGGACCAAGTTTCATGCCCACCGACATCACTGGGTTTTTTCAAACAACAATCGGATTATTGTCTTGGTCTTTATCTTTCCATTTCTTTTCAATTTTTAGTCGATTAGCCAATTACATTTTTTAATATTCACATCAAAAGAAACTCGCCTCCCGAAAAGTGATACTTCCCGAGCCTGCAAGCTGCCATTTTACAAATGGCATCCCTCCATGTTCTAGGGCAATTAGGACCCACTTTGTTACCGTAGTTTTGTCAAGTCTGCCCTCAGATTGAAGCTCTAAAACCAGGAAGTTGATTCTATGCTATAATTACACAATCCCACTATTTCTTTCACCAAACGGCCTCCTTTTTCAAAAGAAATTGTGGTTCTGTGGCGTTTTTTGTTTTTTGGTTTTTTTGGTTTTTTTTATAGGGAGGGGGGAATTTGTACTCTATCTTTAGATTTTATTGCACGGGGATAGCGCGAACGCAGTCCCCACTATCATAAATTGTACTCCCGAGTTCCCCACATTTGGGGGAATCGCACAGGTCAACCCGTCTGTGTGCAATGACTGGGCCTCGCCATGGGAAAACCGCCGGCTTGATCACGGTTTTTCCTGAGCCAGGTAAGTATGACTTCTAGAGTACAGCTTTGAGGTATATATCAATTGGAGATGCGAAACCTAGTCACAGTAGGTGCACTTAGTGGCAAACACCACTAAGTTCCGTAATAATGCGCATGCGTGGTTCCACTCAATATGCCAATATTAAATCCGGAGTGGCTATTGTTATGCTAATGTGTTTGTTAATAACTGGGTAATTAAGCGGGAACGGCTTAAGGGAGAATTTACAAACCATCAACACCATGACCAGCACTATCCGATTACCGGCCAGTGCCTCAGACATCGATCACCTGTAAGTTAGAGGAACACTGTCATCCGTGGGAAAATAATGAAGCATTTTGAAAAGTTGAACATACTTGCCTATCAACAACACGGCTTTCGGAATCCGAAACAACATCTTTTCTTGGATCGACAATTTCCTCACCAAACGTCATCATGTGGTGCATGGTTGATGGTGAGTCATTATAAAAGCCCCTAGACGTGGCTTCAGGTGTTCTTCAGGGGACAGTGTTGGGGCCCTTGCTTTTCCTTGTCTATGATTTACCTGTGAACCTATCAGATAGACATTAACGTCTGTCTGGCAATGGGTTTTAATAAAGCCAAATGTTCCTGTAGAGTCGGTAAGGCATCACACGGAAGACCGTCCGTTAGAGCGGTTATAGCGCCACCATGCGGCCGGCAGCAAACGCTGCCTGCCTGTCTCATGTTGCACTTAAGGGTTCACTAGCCTAATTCAGGTCCCATCGATAACAGTGTAAAGTCAACAATGTTCAGGACCAAGTTTCATGCCCACCGACATCACTGGGTTTTTTCAAACAACAATCGGATTATTGTCTTGGTCTTTATCTTTCCATTTCTTTTCAATTTTTAGTCGATTAGCCAATTACATTTTTTAATATTCACATCAAAAGAAACTCGCCTCCCGAAAAGTGATACTTCCCGAGCCTGCAAGCTGCCATTTTACAAATGGCATCCCTCCATGTTCTAGGGCAATTAGGACCCACTTTGTTACCGTAGTTTTGTCAAGTCTGCCCTCAGATTGAAGCTCTAAAACCAGGAAGTTGATTCTATGCTATAATTACACAATCCCACTATTTCTTTCACCAAACGGCCTCCTTTTTCAAAAGAAATTGTGGTTCTGTGGCGTTTTTTGTTTTTTGGTTTTTTTGGGTTTTTTTATAGGGAGGGGGGAATTTGTACTCTATCTTTAGATTTTATTGCACGGGGATAGCGCGAACGCAGTCCCCACTATCATAAATTGTACTCCCGAGTTCCCCACATTTGGGGGAATCGCACAGGTCAACCCGTCTGTGTGCAATGACTGGGCCTCGCCATGGGAAAACCGCCGGCTTGATCACGGTTTTTCCTGAGCCAGGTAAGTATGACTTCTAGAGTACAGCTTTGAGGTATATATCAATTGGAGATGCGAAACCTAGTCACAGTAGGTGCACTTAGTGGCAAACACCACTAAGTTCCGTAATAATGCGCATGCGTGGTTCCACTCAATATGCCAATATTAAATCCGGAGTGGCTATTGTTATGCTAATGTGTTTGTTAATAACTGGGTAATTAAGCGGGAACGGCTTAAGGGAGAATTTACAAACCATCAACACCATGACCAGCACTATCCGATTACCGGCCAGTGCCTCAGACATCGATCACCTGTAAGTTAGAGGAACACTGTCATCCGTGGGAAAATAATGAAGCATTTTGAAAAGTTGAACATACTTGCCTATCAACAACACGGCTTTCGGAATCCGAAACAACATCTTTTCTTGGATCGACAATTTCCTCACCAAACGTCATCATGTGGTGCATGGTTGATGGTGAGTCATTATAAAAGCCCCTAGACGTGGCTTCAGGTGTTCTTCAGGGGACAGTGTTGGGGCCCTTGCTTTTCCTTGTCTATGATTTACCTGTGAACCTATCAGATAGACATTAACGTCTGTCTGGCAATGGGTTTTAATAAAGCCAAATGTTCCTGTAGAGTCGGTAAGGCATCACACGGAAGACCGTCCGTTAGAGCGGTTATAGCGCCACCATGCGGCCGGCAGCAAACGCTGCCTGCCTGTCTCATGTTGCACTTAAGGGTTCACTAGCCTAATTCAGGTCCCATCGATAACAGTGTAAAGTCAACAATGTTCAGGACCAAGTTTCATGCCCACCGACATCACTGGGTTTTTTCAAACAACAATCGGATTATTGTCTTGGTCTTTATCTTTCCATTTCTTTTCAATTTTTAGTCGATTAGCCAATTACATTTTTTAATATTCACATCAAAAGAAACTCGCCTCCCGAAAAGTGATACTTCCCGAGCCTGCAAGCTGCCATTTTACAAATGGCATCCCTCCATGTTCTAGGGCAATTAGGACCCACTTTGTTACTGTAGTTTTGTCAAGTCTGCCCTCAGATTGAAGCTCTAAAACCAGGAAGTTGATTCTATGCTATAATTACACAATCCCACTATTTCTTTCACCAAACGGCCTCCTTTTTCAAAAGAAATTGTGGTTCTGTGGCGTTTTTTGTTTTTTGGTTTTTTTGGTTTTTTTTATAGGGAGGGGGGAATTTGTACTCTATCTTTAGATTTTATTGCACGGGGATAGCGCGAACGCAGTCCCCACTATCATAAATTGTACTCCCGAGTTCCCCACATTTGGGGGAATCGCACAGGTCAACCCGTCTGTGTGCAATGACTGGGCCTCGCCATGGGAAAACCGCCGGCTTGATCACGGTTTTTCCTGAGCCAGGTAAGTATGACTTCTAGAGTACAGCTTTGAGGTATATATCAATTGGAGATGCGAAACCTAGTCACAGTAGGTGCACTTAGTGGCAAACACCACTAAGTTCCGTAATAATGCGCATGCGTGGTTCCACTCAATATGCCAATATTAAATCCGGAGTGGCTATTGTTATGCTAATGTGTTTGTTAATAACTGGGTAATTAAGCGGGAACGGCTTAAGGGAGAATTTACAAACCATCAACACCATGACCAGCACTATCCGATTACCGGCCAGTGCCTCAGACATCGATCACCTGTAAGTTAGAGGAACACTGTCATCCGTGGGAAAATAATGAAGCATTTTGAAAAGTTGAACATACTTGCCTATCAACAACACGGCTTTCGGAATCCGAAACAACATCTTTTCTTGGATCGACAATTTCCTCACCAAACGTCATCATGTGGTGCATGGTTGATGGTGAGTCATTATAAAAGCCCCTAGACGTGGCTTCAGGTGTTCTTCAGGGGACAGTGTTGGGGCCCTTGCTTTTCCTTGTCTATGATTTACCTGTGAACCTATCAGATAGACATTAACGTCTGTCTGGCAATGGGTTTTAATAAAGCCAAATGTTCCTGTAGAGTCGGTAAGGCATCACACGGAAGACCGTCCGTTAGAGCGGTTATAGCGCCACCATGCGGCCGGCAGCAAACGCTGCCTGCCTGTCTCATGTTGCACTTAAGGGTTCACTAGCCTAATTCAGGTCCCATCGATAACAGTGTAAAGTCAACAATGTTCAGGACCAAGTTTCATGCCCACCGACATCACTGGGTTTTTTCAAACAACAATCGGATTATTGTCTTGGTCTTTATCTTTCCATTTCTTTTCAATTTTTAGTCGATTAGCCAATTACATTTTTTAATATTCACATCAAAAGAAACTCGCCTCCCGAAAAGTGATACTTCCCGAGCCTGCAAGCTGCCATTTTACAAATGGCATCCCTCCATGTTCTAGGGCAATTAGGACCCACTTTGTTACCGTAGTTTTGTCAAGTCTGCCCTCAGATTGAAGCTCTAAAACCAGGAAGTTGATTCTATGCTATAATTACACAATCCCACTATTTCTTTCACCAAACGGCCTCCTTTTTCAAAAGAAATTGTGGTTCTGTGGCGTTTTTTGTTTTTTGGTTTTTTTGGTTTTTTTTATAGGGAGGGGGGAATTTGTACTCTATCTTTAGATTTTATTGCACGGGGATAGCGCGAACGCAGTCCCCACTATCATAAATTGTACTCCCGAGTTCCCCACATTTGGGGGAATCGCACAGGTCAACCCGTCTGTGTGCAATGACTGGGCCTCGCCATGGGAAAACCGCCGGCTTGATCACGGTTTTTCCTGAGCCAGGTAAGTATGACTTCTAGAGTACAGCTTTGAGGTATATATCAATTGGAGATGCGAAACCTAGTCACAGTAGGTGCACTTAGTGGCAAACACCACTAAGTTCCGTAATAATGCGCATGCGTGGTTCCACTCAATATGCCAATATTAAATCCGGAGTGGCTATTGTTATGCTAATGTGTTTGTTAATAACTGGGTAATTAAGCGGGAACGGCTTAAGGGAGAATTTACAAACCATCAACACCATGACCAGCACTATCCGATTACCGGCCAGTGCCTCAGACATCGATCACCTGTAAGTTAGAGGAACACTGTCATCCGTGGGAAAATAATGAAGCATTTTGAAAAGTTGAACATACTTGCCTATCAACAACACGGCTTTCGGAATCCGAAACAACATCTTTTCTTGGATCGACAATTTCCTCACCAAACGTCATCATGTGGTGCATGGTTGATGGTGAGTCATTATAAAAGCCCCTAGACGTGGCTTCAGGTGTTCTTCAGGGGACAGTGTTGGGGCCCTTGCTTTTCCTTGTCTATGATTTACCTGTGAACCTATCAGATAGACATTAACGTCTGTCTGGCAATGGGTTTTAATAAAGCCAAATGTTCCTGTAGAGTCGGTAAGGCATCACACGGAAGACCGTCCGTTAGAGCGGTTATAGCGCCACCATGCGGCCGGCAGCAAACGCTGCCTGCCTGTCTCATGTTGCACTTAAGGGTTCACTAGCCTAATTCAGGTCCCATCGATAACAGTGTAAAGTCAACAATGTTCAGGACCAAGTTTCATGCCCACCGACATCACTGGGTTTTTTCAAACAACAATCGGATTATTGTCTTGGTCTTTATCTTTCCATTTCTTTTCAATTTTTAGTCGATTAGCCAATTACATTTTTTAATATTCACATCAAAAGAAACTCGCCTCCCGAAAAGTGATACTTCCCGAGCCTGCAAGCTGCCATTTTACAAATGGCATCCCTCCATGTTCTAGGGCAATTAGGACCCACTTTGTTACCGTAGTTTTGTCAAGTCTGCCCTCAGATTGAAGCTCTAAAACCAGGAAGTTGATTCTATGCTATAATTACACAATCCCACTATTTCTTTCACCAAACGGCCTCCTTTTTCAAAAGAAATTGTGGTTCTGTGGCGTTTTTTGTTTTTTGGTTTTTTTGGGTTTTTTTATAGGGAGGGGGGAATTTGTACTCTATCTTTAGATTTTATTGCACGGGGATAGCGCGAACGCAGTCCCCACTATCATAAATTGTACTCCCGAGTTCCCCACATTTGGGGGAATCGCACAGGTCAACCCGTCTGTGTGCAATGACTGGGCCTCGCCATGGGAAAACCGCCGGCTTGATCACGGTTTTTCCTGAGCCAGGTAAGTATGACTTCTAGAGTACAGCTTTGAGGTATATATCAATTGGAGATGCGAAACCTAGTCACAGTAGGTGCACTTAGTGGCAAACACCACTAAGTTCCGTAATAATGCGCATGCGTGGTTCCACTCAATATGCCAATATTAAATCCGGAGTGGCTATTGTTATGCTAATGTGTTTGTTAATAACTGGGTAATTAAGCGGGAACGGCTTAAGGGAGAATTTACAAACCATCAACACCATGACCAGCACTATCCGATTACCGGCCAGTGCCTCAGACATCGATCACCTGTAAGTTAGAGGAACACTGTCATCCGTGGGAAAATAATGAAGCATTTTGAAAAGTTGAACATACTTGCCTATCAACAACACGGCTTTCGGAATCCGAAACAACATCTTTTCTTGGATCGACAATTTCCTCACCAAACGTCATCATGTGGTGCATGGTTGATGGTGAGTCATTATAAAAGCCCCTAGACGTGGCTTCAGGTGTTCTTCAGGGGACAGTGTTGGGGCCCTTGCTTTTCCTTGTCTATGATTTACCTGTGAACCTATCAGATAGACATTAACGTCTGTCTGGCAATGGGTTTTAATAAAGCCAAATGTTCCTGTAGAGTCGGTAAGGCATCACACGGAAGACCGTCCGTTAGAGCGGTTATAGCGCCACCATGCGGCCGGCAGCAAACGCTGCCTGCCTGTCTCATGTTGCACTTAAGGGTTCACTAGCCTAATTCAGGTCCCATCGATAACAGTGTAAAGTCAACAATGTTCAGGACCAAGTTTCATGCCCACCGACATCACTGGGTTTTTTCAAACAACAATCGGATTATTGTCTTGGTCTTTATCTTTCCATTTCTTTTCAATTTTTAGTCGATTAGCCAATTACATTTTTTAATATTCACATCAAAAGAAACTCGCCTCCCGAAAAGTGATACTTCCCGAGCCTGCAAGCTGCCATTTTACAAATGGCATCCCTCCATGTTCTAGGGCAATTAGGACCCACTTTGTTACCGTAGTTTTGTCAAGTCTGCCCTCAGATTGAAGCTCTAAAACCAGGAAGTTGATTCTATGCTATAATTACACAATCCCACTATTTCTTTCACCAAACGGCCTCCTTTTTCAAAAGAAATTGTGGTTCTGTGGCGTTTTTTGTTTTTTGGTTTTTTTGGTTTTTTTTATAGGGAGGGGGGAATTTGTACTCTATCTTTAGATTTTATTGCACGGGGATAGCGCGAACGCAGTCCCCACTATCATAAATTGTACTCCCGAGTTCCCCACATTTGGGGGAATCGCACAGGTCAACCCGTCTGTGTGCAATGACTGGGCCTCGCCATGGGAAAACCGCCGGCTTGATCACGGTTTTTCCTGAGCCAGGTAAGTATGACTTCTAGAGTACAGCTTTGAGGTATATATCAATTGGAGATGCGAAACCTAGTCACAGTAGGTGCACTTAGTGGCAAACACCACTAAGTTCCGTAATAATGCGCATGCGTGGTTCCACTCAATATGCCAATATTAAATCCGGAGTGGCTATTGTTATGCTAATGTGTTTGTTAATAACTGGGTAATTAAGCGGGAACGGCTTAAGGGAGAATTTACAAACCATCAACACCATGACCAGCACTATCCGATTACCGGCCAGTGCCTCAGACATCGATCACCTGTAAGTTAGAGGAACACTGTCATCCGTGGGAAAATAATGAAGCATTTTGAAAAGTTGAACATACTTGCCTATCAACAACACGGCTTTCGGAATCCGAAACAACATCTTTTCTTGGATCGACAATTTCCTCACCAAACGTCATCATGTGGTGCATGGTTGATGGTGAGTCATTATAAAAGCCCCTAGACGTGGCTTCAGGTGTTCTTCAGGGGACAGTGTTGGGGCCCTTGCTTTTCCTTGTCTATGATTTACCTGTGAACCTATCAGATAGACATTAACGTCTGTCTGGCAATGGGTTTTAATAAAGCCAAATGTTCCTGTAGAGTCGGTAAGGCATCACACGGAAGACCGTCCGTTAGAGCGGTTATAGCGCCACCATGCGGCCGGCAGCAAACGCTGCCTGCCTGTCTCATGTTGCACTTAAGGGTTCACTAGCCTAATTCAGGTCCCATCGATAACAGTGTAAAGTCAACAATGTTCAGGACCAAGTTTCATGCCCACCGACATCACTGGGTTTTTTCAAACAACAATCGGATTATTGTCTTGGTCTTTATCTTTTATGCTTAAGGGAGAATTTACAAACCATCAACACCATGACCAGCACTATCCGATTACCGGCCAGTGCCTCAGACATCGATCACCTGTAAGTTAGCGGAACACTGTCATCCGTGGGAAAATAATGAAGCATTTTGAAAAGTTGAACATACTTGCCTATCAACAACACGGCTTTCGGAATCCGAAACAACATCTTTTCTTGGATCGACAATTTCCTCACCAAACGTCATCATGTGGTGCATGGTTGATGGTGAGTCATTATAAAAGCCCCTAGACGTGGCTTCAGGTGTTCTTCAGGGGACAGTGTTGGGGCCCTTGCTTTTCCTTGTCTATGATTTACCTGTGAACCTATCAGATAGACATTAACGTCTGTCTGGCAATGGGTTTTAATAAAGCCAAATGTTCCTGTAGAGTCGGTAAGGCATCACACGGAAGACCGTCCGTTAGAGCGGTTATAGCGCCACCATGCGGCCGGCAGCAAACGCTGCCTGCCTGTCTCATGTTGCACTTAAGGGTTCACTAGCCTAATTCAGGTCCCATCGATAACAGTGTAAAGTCAACAATGTTCAGGACCAAGTTTCATGCCCACCGACATCACTGGGTTTTTTCAAACAACAATCGGATTATTGTCTTGGTCTTTATCTTTCCATTTCTTTTCAATTTTTAGTCGATTAGCCAATTACATTTTTTAATATTCACATCAAAAGAAACTCGCCTCCCGAAAAGTGATACTTCCCGAGCCTGCAAGCTGCCATTTTACAAATGGCATCCCTCCATGTTCTAGGGCAATTAGGACCCACTTTGTTACCGTAGTTTTGTCAAGTCTGCCCTCAGATTGAAGCTCTAAAACCAGGAAGTTGATTCTATGCTATAATTACACAATCCCACTATTTCTTTCACCAAACGGCCTCCTTTTTCAAAAGAAATTGTGGTTCTGTGGCGTTTTTTGTTTTTTGGTTTTTTTGGTTTTTTTTATAGGGAGGGGGGAATTTGTACTCTATCTTTAGATTTTATTGCACGGGGATAGCGCGAACGCAGTCCCCACTATCATAAATTGTACTCCCGAGTTCCCCACATTTGGGGGAATCGCACAGGTCAACCCGTCTGTGTGCAATGACTGGGCCTCGCCATGGGAAAACCGCCGGCTTGATCACGGTTTTTCCTGAGCCAGGTAAGTATGACTTCTAGAGTACAGCTTTGAGGTATATATCAATTGGAGATGCGAAACCTAGTCACAGTAGGTGCACTTAGTGGCAAACACCACTAAGTTCCGTAATAATGCGCATGCGTGGTTCCACTCAATATGCCAATATTAAATCCGGAGTGGCTATTGTTATGCTAATGTGTTTGTTAATAACTGGGTAATTAAGCGGGAACGGCTTAAGGGAGAATTTACAAACCATCAACACCATGACCAGCACTATCCGATTACCGGCCAGTGCCTCAGACATCGATCACCTGTAAGTTAGAGGAACACTGTCATCCGTGGGAAAATAATGAAGCATTTTGAAAAGTTGAACATACTTGCCTATCAACAACACGGCTTTCGGAATCCGAAACAACATCTTTTCTTGGATCGACAATTTCCTCACCAAACGTCATCATGTGGTGCATGGTTGATGGTGAGTCATTATAAAAGCCCCTAGACGTGGCTTCAGGTGTTCTTCAGGGGACAGTGTTGGGGCCCTTGCTTTTCCTTGTCTATGATTTACCTGTGAACCTATCAGATAGACATTAACGTCTGTCTGGCAATGGGTTTTAATAAAGCCAAATGTTCCTGTAGAGTCGGTAAGGCATCACACGGAAGACCGTCCGTTAGAGCGGTTATAGCGCCACCATGCGGCCGGCAGCAAACGCTGCCTGCCTGTCTCATGTTGCACTTAAGGGTTCACTAGCCTAATTCAGGTCCCATCGATAACAGTGTAAAGTCAACAATGTTCAGGACCAAGTTTCATGCCCACCGACATCACTGGGTTTTTTCAAACAACAATCGGATTATTGTCTTGGTCTTTATCTTTCCATTTCTTTTCAATTTTTAGTCGATTAGCCAATTACATTTTTTAATATTCACATCAAAAGAAACTCGCCTCCCGAAAAGTGATACTTCCCGAGCCTGCAAGCTGCCATTTTACAAATGGCATCCCTCCATGTTCTAGGGCAATTAGGACCCACTTTGTTACCGTAGTTTTGTCAAGTCTGCCCTCAGATTGAAGCTCTAAAACCAGGAAGTTGATTCTATGCTATAATTACACAATCCCACTATTTCTTTCACCAAACGGCCTCCTTTTTCAAAAGAAATTGTGGTTCTGTGGCGTTTTTTGTTTTTTTGTTTTTTTGGTTTTTTTTATAGGGAGGGGGGAATTTGTACTCTATCTTTAGATTTTATTGCACGGGGATAGCGCGAACGCAGTCCCCACTATCATAAATTGTACTCCCGAGTTCCCCACATTTGGGGGAATCGCACAGGTCAACCCGTCTGTGTGCAATGACTGGGCCTCGCCATGGGAAAACCGCCGGCTTGATCACGGTTTTTCCTGAGCCAGGTAAGTATGACTTCTAGAGTACAGCTTTGAGGTATATATCAATTGGAGATGCGAAACCTAGTCACAGTAGGTGCACTTAGTGGCAAACACCACTAAGTTCCGTAATAATGCGCATGCGTGGTTCCACTCAATATGCCAATATTAAATCCGGAGTGGCTATTGTTATGCTAATGTGTTTGTTAATAACTGGGTAATTAAGCGGGAACGGCTTAAGGGAGAATTTACAAACCATCAACACCATGACCAGCACTATCCGATTACCGGCCAGTGCCTCAGACATCGATCACCTGTAAGTTAGAGGAACACTGTCATCCGTGGGAAAATAATGAAGCATTTTGAAAAGTTGAACATACTTGCCTATCAACAACACGGCTTTCGGAATCCGAAACAACATCTTTTCTTGGATCGACAATTTCCTCACCAAACGTCATCATGTGGTGCATGGTTGATGGTGAGTCATTATAAAAGCCCCTAGACGTGGCTTCAGGTGTTCTTCAGGGGACAGTGTTGGGGCCCTTGCTTTTCCTTGTCTATGATTTACCTGTGAACCTATCAGATAGACATTAACGTCTGTCTGGCAATGGGTTTTAATAAAGCCAAATGTTCCTGTAGAGTCGGTAAGGCATCACACGGAAGACCGTCCGTTAGAGCGGTTATAGCGCCACCATGCGGCCGGCAGCAAACGCTGCCTGCCTGTCTCATGTTGCACTTAAGGGTTCACTAGCCTAATTCAGGTCCCATCGATAACAGTGTAAAGTCAACAATGTTCAGGACCAAGTTTCATGCCCACCGACATCACTGGGTTTTTTCAAACAACAATCGGATTATTGTCTTGGTCTTTATCTTTCCATTTCTTTTCAATTTTTAGTCGATTAGCCAATTACATTTTTTAATATTCACATCAAAAGAAACTCGCCTCCCGAAAAGTGATACTTCCCGAGCCTGCAAGCTGCCATTTTACAAATGGCATCCCTCCATGTTCTAGGGCAATTAGGACCCACTTTGTTACCGTAGTTTTGTCAAGTCTGCCCTCAGATTGAAGCTCTAAAACCAGGAAGTTGATTCTATGCTATAATTACACAATCCCACTATTTCTTTCACCAAACGGCCTCCTTTTTCAAAAGAAATTGTGGTTCTGTGGCGTTTTTTGTTTTTTGGTTTTTTTGGTTTTTTTTATAGGGAGGGGGGAATTTGTACTCTATCTTTAGATTTTATTGCACGGGGATAGCGCGAACGCAGTCCCCACTATCATAAATTGTACTCCCGAGTTCCCCACATTTGGGGGAATCGCACAGGTCAACCCGTCTGTGTGCAATGACTGGGCCTCGCCATGGGAAAACCGCCGGCTTGATCACGGTTTTTCCTGAGCCAGGTAAGTATGACTTCTAGAGTACAGCTTTGAGGTATATATCAATTGGAGATGCGAAACCTAGTCACAGTAGGTGCACTTAGTGGCAAACACCACTAAGTTCCGTAATAATGCGCATGCGTGGTTCCACTCAATATGCCAATATTAAATCCGGAGTGGCTATTGTTATGCTAATGTGTTTGTTAATAACTGGGTAATTAAGCGGGAACGGCTTAAGGGAGAATTTACAAACCATCAACACCATGACCAGCACTATCCGATTACCGGCCAGTGCCTCAGACATCGATCACCTGTAAGTTAGAGGAACACTGTCATCCGTGGGAAAATAATGAAGCATTTTGAAAAGTTGAACATACTTGCCTATCAACAACACGGCTTTCGGAATCCGAAACAACATCTTTTCTTGGATCGACAATTTCCTCACCAAACGTCATCATGTGGTGCATGGTTGATGGTGAGTCATTATAAAAGCCCCTAGACGTGGCTTCAGGTGTTCTTCAGGGGACAGTGTTGGGGCCCTTGCTTTTCCTTGTCTATGATTTACCTGTGAACCTATCAGATAGACATTAACGTCTGTCTGGCAATGGGTTTTAATAAAGCCAAATGTTCCTGTAGAGTCGGTAAGGCATCACACGGAAGACCGTCCGTTAGAGCGGTTATAGCGCCACCATGCGGCCGGCAGCAAACGCTGCCTGCCTGTCTCATGTTGCACTTAAGGGTTCACTAGCCTAATTCAGGTCCCATCGATAACAGTGTAAAGTCAACAATGTTCAGGACCAAGTTTCATGCCCACCGACATCACTGGGTTTTTTCAAACAACAATCGGATTATTGTCTTGGTCTTTATCTTTCCATTTCTTTTCAATTTTTAGTCGATTAGCCAATTACATTTTTTAATATTCACATCAAAAGAAACTCGCCTCCCGAAAAGTGATACTTCCCGAGCCTGCAAGCTGCCATTTTACAAATGGCATCCCTCCATGTTCTAGGGCAATTAGGACCCACTTTGTTACCGTAGTTTTGTCAAGTCTGCCCTCAGATTGAAGCTCTAAAACCAGGAAGTTGATTCTATGCTATAATTACACAATCCCACTATTTCTTTCACCAAACGGCCTCCTTTTTCAAAAGAAATTGTGGTTCTGTGGCGTTTTTTGTTTTTTGGTTTTTTTGGTTTTTTTTATAGGGAGGGGGGAATTTGTACTCTATCTTTAGATTTTATTGCACGGGGATAGCGCGAACGCAGTCCCCACTATCATAAATTGTACTCCCGAGTTCCCCACATTTGGGGGAATCGCACAGGTCAACCCGTCTGTGTGCAATGACTGGGCCTCGCCATGGGAAAACCGCCGGCTTGATCACGGTTTTTCCTGAGCCAGGTAAGTATGACTTCTAGAGTACAGCTTTGAGGTATATATCAATTGGAGATGCGAAACCTAGTCACAGTAGGTGCACTTAGTGGCAAACACCACTAAGTTCCGTAATAATGCGCATGCGTGGTTCCACTCAATATGCCAATATTAAATCCGGAGTGGCTATTGTTATGCTAATGTGTTTGTTAATAACTGGGTAATTAAGCGGGAACGGCTTAAGGGAGAATTTACAAACCATCAACACCATGACCAGCACTATCCGATTACCGGCCAGTGCCTCAGACATCGATCACCTGTAAGTTAGAGGAACACTGTCATCCGTGGGAAAATAATGAAGCATTTTGAAAAGTTGAACATACTTGCCTATCAACAACACGGCTTTCGGAATCCGAAACAACATCTTTTCTTGGATCGACAATTTCCTCACCAAACGTCATCATGTGGTGCATGGTTGATGGTGAGTCATTATAAAAGCCCCTAGACGTGGCTTCAGGTGTTCTTCAGGGGACAGTGTTGGGGCCCTTGCTTTTCCTTGTCTATGATTTACCTGTGAACCTATCAGATAGACATTAACGTCTGTCTGGCAATGGGTTTTAATAAAGCCAAATGTTCCTGTAGAGTCGGTAAGGCATCACACGGAAGACCGTCCGTTAGAGCGGTTATAGCGCCACCATGCGGCCGGCAGCAAACGCTGCCTGCCTGTCTCATGTTGCACTTAAGGGTTCACTAGCCTAATTCAGGTCCCATCGATAACAGTGTAAAGTCAACAATGTTCAGGACCAAGTTTCATGCCCACCGACATCACTGGGTTTTTTCAAACAACAATCGGATTATTGTCTTGGTCTTTATCTTTTATGCTTAAGGGAGAATTTACAAACCATCAACACCATGACCAGCACTATCCGATTACCGGCCAGTGCCTCAGACATCGATCACCTGTAAGTTAGCGGAACACTGTCATCCGTGGGAAAATAATGAAGCATTTTGAAAAGTTGAACATACTTGCCTATCAACAACACGGCTTTCGGAATCCGAAACAACATCTTTTCTTGGATCGACAATTTCCTCACCAAACGTCATCATGTGGTGCATGGTTGATGGTGAGTCATTATAAAAGCCCCTAGACGTGGCTTCAGGTGTTCTTCAGGGGACAGTGTTGGGGCCCTTGCTTTTCCTTGTCTATGATTTACCTGTGAACCTATCAGATAGACATTAACGTCTGTCTGGCAATGGGTTTTAATAAAGCCAAATGTTCCTGTAGAGTCGGTAAGGCATCACACGGAAGACCGTCCGTTAGAGCGGTTATAGCGCCACCATGCGGCCGGCAGCAAACGCTGCCTGCCTGTCTCATGTTGCACTTAAGGGTTCACTAGCCTAATTCAGGTCCCATCGATAACAGTGTAAAGTCAACAATGTTCAGGACCAAGTTTCATGCCCACCGACATCACTGGGTTTTTTCAAACAACAATCGGATTATTGTCTTGGTCTTTATCTTTCCATTTCTTTTCAATTTTTAGTCGATTAGCCAATTACATTTTTTAATATTCACATCAAAAGAAACTCGCCTCCCGAAAAGTGATACTTCCCGAGCCTGCAAGCTGCCATTTTACAAATGGCATCCCTCCATGTTCTAGGGCAATTAGGACCCACTTTGTTACCGTAGTTTTGTCAAGTCTGCCCTCAGATTGAAGCTCTAAAACCAGGAAGTTGATTCTATGCTATAATTACACAATCCCACTATTTCTTTCACCAAACGGCCTCCTTTTTCAAAAGAAATTGTGGTTCTGTGGCGTTTTTTGTTTTTTTGTTTTTTTGGTTTTTTTTATAGGGAGGGGGGAATTTGTACTCTATCTTTAGATTTTATTGCACGGGGATAGCGCGAACGCAGTCCCCACTATCATAAATTGTACTCCCGAGTTCCCCACATTTGGGGGAATCGCACAGGTCAACCCGTCTGTGTGCAATGACTGGGCCTCGCCATGGGAAAACCGCCGGCTTGATCACGGTTTTTCCTGAGCCAGGTAAGTATGACTTCTAGAGTACAGCTTTGAGGTATATATCAATTGGAGATGCGAAACCTAGTCACAGTAGGTGCACTTAGTGGCAAACACCACTAAGTTCCGTAATAATGCGCATGCGTGGTTCCACTCAATATGCCAATATTAAATCCGGAGTGGCTATTGTTATGCTAATGTGTTTGTTAATAACTGGGTAATTAAGCGGGAACGGCTTAAGGGAGAATTTACAAACCATCAACACCATGACCAGCACTATCCGATTACCGGCCAGTGCCTCAGACATCGATCACCTGTAAGTTAGAGGAACACTGTCATCCGTGGGAAAATAATGAAGCATTTTGAAAAGTTGAACATACTTGCCTATCAACAACACGGCTTTCGGAATCCGAAACAACATCTTTTCTTGGATCGACAATTTCCTCACCAAACGTCATCATGTGGTGCATGGTTGATGGTGAGTCATTATAAAAGCCCCTAGACGTGGCTTCAGGTGTTCTTCAGGGGACAGTGTTGGGGCCCTTGCTTTTCCTTGTCTATGATTTACCTGTGAACCTATCAGATAGACATTAACGTCTGTCTGGCAATGGGTTTTAATAAAGCCAAATGTTCCTGTAGAGTCGGTAAGGCATCACACGGAAGACCGTCCGTTAGAGCGGTTATAGCGCCACCATGCGGCCGGCAGCAAACGCTGCCTGCCTGTCTCATGTTGCACTTAAGGGTTCACTAGCCTAATTCAGGTCCCATCGATAACAGTGTAAAGTCAACAATGTTCAGGACCAAGTTTCATGCCCACCGACATCACTGGGTTTTTTCAAACAACAATCGGATTATTGTCTTGGTCTTTATCTTTCCATTTCTTTTCAATTTTTAGTCGATTAGCCAATTACATTTTTTAATATTCACATCAAAAGAAACTCGCCTCCCGAAAAGTGATACTTCCCGAGCCTGCAAGCTGCCATTTTACAAATGGCATCCCTCCATGTTCTAGGGCAATTAGGACCCACTTTGTTACCGTAGTTTTGTCAAGTCTGCCCTCAGATTGAAGCTCTAAAACCAGGAAGTTGATTCTATGCTATAATTACACAATCCCACTATTTCTTTCACCAAACGGCCTCCTTTTTCAAAAGAAATTGTGGTTCTGTGGCGTTTTTTGTTTTTTGGTTTTTTTGGTTTTTTTTATAGGGAGGGGGGAATTTGTACTCTATCTTTAGATTTTATTGCACGGGGATAGCGCGAACGCAGTCCCCACTATCATAAATTGTACTCCCGAGTTCCCCACATTTGGGGGAATCGCACAGGTCAACCCGTCTGTGTGCAATGACTGGGCCTCGCCATGGGAAAACCGCCGGCTTGATCACGGTTTTTCCTGAGCCAGGTAAGTATGACTTCTAGAGTACAGCTTTGAGGTATATATCAATTGGAGATGCGAAACCTAGTCACAGTAGGTGCACTTAGTGGCAAACACCACTAAGTTCCGTAATAATGCGCATGCGTGGTTCCACTCAATATGCCAATATTAAATCCGGAGTGGCTATTGTTATGCTAATGTGTTTGTTAATAACTGGGTAATTAAGCGGGAACGGCTTAAGGGAGAATTTACAAACCATCAACACCATGACCAGCACTATCCGATTACCGGCCAGTGCCTCAGACATCGATCACCTGTAAGTTAGAGGAACACTGTCATCCGTGGGAAAATAATGAAGCATTTTGAAAAGTTGAACATACTTGCCTATCAACAACACGGCTTTCGGAATCCGAAACAACATCTTTTCTTGGATCGACAATTTCCTCACCAAACGTCATCATGTGGTGCATGGTTGATGGTGAGTCATTATAAAAGCCCCTAGACGTGGCTTCAGGTGTTCTTCAGGGGACAGTGTTGGGGCCCTTGCTTTTCCTTGTCTATGATTTACCTGTGAACCTATCAGATAGACATTAACGTCTGTCTGGCAATGGGTTTTAATAAAGCCAAATGTTCCTGTAGAGTCGGTAAGGCATCACACGGAAGACCGTCCGTTAGAGCGGTTATAGCGCCACCATGCGGCCGGCAGCAAACGCTGCCTGCCTGTCTCATGTTGCACTTAAGGGTTCACTAGCCTAATTCAGGTCCCATCGATAACAGTGTAAAGTCAACAATGTTCAGGACCAAGTTTCATGCCCACCGACATCACTGGGTTTTTTCAAACAACAATCGGATTATTGTCTTGGTCTTTATCTTTCCATTTCTTTTCAATTTTTAGTCGATTAGCCAATTACATTTTTTAATATTCACATCAAAAGAAACTCGCCTCCCGAAAAGTGATACTTCCCGAGCCTGCAAGCTGCCATTTTACAAATGGCATCCCTCCATGTTCTAGGGCAATTAGGACCCACTTTGTTACCGTAGTTTTGTCAAGTCTGCCCTCAGATTGAAGCTCTAAAACCAGGAAGTTGATTCTATGCTATAATTACACAATCCCACTATTTCTTTCACCAAACGGCCTCCTTTTTCAAAAGAAATTGTGGTTCTGTGGCGTTTTTTGTTTTTTGGTTTTTTTGGTTTTTTTTATAGGGAGGGGGGAATTTGTACTCTATCTTTAGATTTTATTGCACGGGGATAGCGCGAACGCAGTCCCCACTATCATAAATTGTACTCCCGAGTTCCCCACATTTGGGGGAATCGCACAGGTCAACCCGTCTGTGTGCAATGACTGGGCCTCGCCATGGGAAAACCGCCGGCTTGATCACGGTTTTTCCTGAGCCAGGTAAGTATGACTTCTAGAGTACAGCTTTGAGGTATATATCAATTGGAGATGCGAAACCTAGTCACAGTAGGTGCACTTAGTGGCAAACACCACTAAGTTCCGTAATAATGCGCATGCGTGGTTCCACTCAATATGCCAATATTAAATCCGGAGTGGCTATTGTTATGCTAATGTGTTTGTTAATAACTGGGTAATTAAGCGGGAACGGCTTAAGGGAGAATTTACAAACCATCAACACCATGACCAGCACTATCCGATTACCGGCCAGTGCCTCAGACATCGATCACCTGTAAGTTAGAGGAACACTGTCATCCGTGGGAAAATAATGAAGCATTTTGAAAAGTTGAACATACTTGCCTATCAACAACACGGCTTTCGGAATCCGAAACAACATCTTTTCTTGGATCGACAATTTCCTCACCAAACGTCATCATGTGGTGCATGGTTGATGGTGAGTCATTATAAAAGCCCCTAGACGTGGCTTCAGGTGTTCTTCAGGGGACAGTGTTGGGGCCCTTGCTTTTCCTTGTCTATGATTTACCTGTGAACCTATCAGATAGACATTAACGTCTGTCTGGCAATGGGTTTTAATAAAGCCAAATGTTCCTGTAGAGTCGGTAAGGCATCACACGGAAGACCGTCCGTTAGAGCGGTTATAGCGCCACCATGCGGCCGGCAGCAAACGCTGCCTGCCTGTCTCATGTTGCACTTAAGGGTTCACTAGCCTAATTCAGGTCCCATCGATAACAGTGTAAAGTCAACAATGTTCAGGACCAAGTTTCATGCCCACCGACATCACTGGGTTTTTTCAAACAACAATCGGATTATTGTCTTGGTCTTTATCTTTCCATTTCTTTTCAATTTTTAGTCGATTAGCCAATTACATTTTTTAATATTCACATCAAAAGAAACTCGCCTCCCGAAAAGTGATACTTCCCGAGCCTGCAAGCTGCCATTTTACAAATGGCATCCCTCCATGTTCTAGGGCAATTAGGACCCACTTTGTTACCGTAGTTTTGTCAAGTCTGCCCTCAGATTGAAGCTCTAAAACCAGGAAGTTGATTCTATGCTATAATTACACAATCCCACTATTTCTTTCACCAAACGGCCTCCTTTTTCAAAAGAAATTGTGGTTCTGTGGCGTTTTTTGTTTTTTTGTTTTTTTGGTTTTTTTTATAGGGAGGGGGGAATTTGTACTCTATCTTTAGATTTTATTGCACGGGGATAGCGCGAACGCAGTCCCCACTATCATAAATTGTACTCCCGAGTTCCCCACATTTGGGGGAATCGCACAGGTCAACCCGTCTGTGTGCAATGACTGGGCCTCGCCATGGGAAAACCGCCGGCTTGATCACGGTTTTTCCTGAGCCAGGTAAGTATGACTTCTAGAGTACAGCTTTGAGGTATATATCAATTGGAGATGCGAAACCTAGTCACAGTAGGTGCACTTAGTGGCAAACACCACTAAGTTCCGTAATAATGCGCATGCGTGGTTCCACTCAATATGCCAATATTAAATCCGGAGTGGCTATTGTTATGCTAATGTGTTTGTTAATAACTGGGTAATTAAGCGGGAACGGCTTAAGGGAGAATTTACAAACCATCAACACCATGACCAGCACTATCCGATTACCGGCCAGTGCCTCAGACATCGATCACCTGTAAGTTAGAGGAACACTGTCATCCGTGGGAAAATAATGAAGCATTTTGAAAAGTTGAACATACTTGCCTATCAACAACACGGCTTTCGGAATCCGAAACAACATCTTTTCTTGGATCGACAATTTCCTCACCAAACGTCATCATGTGGTGCATGGTTGATGGTGAGTCATTATAAAAGCCCCTAGACGTGGCTTCAGGTGTTCTTCAGGGGACAGTGTTGGGGCCCTTGCTTTTCCTTGTCTATGATTTACCTGTGAACCTATCAGATAGACATTAACGTCTGTCTGGCAATGGGTTTTAATAAAGCCAAATGTTCCTGTAGAGTCGGTAAGGCATCACACGGAAGACCGTCCGTTAGAGCGGTTATAGCGCCACCATGCGGCCGGCAGCAAACGCTGCCTGCCTGTCTCATGTTGCACTTAAGGGTTCACTAGCCTAATTCAGGTCCCATCGATAACAGTGTAAAGTCAACAATGTTCAGGACCAAGTTTCATGCCCACCGACATCACTGGGTTTTTTCAAACAACAATCGGATTATTGTCTTGGTCTTTATCTTTCCATTTCTTTTCAATTTTTAGTCGATTAGCCAATTACATTTTTTAATATTCACATCAAAAGAAACTCGCCTCCCGAAAAGTGATACTTCCCGAGCCTGCAAGCTGCCATTTTACAAATGGCATCCCTCCATGTTCTAGGGCAATTAGGACCCACTTTGTTACCGTAGTTTTGTCAAGTCTGCCCTCAGATTGAAGCTCTAAAACCAGGAAGTTGATTCTATGCTATAATTACACAATCCCACTATTTCTTTCACCAAACGGCCTCCTTTTTCAAAAGAAATTGTGGTTCTGTGGCGTTTTTTGTTTTTTTGTTTTTTTGGTTTTTTTTATAGGGAGGGGGGAATTTGTACTCTATCTTTAGATTTTATTGCACGGGGATAGCGCGAACGCAGTCCCCACTATCATAAATTGTACTCCCGAGTTCCCCACATTTGGGGGAATCGCACAGGTCAACCCGTCTGTGTGCAATGACTGGGCCTCGCCATGGGAAAACCGCCGGCTTGATCACGGTTTTTCCTGAGCCAGGTAAGTATGACTTCTAGAGTACAGCTTTGAGGTATATATCAATTGGAGATGCGAAACCTAGTCACAGTAGGTGCACTTAGTGGCAAACACCACTAAGTTCCGTAATAATGCGCATGCGTGGTTCCACTCAATATGCCAATATTAAATCCGGAGTGGCTATTGTTATGCTAATGTGTTTGTTAATAACTGGGTAATTAAGCGGGAACGGCTTAAGGGAGAATTTACAAACCATCAACACCATGACCAGCACTATCCGATTACCGGCCAGTGCCTCAGACATCGATCACCTGTAAGTTAGAGGAACACTGTCATCCGTGGGAAAATAATGAAGCATTTTGAAAAGTTGAACATACTTGCCTATCAACAACACGGCTTTCGGAATCCGAAACAACATCTTTTCTTGGATCGACAATTTCCTCACCAAACGTCATCATGTGGTGCATGGTTGATGGTGAGTCATTATAAAAGCCCCTAGACGTGGCTTCAGGTGTTCTTCAGGGGACAGTGTTGGGGCCCTTGCTTTTCCTTGTCTATGATTTACCTGTGAACCTATCAGATAGACATTAACGTCTGTCTGGCAATGGGTTTTAATAAAGCCAAATGTTCCTGTAGAGTCGGTAAGGCATCACACGGAAGACCGTCCGTTAGAGCGGTTATAGCGCCACCATGCGGCCGGCAGCAAACGCTGCCTGCCTGTCTCATGTTGCACTTAAGGGTTCACTAGCCTAATTCAGGTCCCATCGATAACAGTGTAAAGTCAACAATGTTCAGGACCAAGTTTCATGCCCACCGACATCACTGGGTTTTTTCAAACAACAATCGGATTATTGTCTTGGTCTTTATCTTTCCATTTCTTTTCAATTTTTAGTCGATTAGCCAATTACATTTTTTAATATTCACATCAAAAGAAACTCGCCTCCCGAAAAGTGATACTTCCCGAGCCTGCAAGCTGCCATTTTACAAATGGCATCCCTCCATGTTCTAGGGCAATTAGGACCCACTTTGTTACCGTAGTTTTGTCAAGTCTGCCCTCAGATTGAAGCTCTAAAACCAGGAAGTTGATTCTATGCTATAATTACACAATCCCACTATTTCTTTCACCAAACGGCCTCCTTTTTCAAAAGAAATTGTGGTTCTGTGGCGTTTTTTGTTTTTTGGTTTTTTTGGGTTTTTTTATAGGGAGGGGGGAATTTGTACTCTATCTTTAGATTTTATTGCACGGGGATAGCGCGAACGCAGTCCCCACTATCATAAATTGTACTCCCGAGTTCCCCACATTTGGGGGAATCGCACAGGTCAACCCGTCTGTGTGCAATGACTGGGCCTCGCCATGGGAAAACCGCCGGCTTGATCACGGTTTTTCCTGAGCCAGGTAAGTATGACTTCTAGAGTACAGCTTTGAGGTATATATCAATTGGAGATGCGAAACCTAGTCACAGTAGGTGCACTTAGTGGCAAACACCACTAAGTTCCGTAATAATGCGCATGCGTGGTTCCACTCAATATGCCAATATTAAATCCGGAGTGGCTATTGTTATGCTAATGTGTTTGTTAATAACTGGGTAATTAAGCGGGAACGGCTTAAGGGAGAATTTACAAACCATCAACACCATGACCAGCACTATCCGATTACCGGCCAGTGCCTCAGACATCGATCACCTGTAAGTTAGAGGAACACTGTCATCCGTGGGAAAATAATGAAGCATTTTGAAAAGTTGAACATACTTGCCTATCAACAACACGGCTTTCGGAATCCGAAACAACATCTTTTCTTGGATCGACAATTTCCTCACCAAACGTCATCATGTGGTGCATGGTTGATGGTGAGTCATTATAAAAGCCCCTAGACGTGGCTTCAGGTGTTCTTCAGGGGACAGTGTTGGGGCCCTTGCTTTTCCTTGTCTATGATTTACCTGTGAACCTATCAGATAGACATTAACGTCTGTCTGGCAATGGGTTTTAATAAAGCCAAATGTTCCTGTAGAGTCGGTAAGGCATCACACGGAAGACCGTCCGTTAGAGCGGTTATAGCGCCACCATGCGGCCGGCAGCAAACGCTGCCTGCCTGTCTCATGTTGCACTTAAGGGTTCACTAGCCTAATTCAGGTCCCATCGATAACAGTGTAAAGTCAACAATGTTCAGGACCAAGTTTCATGCCCACCGACATCACTGGGTTTTTTCAAACAACAATCGGATTATTGTCTTGGTCTTTATCTTTCCATTTCTTTTCAATTTTTAGTCGATTAGCCAATTACATTTTTTAATATTCACATCAAAAGAAACTCGCCTCCCGAAAAGTGATACTTCCCGAGCCTGCAAGCTGCCATTTTACAAATGGCATCCCTCCATGTTCTAGGGCAATTAGGACCCACTTTGTTACCGTAGTTTTGTCAAGTCTGCCCTCAGATTGAAGCTCTAAAACCAGGAAGTTGATTCTATGCTATAATTACACAATCCCACTATTTCTTTCACCAAACGGCCTCCTTTTTCAAAAGAAATTGTGGTTCTGTGGCGTTTTTTGTTTTTTGGTTTTTTTGGTTTTTTTTATAGGGAGGGGGGAATTTGTACTCTATCTTTAGATTTTATTGCACGGGGATAGCGCGAACGCAGTCCCCACTATCATAAATTGTACTCCCGAGTTCCCCACATTTGGGGGAATCGCACAGGTCAACCCGTCTGTGTGCAATGACTGGGCCTCGCCATGGGAAAACCGCCGGCTTGATCACGGTTTTTCCTGAGCCAGGTAAGTATGACTTCTAGAGTACAGCTTTGAGGTATATATCAATTGGAGATGCGAAACCTAGTCACAGTAGGTGCACTTAGTGGCAAACACCACTAAGTTCCGTAATAATGCGCATGCGTGGTTCCACTCAATATGCCAATATTAAATCCGGAGTGGCTATTGTTATGCTAATGTGTTTGTTAATAACTGGGTAATCAAGCGGGAACGGCTTAAGGGAGAATTTACAAACCATCAACACCATGACCAGCACTATCCGATTACCGGCCAGTGCCTCAGACATCGATCACCTGTAAGTTAGAGGAACACTGTCATCCGTGGGAAAATAATGAAGCATTTTGAAAAGTTGAACATACTTGCCTATCAACAACACGGCTTTCGGAATCCGAAACAACATCTTTTCTTGGATCGACAATTTCCTCACCAAACGTCATCATGTGGTGCATGGTTGATGGTGAGTCATTATAAAAGCCCCTAGACGTGGCTTCAGGTGTTCTTCAGGGGACAGTGTTGGGGCCCTTGCTTTTCCTTGTCTATGATTTACCTGTGAACCTATCAGATAGACATTAACGTCTGTCTGGCAATGGGTTTTAATAAAGCCAAATGTTCCTGTAGAGTCGGTAAGGCATCACACGGAAGACCGTCCGTTAGAGCGGTTATAGCGCCACCATGCGGCCGGCAGCAAACGCTGCCTGCCTGTCTCATGTTGCACTTAAGGGTTCACTAGCCTAATTCAGGTCCCATCGATAACAGTGTAAAGTCAACAATGTTCAGGACCAAGTTTCATGCCCACCGACATCACTGGGTTTTTTCAAACAACAATCGGATTATTGTCTTGGTCTTTATCTTTCCATTTCTTTTCAATTTTTAGTCGATTAGCCAATTACATTTTTTAATATTCACATCAAAAGAAACTCGCCTCCCGAAAAGTGATACTTCCCGAGCCTGCAAGCTGCCATTTTACAAATGGCATCCCTCCATGTTCTAGGGCAATTAGGACCCACTTTGTTACCGTAGTTTTGTCAAGTCTGCCCTCAGATTGAAGCTCTAAAACCAGGAAGTTGATTCTATGCTATAATTACACAATCCCACTATTTCTTTCACCAAACGGCCTCCTTTTTCAAAAGAAATTGTGGTTCTGTGGCGTTTTTTGTTTTTTGTTTTTTTTGGTTTTTTTTATAGGGAGGGGGGAATTTGTACTCTATCTTTAGATTTTATTGCACGGGGATAGCGCGAACGCAGTCCCCACTATCATAAATTGTACTCCCGAGTTCCCCACATTTGGGGGAATCGCACAGGTCAACCCGTCTGTGTGCAATGACTGGGCCTCGCCATGGGAAAACCGCCGGCTTGATCACGGTTTTTCCTGAGCCAGGTAAGTATGACTTCTAGAGTACAGCTTTGAGGTATATATCAATTGGAGATGCGAAACCTAGTCACAGTAGGTGCACTTAGTGGCAAACACCACTAAGTTCCGTAATAATGCGCATGCGTGGTTCCACTCAATATGCCAATATTAAATCCGGAGTGGCTATTGTTATGCTAATGTGTTTGTTAATAACTGGGTAATTAAGCGGGAACGGCTTAAGGGAGAATTTACAAACCATCAACACCATGACCAGCACTATCCGATTACCGGCCAGTGCCTCAGACATCGATCACCTGTAAGTTAGAGGAACACTGTCATCCGTGGGAAAATAATGAAGCATTTTGAAAAGTTGAACATACTTGCCTATCAACAACACGGCTTTCGGAATCCGAAACAACATCTTTTCTTGGATCGACAATTTCCTCACCAAACGTCATCATGTGGTGCATGGTTGATGGTGAGTCATTATAAAAGCCCCTAGACGTGGCTTCAGGTGTTCTTCAGGGGACAGTGTTGGGGCCCTTGCTTTTCCTTGTCTATGATTTACCTGTGAACCTATCAGATAGACATTAACGTCTGTCTGGCAATGGGTTTTAATAAAGCCAAATGTTCCTGTAGAGTCGGTAAGGCATCACACGGAAGACCGTCCGTTAGAGCGGTTATAGCGCCACCATGCGGCCGGCAGCAAACGCTGCCTGCCTGTCTCATGTTGCACTTAAGGGTTCACTAGCCTAATTCAGGTCCCATCGATAACAGTGTAAAGTCAACAATGTTCAGGACCAAGTTTCATGCCCACCGACATCACTGGGTTTTTTCAAACAACAATCGGATTATTGTCTTGGTCTTTATCTTTCCATTTCTTTTCAATTTTTAGTCGATTAGCCAATTACATTTTTTAATATTCACATCAAAAGAAACTCGCCTCCCGAAAAGTGATACTTCCCGAGCCTGCAAGCTGCCATTTTACAAATGGCATTCCTCCATGTTCTAGGGCAATTAGGACCCACTTTGTTACCGTAGTTTTGTCAAGTCTGCCCTCAGATTGAAGCTCTAAAACCAGGAAGTTGATTCTATGCTATAATTACACAATCCCACTATTTCTTTCACCAAACGGCCTCCTTTTTCAAAAGAAATTGTGGTTCTGTGGCGTTTTTTGTTTTTTGGTTTTTTTGGTTTTTTTTATAGGGAGGGGGGAATTTGTACTCTATCTTTAGATTTTATTGCACGGGGATAGCGCGAACGCAGTCCCCACTATCATAAATTGTACTCCCGAGTTCCCCACATTTGGGGGAATCGCACAGGTCAACCCGTCTGTGTGCAATGACTGGGCCTCGCCATGGGAAAACCGCCGGCTTGATCACGGTTTTTCCTGAGCCAGGTAAGTATGACTTCTAGAGTACAGCTTTGAGGTATATATCAATTGGAGATGCGAAACCTAGTCACAGTAGGTGCACTTAGTGGCAAACACCACTAAGTTCCGTAATAATGCGCATGCGTGGTTCCACTCAATATGCCAATATTAAATCCGGAGTGGCTATTGTTATGCTAATGTGTTTGTTAATAACTGGGTAATTAAGCGGGAACGGCTTAAGGGAGAATTTACAAACCATCAACACCATGACCAGCACTATCCGATTACCGGCCAGTGCCTCAGACATCGATCACCTGTAAGTTAGAGGAACACTGTCATCCGTGGGAAAATAATGAAGCATTTTGAAAAGTTGAACATACTTGCCTATCAACAACACGGCTTTCGGAATCCGAAACAACATCTTTTCTTGGATCGACAATTTCCTCACCAAACGTCATCATGTGGTGCATGGTTGATGGTGAGTCATTATAAAAGCCCCTAGACGTGGCTTCAGGTGTTCTTCAGGGGACAGTGTTGGGGCCCTTGCTTTTCCTTGTCTATGATTTACCTGTGAACCTATCAGATAGACATTAACGTCTGTCTGGCAATGGGTTTTAATAAAGCCAAATGTTCCTGTAGAGTCGGTAAGGCATCACACGGAAGACCGTCCGTTAGAGCGGTTATAGCGCCACCATGCGGCCGGCAGCAAACGCTGCCTGCCTGTCTCATGTTGCACTTAAGGGTTCACTAGCCTAATTCAGGTCCCATCGATAACAGTGTAAAGTCAACAATGTTCAGGACCAAGTTTCATGCCCACCGACATCACTGGGTTTTTTCAAACAACAATCGGATTATTGTCTTGGTCTTTATCTTTCCATTTCTTTTCAATTTTTAGTCGATTAGCCAATTACATTTTTTAATATTCACATCAAAAGAAACTCGCCTCCCGAAAAGTGATACTTCCCGAGCCTGCAAGCTGCCATTTTACAAATGGCATCCCTCCATGTTCTAGGGCAATTAGGACCCACTTTGTTACCGTAGTTTTGTCAAGTCTGCCCTCAGATTGAAGCTCTAAAACCAGGAAGTTGATTCTATGCTATAATTACACAATCCCACTATTTCTTTCACCAAACGGCCTCCTTTTTCAAAAGAAATTGTGGTTCTGTGGCGTTTTTTGTTTTTTGGTTTTTTTGGTTTTTTTTATAGGGAGGGGGGAATTTGTACTCTATCTTTAGATTTTATTGCACGGGGATAGCGCGAACGCAGTCCCCACTATCATAAATTGTACTCCCGAGTTCCCCACATTTGGGGGAATCGCACAGGTCAACCCGTCTGTGTGCAATGACTGGGCCTCGCCATGGGAAAACCGCCGGCTTGATCACGGTTTTTCCTGAGCCAGGTAAGTATGACTTCTAGAGTACAGCTTTGAGGTATATATCAATTGGAGATGCGAAACCTAGTCACAGTAGGTGCACTTAGTGGCAAACACCACTAAGTTCCGTAATAATGCGCATGCGTGGTTCCACTCAATATGCCAATATTAAATCCGGAGTGGCTATTGTTATGCTAATGTGTTTGTTAATAACTGGGTAATTAAGCGGGAACGGCTTAAGGGAGAATTTACAAACCATCAACACCATGACCAGCACTATCCGATTACCGGCCAGTGCCTCAGACATCGATCACCTGTAAGTTAGAGGAACACTGTCATCCGTGGGAAAATAATGAAGCATTTTGAAAAGTTGAACATACTTGCCTATCAACAACACGGCTTTCGGAATCCGAAACAACATCTTTTCTTGGATCGACAATTTCCTCACCAAACGTCATCATGTGGTGCATGGTTGATGGTGAGTCATTATAAAAGCCCCTAGACGTGGCTTCAGGTGTTCTTCAGGGGACAGTGTTGGGGCCCTTGCTTTTCCTTGTCTATGATTTACCTGTGAACCTATCAGATAGACATTAACGTCTGTCTGGCAATGGGTTTTAATAAAGCCAAATGTTCCTGTAGAGTCGGTAAGGCATCACACGGAAGACCGTCCGTTAGAGCGGTTATAGCGCCACCATGCGGCCGGCAGCAAACGCTGCCTGCCTGTCTCATGTTGCACTTAAGGGTTCACTAGCCTAATTCAGGTCCCATCGATAACAGTGTAAAGTCAACAATGTTCAGGACCAAGTTTCATGCCCACCGACATCACTGGGTTTTTTCAAACAACAATCGGATTATTGTCTTGGTCTTTATCTTTCCATTTCTTTTCAATTTTTAGTCGATTAGCCAATTACATTTTTTAATATTCACATCAAAAGAAACTCGCCTCCCGAAAAGTGATACTTCCCGAGCCTGCAAGCTGCCATTTTACAAATGGCATCCCTCCATGTTCTAGGGCAATTAGGACCCACTTTGTTACCGTAGTTTTGTCAAGTCTGCCCTCAGATTGAAGCTCTAAAACCAGGAAGTTGATTCTATGCTATAATTACACAATCCCACTATTTCTTTCACCAAACGGCCTCCTTTTTCAAAAGAAATTGTGGTTCTGTGGCGTTTTTTGTTTTTTGTTTTTTTTGGTTTTTTTTATAGGGAGGGGGGAATTTGTACTCTATCTTTAGATTTTATTGCACGGGGATAGCGCGAACGCAGTCCCCACTATCATAAATTGTACTCCCGAGTTCCCCACATTTGGGGGAATCGCACAGGTCAACCCGTCTGTGTGCAATGACTGGGCCTCGCCATGGGAAAACCGCCGGCTTGATCACGGTTTTTCCTGAGCCAGGTAAGTATGACTTCTAGAGTACAGCTTTGAGGTATATATCAATTGGAGATGCGAAACCTAGTCACAGTAGGTGCACTTAGTGGCAAACACCACTAAGTTCCGTAATAATGCGCATGCGTGGTTCCACTCAATATGCCAATATTAAATCCGGAGTGGCTATTGTTATGCTAATGTGTTTGTTAATAACTGGGTAATTAAGCGGGAACGGCTTAAGGGAGAATTTACAAACCATCAACACCATGACCAGCACTATCCGATTACCGGCCAGTGCCTCAGACATCGATCACCTGTAAGTTAGAGGAACACTGTCATCCGTGGGAAAATAATGAAGCATTTTGAAAAGTTGAACATACTTGCCTATCAACAACACGGCTTTCGGAATCCGAAACAACATCTTTTCTTGGATCGACAATTTCCTCACCAAACGTCATCATGTGGTGCATGGTTGATGGTGAGTCATTATAAAAGCCCCTAGACGTGGCTTCAGGTGTTCTTCAGGGGACAGTGTTGGGGCCCTTGCTTTTCCTTGTCTATGATTTACCTGTGAACCTATCAGATAGACATTAACGTCTGTCTGGCAATGGGTTTTAATAAAGCCAAATGTTCCTGTAGAGTCGGTAAGGCATCACACGGAAGACCGTCCGTTAGAGCGGTTATAGCGCCACCATGCGGCCGGCAGCAAACGCTGCCTGCCTGTCTCATGTTGCACTTAAGGGTTCACTAGCCTAATTCAGGTCCCATCGATAACAGTGTAAAGTCAACAATGTTCAGGACCAAGTTTCATGCCCACCGACATCACTGGGTTTTTTCAAACAACAATCGGATTATTGTCTTGGTCTTTATCTTTCCATTTCTTTTCAATTTTTAGTCGATTAGCCAATTACATTTTTTAATATTCACATCAAAAGAAACTCGCCTCCCGAAAAGTGATACTTCCCGAGCCTGCAAGCTGCCATTTTACAAATGGCATCCCTCCATGTTCTAGGGCAATTAGGACCCACTTTGTTACCGTAGTTTTGTCAAGTCTGCCCTCAGATTGAAGCTCTAAAACCAGGAAGTTGATTCTATGCTATAATTACACAATCCCACTATTTCTTTCACCAAACGGCCTCCTTTTTCAAAAGAAATTGTGGTTCTGTGGCGTTTTTTGTTTTTTGGTTTTTTTGGTTTTTTTTATAGGGAGGGGGGAATTTGTACTCTATCTTTAGATTTTATTGCACGGGGATAGCGCGAACGCAGTCCCCACTATCATAAATTGTACTCCCGAGTTCCCCACATTTGGGGGAATCGCACAGGTCAACCCGTCTGTGTGCAATGACTGGGCCTCGCCATGGGAAAACCGCCGGCTTGATCACGGTTTTTCCTGAGCCAGGTAAGTATGACTTCTAGAGTACAGCTTTGAGGTATATATCAATTGGAGATGCGAAACCTAGTCACAGTAGGTGCACTTAGTGGCAAACACCACTAAGTTCCGTAATAATGCGCATGCGTGGTTCCACTCAATATGCCAATATTAAATCCGGAGTGGCTATTGTTATGCTAATGTGTTTGTTAATAACTGGGTAATTAAGCGGGAACGGCTTAAGGGAGAATTTACAAACCATCAACACCATGACCAGCACTATCCGATTACCGGCCAGTGCCTCAGACATCGATCACCTGTAAGTTAGAGGAACACTGTCATCCGTGGGAAAATAATGAAGCATTTTGAAAAGTTGAACATACTTGCCTATCAACAACACGGCTTTCGGAATCCGAAACAACATCTTTTCTTGGATCGACAATTTCCTCACCAAACGTCATCATGTGGTGCATGGTTGATGGTGAGTCATTATAAAAGCCCCTAGACGTGGCTTCAGGTGTTCTTCAGGGGACAGTGTTGGGGCCCTTGCTTTTCCTTGTCTATGATTTACCTGTGAACCTATCAGATAGACATTAACGTCTGTCTGGCAATGGGTTTTAATAAAGCCAAATGTTCCTGTAGAGTCGGTAAGGCATCACACGGAAGACCGTCCGTTAGAGCGGTTATAGCGCCACCATGCGGCCGGCAGCAAACGCTGCCTGCCTGTCTCATGTTGCACTTAAGGGTTCACTAGCCTAATTCAGGTCCCATCGATAACAGTGTAAAGTCAACAATGTTCAGGACCAAGTTTCATGCCCACCGACATCACTGGGTTTTTTCAAACAACAATCGGATTATTGTCTTGGTCTTTATCTTTCCATTTCTTTTCAATTTTTAGTCGATTAGCCAATTACATTTTTTAATATTCACATCAAAAGAAACTCGCCTCCCGAAAAGTGATACTTCCCGAGCCTGCAAGCTGCCATTTTACAAATGGCATCCCTCCATGTTCTAGGGCAATTAGGACCCACTTTGTTACCGTAGTTTTGTCAAGTCTGCCCTCAGATTGAAGCTCTAAAACCAGGAAGTTGATTCTATGCTATAATTACACAATCCCACTATTTCTTTCACCAAACGGCCTCCTTTTTCAAAAGAAATTGTGGTTCTGTGGCGTTTTTTGTTTTTTGGTTTTTTTGGTTTTTTTTATAGGGAGGGGGGAATTTGTACTCTATCTTTAGATTTTATTGCACGGGGATAGCGCGAACGCAGTCCCCACTATCATAAATTGTACTCCCGAGTTCCCCACATTTGGGGGAATCGCACAGGTCAACCCGTCTGTGTGCAATGACTGGGCCTCGCCATGGGAAAACCGCCGGCTTGATCACGGTTTTTCCTGAGCCAGGTAAGTATGACTTCTAGAGTACAGCTTTGAGGTATATATCAATTGGAGATGCGAAACCTAGTCACAGTAGGTGCACTTAGTGGCAAACACCACTAAGTTCCGTAATAATGCGCATGCGTGGTTCCACTCAATATGCCAATATTAAATCCGGAGTGGCTATTGTTATGCTAATGTGTTTGTTAATAACTGGGTAATTAAGCGGGAACGGCTTAAGGGAGAATTTACAAACCATCAACACCATGACCAGCACTATCCGATTACCGGCCAGTGCCTCAGACATCGATCACCTGTAAGTTAGAGGAACACTGTCATCCGTGGGAAAATAATGAAGCATTTTGAAAAGTTGAACATACTTGCCTATCAACAACACGGCTTTCGGAATCCGAAACAACATCTTTTCTTGGATCGACAATTTCCTCACCAAACGTCATCATGTGGTGCATGGTTGATGGTGAGTCATTATAAAAGCCCCTAGACGTGGCTTCAGGTGTTCTTCAGGGGACAGTGTTGGGGCCCTTGCTTTTCCTTGTCTATGATTTACCTGTGAACCTATCAGATAGACATTAACGTCTGTCTGGCAATGGGTTTTAATAAAGCCAAATGTTCCTGTAGAGTCGGTAAGGCATCACACGGAAGACCGTCCGTTAGAGCGGTTATAGCGCCACCATGCGGCCGGCAGCAAACGCTGCCTGCCTGTCTCATGTTGCACTTAAGGGTTCACTAGCCTAATTCAGGTCCCATCGATAACAGTGTAAAGTCAACAATGTTCAGGACCAAGTTTCATGCCCACCGACATCACTGGGTTTTTTCAAACAACAATCGGATTATTGTCTTGGTCTTTATCTTTCCATTTCTTTTCAATTTTTAGTCGATTAGCCAATTACATTTTTTAATATTCACATCAAAAGAAACTCGCCTCCCGAAAAGTGATACTTCCCGAGCCTGCAAGCTGCCATTTTACAAATGGCATCCCTCCATGTTCTAGGGCAATTAGGACCCACTTTGTTACCGTAGTTTTGTCAAGTCTGCCCTCAGATTGAAGCTCTAAAACCAGGAAGTTGATTCTATGCTATAATTACACAATCCCACTATTTCTTTCACCAAACGGCCTCCTTTTTCAAAAGAAATTGTGGTTCTGTGGCGTTTTTTGTTTTTTGTTTTTTTTGGTTTTTTTTATAGGGAGGGGGGAATTTGTACTCTATCTTTAGATTTTATTGCACGGGGATAGCGCGAACGCAGTCCCCACTATCATAAATTGTACTCCCGAGTTCCCCACATTTGGGGGAATCGCACAGGTCAACCCGTCTGTGTGCAATGACTGGGCCTCGCCATGGGAAAACCGCCGGCTTGATCACGGTTTTTCCTGAGCCAGGTAAGTATGACTTCTAGAGTACAGCTTTGAGGTATATATCAATTGGAGATGCGAAACCTAGTCACAGTAGGTGCACTTAGTGGCAAACACCACTAAGTTCCGTAATAATGCGCATGCGTGGTTCCACTCAATATGCCAATATTAAATCCGGAGTGGCTATTGTTATGCTAATGTGTTTGTTAATAACTGGGTAATTAAGCGGGAACGGCTTAAGGGAGAATTTACAAACCATCAACACCATGACCAGCACTATCCGATTACCGGCCAGTGCCTCAGACATCGATCACCTGTAAGTTAGAGGAACACTGTCATCCGTGGGAAAATAATGAAGCATTTTGAAAAGTTGAACATACTTGCCTATCAACAACACGGCTTTCGGAATCCGAAACAACATCTTTTCTTGGATCGACAATTTCCTCACCAAACGTCATCATGTGGTGCATGGTTGATGGTGAGTCATTATAAAAGCCCCTAGACGTGGCTTCAGGTGTTCTTCAGGGGACAGTGTTGGGGCCCTTGCTTTTCCTTGTCTATGATTTACCTGTGAACCTATCAGATAGACATTAACGTCTGTCTGGCAATGGGTTTTAATAAAGCCAAATGTTCCTGTAGAGTCGGTAAGGCATCACACGGAAGACCGTCCGTTAGAGCGGTTATAGCGCCACCATGCGGCCGGCAGCAAACGCTGCCTGCCTGTCTCATGTTGCACTTAAGGGTTCACTAGCCTAATTCAGGTCCCATCGATAACAGTGTAAAGTCAACAATGTTCAGGACCAAGTTTCATGCCCACCGACATCACTGGGTTTTTTCAAACAACAATCGGATTATTGTCTTGGTCTTTATCTTTCCATTTCTTTTCAATTTTTAGTCGATTAGCCAATTACATTTTTTAATATTCACATCAAAAGAAACTCGCCTCCCGAAAAGTGATACTTCCCGAGCCTGCAAGCTGCCATTTTACAAATGGCATCCCTCCATGTTCTAGGGCAATTAGGACCCACTTTGTTACCGTAGTTTTGTCAAGTCTGCCCTCAGATTGAAGCTCTAAAACCAGGAAGTTGATTCTATGCTATAATTACACAATCCCACTATTTCTTTCACCAAACGGCCTCCTTTTTCAAAAGAAATTGTGGTTCTGTGGCGTTTTTTGTTTTTTGGTTTTTTTGGTTTTTTTTATAGGGAGGGGGGAATTTGTACTCTATCTTTAGATTTTATTGCACGGGGATAGCGCGAACGCAGTCCCCACTATCATAAATTGTACTCCCGAGTTCCCCACATTTGGGGGAATCGCACAGGTCAACCCGTCTGTGTGCAATGACTGGGCCTCGCCATGGGAAAACCGCCGGCTTGATCACGGTTTTTCCTGAGCCAGGTAAGTATGACTTCTAGAGTACAGCTTTGAGGTATATATCAATTGGAGATGCGAAACCTAGTCACAGTAGGTGCACTTAGTGGCAAACACCACTAAGTTCCGTAATAATGCGCATGCGTGGTTCCACTCAATATGCCAATATTAAATCCGGAGTGGCTATTGTTATGCTAATGTGTTTGTTAATAACTGGGTAATTAAGCGGGAACGGCTTAAGGGAGAATTTACAAACCATCAACACCATGACCAGCACTATCCGATTACCGGCCAGTGCCTCAGACATCGATCACCTGTAAGTTAGAGGAACACTGTCATCCGTGGGAAAATAATGAAGCATTTTGAAAAGTTGAACATACTTGCCTATCAACAACACGGCTTTCGGAATCCGAAACAACATCTTTTCTTGGATCGACAATTTCCTCACCAAACGTCATCATGTGGTGCATGGTTGATGGTGAGTCATTATAAAAGCCCCTAGACGTGGCTTCAGGTGTTCTTCAGGGGACAGTGTTGGGGCCCTTGCTTTTCCTTGTCTATGATTTACCTGTGAACCTATCAGATAGACATTAACGTCTGTCTGGCAATGGGTTTTAATAAAGCCAAATGTTCCTGTAGAGTCGGTAAGGCATCACACGGAAGACCGTCCGTTAGAGCGGTTATAGCGCCACCATGCGGCCGGCAGCAAACGCTGCCTGCCTGTCTCATGTTGCACTTAAGGGTTCACTAGCCTAATTCAGGTCCCATCGATAACAGTGTAAAGTCAACAATGTTCAGGACCAAGTTTCATGCCCACCGACATCACTGGGTTTTTTCAAACAACAATCGGATTATTGTCTTGGTCTTTATCTTTCCATTTCTTTTCAATTTTTAGTCGATTAGCCAATTACATTTTTTAATATTCACATCAAAAGAAACTCGCCTCCCGAAAAGTGATACTTCCCGAGCCTGCAAGCTGCCATTTTACAAATGGCATCCCTCCATGTTCTAGGGCAATTAGGACCCACTTTGTTACCGTAGTTTTGTCAAGTCTGCCCTCAGATTGAAGCTCTAAAACCAGGAAGTTGATTCTATGCTATAATTACACAATCCCACTATTTCTTTCACCAAACGGCCTCCTTTTTCAAAAGAAATTGTGGTTCTGTGGCGTTTTTTGTTTTTTGGTTTTTTTGGTTTTTTTTATAGGGAGGGGGGAATTTGTACTCTATCTTTAGATTTTATTGCACGGGGATAGCGCGAACGCAGTCCCCACTATCATAAATTGTACTCCCGAGTTCCCCACATTTGGGGGAATCGCACAGGTCAACCCGTCTGTGTGCAATGACTGGGCCTCGCCATGGGAAAACCGCCGGCTTGATCACGGTTTTTCCTGAGCCAGGTAAGTATGACTTCTAGAGTACAGCTTTGAGGTATATATCAATTGGAGATGCGAAACCTAGTCACAGTAGGTGCACTTAGTGGCAAACACCACTAAGTTCCGTAATAATGCGCATGCGTGGTTCCACTCAATATGCCAATATTAAATCCGGAGTGGCTATTGTTATGCTAATGTGTTTGTTAATAACTGGGTAATTAAGCGGGAACGGCTTAAGGGAGAATTTACAAACCATCAACACCATGACCAGCACTATCCGATTACCGGCCAGTGCCTCAGACATCGATCACCTGTAAGTTAGAGGAACACTGTCATCCGTGGGAAAATAATGAAGCATTTTGAAAAGTTGAACATACTTGCCTATCAACAACACGGCTTTCGGAATCCGAAACAACATCTTTTCTTGGATCGACAATTTCCTCACCAAACGTCATCATGTGGTGCATGGTTGATGGTGAGTCATTATAAAAGCCCCTAGACGTGGCTTCAGGTGTTCTTCAGGGGACAGTGTTGGGGCCCTTGCTTTTCCTTGTCTATGATTTACCTGTGAACCTATCAGATAGACATTAACGTCTGTCTGGCAATGGGTTTTAATAAAGCCAAATGTTCCTGTAGAGTCGGTAAGGCATCACACGGAAGACCGTCCGTTAGAGCGGTTATAGCGCCACCATGCGGCCGGCAGCAAACGCTGCCTGCCTGTCTCATGTTGCACTTAAGGGTTCACTAGCCTAATTCAGGTCCCATCGATAACAGTGTAAAGTCAACAATGTTCAGGACCAAGTTTCATGCCCACCGACATCACTGGGTTTTTTCAAACAACAATCGGATTATTGTCTTGGTCTTTATCTTTCCATTTCTTTTCAATTTTTAGTCGATTAGCCAATTACATTTTTTAATATTCACATCAAAAGAAACTCGCCTCCCGAAAAGTGATACTTCCCGAGCCTGCAAGCTGCCATTTTACAAATGGCATCCCTCCATGTTCTAGGGCAATTAGGACCCACTTTGTTACCGTAGTTTTGTCAAGTCTGCCCTCAGATTGAAGCTCTAAAACCAGGAAGTTGATTCTATGCTATAATTACACAATCCCACTATTTCTTTCACCAAACGGCCTCCTTTTTCAAAAGAAATTGTGGTTCTGTGGCGTTTTTTGTTTTTTGGTTTTTTTGGTTTTTTTTATAGGGAGGGGGGAATTTGTACTCTATCTTTAGATTTTATTGCACGGGGATAGCGCGAACGCAGTCCCCACTATCATAAATTGTACTCCCGAGTTCCCCACATTTGGGGGAATCGCACAGGTCAACCCGTCTGTGTGCAATGACTGGGCCTCGCCATGGGAAAACCGCCGGCTTGATCACGGTTTTTCCTGAGCCAGGTAAGTATGACTTCTAGAGTACAGCTTTGAGGTATATATCAATTGGAGATGCGAAACCTAGTCACAGTAGGTGCACTTAGTGGCAAACACCACTAAGTTCCGTAATAATGCGCATGCGTGGTTCCACTCAATATGCCAATATTAAATCCGGAGTGGCTATTGTTATGCTAATGTGTTTGTTAATAACTGGGTAATTAAGCGGGAACGGCTTAAGGGAGAATTTACAAACCATCAACACCATGACCAGCACTATCCGATTACCGGCCAGTGCCTCAGACATCGATCACCTGTAAGTTAGAGGAACACTGTCATCCGTGGGAAAATAATGAAGCATTTTGAAAAGTTGAACATACTTGCCTATCAACAACACGGCTTTCGGAATCCGAAACAACATCTTTTCTTGGATCGACAATTTCCTCACCAAACGTCATCATGTGGTGCATGGTTGATGGTGAGTCATTATAAAAGCCCCTAGACGTGGCTTCAGGTGTTCTTCAGGGGACAGTGTTGGGGCCCTTGCTTTTCCTTGTCTATGATTTACCTGTGAACCTATCAGATAGACATTAACGTCTGTCTGGCAATGGGTTTTAATAAAGCCAAATGTTCCTGTAGAGTCGATAAGGCATCACACGGAAGACCGTCCGTTAGAGCGGTTATAGCGCCACCATGCGGCCGGCAGCAAACGCTGCCTGCCTGTCTCATGTTGCACTTAAGGGTTCACTAGCCTAATTCAGGTCCCATCGATAACAGTGTAAAGTCAACAATGTTCAGGACCAAGTTTCATGCCCACCGACATCACTGGGTTTTTTCAAACAACAATCGGATTATTGTCTTGGTCTTTATCTTTCCATTTCTTTTCAATTTTTAGTCGATTAGCCAATTACATTTTTTAATATTCACATCAAAAGAAACTCGCCTCCCGAAAAGTGATACTTCCCGAGCCTGCAAGCTGCCATTTTACAAATGGCATCCCTCCATGTTCTAGGGCAATTAGGACCCACTTTGTTACCGTAGTTTTGTCAAGTCTGCCCTCAGATTGAAGCTCTAAAACCAGGAAGTTGATTCTATGCTATAATTACACAATCCCACTATTTCTTTCACCAAACGGCCTCCTTTTTCAAAAGAAATTGTGGTTCTGTGGCGTTTTTTGTTTTTTGGTTTTTTTGGTTTTTTTTATAGGGAGGGGGGAATTTGTACTCTATCTTTAGATTTTATTGCACGGGGATAGCGCGAACGCAGTCCCCACTATCATAAATTGTACTCCCGAGTTCCCCACATTTGGGGGAATCGCACAGGTCAACCCGTCTGTGTGCAATGACTGGGCCTCGCCATGGGAAAACCGCCGGGTTGATCACGGTTTTTCCTGAGCCAGGTAAGTATGACTTCTAGAGTACAGCTTTGAGGTATATATCAATTGGAGATGCGAAACCTAGTCACAGTAGGTGCACTTAGTGGCAAACACCACTAAGTTCCGTAATAATGCGCATGCGTGGTTCCACTCAATATGCCAATATTAAATCCGGAGTGGCTATTGTTATGCTAATGTGTTTGTTAATAACTGGGTAATTAAGCGGGAACGGCTTAAGGGAGAATTTACAAACCATCAACACCATGACCAGCACTATCCGATTACCGGCCAGTGCCTCAGACATCGATCACCTGTAAGTTAGAGGAACACTGTCATCCGTGGGAAAATAATGAAGCATTTTGAAAAGTTGAACATACTTGCCTATCAACAACACGGCTTTCGGAATCCGAAACAACATCTTTTCTTGGATCGACAATTTCCTCACCAAACGTCATCATGTGGTGCATGGTTGATGGTGAGTCATTATAAAAGCCCCTAGACGTGGCTTCAGGTGTTCTTCAGGGGACAGTGTTGGGGCCCTTGCTTTTCCTTGTCTATGATTTACCTGTGAACCTATCAGATAGACATTAACGTCTGTCTGGCAATGGGTTTTAATAAAGCCAAATGTTCCTGTAGAGTCGGTAAGGCATCACACGGAAGACCGTCCGTTAGAGCGGTTATAGCGCCACCATGCGGCCGGCAGCAAACGCTGCCTGCCTGTCTCATGTTGCACTTAAGGGTTCACTAGCCTAATTCAGGTCCCATCGATAACAGTGTAAAGTCAACAATGTTCAGGACCAAGTTTCATGCCCACCGACATCACTGGGTTTTTTCAAACAACAATCGGATTATTGTCTTGGTCTTTATCTTTCCATTTCTTTTCAATTTTTAGTCGATTAGCCAATTACATTTTTTAATATTCACATCAAAAGAAACTCGCCTCCCGAAAAGTGATACTTCCCGAGCCTGCAAGCTGCCATTTTACAAATGGCATCCCTCCATGTTCTAGGGCAATTAGGACCCACTTTGTTACCGTAGTTTTGTCAAGTCTGCCCTCAGATTGAAGCTCTAAAACCAGGAAGTTGATTCTATGCTATAATTACACAATCCCACTATTTCTTTCACCAAACGGCCTCCTTTTTCAAAAGAAATTGTGGTTCTGTGGCGTTTTTTGTTTTTTGGTTTTTTTGGTTTTTTTTATAGGGAGGGGGGAATTTGTACTCTATCTTTAGATTTTATTGCACGGGGATAGCGCGAACGCAGTCCCCACTATCATAAATTGTACTCCCGAGTTCCCCACATTTGGGGGAATCGCACAGGTCAACCCGTCTGTGTGCAATGACTGGGCCTCGCCATGGGAAAACCGCCGGCTTGATCACGGTTTTTCCTGAGCCAGGTAAGTATGACTTCTAGAGTACAGCTTTGAGGTATATATCAATTGGAGATGCGAAACCTAGTCACAGTAGGTGCACTTAGTGGCAAACACCACTAAGTTCCGTAATAATGCGCATGCGTGGTTCCACTCAATATGCCAATATTAAATCCGGAGTGGCTATTGTTATGCTAATGTGTTTGTTAATAACTGGGTAATTAAGCGGGAACGGCTTAAGGGAGAATTTACAAACCATCAACACCATGACCAGCACTATCCGATTACCGGCCAGTGCCTCAGACATCGATCACCTGTAAGTTAGAGGAACACTGTCATCCGTGGGAAAATAATGAAGCATTTTGAAAAGTTGAACATACTTGCCTATCAACAACACGGCTTTCGGAATCCGAAACAACATCTTTTCTTGGATCGACAATTTCCTCACCAAACGTCATCATGTGGTGCATGGTTGATGGTGAGTCATTATAAAAGCCCCTAGACGTGGCTTCAGGTGTTCTTCAGGGGACAGTGTTGGGGCCCTTGCTTTTCCTTGTCTATGATTTACCTGTGAACCTATCAGATAGACATTAACGTCTGTCTGGCAATGGGTTTTAATAAAGCCAAATGTTCCTGTAGAGTCGGTAAGGCATCACACGGAAGACCGTCCGTTAGAGCGGTTATAGCGCCACCATGCGGCCGGCAGCAAACGCTGCCTGCCTGTCTCATGTTGCACTTAAGGGTTCACTAGCCTAATTCAGGTCCCATCGATAACAGTGTAAAGTCAACAATGTTCAGGACCAAGTTTCATGCCCACCGACATCACTGGGTTTTTTCAAACAACAATCGGATTATTGTCTTGGTCTTTATCTTTCCATTTCTTTTCAATTTTTAGTCGATTAGCCAATTACATTTTTTAATATTCACATCAAAAGAAACTCGCCTCCCGAAAAGTGATACTTCCCGAGCCTGCAAGCTGCCATTTTACAAATGGCATCCCTCCATGTTCTAGGGCAATTAGGACCCACTTTGTTACCGTAGTTTTGTCAAGTCTGCCCTCAGATTGAAGCTCTAAAACCAGGAAGTTGATTCTATGCTATAATTACACAATCCCACTATTTCTTTCACCAAACGGCCTCCTTTTTCAAAAGAAATTGTGGTTCTGTGGCGTTTTTTGTTTTTTGGTTTTTTTGGTTTTTTTTATAGGGAGGGGGGAATTTGTACTCTATCTTTAGATTTTATTGCACGGGGATAGCGCGAACGCAGTCCCCACTATCATAAATTGTACTCCCGAGTTCCCCACATTTGGGGGAATCGCACAGGTCAACCCGTCTGTGTGCAATGACTGGGCCTCGCCATGGGAAAACCGCCGGCTTGATCACGGTTTTTCCTGAGCCAGGTAAGTATGACTTCTAGAGTACAGCTTTGAGGTATATATCAATTGGAGATGCGAAACCTAGTCACAGTAGGTGCACTTAGTGGCAAACACCACTAAGTTCCGTAATAATGCGCATGCGTGGTTCCACTCAATATGCCAATATTAAATCCGGAGTGGCTATTGTTATGCTAATGTGTTTGTTAATAACTGGGTAATTAAGCGGGAACGGCTTAAGGGAGAATTTACAAACCATCAACACCATGACCAGCACTATCCGATTACCGGCCAGTGCCTCAGACATCGATCACCTGTAAGTTAGAGGAACACTGTCATCCGTGGGAAAATAATGAAGCATTTTGAAAAGTTGAACATACTTGCCTATCAACAACACGGCTTTCGGAATCCGAAACAACATCTTTTCTTGGATCGACAATTTCCTCACCAAACGTCATCATGTGGTGCATGGTTGATGGTGAGTCATTATAAAAGCCCCTAGACGTGGCTTCAGGTGTTCTTCAGGGGACAGTGTTGGGGCCCTTGCTTTTCCTTGTCTATGATTTACCTGTGAACCTATCAGATAGACATTAACGTCTGTCTGGCAATGGGTTTTAATAAAGCCAAATGTTCCTGTAGAGTCGGTAAGGCATCACACGGAAGACCGTCCGTTAGAGCGGTTATAGCGCCACCATGCGGCCGGCAGCAAACGCTGCCTGCCTGTCTCATGTTGCACTTAAGGGTTCACTAGCCTAATTCAGGTCCCATCGATAACAGTGTAAAGTCAACAATGTTCAGGACCAAGTTTCATGCCCACCGACATCACTGGGTTTTTTCAAACAACAATCGGATTATTGTCTTGGTCTTTATCTTTCCATTTCTTTTCAATTTTTAGTCGATTAGCCAATTACATTTTTTAATATTCACATCAAAAGAAACTCGCCTCCCGAAAAGTGATACTTCCCGAGCCTGCAAGCTGCCATTTTACAAATGGCATCCCTCCATGTTCTAGGGCAATTAGGACCCACTTTGTTACCGTAGTTTTGTCAAGTCTGCCCTCAGATTGAAGCTCTAAAACCAGGAAGTTGATTCTATGCTATAATTACACAATCCCACTATTTCTTTCACCAAACGGCCTCCTTTTTCAAAAGAAATTGTGGTTCTGTGGCGTTTTTTGTTTTTTTGTTTTTTTGGTTTTTTTTATAGGGAGGGGGGAATTTGTACTCTATCTTTAGATTTTATTGCACGGGGATAGCGCGAACGCAGTCCCCACTATCATAAATTGTACTCCCGAGTTCCCCACATTTGGGGGAATCGCACAGGTCAACCCGTCTGTGTGCAATGACTGGGCCTCGCCATGGGAAAACCGCCGGCTTGATCACGGTTTTTCCTGAGCCAGGTAAGTATGACTTCTAGAGTACAGCTTTGAGGTATATATCAATTGGAGATGCGAAACCTAGTCACAGTAGGTGCACTTAGTGGCAAACACCACTAAGTTCCGTAATAATGCGCATGCGTGGTTCCACTCAATATGCCAATATTAAATCCGGAGTGGCTATTGTTATGCTAATGTGTTTGTTAATAACTGGGTAATTAAGCGGGAACGGCTTAAGGGAGAATTTACAAACCATCAACACCATGACCAGCACTATCCGATTACCGGCCAGTGCCTCAGACATCGATCACCTGTAAGTTAGAGGAACACTGTCATCCGTGGGAAAATAATGAAGCATTTTGAAAAGTTGAACATACTTGCCTATCAACAACACGGCTTTCGGAATCCGAAACAACATCTTTTCTTGGATCGACAATTTCCTCACCAAACGTCATCATGTGGTGCATGGTTGATGGTGAGTCATTATAAAAGCCCCTAGACGTGGCTTCAGGTGTTCTTCAGGGGACAGTGTTGGGGCCCTTGCTTTTCCTTGTCTATGATTTACCTGTGAACCTATCAGATAGACATTAACGTCTGTCTGGCAATGGGTTTTAATAAAGCCAAATGTTCCTGTAGAGTCGGTAAGGCATCACACGGAAGACCGTCCGTTAGAGCGGTTATAGCGCCACCATGCGGCCGGCAGCAAACGCTGCCTGCCTGTCTCATGTTGCACTTAAGGGTTCACTAGCCTAATTCAGGTCCCATCGATAACAGTGTAAAGTCAACAATGTTCAGGACCAAGTTTCATGCCCACCGACATCACTGGGTTTTTTCAAACAACAATCGGATTATTGTCTTGGTCTTTATCTTTCCATTTCTTTTCAATTTTTAGTCGATTAGCCAATTACATTTTTTAATATTCACATCAAAAGAAACTCGCCTCCCGAAAAGTGATACTTCCCGAGCCTGCAAGCTGCCATTTTACAAATGGCATCCCTCCATGTTCTAGGGCAATTAGGACCCACTTTGTTACCGTAGTTTTGTCAAGTCTGCCCTCAGATTGAAGCTCTAAAACCAGGAAGTTGATTCTATGCTATAATTACACAATCCCACTATTTCTTTCACCAAACGGCCTCCTTTTTCAAAAGAAATTGTGGTTCTGTGGCGTTTTTTGTTTTTTGGTTTTTTTGGTTTTTTTTATAGGGAGGGGGGAATTTGTACTCTATCTTTAGATTTTATTGCACGGGGATAGCGCGAACGCAGTCCCCACTATCATAAATTGTACTCCCGAGTTCCCCACATTTGGGGGAATCGCACAGGTCAACCCGTCTGTGTGCAATGACTGGGCCTCGCCATGGGAAAACCGCCGGCTTGATCACGGTTTTTCCTGAGCCAGGTAAGTATGACTTCTAGAGTACAGCTTTGAGGTATATATCAATTGGAGATGCGAAACCTAGTCACAGTAGGTGCACTTAGTGGCAAACACCACTAAGTTCCGTAATAATGCGCATGCGTGGTTCCACTCAATATGCCAATATTAAATCCGGAGTGGCTATTGTTATGCTAATGTGTTTGTTAATAACTGGGTAATTAAGCGGGAACGGCTTAAGGGAGAATTTACAAACCATCAACACCATGACCAGCACTATCCGATTACCGGCCAGTGCCTCAGACATCGATCACCTGTAAGTTAGAGGAACACTGTCATCCGTGGGAAAATAATGAAGCATTTTGAAAAGTTGAACATACTTGCCTATCAACAACACGGCTTTCGGAATCCGAAACAACATCTTTTCTTGGATCGACAATTTCCTCATCAAACGTCATCATGTGGTGCATGGTTGATGGTGAGTCATTATAAAAGCCCCTAGACGTGGCTTCAGGTGTTCTTCAGGGGACAGTGTTGGGGCCCTTGCTTTTCCTTGTCTATGATTTACCTGTGAACCTATCAGATAGACATTAACGTCTGTCTGGCAATGGGTTTTAATAAAGCCAAATGTTCCTGTAGAGTCGGTAAGGCATCACACGGAAGACCGTCCGTTAGAGCGGTTATAGCGCCACCATGCGGCCGGCAGCAAACGCTGCCTGCCTGTCTCATGTTGCACTTAAGGGTTCACTAGCCTAATTCAGGTCCCATCGATAACAGTGTAAAGTCAACAATGTTCAGGACCAAGTTTCATGCCCACCGACATCACTGGGTTTTTTCAAACAACAATCGGATTATTGTCTTGGTCTTTATCTTTCCATTTCTTTTCAATTTTTAGTCGATTAGCCAATTACATTTTTTAATATTCACATCAAAAGAAACTCGCCTCCCGAAAAGTGATACTTCCCGAGCCTGCAAGCTGCCATTTTACAAATGGCATCCCTCCATGTTCTAGGGCAATTAGGACCCACTTTGTTACCGTAGTTTTGTCAAGTCTGCCCTCAGATTGAAGCTCTAAAACCAGGAAGTTGATTCTATGCTATAATTACACAATCCCACTATTTCTTTCACCAAACGGCCTCCTTTTTCAAAAGAAATTGTGGTTCTGTGGCGTTTTTTGTTTTTTGGTTTTTTTGGTTTTTTTTATAGGGAGGGGGGAATTTGTACTCTATCTTTAGATTTTATTGCACGGGGATAGCGCGAACGCAGTCCCCACTATCATAAATTGTACTCCCGAGTTCCCCACATTTGGGGGAATCGCACAGGTCAACCCGTCTGTGTGCAATGACTGGGCCTCGCCATGGGAAAACCGCCGGCTTGATCACGGTTTTTCCTGAGCCAGGTAAGTATGACTTCTAGAGTACAGCTTTGAGGTATATATCAATTGGAGATGCGAAACCTAGTCACAGTAGGTGCACTTAGTGGCAAACACCACTAAGTTCCGTAATAATGCGCATGCGTGGTTCCACTCAATATGCCAATATTAAATCCGGAGTGGCTATTGTTATGCTAATGTGTTTGTTAATAACTGGGTAATTAAGCGGGAACGGCTTAAGGGAGAATTTACAAACCATCAACACCATGACCAGCACTATCCGATTACCGGCCAGTGCCTCAGACATCGATCACCTGTAAGTTAGAGGAACACTGTCATCCGTGGGAAAATAATGAAGCATTTTGAAAAGTTGAACATACTTGCCTATCAACAACACGGCTTTCGGAATCCGAAACAACATCTTTTCTTGGATCGACAATTTCCTCACCAAACGTCATCATGTGGTGCATGGTTGATGGTGAGTCATTATAAAAGCCCCTAGACGTGGCTTCAGGTGTTCTTCAGGGGACAGTGTTGGGGCCCTTGCTTTTCCTTGTCTATGATTTACCTGTGAACCTATCAGATAGACATTAACGTCTGTCTGGCAATGGGTTTTAATAAAGCCAAATGTTCCTGTAGAGTCGGTAAGGCATCACACGGAAGACCGTCCGTTAGAGCGGTTATAGCGCCACCATGCGGCCGGCAGCAAACGCTGCCTGCCTGTCTCATGTTGCACTTAAGGGTTCACTAGCCTAATTCAGGTCCCATCGATAACAGTGTAAAGTCAACAATGTTCAGGACCAAGTTTCATGCCCACCGACATCACTGGGTTTTTTCAAACAACAATCGGATTATTGTCTTGGTCTTTATCTTTCCATTTCTTTTCAATTTTTAGTCGATTAGCCAATTACATTTTTTAATATTCACATCAAAAGAAACTCGCCTCCCGAAAAGTGATACTTCCCGAGCCTGCAAGCTGCCATTTTACAAATGGCATCCCTCCATGTTCTAGGGCAATTAGGACCCACTTTGTTACCGTAGTTTTGTCAAGTCTGCCCTCAGATTGAAGCTCTAAAACCAGGAAGTTGATTCTATGCTATAATTACACAATCCCACTATTTCTTTCACCAAACGGCCTCCTTTTTCAAAAGAAATTGTGGTTCTGTGGCGTTTTTTGTTTTTTGGTTTTTTTTGTTTTTTTTATAGGGAGGGGGGAATTTGTACTCTATCTTTAGATTTTATTGCACGGGGATAGCGCGAACGCAGTCCCCACTATCATAAATTGTACTCCCGAGTTCCCCACATTTGGGGGAATCGCACAGGTCAACCCGTCTGTGTGCAATGACTGGGCCTCGCCATGGGAAAACCGCCGGCTTGATCACGGTTTTTCCTGAGCCAGGTAAGTATGACTTCTAGAGTACAGCTTTGAGGTATATATCAATTGGAGATGCGAAACCTAGTCACAGTAGGTGCACTTAGTGGCAAACACCACTAAGTTCCGTAATAATGCGCATGCGTGGTTCCACTCAATATGCCAATATTAAATCCGGAGTGGCTATTGTTATGCTAATGTGTTTGTTAATAACTGGGTAATTAAGCGGGAACGGCTTAAGGGAGAATTTACAAACCATCAACACCATGACCAGCACTATCCGATTACCGGCCAGTGCCTCAGACATCGATCACCTGTAAGTTAGAGGAACACTGTCATCCGTGGGAAAATAATGAAGCATTTTGAAAAGTTGAACATACTTGCCTATCAACAACACGGCTTTCGGAATCCGAAACAACATCTTTTCTTGGATCGACAATTTCCTCACCAAACGTCATCATGTGGTGCATGGTTGATGGTGAGTCATTATAAAAGCCCCTAGACGTGGCTTCAGGTGTTCTTCAGGGGACAGGGTTGGGGCCCTTGCTTTTCCTTGTCTATGATTTACCTGTGAACCTATCAGATAGACATTAACGTCTGTCTGGCAATGGGTTTTAATAAAGCCAAATGTTCCTGTAGAGTCGGTAAGGCATCACACGGAAGACCGTCCGTTAGAGCGGTTATAGCGCCACCATGCGGCCGGCAGCAAACGCTGCCTGCCTGTCTCATGTTGCACTTAAGGGTTCACTAGCCTAATTCAGGTCCCATCGATAACAGTGTAAAGTCAACAATGTTCAGGACCAAGTTTCATGCCCACCGACATCACTGGGTTTTTTCAAACAACAATCGGATTATTGTCTTGGTCTTTATCTTTCCATTTCTTTTCAATTTTTAGTCGATTAGCCAATTACATTTTTTAATATTCACATCAAAAGAAACTCGCCTCCCGAAAAGTGATACTTCCCGAGCCTGCAAGCTGCCATTTTACAAATGGCATCCCTCCATGTTCTAGGGCAATTAGGACCCACTTTGTTACCGTAGTTTTGTCAAGTCTGCCCTCAGATTGAAGCTCTAAAACCAGGAAGTTGATTCTATGCTATAATTACACAATCCCACTATTTCTTTCACCAAACGGCCTCCTTTTTCAAAAGAAATTGTGGTTCTGTGGCGTTTTTTGTTTTTTGGTTTTTTTGGTTTTTTTTATAGGGAGGGGGGAATTTGTACTCTATCTTTAGATTTTATTGCACGGGGATAGCGCGAACGCAGTCCCCACTATCATAAATTGTACTCCCGAGTTCCCCACATTTGGGGGAATCGCACAGGTCAACCCGTCTGTGTGCAATGACTGGGCCTCGCCATGGGAAAACCGCCGGCTTGATCACGGTTTTTCCTGAGCCAGGTAAGTATGACTTCTAGAGTACAGCTTTGAGGTATTTATCAATTGGAGATGCGAAACCTAGTCACAGTAGGTGCACTTAGTGGCAAACACCACTAAGTTCCGTAATAATGCGCATGCGTGGTTCCACTCAATATGCCAATATTAAATCCGGAGTGGCTATTGTTATGCTAATGTGTTTGTTAATAACTGGGTAATTAAGCGGGAACGGCTTAAGGGAGAATTTACAAACCATCAACACCATGACCAGCACTATCCGATTACCGGCCAGTGCCTCAGACATCGATCACCTGTAAGTTAGAGGAACACTGTCATCCGTGGGAAAATAATGAAGCATTTTGAAAAGTTGAACATACTTGCCTATCAACAACACGGCTTTCGGAATCCGAAACAACATCTTTTCTTGGATCGACAATTTCCTCACCAAACGTCATCATGTGGTGCATGGTTGATGGTGAGTCATTATAAAAGCCCCTAGACGTGGCTTCAGGTGTTCTTCAGGGGACAGTGTTGGGGCCCTTGCTTTTCCTTGTCTATGATTTACCTGTGAACCTATCAGATAGACATTAACGTCTGTCTGGCAATGGGTTTTAATAAAGCCAAATGTTCCTGTAGAGTCGGTAAGGCATCACACGGAAGACCGTCCGTTAGAGCGGTTATAGCGCCACCATGCGGCCGGCAGCAAACGCTGCCTGCCTGTCTCATGTTGCACTTAAGGGTTCACTAGCCTAATTCAGGTCCCATCGATAACAGTGTAAAGTCAACAATGTTCAGGACCAAGTTTCATGCCCACCGACATCACTGGGTTTTTTCAAACAACAATCGGATTATTGTCTTGGTCTTTATCTTTCCATTTCTTTTCAATTTTTAGTCGATTAGCCAATTACATTTTTTAATATTCACATCAAAAGAAACTCGCCTCCCGAAAAGTGATACTTCCCGAGCCTGCAAGCTGCCATTTTACAAATGGCATCCCTCCATGTTCTAGGGCAATTAGGACCCACTTTGTTACCGTAGTTTTGTCAAGTCTGCCCTCAGATTGAAGCTCTAAAACCAGGAAGTTGATTCTATGCTATAATTACACAATCCCACTATTTCTTTCACCAAACGGCCTCCTTTTTCAAAAGAAATTGTGGTTCTGTGGCGTTTTTTGTTTTTTGTTTTTTTTGGTTTTTTTTATAGGGAGGGGGGAATTTGTACTCTATCTTTAGATTTTATTGCACGGGGATAGCGCGAACGCAGTCCCCACTATCATAAATTGTACTCCCGAGTTCCCCACATTTGGGGGAATCGCACAGGTCAACCCGTCTGTGTGCAATGACTGGGCCTCGCCATGGGAAAACCGCCGGCTTGATCACGGTTTTTCCTGAGCCAGGTAAGTATGACTTCTAGAGTACAGCTTTGAGGTATATATCAATTGGAGATGCGAAACCTAGTCACAGTAGGTGCACTTAGTGGCAAACACCACTAAGTTCCGTAATAATGCGCATGCGTGGTTCCACTCAATATGCCAATATTAAATCCGGAGTGGCTATTGTTATGCTAATGTCTTTGTTAATAACTGGGTAATTAAGCGGGAACGGCTTAAGGGAGAATTTACAAACCATCAACACCATGACCAGCACTATCCGATTACCGGCCAGTGCCTCAGACATCGATCACCTGTAAGTTAGAGGAACACTGTCATCCGTGGGAAAATAATGAAGCATTTTGAAAAGTTGAACATACTTGCCTATCAACAACACGGCTTTCGGAATCCGAAACAACATCTTTTCTTGGATCGACAATTTCCTCACCAAACGTCATCATGTGGTGCATGGTTGATGGTGAGTCATTATAAAAGCCCCTAGACGTGGCTTCAGGTGTTCTTCAGGGGACAGGGTTGGGGCCCTTGCTTTTCCTTGTCTATGATTTACCTGTGAACCTATCAGATAGACATTAACGTCTGTCTGGCAATGGGTTTTAATAAAGCCAAATGTTCCTGTAGAGTCGGTAAGGCATCACACGGAAGACCGTCCGTTAGAGCGGTTATAGCGCCACCATGCGGCCGGCAGCAAACGCTGCCTGCCTGTCTCATGTTGCACTTAAGGGTTCACTAGCCTAATTCAGGTCCCATCGATAACAGTGTAAAGTCAACAATGTTCAGGACCAAGTTTCATGCCCACCGACATCACTGGGTTTTTTCAAACAACAATCGGATTATTGTCTTGGTCTTTATCTTTCCATTTCTTTTCAATTTTTAGTCGATTAGCCAATTACATTTTTTAATATTCACATCAAAAGAAACTCGCCTCCCGAAAAGTGATACTTCCCGAGCCTGCAAGCTGCCATTTTACAAATGGCATCCCTCCATGTTCTAGGGCAATTAGGACCCACTTTGTTACCGTAGTTTTGTCAAGTCTGCCCTCAGATTGAAGCTCTAAAACCAGGAAGTTGATTCTATGCTATAATTACACAATCCCACTATTTCTTTCACCAAACGGCCTCCTTTTTCAAAAGAAATTGTGGTTCTGTGGCGTTTTTTGTTTTTTGGTTTTTTTGGTTTTTTTTATAGGGAGGGGGGAATTTGTACTCTATCTTTAGATTTTATTGCACGGGGATAGCGCGAACGCAGTCCCCACTATCATAAATTGTACTCCCGAGTTCCCCACATTTGGGGGAATCGCACAGGTCAACCCGTCTGTGTGCAATGACTGGGCCTCGCCATGGGAAAACCGCCGGCTTGATCACGGTTTTTCCTGAGCCAGGTAAGTATGACTTCTAGAGTACAGCTTTGAGGTATTTATCAATTGGAGATGCGAAACCTAGTCACAGTAGGTGCACTTAGTGGCAAACACCACTAAGTTCCGTAATAATGCGCATGCGTGGTTCCACTCAATATGCCAATATTAAATCCGGAGTGGCTATTGTTATGCTAATGTGTTTGTTAATAACTGGGTAATTAAGCGGGAACGGCTTAAGGGAGAATTTACAAACCATCAACACCATGACCAGCACTATCCGATTACCGGCCAGTGCCTCAGACATCGATCACCTGTAAGTTAGAGGAACACTGTCATCCGTGGGAAAATAATGAAGCATTTTGAAAAGTTGAACATACTTGCCTATCAACAACACGGCTTTCGGAATCCGAAACAACATCTTTTCTTGGATCGACAATTTCCTCACCAAACGTCATCATGTGGTGCATGGTTGATGGTGAGTCATTATAAAAGCCCCTAGACGTGGCTTCAGGTGTTCTTCAGGGGACAGTGTTGGGGCCCTTGCTTTTCCTTGTCTATGATTTACCTGTGAACCTATCAGATAGACATTAACGTCTGTCTGGCAATGGGTTTTAATAAAGCCAAATGTTCCTGTAGAGTCGGTAAGGCATCACACGGAAGACCGTCCGTTAGAGCGGTTATAGCGCCACCATGCGGCCGGCAGCAAACGCTGCCTGCCTGTCTCATGTTGCACTTAAGGGTTCACTAGCCTAATTCAGGTCCCATCGATAACAGTGTAAAGTCAACAATGTTCAGGACCAAGTTTCATGCCCACCGACATCACTGGGTTTTTTCAAACAACAATCGGATTATTGTCTTGGTCTTTATCTTTCCATTTCTTTTCAATTTTTAGTCGATTAGCCAATTACATTTTTTAATATTCACATCAAAAGAAACTCGCCTCCCGAAAAGTGATACTTCCCGAGCCTGCAAGCTGCCATTTTACAAATGGCATCCCTCCATGTTCTAGGGCAATTAGGACCCACTTTGTTACCGTAGTTTTGTCAAGTCTGCCCTCAGATTGAAGCTCTAAAACCAGGAAGTTGATTCTATGCTATAATTACACAATCCCACTATTTCTTTCACCAAACGGCCTCCTTTTTCAAAAGAAATTGTGGTTCTGTGGCGTTTTTTGTTTTTTGTTTTTTTTGGTTTTTTTTATAGGGAGGGGGGAATTTGTACTCTATCTTTAGATTTTATTGCACGGGGATAGCGCGAACGCAGTCCCCACTATCATAAATTGTACTCCCGAGTTCCCCACATTTGGGGGAATCGCACAGGTCAACCCGTCTGTGTGCAATGACTGGGCCTCGCCATGGGAAAACCGCCGGCTTGATCACGGTTTTTCCTGAGCCAGGTAAGTATGACTTCTAGAGTACAGCTTTGAGGTATATATCAATTGGAGATGCGAAACCTAGTCACAGTAGGTGCACTTAGTGGCAAACACCACTAAGTTCCGTAATAATGCGCATGCGTGGTTCCACTCAATATGCCAATATTAAATCCGGAGTGGCTATTGTTATGCTAATGTCTTTGTTAATAACTGGGTAATTAAGCGGGAACGGCTTAAGGGAGAATTTACAAACCATCAACACCATGACCAGCACTATCCGATTACCGGCCAGTGCCTCAGACATCGATCACCTGTAAGTTAGAGGAACACTGTCATCCGTGGGAAAATAATGAAGCATTTTGAAAAGTTGAACATACTTGCCTATCAACAACACGGCTTTCGGAATCCGAAACAACATCTTTTCTTGGATCGACAATTTCCTCACCAAACGTCATCATGTGGTGCATGGTTGATGGTGAGTCATTATAAAAGCCCCTAGACGTGGCTTCAGGTGTTCTTCAGGGGACAGTGTTGGGGCCCTTGCTTTTCCTTGTCTATGATTTACCTGTGAACCTATCAGATAGACATTAACGTCTGTCTGGCAATGGGTTTTAATAAAGCCAAATGTTCCTGTAGAGTCGGTAAGGCATCACACGGAAGACCGTCCGTTAGAGCGGTTATAGCGCCACCATGCGGCCGGCAGCAAACGCTGCCTGCCTGTCTCATGTTGCACTTAAGGGTTCACTAGCCTAATTCAGGTCCCATCGATAACAGTGTAAAGTCAACAATGTTCAGGACCAAGTTTCATGCCCACCGACATCACTGGGTTTTTTCAAACAACAATCGGATTATTGTCTTGGTCTTTATCTTTCCATTTCTTTTCAATTTTTAGTCGATTAGCCAATTACATTTTTTAATATTCACATCAAAAGAAACTCGCCTCCCGAAAAGTGATACTTCCCGAGCCTGCAAGCTGCCATTTTACAAATGGCATCCCTCCATGTTCTAGGGCAATTAGGACCCACTTTGTTACCGTAGTTTTGTCAAGTCTGCCCTCAGATTGAAGCTCTAAAACCAGGAAGTTGATTCTATGCTATAATTACACAATCCCACTATTTCTTTCACCAAACGGCCTCCTTTTTCAAAAGAAATTGTGGTTCTGTGGCGTTTTTTGTTTTTTGGTTTTTTTGGTTTTTTTTATAGGGAGGGGGGAATTTGTACTCTATCTTTAGATTTTATTGCACGGGGATAGCGCGAACGCAGTCCCCACTATCATAAATTGTACTCCCGAGTTCCCCACATTTGGGGGAATCGCACAGGTCAACCCGTCTGTGTGCAATGACTGGGCCTCGCCATGGGAAAACCGCCGGCTTGATCACGGTTTTTCCTGAGCCAGGTAAGTATGACTTCTAGAGTACAGCTTTGAGGTATATATCAATTGGAGATGCGAAACCTAGTCACAGTAGGTGCACTTAGTGGCAAACACCACTAAGTTCCGTAATAATGCGCATGCGTGGTTCCACTCAATATGCCAATATTAAATCCGGAGTGGCTATTGTTATGCTAATGTGTTTGTTAATAACTGGGTAATTAAGCGGGAACGGCTTAAGGGAGAATTTACAAACCATCAACACCATGACCAGCACTATCCGATTACCGGCCAGTGCCTCAGACATCGATCACCTGTAAGTTAGAGGAACACTGTCATCCGTGGGAAAATAATGAAGCATTTTGAAAAGTTGAACATACTTGCCTATCAACAACACGGCTTTCGGAATCCGAAACAACATATTTTCTTGGATCGACAATTTCCTCACCAAACGTCATCATGTGGTGCATGGTTGATGGTGAGTCATTATAAAAGCCCCTAGACGTGGCTTCAGGTGTTCTTCAGGGGACAGTGTTGGGGCCCTTGCTTTTCCTTGTCTATGATTTACCTGTGAACCTATCAGATAGACATTAACGTCTGTCTGGCAATGGGTTTTAATAAAGCCAAATGTTCCTGTAGAGTCGGTAAGGCATCACACGGAAGACCGTCCGTTAGAGCGGTTATAGCGCCACCATGCGGCCGGCAGCAAACGCTGCCTGCCTGTCTCATGTTGCACTTAAGGGTTCACTAGCCTAATTCAGGTCCCATCGATAACAGTGTAAAGTCAACAATGTTCAGGACCAAGTTTCATGCCCACCGACATCACTGGGTTTTTTCAAACAACAATCGGATTATTGTCTTGGTCTTTATCTTTCCATTTCTTTTCAATTTTTAGTCGATTAGCCAATTACATTTTTTAATATTCACATCAAAAGAAACTCGCCTCCCGAAAAGTGATACTTCCCGAGCCTGCAAGCTGCCATTTTACAAATGGCATCCCTCCATGTTCTAGGGCAATTAGGACCCACTTTGTTACCGTAGTTTTGTCAAGTCTGCCCTCAGATTGAAGCTCTAAAACCAGGAAGTTGATTCTATGCTATAATTACACAATCCCACTATTTCTTTCACCAAACGGCCTCCTTTTTCAAAAGAAATTGTGGTTCTGTGGCGTTTTTTGTTTTTTGTTTTTTTTGGTTTTTTTTATAGGGAGGGGGGAATTTGTACTCTATCTTTAGATTTTATTGCACGGGGATAGCGCGAACGCAGTCCCCACTATCATAAATTGTACTCCCGAGTTCCCCACATTTGGGGGAATCGCACAGGTCAACCCGTCTGTGTGCAATGACTGGGCCTCGCCATGGGAAAACCGCCGGCTTGATCACGGTTTTTCCTGAGCCAGGTAAGTATGACTTCTAGAGTACAGCTTTGAGGTATATATCAATTGGAGATGCGAAACCTAGTCACAGTAGGTGCACTTAGTGGCAAACACCACTAAGTTCCGTAATAATGCGCATGCGTGGTTCCACTCAATATGCCAATATTAAATCCGGAGTGGCTATTGTTATGCTAATGTGTTTGTTAATAACTGGGTAATTAAGCGGGAACGGCTTAAGGGAGAATTTACAAACCATCAACACCATGACCAGCACTATCCGATTACCGGCCAGTGCCTCAGACATCGATCACCTGTAAGTTAGAGGAACACTGTCATCCGTGGGAAAATAATGAAGCATTTTGAAAAGTTGAACATACTTGCCTATCAACAACACGGCTTTCGGAATCCGAAACAACATCTTTTCTTGGATCGACAATTTCCTCACCAAACGTCATCATGTGGTGCATGGTTGATGGTGAGTCATTATAAAAGCCCCTAGACGTGGCTTCAGGTGTTCTTCAGGGGACAGTGTTGGGGCCCTTGCTTTTCCTTGTCTATGATTTACCTGTGAACCTATCAGATAGACATTAACGTCTGTCTGGCAATGGGTTTTAATAAAGCCAAATGTTCCTGTAGAGTCGGTAAGGCATCACACGGAAGACCGTCCGTTAGAGCGGTTATAGCGCCACCATGCGGCCGGCAGCAAACGCTGCCTGCCTGTCTCATGTTGCACTTAAGGGTTCACTAGCCTAATTCAGGTCCCATCGATAACAGTGTAAAGTCAACAATGTTCAGGACCAAGTTTCATGCCCACCGACATCACTGGGTTTTTTCAAACAACAATCGGATTATTGTCTTGGTCTTTATCTTTCCATTTCTTTTCAATTTTTAGTCGATTAGCCAATTACATTTTTTAATATTCACATCAAAAGAAACTCGCCTCCCGAAAAGTGATACTTCCCGAGCCTGCAAGCTGCCATTTTACAAATGGCATCCCTCCATGTTCTAGGGCAATTAGGACCCACTTTGTTACCGTAGTTTTGTCAAGTCTGCCCTCAGATTGAAGCTCTAAAACCAGGAAGTTGATTCTATGCTATAATTACACAATCCCACTATTTCTTTCACCAAACGGCCTCCTTTTTCAAAAGAAATTGTGGTTCTGTGGCGTTTTTTGTTTTTTGGTTTTTTTGGGTTTTTTTATAGGGAGGGGGGAATTTGTACTCTATCTTTAGATTTTATTGCACGGGGATAGCGCGAACGCAGTCCCCACTATCATAAATTGTACTCCCGAGTTCCCCACATTTGGGGGAATCGCACAGGTCAACCCGTCTGTGTGCAATGACTGGGCCTCGCCATGGGAAAACCGCCGGCTTGATCACGGTTTTTCCTGAGCCAGGTAAGTATGACTTCTAGAGTACAGCTTTGAGGTATATATCAATTGGAGATGCGAAACCTAGTCACAGTAGGTGCACTTAGTGGCAAACACCACTAAGTTCCGTAATAATGCGCATGCGTGGTTCCACTCAATATGCCAATATTAAATCCGGAGTGGCTATTGTTATGCTAATGTGTTTGTTAATAACTGGGTAATTAAGCGGGAACGGCTTAAGGGAGAATTTACAAACCATCAACACCATGACCAGCACTATCCGATTACCGGCCAGTGCCTCAGACATCGATCACCTGTAAGTTAGAGGAACACTGTCATCCGTGGGAAAATAATGAAGCATTTTGAAAAGTTGAACATACTTGCCTATCAACAACACGGCTTTCGGAATCCGAAACAACATCTTTTCTTGGATCGACAATTTCCTCACCAAACGTCATCATGTGGTGCATGGTTGATGGTGAGTCATTATAAAAGCCCCTAGACGTGGCTTCAGGTGTTCTTCAGGGGACAGTGTTGGGGCCCTTGCTTTTCCTTGTCTATGATTTACCTGTGAACCTATCAGATAGACATTAACGTCTGTCTGGCAATGGGTTTTAATAAAGCCAAATGTTCCTGTAGAGTCGGTAAGGCATCACACGGAAGACCGTCCGTTAGAGCGGTTATAGCGCCACCATGCGGCCGGCAGCAAACGCTGCCTGCCTGTCTCATGTTGCACTTAAGGGTTCACTAGCCTAATTCAGGTCCCATCGATAACAGTGTAAAGTCAACAATGTTCAGGACCAAGTTTCATGCCCACCGACATCACTGGGTTTTTTCAAACAACAATCGGATTATTGTCTTGGTCTTTATCTTTCCATTTCTTTTCAATTTTTAGTCGATTAGCCAATTACATTTTTTAATATTCACATCAAAAGAAACTCGCCTCCCGAAAAGTGATACTTCCCGAGCCTGCAAGCTGCCATTTTACAAATGGCATCCCTCCATGTTCTAGGGCAATTAGGACCCACTTTGTTACCGTAGTTTTGTCAAGTCTGCCCTCAGATTGAAGCTCTAAAACCAGGAAGTTGATTCTATGCTATAATTACACAATCCCACTATTTCTTTCACCAAACGGCCTCCTTTTTCAAAAGAAATTGTGGTTCTGTGGCGTTTTTTGTTTTTTGGTTTTTTTGGTTTTTTTTATAGGGAGGGGGGAATTTGTACTCTATCTTTAGATTTTATTGCACGGGGATAGCGCGAACGCAGTCCCCACTATCATAAATTGTACTCCCGAGTTCCCCACATTTGGGGGAATCGCACAGGTCAACCCGTCTGTGTGCAATGACTGGGCCTCGCCATGGGAAAACCGCCGGCTTGATCACGGTTTTTCCTGAGCCAGGTAAGTATGACTTCTAGAGTACAGCTTTGAGGTATATATCAATTGGAGATGCGAAACCTAGTCACAGTAGGTGCACTTAGTGGCAAACACCACTAAGTTCCGTAATAATGCGCATGCGTGGTTCCACTCAATATGCCAATATTAAATCCGGAGTGGCTATTGTTATGCTAATGTGTTTGTTAATAACTGGGTAATTAAGCGGGAACGGCTTAAGGGAGAATTTACAAACCATCAACACCATGACCAGCACTATCCGATTACCGGCCAGTGCCTCAGACATCGATCACCTGTAAGTTAGAGGAACACTGTCATCCGTGGGAAAATAATGAAGCATTTTGAAAAGTTGAACATACTTGCCTATCAACAACACGGCTTTCGGAATCCGAAACAACATCTTTTCTTGGATCGACAATTTCCTCACCAAACGTCATCATGTGGTGCATGGTTGATGGTGAGTCATTATAAAAGCCCCTAGACGTGGCTTCAGGTGTTCTTCAGGGGACAGTGTTGGGGCCCTTGCTTTTCCTTGTCTATGATTTACCTGTGAACCTATCAGATAGACATTAACGTCTGTCTGGCAATGGGTTTTAATAAAGCCAAATGTTCCTGTAGAGTCGGTAAGGCATCACACGGAAGACCGTCCGTTAGAGCGGTTATAGCGCCACCATGCGGCCGGCAGCAAACGCTGCCTGCCTGTCTCATGTTGCACTTAAGGGTTCACTAGCCTAATTCAGGTCCCATCGATAACAGTGTAAAGTCAACAATGTTCAGGACCAAGTTTCATGCCCACCGACATCACTGGGTTTTTTCAAACAACAATCGGATTATTGTCTTGGTCTTTATCTTTCCATTTCTTTTCAATTTTTAGTCGATTAGCCAATTACATTTTTTAATATTCACATCAAAAGAAACTCGCCTCCCGAAAAGTGATACTTCCCGAGCCTGCAAGCTGCCATTTTACAAATGGCATCCCTCCATGTTCTAGGGCAATTAGGACCCACTTTGTTACCGTAGTTTTGTCAAGTCTGCCCTCAGATTGAAGCTCTAAAACCAGGAAGTTGATTCTATGCTATAATTACACAATCCCACTATTTCTTTCACCAAACGGCCTCCTTTTTCAAAAGAAATTGTGGTTCTGTGGCGTTTTTTGTTTTTTGTTTTTTTTGGTTTTTTTTATAGGGAGGGGGGAATTTGTACTCTATCTTTAGATTTTATTGCACGGGGATAGCGCGAACGCAGTCCCCACTATCATAAATTGTACTCCCGAGTTCCCCACATTTGGGGGAATCGCACAGGTCAACCCGTCTGTGTGCAATGACTGGGCCTCGCCATGGGAAAACCGCCGGCTTGATCACGGTTTTTCCTGAGCCAGGTAAGTATGACTTCTAGAGTACAGCTTTGAGGTATATATCAATTGGAGATGCGAAACCTAGTCACAGTAGGTGCACTTAGTGGCAAACACCACTAAGTTCCGTAATAATGCGCATGCGTGGTTCCACTCAATATGCCAATATTAAATCCGGAGTGGCTATTGTTATGCTAATGTGTTTGTTAATAACTGGGTAATTAAGCGGGAACGGCTTAAGGGAGAATTTACAAACCATCAACACCATGACCAGCACTATCCGATTACCGGCCAGTGCCTCAGACATCGATCACCTGTAAGTTAGAGGAACACTGTCATCCGTGGGAAAATAATGAAGCATTTTGAAAAGTTGAACATACTTGCCTATCAACAACACGGCTTTCGGAATCCGAAACAACATCTTTTCTTGGATCGACAATTTCCTCACCAAACGTCATCATGTGGTGCATGGTTGATGGTGAGTCATTATAAAAGCCCCTAGACGTGGCTTCAGGTGTTCTTCAGGGGACAGTGTTGGGGCCCTTGCTTTTCCTTGTCTATGATTTACCTGTGAACCTATCAGATAGACATTAACGTCTGTCTGGCAATGGGTTTTAATAAAGCCAAATGTTCCTGTAGAGTCGGTAAGGCATCACACGGAAGACCGTCCGTTAGAGCGGTTATAGCGCCACCATGCGGCCGGCAGCAAACGCTGCCTGCCTGTCTCATGTTGCACTTAAGGGTTCACTAGCCTAATTCAGGTCCCATCGATAACAGTGTAAAGTCAACAATGTTCAGGACCAAGTTTCATGCCCACCGACATCACTGGGTTTTTTCAAACAACAATCGGATTATTGTCTTGGTCTTTATCTTTCCATTTCTTTTCAATTTTTAGTCGATTAGCCAATTACATTTTTTAATATTCACATCAAAAGAAACTCGCCTCCCGAAAAGTGATACTTCCCGAGCCTGCAAGCTGCCATTTTACAAATGGCATCCCTCCATGTTCTAGGGCAATTAGGACCCACTTTGTTACCGTAGTTTTGTCAAGTCTGCCCTCAGATTGAAGCTCTAAAACCAGGAAGTTGATTCTATGCTATAATTACACAATCCCACTATTTCTTTCACCAAACGGCCTCCTTTTTCAAAAGAAATTGTGGTTCTGTGGCGTTTTTTGTTTTTTGGTTTTTTTGGGTTTTTTTATAGGGAGGGGGGAATTTGTACTCTATCTTTAGATTTTATTGCACGGGGATAGCGCGAACGCAGTCCCCACTATCATAAATTGTACTCCCGAGTTCCCCACATTTGGGGGAATCGCACAGGTCAACCCGTCTGTGTGCAATGACTGGGCCTCGCCATGGGAAAACCGCCGGCTTGATCACGGTTTTTCCTGAGCCAGGTAAGTATGACTTCTAGAGTACAGCTTTGAGGTATATATCAATTGGAGATGCGAAACCTAGTCACAGTAGGTGCACTTAGTGGCAAACACCACTAAGTTCCGTAATAATGCGCATGCGTGGTTCCACTCAATATGCCAATATTAAATCCGGAGTGGCTATTGTTATGCTAATGTGTTTGTTAATAACTGGGTAATTAAGCGGGAACGGCTTAAGGGAGAATTTACAAACCATCAACACCATGACCAGCACTATCCGATTACCGGCCAGTGCCTCAGACATCGATCACCTGTAAGTTAGAGGAACACTGTCATCCGTGGGAAAATAATGAAGCATTTTGAAAAGTTGAACATACTTGCCTATCAACAACACGGCTTTCGGAATCCGAAACAACATCTTTTCTTGGATCGACAATTTCCTCACCAAACGTCATCATGTGGTGCATGGTTGATGGTGAGTCATTATAAAAGCCCCTAGACGTGGCTTCAGGTGTTCTTCAGGGGACAGTGTTGGGGCCCTTGCTTTTCCTTGTCTATGATTTACCTGTGAACCTATCAGATAGACATTAACGTCTGTCTGGCAATGGGTTTTAATAAAGCCAAATGTTCCTGTAGAGTCGGTAAGGCATCACACGGAAGACCGTCCGTTAGAGCGGTTATAGCGCCACCATGCGGCCGGCAGCAAACGCTGCCTGCCTGTCTCATGTTGCACTTAAGGGTTCACTAGCCTAATTCAGGTCCCATCGATAACAGTGTAAAGTCAACAATGTTCAGGACCAAGTTTCATGCCCACCGACATCACTGGGTTTTTTCAAACAACAATCGGATTATTGTCTTGGTCTTTATCTTTCCATTTCTTTTCAATTTTTAGTCGATTAGCCAATTACATTTTTTAATATTCACATCAAAAGAAACTCGCCTCCCGAAAAGTGATACTTCCCGAGCCTGCAAGCTGCCATTTTACAAATGGCATCCCTCCATGTTCTAGGGCAATTAGGACCCACTTTGTTACCGTAGTTTTGTCAAGTCTGCCCTCAGATTGAAGCTCTAAAACCAGGAAGTTGATTCTATGCTATAATTACACAATCCCACTATTTCTTTCACCAAACGGCCTCCTTTTTCAAAAGAAATTGTGGTTCTGTGGCGTTTTTTGTTTTTTGGTTTTTTTGGTTTTTTTTATAGGGAGGGGGGAATTTGTACTCTATCTTTAGATTTTATTGCACGGGGATAGCGCGAACGCAGTCCCCACTATCATAAATTGTACTCCCGAGTTCCCCACATTTGGGGGAATCGCACAGGTCAACCCGTCTGTGTGCAATGACTGGGCCTCGCCATGGGAAAACCGCCGGCTTGATCACGGTTTTTCCTGAGCCAGGTAAGTATGACTTCTAGAGTACAGCTTTGAGGTATATATCAATTGGAGATGCGAAACCTAGTCACAGTAGGTGCACTTAGTGGCAAACACCACTAAGTTCCGTAATAATGCGCATGCGTGGTTCCACTCAATATGCCAATATTAAATCCGGAGTGGCTATTGTTATGCTAATGTGTTTGTTAATAACTGGGTAATTAAGCGGGAACGGCTTAAGGGAGAATTTACAAACCATCAACACCATGACCAGCACTATCCGATTACCGGCCAGTGCCTCAGACATCGATCACCTGTAAGTTAGAGGAACACTGTCATCCGTGGGAAAATAATGAAGCATTTTGAAAAGTTGAACATACTTGCCTATCAACAACACGGCTTTCGGAATCCGAAACAACATCTTTTCTTGGATCGACAATTTCCTCACCAAACGTCATCATGTGGTGCATGGTTGATGGTGAGTCATTATAAAAGCCCCTAGACGTGGCTTCAGGTGTTCTTCAGGGGACAGTGTTGGGGCCCTTGCTTTTCCTTGTCTATGATTTACCTGTGAACCTATCAGATAGACATTAACGTCTGTCTGGCAATGGGTTTTAATAAAGCCAAATGTTCCTGTAGAGTCGGTAAGGCATCACACGGAAGACCGTCCGTTAGAGCGGTTATAGCGCCACCATGCGGCCGGCAGCAAACGCTGCCTGCCTGTCTCATGTTGCACTTAAGGGTTCACTAGCCTAATTCAGGTCCCATCGATAACAGTGTAAAGTCAACAATGTTCAGGACCAAGTTTCATGCCCACCGACATCACTGGGTTTTTTCAAACAACAATCGGATTATTGTCTTGGTCTTTATCTTTCCATTTCTTTTCAATTTTTAGTCGATTAGCCAATTACATTTTTTAATATTCACATCAAAAGAAACTCGCCTCCCGAAAAGTGATACTTCCCGAGCCTGCAAGCTGCCATTTTACAAATGGCATCCCTCCATGTTCTAGGGCAATTAGGACCCACTTTGTTACCGTAGTTTTGTCAAGTCTGCCCTCAGATTGAAGCTCTAAAACCAGGAAGTTGATTCTATGCTATAATTACACAATCCCACTATTTCTTTCACCAAACGGCCTCCTTTTTCAAAAGAAATTGTGGTTCTGTGGCGTTTTTTGTTTTTTGTTTTTTTTGGTTTTTTTTATAGGGAGGGGGGAATTTGTACTCTATCTTTAGATTTTATTGCACGGGGATAGCGCGAACGCAGTCCCCACTATCATAAATTGTACTCCCGAGTTCCCCACATTTGGGGGAATCGCACAGGTCAACCCGTCTGTGTGCAATGACTGGGCCTCGCCATGGGAAAACCGCCGGCTTGATCACGGTTTTTCCTGAGCCAGGTAAGTATGACTTCTAGAGTACAGCTTTGAGGTATATATCAATTGGAGATGCGAAACCTAGTCACAGTAGGTGCACTTAGTGGCAAACACCACTAAGTTCCGTAATAATGCGCATGCGTGGTTCCACTCAATATGCCAATATTAAATCCGGAGTGGCTATTGTTATGCTAATGTGTTTGTTAATAACTGGGTAATTAAGCGGGAACGGCTTAAGGGAGAATTTACAAACCATCAACACCATGACCAGCACTATCCGATTACCGGCCAGTGCCTCAGACATCGATCACCTGTAAGTTAGAGGAACACTGTCATCCGTGGGAAAATAATGAAGCATTTTGAAAAGTTGAACATACTTGCCTATCAACAACACGGCTTTCGGAATCCGAAACAACATCTTTTCTTGGATCGACAATTTCCTCACCAAACGTCATCATGTGGTGCATGGTTGATGGTGAGTCATTATAAAAGCCCCTAGACGTGGCTTCAGGTGTTCTTCAGGGGACAGGGTTGGGGCCCTTGCTTTTCCTTGTCTATGATTTACCTGTGAACCTATCAGATAGACATTAACGTCTGTCTGGCAATGGGTTTTAATAAAGCCAAATGTTCCTGTAGAGTCGGTAAGGCATCACACGGAAGACCGTCCGTTAGAGCGGTTATAGCGCCACCATGCGGCCGGCAGCAAACGCTGCCTGCCTGTCTCATGTTGCACTTAAGGGTTCACTAGCCTAATTCAGGTCCCATCGATAACAGTGTAAAGTCAACAATGTTCAGGACCAAGTTTCATGCCCACCGACATCACTGGGTTTTTTCAAACAACAATCGGATTATTGTCTTGGTCTTTATCTTTCCATTTCTTTTCAATTTTTAGTCGATTAGCCAATTACATTTTTTAATATTCACATCAAAAGAAACTCGCCTCCCGAAAAGTGATACTTCCCGAGCCTGCAAGCTGCCATTTTACAAATGGCATCCCTCCATGTTCTAGGGCAATTAGGACCCACTTTGTTACCGTAGTTTTGTCAAGTCTGCCCTCAGATTGAAGCTCTAAAACCAGGAAGTTGATTCTATGCTATAATTACACAATCCCACTATTTCTTTCACCAAACGGCCTCCTTTTTCAAAAGAAATTGTGGTTCTGTGGCGTTTTTTGTTTTTTGGTTTTTTTGGTTTTTTTTATAGGGAGGGGGGAATTTGTACTCTATCTTTAGATTTTATTGCACGGGGATAGCGCGAACGCAGTCCCCACTATCATAAATTGTACTCCCGAGTTCCCCACATTTGGGGGAATCGCACAGGTCAACCCGTCTGTGTGCAATGACTGGGCCTCGCCATGGGAAAACCGCCGGCTTGATCACGGTTTTTCCTGAGCCAGGTAAGTATGACTTCTAGAGTACAGCTTTGAGGTATTTATCAATTGGAGATGCGAAACCTAGTCACAGTAGGTGCACTTAGTGGCAAACACCACTAAGTTCCGTAATAATGCGCATGCGTGGTTCCACTCAATATGCCAATATTAAATCCGGAGTGGCTATTGTTATGCTAATGTGTTTGTTAATAACTGGGTAATTAAGCGGGAACGGCTTAAGGGAGAATTTACAAACCATCAACACCATGACCAGCACTATCCGATTACCGGCCAGTGCCTCAGACATCGATCACCTGTAAGTTAGAGGAACACTGTCATCCGTGGGAAAATAATGAAGCATTTTGAAAAGTTGAACATACTTGCCTATCAACAACACGGCTTTCGGAATCCGAAACAACATCTTTTCTTGGATCGACAATTTCCTCACCAAACGTCATCATGTGGTGCATGGTTGATGGTGAGTCATTATAAAAGCCCCTAGACGTGGCTTCAGGTGTTCTTCAGGGGACAGTGTTGGGGCCCTTGCTTTTCCTTGTCTATGATTTACCTGTGAACCTATCAGATAGACATTAACGTCTGTCTGGCAATGGGTTTTAATAAAGCCAAATGTTCCTGTAGAGTCGGTAAGGCATCACACGGAAGACCGTCCGTTAGAGCGGTTATAGCGCCACCATGCGGCCGGCAGCAAACGCTGCCTGCCTGTCTCATGTTGCACTTAAGGGTTCACTAGCCTAATTCAGGTCCCATCGATAACAGTGTAAAGTCAACAATGTTCAGGACCAAGTTTCATGCCCACCGACATCACTGGGTTTTTTCAAACAACAATCGGATTATTGTCTTGGTCTTTATCTTTCCATTTCTTTTCAATTTTTAGTCGATTAGCCAATTACATTTTTTAATATTCACATCAAAAGAAACTCGCCTCCCGAAAAGTGATACTTCCCGAGCCTGCAAGCTGCCATTTTACAAATGGCATCCCTCCATGTTCTAGGGCAATTAGGACCCACTTTGTTACCGTAGTTTTGTCAAGTCTGCCCTCAGATTGAAGCTCTAAAACCAGGAAGTTGATTCTATGCTATAATTACACAATCCCACTATTTCTTTCACCAAACGGCCTCCTTTTTCAAAAGAAATTGTGGTTCTGTGGCGTTTTTTGTTTTTTGGTTTTTTTGGTTTTTTTTATAGGGAGGGGGGAATTTGTACTCTATCTTTAGATTTTATTGCACGGGGATAGCGCGAACGCAGTCCCCACTATCATAAATTGTACTCCCGAGTTCCCCACATTTGGGGGAATCGCACAGGTCAACCCGTCTGTGTGCAATGACTGGGCCTCGCCATGGGAAAACCGCCGGCTTGATCACGGTTTTTCCTGAGCCAGGTAAGTATGACTTCTAGAGTACAGCTTTGAGGTATATATCAATTGGAGATGCGAAACCTAGTCACAGTAGGTGCACTTAGTGGCAAACACCACTAAGTTCCGTAATAATGCGCATGCGTGGTTCCACTCAATATGCCAATATTAAATCCGGAGTGGCTATTGTTATGCTAATGTCTTTGTTAATAACTGGGTAATTAAGCGGGAACGGCTTAAGGGAGAATTTACAAACCATCAACACCATGACCAGCACTATCCGATTACCGGCCAGTGCCTCAGACATCGATCACCTGTAAGTTAGAGGAACACTGTCATCCGTGGGAAAATAATGAAGCATTTTGAAAAGTTGAACATACTTGCCTATCAACAACACGGCTTTCGGAATCCGAAACAACATCTTTTCTTGGATCGACAATTTCCTCACCAAACGTCATCATGTGGTGCATGGTTGATGGTGAGTCATTATAAAAGCCCCTAGACGTGGCTTCAGGTGTTCTTCAGGGGACAGTGTTGGGGCCCTTGCTTTTCCTTGTCTATGATTTACCTGTGAACCTATCAGATAGACATTAACGTCTGTCTGGCAATGGGTTTTAATAAAGCCAAATGTTCCTGTAGAGTCGGTAAGGCATCACACGGAAGACCGTCCGTTAGAGCGGTTATAGCGCCACCATGCGGCCGGCAGCAAACGCTGCCTGCCTGTCTCATGTTGCACTTAAGGGTTCACTAGCCTAATTCAGGTCCCATCGATAACAGTGTAAAGTCAACAATGTTCAGGACCAAGTTTCATGCCCACCGACATCACTGGGTTTTTTCAAACAACAATCGGATTATTGTCTTGGTCTTTATCTTTCCATTTCTTTTCAATTTTTAGTCGATTAGCCAATTACATTTTTTAATATTCACATCAAAAGAAACTCGCCTCCCGAAAAGTGATACTTCCCGAGCCTGCAAGCTGCCATTTTACAAATGGCATCCCTCCATGTTCTAGGGCAATTAGGACCCACTTTGTTACCGTAGTTTTGTCAAGTCTGCCCTCAGATTGAAGCTCTAAAACCAGGAAGTTGATTCTATGCTATAATTACACAATCCCACTATTTCTTTCACCAAACGGCCTCCTTTTTCAAAAGAAATTGTGGTTCTGTGGCGTTTTTTGTTTTTTGGTTTTTTTGGTTTTTTTTATAGGGAGGGGGGAATTTGTACTCTATCTTTAGATTTTATTGCACGGGGATAGCGCGAACGCAGTCCCCACTATCATAAATTGTACTCCCGAGTTCCCCACATTTGGGGGAATCGCACAGGTCAACCCGTCTGTGTGCAATGACTGGGCCTCGCCATGGGAAAACCGCCGGCTTGATCACGGTTTTTCCTGAGCCAGGTAAGTATGACTTCTAGAGTACAGCTTTGAGGTATATATCAATTGGAGATGCGAAACCTAGTCACAGTAGGTGCACTTAGTGGCAAACACCACTAAGTTCCGTAATAATGCGCATGCGTGGTTCCACTCAATATGCCAATATTAAATCCGGAGTGGCTATTGTTATGCTAATGTGTTTGTTAATAACTGGGTAATTAAGCGGGAACGGCTTAAGGGAGAATTTACAAACCATCAACACCATGACCAGCACTATCCGATTACCGGCCAGTGCCTCAGACATCGATCACCTGTAAGTTAGAGGAACACTGTCATCCGTGGGAAAATAATGAAGCATTTTGAAAAGTTGAACATACTTGCCTATCAACAACACGGCTTTCGGAATCCGAAACAACATATTTTCTTGGATCGACAATTTCCTCACCAAACGTCATCATGTGGTGCATGGTTGATGGTGAGTCATTATAAAAGCCCCTAGACGTGGCTTCAGGTGTTCTTCAGGGGACAGTGTTGGGGCCCTTGCTTTTCCTTGTCTATGATTTACCTGTGAACCTATCAGATAGACATTAACGTCTGTCTGGCAATGGGTTTTAATAAAGCCAAATGTTCCTGTAGAGTCGGTAAGGCATCACACGGAAGACCGTCCGTTAGAGCGGTTATAGCGCCACCATGCGGCCGGCAGCAAACGCTGCCTGCCTGTCTCATGTTGCACTTAAGGGTTCACTAGCCTAATTCAGGTCCCATCGATAACAGTGTAAAGTCAACAATGTTCAGGACCAAGTTTCATGCCCACCGACATCACTGGGTTTTTTCAAACAACAATCGGATTATTGTCTTGGTCTTTATCTTTCCATTTCTTTTCAATTTTTAGTCGATTAGCCAATTACATTTTTTAATATTCACATCAAAAGAAACTCGCCTCCCGAAAAGTGATACTTCCCGAGCCTGCAAGCTGCCATTTTACAAATGGCATCCCTCCATGTTCTAGGGCAATTAGGACCCACTTTGTTACCGTAGTTTTGTCAAGTCTGCCCTCAGATTGAAGCTCTAAAACCAGGAAGTTGATTCTATGCTATAATTACACAATCCCACTATTTCTTTCACCAAACGGCCTCCTTTTTCAAAAGAAATTGTGGTTCTGTGGCGTTTTTTGTTTTTTGTTTTTTTTGGTTTTTTTTATAGGGAGGGGGGAATTTGTACTCTATCTTTAGATTTTATTGCACGGGGATAGCGCGAACGCAGTCCCCACTATCATAAATTGTACTCCCGAGTTCCCCACATTTGGGGGAATCGCACAGGTCAACCCGTCTGTGTGCAATGACTGGGCCTCGCCATGGGAAAACCGCCGGCTTGATCACGGTTTTTCCTGAGCCAGGTAAGTATGACTTCTAGAGTACAGCTTTGAGGTATATATCAATTGGAGATGCGAAACCTAGTCACAGTAGGTGCACTTAGTGGCAAACACCACTAAGTTCCGTAATAATGCGCATGCGTGGTTCCACTCAATATGCCAATATTAAATCCGGAGTGGCTATTGTTATGCTAATGTGTTTGTTAATAACTGGGTAATTAAGCGGGAACGGCTTAAGGGAGAATTTACAAACCATCAACACCATGACCAGCACTATCCGATTACCGGCCAGTGCCTCAGACATCGATCACCTGTAAGTTAGAGGAACACTGTCATCCGTGGGAAAATAATGAAGCATTTTGAAAAGTTGAACATACTTGCCTATCAACAACACGGCTTTCGGAATCCGAAACAACATCTTTTCTTGGATCGACAATTTCCTCACCAAACGTCATCATGTGGTGCATGGTTGATGGTGAGTCATTATAAAAGCCCCTAGACGTGGCTTCAGGTGTTCTTCAGGGGACAGTGTTGGGGCCCTTGCTTTTCCTTGTCTATGATTTACCTGTGAACCTATCAGATAGACATTAACGTCTGTCTGGCAATGGGTTTTAATAAAGCCAAATGTTCCTGTAGAGTCGGTAAGGCATCACACGGAAGACCGTCCGTTAGAGCGGTTATAGCGCCACCATGCGGCCGGCAGCAAACGCTGCCTGCCTGTCTCATGTTGCACTTAAGGGTTCACTAGCCTAATTCAGGTCCCATCGATAACAGTGTAAAGTCAACAATGTTCAGGACCAAGTTTCATGCCCACCGACATCACTGGGTTTTTTCAAACAACAATCGGATTATTGTCTTGGTCTTTATCTTTCCATTTCTTTTCAATTTTTAGTCGATTAGCCAATTACATTTTTTAATATTCACATCAAAAGAAACTCGCCTCCCGAAAAGTGATACTTCCCGAGCCTGCAAGCTGCCATTTTACAAATGGCATCCCTCCATGTTCTAGGGCAATTAGGACCCACTTTGTTACCGTAGTTTTGTCAAGTCTGCCCTCAGATTGAAGCTCTAAAACCAGGAAGTTGATTCTATGCTATAATTACACAATCCCACTATTTCTTTCACCAAACGGCCTCCTTTTTCAAAAGAAATTGTGGTTCTGTGGCGTTTTTTGTTTTTTGGTTTTTTTGGTTTTTTTTATAGGGAGGGGGGAATTTGTACTCTATCTTTAGATTTTATTGCACGGGGATAGCGCGAACGCAGTCCCCACTATCATAAATTGTACTCCCGAGTTCCCCACATTTGGGGGAATCGCACAGGTCAACCCGTCTGTGTGCAATGACTGGGCCTCGCCATGGGAAAACCGCCGGCTTGATCACGGTTTTTCCTGAGCCAGGTAAGTATGACTTCTAGAGTACAGCTTTGAGGTATATATCAATTGGAGATGCGAAACCTAGTCACAGTAGGTGCACTTAGTGGCAAACACCACTAAGTTCCGTAATAATGCGCATGCGTGGTTCCACTCAATATGCCAATATTAAATCCGGAGTGGCTATTGTTATGCTAATGTGTTTGTTAATAACTGGGTAATTAAGCGGGAACGGCTTAAGGGAGAATTTACAAACCATCAACACCATGACCAGCACTATCCGATTACCGGCCAGTGCCTCAGACATCGATCACCTGTAAGTTAGAGGAACACTGTCATCCGTGGGAAAATAATGAAGCATTTTGAAAAGTTGAACATACTTGCCTATCAACAACACGGCTTTCGGAATCCGAAACAACATCTTTTCTTGGATCGACAATTTCCTCACCAAACGTCATCATGTGGTGCATGGTTGATGGTGAGTCATTATAAAAGCCCCTAGACGTGGCTTCAGGTGTTCTTCAGGGGACAGTGTTGGGGCCCTTGCTTTTCCTTGTCTATGATTTACCTGTGAACCTATCAGATAGACATTAACGTCTGTCTGGCAATGGGTTTTAATAAAGCCAAATGTTCCTGTAGAGTCGGTAAGGCATCACACGGAAGACCGTCCGTTAGAGCGGTTATAGCGCCACCATGCGGCCGGCAGCAAACGCTGCCTGCCTGTCTCATGTTGCACTTAAGGGTTCACTAGCCTAATTCAGGTCCCATCGATAACAGTGTAAAGTCAACAATGTTCAGGACCAAGTTTCATGCCCACCGACATCACTGGGTTTTTTCAAACAACAATCGGATTATTGTCTTGGTCTTTATCTTTCCATTTCTTTTCAATTTTTAGTCGATTAGCCAATTACATTTTTTAATATTCACATCAAAAGAAACTCGCCTCCCGAAAAGTGATACTTCCCGAGCCTGCAAGCTGCCATTTTACAAATGGCATCCCTCCATGTTCTAGGGCAATTAGGACCCACTTTGTTACCGTAGTTTTGTCAAGTCTGCCCTCAGATTGAAGCTCTAAAACCAGGAAGTTGATTCTATGCTATAATTACACAATCCCACTATTTCTTTCACCAAACGGCCTCCTTTTTCAAAAGAAATTGTGGTTCTGTGGCGTTTTTTGTTTTTTGTTTTTTTTGGTTTTTTTTATAGGGAGGGGGGAATTTGTACTCTATCTTTAGATTTTATTGCACGGGGATAGCGCGAACGCAGTCCCCACTATCATAAATTGTACTCCCGAGTTCCCCACATTTGGGGGAATCGCACAGGTCAACCCGTCTGTGTGCAATGACTGGGCCTCGCCATGGGAAAACCGCCGGCTTGATCACGGTTTTTCCTGAGCCAGGTAAGTATGACTTCTAGAGTACAGCTTTGAGGTATATATCAATTGGAGATGCGAAACCTAGTCACAGTAGGTGCACTTAGTGGCAAACACCACTAAGTTCCGTAATAATGCGCATGCGTGGTTCCACTCAATATGCCAATATTAAATCCGGAGTGGCTATTGTTATGCTAATGTGTTTGTTAATAACTGGGTAATTAAGCGGGAACGGCTTAAGGGAGAATTTACAAACCATCAACACCATGACCAGCACTATCCGATTACCGGCCAGTGCCTCAGACATCGATCACCTGTAAGTTAGAGGAACACTGTCATCCGTGGGAAAATAATGAAGCATTTTGAAAAGTTGAACATACTTGCCTATCAACAACACGGCTTTCGGAATCCGAAACAACATCTTTTCTTGGATCGACAATTTCCTCACCAAACGTCATCATGTGGTGCATGGTTGATGGTGAGTCATTATAAAAGCCCCTAGACGTGGCTTCAGGTGTTCTTCAGGGGACAGTGTTGGGGCCCTTGCTTTTCCTTGTCTATGATTTACCTGTGAACCTATCAGATAGACATTAACGTCTGTCTGGCAATGGGTTTTAATAAAGCCAAATGTTCCTGTAGAGTCGGTAATGGCCCTGTCACACCAGAACATTTTAGGCCAACGCGTGAGTAGCGTGTTGTAAGTTTGGCAACACGCTGGCAAACGCTGACCAACGCTAGGTCAGCGTTAGCAACACGCTGAGCGCGTTACTCACACGCTGGGACACGCTGTCACACGCTGAGGAAAAAATATTTTTTTCAAAATACCTACAATTTCCAGCGTTTGCCAGCGTGTGACTGCACACGCTGGCGGCGCGTTGGAGGTTCGTTACTCACGCGTCGAACACGCTAGACGATCGTTATCTACCCGCCCTTACACGCTGGCGTACGCTGGCGTACGCTTGCGACACGCTGGTTATGGCCCTGCCACACCAGAACGTTTTAGGCTAATGTATGAGTAGCGCGTTAAAAATAGTTGATACGCTGGCAATTGCTGAACTTTCACAGAAAAAAGTCAAGTGGAACCGTGATTTCAGCGTGTCCATACAGGTTGATAACGGGTTCATAGCGTATGCCAGCGCGTGAGTAGCGTGTGAGGAACGCGCTCAGCGTGTAAGGAACGCATCACTGATTTATAGTAAAAATACGACAGCGGGTCGCCAGCGTGAGAGTAGTGGGTTGGTAACGATCGTCTAGCGCGTTCGACGCCTGAGTAACGGCCTTTCTGCGCGCCGCCAGCGTGTGCAGTCACACGCTGGCAAACGCTGATTTTTTTTAGGTATGTTGAAAAATGTATTTTTTTCCTCAGCGTGTGACAGCGTGTTCCAGCGTGTGGGTAACGCGCTCAGCGCGTTGCGAACGCTGGCCTAGCGTTGGTCAACGTTTACCCGCGTGTTGCCGAAATTCCAACACGTTGGCCTAAAACGTTCTGGTGTGACAGGGCCATTACTGTAGTAGCGCGTCATCTTTTTATACAACTAATCATGTGGTCGTTGCCGTATGCTGGCGCGCGTTGGACCGCGCTACTCACGCGCTGGGCAGTCGTTCATCAGTCGTCGAGCGCGTTACTAACGCGTTATTCACGCGCTGGCGAACGCTATGAACCCGTTATCAACGCGTTATGGACACGCTGAAATCACGGTTCCACTTGAATTTTTCCGTGGAAGTTCAGCGTTTGCCAGCGTATCAACTATTTTCAACGCGCTACTCACGCGTTGGCCTAAAACGTTCTGGTGTGACAGGGCCATCAGGCATCACACGGAAGACCGTCCGTTAGAGCGGTTATAGCGCCACCATGCGGCCGGCAGCAAACGCTGCCTGCCTGTCTCATGTTGCACTTAAGGGTTCACTAGCCTAATTCAGGTCCCATCGATAACAGTGTAAAGTCAACAATGTTCAGGACCAAGTTTCATGCCCACCGACATCACTGGGTTTTTTCAAACAACAATCGGATTATTGTCTTGGTCTTTATCTTTCCATTTCTTTTCAATTTTTAGTCGATTAGCCAATTACATTTTTTAATATTCACATCAAAAGAAACTCGCCTCCCGAAAAGTGATACTTCCCGAGCCTGCAAGCTGCCATTTTACAAATGGCATCCCTCCATGTTCTAGGGCAATTAGGACCCACTTTGTTACCGTAGTTTTGTCAAGTCTGCCCTCAGATTGAAGCTCTAAAACCAGGAAGTTGATTCTATGCTATAATTACACAATCCCACTATTTCTTTCACCAAACGGCCTCCTTTTTCAAAAGAAATTGTGGTTCTGTGGCGTTTTTTGTTTTTTGGTTTTTTTGGTTTTTTTTATAGGGAGGGGGGAATTTGTACTCTATCTTTAGATTTTATTGCACGGGGATAGCGCGAACGCAGTCCCCACTATCATAAATTGTACTCCCGAGTTCCCCACATTTGGGGGAATCGCACAGGTCAACCCGTCTGTGTGCAATGACTGGGCCTCGCCATGGGAAAACCGCCGGCTTGATCACGGTTTTTCCTGAGCCAGGTAAGTATGACTTCTAGAGTACAGCTTTGAGGTATATATCAATTGGAGATGCGAAACCTAGTCACAGTAGGTGCACTTAGTGGCAAACACCACTAAGTTCCGTAATAATGCGCATGCGTGGTTCCACTCAATATGCCAATATTAAATCCGGAGTGGCTATTGTTATGCTAATGTGTTTGTTAATAACTGGGTAATTAAGCGGGAACGGCTTAAGGGAGAATTTACAAACCATCAACACCATGACCAGCACTATCCGATTACCGGCCAGTGCCTCAGACATCGATCACCTGTAAGTTAGAGGAACACTGTCATCCGTGGGAAAATAATGAAGCATTTTGAAAAGTTGAACATACTTGCCTATCAACAACACGGCTTTCGGAATCCGAAACAACATCTTTTCTTGGATCGACAATTTCCTCACCAAACGTCATCATGTGGTGCATGGTTGATGGTGAGTCATTATAAAAGCCCCTAGACGTGGCTTCAGGTGTTCTTCAGGGGACAGTGTTGGGGCCCTTGCTTTTCCTTGTCTATGATTTACCTGTGAACCTATCAGATAGACATTAACGTCTGTCTGGCAATGGGTTTTAATAAAGCCAAATGTTCCTGTAGAGTCGGTAAGGCATCACACGGAAGACCGTCCGTTAGAGCGGTTATAGCGCCACCATGCGGCCGGCAGCAAACGCTGCCTGCCTGTCTCATGTTGCACTTAAGGGTTCACTAGCCTAATTCAGGTCCCATCGATAACAGTGTAAAGTCAACAATGTTCAGGACCAAGTTTCATGCCCACCGACATCACTGGGTTTTTTCAAACAACAATCGGATTATTGTCTTGGTCTTTATCTTTCCATTTCTTTTCAATTTTTAGTCGATTAGCCAATTACATTTTTTAATATTCACATCAAAAGAAACTCGCCTCCCGAAAAGTGATACTTCCCGAGCCTGCAAGCTGCCATTTTACAAATGGCATCCCTCCATGTTCTAGGGCAATTAGGACCCACTTTGTTACCGTAGTTTTGTCAAGTCTGCCCTCAGATTGAAGCTCTAAAACCAGGAAGTTGATTCTATGCTATAATTACACAATCCCACTATTTCTTTCACCAAACGGCCTCCTTTTTCAAAAGAAATTGTGGTTCTGTGGCGTTTTTTGTTTTTTGGTTTTTTTGGTTTTTTTTATAGGGAGGGGGGAATTTGTACTCTATCTTTAGATTTTATTGCACGGGGATAGCGCGAACGCAGTCCCCACTATCATAAATTGTACTCCCGAGTTCCCCACATTTGGGGGAATCGCACAGGTCAACCCGTCTGTGTGCAATGACTGGGCCTCGCCATGGGAAAACCGCCGGCTTGATCACGGTTTTTCCTGAGCCAGGTAAGTATGACTTCTAGAGTACAGCTTTGAGGTATATATCAATTGGAGATGCGAAACCTAGTCACAGTAGGTGCACTTAGTGGCAAACACCACTAAGTTCCGTAATAATGCGCATGCGTGGTTCCACTCAATATGCCAATATTAAATCCGGAGTGGCTATTGTTATGCTAATGTGTTTGTTAATAACTGGGTAATTAAGCGGGAACGGCTTAAGGGAGAATTTACAAACCATCAACACCATGACCAGCACTATCCGATTACCGGCCAGTGCCTCAGACATCGATCACCTGTAAGTTAGAGGAACACTGTCATCCGTGGGAAAATAATGAAGCATTTTGAAAAGTTGAACATACTTGCCTATCAACAACACGGCTTTCGGAATCCGAAACAACATCTTTTCTTGGATCGACAATTTCCTCACCAAACGTCATCATGTGGTGCATGGTTGATGGTGAGTCATTATAAAAGCCCCTAGACGTGGCTTCAGGTGTTCTTCAGGGGACAGTGTTGGGGCCCTTGCTTTTCCTTGTCTATGATTTACCTGTGAACCTATCAGATAGACATTAACGTCTGTCTGGCAATGGGTTTTAATAAAGCCAAATGTTCCTGTAGAGTCGGTAAGGCATCACACGGAAGACCGTCCGTTAGAGCGGTTATAGCGCCACCATGCGGCCGGCAGCAAACGCTGCCTGCCTGTCTCATGTTGCACTTAAGGGTTCACTAGCCTAATTCAGGTCCCATCGATAACAGTGTAAAGTCAACAATGTTCAGGACCAAGTTTCATGCCCACCGACATCACTGGGTTTTTTCAAACAACAATCGGATTATTGTCTTGGTCTTTATCTTTCCATTTCTTTTCAATTTTTAGTCGATTAGCCAATTACATTTTTTAATATTCACATCAAAAGAAACTCGCCTCCCGAAAAGTGATACTTCCCGAGCCTGCAAGCTGCCATTTTACAAATGGCATCCCTCCATGTTCTAGGGCAATTAGGACCCACTTTGTTACCGTAGTTTTGTCAAGTCTGCCCTCAGATTGAAGCTCTAAAACCAGGAAGTTGATTCTATGCTATAATTACACAATCCCACTATTTCTTTCACCAAACGGCCTCCTTTTTCAAAAGAAATTGTGGTTCTGTGGCGTTTTTTGTTTTTTGGTTTTTTTGGTTTTTTTTATAGGGAGGGGGGAATTTGTACTCTATCTTTAGATTTTATTGCACGGGGATAGCGCGAACGCAGTCCCCACTATCATAAATTGTACTCCCGAGTTCCCCACATTTGGGGGAATCGCACAGGTCAACCCGTCTGTGTGCAATGACTGGGCCTCGCCATGGGAAAACCGCCGGCTTGATCACGGTTTTTCCTGAGCCAGGTAAGTATGACTTCTAGAGTACAGCTTTGAGGTATATATCAATTGGAGATGCGAAACCTAGTCACAGTAGGTGCACTTAGTGGCAAACACCACTAAGTTCCGTAATAATGCGCATGCGTGGTTCCACTCAATATGCCAATATTAAATCCGGAGTGGCTATTGTTATGCTAATGTGTTTGTTAATAACTGGGTAATTAAGCGGGAACGGCTTAAGGGAGAATTTACAAACCATCAACACCATGACCAGCACTATCCGATTACCGGCCAGTGCCTCAGACATCGATCACCTGTAAGTTAGAGGAACACTGTCATCCGTGGGAAAATAATGAAGCATTTTGAAAAGTTGAACATACTTGCCTATCAACAACACGGCTTTCGGAATCCGAAACAACATCTTTTCTTGGATCGACAATTTCCTCACCAAACGTCATCATGTGGTGCATGGTTGATGGTGAGTCATTATAAAAGCCCCTAGACGTGGCTTCAGGTGTTCTTCAGGGGACAGTGTTGGGGCCCTTGCTTTTCCTTGTCTATGATTTACCTGTGAACCTATCAGATAGACATTAACGTCTGTCTGGCAATGGGTTTTAATAAAGCCAAATGTTCCTGTAGAGTCGGTAAGGCATCACACGGAAGACCGTCCGTTAGAGCGGTTATAGCGCCACCATGCGGCCGGCAGCAAACGCTGCCTGCCTGTCTCATGTTGCACTTAAGGGTTCACTAGCCTAATTCAGGTCCCATCGATAACAGTGTAAAGTCAACAATGTTCAGGACCAAGTTTCATGCCCACCGACATCACTGGGTTTTTTCAAACAACAATCGGATTATTGTCTTGGTCTTTATCTTTCCATTTCTTTTCAATTTTTAGTCGATTAGCCAATTACATTTTTTAATATTCACATCAAAAGAAACTCGCCTCCCGAAAAGTGATACTTCCCGAGCCTGCAAGCTGCCATTTTACAAATGGCATCCCTCCATGTTCTAGGGCAATTAGGACCCACTTTGTTACCGTAGTTTTGTCAAGTCTGCCCTCAGATTGAAGCTCTAAAACCAGGAAGTTGATTCTATGCTATAATTACACAATCCCACTATTTCTTTCACCAAACGGCCTCCTTTTTCAAAAGAAATTGTGGTTCTGTGGCGTTTTTTGTTTTTTGGTTTTTTTGGTTTTTTTTATAGGGAGGGGGGAATTTGTACTCTATCTTTAGATTTTATTGCACGGGGATAGCGCGAACGCAGTCCCCACTATCATAAATTGTACTCCCGAGTTCCCCACATTTGGGGGAATCGCACAGGTCAACCCGTCTGTGTGCAATGACTGGGCCTCGCCATGGGAAAACCGCCGGCTTGATCACGGTTTTTCCTGAGCCAGGTAAGTATGACTTCTAGAGTACAGCTTTGAGGTATATATCAATTGGAGATGCGAAACCTAGTCACAGTAGGTGCACTTAGTGGCAAACACCACTAAGTTCCGTAATAATGCGCATGCGTGGTTCCACTCAATATGCCAATATTAAATCCGGAGTGGCTATTGTTATGCTAATGTGTTTGTTAATAACTGGGTAATTAAGCGGGAACGGCTTAAGGGAGAATTTACAAACCATCAACACCATGACCAGCACTATCCGATTACCGGCCAGTGCCTCAGACATCGATCACCTGTAAGTTAGAGGAACACTGTCATCCGTGGGAAAATAATGAAGCATTTTGAAAAGTTGAACATACTTGCCTATCAACAACACGGCTTTCGGAATCCGAAACAACATCTTTTCTTGGATCGACAATTTCCTCACCAAACGTCATCATGTGGTGCATGGTTGATGGTGAGTCATTATAAAAGCCCCTAGACGTGGCTTCAGGTGTTCTTCAGGGGACAGTGTTGGGGCCCTTGCTTTTCCTTGTCTATGATTTACCTGTGAACCTATCAGATAGACATTAACGTCTGTCTGGCAATGGGTTTTAATAAAGCCAAATGTTCCTGTAGAGTCGGTAAGGCATCACACGGAAGACCGTCCGTTAGAGCGGTTATAGCGCCACCATGCGGCCGGCAGCAAACGCTGCCTGCCTGTCTCATGTTGCACTTAAGGGTTCACTAGCCTAATTCAGGTCCCATCGATAACAGTGTAAAGTCAACAATGTTCAGGACCAAGTTTCATGCCCACCGACATCACTGGGTTTTTTCAAACAACAATCGGATTATTGTCTTGGTCTTTATCTTTCCATTTCTTTTCAATTTTTAGTCGATTAGCCAATTACATTTTTTAATATTCACATCAAAAGAAACTCGCCTCCCGAAAAGTGATACTTCCCGAGCCTGCAAGCTGCCATTTTACAAATGGCATCCCTCCATGTTCTAGGGCAATTAGGACCCACTTTGTTACCGTAGTTTTGTCAAGTCTGCCCTCAGATTGAAGCTCTAAAACCAGGAAGTTGATTCTATGCTATAATTACACAATCCCACTATTTCTTTCACCAAACGGCCTCCTTTTTCAAAAGAAATTGTGGTTCTGTGGCGTTTTTTGTTTTTTGGTTTTTTTGGTTTTTTTTATAGGGAGGGGGGAATTTGTACTCTATCTTTAGATTTTATTGCACGGGGATAGCGCGAACGCAGTCCCCACTATCATAAATTGTACTCCCGAGTTCCCCACATTTGGGGGAATCGCACAGGTCAACCCGTCTGTGTGCAATGACTGGGCCTCGCCATGGGAAAACCGCCGGCTTGATCACGGTTTTTCCTGAGCCAGGTAAGTATGACTTCTAGAGTACAGCTTTGAGGTATATATCAATTGGAGATGCGAAACCTAGTCACAGTAGGTGCACTTAGTGGCAAACACCACTAAGTTCCGTAATAATGCGCATGCGTGGTTCCACTCAATATGCCAATATTAAATCCGGAGTGGCTATTGTTATGCTAATGTGTTTGTTAATAACTGGGTAATTAAGCGGGAACGGCTTAAGGGAGAATTTACAAACCATCAACACCATGACCAGCACTATCCGATTACCGGCCAGTGCCTCAGACATCGATCACCTGTAAGTTAGAGGAACACTGTCATCCGTGGGAAAATAATGAAGCATTTTGAAAAGTTGAACATACTTGCCTATCAACAACACGGCTTTCGGAATCCGAAACAACATCTTTTCTTGGATCGACAATTTCCTCACCAAACGTCATCATGTGGTGCATGGTTGATGGTGAGTCATTATAAAAGCCCCTAGACGTGGCTTCAGGTGTTCTTCAGGGGACAGTGTTGGGGCCCTTGCTTTTCCTTGTCTATGATTTACCTGTGAACCTATCAGATAGACATTAACGTCTGTCTGGCAATGGGTTTTAATAAAGCCAAATGTTCCTGTAGAGTCGGTAAGGCATCACACGTAAGACCGTCCGTTAGAGCGGTTATAGCGCCACCATGCGGCCGGCAGCAAACGCTGCCTGCCTGTCTCATGTTGCACTTAAGGGTTCACTAGCCTAATTCAGGTCCCATCGATAACAGTGTAAAGTCAACAATGTTCAGGACCAAGTTTCATGCCCACCGACATCACTGGGTTTTTTCAAACAACAATCGGATTATTGTCTTGGTCTTTATCTTTCCATTTCTTTTCAATTTTTAGTCGATTAGCCAATTACATTTTTTAATATTCACATCAAAAGAAACTCGCCTCCCGAAAAGTGATACTTCCCGAGCCTGCAAGCTGCCATTTTACAAATGGCATCCCTCCATGTTCTAGGGCAATTAGGACCCACTTTGTTACCGTAGTTTTGTCAAGTCTGCCCTCAGATTGAAGCTCTAAAACCAGGAAGTTGATTCTATGCTATAATTACACAATCCCACTATTTCTTTCACCAAACGGCCTCCTTTTTCAAAAGAAATTGTGGTTCTGTGGCGTTTTTTGTTTTTTGGTTTTTTTGGTTTTTTTTATAGGGAGGGGGGAATTTGTACTCTATCTTTAGATTTTATTGCACGGGGATAGCGCGAACGCAGTCCCCACTATCATAAATTGTACTCCCGAGTTCCCCACATTTGGGGGAATCGCACAGGTCAACCCGTCTGTGTGCAATGACTGGGCCTCGCCATGGGAAAACCGCCGGCTTGATCACGGTTTTTCCTGAGCCAGGTAAGTATGACTTCTAGAGTACAGCTTTGAGGTATATATCAATTGGAGATGCGAAACCTAGTCACAGTAGGTGCACTTAGTGGCAAACACCACTAAGTTCCGTAATAATGCGCATGCGTGGTTCCACTCAATATGCCAATATTAAATCCGGAGTGGCTATTGTTATGCTAATGTGTTTGTTAATAACTGGGTAATTAAGCGGGAACGGCTTAAGGGAGAATTTACAAACCATCAACACCATGACCAGCACTATCCGATTACCGGCCAGTGCCTCAGACATCGATCACCTGTAAGTTAGAGGAACACTGTCATCCGTGGGAAAATAATGAAGCATTTTGAAAAGTTGAACATACTTGCCTATCAACAACACGGCTTTCGGAATCCGAAACAACATCTTTTCTTGGATCGACAATTTCCTCACCAAACGTCATCATGTGGTGCATGGTTGATGGTGAGTCATTATAAAAGCCCCTAGACGTGGCTTCAGGTGTTCTTCAGGGGACAGTGTTGGGGCCCTTGCTTTTCCTTGTCTATGATTTACCTGTGAACCTATCAGATAGACATTAACGTCTGTCTGGCAATGGGTTTTAATAAAGCCAAATGTTCCTGTAGAGTCGGTAAGGCATCACACGGAAGACCGTCCGTTAGAGCGGTTATAGCGCCACCATGCGGCCGGCAGCAAACGCTGCCTGCCTGTCTCATGTTGCACTTAAGGGTTCACTAGCCTAATTCAGGTCCCATCGATAACAGTGTAAAGTCAACAATGTTCAGGACCAAGTTTCATGCCCACCGACATCACTGGGTTTTTTCAAACAACAATCGGATTATTGTCTTGGTCTTTATCTTTCCATTTCTTTTCAATTTTTAGTCGATTAGCCAATTACATTTTTTAATATTCACATCAAAAGAAACTCGCCTCCCGAAAAGTGATACTTCCCGAGCCTGCAAGCTGCCATTTTACAAATGGCATCCCTCCATGTTCTAGGGCAATTAGGACCCACTTTGTTACCGTAGTTTTGTCAAGTCTGCCCTCAGATTGAAGCTCTAAAACCAGGAAGTTGATTCTATGCTATAATTACACAATCCCACTATTTCTTTCACCAAACGGCCTCCTTTTTCAAAAGAAATTGTGGTTCTGTGGCGTTTTTTGTTTTTTGGTTTTTTTGGTTTTTTTTATAGGGAGGGGGGAATTTGTACTCTATCTTTAGATTTTATTGCACGGGGATAGCGCGAACGCAGTCCCCACTATCATAAATTGTACTCCCGAGTTCCCCACATTTGGGGGAATCGCACAGGTCAACCCGTCTGTGTGCAATGACTGGGCCTCGCCATGGGAAAACCGCCGGCTTGATCACGGTTTTTCCTGAGCCAGGTAAGTATGACTTCTAGAGTACAGCTTTGAGGTATATATCAATTGGAGATGCGAAACCTAGTCACAGTAGGTGCACTTAGTGGCAAACACCACTAAGTTCCGTAATAATGCGCATGCGTGGTTCCACTCAATATGCCAATATTAAATCCGGAGTGGCTATTGTTATGCTAATGTGTTTGTTAATAACTGGGTAATTAAGCGGGAACGGCTTAAGGGAGAATTTACAAACCATCAACACCATGACCAGCACTATCCGATTACCGGCCAGTGCCTCAGACATCGATCACCTGTAAGTTAGAGGAACACTGTCATCCGTGGGAAAATAATGAAGCATTTTGAAAAGTTGAACATACTTGCCTATCAACAACACGGCTTTCGGAATCCGAAACAACATCTTTTCTTGGATCGACAATTTCCTCACCAAACGTCATCATGTGGTGCATGGTTGATGGTGAGTCATTATAAAAGCCCCTAGACGTGGCTTCAGGTGTTCTTCAGGGGACAGTGTTGGGGCCCTTGCTTTTCCTTGTCTATGATTTACCTGTGAACCTATCAGATAGACATTAACGTCTGTCTGGCAATGGGTTTTAATAAAGCCAAATGTTCCTGTAGAGTCGGTAAGGCATCACACGGAAGACCGTCCGTTAGAGCGGTTATAGCGCCACCATGCGGCCGGCAGCAAACGCTGCCTGCCTGTCTCATGTTGCACTTAAGGGTTCACTAGCCTAATTCAGGTCCCATCGATAACAGTGTAAAGTCAACAATGTTCAGGACCAAGTTTCATGCCCACCGACATCACTGGGTTTTTTCAAACAACAATCGGATTATTGTCTTGGTCTTTATCTTTCCATTTCTTTTCAATTTTTAGTCGATTAGCCAATTACATTTTTTAATATTCACATCAAAAGAAACTCGCCTCCCGAAAAGTGATACTTCCCGAGCCTGCAAGCTGCCATTTTACAAATGGCATCCCTCCATGTTCTAGGGCAATTAGGACCCACTTTGTTACCGTAGTTTTGTCAAGTCTGCCCTCAGATTGAAGCTCTAAAACCAGGAAGTTGATTCTATGCTATAATTACACAATCCCACTATTTCTTTCACCAAACGGCCTCCTTTTTCAAAAGAAATTGTGGTTCTGTGGCGTTTTTTGTTTTTTGTTTTTTTTGGTTTTTTTTATAGGGAGGGGGGAATTTGTACTCTATCTTTAGATTTTATTGCACGGGGATAGCGCGAACGCAGTCCCCACTATCATAAATTGTACTCCCGAGTTCCCCACATTTGGGGGAATCGCACAGGTCAACCCGTCTGTGTGCAATGACTGGGCCTCGCCATGGGAAAACCGCCGGCTTGATCACGGTTTTTCCTGAGCCAGGTAAGTATGACTTCTAGAGTACAGCTTTGAGGTATATATCAATTGGAGATGCGAAACCTAGTCACAGTAGGTGCACTTAGTGGCAAACACCACTAAGTTCCGTAATAATGCGCATGCGTGGTTCCACTCAATATGCCAATATTAAATCCGGAGTGGCTATTGTTATGCTAATGTGTTTGTTAATAACTGGGTAATTAAGCGGGAACGGCTTAAGGGAGAATTTACAAACCATCAACACCATGACCAGCACTATCCGATTACCGGCCAGTGCCTCAGACATCGATCACCTGTAAGTTAGAGGAACACTGTCATCCGTGGGAAAATAATGAAGCATTTTGAAAAGTTGAACATACTTGCCTATCAACAACACGGCTTTCGGAATCCGAAACAACATCTTTTCTTGGATCGACAATTTCCTCACCAAACGTCATCATGTGGTGCATGGTTGATGGTGAGTCATTATAAAAGCCCCTAGACGTGGCTTCAGGTGTTCTTCAGGGGACAGTGTTGGGGCCCTTGCTTTTCCTTGTCTATGATTTACCTGTGAACCTATCAGATAGACATTAACGTCTGTCTGGCAATGGGTTTTAATAAAGCCAAATGTTCCTGTAGAGTCGGTAATGGCCCTGTCACACCAGAACATTTTAGGCCAACGCGTGAGTAGCGTGTTGTAAGTTTGGCAACACGCTGGCAAACGCTGACCAACGCTAGGTCAGCGTTAGCAACACGCTGAGCGCGTTACTCACACGCTGGGACACGCTGTCACACGCTGAGGAAAAAATATTTTTTTCAAAATACCTACAATTTCCAGCGTTTGCCAGCGTGTGACTGCACACGCTGGCGGCGCGTTGGAGGTTCGTTACTCACGCGTCGAACACGCTAGACGATCGTTATCTACCCGCCCTTACACGCTGGCGTACGCTGGCGTACGCTTGCGACACGCTGGTTATGGCCCTGCCACACCAGAACGTTTTAGGCTAATGTATGAGTAGCGCGTTAAAAATAGTTGATACGCTGGCAATTGCTGAACTTTCACAGAAAAAAGTCAAGTGGAACCGTGATTTCAGCGTGTCCATACAGGTTGATAACGGGTTCATAGCGTATGCCAGCGCGTGAGTAGCGTGTGAGGAACGCGCTCAGCGTGTAAGGAACGCATCACTGATTTATAGTAAAAATACGACAGCGGGTCGCCAGCGTGAGAGTAGTGGGTTGGTAACGATCGTCTAGCGCGTTCGACGCCTGAGTAACGGCCTTTCTGCGCGCCGCCAGCGTGTGCAGTCACACGCTGGCAAACGCTGATTTTTTTTAGGTATGTTGAAAAATGTATTTTTTTCCTCAGCGTGTGACAGCGTGTTCCAGCGTGTGGGTAACGCGCTCAGCGCGTTGCGAACGCTGGCCTAGCGTTGGTCAACGTTTACCCGCGTGTTGCCGAAATTCCAACACGTTGGCCTAAAACGTTCTGGTGTGACAGGGCCATTACTGTAGTAGCGCGTCATCTTTTTATACAACTAATCATGTGGTCGTTGCCGTATGCTGGCGCGCGTTGGACCGCGCTACTCACGCGCTGGGCAGTCGTTCATCAGTCGTCGAGCGCGTTACTAACGCGTTATTCACGCGCTGGCGAACGCTATGAACCCGTTATCAACGCGTTATGGACACGCTGAAATCACGGTTCCACTTGAATTTTTCCGTGGAAGTTCAGCGTTTGCCAGCGTATCAACTATTTTCAACGCGCTACTCACGCGTTGGCCTAAAACGTTCTGGTGTGACAGGGCCATCAGGCATCACACGGAAGACCGTCCGTTAGAGCGGTTATAGCGCCACCATGCGGCCGGCAGCAAACGCTGCCTGCCTGTCTCATGTTGCACTTAAGGGTTCACTAGCCTAATTCAGGTCCCATCGATAACAGTGTAAAGTCAACAATGTTCAGGACCAAGTTTCATGCCCACCGACATCACTGGGTTTTTTCAAACAACAATCGGATTATTGTCTTGGTCTTTATCTTTCCATTTCTTTTCAATTTTTAGTCGATTAGCCAATTACATTTTTTAATATTCACATCAAAAGAAACTCGCCTCCCGAAAAGTGATACTTCCCGAGCCTGCAAGCTGCCATTTTACAAATGGCATCCCTCCATGTTCTAGGGCAATTAGGACCCACTTTGTTACCGTAGTTTTGTCAAGTCTGCCCTCAGATTGAAGCTCTAAAACCAGGAAGTTGATTCTATGCTATAATTACACAATCCCACTATTTCTTTCACCAAACGGCCTCCTTTTTCAAAAGAAATTGTGGTTCTGTGGCGTTTTTTGTTTTTTGGTTTTTTTGGTTTTTTTTATAGGGAGGGGGGAATTTGTACTCTATCTTTAGATTTTATTGCACGGGGATAGCGCGAACGCAGTCCCCACTATCATAAATTGTACTCCCGAGTTCCCCACATTTGGGGGAATCGCACAGGTCAACCCGTCTGTGTGCAATGACTGGGCCTCGCCATGGGAAAACCGCCGGCTTGATCACGGTTTTTCCTGAGCCAGGTAAGTATGACTTCTAGAGTACAGCTTTGAGGTATATATCAATTGGAGATGCGAAACCTAGTCACAGTAGGTGCACTTAGTGGCAAACACCACTAAGTTCCGTAATAATGCGCATGCGTGGTTCCACTCAATATGCCAATATTAAATCCGGAGTGGCTATTGTTATGCTAATGTGTTTGTTAATAACTGGGTAATTAAGCGGGAACGGCTTAAGGGAGAATTTACAAACCATCAACACCATGACCAGCACTATCCGATTACCGGCCAGTGCCTCAGACATCGATCACCTGTAAGTTAGAGGAACACTGTCATCCGTGGGAAAATAATGAAGCATTTTGAAAAGTTGAACATACTTGCCTATCAACAACACGGCTTTCGGAATCCGAAACAACATCTTTTCTTGGATCGACAATTTCCTCACCAAACGTCATCATGTGGTGCATGGTTGATGGTGAGTCATTATAAAAGCCCCTAGACGTGGCTTCAGGTGTTCTTCAGGGGACAGTGTTGGGGCCCTTGCTTTTCCTTGTCTATGATTTACCTGTGAACCTATCAGATAGACATTAACGTCTGTCTGGCAATGGGTTTTAATAAAGCCAAATGTTCCTGTAGAGTCGGTAAGGCATCACACGGAAGACCGTCCGTTAGAGCGGTTATAGCGCCACCATGCGGCCGGCAGCAAACGCTGCCTGCCTGTCTCATGTTGCACTTAAGGGTTCACTAGCCTAATTCAGGTCCCATCGATAACAGTGTAAAGTCAACAATGTTCAGGACCAAGTTTCATGCCCACCGACATCACTGGGTTTTTTCAAACAACAATCGGATTATTGTCTTGGTCTTTATCTTTCCATTTCTTTTCAATTTTTAGTCGATTAGCCAATTACATTTTTTAATATTCACATCAAAAGAAACTCGCCTCCCGAAAAGTGATACTTCCCGAGCCTGCAAGCTGCCATTTTACAAATGGCATCCCTCCATGTTCTAGGGCAATTAGGACCCACTTTGTTACCGTAGTTTTGTCAAGTCTGCCCTCAGATTGAAGCTCTAAAACCAGGAAGTTGATTCTATGCTATAATTACACAATCCCACTATTTCTTTCACCAAACGGCCTCCTTTTTCAAAAGAAATTGTGGTTCTGTGGCGTTTTTTGTTTTTTGGTTTTTTTGGTTTTTTTTATAGGGAGGGGGGAATTTGTACTCTATCTTTAGATTTTATTGCACGGGGATAGCGCGAACGCAGTCCCCACTATCATAAATTGTACTCCCGAGTTCCCCACATTTGGGGGAATCGCACAGGTCAACCCGTCTGTGTGCAATGACTGGGCCTCGCCATGGGAAAACCGCCGGCTTGATCACGGTTTTTCCTGAGCCAGGTAAGTATGACTTCTAGAGTACAGCTTTGAGGTATATATCAATTGGAGATGCGAAACCTAGTCACAGTAGGTGCACTTAGTGGCAAACACCACTAAGTTCCGTAATAATGCGCATGCGTGGTTCCACTCAATATGCCAATATTAAATCCGGAGTGGCTATTGTTATGCTAATGTGTTTGTTAATAACTGGGTAATTAAGCGGGAACGGCTTAAGGGAGAATTTACAAACCATCAACACCATGACCAGCACTATCCGATTACCGGCCAGTGCCTCAGACATCGATCACCTGTAAGTTAGAGGAACACTGTCATCCGTGGGAAAATAATGAAGCATTTTGAAAAGTTGAACATACTTGCCTATCAACAACACGGCTTTCGGAATCCGAAACAACATCTTTTCTTGGATCGACAATTTCCTCACCAAACGTCATCATGTGGTGCATGGTTGATGGTGAGTCATTATAAAAGCCCCTAGACGTGGCTTCAGGTGTTCTTCAGGGGACAGTGTTGGGGCCCTTGCTTTTCCTTGTCTATGATTTACCTGTGAACCTATCAGATAGACATTAACGTCTGTCTGGCAATGGGTTTTAATAAAGCCAAATGTTCCTGTAGAGTCGGTAAGGCATCACACGGAAGACCGTCCGTTAGAGCGGTTATAGCGCCACCATGCGGCCGGCAGCAAACGCTGCCTGCCTGTCTCATGTTGCACTTAAGGGTTCACTAGCCTAATTCAGGTCCCATCGATAACAGTGTAAAGTCAACAATGTTCAGGACCAAGTTTCATGCCCACCGACATCACTGGGTTTTTTCAAACAACAATCGGATTATTGTCTTGGTCTTTATCTTTCCATTTCTTTTCAATTTTTAGTCGATTAGCCAATTACATTTTTTAATATTCACATCAAAAGAAACTCGCCTCCCGAAAAGTGATACTTCCCGAGCCTGCAAGCTGCCATTTTACAAATGGCATCCCTCCATGTTCTAGGGCAATTAGGACCCACTTTGTTACCGTAGTTTTGTCAAGTCTGCCCTCAGATTGAAGCTCTAAAACCAGGAAGTTGATTCTATGCTATAATTACACAATCCCACTATTTCTTTCACCAAACGGCCTCCTTTTTCAAAAGAAATTGTGGTTCTGTGGCGTTTTTTGTTTTTTGGTTTTTTTGGTTTTTTTTATAGGGAGGGGGGAATTTGTACTCTATCTTTAGATTTTATTGCACGGGGATAGCGCGAACGCAGTCCCCACTATCATAAATTGTACTCCCGAGTTCCCCACATTTGGGGGAATCGCACAGGTCAACCCGTCTGTGTGCAATGACTGGGCCTCGCCATGGGAAAACCGCCGGCTTGATCACGGTTTTTCCTGAGCCAGGTAAGTATGACTTCTAGAGTACAGCTTTGAGGTATATATCAATTGGAGATGCGAAACCTAGTCACAGTAGGTGCACTTAGTGGCAAACACCACTAAGTTCCGTAATAATGCGCATGCGTGGTTCCACTCAATATGCCAATATTAAATCCGGAGTGGCTATTGTTATGCTAATGTGTTTGTTAATAACTGGGTAATTAAGCGGGAACGGCTTAAGGGAGAATTTACAAACCATCAACACCATGACCAGCACTATCCGATTACCGGCCAGTGCCTCAGACATCGATCACCTGTAAGTTAGAGGAACACTGTCATCCGTGGGAAAATAATGAAGCATTTTGAAAAGTTGAACATACTTGCCTATCAACAACACGGCTTTCGGAATCCGAAACAACATCTTTTCTTGGATCGACAATTTCCTCACCAAACGTCATCATGTGGTGCATGGTTGATGGTGAGTCATTATAAAAGCCCCTAGACGTGGCTTCAGGTGTTCTTCAGGGGACAGTGTTGGGGCCCTTGCTTTTCCTTGTCTATGATTTACCTGTGAACCTATCAGATAGACATTAACGTCTGTCTGGCAATGGGTTTTAATAAAGCCAAATGTTCCTGTAGAGTCGGTAAGGCATCACACGGAAGACCGTCCGTTAGAGCGGTTATAGCGCCACCATGCGGCCGGCAGCAAACGCTGCCTGCCTGTCTCATGTTGCACTTAAGGGTTCACTAGCCTAATTCAGGTCCCATCGATAACAGTGTAAAGTCAACAATGTTCAGGACCAAGTTTCATGCCCACCGACATCACTGGGTTTTTTCAAACAACAATCGGATTATTGTCTTGGTCTTTATCTTTCCATTTCTTTTCAATTTTTAGTCGATTAGCCAATTACATTTTTTAATATTCACATCAAAAGAAACTCGCCTCCCGAAAAGTGATACTTCCCGAGCCTGCAAGCTGCCATTTTACAAATGGCATCCCTCCATGTTCTAGGGCAATTAGGACCCACTTTGTTACCGTAGTTTTGTCAAGTCTGCCCTCAGATTGAAGCTCTAAAACCAGGAAGTTGATTCTATGCTATAATTACACAATCCCACTATTTCTTTCACCAAACGGCCTCCTTTTTCAAAAGAAATTGTGGTTCTGTGGCGTTTTTTGTTTTTTGGTTTTTTTGGTTTTTTTTATAGGGAGGGGGGAATTTGTACTCTATCTTTAGATTTTATTGCACGGGGATAGCGCGAACGCAGTCCCCACTATCATAAATTGTACTCCCGAGTTCCCCACATTTGGGGGAATCGCACAGGTCAACCCGTCTGTGTGCAATGACTGGGCCTCGCCATGGGAAAACCGCCGGCTTGATCACGGTTTTTCCTGAGCCAGGTAAGTATGACTTCTAGAGTACAGCTTTGAGGTATATATCAATTGGAGATGCGAAACCTAGTCACAGTAGGTGCACTTAGTGGCAAACACCACTAAGTTCCGTAATAATGCGCATGCGTGGTTCCACTCAATATGCCAATATTAAATCCGGAGTGGCTATTGTTATGCTAATGTGTTTGTTAATAACTGGGTAATTAAGCGGGAACGGCTTAAGGGAGAATTTACAAACCATCAACACCATGACCAGCACTATCCGATTACCGGCCAGTGCCTCAGACATCGATCACCTGTAAGTTAGAGGAACACTGTCATCCGTGGGAAAATAATGAAGCATTTTGAAAAGTTGAACATACTTGCCTATCAACAACACGGCTTTCGGAATCCGAAACAACATCTTTTCTTGGATCGACAATTTCCTCACCAAACGTCATCATGTGGTGCATGGTTGATGGTGAGTCATTATAAAAGCCCCTAGACGTGGCTTCAGGTGTTCTTCAGGGGACAGTGTTGGGGCCCTTGCTTTTCCTTGTCTATGATTTACCTGTGAACCTATCAGATAGACATTAACGTCTGTCTGGCAATGGGTTTTAATAAAGCCAAATGTTCCTGTAGAGTCGGTAAGGCATCACACGGAAGACCGTCCGTTAGAGCGGTTATAGCGCCACCATGCGGCCGGCAGCAAACGCTGCCTGCCTGTCTCATGTTGCACTTAAGGGTTCACTAGCCTAATTCAGGTCCCATCGATAACAGTGTAAAGTCAACAATGTTCAGGACCAAGTTTCATGCCCACCGACATCACTGGGTTTTTTCAAACAACAATCGGATTATTGTCTTGGTCTTTATCTTTCCATTTCTTTTCAATTTTTAGTCGATTAGCCAATTACATTTTTTAATATTCACATCAAAAGAAACTCGCCTCCCGAAAAGTGATACTTCCCGAGCCTGCAAGCTGCCATTTTACAAATGGCATCCCTCCATGTTCTAGGGCAATTAGGACCCACTTTGTTACCGTAGTTTTGTCAAGTCTGCCCTCAGATTGAAGCTCTAAAACCAGGAAGTTGATTCTATGCTATAATTACACAATCCCACTATTTCTTTCACCAAACGGCCTCCTTTTTCAAAAGAAATTGTGGTTCTGTGGCGTTTTTTGTTTTTTGGTTTTTTTGGTTTTTTTTATAGGGAGGGGGGAATTTGTACTCTATCTTTAGATTTTATTGCACGGGGATAGCGCGAACGCAGTCCCCACTATCATAAATTGTACTCCCGAGTTCCCCACATTTGGGGGAATCGCACAGGTCAACCCGTCTGTGTGCAATGACTGGGCCTCGCCATGGGAAAACCGCCGGCTTGATCACGGTTTTTCCTGAGCCAGGTAAGTATGACTTCTAGAGTACAGCTTTGAGGTATATATCAATTGGAGATGCGAAACCTAGTCACAGTAGGTGCACTTAGTGGCAAACACCACTAAGTTCCGTAATAATGCGCATGCGTGGTTCCACTCAATATGCCAATATTAAATCCGGAGTGGCTATTGTTATGCTAATGTGTTTGTTAATAACTGGGTAATTAAGCGGGAACGGCTTAAGGGAGAATTTACAAACCATCAACACCATGACCAGCACTATCCGATTACCGGCCAGTGCCTCAGACATCGATCACCTGTAAGTTAGAGGAACACTGTCATCCGTGGGAAAATAATGAAGCATTTTGAAAAGTTGAACATACTTGCCTATCAACAACACGGCTTTCGGAATCCGAAACAACATCTTTTCTTGGATCGACAATTTCCTCACCAAACGTCATCATGTGGTGCATGGTTGATGGTGAGTCATTATAAAAGCCCCTAGACGTGGCTTCAGGTGTTCTTCAGGGGACAGTGTTGGGGCCCTTGCTTTTCCTTGTCTATGATTTACCTGTGAACCTATCAGATAGACATTAACGTCTGTCTGGCAATGGGTTTTAATAAAGCCAAATGTTCCTGTAGAGTCGGTAAGGCATCACACGGAAGACCGTCCGTTAGAGCGGTTATAGCGCCACCATGCGGCCGGCAGCAAACGCTGCCTGCCTGTCTCATGTTGCACTTAAGGGTTCACTAGCCTAATTCAGGTCCCATCGATAACAGTGTAAAGTCAACAATGTTCAGGACCAAGTTTCATGCCCACCGACATCACTGGGTTTTTTCAAACAACAATCGGATTATTGTCTTGGTCTTTATCTTTCCATTTCTTTTCAATTTTTAGTCGATTAGCCAATTACATTTTTTAATATTCACATCAAAAGAAACTCGCCTCCCGAAAAGTGATACTTCCCGAGCCTGCAAGCTGCCATTTTACAAATGGCATCCCTCCATGTTCTAGGGCAATTAGGACCCACTTTGTTACCGTAGTTTTGTCAAGTCTGCCCTCAGATTGAAGCTCTAAAACCAGGAAGTTGATTCTATGCTATAATTACACAATCCCACTATTTCTTTCACCAAACGGCCTCCTTTTTCAAAAGAAATTGTGGTTCTGTGGCGTTTTTTGTTTTTTGGTTTTTTTGGTTTTTTTTATAGGGAGGGGGGAATTTGTACTCTATCTTTAGATTTTATTGCACGGGGATAGCGCGAACGCAGTCCCCACTATCATAAATTGTACTCCCGAGTTCCCCACATTTGGGGGAATCGCACAGGTCAACCCGTCTGTGTGCAATGACTGGGCCTCGCCATGGGAAAACCGCCGGCTTGATCACGGTTTTTCCTGAGCCAGGTAAGTATGACTTCTAGAGTACAGCTTTGAGGTATATATCAATTGGAGATGCGAAACCTAGTCACAGTAGGTGCACTTAGTGGCAAACACCACTAAGTTCCGTAATAATGCGCATGCGTGGTTCCACTCAATATGCCAATATTAAATCCGGAGTGGCTATTGTTATGCTAATGTGTTTGTTAATAACTGGGTAATTAAGCGGGAACGGCTTAAGGGAGAATTTACAAACCATCAACACCATGACCAGCACTATCCGATTACCGGCCAGTGCCTCAGACATCGATCACCTGTAAGTTAGAGGAACACTGTCATCCGTGGGAAAATAATGAAGCATTTTGAAAAGTTGAACATACTTGCCTATCAACAACACGGCTTTCGGAATCCGAAACAACATCTTTTCTTGGATCGACAATTTCCTCACCAAACGTCATCATGTGGTGCATGGTTGATGGTGAGTCATTATAAAAGCCCCTAGACGTGGCTTCAGGTGTTCTTCAGGGGACAGTGTTGGGGCCCTTGCTTTTCCTTGTCTATGATTTACCTGTGAACCTATCAGATAGACATTAACGTCTGTCTGGCAATGGGTTTTAATAAAGCCAAATGTTCCTGTAGAGTCGGTAAGGCATCACACGGAAGACCGTCCGTTAGAGCGGTTATAGCGCCACCATGCGGCCGGCAGCAAACGCTGCCTGCCTGTCTCATGTTGCACTTAAGGGTTCACTAGCCTAATTCAGGTCCCATCGATAACAGTGTAAAGTCAACAATGTTCAGGACCAAGTTTCATGCCCACCGACATCACTGGGTTTTTTCAAACAACAATCGGATTATTGTCTTGGTCTTTATCTTTCCATTTCTTTTCAATTTTTAGTCGATTAGCCAATTACATTTTTTAATATTCACATCAAAAGAAACTCGCCTCCCGAAAAGTGATACTTCCCGAGCCTGCAAGCTGCCATTTTACAAATGGCATCCCTCCATGTTCTAGGGCAATTAGGACCCACTTTGTTACCGTAGTTTTGTCAAGTCTGCCCTCAGATTGAAGCTCTAAAACCAGGAAGTTGATTCTATGCTATAATTACACAATCCCACTATTTCTTTCACCAAACGGCCTCCTTTTTCAAAAGAAATTGTGGTTCTGTGGCGTTTTTTGTTTTTTGGTTTTTTTGGTTTTTTTTATAGGGAGGGGGGAATTTGTACTCTATCTTTAGATTTTATTGCACGGGGATAGCGCGAACGCAGTCCCCACTATCATAAATTGTACTCCCGAGTTCCCCACATTTGGGGGAATCGCACAGGTCAACCCGTCTGTGTGCAATGACTGGGCCTCGCCATGGGAAAACCGCCGGCTTGATCACGGTTTTTCCTGAGCCAGGTAAGTATGACTTCTAGAGTACAGCTTTGAGGTATATATCAATTGGAGATGCGAAACCTAGTCACAGTAGGTGCACTTAGTGGCAAACACCACTAAGTTCCGTAATAATGCGCATGCGTGGTTCCACTCAATATGCCAATATTAAATCCGGAGTGGCTATTGTTATGCTAATGTGTTTGTTAATAACTGGGTAATTAAGCGGGAACGGCTTAAGGGAGAATTTACAAACCATCAACACCATGACCAGCACTATCCGATTACCGGCCAGTGCCTCAGACATCGATCACCTGTAAGTTAGAGGAACACTGTCATCCGTGGGAAAATAATGAAGCATTTTGAAAAGTTGAACATACTTGCCTATCAACAACACGGCTTTCGGAATCCGAAACAACATCTTTTCTTGGATCGACAATTTCCTCACCAAACGTCATCATGTGGTGCATGGTTGATGGTGAGTCATTATAAAAGCCCCTAGACGTGGCTTCAGGTGTTCTTCAGGGGACAGTGTTGGGGCCCTTGCTTTTCCTTGTCTATGATTTACCTGTGAACCTATCAGATAGACATTAACGTCTGTCTGGCAATGGGTTTTAATAAAGCCAAATGTTCCTGTAGAGTCGGTAAGGCATCACACGGAAGACCGTCCGTTAGAGCGGTTATAGCGCCACCATGCGGCCGGCAGCAAACGCTGCCTGCCTGTCTCATGTTGCACTTAAGGGTTCACTAGCCTAATTCAGGTCCCATCGATAACAGTGTAAAGTCAACAATGTTCAGGACCAAGTTTCATGCCCACCGACATCACTGGGTTTTTTCAAACAACAATCGGATTATTGTCTTGGTCTTTATCTTTCCATTTCTTTTCAATTTTTAGTCGATTAGCCAATTACATTTTTTAATATTCACATCAAAAGAAACTCGCCTCCCGAAAAGTGATACTTCCCGAGCCTGCAAGCTGCCATTTTACAAATGGCATCCCTCCATGTTCTAGGGCAATTAGGACCCACTTTGTTACCGTAGTTTTGTCAAGTCTGCCCTCAGATTGAAGCTCTAAAACCAGGAAGTTGATTCTATGCTATAATTACACAATCCCACTATTTCTTTCACCAAACGGCCTCCTTTTTCAAAAGAAATTGTGGTTCTGTGGCGTTTTTTGTTTTTTGGTTTTTTTGGTTTTTTTTATAGGGAGGGGGGAATTTGTACTCTATCTTTAGATTTTATTGCACGGGGATAGCGCGAACGCAGTCCCCACTATCATAAATTGTACTCCCGAGTTCCCCACATTTGGGGGAATCGCACAGGTCAACCCGTCTGTGTGCAATGACTGGGCCTCGCCATGGGAAAACCGCCGGCTTGATCACGGTTTTTCCTGAGCCAGGTAAGTATGACTTCTAGAGTACAGCTTTGAGGTATATATCAATTGGAGATGCGAAACCTAGTCACAGTAGGTGCACTTAGTGGCAAACACCACTAAGTTCCGTAATAATGCGCATGCGTGGTTCCACTCAATATGCCAATATTAAATCCGGAGTGGCTATTGTTATGCTAATGTGTTTGTTAATAACTGGGTAATTAAGCGGGAACGGCTTAAGGGAGAATTTACAAACCATCAACACCATGACCAGCACTATCCGATTACCGGCCAGTGCCTCAGACATCGATCACCTGTAAGTTAGAGGAACACTGTCATCCGTGGGAAAATAATGAAGCATTTTGAAAAGTTGAACATACTTGCCTATCAACAACACGGCTTTCGGAATCCGAAACAACATCTTTTCTTGGATCGACAATTTCCTCACCAAACGTCATCATGTGGTGCATGGTTGATGGTGAGTCATTATAAAAGCCCCTAGACGTGGCTTCAGGTGTTCTTCAGGGGACAGTGTTGGGGCCCTTGCTTTTCCTTGTCTATGATTTACCTGTGAACCTATCAGATAGACATTAACGTCTGTCTGGCAATGGGTTTTAATAAAGCCAAATGTTCCTGTAGAGTCGGTAAGGCATCACACGGAAGACCGTCCGTTAGAGCGGTTATAGCGCCACCATGCGGCCGGCAGCAAACGCTGCCTGCCTGTCTCATGTTGCACTTAAGGGTTCACTAGCCTAATTCAGGTCCCATCGATAACAGTGTAAAGTCAACAATGTTCAGGACCAAGTTTCATGCCCACCGACATCACTGGGTTTTTTCAAACAACAATCGGATTATTGTCTTGGTCTTTATCTTTCCATTTCTTTTCAATTTTTAGTCGATTAGCCAATTACATTTTTTAATATTCACATCAAAAGAAACTCGCCTCCCGAAAAGTGATACTTCCCGAGCCTGCAAGCTGCCATTTTACAAATGGCATCCCTCCATGTTCTAGGGCAATTAGGACCCACTTTGTTACCGTAGTTTTGTCAAGTCTGCCCTCAGATTGAAGCTCTAAAACCAGGAAGTTGATTCTATGCTATAATTACACAATCCCACTATTTCTTTCACCAAACGGCCTCCTTTTTCAAAAGAAATTGTGGTTCTGTGGCGTTTTTTGTTTTTTGTTTTTTTTGGTTTTTTTTATAGGGAGGGGGGAATTTGTACTCTATCTTTAGATTTTATTGCACGGGGATAGCGCGAACGCAGTCCCCACTATCATAAATTGTACTCCCGAGTTCCCCACATTTGGGGGAATCGCACAGGTCAACCCGTCTGTGTGCAATGACTGGGCCTCGCCATGGGAAAACCGCCGGCTTGATCACGGTTTTTCCTGAGCCAGGTAAGTATGACTTCTAGAGTACAGCTTTGAGGTATATATCAATTGGAGATGCGAAACCTAGTCACAGTAGGTGCACTTAGTGGCAAACACCACTAAGTTCCGTAATAATGCGCATGCGTGGTTCCACTCAATATGCCAATATTAAATCCGGAGTGGCTATTGTTATGCTAATGTGTTTGTTAATAACTGGGTAATTAAGCGGGAACGGCTTAAGGGAGAATTTACAAACCATCAACACCATGACCAGCACTATCCGATTACCGGCCAGTGCCTCAGACATCGATCACCTGTAAGTTAGAGGAACACTGTCATCCGTGGGAAAATAATGAAGCATTTTGAAAAGTTGAACATACTTGCCTATCAACAACACGGCTTTCGGAATCCGAAACAACATCTTTTCTTGGATCGACAATTTCCTCACCAAACGTCATCATGTGGTGCATGGTTGATGGTGAGTCATTATAAAAGCCCCTAGACGTGGCTTCAGGTGTTCTTCAGGGGACAGTGTTGGGGCCCTTGCTTTTCCTTGTCTATGATTTACCTGTGAACCTATCAGATAGACATTAACGTCTGTCTGGCAATGGGTTTTAATAAAGCCAAATGTTCCTGTAGAGTCGGTAAGGCATCACACGGAAGACCGTCCGTTAGAGCGGTTATAGCGCCACCATGCGGCCGGCAGCAAACGCTGCCTGCCTGTCTCATGTTGCACTTAAGGGTTCACTAGCCTAATTCAGGTCCCATCGATAACAGTGTAAAGTCAACAATGTTCAGGACCAAGTTTCATGCCCACCGACATCACTGGGTTTTTTCAAACAACAATCGGATTATTGTCTTGGTCTTTATCTTTCCATTTCTTTTCAATTTTTAGTCGATTAGCCAATTACATTTTTTAATATTCACATCAAAAGAAACTCGCCTCCCGAAAAGTGATACTTCCCGAGCCTGCAAGCTGCCATTTTACAAATGGCATCCCTCCATGTTCTAGGGCAATTAGGACCCACTTTGTTACCGTAGTTTTGTCAAGTCTGCCCTCAGATTGAAGCTCTAAAACCAGGAAGTTGATTCTATGCTATAATTACACAATCCCACTATTTCTTTCACCAAACGGCCTCCTTTTTCAAAAGAAATTGTGGTTCTGTGGCGTTTTTTGTTTTTTGGTTTTTTTGGTTTTTTTTATAGGGAGGGGGGAATTTGTACTCTATCTTTAGATTTTATTGCACGGGGATAGCGCGAACGCAGTCCCCACTATCATAAATTGTACTCCCGAGTTCCCCACATTTGGGGGAATCGCACAGGTCAACCCGTCTGTGTGCAATGACTGGGCCTCGCCATGGGAAAACCGCCGGCTTGATCACGGTTTTTCCTGAGCCAGGTAAGTATGACTTCTAGAGTACAGCTTTGAGGTATATATCAATTGGAGATGCGAAACCTAGTCACAGTAGGTGCACTTAGTGGCAAACACCACTAAGTTCCGTAATAATGCGCATGCGTGGTTCCACTCAATATGCCAATATTAAATCCGGAGTGGCTATTGTTATGCTAATGTGTTTGTTAATAACTGGGTAATTAAGCGGGAACGGCTTAAGGGAGAATTTACAAACCATCAACACCATGACCAGCACTATCCGATTACCGGCCAGTGCCTCAGACATCGATCACCTGTAAGTTAGAGGAACACTGTCATCCGTGGGAAAATAATGAAGCATTTTGAAAAGTTGAACATACTTGCCTATCAACAACACGGCTTTCGGAATCCGAAACAACATCTTTTCTTGGATCGACAATTTCCTCACCAAACGTCATCATGTGGTGCATGGTTGATGGTGAGTCATTATAAAAGCCCCTAGACGTGGCTTCAGGTGTTCTTCAGGGGACAGTGTTGGGGCCCTTGCTTTTCCTTGTCTATGATTTACCTGTGAACCTATCAGATAGACATTAACGTCTGTCTGGCAATGGGTTTTAATAAAGCCAAATGTTCCTGTAGAGTCGGTAAGGCATCACACGGAAGACCGTCCGTTAGAGCGGTTATAGCGCCACCATGCGGCCGGCAGCAAACGCTGCCTGCCTGTCTCATGTTGCACTTAAGGGTTCACTAGCCTAATTCAGGTCCCATCGATAACAGTGTAAAGTCAACAATGTTCAGGACCAAGTTTCATGCCCACCGACATCACTGGGTTTTTTCAAACAACAATCGGATTATTGTCTTGGTCTTTATCTTTCCATTTCTTTTCAATTTTTAGTCGATTAGCCAATTACATTTTTTAATATTCACATCAAAAGAAACTCGCCTCCCGAAAAGTGATACTTCCCGAGCCTGCAAGCTGCCATTTTACAAATGGCATCCCTCCATGTTCTAGGGCAATTAGGACCCACTTTGTTACCGTAGTTTTGTCAAGTCTGCCCTCAGATTGAAGCTCTAAAACCAGGAAGTTGATTCTATGCTATAATTACACAATCCCACTATTTCTTTCACCAAACGGCCTCCTTTTTCAAAAGAAATTGTGGTTCTGTGGCGTTTTTTGTTTTTTGTTTTTTTTGGTTTTTTTTATAGGGAGGGGGGAATTTGTACTCTATCTTTAGATTTTATTGCACGGGGATAGCGCGAACGCAGTCCCCACTATCATAAATTGTACTCCCGAGTTCCCCACATTTGGGGGAATCGCACAGGTCAACCCGTCTGTGTGCAATGACTGGGCCTCGCCATGGGAAAACCGCCGGCTTGATCACGGTTTTTCCTGAGCCAGGTAAGTATGACTTCTAGAGTACAGCTTTGAGGTATATATCAATTGGAGATGCGAAACCTAGTCACAGTAGGTGCACTTAGTGGCAAACACCACTAAGTTCCGTAATAATGCGCATGCGTGGTTCCACTCAATATGCCAATATTAAATCCGGAGTGGCTATTGTTATGCTAATGTGTTTGTTAATAACTGGGTAATTAAGCGGGAACGGCTTAAGGGAGAATTTACAAACCATCAACACCATGACCAGCACTATCCGATTACCGGCCAGTGCCTCAGACATCGATCACCTGTAAGTTAGAGGAACACTGTCATCCGTGGGAAAATAATGAAGCATTTTGAAAAGTTGAACATACTTGCCTATCAACAACACGGCTTTCGGAATCCGAAACAACATCTTTTCTTGGATCGACAATTTCCTCACCAAACGTCATCATGTGGTGCATGGTTGATGGTGAGTCATTATAAAAGCCCCTAGACGTGGCTTCAGGTGTTCTTCAGGGGACAGTGTTGGGGCCCTTGCTTTTCCTTGTCTATGATTTACCTGTGAACCTATCAGATAGACATTAACGTCTGTCTGGCAATGGGTTTTAATAAAGCCAAATGTTCCTGTAGAGTCGGTAAGGCATCACACGGAAGACCGTCCGTTAGAGCGGTTATAGCGCCACCATGCGGCCGGCAGCAAACGCTGCCTGCCTGTCTCATGTTGCACTTAAGGGTTCACTAGCCTAATTCAGGTCCCATCGATAACAGTGTAAAGTCAACAATGTTCAGGACCAAGTTTCATGCCCACCGACATCACTGGGTTTTTTCAAACAACAATCGGATTATTGTCTTGGTCTTTATCTTTCCATTTCTTTTCAATTTTTAGTCGATTAGCCAATTACATTTTTTAATATTCACATCAAAAGAAACTCGCCTCCCGAAAAGTGATACTTCCCGAGCCTGCAAGCTGCCATTTTACAAATGGCATCCCTCCATGTTCTAGGGCAATTAGGACCCACTTTGTTACCGTAGTTTTGTCAAGTCTGCCCTCAGATTGAAGCTCTAAAACCAGGAAGTTGATTCTATGCTATAATTACACAATCCCACTATTTCTTTCACCAAACGGCCTCCTTTTTCAAAAGAAATTGTGGTTCTGTGGCGTTTTTTGTTTTTTGTTTTTTTTGGTTTTTTTTATAGGGAGGGGGGAATTTGTACTCTATCTTTAGATTTTATTGCACGGGGATAGCGCGAACGCAGTCCCCACTATCATAAATTGTACTCCCGAGTTCCCCACATTTGGGGGAATCGCACAGGTCAACCCGTCTGTGTGCAATGACTGGGCCTCGCCATGGGAAAACCGCCGGCTTGATCACGGTTTTTCCTGAGCCAGGTAAGTATGACTTCTAGAGTACAGCTTTGAGGTATATATCAATTGGAGATGCGAAACCTAGTCACAGTAGGTGCACTTAGTGGCAAACACCACTAAGTTCCGTAATAATGCGCATGCGTGGTTCCACTCAATATGCCAATATTAAATCCGGAGTGGCTATTGTTATGCTAATGTGTTTGTTAATAACTGGGTAATTAAGCGGGAACGGCTTAAGGGAGAATTTACAAACCATCAACACCATGACCAGCACTATCCGATTACCGGCCAGTGCCTCAGACATCGATCACCTGTAAGTTAGAGGAACACTGTCATCCGTGGGAAAATAATGAAGCATTTTGAAAAGTTGAACATACTTGCCTATCAACAACACGGCTTTCGGAATCCGAAACAACATCTTTTCTTGGATCGACAATTTCCTCACCAAACGTCATCATGTGGTGCATGGTTGATGGTGAGTCATTATAAAAGCCCCTAGACGTGGCTTCAGGTGTTCTTCAGGGGACAGTGTTGGGGCCCTTGCTTTTCCTTGTCTATGATTTACCTGTGAACCTATCAGATAGACATTAACGTCTGTCTGGCAATGGGTTTTAATAAAGCCAAATGTTCCTGTAGAGTCGGTAAGGCATCACACGGAAGACCGTCCGTTAGAGCGGTTATAGCGCCACCATGCGGCCGGCAGCAAACGCTGCCTGCCTGTCTCATGTTGCACTTAAGGGTTCACTAGCCTAATTCAGGTCCCATCGATAACAGTGTAAAGTCAACAATGTTCAGGACCAAGTTTCATGCCCACCGACATCACTGGGTTTTTTCAAACAACAATCGGATTATTGTCTTGGTCTTTATCTTTCCATTTCTTTTCAATTTTTAGTCGATTAGCCAATTACATTTTTTAATATTCACATCAAAAGAAACTCGCCTCCCGAAAAGTGATACTTCCCGAGCCTGCAAGCTGCCATTTTACAAATGGCATCCCTCCATGTTCTAGGGCAATTAGGACCCACTTTGTTACCGTAGTTTTGTCAAGTCTGCCCTCAGATTGAAGCTCTAAAACCAGGAAGTTGATTCTATGCTATAATTACACAATCCCACTATTTCTTTCACCAAACGGCCTCCTTTTTCAAAAGAAATTGTGGTTCTGTGGCGTTTTTTGTTTTTTGGTTTTTTTGGGTTTTTTTATAGGGAGGGGGGAATTTGTACTCTATCTTTAGATTTTATTGCACGGGGATAGCGCGAACGCAGTCCCCACTATCATAAATTGTACTCCCGAGTTCCCCACATTTGGGGGAATCGCACAGGTCAACCCGTCTGTGTGCAATGACTGGGCCTCGCCATGGGAAAACCGCCGGCTTGATCACGGTTTTTCCTGAGCCAGGTAAGTATGACTTCTAGAGTACAGCTTTGAGGTATATATCAATTGGAGATGCGAAACCTAGTCACAGTAGGTGCACTTAGTGGCAAACACCACTAAGTTCCGTAATAATGCGCATGCGTGGTTCCACTCAATATGCCAATATTAAATCCGGAGTGGCTATTGTTATGCTAATGTGTTTGTTAATAACTGGGTAATTAAGCGGGAACGGCTTAAGGGAGAATTTACAAACCATCAACACCATGACCAGCACTATCCGATTACCGGCCAGTGCCTCAGACATCGATCACCTGTAAGTTAGAGGAACACTGTCATCCGTGGGAAAATAATGAAGCATTTTGAAAAGTTGAACATACTTGCCTATCAACAACACGGCTTTCGGAATCCGAAACAACATCTTTTCTTGGATCGACAATTTCCTCACCAAACGTCATCATGTGGTGCATGGTTGATGGTGAGTCATTATAAAAGCCCCTAGACGTGGCTTCAGGTGTTCTTCAGGGGACAGTGTTGGGGCCCTTGCTTTTCCTTGTCTATGATTTACCTGTGAACCTATCAGATAGACATTAACGTCTGTCTGGCAATGGGTTTTAATAAAGCCAAATGTTCCTGTAGAGTCGGTAAGGCATCACACGGAAGACCGTCCGTTAGAGCGGTTATAGCGCCACCATGCGGCCGGCAGCAAACGCTGCCTGCCTGTCTCATGTTGCACTTAAGGGTTCACTAGCCTAATTCAGGTCCCATCGATAACAGTGTAAAGTCAACAATGTTCAGGACCAAGTTTCATGCCCACCGACATCACTGGGTTTTTTCAAACAACAATCGGATTATTGTCTTGGTCTTTATCTTTCCATTTCTTTTCAATTTTTAGTCGATTAGCCAATTACATTTTTTAATATTCACATCAAAAGAAACTCGCCTCCCGAAAAGTGATACTTCCCGAGCCTGCAAGCTGCCATTTTACAAATGGCATCCCTCCATGTTCTAGGGCAATTAGGACCCACTTTGTTACCGTAGTTTTGTCAAGTCTGCCCTCAGATTGAAGCTCTAAAACCAGGAAGTTGATTCTATGCTATAATTACACAATCCCACTATTTCTTTCACCAAACGGCCTCCTTTTTCAAAAGAAATTGTGGTTCTGTGGCGTTTTTTGTTTTTTGGTTTTTTTGGTTTTTTTTATAGGGAGGGGGGAATTTGTACTCTATCTTTAGATTTTATTGCACGGGGATAGCGCGAACGCAGTCCCCACTATCATAAATTGTACTCCCGAGTTCCCCACATTTGGGGGAATCGCACAGGTCAACCCGTCTGTGTGCAATGACTGGGCCTCGCCATGGGAAAACCGCCGGCTTGATCACGGTTTTTCCTGAGCCAGGTAAGTATGACTTCTAGAGTACAGCTTTGAGGTATATATCAATTGGAGATGCGAAACCTAGTCACAGTAGGTGCACTTAGTGGCAAACACCACTAAGTTCCGTAATAATGCGCATGCGTGGTTCCACTCAATATGCCAATATTAAATCCGGAGTGGCTATTGTTATGCTAATGTGTTTGTTAATAACTGGGTAATTAAGCGGGAACGGCTTAAGGGAGAATTTACAAACCATCAACACCATGACCAGCACTATCCGATTACCGGCCAGTGCCTCAGACATCGATCACCTGTAAGTTAGAGGAACACTGTCATCCGTGGGAAAATAATGAAGCATTTTGAAAAGTTGAACATACTTGCCTATCAACAACACGGCTTTCGGAATCCGAAACAACATCTTTTCTTGGATCGACAATTTCCTCACCAAACGTCATCATGTGGTGCATGGTTGATGGTGAGTCATTATAAAAGCCCCTAGACGTGGCTTCAGGTGTTCTTCAGGGGACAGTGTTGGGGCCCTTGCTTTTCCTTGTCTATGATTTACCTGTGAACCTATCAGATAGACATTAACGTCTGTCTGGCAATGGGTTTTAATAAAGCCAAATGTTCCTGTAGAGTCGGTAAGGCATCACACGGAAGACCGTCCGTTAGAGCGGTTATAGCGCCACCATGCGGCCGGCAGCAAACGCTGCCTGCCTGTCTCATGTTGCACTTAAGGGTTCACTAGCCTAATTCAGGTCCCATCGATAACAGTGTAAAGTCAACAATGTTCAGGACCAAGTTTCATGCCCACCGACATCACTGGGTTTTTTCAAACAACAATCGGATTATTGTCTTGGTCTTTATCTTTCCATTTCTTTTCAATTTTTAGTCGATTAGCCAATTACATTTTTTAATATTCACATCAAAAGAAACTCGCCTCCCGAAAAGTGATACTTCCCGAGCCTGCAAGCTGCCATTTTACAAATGGCATCCCTCCATGTTCTAGGGCAATTAGGACCCACTTTGTTACCGTAGTTTTGTCAAGTCTGCCCTCAGATTGAAGCTCTAAAACCAGGAAGTTGATTCTATGCTATAATTACACAATCCCACTATTTCTTTCACCAAACGGCCTCCTTTTTCAAAAGAAATTGTGGTTCTGTGGCGTTTTTTGTTTTTTGTTTTTTTTGGTTTTTTTTATAGGGAGGGGGGAATTTGTACTCTATCTTTAGATTTTATTGCACGGGGATAGCGCGAACGCAGTCCCCACTATCATAAATTGTACTCCCGAGTTCCCCACATTTGGGGGAATCGCACAGGTCAACCCGTCTGTGTGCAATGACTGGGCCTCGCCATGGGAAAACCGCCGGCTTGATCACGGTTTTTCCTGAGCCAGGTAAGTATGACTTCTAGAGTACAGCTTTGAGGTATATATCAATTGGAGATGCGAAACCTAGTCACAGTAGGTGCACTTAGTGGCAAACACCACTAAGTTCCGTAATAATGCGCATGCGTGGTTCCACTCAATATGCCAATATTAAATCCGGAGTGGCTATTGTTATGCTAATGTGTTTGTTAATAACTGGGTAATTAAGCGGGAACGGCTTAAGGGAGAATTTACAAACCATCAACACCATGACCAGCACTATCCGATTACCGGCCAGTGCCTCAGACATCGATCACCTGTAAGTTAGAGGAACACTGTCATCCGTGGGAAAATAATGAAGCATTTTGAAAAGTTGAACATACTTGCCTATCAACAACACGGCTTTCGGAATCCGAAACAACATCTTTTCTTGGATCGACAATTTCCTCACCAAACGTCATCATGTGGTGCATGGTTGATGGTGAGTCATTATAAAAGCCCCTAGACGTGGCTTCAGGTGTTCTTCAGGGGACAGTGTTGGGGCCCTTGCTTTTCCTTGTCTATGATTTACCTGTGAACCTATCAGATAGACATTAACGTCTGTCTGGCAATGGGTTTTAATAAAGCCAAATGTTCCTGTAGAGTCGGTAAGGCATCACACGGAAGACCGTCCGTTAGAGCGGTTATAGCGCCACCATGCGGCCGGCAGCAAACGCTGCCTGCCTGTCTCATGTTGCACTTAAGGGTTCACTAGCCTAATTCAGGTCCCATCGATAACAGTGTAAAGTCAACAATGTTCAGGACCAAGTTTCATGCCCACCGACATCACTGGGTTTTTTCAAACAACAATCGGATTATTGTCTTGGTCTTTATCTTTCCATTTCTTTTCAATTTTTAGTCGATTAGCCAATTACATTTTTTAATATTCACATCAAAAGAAACTCGCCTCCCGAAAAGTGATACTTCCCGAGCCTGCAAGCTGCCATTTTACAAATGGCATCCCTCCATGTTCTAGGGCAATTAGGACCCACTTTGTTACCGTAGTTTTGTCAAGTCTGCCCTCAGATTGAAGCTCTAAAACCAGGAAGTTGATTCTATGCTATAATTACACAATCCCACTATTTCTTTCACCAAACGGCCTCCTTTTTCAAAAGAAATTGTGGTTCTGTGGCGTTTTTTGTTTTTTGTTTTTTTTGGTTTTTTTTATAGGGAGGGCGGAATTTGTACTCTATCTTTAGATTTTATTGCACGGGGATAGCGCGAACGCAGTCCCCACTATCATAAATTGTACTCCCGAGTTCCCCACATTTGGGGGAATCGCACAGGTCAACCCGTCTGTGTGCAATGACTGGGCCTCGCCATGGGAAAACCGCCGGCTTGATCACGGTTTTTCCTGAGCCAGGTAAGTATGACTTCTAGAGTACAGCTTTGAGGTATATATCAATTGGAGATGCGAAACCTAGTCACAGTAGGTGCACTTAGTGGCAAACACCACTAAGTTCCGTAATAATGCGCATGCGTGGTTCCACTCAATATGCCAATATTAAATCCGGAGTGGCTATTGTTATGCTAATGTGTTTGTTAATAACTGGGTAATTAAGCGGGAACGGCTTAAGGGAGAATTTACAAACCATCAACACCATGACCAGCACTATCCGATTACCGGCCAGTGCCTCAGACATCGATCACCTGTAAGTTAGAGGAACACTGTCATCCGTGGGAAAATAATGAAGCATTTTGAAAAGTTGAACATACTTGCCTATCAACAACACGGCTTTCGGAATCCGAAACAACATCTTTTCTTGGATCGACAATTTCCTCACCAAACGTCATCATGTGGTGCATGGTTGATGGTGAGTCATTATAAAAGCCCCTAGACGTGGCTTCAGGTGTTCTTCAGGGGACAGTGTTGGGGCCCTTGCTTTTCCTTGTCTATGATTTACCTGTGAACCTATCAGATAGACATTAACGTCTGTCTGGCAATGGGTTTTAATAAAGCCAAATGTTCCTGTAGAGTCGGTAAGGCATCACACGGAAGACCGTCCGTTAGAGCGGTTATAGCGCCACCATGCGGCCGGCAGCAAACGCTGCCTGCCTGTCTCATGTTGCACTTAAGGGTTCACTAGCCTAATTCAGGTCCCATCGATAACAGTGTAAAGTCAACAATGTTCAGGACCAAGTTTCATGCCCACCGACATCACTGGGTTTTTTCAAACAACAATCGGATTATTGTCTTGGTCTTTATCTTTCCATTTCTTTTCAATTTTTAGTCGATTAGCCAATTACATTTTTTAATATTCACATCAAAAGAAACTCGCCTCCCGAAAAGTGATACTTCCCGAGCCTGCAAGCTGCCATTTTACAAATGGCATCCCTCCATGTTCTAGGGCAATTAGGACCCACTTTGTTACCGTAGTTTTGTCAAGTCTGCCCTCAGATTGAAGCTCTAAAACCAGGAAGTTGATTCTATGCTATAATTACACAATCCCACTATTTCTTTCACCAAACGGCCTCCTTTTTCAAAAGAAATTGTGGTTCTGTGGCGTTTTTTGTTTTTTGGTTTTTTTGGGTTTTTTTATAGGGAGGGGGGAATTTGTACTCTATCTTTAGATTTTATTGCACGGGGATAGCGCGAACGCAGTCCCCACTATCATAAATTGTACTCCCGAGTTCCCCACATTTGGGGGAATCGCACAGGTCAACCCGTCTGTGTGCAATGACTGGGCCTCGCCATGGGAAAACCGCCGGCTTGATCACGGTTTTTCCTGAGCCAGGTAAGTATGACTTCTAGAGTACAGCTTTGAGGTATATATCAATTGGAGATGCGAAACCTAGTCACAGTAGGTGCACTTAGTGGCAAACACCACTAAGTTCCGTAATAATGCGCATGCGTGGTTCCACTCAATATGCCAATATTGAATCCGGAGTGGCTATTGTTATGCTAATGTGTTTGTTAATAACTGGGTAATTAAGCGGGAACGGCTTAAGGGAGAATTTACAAACCATCAACACCATGACCAGCACTATCCGATTACCGGCCAGTGCCTCAGACATCGATCACCTGTAAGTTAGAGGAACACTGTCATCCGTGGGAAAATAATGAAGCATTTTGAAAAGTTGAACATACTTGCCTATCAACAACACGGCTTTCGGAATCCGAAACAACATCTTTTCTTGGATCGACAATTTCCTCACCAAACGTCATCATGTGGTGCATGGTTGATGGTGAGTCATTATAAAAGCCCCTAGACGTGGCTTCAGGTGTTCTTCAGGGGACAGTGTTGGGGCCCTTGCTTTTCCTTGTCTATGATTTACCTGTGAACCTATCAGATAGACATTAACGTCTGTCTGGCAATGGGTTTTAATAAAGCCAAATGTTCCTGTAGAGTCGGTAAGGCATCACACGGAAGACCGTCCGTTAGAGCGGTTATAGCGCCACCATGCGGCCGGCAGCAAACGCTGCCTGCCTGTCTCATGTTGCACTTAAGGGTTCACTAGCCTAATTCAGGTCCCATCGATAACAGTGTAAAGTCAACAATGTTCAGGACCAAGTTTCATGCCCACCGACATCACTGGGTTTTTTCAAACAACAATCGGATTATTGTCTTGGTCTTTATCTTTCCATTTCTTTTCAATTTTTAGTCGATTAGCCAATTACATTTTTTAATATTCACATCAAAAGAAACTCGCCTCCCGAAAAGTGATACTTCCCGAGCCTGCAAGCTGCCATTTTACAAATGGCATCCCTCCATGTTCTAGGGCAATTAGGACCCACTTTGTTACCGTAGTTTTGTCAAGTCTGCCCTCAGATTGAAGCTCTAAAACCAGGAAGTTGATTCTATGCTATAATTACACAATCCCACTATTTCTTTCACCAAACGGCCTCCTTTTTCAAAGGAAATTGTGGTTCTGTGGCGTTTTTTGTTTTTTGGTTTTTTTGGTTTTTTTTATAGGGAGGGGGGAATTTGTACTCTATCTTTAGATTTTATTGCACGGGGATAGCGCGAACGCAGTCCCCACTATCATAAATTGTACTCCCGAGTTCCCCACATTTGGGGGAATCGCACAGGTCAACCCGTCTGTGTGCAATGACTGGGCCTCGCCATGGGAAAACCGCCGGCTTGATCACGGTTTTTCCTGAGCCAGGTAAGTATGACTTCTAGAGTACAGCTTTGAGGTATATATCAATTGGAGATGCGAAACCTAGTCACAGTAGGTGCACTTAGTGGCAAACACCACTAAGTTCCGTAATAATGCGCATGCGTGGTTCCACTCAATATGCCAATATTAAATCCGGAGTGGCTATTGTTATGCTAATGTGTTTGTTAATAACTGGGTAATTAAGCGGGAACGGCTTAAGGGAGAATTTACAAACCATCAACACCATGACCAGCACTATCCGATTACCGGCCAGTGCCTCAGACATCGATCACCTGTAAGTTAGAGGAACACTGTCATCCGTGGGAAAATAATGAAGCATTTTGAAAAGTTGAACATACTTGCCTATCAACAACACGGCTTTCGGAATCCGAAACAACATCTTTTCTTGGATCGACAATTTCCTCACCAAACGTCATCATGTGGTGCATGGTTGATGGTGAGTCATTATAAAAGCCCCTAGACGTGGCTTCAGGTGTTCTTCAGGGGACAGTGTTGGGGCCCTTGCTTTTCCTTGTCTATGATTTACCTGTGAACCTATCAGATAGACATTAACGTCTGTCTGGCAATGGGTTTTAATAAAGCCAAATGTTCCTGTAGAGTCGGTAAGGCATCACACGGAAGACCGTCCGTTAGAGCGGTTATAGCGCCACCATGCGGCCGGCAGCAAACGCTGCCTGCCTGTCTCATGTTGCACTTAAGGGTTCACTAGCCTAATTCAGGTCCCATCGATAACAGTGTAAAGTCAACAATGTTCAGGACCAAGTTTCATGCCCACCGACATCACTGGGTTTTTTCAAACAACAATCGGATTATTGTCTTGGTCTTTATCTTTCCATTTCTTTTCAATTTTTAGTCGATTAGCCAATTACATTTTTTAATATTCACATCAAAAGAAACTCGCCTCCCGAAAAGTGATACTTCCCGAGCCTGCAAGCTGCCATTTTACAAATGGCATCCCTCCATGTTCTAGGGCAATTAGGACCCACTTTGTTACCGTAGTTTTGTCAAGTCTGCCCTCAGATTGAAGCTCTAAAACCAGGAAGTTGATTCTATGCTATAATTACACAATCCCACTATTTCTTTCACCAAACGGCCTCCTTTTTCAAAAGAAATTGTGGTTCTGTGGCGTTTTTTGTTTTTTGGTTTTTTTGGTTTTTTTTATAGGGAGGGGGGAATTTGTACTCTATCTTTAGATTTTATTGCACGGGGATAGCGCGAACGCAGTCCCCACTATCATAAATTGTACTCCCGAGTTCCCCACATTTGGGGGAATCGCACAGGTCAACCCGTCTGTGTGCAATGACTGGGCCTCGCCATGGGAAAACCGCCGGCTTGATCACGGTTTTTCCTGAGCCAGGTAAGTATGACTTCTAGAGTACAGCTTTGAGGTATATATCAATTGGAGATGCGAAACCTAGTCACAGTAGGTGCACTTAGTGGCAAACACCACTAAGTTCCGTAATAATGCGCATGCGTGGTTCCACTCAATATGCCAATATTAAATCCGGAGTGGCTATTGTTATGCTAATGTGTTTGTTAATAACTGGGTAATTAAGCGGGAACGGCTTAAGGGAGAATTTACAAACCATCAACACCATGACCAGCACTATCCGATTACCGGCCAGTGCCTCAGACATCGATCACCTGTAAGTTAGAGGAACACTGTCATCCGTGGGAAAATAATGAAGCATTTTGAAAAGTTGAACATACTTGCCTATCAACAACACGGCTTTCGGAATCCGAAACAACATCTTTTCTTGGATCGACAATTTCCTCACCAAACGTCATCATGTGGTGCATGGTTGATGGTGAGTCATTATAAAAGCCCCTAGACGTGGCTTCAGGTGTTCTTCAGGGGACAGTGTTGGGGCCCTTGCTTTTCCTTGTCTATGATTTACCTGTGAACCTATCAGATAGACATTAACGTCTGTCTGGCAATGGGTTTTAATAAAGCCAAATGTTCCTGTAGAGTCGGTAAGGCATCACACGGAAGACCGTCCGTTAGAGCGGTTATAGCGCCACCATGCGGCCGGCAGCAAACGCTGCCTGCCTGTCTCATGTTGCACTTAAGGGTTCACTAGCCTAATTCAGGTCCCATCGATAACAGTGTAAAGTCAACAATGTTCAGGACCAAGTTTCATGCCCACCGACATCACTGGGTTTTTTCAAACAACAATCGGATTATTGTCTTGGTCTTTATCTTTCCATTTCTTTTCAATTTTTAGTCGATTAGCCAATTACATTTTTTAATATTCACATCAAAAGAAACTCGCCTCCCGAAAAGTGATACTTCCCGAGCCTGCAAGCTGCCATTTTACAAATGGCATCCCTCCATGTTCTAGGGCAATTAGGACCCACTTTGTTACCGTAGTTTTGTCAAGTCTGCCCTCAGATTGAAGCTCTAAAACCAGGAAGTTGATTCTATGCTATAATTACACAATCCCACTATTTCTTTCACCAAACGGCCTCCTTTTTCAAAAGAAATTGTGGTTCTGTGGCGTTTTTTGTTTTTTGTTTTTTTTGGTTTTTTTTATAGGGAGGGGGGAATTTGTACTCTATCTTTAGATTTTATTGCACGGGGATAGCGCGAACGCAGTCCCCACTATCATAAATTGTACTCCCGAGTTCCCCACATTTGGGGGAATCGCACAGGTCAACCCGTCTGTGTGCAATGACTGGGCCTCGCCATGGGAAAACCGCCGGCTTGATCACGGTTTTTCCTGAGCCAGGTAAGTATGACTTCTAGAGTACAGCTTTGAGGTATATATCAATTGGAGATGCGAAACCTAGTCACAGTAGGTGCACTTAGTGGCAAACACCACTAAGTTCCGTAATAATGCGCATGCGTGGTTCCACTCAATATGCCAATATTAAATCCGGAGTGGCTATTGTTATGCTAATGTGTTTGTTAATAACTGGGTAATTAAGCGGGAACGGCTTAAGGGAGAATTTACAAACCATCAACACCATGACCAGCACTATCCGATTACCGGCCAGTGCCTCAGACATCGATCACCTGTAAGTTAGAGGAACACTGTCATCCGTGGGAAAATAATGAAGCATTTTGAAAAGTTGAACATACTTGCCTATCAACAACACGGCTTTCGGAATCCGAAACAACATCTTTTCTTGGATCGACAATTTCCTCACCAAACGTCATCATGTGGTGCATGGTTGATGGTGAGTCATTATAAAAGCCCCTAGACGTGGCTTCAGGTGTTCTTCAGGGGACAGTGTTGGGGCCCTTGCTTTTCCTTGTCTATGATTTACCTGTGAACCTATCAGATAGACATTAACGTCTGTCTGGCAATGGGTTTTAATAAAGCCAAATGTTCCTGTAGAGTCGGTAAGGCATCACACGGAAGACCGTCCGTTAGAGCGGTTATAGCGCCACCATGCGGCCGGCAGCAAACGCTGCCTGCCTGTCTCATGTTGCACTTAAGGGTTCACTAGCCTAATTCAGGTCCCATCGATAACAGTGTAAAGTCAACAATGTTCAGGACCAAGTTTCATGCCCACCGACATCACTGGGTTTTTTCAAACAACAATCGGATTATTGTCTTGGTCTTTATCTTTCCATTTCTTTTCAATTTTTAGTCGATTAGCCAATTACATTTTTTAATATTCACATCAAAAGAAACTCGCCTCCCGAAAAGTGATACTTCCCGAGCCTGCAAGCTGCCATTTTACAAATGGCATCCCTCCATGTTCTAGGGCAATTAGGACCCACTTTGTTACCGTAGTTTTGTCAAGTCTGCCCTCAGATTGAAGCTCTAAAACCAGGAAGTTGATTCTATGCTATAATTACACAATCCCACTATTTCTTTCACCAAACGGCCTCCTTTTTCAAAAGAAATTGTGGTTCTGTGGCGTTTTTTGTTTTTTGGTTTTTTTGGTTTTTTTTATAGGGAGGGGGGAATTTGTACTCTATCTTTAGATTTTATTGCACGGGGATAGCGCGAACGCAGTCCCCACTATCATAAATTGTACTCCCGAGTTCCCCACATTTGGGGGAATCGCACAGGTCAACCCGTCTGTGTGCAATGACTGGGCCTCGCCATGGGAAAACCGCCGGCTTGATCACGGTTTTTCCTGAGCCAGGTAAGTATGACTTCTAGAGTACAGCTTTGAGGTATATATCAATTGGAGATGCGAAACCTAGTCACAGTAGGTGCACTTAGTGGCAAACACCACTAAGTTCCGTAATAATGCGCATGCGTGGTTCCACTCAATATGCCAATATTAAATCCGGAGTGGCTATTGTTATGCTAATGTGTTTGTTAATAACTGGGTAATTAAGCGGGAACGGCTTAAGGGAGAATTTACAAACCATCAACACCATGACCAGCACTATCCGATTACCGGCCAGTGCCTCAGACATCGATCACCTGTAAGTTAGAGGAACACTGTCATCCGTGGGAAAATAATGAAGCATTTTGAAAAGTTGAACATACTTGCCTATCAACAACACGGCTTTCGGAATCCGAAACAACATCTTTTCTTGGATCGACAATTTCCTCACCAAACGTCATCATGTGGTGCATGGTTGATGGTGAGTCATTATAAAAGCCCCTAGACGTGGCTTCAGGTGTTCTTCAGGGGACAGTGTTGGGGCCCTTGCTTTTCCTTGTCTATGATTTACCTGTGAACCTATCAGATAGACATTAACGTCTGTCTGGCAATGGGTTTTATAAAGCCAAATGTTCCTGTAGAGTCGGTAAGGCATCACACGGAAGACCGTCCGTTAGAGCGGTTATAGCGCCACCATGCGGCCGGCAGCAAACGCTGCCTGCCTGTCTCATGTTGCACTTAAGGGTTCACTAGCCTAATTCAGGTCCCATCGATAACAGTGTAAAGTCAACAATGTTCAGGACCAAGTTTCATGCCCACCGACATCACTGGGTTTTTTCAAACAACAATCGGATTATTGTCTTGGTCTTTATCTTTCCATTTCTTTTCAATTTTTAGTCGATTAGCCAATTACATTTTTTAATATTCACATCAAAAGAAACTCGCCTCCCGAAAAGTGATACTTCCCGAGCCTGCAAGCTGCCATTTTACAAATGGCATCCCTCCATGTTCTAGGGCAATTAGGACCCACTTTGTTACCGTAGTTTTGTCAAGTCTGCCCTCAGATTGAAGCTCTAAAACCAGGAAGTTGATTCTATGCTATAATTACACAATCCCACTATTTCTTTCACCAAACGGCCTCCTTTTTCAAAAGAAATTGTGGTTCTGTGGCGTTTTTTGTTTTTTGGTTTTTTTGGGTTTTTTTATAGGGAGGGGGGAATTTGTACTCTATCTTTAGATTTTATTGCACGGGGATAGCGCGAACGCAGTCCCCACTATCATAAATTGTACTCCCGAGTTCCCCACATTTGGGGGAATCGCACAGGTCAACCCGTCTGTGTGCAATGACTGGGCCTCGCCATGGGAAAACCGCCGGCTTGATCACGGTTTTTCCTGAGCCAGGTAAGTATGACTTCTAGAGTACAGCTTTGAGGTATATATCAATTGGAGATGCGAAACCTAGTCACAGTAGGTGCACTTAGTGGCAAACACCACTAAGTTCCGTAATAATGCGCATGCGTGGTTCCACTCAATATGCCAATATTAAATCCGGAGTGGCTATTGTTATGCTAATGTGTTTGTTAATAACTGGGTAATTAAGCGGGAACGGCTTAAGGGAGAATTTACAAACCATCAACACCATGACCAGCACTATCCGATTACCGGCCAGTGCCTCAGACATCGATCACCTGTAAGTTAGAGGAACACTGTCATCCGTGGGAAAATAATGAAGCATTTTGAAAAGTTGAACATACTTGCCTATCAACAACACGGCTTTCGGAATCCGAAACAACATCTTTTCTTGGATCGACAATTTCCTCACCAAACGTCATCATGTGGTGCATGGTTGATGGTGAGTCATTATAAAAGCCCCTAGACGTGGCTTCAGGTGTTCTTCAGGGGACAGTGTTGGGGCCCTTGCTTTTCCTTGTCTATGATTTACCTGTGAACCTATCAGATAGACATTAACGTCTGTCTGGCAATGGGTTTTAATAAAGCCAAATGTTCCTGTAGAGTCGGTAAGGCATCACACGGAAGACCGTCCGTTAGAGCGGTTATAGCGCCACCATGCGGCCGGCAGCAAACGCTGCCTGCCTGTCTCATGTTGCACTTAAGGGTTCACTAGCCTAATTCAGGTCCCATCGATAACAGTGTAAAGTCAACAATGTTCAGGACCAAGTTTCATGCCCACCGACATCACTGGGTTTTTTCAAACAACAATCGGATTATTGTCTTGGTCTTTATCTTTCCATTTCTTTTCAATTTTTAGTCGATTAGCCAATTACATTTTTTAATATTCACATCAAAAGAAACTCGCCTCCCGAAAAGTGATACTTCCCGAGCCTGCAAGCTGCCATTTTACAAATGGCATCCCTCCATGTTCTAGGGCAATTAGGACCCACTTTGTTACCGTAGTTTTGTCAAGTCTGCCCTCAGATTGAAGCTCTAAAACCAGGAAGTTGATTCTATGCTATAATTACACAATCCCACTATTTCTTTCACCAAACGGCCTCCTTTTTCAAAAGAAATTGTGGTTCTGTGGCGTTTTTTGTTTTTTGGTTTTTTTGGTTTTTTTTATAGGGAGGGGGGAATTTGTACTCTATCTTTAGATTTTATTGCACGGGGATAGCGCGAACGCAGTCCCCACTATCATAAATTGTACTCCCGAGTTCCCCACATTTGGGGGAATCGCACAGGTCAACCCGTCTGTGTGCAATGACTGGGCCTCGCCATGGGAAAACCGCCGGCTTGATCACGGTTTTTCCTGAGCCAGGTAAGTATGACTTCTAGAGTACAGCTTTGAGGTATATATCAATTGGAGATGCGAAACCTAGTCACAGTAGGTGCACTTAGTGGCAAACACCACTAAGTTCCGTAATAATGCGCATGCGTGGTTCCACTCAATATGCCAATATTAAATCCGGAGTGGCTATTGTTATGCTAATGTGTTTGTTAATAACTGGGTAATTAAGCGGGAACGGCTTAAGGGAGAATTTACAAACCATCAACACCATGACCAGCACTATCCGATTACCGGCCAGTGCCTCAGACATCGATCACCTGTAAGTTAGAGGAACACTGTCATCCGTGGGAAAATAATGAAGCATTTTGAAAAGTTGAACATACTTGCCTATCAACAACACGGCTTTCGGAATCCGAAACAACATCTTTTCTTGGATCGACAATTTCCTCACCAAACGTCATCATGTGGTGCATGGTTGATGGTGAGTCATTATAAAAGCCCCTAGACGTGGCTTCAGGTGTTCTTCAGGGGACAGTGTTGGGGCCCTTGCTTTTCCTTGTCTATGATTTACCTGTGAACCTATCAGATAGACATTAACGTCTGTCTGGCAAAGGGTTTTAATAAAGCCAAATGTTCCTGTAGAGTCGGTAAGGCATCACACGGAAGACCGTCCGTTAGAGCGGTTATAGCGCCACCATGCGGCCGGCAGCAAACGCTGCCTGCCTGTCTCATGTTGCACTTAAGGGTTCACTAGCCTAATTCAGGTCCCATCGATAACAGTGTAAAGTCAACAATGTTCAGGACCAAGTTTCATGCCCACCGACATCACTGGGTTTTTTCAAACAACAATCGGATTATTGTCTTGGTCTTTATCTTTCCATTTCTTTTCAATTTTTAGTCGATTAGCCAATTACATTTTTTAATATTCACATCAAAAGAAACTCGCCTCCCGAAAAGTGATACTTCCCGAGCCTGCAAGCTGCCATTTTACAAATGGCATCCCTCCATGTTCTAGGGCAATTAGGACCCACTTTGTTACCGTAGTTTTGTCAAGTCTGCCCTCAGATTGAAGCTCTAAAACCAGGAAGTTGATTCTATGCTATAATTACACAATCCCACTATTTCTTTCACCAAACGGCCTCCTTTTTCAAAAGAAATTGTGGTTCTGTGGCGTTTTTTGTTTTTTGGTTTTTTTGGTTTTTTTTATAGGGAGGGGGGAATTTGTACTCTATCTTTAGATTTTATTGCACGGGGATAGCGCGAACGCAGTCCCCACTATCATAAATTGTACTCCCGAGTTCCCCACATTTGGGGGAATCGCACAGGTCAACCCGTCTGTGTGCAATGACTGGGCCTCGCCATGGGAAAACCGCCGGCTTGATCACGGTTTTTCCTGAGCCAGGTAAGTATGACTTCTAGAGTACAGCTTTGAGGTATATATCAATTGGAGATGCGAAACCTAGTCACAGTAGGTGCACTTAGTGGCAAACACCACTAAGTTCCGTAATAATGCGCATGCGTGGTTCCACTCAATATGCCAATATTAAATCCGGAGTGGCTATTGTTATGCTAATGTGTTTGTTAATAACTGGGTAATTAAGCGGGAACGGCTTAAGGGAGAATTTACAAACCATCAACACCATGACCAGCACTATCCGATTACCGGCCAGTGCCTCAGACATCGATCACCTGTAAGTTAGAGGAACACTGTCATCCGTGGGAAAATAATGAAGCATTTTGAAAAGTTGAACATACTTGCCTATCAACAACACGGCTTTCGGAATCCGAAACAACATCTTTTCTTGGATCGACAATTTCCTCACCAAACGTCATCATGTGGTGCATGGTTGATGGTGAGTCATTATAAAAGCCCCTAGACGTGGCTTCAGGTGTTCTTCAGGGGACAGTGTTGGGGCCCTTGCTTTTCCTTGTCTATGATTTACCTGTGAACCTATCAGATAGACATTAACGTCTGTCTGGCAAAGGGTTTTAATAAAGCCAAATGTTCCTGTAGAGTCGGTAAGGCATCACACGGAAGACCGTCCGTTAGAGCGGTTATAGCGCCACCATGCGGCCGGCAGCAAACGCTGCCTGCCTGTCTCATGTTGCACTTAAGGGTTCACTAGCCTAATTCAGGTCCCATCGATAACAGTGTAAAGTCAACAATGTTCAGGACCAAGTTTCATGCCCACCGACATCACTGGGTTTTTTCAAACAACAATCGGATTATTGTCTTGGTCTTTATCTTTCCATTTCTTTTCAATTTTTAGTCGATTAGCCAATTACATTTTTTAATATTCACATCAAAAGAAACTCGCCTCCCGAAAAGTGATACTTCCCGAGCCTGCAAGCTGCCATTTTACAAATGGCATCCCTCCATGTTCTAGGGCAATTAGGACCCACTTTGTTACCGTAGTTTTGTCAAGTCTGCCCTCAGATTGAAGCTCTAAAACCAGGAAGTTGATTCTATGCTATAATTACATAATCCCACTATTTCTTTCACCAAACGGCCTCCTTTTTCAAAAGAAATTGTGGTTCTGTGGCGTTTTTTGTTTTTTGGTTTTTTTGGTTTTTTTTATAGGGAGGGGGGAATTTGTACTCTATCTTTAGATTTTATTGCACGGGGATAGCGCGAACGCAGTCCCCACTATCATAAATTGTACTCCCGAGTTCCCCACATTTGGGGGAATCGCACAGGTCAACCCGTCTGTGTGCAATGACTGGGCCTCGCCATGGGAAAACCGCCGGCTTGATCACGGTTTTTCCTGAGCCAGGTAAGTATGACTTCTAGAGTACAGCTTTGAGGTATATATCAATTGGAGATGCGAAACCTAGTCACAGTAGGTGCACTTAGAGGCAAACACCACTAAGTTCCGTAATAATGCGCATGCGTGGTTCCACTCAATATGCCAATATTAAATCCGGAGTGGCTATTGTTATGCTAATGTGTTTGTTAATAACTGGGTAATTAAGCGGGAACGGCTTAAGGGAGAATTTACAAACCATCAACACCATGACCAGCACTATCCGATTACCGGCCAGTGCCTCAGACATCGATCACCTGTAAGTTAGAGGAACACTGTCATCCGTGGGAAAATAATGAAGCATTTTGAAAAGTTGAACATACTTGCCTATCAACAACACGGCTTTCGGAATCCGAAACAACATCTTTTCTTGGATCGACAATTTCCTCACCAAACGTCATCATGTGGTGCATGGTTGATGGTGAGTCATTATAAAAGCCCCTAGACGTGGCTTCAGGTGTTCTTCAGGGGACAGTGTTGGGGCCCTTGCTTTTCCTTGTCTATGATTTACCTGTGAACCTATCAGATAGACATTAACGTCTGTCTGGCAATGGGTTTTAATAAAGCCAAATGTTCCTGTAGAGTCGGTAAGGCATCACACGGAAGACCGTCCGTTAGAGCGGTTATAGCGCCACCATGCGGCCGGCAGCAAACGCTGCCTGCCTGTCTCATGTTGCACTTAAGGGTTCACTAGCCTAATTCAGGTCCCATCGATAACAGTGTAAAGTCAACAATGTTCAGGACCAAGTTTCATGCCCACCGACATCACTGGGTTTTTTCAAACAACAATCGGATTATTGTCTTGGTCTTTATCTTTCCATTTCTTTTCAATTTTTAGTCGATTAGCCAATTACATTTTTTAATATTCACATCAAAAGAAACTCGCCTCCCGAAAAGTGATACTTCCCGAGCCTGCAAGCTGCCATTTTACAAATGGCATCCCTCCATGTTCTAGGGCAATTAGGACCCACTTTGTTACCGTAGTTTTGTCAAGTCTGCCCTCAGATTGAAGCTCTAAAACCAGGAAGTTGATTCTATGCTATAATTACACAATCCCACTATTTCTTTCACCAAACGGCCTCCTTTTTCAAAAGAAATTGTGGTTCTGTGGCGTTTTTTGTTTTTTGGTTTTTTTGGTTTTTTTTATAGGGAGGGGGGAATTTGTACTCTATCTTTAGATTTTATTGCACGGGGATAGCGCGAACGCAGTCCCCACTATCATAAATTGTACTCCCGAGTTCCCCACATTTGGGGGAATCGCACAGGTCAACCCGTCTGTGTGCAATGACTGGGCCTCGCCATGGGAAAACCGCCGGCTTGATCACGGTTTTTCCTGAGCCAGGTAAGTATGACTTCTAGAGTACAGCTTTGAGGTATATATCAATTGGAGATGCGAAACCTAGTCACAGTAGGTGCACTTAGTGGCAAACACCACTAAGTTCCGTAATAATGCGCATGCGTGGTTCCACTCAATATGCCAATATTAAATCCGGAGTGGCTATTGTTATGCTAATGTGTTTGTTAATAACTGGGTAATTAAGCGGGAACGGCTTAAGGGAGAATTTACAAACCATCAACACCATGACCAGCACTATCCGATTACCGGCCAGTGCCTCAGACATCGATCACCTGTAAGTTAGAGGAACACTGTCATCCGTGGGAAAATAATGAAGCATTTTGAAAAGTTGAACATACTTGCCTATCAACAACACGGCTTTCGGAATCCGAAACAACATCTTTTCTTGGATCGACAATTTCCTCACCAAACGTCATCATGTGGTGCATGGTTGATGGTGAGTCATTATAAAAGCCCCTAGACGTGGCTTCAGGTGTTCTTCAGGGGACAGTGTTGGGGCCCTTGCTTTTCCTTGTCTATGATTTACCTGTGAACCTATCAGATAGACATTAACGTCTGTCTGGCAAAGGGTTTTAATAAAGCCAAATGTTCCTGTAGAGTCGGTAAGGCATCACACGGAAGACCGTCCGTTAGAGCGGTTATAGCGCCACCATGCGGCCGGCAGCAAACGCTGCCTGCCTGTCTCATGTTGCACTTAAGGGTTCACTAGCCTAATTCAGGTCCCATCGATAACAGTGTAAAGTCAACAATGTTCAGGACCAAGTTTCATGCCCACCGACATCACTGGGTTTTTTCAAACAACAATCGGATTATTGTCTTGGTCTTTATCTTTCCATTTCTTTTCAATTTTTAGTCGATTAGCCAATTACATTTTTTAATATTCACATCAAAAGAAACTCGCCTCCCGAAAAGTGATACTTCCCGAGCCTGCAAGCTGCCATTTTACAAATGGCATCCCTCCATGTTCTAGGGCAATTAGGACCCACTTTGTTACCGTAGTTTTGTCAAGTCTGCCCTCAGATTGAAGCTCTAAAACCAGGAAGTTGATTCTATGCTATAATTACACAATCCCACTATTTCTTTCACCAAACGGCCTCCTTTTTCAAAAGAAATTGTGGTTCTGTGGCGTTTTTTGTTTTTTGGTTTTTTTGGTTTTTTTTATAGGGAGGGGGGAATTTGTACTCTATCTTTAGATTTTATTGCACGGGGATAGCGCGAACGCAGTCCCCACTATCATAAATTGTACTCCCGAGTTCCCCACATTTGGGGGAATCGCACAGGTCAACCCGTCTGTGTGCAATGACTGGGCCTCGCCATGGGAAAACCGCCGGCTTGATCACGGTTTTTCCTGAGCCAGGTAAGTATGACTTCTAGAGTACAGCTTTGAGGTATATATCAATTGGAGATGCGAAACCTAGTCACAGTAGGTGCACTTAGAGGCAAACACCACTAAGTTCCGTAATAATGCGCATGCGTGGTTCCACTCAATATGCCAATATTAAATCCGGAGTGGCTATTGTTATGCTAATGTGTTTGTTAATAACTGGGTAATTAAGCGGGAACGGCTTAAGGGAGAATTTACAAACCATCAACACCATGACCAGCACTATCCGATTACCGGCCAGTGCCTCAGACATCGATCACCTGTAAGTTAGAGGAACACTGTCATCCGTGGGAAAATAATGAAGCATTTTGAAAAGTTGAACATACTTGCCTATCAACAACACGGCTTTCGGAATCCGAAACAACATCTTTTCTTGGATCGACAATTTCCTCACCAAACGTCATCATGTGGTGCATGGTTGATGGTGAGTCATTATAAAAGCCCCTAGACGTGGCTTCAGGTGTTCTTCAGGGGACAGTGTTGGGGCCCTTGCTTTTCCTTGTCTATGATTTACCTGTGAACCTATCAGATAGACATTAACGTCTGTCTGGCAATGGGTTTTAATAAAGCCAAATGTTCCTGTAGAGTCGGTAAGGCATCACACGGAAGACCGTCCGTTAGAGCGGTTATAGCGCCACCATGCGGCCGGCAGCAAACGCTGCCTGCCTGTCTCATGTTGCACTTAAGGGTTCACTAGCCTAATTCAGGTCCCATCGATAACAGTGTAAAGTCAACAATGTTCAGGACCAAGTTTCATGCCCACCGACATCACTGGGTTTTTTCAAACAACAATCGGATTATTGTCTTGGTCTTTATCTTTCCATTTCTTTTCAATTTTTAGTCGATTAGCCAATTACATTTTTTAATATTCACATCAAAAGAAACTCGCCTCCCGAAAAGTGATACTTCCCGAGCCTGCAAGCTGCCATTTTACAAATGGCATCCCTCCATGTTCTAGGGCAATTAGGACCCACTTTGTTACCGTAGTTTTGTCAAGTCTGCCCTCAGATTGAAGCTCTAAAACCAGGAAGTTGATTCTATGCTATAATTACACAATCCCACTATTTCTTTCACCAAACGGCCTCCTTTTTCAAAAGAAATTGTGGTTCTGTGGCGTTTTTTGTTTTTTGGTTTTTTTGGTTTTTTTTATAGGGAGGGGGGAATTTGTACTCTATCTTTAGATTTTATTGCACGGGGATAGCGCGAACGCAGTCCCCACTATCATAAATTGTACTCCCGAGTTCCCCACATTTGGGGGAATCGCACAGGTCAACCCGTCTGTGTGCAATGACTGGGCCTCGCCATGGGAAAACCGCCGGCTTGATCACGGTTTTTCCTGAGCCAGGTAAGTATGACTTCTAGAGTACAGCTTTGAGGTATATATCAATTGGAGATGCGAAACCTAGTCACAGTAGGTGCACTTAGTGGCAAACACCACTAAGTTCCGTAATAATGCGCATGCGTGGTTCCACTCAATATGCCAATATTAAATCCGGAGTGGCTATTGTTATGCTAATGTGTTTGTTAATAACTGGGTAATTAAGCGGGAACGGCTTAAGGGAGAATTTACAAACCATCAACACCATGACCAGCACTATCCGATTACCGGCCAGTGCCTCAGACATCGATCACCTGTAAGTTAGAGGAACACTGTCATCCGTGGGAAAATAATGAAGCATTTTGAAAAGTTGAACATACTTGCCTATCAACAACACGGCTTTCGGAATCCGAAACAACATCTTTTCTTGGATCGACAATTTCCTCACCAAACGTCATCATGTGGTGCATGGTTGATGGTGAGTCATTATAAAAGCCCCTAGACGTGGCTTCAGGTGTTCTTCAGGGGACAGTGTTGGGGCCCTTGCTTTTCCTTGTCTATGATTTACCTGTGAACCTATCAGATAGACATTAACGTCTGTCTGGCAAAGGGTTTTAATAAAGCCAAATGTTCCTGTAGAGTCGGTAAGGCATCACACGGAAGACCGTCCGTTAGAGCGGTTATAGCGCCACCATGCGGCCGGCAGCAAACGCTGCCTGCCTGTCTCATGTTGCACTTAAGGGTTCACTAGCCTAATTCAGGTCCCATCGATAACAGTGTAAAGTCAACAATGTTCAGGACCAAGTTTCATGCCCACCGACATCACTGGGTTTTTTCAAACAACAATCGGATTATTGTCTTGGTCTTTATCTTTCCATTTCTTTTCAATTTTTAGTCGATTAGCCAATTACATTTTTTAATATTCACATCAAAAGAAACTCGCCTCCCGAAAAGTGATACTTCCCGAGCCTGCAAGCTGCCATTTTACAAATGGCATCCCTCCATGTTCTAGGGCAATTAGGACCCACTTTGTTACCGTAGTTTTGTCAAGTCTGCCCTCAGATTGAAGCTCTAAAACCAGGAAGTTGATTCTATGCTATAATTACACAATCCCACTATTTCTTTCACCAAACGGCCTCCTTTTTCAAAAGAAATTGTGGTTCTGTGGCGTTTTTTGTTTTTTGGTTTTTTTGGTTTTTTTTATAGGGAGGGGGGAATTTGTACTCTATCTTTAGATTTTATTGCACGGGGATAGCGCGAACGCAGTCCCCACTATCATAAATTGTACTCCCGAGTTCCCCACATTTGGGGGAATCGCACAGGTCAACCCGTCTGTGTGCAATGACTGGGCCTCGCCATGGGAAAACCGCCGGCTTGATCACGGTTTTTCCTGAGCCAGGTAAGTATGACTTCTAGAGTACAGCTTTGAGGTATATATCAATTGGAGATGCGAAACCTAGTCACAGTAGGTGCACTTAGTGGCAAACACCACTAAGTTCCGTAATAATGCGCATGCGTGGTTCCAATCAATATGCCAATATTAAATCCGGAGTGGCTATTGTTATGCTAATGTGTTTGTTAATAACTGGGTAATTAAGCGGGAACGGCTTAAGGGAGAATTTACAAACCATCAACACCATGACCAGCACTATCCGATTACCGGCCAGTGCCTCAGACATCGATCACCTGTAAGTTAGAGGAACACTGTCATCCGTGGGAAAATAATGAAGCATTTTGAAAAGTTGAACATACTTGCCTATCAACAACACGGCTTTCGGAATCCGAAACAACATCTTTTCTTGGATCGACAATTTCCTCACCAAACGTCATCATGTGGTGCATGGTTGATGGTGAGTCATTATAAAAGCCCCTAGACGTGGCTTCAGGTGTTCTTCAGGGGACAGTGTTGGGGCCCTTGCTTTTCCTTGTCTATGATTTACCTGTGAACCTATCAGATAGACATTAACGTCTGTCTGGCAATGGGTTTTAATAAAGCCAAATGTTCCTGTAGAGTCGGTAAGGCATCACACGGAAGACCGTCCGTTAGAGCGGTTATAGCGCCACCATGCGGCCGGCAGCAAACGCTGCCTGCCTGTCTCATGTTGCACTTAAGGGTTCACTAGCCTAATTCAGGTCCCATCGATAACAGTGTAAAGTCAACAATGTTCAGGACCAAGTTTCATGCCCACCGACATCACTGGGTTTTTTCAAACAACAATCGGATTATTGTCTTGGTCTTTATCTTTCCATTTCTTTTCAATTTTTAGTCGATTAGCCAATTACATTTTTTAATATTCACATCAAAAGAAACTCGCCTCCCGAAAAGTGATACTTCCCGAGCCTGCAAGCTGCCATTTTACAAATGGCATCCCTCCATGTTCTAGGGCAATTAGGACCCACTTTGTTACCGTAGTTTTGTCAAGTCTGCCCTCAGATTGAAGCTCTAAAACCAGGAAGTTGATTCTATGCTATAATTACACAATCCCACTATTTCTTTCACCAAACGGCCTCCTTTTTCAAAAGAAATTGTGGTTCTGTGGCGTTTTTTGTTTTTTGGTTTTTTTGGTTTTTTTTATAGGGAGGGGGGAATTTGTACTCTATCTTTAGATTTTATTGCACGGGGATAGCGCGAACGCAGTCCCCACTATCATAAATTGTACTCCCGAGTTCCCCACATTTGGGGGAATCGCACAGGTCAACCCGTCTGTGTGCAATGACTGGGCCTCGCCATGGGAAAACCGCCGGCTTGATCACGGTTTTTCCTGAGCCAGGTAAGTATGACTTCTAGAGTACAGCTTTGAGGTATATATCAATTGGAGATGCGAAACCTAGTCACAGTAGGTGCACTTAGTGGCAAACACCACTAAGTTCCGTAATAATGCGCATGCGTGGTTCCACTCAATATGCCAATATTAAATCCGGAGTGGCTATTGTTATGCTAATGTGTTTGTTAATAACTGGGTAATTAAGCGGGAACGGCTTAAGGGAGAATTTACAAACCATCAACACCATGACCAGCACTATCCGATTACCGGCCAGTGCCTCAGACATCGATCACCTGTAAGTTAGAGGAACACTGTCATCCGTGGGAAAATAATGAAGCATTTTGAAAAGTTGAACATACTTGCCTATCAACAACACGGCTTTCGGAATCCGAAACAACATCTTTTCTTGGATCGACAATTTCCTCACCAAACGTCATCATGTGGTGCATGGTTGATGGTGAGTCATTATAAAAGCCCCTAGACGTGGCTTCAGGTGTTCTTCAGGGGACAGTGTTGGGGCCCTTGCTTTTCCTTGTCTATGATTTACCTGTGAACCTATCAGATAGACATTAACGTCTGTCTGGCAATGGGTTTTAATAAAGCCAAATGTTCCTGTAGAGTCGGTAAGGCATCACACGGAAGACCGTCCGTTAGAGCGGTTATAGCGCCACCATGCGGCCGGCAGCAAACGCTGCCTGCCTGTCTCATGTTGCACTTAAGGGTTCACTAGCCTAATTCAGGTCCCATCGATAACAGTGTAAAGTCAACAATGTTCAGGACCAAGTTTCATGCCCACCGACATCACTGGGTTTTTTCAAACAACAATCGGATTATTGTCTTGGTCTTTATCTTTCCATTTCTTTTCAATTTTTAGTCGATTAGCCAATTACATTTTTTAATATTCACATCAAAAGAAACTCGCCTCCCGAAAAGTGATACTTCCCGAGCCTGCAAGCTGCCATTTTACAAATGGCATCCCTCCATGTTCTAGGGCAATTAGGACCCACTTTGTTACCGTAGTTTTGTCAAGTCTGCCCTCAGATTGAAGCTCTAAAACCAGGAAGTTGATTCTATGCTATAATTACACAATCCCACTATTTCTTTCACCAAACGGCCTCCTTTTTCAAAAGAAATTGTGGTTCTGTGGCGTTTTTTGTTTTTTGGTTTTTTTGGTTTTTTTTATAGGGAGGGGGGAATTTGTACTCTATCTTTAGATTTTATTGCACGGGGATAGCGCGAACGCAGTCCCCACTATCATAAATTGTACTCCCATCGATAACAGTGTAAAGTCAACAATGTTCAGGACCAAGTTTCATGCCCACCGACATCACTGGGTTTTTTCAAACAACAATCGGATTATTGTCTTGGTCTTTATCTTTCCATTTCTTTTCAATTTTTAGTCGATTAGCCAATTACATTTTTTAATATTCACATCAAAAGAAACTCGCCTCCCGAAAAGTGATACTTCCCGAGCCTGCAAGCTGCCATTTTACAAATGGCATCCCTCCATGTTCTAGGGCAATTAGGACCCACTTTGTTACCGTAGTTTTGTCAAGTCTGCCCTCAGATTGAAGCTCTAAAACCAGGAAGTTGATTCTATGCTATAATTACACAATCCCACTATTTCTTTCACCAAACGGCCTCCTTTTTCAAAAGAAATTGTGGTTCTGTGGCGTTTTTTGTTTTTTGGTTTTTTTGGTTTTTTTTATAGGGAGGGGGGAATTTGTACTCTATCTTTAGATTTTATTGCACGGGGATAGCGCGAACGCAGTCCCCACTATCATAAATTGTACTCCCGAGTTCCCCACATTTGGGGGAATCGCACAGGTCAACCCGTCTGTGTGCAATGACTGGGCCTCGCCATGGGAAAACCGCCGGCTTGATCACGGTTTTTCCTGAGCCAGGTAAGTATGACTTCTAGAGTACAGCTTTGAGGTATATATCAATTGGAGATGCGAAACCTAGTCACAGTAGGTGCACTTAGTGGCAAACACCACTAAGTTCCGTAATAATGCGCATGCGTGGTTCCACTCAATATGCCAATATTAAATCCGGAGTGGCTATTGTTATGCTAATGTGTTTGTTAATAACTGGGTAATTAAGCGGGAACGGCTTAAGGGAGAATTTACAAACCATCAACACCATGACCAGCACTATCCGATTACCGGCCAGTGCCTCAGACATCGATCACCTGTAAGTTAGAGGAACACTGTCATCCGTGGGAAAATAATGAAGCATTTTGAAAAGTTGAACATACTTGCCTATCAACAACACGGCTTTCGGAATCCGAAACAACATCTTTTCTTGGATCGACAATTTCCTCACCAAACGTCATCATGTGGTGCATGGTTGATGGTGAGTCATTATAAAAGCCCCTAGACGTGGCTTCAGGTGTTCTTCAGGGGACAGTGTTGGGGCCCTTGCTTTTCCTTGTCTATGATTTACCTGTGAACCTATCAGATAGACATTAACGTCTGTCTGGCAATGGGTTTTAATAAAGCCAAATGTTCCTGTAGAGTCGGTAAGGCATCACACGGAAGACCGTCCGTTAGAGCGGTTATAGCGCCACCATGCGGCCGGCAGCAAACGCTGCCTGCCTGTCTCATGTTGCACTTAAGGGTTCACTAGCCTAATTCAGGTCCCATCGATAACAGTGTAAAGTCAACAATGTTCAGGACCAAGTTTCATGCCCACCGACATCACTGGGTTTTTTCAAACAACAATCGGATTATTGTCTTGGTCTTTATCTTTCCATTTCTTTTCAATTTTTAGTCGATTAGCCAATTACATTTTTTAATATTCACATCAAAAGAAACTCGCCTCCCGAAAAGTGATACTTCCCGAGCCTGCAAGCTGCCATTTTACAAATGGCATCCCTCCATGTTCTAGGGCAATTAGGACCCACTTTGTTACCGTAGTTTTGTCAAGTCTGCCCTCAGATTGAAGCTCTAAAACCAGGAAGTTGATTCTATGCTATAATTACACAATCCCACTATTTCTTTCACCAAACGGCCTCCTTTTTCAAAAGAAATTGTGGTTCTGTGGCGTTTTTTGTTTTTTGGTTTTTTTGGTTTTTTTTATAGGGAGGGGGGAATTTGTACTCTATCTTTAGATTTTATTGCACGGGGATAGCGCGAACGCAGTCCCCACTATCATAAATTGTACTCCCGAGTTCCCCACATTTGGGGGAATCGCACAGGTCAACCCGTCTGTGTGCAATGACTGGGCCTCGCCATGGGAAAACCGCCGGCTTGATCACGGTTTTTCCTGAGCCAGGTAAGTATGACTTCTAGAGTACAGCTTTGAGGTATATATCAATTGGAGATGCGAAACCTAGTCACAGTAGGTGCACTTAGTGGCAAACACCACTAAGTTCCGTAATAATGCGCATGCGTGGTTCCACTCAATATGCCAATATTAAATCCGGAGTGGCTATTGTTATGCTAATGTGTTTGTTAATAACTGGGTAATTAAGCGGGAACGGCTTAAGGGAGAATTTACAAACCATCAACACCATGACCAGCACTATCCGATTACCGGCCAGTGCCTCAGACATCGATCACCTGTAAGTTAGAGGAACACTGTCATCCGTGGGAAAATAATGAAGCATTTTGAAAAGTTGAACATACTTGCCTATCAACAACACGGCTTTCGGAATCCGAAACAACATCTTTTCTTGGATCGACAATTTCCTCACCAAACGTCATCATGTGGTGCATGGTTGATGGTGAGTCATTATAAAAGCCCCTAGACGTGGCTTCAGGTGTTCTTCAGGGGACAGTGTTGGGGCCCTTGCTTTTCCTTGTCTATGATTTACCTGTGAACCTATCAGATAGACATTAACGTCTGTCTGGCAATGGGTTTTAATAAAGCCAAATGTTCCTGTAGAGTCGGTAAGGCATCACACGGAAGACCGTCCGTTAGAGCGGTTATAGCGCCACCATGCGGCCGGCAGCAAACGCTGCCTGCCTGTCTCATGTTGCACTTAAGGGTTCACTAGCCTAATTCAGGTCCCATCGATAACAGTGTAAAGTCAACAATGTTCAGGACCAAGTTTCATGCCCACCGACATCACTGGGTTTTTTCAAACAACAATCGGATTATTGTCTTGGTCTTTATCTTTCCATTTCTTTTCAATTTTTAGTCGATTAGCCAATTACATTTTTTAATATTCACATCAAAAGAAACTCGCCTCCCGAAAAGTGATACTTCCCGAGCCTGCAAGCTGCCATTTTACAAATGGCATCCCTCCATGTTCTAGGGCAATTAGGACCCACTTTGTTACCGTAGTTTTGTCAAGTCTGCCCTCAGATTGAAGCTCTAAAACCAGGAAGTTGATTCTATGCTATAATTACACAATCCCACTATTTCTTTCACCAAACGGCCTCCTTTTTCAAAAGAAATTGTGGTTCTGTGGCGTTTTTTGTTTTTTGGTTTTTTTGGGTTTTTTTATAGGGAGGGGGGAATTTGTACTCTATCTTTAGATTTTATTGCACGGGGATAGCGCGAACGCAGTCCCCACTATCATAAATTGTACTCCCGAGTTCCCCACATTTGGGGGAATCGCACAGGTCAACCCGTCTGTGTGCAATGACTGGGCCTCGCCATGGGAAAACCGCCGGCTTGATCACGGTTTTTCCTGAGCCAGGTAAGTATGACTTCTAGAGTACAGCTTTGAGGTATATATCAATTGGAGATGCGAAACCTAGTCACAGTAGGTGCACTTAGTGGCAAACACCACTAAGTTCCGTAATAATGCGCATGCGTGGTTCCACTCAATATGCCAATATTAAATCCGGAGTGGCTATTGTTATGCTAATGTGTTTGTTAATAACTGGGTAATTAAGCGGGAACGGCTTAAGGGAGAATTTACAAACCATCAACACCATGACCAGCACTATCCGATTACCGGCCAGTGCCTCAGACATCGATCACCTGTAAGTTAGAGGAACACTGTCATCCGTGGGAAAATAATGAAGCATTTTGAAAAGTTGAACATACTTGCCTATCAACAACACGGCTTTCGGAATCCGAAACAACATCTTTTCTTGGATCGACAATTTCCTCACCAAACGTCATCATGTGGTGCATGGTTGATGGTGAGTCATTATAAAAGCCCCTAGACGTGGCTTCAGGTGTTCTTCAGGGGACAGTGTTGGGGCCCTTGCTTTTCCTTGTCTATGATTTACCTGTGAACCTATCAGATAGACATTAACGTCTGTCTGGCAATGGGTTTTAATAAAGCCAAATGTTCCTGTAGAGTCGGTAAGGCATCACACGGAAGACCGTCCGTTAGAGCGGTTATAGCGCCACCATGCGGCCGGCAGCAAACGCTGCCTGCCTGTCTCATGTTGCACTTAAGGGTTCACTAGCCTAATTCAGGTCCCATCGATAACAGTGTAAAGTCAACAATGTTCAGGACCAAGTTTCATGCCCACCGACATCACTGGGTTTTTTCAAACAACAATCGGATTATTGTCTTGGTCTTTATCTTTCCATTTCTTTTCAATTTTTAGTCGATTAGCCAATTACATTTTTTAATATTCACATCAAAAGAAACTCGCCTCCCGAAAAGTGATACTTCCCGAGCCTGCAAGCTGCCATTTTACAAATGGCATCCCTCCATGTTCTAGGGCAATTAGGACCCACTTTGTTACCGTAGTTTTGTCAAGTCTGCCCTCAGATTGAAGCTCTAAAACCAGGAAGTTGATTCTATGCTATAATTACACAATCCCACTATTTCTTTCACCAAACGGCCTCCTTTTTCAAAAGAAATTGTGGTTCTGTGGCGTTTTTTGTTTTTTGGTTTTTTTGGTTTTTTTTATAGGGAGGGGGGAATTTGTACTCTATCTTTAGATTTTATTGCACGGGGATAGCGCGAACGCAGTCCCCACTATCATAAATTGTACTCCCGAGTTCCCCACATTTGGGGGAATCGCACAGGTCAACCCGTCTGTGTGCAATGACTGGGCCTCGCCATGGGAAAACCGCCGGCTTGATCACGGTTTTTCCTGAGCCAGGTAAGTATGACTTCTAGAGTACAGCTTTGAGGTATATATCAATTGGAGATGCGAAACCTAGTCACAGTAGGTGCACTTAGTGGCAAACACCACTAAGTTCCGTAATAATGCGCATGCGTGGTTCCACTCAATATGCCAATATTAAATCCGGAGTGGCTATTGTTATGCTAATGTGTTTGTTAATAACTGGGTAATTAAGCGGGAACGGCTTAAGGGAGAATTTACAAACCATCAACACCATGACCAGCACTATCCGATTACCGGCCAGTGCCTCAGACATCGATCACCTGTAAGTTAGAGGAACACTGTCATCCGTGGGAAAATAATGAAGCATTTTGAAAAGTTGAACATACTTGCCTATCAACAACACGGCTTTCGGAATCCGAAACAACATCTTTTCTTGGATCGACAATTTCCTCACCAAACGTCATCATGTGGTGCATGGTTGATGGTGAGTCATTATAAAAGCCCCTAGACGTGGCTTCAGGTGTTCTTCAGGGGACAGTGTTGGGGCCCTTGCTTTTCCTTGTCTATGATTTACCTGTGAACCTATCAGATAGACATTAACGTCTGTCTGGCAATGGGTTTTAATAAAGCCAAATGTTCCTGTAGAGTCGGTAAGGCATCACACGGAAGACCGTCCGTTAGAGCGGTTATAGCGCCACCATGCGGCCGGCAGCAAACGCTGCCTGCCTGTCTCATGTTGCACTTAAGGGTTCACTAGCCTAATTCAGGTCCCATCGATAACAGTGTAAAGTCAACAATGTTCAGGACCAAGTTTCATGCCCACCGACATCACTGGGTTTTTTCAAACAACAATCGGATTATTGTCTTGGTCTTTATCTTTCCATTTCTTTTCAATTTTTAGTCGATTAGCCAATTACATTTTTTAATATTCACATCAAAAGAAACTCGCCTCCCGAAAAGTGATACTTCCCGAGCCTGCAAGCTGCCATTTTACAAATGGCATCCCTCCATGTTCTAGGGCAATTAGGACCCACTTTGTTACCGTAGTTTTGTCAAGTCTGCCCTCAGATTGAAGCTCTAAAACCAGGAAGTTGATTCTATGCTATAATTACACAATCCCACTATTTCTTTCACCAAACGGCCTCCTTTTTCAAAAGAAATTGTGGTTCTGTGGCGTTTTTTGTTTTTTGGTTTTTTTGGTTTTTTTTATAGGGAGGGGGGAATTTGTACTCTATCTTTAGATTTTATTGCACGGGGATAGCGCGAACGCAGTCCCCACTATCATAAATTGTACTCCCGAGTTCCCCACATTTGGGGGAATCGCACAGGTCAACCCGTCTGTGTGCAATGACTGGGCCTCGCCATGGGAAAACCGCCGGCTTGATCACGGTTTTTCCTGAGCCAGGTAAGTATGACTTCTAGAGTACAGCTTTGAGGTATATATCAATTGGAGATGCGAAACCTAGTCACAGTAGGTGCACTTAGTGGCAAACACCACTAAGTTCCGTAATAATGCGCATGCGTGGTTCCACTCAATATGCCAATATTAAATCCGGAGTGGCTATTGTTATGCTAATGTGTTTGTTAATAACTGGGTAATTAAGCGGGAACGGCTTAAGGGAGAATTTACAAACCATCAACACCATGACCAGCACTATCCGATTACCGGCCAGTGCCTCAGACATCGATCACCTGTAAGTTAGAGGAACACTGTCATCCGTGGGAAAATAATGAAGCATTTTGAAAAGTTGAACATACTTGCCTATCAACAACACGGCTTTCGGAATCCGAAACAACATCTTTTCTTGGATCGACAATTTCCTCACCAAACGTCATCATGTGGTGCATGGTTGATGGTGAGTCATTATAAAAGCCCCTAGACGTGGCTTCAGGTGTTCTTCAGGGGACAGTGTTGGGGCCCTTGCTTTTCCTTGTCTATGATTTACCTGTGAACCTATCAGATAGACATTAACGTCTGTCTGGCAATGGGTTTTAATAAAGCCAAATGTTCCTGTAGAGTCGGTAAGGCATCACACGGAAGACCGTCCGTTAGAGCGGTTATAGCGCCACCATGCGGCCGGCAGCAAACGCTGCCTGCCTGTCTCATGTTGCACTTAAGGGTTCACTAGCCTAATTCAGGTCCCATCGATAACAGTGTAAAGTCAACAATGTTCAGGACCAAGTTTCATGCCCACCGACATCACTGGGTTTTTTCAAACAACAATCGGATTATTGTCTTGGTCTTTATCTTTCCATTTCTTTTCAATTTTTAGTCGATTAGCCAATTACATTTTTTAATATTCACATCAAAAGAAACTCGCCTCCCGAAAAGTGATACTTCCCGAGCCTGCAAGCTGCCATTTTACAAATGGCATCCCTCCATGTTCTAGGGCAATTAGGACCCACTTTGTTACCGTAGTTTTGTCAAGTCTGCCCTCAGATTGAAGCTCTAAAACCAGGAAGTTGATTCTATGCTATAATTACACAATCCCACTATTTCTTTCACCAAACGGCCTCCTTTTTCAAAAGAAATTGTGGTTCTGTGGCGTTTTTTGTTTTTTGTTTTTTTTGGTTTTTTTTATAGGGAGGGGGGAATTTGTACTCTATCTTTAGATTTTATTGCACGGGGATAGCGCGAACGCAGTCCCCACTATCATAAATTGTACTCCCGAGTTCCCCACATTTGGGGGAATCGCACAGGTCAACCCGTCTGTGTGCAATGACTGGGCCTCGCCATGGGAAAACCGCCGGCTTGATCACGGTTTTTCCTGAGCCAGGTAAGTATGACTTCTAGAGTACAGCTTTGAGGTATATATCAATTGGAGATGCGAAACCTAGTCACAGTAGGTGCACTTAGTGGCAAACACCACTAAGTTCCGTAATAATGCGCATGCGTGGTTCCACTCAATATGCCAATATTAAATCCGGAGTGGCTATTGTTATGCTAATGTGTTTGTTAATAACTGGGTAATTAAGCGGGAACGGCTTAAGGGAGAATTTACAAACCATCATCACCATGACCAGCACTATCCGATTACCGGCCAGTGCCTCAGACATCGATCACCTGTAAGTTAGAGGAACACTGTCATCCGTGGGAAAATAATGAAGCATTTTGAAAAGTTGAACATACTTGCCTATCAACAACACGGCTTTCGGAATCCGAAACAACATCTTTTCTTGGATCGACAATTTCCTCACCAAACGTCATCATGTGGTGCATGGTTGATGGTGAGTCATTATAAAAGCCCCTAGACGTGGCTTCAGGTGTTCTTCAGGGGACAGTGTTGGGGCCCTTGCTTTTCCTTGTCTATGATTTACCTGTGAACCTATCAGATAGACATTAACGTCTGTCTGGCAATGGGTTTTAATAAAGCCAAATGTTCCTGTAGAGTCGGTAAGGCATCACACGGAAGACCGTCCGTTAGAGCGGTTATAGCGCCACCATGCGGCCGGCAGCAAACGCTGCCTGCCTGTCTCATGTTGCACTTAAGGGTTCACTAGCCTAATTCAGGTCCCATCGATAACAGTGTAAAGTCAACAATGTTCAGGACCAAGTTTCATGCCCACCGACATCACTGGGTTTTTTCAAACAACAATCGGATTATTGTCTTGGTCTTTATCTTTCCATTTCTTTTCAATTTTTAGTCGATTAGCCAATTACATTTTTTAATATTCACATCAAAAAAAACTCGCCTCCCGAAAAGTGATACTTCCCGAGCCTGCAAGCTGCCATTTTACAAATGGCATCCCTCCATGTTCTAGGGCAATTAGGACCCACTTTGTTACCGTAGTTTTGTCAAGTCTGCCCTCAGATTGAAGCTCTAAAACCAGGAAGTTGATTCTATGCTATAATTACACAATCCCACTATTTCTTTCACCAAACGGCCTCCTTTTTCAAAAGAAATTGTGGTTCTGTGGCGTTTTTTGTTTTTTGTTTTTTTTGGTTTTTTTTATAGGGAGGGGGGAATTTGTACTCTATCTTTAGATTTTATTGCACGGGGATAGCGCGAACGCAGTCCCCACTATCATAAATTGTACTCCCGAGTTCCCCACATTTGGGGGAATCGCACAGGTCAACCCGTCTGTGTGCAATGACTGGGCCTCGCCATGGGAAAACCGCCGGCTTGATCACGGTTTTTCCTGAGCCAGGTAAGTATGACTTCTAGAGTACAGCTTTGAGGTATATATCAATTGGAGATGCGAAACCTAGTCACAGTAGGTGCACTTAGTGGCAAACACCACTAAGTTCCGTAATAATGCGCATGCGTGGTTCCACTCAATATGCCAATATTAAATCCGGAGTGGCTATTGTTATGCTAATGTGTTTGTTAATAACTGGGTAATTAAGCGGGAACGGCTTAAGGGAGAATTTACAAACCATCAACACCATGACCAGCACTATCCGATTACCGGCCAGTGCCTCAGACATCGATCACCTGTAAGTTAGAGGAACACTGTCATCCGTGGGAAAATAATGAAGCATTTTGAAAAGTTGAACATACTTGCCTATCAACAACACGGCTTTCGGAATCCGAAACAACATCTTTTCTTGGATCGACAATTTCCTCACCAAACGTCATCATGTGGTGCATGGTTGATGGTGAGTCATTATAAAAGCCCCTAGACGTGGCTTCAGGTGTTCTTCAGGGGACAGTGTTGGGGCCCTTGCTTTTCCTTGTCTATGATTTACCTGTGAACCTATCAGATAGACATTAACGTCTGTCTGGCAATGGGTTTTAATAAAGCCAAATGTTCCTGTAGAGTCGGTAAGGCATCACACGGAAGACCGTCCGTTAGAGCGGTTATAGCGCCACCATGCGGCCGGCAGCAAACGCTGCCTGCCTGTCTCATGTTGCACTTAAGGGTTCACTAGCCTAATTCAGGTCCCATCGATAACAGTGTAAAGTCAACAATGTTCAGGACCAAGTTTCATGCCCACCGACATCACTGGGTTTTTTCAAACAACAATCGGATTATTGTCTTGGTCTTTATCTTTCCATTTCTTTTCAATTTTTAGTCGATTAGCCAATTACATTTTTTAATATTCACATCAAAAGAAACTCGCCTCCCGAAAAGTGATACTTCCCGAGCCTGCAAGCTGCCATTTTACAAATGGCATCCCTCCATGTTCTAGGGCAATTAGGACCCACTTTGTTACCGTAGTTTTGTCAAGTCTGCCCTCAGATTGAAGCTCTAAAACCAGGAAGTTGATTCTATGCTATAATTACACAATCCCACTATTTCTTTCACCAAACGGCCTCCTTTTTCAAAAGAAATTGTGGTTCTGTGGCGTTTTTTGTTTTTTGGTTTTTTTGGTTTTTTTTATAGGGAGGGGGGAATTTGTACTCTATCTTTAGATTTTATTGCACGGGGATAGCGCGAACGCAGTCCCCACTATCATAAATTGTACTCCCGAGTTCCCCACATTTGGGGGAATCGCACAGGTCAACCCGTCTGTGTGCAATGACTGGGCCTCGCCATGGGAAAACCGCCGGCTTGATCACGGTTTTTCCTGAGCCAGGTAAGTATGACTTCTAGAGTACAGCTTTGAGGTATATATCAATTGGAGATGCGAAACCTAGTCACAGTAGGTGCACTTAGTGGCAAACACCACTAAGTTCCGTAATAATGCGCATGCGTGGTTCCACTCAATATGCCAATATTAAATCCGGAGTGGCTATTGTTATGCTAATGTGTTTGTTAATAACTGGGTAATTAAGCGGGAACGGCTTAAGGGAGAATTTACAAACCATCAACACCATGACCAGCACTATCCGATTACCGGCCAGTGCCTCAGACATCGATCACCTGTAAGTTAGAGGAACACTGTCATCCGTGGGAAAATAATGAAGCATTTTGAAAAGTTGAACATACTTGCCTATCAACAACACGGCTTTCGGAATCCGAAACAACATCTTTTCTTGGATCGACAATTTCCTCACCAAACGTCATCATGTGGTGCATGGTTGATGGTGAGTCATTATAAAAGCCCCTAGACGTGGCTTCAGGTGTTCTTCAGGGGACAGTGTTGGGGCCCTTGCTTTTCCTTGTCTATGATTTACCTGTGAACCTATCAGATAGACATTAACGTCTGTCTGGCAATGGGTTTTAATAAAGCCAAATGTTCCTGTAGAGTCGGTAAGGCATCACACGGAAGACCGTCCGTTAGAGCGGTTATAGCGCCACCATGCGGCCGGCAGCAAACGCTGCCTGCCTGTCTCATGTTGCACTTAAGGGTTCACTAGCCTAATTCAGGTCCCATCGATAACAGTGTAAAGTCAACAATGTTCAGGACCAAGTTTCATGCCCACCGACATCACTGGGTTTTTTCAAACAACAATCGGATTATTGTCTTGGTCTTTATCTTTCCATTTCTTTTCAATTTTTAGTCGATTAGCCAATTACATTTTTTAATATTCACATCAAAAGAAACTCGCCTCCCGAAAAGTGATACTTCCCGAGCCTGCAAGCTGCCATTTTACAAATGGCATCCCTCCATGTTCTAGGGCAATTAGGACCCACTTTGTTACCGTAGTTTTGTCAAGTCTGCCCTCAGATTGAAGCTCTAAAACCAGGAAGTTGATTCTATGCTATAATTACACAATCCCACTATTTCTTTCACCAAACGGCCTCCTTTTTCAAAAGAAATTGTGGTTCTGTGGCGTTTTTTGTTTTTTGGTTTTTTTGGTTTTTTTTATAGGGAGGGGGGAATTTGTACTCTATCTTTAGATTTTATTGCACGGGGATAGCGCGAACGCAGTCCCCACTATCATAAATTGTACTCCCGAGTTCCCCACATTTGGGGGAATCGCACAGGTCAACCCGTCTGTGTGCAATGACTGGGCCTCGCCATGGGAAAACCGCCGGCTTGATCACGGTTTTTCCTGAGCCAGGTAAGTATGACTTCTAGAGTACAGCTTTGAGGTATATATCAATTGGAGATGCGAAACCTAGTCACAGTAGGTGCACTTAGTGGCAAACACCACTAAGTTCCGTAATAATGCGCATGCGTGGTTCCACTCAATATGCCAATATTAAATCCGGAGTGGCTATTGTTATGCTAATGTGTTTGTTAATAACTGGGTAATTAAGCGGGAACGGCTTAAGGGAGAATTTACAAACCATCAACACCATGACCAGCACTATCCGATTACCGGCCAGTGCCTCAGACATCGATCACCTGTAAGTTAGAGGAACACTGTCATCCGTGGGAAAATAATGAAGCATTTTGAAAAGTTGAACATACTTGCCTATCAACAACACGGCTTTCGGAATCCGAAACAACATCTTTTCTTGGATCGACAATTTCCTCACCAAACGTCATCATGTGGTGCATGGTTGATGGTGAGTCATTATAAAAGCCCCTAGACGTGGCTTCAGGTGTTCTTCAGGGGACAGTGTTGGGGCCCTTGCTTTTCCTTGTCTATGATTTACCTGTGAACCTATCAGATAGACATTAACGTCTGTCTGGCAATGGGTTTTAATAAAGCCAAATGTTCCTGTAGAGTCGGTAAGGCATCACACGGAAGACCGTCCGTTAGAGCGGTTATAGCGCCACCATGCGGCCGGCAGCAAACGCTGCCTGCCTGTCTCATGTTGCACTTAAGGGTTCACTAGCCTAATTCAGGTCCCATCGATAACAGTGTAAAGTCAACAATGTTCAGGACCAAGTTTCATGCCCACCGACATCACTGGGTTTTTTCAAACAACAATCGGATTATTGTCTTGGTCTTTATCTTTCCATTTCTTTTCAATTTTTAGTCGATTAGCCAATTACATTTTTTAATATTCACATCAAAAGAAACTCGCCTCCCGAAAAGTGATACTTCCCGAGCCTGCAAGCTGCCATTTTACAAATGGCATCCCTCCATGTTCTAGGGCAATTAGGACCCACTTTGTTACCGTAGTTTTGTCAAGTCTGCCCTCAGATTGAAGCTCTAAAACCAGGAAGTTGATTCTATGCTATAATTACACAATCCCACTATTTCTTTCACCAAACGGCCTCCTTTTTCAAAAGAAATTGTGGTTCTGTGGCGTTTTTTGTTTTTTGGTTTTTTTGGTTTTTTTTATAGGGAGGGGGGAATTTGTACTCTATCTTTAGATTTTATTGCACGGGGATAGCGCGAACGCAGTCCCCACTATCATAAATTGTACTCCCGAGTTCCCCACATTTGGGGGAATCGCACAGGTCAACCCGTCTGTGTGCAATGACTGGGCCTCGCCATGGGAAAACCGCCGGCTTGATCACGGTTTTTCCTGAGCCAGGTAAGTATGACTTCTAGAGTACAGCTTTGAGGTATATATCAATTGGAGATGCGAAACCTAGTCACAGTAGGTGCACTTAGTGGCAAACACCACTAAGTTCCGTAATAATGCGCATGCGTGGTTCCACTCAATATGCCAATATTAAATCCGGAGTGGCTATTGTTATGCTAATGTGTTTGTTAATAACTGGGTAATTAAGCGGGAACGGCTTAAGGGAGAATTTACAAACCATCAACACCATGACCAGCACTATCCGATTACCGGCCAGTGCCTCAGACATCGATCACCTGTAAGTTAGAGGAACACTGTCATCCGTGGGAAAATAATGAAGCATTTTGAAAAGTTGAACATACTTGCCTATCAACAACACGGCTTTCGGAATCCGAAACAACATCTTTTCTTGGATCGACAATTTCCTCACCAAACGTCATCATGTGGTGCATGGTTGATGGTGAGTCATTATAAAAGCCCCTAGACGTGGCTTCAGGTGTTCTTCAGGGGACAGTGTTGGGGCCCTTGCTTTTCCTTGTCTATGATTTACCTGTGAACCTATCAGATAGACATTAACGTCTGTCTGGCAATGGGTTTTAATAAAGCCAAATGTTCCTGTAGAGTCGGTAAGGCATCACACGGAAGACCGTCCGTTAGAGCGGTTATAGCGCCACCATGCGGCCGGCAGCAAACGCTGCCTGCCTGTCTCATGTTGCACTTAAGGGTTCACTAGCCTAATTCAGGTCCCATCGATAACAGTGTAAAGTCAACAATGTTCAGGACCAAGTTTCATGCCCACCGACATCACTGGGTTTTTTCAAACAACAATCGGATTATTGTCTTGGTCTTTATCTTTCCATTTCTTTTCAATTTTTAGTCGATTAGCCAATTACATTTTTTAATATTCACATCAAAAGAAACTCGCCTCCCGAAAAGTGATACTTCCCGAGCCTGCAAGCTGCCATTTTACAAATGGCATCCCTCCATGTTCTAGGGCAATTAGGACCCACTTTGTTACCGTAGTTTTGTCAAGTCTGCCCTCAGATTGAAGCTCTAAAACCAGGAAGTTGATTCTATGCTATAATTACACAATCCCACTATTTCTTTCACCAAACGGCCTCCTTTTTCAAAAGAAATTGTGGTTCTGTGGCGTTTTTTGTTTTTTGGTTTTTTTGGTTTTTTTTATAGGGAGGGGGGAATTTGTACTCTATCTTTAGATTTTATTGCACGGGGATAGCGCGAACGCAGTCCCCACTATCATAAATTGTACTCCCGAGTTCCCCACATTTGGGGGAATCGCACAGGTCAACCCGTCTGTGTGCAATGACTGGGCCTCGCCATGGGAAAACCGCCGGCTTGATCACGGTTTTTCCTGAGCCAGGTAAGTATGACTTCTAGAGTACAGCTTTGAGGTATATATCAATTGGAGATGCGAAACCTAGTCACAGTAGGTGCACTTAGTGGCAAACACCACTAAGTTCCGTAATAATGCGCATGCGTGGTTCCACTCAATATGCCAATATTAAATCCGGAGTGGCTATTGTTATGCTAATGTGTTTGTTAATAACTGGGTAATTAAGCGGGAACGGCTTAAGGGAGAATTTACAAACCATCAACACCATGACCAGCACTATCCGATTACCGGCCAGTGCCTCAGACATCGATCACCTGTAAGTTAGAGGAACACTGTCATCCGTGGGAAAATAATGAAGCATTTTGAAAAGTTGAACATACTTGCCTATCAACAACACGGCTTTCGGAATCCGAAACAACATCTTTTCTTGGATCGACAATTTCCTCACCAAACGTCATCATGTGGTGCATGGTTGATGGTGAGTCATTATAAAAGCCCCTAGACGTGGCTTCAGGTGTTCTTCAGGGGACAGTGTTGGGGCCCTTGCTTTTCCTTGTCTATGATTTACCTGTGAACCTATCAGATAGACATTAACGTCTGTCTGGCAATGGGTTTTAATAAAGCCAAATGTTCCTGTAGAGTCGGTAAGGCATCACACGGAAGACCGTCCGTTAGAGCGGTTATAGCGCCACCATGCGGCCGGCAGCAAACGCTGCCTGCCTGTCTCATGTTGCACTTAAGGGTTCACTAGCCTAATTCAGGTCCCATCGATAACAGTGTAAAGTCAACAATGTTCAGGACCAAGTTTCATGCCCACCGACATCACTGGGTTTTTTCAAACAACAATCGGATTATTGTCTTGGTCTTTATCTTTCCATTTCTTTTCAATTTTTAGTCGATTAGCCAATTACATTTTTTAATATTCACATCAAAAGAAACTCGCCTCCCGAAAAGTGATACTTCCCGAGCCTGCAAGCTGCCATTTTACAAATGGCATCCCTCCATGTTCTAGGGCAATTAGGACCCACTTTGTTACCGTAGTTTTGTCAAGTCTGCCCTCAGATTGAAGCTCTAAAACCAGGAAGTTGATTCTATGCTATAATTACACAATCCCACTATTTCTTTCACCAAACGGCCTCCTTTTTCAAAAGAAATTGTGGTTCTGTGGCGTTTTTTGTTTTTTGGTTTTTTTGGTTTTTTTTATAGGGAGGGGGGAATTTGTACTCTATCTTTAGATTTTATTGCACGGGGATAGCGCGAACGCAGTCCCCACTATCATAAATTGTACTCCCGAGTTCCCCACATTTGGGGGAATCGCACAGGTCAACCCGTCTGTGTGCAATGACTGGGCCTCGCCATGGGAAAACCGCCGGCTTGATCACGGTTTTTCCTGAGCCAGGTAAGTATGACTTCTAGAGTACAGCTTTGAGGTATATATCAATTGGAGATGCGAAACCTAGTCACAGTAGGTGCACTTAGTGGCAAACACCACTAAGTTCCGTAATAATGCGCATGCGTGGTTCCACTCAATATGCCAATATTAAATCCGGAGTGGCTATTGTTATGCTAATGTGTTTGTTAATAACTGGGTAATTAAGCGGGAACGGCTTAAGGGAGAATTTACAAACCATCAACACCATGACCAGCACTATCCGATTACCGGCCAGTGCCTCAGACATCGATCACCTGTAAGTTAGAGGAACACTGTCATCCGTGGGAAAATAATGAAGCATTTTGAAAAGTTGAACATACTTGCCTATCAACAACACGGCTTTCGGAATCCGAAACAACATCTTTTCTTGGATCGACAATTTCCTCACCAAACGTCATCATGTGGTGCATGGTTGATGGTGAGTCATTATAAAAGCCCCTAGACGTGGCTTCAGGTGTTCTTCAGGGGACAGTGTTGGGGCCCTTGCTTTTCCTTGTCTATGATTTACCTGTGAACCTATCAGATAGACATTAACGTCTGTCTGGCAATGGGTTTTAATAAAGCCAAATGTTCCTGTAGAGTCGGTAAGGCATCACACGGAAGACCGTCCGTTAGAGCGGTTATAGCGCCACCATGCGGCCGGCAGCAAACGCTGCCTGCCTGTCTCATGTTGCACTTAAGGGTTCACTAGCCTAATTCAGGTCCCATCGATAACAGTGTAAAGTCAACAATGTTCAGGACCAAGTTTCATGCCCACCGACATCACTGGGTTTTTTCAAACAACAATCGGATTATTGTCTTGGTCTTTATCTTTCCATTTCTTTTCAATTTTTAGTCGATTAGCCAATTACATTTTTTAATATTCACATCAAAAGAAACTCGCCTCCCGAAAAGTGATACTTCCCGAGCCTGCAAGCTGCCATTTTACAAATGGCATCCCTCCATGTTCTAGGGCAATTAGGACCCACTTTGTTACCGTAGTTTTGTCAAGTCTGCCCTCAGATTGAAGCTCTAAAACCAGGAAGTTGATTCTATGCTATAATTACACAATCCCACTATTTCTTTCACCAAACGGCCTCCTTTTTCAAAAGAAATTGTGGTTCTGTGGCGTTTTTTGTTTTTTGGTTTTTTTGGTTTTTTTTATAGGGAGGGGGGAATTTGTACTCTATCTTTAGATTTTATTGCACGGGGATAGCGCGAACGCAGTCCCCACTATCATAAATTGTACTCCCGAGTTCCCCACATTTGGGGGAATCGCACAGGTCAACCCGTCTGTGTGCAATGACTGGGCCTCGCCATGGGAAAACCGCCGGCTTGATCACGGTTTTTCCTGAGCCAGGTAAGTATGACTTCTAGAGTACAGCTTTGAGGTATATATCAATTGGAGATGCGAAACCTAGTCACAGTAGGTGCACTTAGTGGCAAACACCACTAAGTTCCGTAATAATGCGCATGCGTGGTTCCACTCAATATGCCAATATTAAATCCGGAGTGGCTATTGTTATGCTAATGTGTTTGTTAATAACTGGGTAATTAAGCGGGAACGGCTTAAGGGAGAATTTACAAACCATCAACACCATGACCAGCACTATCCGATTACCGGCCAGTGCCTCAGACATCGATCACCTGTAAGTTAGAGGAACACTGTCATCCGTGGGAAAATAATGAAGCATTTTGAAAAGTTGAACATACTTGCCTATCAACAACACGGCTTTCGGAATCCGAAACAACATCTTTTCTTGGATCGACAATTTCCTCACCAAACGTCATCATGTGGTGCATGGTTGATGGTGAGTCATTATAAAAGCCCCTAGACGTGGCTTCAGGTGTTCTTCAGGGGACAGTGTTGGGGCCCTTGCTTTTCCTTGTCTATGATTTACCTGTGAACCTATCAGATAGACATTAACGTCTGTCTGGCAATGGGTTTTAATAAAGCCAAATGTTCCTGTAGAGTCGGTAAGGCATCACACGGAAGACCGTCCGTTAGAGCGGTTATAGCGCCACCATGCGGCCGGCAGCAAACGCTGCCTGCCTGTCTCATGTTGCACTTAAGGGTTCACTAGCCTAATTCAGGTCCCATCGATAACAGTGTAAAGTCAACAATGTTCAGGACCAAGTTTCATGCCCACCGACATCACTGGGTTTTTTCAAACAACAATCGGATTATTGTCTTGGTCTTTATCTTTCCATTTCTTTTCAATTTTTAGTCGATTAGCCAATTACATTTTTTAATATTCACATCAAAAGAAACTCGCCTCCCGAAAAGTGATACTTCCCGAGCCTGCAAGCTGCCATTTTACAAATGGCATCCCTCCATGTTCTAGGGCAATTAGGACCCACTTTGTTACCGTAGTTTTGTCAAGTCTGCCCTCAGATTGAAGCTCTAAAACCAGGAAGTTGATTCTATGCTATAATTACACAATCCCACTATTTCTTTCACCAAACGGCCTCCTTTTTCAAAAGAAATTGTGGTTCTGTGGCGTTTTTTGTTTTTTGGTTTTTTTGGTTTTTTTTATAGGGAGGGGGGAATTTGTACTCTATCTTTAGATTTTATTGCACGGGGATAGCGCGAACGCAGTCCCCACTATCATAAATTGTACTCCCGAGTTCCCCACATTTGGGGGAATCGCACAGGTCAACCCGTCTGTGTGCAATGACTGGGCCTCGCCATGGGAAAACCGCCGGCTTGATCACGGTTTTTCCTGAGCCAGGTAAGTATGACTTCTAGAGTACAGCTTTGAGGTATATATCAATTGGAGATGCGAAACCTAGTCACAGTAGGTGCACTTAGTGGCAAACACCACTAAGTTCCGTAATAATGCGCATGCGTGGTTCCACTCAATATGCCAATATTAAATCCGGAGTGGCTATTGTTATGCTAATGTGTTTGTTAATAACTGGGTAATTAAGCGGGAACGGCTTAAGGGAGAATTTACAAACCATCAACACCATGACCAGCACTATCCGATTACCGGCCAGTGCCTCAGACATCGATCACCTGTAAGTTAGAGGAACACTGTCATCCGTGGGAAAATAATGAAGCATTTTGAAAAGTTGAACATACTTGCCTATCAACAACACGGCTTTCGGAATCCGAAACAACATCTTTTCTTGGATCGACAATTTCCTCACCAAACGTCATCATGTGGTGCATGGTTGATGGTGAGTCATTATAAAAGCCCCTAGACGTGGCTTCAGGTGTTCTTCAGGGGACAGTGTTGGGGCCCTTGCTTTTCCTTGTCTATGATTTACCTGTGAACCTATCAGATAGACATTAACGTCTGTCTGGCAATGGGTTTTAATAAAGCCAAATGTTCCTGTAGAGTCGGTAAGGCATCACACGGAAGACCGTCCGTTAGAGCGGTTATAGCGCCACCATGCGGCCGGCAGCAAACGCTGCCTGCCTGTCTCATGTTGCACTTAAGGGTTCACTAGCCTAATTCAGGTCCCATCGATAACAGTGTAAAGTCAACAATGTTCAGGACCAAGTTTCATGCCCACCGACATCACTGGGTTTTTTCAAACAACAATCGGATTATTGTCTTGGTCTTTATCTTTCCATTTCTTTTCAATTTTTAGTCGATTAGCCAATTACATTTTTTAATATTCACATCAAAAGAAACTCGCCTCCCGAAAAGTGATACTTCCCGAGCCTGCAAGCTGCCATTTTACAAATGGCATCCCTCCATGTTCTAGGGCAATTAGGACCCACTTTGTTACCGTAGTTTTGTCAAGTCTGCCCTCAGATTGAAGCTCTAAAACCAGGAAGTTGATTCTATGCTATAATTACACAATCCCACTATTTCTTTCACCAAACGGCCTCCTTTTTCAAAAGAAATTGTGGTTCTGTGGCGTTTTTTGTTTTTTGGTTTTTTTGGTTTTTTTTATAGGGAGGGGGGAATTTGTACTCTATCTTTAGATTTTATTGCACGGGGATAGCGCGAACGCAGTCCCCACTATCATAAATTGTACTCCCGAGTTCCCCACATTTGGGGGAATCGCACAGGTCAACCCGTCTGTGTGCAATGACTGGGCCTCGCCATGGGAAAACCGCCGGCTTGATCACGGTTTTTCCTGAGCCAGGTAAGTATGACTTCTAGAGTACAGCTTTGAGGTATATATCAATTGGAGATGCGAAACCTAGTCACAGTAGGTGCACTTAGTGGCAAACACCACTAAGTTCCGTAATAATGCGCATGCGTGGTTCCACTCAATATGCCAATATTAAATCCGGAGTGGCTATTGTTATGCTAATGTGTTTGTTAATAACTGGGTAATTAAGCGGGAACGGCTTAAGGGAGAATTTACAAACCATCAACACCATGACCAGCACTATCCGATTACCGGCCAGTGCCTCAGACATCGATCACCTGTAAGTTAGAGGAACACTGTCATCCGTGGGAAAATAATGAAGCATTTTGAAAAGTTGAACATACTTGCCTATCAACAACACGGCTTTCGGAATCCGAAACAACATCTTTTCTTGGATCGACAATTTCCTCACCAAACGTCATCATGTGGTGCATGGTTGATGGTGAGTCATTATAAAAGCCCCTAGACGTGGCTTCAGGTGTTCTTCAGGGGACAGTGTTGGGGCCCTTGCTTTTCCTTGTCTATGATTTACCTGTGAACCTATCAGATAGACATTAACGTCTGTCTGGCAATGGGTTTTAATAAAGCCAAATGTTCCTGTAGAGTCGGTAAGGCATCACACGGAAGACCGTCCGTTAGAGCGGTTATAGCGCCACCATGCGGCCGGCAGCAAACGCTGCCTGCCTGTCTCATGTTGCACTTAAGGGTTCACTAGCCTAATTCAGGTCCCATCGATAACAGTGTAAAGTCAACAATGTTCAGGACCAAGTTTCATGCCCACCGACATCACTGGGTTTTTTCAAACAACAATCGGATTATTGTCTTGGTCTTTATCTTTCCATTTCTTTTCAATTTTTAGTCGATTAGCCAATTACATTTTTTAATATTCACATCAAAAGAAACTCGCCTCCCGAAAAGTGATACTTCCCGAGCCTGCAAGCTGCCATTTTACAAATGGCATCCCTCCATGTTCTAGGGCAATTAGGACCCACTTTGTTACCGTAGTTTTGTCAAGTCTGCCCTCAGATTGAAGCTCTAAAACCAGGAAGTTGATTCTATGCTATAATTACACAATCCCACTATTTCTTTCACCAAACGGCCTCCTTTTTCAAAAGAAATTGTGGTTCTGTGGCGTTTTTTGTTTTTTGGTTTTTTTGGGTTTTTTTATAGGGAGGGGGGAATTTGTACTCTATCTTTAGATTTTATTGCACGGGGATAGCGCGAACGCAGTCCCCACTATCATAAATTGTACTCCCGAGTTCCCCACATTTGGGGGAATCGCACAGGTCAACCCGTCTGTGTGCAATGACTGGGCCTCGCCATGGGAAAACCGCCGGCTTGATCACGGTTTTTCCTGAGCCAGGTAAGTATGACTTCTAGAGTACAGCTTTGAGGTATATATCAATTGGAGATGCGAAACCTAGTCACAGTAGGTGCACTTAGTGGCAAACACCACTAAGTTCCGTAATAATGCGCATGCGTGGTTCCACTCAATATGCCAATATTAAATCCGGAGTGGCTATTGTTATGCTAATGTGTTTGTTAATAACTGGGTAATTAAGCGGGAACGGCTTAAGGGAGAATTTACAAACCATCAACACCATGACCAGCACTATCCGATTACCGGCCAGTGCCTCAGACATCGATCACCTGTAAGTTAGAGGAACACTGTCATCCGTGGGAAAATAATGAAGCATTTTGAAAAGTTGAACATACTTGCCTATCAACAACACGGCTTTCGGAATCCGAAACAACATCTTTTCTTGGATCGACAATTTCCTCACCAAACGTCATCATGTGGTGCATGGTTGATGGTGAGTCATTATAAAAGCCCCTAGACGTGGCTTCAGGTGTTCTTCAGGGGACAGTGTTGGGGCCCTTGCTTTTCCTTGTCTATGATTTACCTGTGAACCTATCAGATAGACATTAACGTCTGTCTGGCAATGGGTTTTAATAAAGCCAAATGTTCCTGTAGAGTCGGTAAGGCATCACACGGAAGACCGTCCGTTAGAGCGGTTATAGCGCCACCATGCGGCCGGCAGCAAACGCTGCCTGCCTGTCTCATGTTGCACTTAAGGGTTCACTAGCCTAATTCAGGTCCCATCGATAACAGTGTAAAGTCAACAATGTTCAGGACCAAGTTTCATGCCCACCGACATCACTGGGTTTTTTCAAACAACAATCGGATTATTGTCTTGGTCTTTATCTTTCCATTTCTTTTCAATTTTTAGTCGATTAGCCAATTACATTTTTTAATATTCACATCAAAAGAAACTCGCCTCCCGAAAAGTGATACTTCCCGAGCCTGCAAGCTGCCATTTTACAAATGGCATCCCTCCATGTTCTAGGGCAATTAGGACCCACTTTGTTACCGTAGTTTTGTCAAGTCTGCCCTCAGATTGAAGCTCTAAAACCAGGAAGTTGATTCTATGCTATAATTACACAATCCCACTATTTCTTTCACCAAACGGCCTCCTTTTTCAAAAGAAATTGTGGTTCTGTGGCGTTTTTTGTTTTTTGGTTTTTTTGGTTTTTTTTATAGGGAGGGGGGAATTTGTACTCTATCTTTAGATTTTATTGCACGGGGATAGCGCGAACGCAGTCCCCACTATCATA